>CM060906.1:451817198-453153198 GCA_030737815.1 Allium fistulosum | reverse complement strand
GCATTTATATAGACATAACATATTATATTACTTCAACAAGCATCAAGCATAAGATCAGGTTTAATCTGTTTTTTTTAAAAGAAATTTACTCACTTGAAAACAGGAGATGAACAGAGCACAGATTATTGACCCTTGAATCTTTGAAACAGAATTGTCCATGCTTTAAAAACTTGAATGTTGCTTTAAAAATGCTATTGCTCCTTAACCCTACATGCATGCTGATGTTTTACATTTGCATTTGTTCCCAGGTTCTACATGCAGGTAGCCTAATTTCCAGACTTTAGAAAAATGCAGGTCTTCTTGTATAATGGACAGGATACAGATTGAAGAATGCAGATTTACTTTCAGTTGGAAATGTGTATGATAGCTTTCAGATTGTTGTATGCAGAAAATGTTACAGATTTGCAAATTGGTTTACAAGGATTTGATATGCATTTTGATATGAGGAATTTGTTTAAAAGTAGAATGTTTTTCTTTCAGCTGAAAGATTTCTTTGTTTATGGAATGAAGATGAGAAAAAGAAAAAGAAAAATGAAGATGTGTGCTTATATAACTTAATTTATGAATTATCAAAAATCAAAGAAAAATAAAATACAAAATGACATTTGTCATCTTCCTATATTAACATGTTGACACATGTGCTTAGATGGTTTTACTAATTTACACATATAATTTTACATGCAAAAAAATGAATTTTATAAATGGATAAAGCTTTAATTAACAAATTTCTAATAACTATATACTTATTCAAATTTAAATCAAAGAAAATCAATCAACTTATATATATTCAAATAGAAAATATCTTATTAACTTTTAAAAAATAAAATCATCAATTAAATACTAATTTAATCAGATTATTAAATTAAATTCAAATCTTATTATCAAAGATCATCCATATCAATTTAATTATTCAACAGATTATTAAATTGATATTGTCAAAATTTCCGGGATATTACATTCCTTCCCCCTTAAAATAATTTCGTCCCCGAAATTTAAACAAAGGTAATTTAATAATCTTATTAAAGATTTTAAATTCAAAACACAAGCATATACTATCATCCATATGCTAACAACCATAGCAACCAAATCATCCAATCAAACAATTCTAACTATCTAGACTAAATTCTAGATAAAATACCTCGAGTTTCCCCAAGTATATATATATACTGGGATACTCGCTCTACAAACAATCTAAACTATTAAGCTATAGATCTCCTACACAACTAGATCTACAGAACTAAACAGACTATCAGACTACAGACGAGTCTGACTCAACTACCAAACTTCCCAAAACTGCAGATTCTAAAACCAAAGATAGATCAAATACGTATTCCCTTAGAGATACGTAAAACTCAATGAATTCCAGTTATCCAAACTGACAATTCAATTCAGAAGTCCAAATACTTATCCAAATCAGAACACAGACGAGATCCAAACACAACTCTACTCCACAATTCAGTAGATTTCCAAACTTACTTCTCCTATCCAGAGATGTACTCCCAAACTACTTCTGCTGCACCACGCTGATCTGAGGTAGAATGAAAATGCTGATGAAGAACACAAGCACAACTGGACAACACATTCCAGAAATAAGATTCACTGATCCATAAATAAGACTCAGATACTTCAGCAAAACTTGAGCTGTTTCACCAAACTCTATCTCTAGGAAAACATCCTTCAACTAGACTGAACCACCGATATCACTCCTGGAATCCAGTCGATAAGAAAACTCAACCTTCAGATGCGGACAAACTTCTGACTTCTCTGAAGACATCCAAAAAAACTCTGATAACTCAAAAGAACACTCAAACAATCGCAAGTCACTTTTGCGATCAACCCAGCTTAATTCCAAACAGACTGTTCTCTCTTTACCAATCAGAACAGCTTACACTTATTTATCCAATTTATCGAAGAAATGGATCCACTCTGCTGCTTCTGATCTTCATTTCCAGAAAAACTGTTCATCCAGAAAACTTCCTGCCATCACAAAATACTCCGAGCTGCACTGTTGATACTGATGTCAAGGACTTCCTATTCCAAAGATCTTCGAGAAACTCGAACTCCAAACCAAAGCAGAAACACCATGCTGAACTCAGCCATAACACCGAAGCATTCACACTTCCTTAACCTTATTCCAAAGAAAACATCTTCGGGAACATCCATCGTCACTGTATCTCATCATACAGCTACTATTACCTGAGGTATCAAGGTACCATCACACACTTCTGCCTACCCGACAGATCCAACTCTACTCATCCATACTTCAAAGATAAACTCCGAACCATTACAGTTTCCTTCGGAGATCGATGAAATCCTTCACCACAGCAAAGCTTACTCGAGACGGTATTGGGTCTACAGTCTCGACAGATACACTGCCAACCTCAACACTCAGACTCCAACCATTGGTAGTCGTGTTACACACACCACTACCCTATCTACCTTTATATCCTATATTGGAAAACCTGTATGGGTAACCCAACAAATAGGTAGAATAGATATATATATTTAAAATGATACTTTTTATATAGAAATTATTTCTGGGTAAAATTATTTCATTTACCTCTTTAAAACAATATTGTGTCCGTTGGCCTGGTTCAAGTGTTTAGAGATCCCTATCAATAACGTTAGCTACTCGTATTGACCAGAATCCATATACCACTCAACCGATCAATTAACACAATATAAAACCATTTTTATATAACTAACAATTACGCGCTCTCAAGATAGACACCACTTCAGAGCCTAGGTATTCACTTAACCTACTGCTCTGATACCACTGTAACGACCACGACTTTCTCTCCACAGAAAGTCGCATCGTTAATAAGAAAGAAAGGGGTGAGAAGTAGAAAAGAAAAGAAGAGAAAGAAAACAAACACAAATACTCACAGCGGAAACGGAACAAAATATAATATATCATATAACTATTACATAGTATCATATACATCTATCAGAGTTACACAGATTACACATCATATACTAGACAGTTATAAACATCTGTCTAGTTATTACAACTCAATACAAAACAAAGATCTAAACAAGATCAACACAGCGGAAACTACTATATATATCTACAACGCTGAAGCCTCCTGCTCCATTGCTCCTCCACAATTCGTCAAGGCTAACCTGAATCCCTTGGCTACTCGTAAAAATTTGAGTACCCAAGAGTTTATAAAACAGAAATAAACAACTTGGGTCAGACATGGGTCTGGTGTGAGTAACAGGTTAAACTTGTTTAACTTCAAAACCTTTTGAAAGAAAAGGTATCACGTAAGACTTCCCACACATAAACATGGGTAAGTTTTTACCTTACGCTAACCAAAACATTTGATAGGAAATTCGATTGTATTATAATAGGGTCTAGGGTTTTCAAGTAAAATACAGAAATAGCTGAAATGCTTACATCTCACATTCCAACATAGTTGGGCACAACTAATACGTACGACACTTATTGGAGTTTGGATTCCATACAATGGCAGGGCTACCGGGGTACCGCCCGTCACAGTACGTGGCCTAGATCACCGTACCGAGGATCACTCCCAATCCCCTGCAACACAAGGTCGGAACATCCCTTACTGGATAATTCCCGCACAAGATACCTCACGGTTGGGATCAGCAACCGCACCACTAAGTCGAAAATAGAAAGGGACATCTAGACAGAGGTAACCTTGTCCTACTTGGGTGCTACCCACTAACCTTGCTGCACCTCCCCTGTTTTAGCCATTCCCGGTTTGTGAGGCTTGAGGTCACGATTACCTTTAAATAGAACACATCTATCTTAGAATGCTCATCGTCCACCTGACGATGTGCTGAAAGCATTCAATCCATACAAGTTCGTTCCGGGTTCGAACGAAACCGAAGGCATTATCTCGTTACACTCGTTTTGGAATCACCCTCAGAGTTAACGACAATAACCCTTGCACTCTGAATCTTCATCTTCACTTGATTCACGACCTATCGTAAATTTGGATCGATGTGGTATTCGGGTCTCCAGACCTGGAAATCCGGTATACGGAAACCCGATCCCGGTCTCATCGAAATCCAAAGCGTATCTTTTAAGGCCAAGTTGTTTTAAAGGTTAAAACAATTTAATTCATTATCTTTATACACAAAGAAAGATAATTTACAACAGATAATCAACATTATCAGATAGTCCATACAATTCAACTAACATCCAAATCACACAGCATATATCTCATCAGAGATATCAATCAAAGTCAAGTATCCAATACTAACATCCATTCATAAGTAATGATTTATATCATCTCTAATTAATTTAAAGTGAATTAAATTAATTACTTTATTTTATAAATCCTTCTTACTTAACCATTAATTAATTACAATTAATTAATAAATTATCCTCTAATAATTCATTTTAATTAATCATCTTTGATTAATTATCTTTTAATTACATCCAAGTAATTTATCTTTAATTAATTACTCAAATTAATTATCCTTAACCACTTATAGTAATTAACCTTTAATTACATTATTAATTAATTAACTAAAATTAATTAAGTTAATCAACTATAATTAATTACATTAATCCTTAATTAATTACATTGATTAATTACTCTTTAATTACTTATTATTGATTAATTAATCTTAATTAATCAAACTTTAATTACATCATTAATTATATTAATTAATGATCCTTAATTACTTCTTTTAATTAATTACTTCATTTAAATTAATTACATTAAGTAATTATTCTTTAGTTAATTATAGAAATCAATTAACTATTTATCACTTTCCTTTAATTAATTAAACCTTAATTAATTATCCTATTTAAAATTAATTACATTTAATAATTAATCTTAAATTAAACCACATTTATTAATCACCTTTGATTAATCTCATCTAGTAATTAACTTCCCTTAATCACTTCATAACATAAATTAATTACTCCTTAATTAATTATCTTTAATTAATCCTTTGATTAATTACAAAAAGTAATTAAACTCAAATTACTTCCATTATTAATTTATCTTCAATTAATTACATTCAGTAATTATCATTAATTACTTCACTAAATAATTTTACTCTACTAATTACATTAAGTAATTTACACTTATCAAACTATCAAGTGATTAAATTAATTAAACTTAATTAATTAACTCAAATAAATCACATTAATATCAATTAATTACATTAAGTAATTAATTTCTTAATTACTTCCATTAAGTAATTTCACTTAAACATTTCACAAATGATTATCTTTAAATTAATTAATCTAATTAATTATTAAAATTAATCACATTAATTAATTATTAAAAAATCCTGGTTAATGACCTTCATTAACCATTCTTTAATTATTTTCATTAATTAATTAACTTAGATTAATTACAAATCAAATTATTTTTAATTATCCATTAATTAATCACTAATTATCTGATTAATTAAGCGTTAACTGAAACTTAATTAATCCTTAATTATTTAATTAATCAACCTTGATTTTAACTTAATTGCTTAATTAAGAATTCTTAGATCATTAATTTAATAATCTAATTAATGATCTTAATTACAAATTGATTAACCCTTAATCAATATTTATTAATCCCAAATCAATTAATTAAATAAATTAGCTCATTATTCCTTAATTATGTTTTAAATTGTCATCAACAAATTTATTTGAAAGCAAATTTCTTTTGAACTTACTTTTTTTTTTCATTTCAATTACAAGATTTAAAATGAATAAAATTTAAATTTAAACAAAGTTTAAACCATTTAAAACTCTTTAAATTTTCAAGACAAACAAGTGCTTGTCTAAGAAATGAAATTCATAAGAATTTTAAAACTAAATTCATTTCAAAATTTCAATTACTTCAATTTACATTTAGTTTAAATCTTTCAAATTTAAACCTTCTTTTAATTTCAAAAACTGAAGTTCATATTTGATTTTAGATTTCCAGATTTAAATTTAATTTCAAATCTTGCTCATATTTAAAAAAAAACTTCATTTTCTAAAAAGTTCAAACTACTAACCAAAATAAAGTAATTAAAGAAGTTCAAGTTTTAAAAACTTTATTTTTATTTAAAACTGAGATTTTAAATTTAAACTTGAATTCTAAAATTCAAACCTGAATTTAAACTAGGTTTAAAATTTCCTTAACATTAAAAAGCTTCAGATTTTTAAAAATTTTAAAACTGAAATTTCCAGGTTTCTGTAAAAACCTGAAATACAGAACATTCCGAGAACAACCCAAATTACTTCGAGTACGATGCCTATCTTCCCCGAGTAAATCACTCTACTGCTTTGACAACTCACTACATCTACTCGAGCAAACCAAACACAGGCCAACCCTCATCAGTAAAATCCCATCACCGTGCATATGCACGGCGACTCCGGCCACCATAGATCGCCGCTGATGATCGCTACCCATCTGAAACCGTCACCACAACCCACCACGAATATCAAATTCAAGACAAACCTCCAGAAATCAAAGATCACCCCAATGCCAAAACCTGGAAACATAATCAAGTTCCCCTTCAAAACCTGTCAACGGCAAACTCTCAACGTTCCGACCATCTGATGATCAACTACTCCGGCCTCGTCTTCAACCACGCACCAACTACCAATTCTCAAAATACCACGACACTCGATCAACTACACTACCGAAATTATCGATTCAAATGTCACAGTGAAAAACTAGGGTTTAAAATGTATTTTCAAATCTGCAACTTCTCTGATAAGTTTTATCACCACTAATGATTTTTCTTAGCATCTACTAACACTCCTTTATTACCAAGAAGAATCCCAAGCCTCCACAATGCAAAGATCACTAGGAAATGCTTAAAATCCTATTTCAGTTCAAAACCCAACTGCAACTTCAACTTATACCTAAAAATCCTAATTCTTGATTTAAAAATCATGTTTCAGTTAATACTTTTGATTTATGATACTGAATTACTAAATTAACATGTTTTGATTTTGATAAAAAAAAATCAACATGCACTGATTTTTATATGTTTCCAGAGACAATAACTATTTTTTTTTACTTACTTAAGATAACCAAACAACTTTACTTAATAAAATTTCATCATATTTTATTCAAAGATCTAAGCTTAAATTTTCTTGAATAAAGAGGTATGAATTTTCTTAAGGAAACTAAATCCTGTAAGTAAGAACAGATAAGATTCATGTATACAGGAGCTTATATATGCAAAGACAATTCATAATTTCAACATGCATTCCAGCCAATCATTCATATAAACACATATACATCATCACATACAACAAAGTTTAATCACGGATTTTTTTTTAACTGTTTTTAAAAGCAAGGTTTACTCACAGGTTATAAAACAGAGACAGGTCTGTATAGATTTCAAATATGCATCACACTGTATACCTATACATTCACATCTATGCATTTATATAGACATAACATATTATATTACTTCAACAAGCATCAAGCATAAGATCAGGTTTAATCTGTTTTTTTTAAAAGAAATTTACTCACTTGAAAACAGGAGATGAACAGAGCACAGATTATTGACCCTTGAATCTTTGAAACAGAATTGTCCATGCTTTAAAAACTTGAATGTTGCTTTAAAAATGCTATTGCTCCTTAACCCTACATGCATGCTGATGTTTTACATTTGCATTTGTTCCCAGGTTCTACATGCAGGTATCCTAATTTCCAGACTTTAGAAAAATGCAGGTCTTCTTGTATAATGGACAGGATACAGATTGAAGAATGCAGATTTACTTTCAGTTGGAAATGTGTATGATAGCTTTCAGATTGTTGTATGTAGAAAATGTTACAGATTTGCAAATTGGTTTACAAGGATTTGATATGCATTTTGATATGAGGAATTTGTTTAAAAGTAGAATGTTTTTCTTTCAGCTGAAAGATTTCTTTGTTTATGGAATGAAGATGAGAAAAAGAAAAAGAAAAATGAAGATGTGTGCTTATATAACTTAATTTATGAATTATCAAAAATCAAAGAAAAATAAAATACAAAATGACATTTGTCATCTTCCTATATTAACATGTTGACACATGTGCTTAGATGGTTTTACTAATTTACACATATAATTTTACATGCAAAAAAATGAATTTTATAAATGGATAAAGCTTTAATTAACAAATTTCTAATAACTATATACTTATTCAAATTTAAATCAAAGAAAATCAATCAACTTATATATATTCAAATAGAAAATATCTTATTAACTTTTAAAAAATAAAATCATCAATTAAATACTAATTTAATCAGATTATTAAATTAAATTCAAATCTTATTATCAAAGATCATCCATATCAATTTAATTATTCAACAGATTATTAAATTGATATTGTCAAAATTTCCGGGATATTACATCAATTTTATTCAATGTTCATTAAGTAATTTGTCATTCAAAACAATTTCTTTTTAATTTCCAATACATTAAATCAATTACTTAAGTTCAACTTCATTATATCAAAACTTTAAATTTAATTAAATTAGCTTCAACAAATCAACCCTTTAAATTACAAGTCTTACATTAATTTCAAAAATCACATTTGCATTTCTTGATAAAGAAATTCAATTTCACATATTCATTTACTTAGTTACAAATTTCAAAGCTCAATTAAATAAGATCTAAATTTCACTAATTAAAAGTTCAATTTCAATTATCAAAGGATTCAATTTAATTTGATTATTAAATAATTCAATCTCATTAAATTATTAAATAATTTCAAAACTTAATTCAATCATTTCTTAAATTAAACAACATTCTTTCATCAATTTCTTTATTAATATTTTATTTTAGATTATTAAATATTCACATTTAAATTTCATTAAAATTCAATTTCCAAATTCGTTCCAAAACCATATTATTTATTCAAATAAAATCTTCATTTTATTTTAAAATCAAATTATTGACCAATCAGGTTTTATTTAATTTTCTATCCTAGGTCAAGTTCTTTTGGGTATTTATCATTTCAACCCGATTCCAATTCAATTCAAAATCAAAACATAGCAAAGGGAACTTATAGTGTGATAACTGGGATGATGTCAAAGTAAATAAACAAGCAAGAACAACAATCAATATCAATCCAATAATCAATTCAAATAATCCCGAAATAATCGTATTAATTCACATTGTTATTTGTGTAAATTAATAAAATTATTTCTAGAATCTACACTATCATTTCATGTAGATTAAAGATTATTATACAAATTATTCTATGCAATTCTACACTTGACATCAATTATTTAATTTCATACTTCATCAGTTAATACAACATAAATTCAAATGGTTCAAGGGCGATTAACTATTTTACTACGTGTCAAATAATTAAACATTCAAAGGGTCATATTATACAAATTTAACAAACCAAATTCAACACATATGCCGATTCAAATTTATAACTATCCTTTGTCAAATTCAATTGCATACCATTTATCACTTTATACATTACAATTTAACCTCCAATATAAACAACAAAACAATCAATCACTTATCAACCAAACGGGATTATCATTGTATAATTAACAGATAATGGTGTCAGATGTCACAAGTGAATTGGTACAGTTAATAGCATAAGTAACAGTAGCATATTTCCATTGTCATTTCAATTGAAATCAGATTTAATAAATAAAAGAACATTAATCGTGAGTGATTGCTCACCTTTCGAGGCTAGGTAGATTCGACAAAGAAATGAGCGACGAATCCAAGCACGAATCCCAAGGCAAAGGTAGATTAGCACGAATTAGAAGAATAAAGCTGATAATGAAGGACCGACGAAACAATTAGAATCAATTTGACATACGTTAAAACGAAATATAAATCGTATCGTTATATATTTTCTCAAAATCAATATAGAATTTTTAACATTTAAAATAAGTGTTTTAACATAAAAAATACATAAACTATAGGATCAAATTTGGCATATAAAATATCAATATAAACTGTACAAACAAATAAAATATTTTATATTATTATAACGTATACAAATCTATACATATAGATCCATATATATAAACCAATAAACTAACCAGTATATACTCAGGCGTAAAGGACTTAGTATGAAAGTATATAACTCACACAACATACCAAACTTGTACAAAATATATATATAAGAGTAATACATAGAAACGTACCTATTTTAAAACATGGTATATAAATAAAACTGTTTACAAAACTTACTCACGTTTGGAAGCAATCAAAAAAAAAATATATAATAATACATACAAACTACTTATATAAGATATATAAAAAGTAACTGATATATACAACCCACTTAAATATGTGCAGACCATATATAACGAAATATAAAGATGCAGACATAATATTCTAACTAAATAATATAAGCGAACTATGATATGTACTTTTATAGCTTTATATACACCTAAAGTTAACACATCTTAGTTTATTGAATCCTAACAATTCCAATATATCCACGGTTCACAAAACTATCATTAGCATAACATAAACATTTTCTACTTATATAACTTAACAGATACATATATATAGCTAAACAAAAGCTGATGTGTAATAACTAATATATAAACTTTATACTTACAAAACAGAATATATATATATATACATATATATAAATCGATAACATAATATAATACAATATATAAGGTATACGTGTATATATATATCAAGCACAAGCAAACCCCAAATTCACTTTACTAGTATGACATTTATCATGCAACAGCTATATATACTTATATATATTTAAAACCGATGCTTTATATGATGAGGTTGGAAATATGTATCACGTATGAAGCTAAATACACTACCTTATAGAAACGGTATAAAAATATAGCACACTGTAGACTCGTATAAAAATTCTGTAACCTATATAATATACACAGGTGAATCTAACAGTAAAGCCAATATAAACTTATACAATAAACCAGAAAGTAAAATTTATAAACTACTATATATTTAGTTAATATAAAGTGTATACTACTTTTTAAAAATCTAAAATACTGCAATATATAAATATACTTAGTAAACAATATATTTATATATATGAAAACCGACAATATAAAGCTAAGGGCAAACAGAAAGATGGAGACTTCAGACAAATATACATATACATATAAAACAATATTCATAACAAATATTCACCTTGTTAAATCATTAGCCGAGAAAGGGGAGACAAGGTGGAAGCAGGCGGAAGGGAAGGCTTGGCCTGTGTGCTGCGACGCGGAGGAAGTAAGGTCACGATGGGATGGTTCGAATGCAATGGTGGCCGAGCAAAACGGAGAGGGAGAGGAGGAAGAGTTCGGTGGATCTGGGCTTGATGGTAGGCGAGATGGAGGAAGACATGGGAGGATGGAACGGAAGAGATAGATGGTGGGAAGGCCAAACCATGGGGAAGATGCACAGTTATGTTTCCAGGCAAAGCAACATTTTTTTTTATTTCTCTCTTTTTTTATTTTAGGAGGAGAGGAAGAGGGGCCTGGAAACATGGAGAGGTGAGTTAGAGAAGATGTGGACAAGCAATTGAAAAGATGAAAAAGTGGTCAAGCAACTGAAAAGTTGTAACACGTGATTCCCAGAAACAACTTTCAAAATATATTTATTAACGTCTCAGAACCCAAGTGAAGGGGAAGAGACCGCTAATTATGAACAAACCGAATTTGTTGAAATAAATATAGAGAAGCAAAAGTCACTTTAAATTCTGGAATTAATAAATTTCAGTGACTATCGATTTCTCCGTAGGAACGAATGGACGCAAGGAGTTTAAAAGTTTCCAAATGGATTACCGAAATGGATAACCGTTTTATAGGTCTCGTCGTGAACCGGGCTCCAAAACCCAGAATTGAATAAACCGTAGTGATCAGCGCGACGAGACGATCAAAATGGTATGTAGATATCAGTGGTATGATTGAATTATAGGAATTCGAATATTCTACTAGCGGATAATGCAGCAAACACGCAGAAAAATAAGATCGACGGAGCTAAAGAAGTCCGAATTTGGAAAAACGAAAAATGACGCTTGCTCAGAAGATGGTTTAGAATTTTTCTATGTAAAAATATTTAGGTTCCGAAAATATTTTATTTCATCGCTTTATAACTGATTAAATTGAATTAAATTTACGCACGAAATAAACTTTCGTATTTTCAGACGAAAATTTACCAGTTGCTATGTTTAACTAGACGCATTCCAAATATCAAATTTATATTTCAAAATTTTATCGTTTAAAATTTCGCAAAATTTCAATTAATAACGTTATTAAAAACCGGTTAAATTTACGGGTTGTTACAGGACTCGAGTAAGTAATAGGAGATATTAAGTAAATAAGTTTTTGAACTTATGAATTGAGTAATGAAATTGTAAAACCAAAAGGAATAATGGTGATATTATAGTAAAGAAATAGGAAATTCAAAATTTGAGTTTTAAATGGAGGGTGAATTGAAATGAGTAAATTGAATATAAATATGAATTGTGAAGTAATTATATAACTATATGCTAGAAATATTGAATGTGAGTAAACTTAAGTGGAAAATTTAGAAAATTGTGCATAAATTAGTTGTATAACTTATTAAATTGGGGAAGTAAAAAAGTATAACTAAGTTAAAAGGTTAAGAAATTGATAACAAGGTATGAATTCAATTTAAGAGTAAATGAATTGAATATGAATTGAAAATATGACTTTGGAGTATAGTTGGGGTATGAACTTTAAGTTATAAGTCGAATATGAACTTAAGTAACGATATGGAGTGTTTATAATAGGGCTTGGAAATAAATTTTGTGAAATGATTTATAAATGAATTAGCTTATAATGAAATGTCGTTCACTAGAAAATGAAGCGAATAAATCTATGTGAATAAAATGGAAGTGAATGGAAAAGAGGTAATATAAGTAGGAAGTGAAGTTAATAAAAATGTAAGTGATGAACCTGAGCTAAATTGAATGAGAATCAATTTAAAGGGAATTAGAATTTGATTGCCATGGAAACTAAACTTAAGTGATTATTTATGGAATGAATTCATCAATAAAATTAACATGGATTGGAACGTTGTTTAATACAACATGTAGCGAACAAGGTTTGGTGGGTAACACGAATGGGAACCAAAGGAAAATAGATGAATTGATTTAGAATCAATTTAAAAGGATAAAATTGAAGCTTAATAAGATGGATAGGAATATAATAAGTGTGAATGTGAATAGAATGAAATTGAATGGATTGCGAATCAAGTTAAAATTGAATAAATGGTAAGGAAATCGGTTTAGAAGTGTATAATTGAGTGTTTGAACCCTGTAAATTGTATATGCATTCTAAAACACATGATATGACATGTTTGTGTATGAAAGCTTAATAAAATGGATTTGCATATAATGAAAGTCAATAATGAATGGAATGCAATAAATTGTTTGTGAATCAATTTGAAATTGAATAAAAGAGAAATTATGCAAGTAAAGCACATAGAAATCAATTTGGAATGGATATGAGTTTATTTGTTGTAAATATGAATTGAATGCAATAAATGTGGTTGTAAATTATTTTGAATTGAATGAAATGATATATGGATCCATGAAAAAGAATTAAATTAGTGTTGGAACCTTATAAATTGCTTGTAATATATGATTGACATGTTCGGGTTATGAAGTTTATGTGTTTAGCTAGTTAAAGTAATGAGATGTTATTAAAATTTCATGGTATGAAAATTTATGTGCTTATTTTGAGTAAGTACAGGTACAGGGAGCTGTTGGATATATTTTGGGTTGCGTAAATGCATATAAATAAGCCGCTCGCTTAATAGCGCTAAAATAAAGGTACACCTATGCAATAAAATAAAGAAAATGATAATATATTGGTATATATTTTGTTTTCTGACCATGCGGGTCGATGTATATGTTTTTATCATATTTGTGATATTGTAAAAGGCTCTCCGTACAAAGGAGA
This sequence comes from Allium fistulosum, assembly GCA_030737815.1. Taxonomy (NCBI): domain Eukaryota; kingdom Viridiplantae; phylum Streptophyta; class Magnoliopsida; order Asparagales; family Amaryllidaceae; genus Allium; species Allium fistulosum. Next base: position 453,139,341 of record CM060906.1, on the reverse strand, counting down.
CTATGTCAAAAAATTTCAGAAATTTAGGGTGTTAGAAATATTTTGAAAAAAATTTGAATTTTTTTTGTTAACTAGAAAAGTTGATTTTTGAATTGTATTAGAAATCAAGGGTTTTGAGTTAGAAATGAAAGCTAATTGTTTTGGATAAAACTAAAAGAGTTTAGAGAAGTGGATGTAGGATTTTAAGTAAGTGGGATTTAGAAAAGTTAATGGGTTTGGGAGCGTTTTTCCTACCTTAGCAAATTTCGGGACTAAATTTTTATAAGGGGAAGGTGTAACGACCTGCTTTTTGGACGCTTTAAGCAGACGCATGCGTCAAACTCAAACCATTCAAAAGAGCAGATTGTTATAGGGTAAATAAGAAAAAGAGAAAGAAATAAAACAAATTCAGAATCTCATAGCGGAATGACAAAATATAATAAATCAAATAACAGTTCATGAAGCTATTTACAAAACATTTGATTATATGTATACAACACAGAATCAGAGTTACATACAACAGAGATAAATAAATAGTGCAGCGGAATAGTATCAATGTAGTGGAATAAACATAGTAAATAATAATAAAATCTTCGTCTTCGTCCTCCAGAAACAAGTCTTCAAATCCTGAAATGCTCAGGCTGACCGAGCGAATTGACAAGACAAAACACTCGAGTCAGAACTAAAAGATCTTATGTAAGTTAAATCAACGGTAAATATGAGTGTAACGGCGTCAGAGATGTTTACGGGGTTTGACATCTCTTATTGAGTGTCTAACGTGAGTGCAGTAACTCAAAAGATGTTTGAGATTCACATCTCCTAAGGATCCGTTGAACTATCTACTATGTAGTACAATACGCTATTATAATAGTATCTACAATAAAGTAAAGTATTAAAATAGCATTAAGGCGTTACCCATATCCCCCTGAACACATTTTATATATTCCCATGGTCTATACAGTACCGTAATCTCCCCCGTACTGGGCGTCGTCAGAGGGCACTCCATAGGAATGGTATAAAACAAACTCGTAGAAGGCGTGCTAGGGCATGTGAACACGACACAACTAGGCAATGCCAGGGTAGATATACCTATTACACTTCCGGGCTAGTGGTAACGCATAGCAGCTACTACCGCCCACCATGGAACACACTCCCAAATCAAAATCAAGGGTGGCCACCAAATAATCACAAAGTCAGAATATAATATCGAAGGAATGTGCCCGGTCGGAGGAATGACCTCACTTGGCCCATCGATTGCTCCTATTTCAGTCACATCTAAGCTGACTCACGGGAGTCAGGGTCACGTCATACCTCATACAAAAATCGTCGCCACCATCCTACTTCATTCTGGAATCTCCCCCGTGTACATAGTTGTTAAAGTGGTTTTCAGCATTGGCAGAGAGTATGACAATATCCGATCCCAGTCTCTTTAACAACCAATCGCTTATTACACACCAGATGGTTCTTTTACATTTCAAAAATCAATTCACAATTTATATCAAAATATCATATTCTCGAAACCATAATACCTTCAAAATCATGTTCACTTTGAAATCATATTCACCCTTTTAAATCATCTCATTTCTGAAATCATAATTTCTTTCAAAAATCATACTTCCAAAATAGGTTAAATCCTTACTTCAAAATCATCATATTCGATATTATTTATAACATTTAAATTCCAACTTAGGTTATAACATCATTTAACCGTATTCTCTTTTAAACCCGATGAATTGAGTATAAACATTTATACTTTACCTAGTTTGGAAATTAAGGAATGGTTTAAATAGTTATAAATAGTCAAAATGGTTATAAATAGTTTAAACAACTTTCAATAGTCAAAATACTCTAGAATAGTTAATATAGATTTTAAAATAGTTGAATAGATTTAAAATAGATTAAATATAATTAAAATAGATTAAATAGCTTTAAAATAGATTAATTAGATTTAATACAAGTTAAGATGGGTTAATTAGCTTTAAAATAAATTAAATGGTTTAAAATATGTTAAATTGATTTAATATAGTCAATAAAGGTTAAAATAGTTTAATAATTTGAAAATCTTAAATTTTAGAATCTTTATAATAATATCCTTTAAAACAGTTTATTTTTGGAAACATGGATTTGGAATTTGTTTAAATTTAACTATTCATTTTATTTCAACATATCTGGACCCTTTCACATTTCCAAATCACTAAACCCAGTTTCACAATTCAACTCACAATAAAATTATTAAATTTTATATTACTTCCAAACCATGTTTGAAATATCAATTTAACTCACTCACATTCCAATATATTTCAAACGGTTCAATAACTCAATTCCGTTTAATTCAATTTATACCCCAAAATTCAAGTTAAAATTTTAAATCTAATTTCTTTAAATAATTCCTTTAACCAATTCAAATTTCAACATAAATTGATTTTCAATAATAATTCAAATATAAAGCAAGTTATTTCAAAATATCATCCAATTAAATTCAAAAATTTAGGGATTTAAAATCATTAAATTTAACCAATCCGGTGTCCGTATATAAATTCTCTACCATAGGGTCAAGTGATACAGATATTTATCATTTCAATCCGCAATTTAGAATTTTACGGTTATATATCATTTCAAACCGCAATCCCGAATTTAACAATAAAATCCATAAAATCGTTCGAGTCTATCATTTCAACCCATAACGATTTTTCCCTAATCTATAGATCATTCGGGTATGTATCATTTCAACCCATAGTGAACTTGCAGTTTATAACGATATAAAATACAACATCCATTCATTTAATATCAACAATCAAGCATCCATCACAGTCATCATCCAAATCAACCAAATAAATATCAGCAATTAACAAATTTACAATAACAGGTATTTAAGTGGCAATTTAATTTAATAAATAAATTAATTAAATAACGATTTAATTCAAATAAATTCAAATTAACTCAGATGACGATATAAAATATAACAAACAGTCATAAATAATTTTCCAATCACATCGTAAATTTTATTTAACAAACATAAGAAATTTTAGAAGTTGTGAGTGGGTTAAAACACTCACCTTTGAATTTAAATCGAATTTAAATCCAGATTATGTCCCAAATTCAAACAGTCTCAGAATTCATCCAAACCAACGTCAAAATGTCTGGAATTTTATTACGATCCCAATGCAAGAAACCGCGCATGAATTGGACCTCGTATGTAAAAGTTTTTCGTATTAGAAGATTGAATCAATTTTTAAATTACAAAATAAATGAAATAAAGAACAGAGCTTACACTCTCTCCCCTACACGATGCCTACCAGCCAAACCTTAATGTAAACCCACCGTCGCCATCAGAAAAACTGTCGCCACGCTCGCCGATAACGCCAGAACTCTCAGCCCCCTCCCCTCCGCCGTGCCAAGCGCGTCAACCAGAGGCCGCGCGACCACCTGATCGCCCAATCCCATCTAGTCGCCCCAATAGCCGAAACCCTAATCGATACTCCGCCGTCGATCTGGCCATTGCCGACCCAAGCGACCGATCGCGATGTACACCCCATGACCCGCTCCATACTGCAGCACCCTCGAATCGAGGTATAAACGCCGATGATCAACCTCCCATTCGACGACCGAGGTTAAATCGAAAAATTTCGGCCACACAGAAACCCACAACGAAAAGCAAACTGCAGAATTGACTTGCGCTCGTCGAGAGATTCAAATCGATATATAATTCGATATAGTTGGGAAGAGTTCGATTTTTGATTTGATTTTGAATTGCAACTGAATTGGAAATTTGTTTGTCTTCCATTGAGAAGGAGGAGAAGACTGAAATGTACGTACATACAAATGAAAATGAGGAGTGGCTAGGGCTTATAACAGGCTATTTATAGACAAAGCTGAAAATAGAATGGATGGACAAGATTTGATTTACACGTTGAACGATAAATGGCCCGAAAAGCCTGTTCTGTCTCCGGAACGAAAATGGGTCATCCCATATATCAAAATAGACGTTTTCATTATTTTTAAATTCAATGGAACGGGTTTCAGGTCCTAATTCCATCGTATGAAGAAGTTATATTAAAATCAGCTTATTTCAAATTGATTTCAATTAAATCGATTTCAAGGCGTTTCGAGCCCGTACGATCAAACGACAAGTCCGATCGTTACGAAACTTGAAACCTTACAATAACTCACCGTTACGGATCCGATGAAACTGGTTTCGTCGAAATTCGAAAGTGGCTAAAATGGCTATTTTCACGCTAATTAAATAAATTAATATTAAATTAATTAAATCACTTTTTAATTCAATATTTATTAACAAACAAATTTTTTCAATTTTGATTACCTTGACATATATAATAATTTATACTAAATTTACATATCAATTTCAGTGTTGATTATTTCAATAATTATAGCGTTCAAATTCAACTGCAATTAATCCAATTAATTAAACTTTAATTCAAATAAATTGATTTTATTCGATTCAAATCTTTATACTCAATCAATTATTATTCTATAAACATAGCTAACATTTGTTTTACACTTCATTACATTGATATACTCAAATTTCCATCTTTATTTGTATTAATTACTATATTTCAATTATATTGAATTTTGTCAGTTTTATACATTAATTAAAATTTAAAATCCTAATTTATTTATCTTGATTTTATTCTTTTATTAGATCAATTGTTAACTTATGAATAAAATTAGCATTTCTATTCATTTTATTACATTCACAATTTACAGTCATTGTCTTACTCACATTAATGTAACATTTAATTCCATTCAATTACAATTGATTTCCAATTAAATTTATAAACTATTTACATCGGTAACTTATAATAATTGTTACCATATATCTTCCATCACACTTATAAATTCATTATTTACAAACAAATGTTACAATTACTTAAAAAACATAGATTTTTATTCAATTACCATTTATTATATACTATTTCATTAATGAATTGAATATTTACATTTGTTTTCCTATATTCACTATATAACCAAGTATAACCTTTACATTATTTTAATTGATTGGAATTCCATTCAAGTTGTTAATAATTTACTTTAATTAACATTGTTACCTTTCATTTTAGTTATTATTTCATTATTAAATTACAAAGTTTTATTTCTTTCAATATTTAATCACAGAATCTTATTAAATTAACCATTTTAATTATCGAAAATTTACGGGTTGTTACAGAAGGAATATAACGACCCGGAATTTTGGTCGTTTAATTTTGAACATTTAGTTCATTTTTAAATTTTGAATTTTAAATATTAATTGATTTTGAATATGGAGAATTAGGTTGAATTGGTGAAATAGGTTAAAATTTCAAATATAGAGATTAAATGGATTTGGGAAATAGTAAATTAATAATTGAAATTGGGTAAATCTGTGAATCTGGGGTTAAATGGAAGTGGGAATGATTTCTAAGTTGTTTTAAACTCTATTTGAATTAGAGTGATGGTAATAGACTTTGAATGGAATTAAAAGTCGATAAATTTAAAGTTTGAAATTTATATATTAATTTAATAGTGGAAATTAATATACAGAAATAGTGTAAATAATTGAACCTCGATTTAAAATGAATCAGAATGATTTCAAATATGGATATAAATTCTATTTGAATTATAAATGAGTCAGTAAGATTTTAAAATTCGAATTTTCAAGCAATTCTGTCAAATTTGAAAATCACTCGATTTAATCGACGCGTTAAAATAGCCTTCCGAGGCACAGCCTTGGAATTCGACGAAACTAGTTCCATTGGATCCGTAATAGTGTATTATTATCGGATTTCAAATTTCGTAGCATTTGGTGTTATCGTTTGGTCTTATGGAATAGAAACACGTTGAAATAAATATCGAAAATTTAATATTTTAATTCGATTCAAAAGGCCATCTTCCATATACGATCGAATTAGGCCGCAAAACATGTTCCAATGTGTTCTAAATAGGGGTAAAATATTATAAACGCCAGGCGGCATGTTTCGTTTGGAGTTTGTTCGAAAAAGCACATTAATGGTGAAAAATAATAATAAAATAATATATATAATCTTATATATACACTCATGAACAGTAAAACCTAGTGCATTCATAGTCGCCGCCTCTTTAATGTTTAATGGCCAAAAGTTGACTCGTTCCACCTCAAATTTCTCGAAATCCATTGACAATTAGAGAAAAATTTCAACTGTAATATCGAAGAACTCAACACGATCATCCATGTGAACGGTCATGATCGAAAATCATACGATAGATCGCCAGAATTTTCACCGTGAAGTCCTGACGTTCGAGCGTGAAATTTGAGGCTATGGAGGAGCCAAGTCTGGCCGAAGGTAGAGGGTGAGATGAGCTTTGTAGCGGTGGTTCCTGATCAAGTGCTAGTGGATCGATGGTGGAGTTTGGGTTGGTCAAAGCATCGGCGTGATGGGTTTCGTTCATTGGAACGAGCGGCAACGAAGATGAAGGAGGAAAAGAAGGCGTGCAGCCAAGATTTCCTATTTCAGTTTGCATGGCCAGATTTCGTTTTGATATAAAAAAAGTAAATTTATTTATATAAATTATATTCAAAACTTGTAAAAATCATAACTTCTTCATATGTTGTCAGAATCAGACGAAACAAGCAGCGACAGAATCATGGTGACGAGCACTATGCTTTGGAACAGATCTGGAGACATTTGGAGTGAGCTAAAATTTTAGGTTAAATTGAACGTGTTCGACTTAATTTAAAATTTGAACACTTGGCAAATTTATAACTCAGTGTGAGTTAATCTCACTCAATCTTGGACTGCTGGTATTAATTTTAAATAGTTAAAAATTAATTAATGATTGATTAGTTGAATTGATAAATTTTTGTTAGTGAATGTGATATTATATATAGTAGTGTGTATATATATTGGAGTGAATGATATTCCCGCATATATATAGCGAATGAGACCCTATGCGCCCCACATAATAGAGGATGACCCTATATACCGCGATATTCCGCCTCGAAGCGGAATTGGTATTTTTATGTTGTATTAACATCTGTGGATGCAGGGAAACAGGTTGGAGGGATCCATCTGGATTCCTCAAAAATGTTGAATTTAATTTCATATATGGTGGTATATGTTTTATTTGAATAATCTGTGATAGATTATTGTATGATTTGGAATCGATTGGATGCTTTGGCAGTTTTGGCCTAGATTTTGGTATTTTTAAATACTAGTAATATATGGGTTGAATTGTAAAAAAATTTAAAGAGATTTTTCAAGTAAAATATTCATCTAGAAATTTGGGTTAATTGATCTGATAAAATAATAGTTGGAAATTTGTACTTAACAAATTCTGGGTATTGTAAATAGAGATTTTGGGATAAAAGTATATAAAAGGATTTTAAATAATAAATTCTTAAGTGGCACTTGTTTAAAAATAAAGGAGGTTTTGAAATCGAAATTTTTAATAGATCGGAAGGATAGAAATGAATTTGGAAATAAGTATAAAATTGGTTATACTGGAGTTCAAGTAAGATTTCCAAATTTACGAAATGAATTGAAATCGAGGAATTTGGGCTTGTTTTAAAAAGAGGATTTTTAATTATTAACTAGGTAATTTTAAAAGTGTTAAAATATTCCAGAAATTAGTTATTTAATTATTTTAAATTGGTTTAAAACATATTTAATTATTAATTATTTGCCTTATAAAGATTGTTAAAGATTATTATTATTTATTATTTAAGAATTGGCCAGCATTTGTTGTTTTAAAAGATAAATTATTAAATATTAATATGGCTGTGCATAATAACTTTTATTGAAGTATATTTGCCTAGATTTAACTTGGAAATTTATTTTAGAAACTTATAAGTATATTTTGAGATAATTTTTAAATAAGGTTTCGGGAAGTAATGGTATACTCGCATGGCATAATCGGAGGCAGTGAGTGCCTGCTGTTAAGTCTTGGATTTCTCTGGGATAGAGATGTAACCATTGAGCTGTGAATCCATGGTTTGATACCGCAGTGGTACTTTCCATATTATTTTAAAAGGGTTTTCAAATATTTTTGAAAAGGATAAATTGGGAAGATACCGAATTCGATAAGATAAGTACCTCTAGCCTCATCAACCGAGAATGACTAAAAAGCAGGGGAGATGCAGCAAGACTAAGTGGGTAGTACCCAATTAGGGTATGTTTATCACCTTTCTAAATACCCTTGGATATTATTACTATGATTTATGGAAGGAGATCGAAAAGGGTGGGAACACCCGGGGTAATAGCATATTCGGTCTATCCAGGTTAGGGATAGTCCGGTCTTGTGTAGTAGGGGATCCCGACGTGGTCCTCGGTACATTGTTTCTAGACATGTGCTGTGACAGGTGATACCCCAGTACCTAGTCATTCGTATGGAATCTATTCTCCAATAAGCGCCGTACGGTTTTGATTGTGCCCAACTATGCTGGAACGTGAGATGCAAGCATTTCTGCTATTTGAATAAGTATTTGTATTTAGACACTATTATAATATCAGATGATTTTGATATGAAATATTTTGGTTATCGTAAGGTAAAAACCCATTGTGTTTATGTGTGGCGCGGTCTTACGAGACACCTTTGATTTTCAAAGGATTTTGAAAACTTTAATAATTCAAATTGAGTGTGTTTTCTCACGTTGGTTTTTCAGACTGTCTCGGGTGTTATTTTATTATACTGCTTCAGTCGTACCGAGTATTACAGGTTCAGGTTAGGACGCTATGGAGCTCAGGAGACGAGCTGGATAGCAAAGACGTATTACTCGTATTTGATTTTATTCCGCTGCTGTGTTTTGTTGAGATTACCAGCAAATTGTGAGGGCAGGTTGTTATAACTATCCAGGCTGGTAATTATTGATTTGTGTATTTTGATATGAGATATGTATATTACAGTTTTGATTTGTTTAAAGAACTATTCATATTATATGTTATTCAGTCCGCTGTGAGATTCTGTTTTTTTAGTTTCTTCTTTCTCCTACCTACTTTCTTTTCCCTCTACAATCTATCTTTCCAGCACTCGATCGTTCGACATGTTATACAATGAGCGTATTTGTGTCAATTTTCGAGGATCGAAAGGGCGGGTCGTCACAACATCACCATTGACAATGATAGAAACTAGAGATATGATGCATAGCCATGAGGTTTAGCTATCCTAAGGGTGTAGGCGACTCCATTCTAGTGTTGCTTAAGGATATGCATGCGGGAGTGATGTTATTTGGTGCCACATAGGTATGGACCAACTATTTTTTTGTGGTATATTCCCTATAGATATACGCTGCTCAGAAGGATATCTCTGATCCTTGTGTAGGAGGACCGTTCTCGATGTACTGAGGGCACCTTCATGGAAACCTACACAATTATGCTAACGTTTCTTAGCGGTTATGATTTCTTAACTAATATTTTTATGATGTACTTGCAGCATAGGAATTTCTTATTTATATTCTATACCCTAGACATTATCTATCATATCGCGATATGTACTTATTAGATGGTTGGAACTTTTGAGGGGAAAACCAATCTGGTGATTCGGTTGGTCTCAAAAGGTGTTGTTATATGTCACAAATATTTCTTGAGTTTCCCACATCAGACTTTTATCTGACCCATGATTTTATCTTTCCCTTAATTCCTCGGGTGCTCTTTCGAGCAGTTTGAAAAAAGCAGGTTTTTGTTGATGTTCATTGGAGCTCTTGGAAAGGAGCTGGATGTTTAACCACCATAGTATATATTTCCGCTGCATTACTTTATGTATATATATCAGCAATTGTAAGGACAAGTTGTTATAACTGTCTAGGCTGATGATAACACTTGATTAATAACTCTGAAATGCTATGTATATTAGAGTAGTTCTTTGTACGGTCTTTTGAGATTATATGTTATCATTCTTCATGTGAGATTCTGATGTTTCTGTTCTCCTCTTCCTTATTCATTTTCTTTTCTTCCTTTTCTTTTACCTTAACAATTTGTCTTTCCAGCACTTGGGTGTTTGGCATGTGAATACCATGGATCTATTAGTGTTAACAGTTGGGGGTCGAAAAAGGGTGGTCATTACATTCATAATGTAGGAAATCTCAATGTTGATTCTTTCAAATTAAGAAAATATACCATAATACAAGATCATTTGTTCAATATAATTGAATACAACAAGAATCTTATTGTGCAAAAACATTGAAAGAACAAGGACTAAAGACCGACCTAGGAATTTGATTGCAAAAATTTGGTTTTGATCGATTTCTGTATGTGCAAGCTATTCGATGTCCATAAAATGCTAAGGATATATGAATATGCTTTTGTAAAGAGTTCGGTGTAGCCTATTGGTAAGGGTTTCCTTCTGAATAGTTCTAACATTTGGAATGGAAAGCGAATGTCCAAGAGAGGATGTAATATAAGCACGGTTAGGATGAATAGAGTGAATGGTCACATCTACCTCATGAAGAGATATCGAAAATGAGAATTGTGTAAAATACTAATAAATACTTAATATGGAATGAGAAATGTGATTTCTATTCCAAATGTATTTCCATATAGAAAATTGTTTTCTATGAGAGTTATTTCTTTGAGTTCAAGATATTCAATCTGAAACACTTAACTATAAACTAGTTATAGTAGATGAAAAAAATTCCATAAAAAGGGGTTGAATGGAGGTTCATATTTCATGAGCTATTATTGTAATGTCGAAAGTAGTAAGAGCATACAATATGACATTCACTAGTGGATGCATCAAGTTACAAAAGATTATCTTCATATAAATACCAAGTATTATTTATAAAATAATCAGTTTTTAAGTATTGACTAAAAATAGTTAAAGTTTTGTTTTAGTATGTATATTATCAATATTTGTCATAAAATAAATCTATCATAAAAATATTATTTATTTTCGTAAGGAAAGTGATGCATTAGCTATAGAATATATAGAAGTATCCAAAATTTTAAAATTATTTTGGAACTATGGACTAAGCCATACCTTTGAGAAATAATTCTTGATCATATGATTATGAATCATACGGTACTAGACAAATGTATCTCAAACGATCAAGGCCAAAGTAATCACTCGGTAGGAGTGAAAAAAGTGTTAATAAACTGTAACGACCCGCCATTTTGACCGTTCAAGTCGACAATAATCCACACATGTCCAACTCAACCGTTCAAAAAGGCAGATGGTTATTGGGGTTAAATAAGAAAAGGAAAGAAAGAACAGAAGCAAACTCAGAATCTTGCAGCGGAAGGAACAAGATATAATAATAAAATAACAGTTCATGAAGCTGTTAAATAAATTTTTTTTTTTTTGATTATTATTATACATCATAAATCAGAGTTACATACATATCAGAGATAAAACAACAATGCAGCGGAAAAATAATACAATAGTAGAATACAAATGATGTAATACCAAACTCCGTCTTCGTCCTCCAGAATAAGTCTTCAACCTAAACTGAAATGCTCAGGCTGACCCGAGCATAATGAAAAGACAAAACACTCGAGTCAGGACTAAAATATCTCATGTAAGTCAAATCGAATAAGAAAATATGAGTGTGACGGCATCGGAGATGTTTACGGGTTTTGACATCGATCTCCTATCCAGTGTCAACGTGAGTGCAATAACTTAAGAGATGTTACGGGATTTTCCATCTCTCAAGGATCCGTTAAACTGTCTACTATGTAGTACAATACGCTAAGTAGATAATGTCTATCAGTAATATAAAGATATCAAAGTAGGGTTAAGCAGGGCCCATACACCTCTTAACCTGTTTATTCCCAAAAGCATATACAAGACCGTAGTTTCCCCAAAACCGGAAGTCACCAGAGGGCAATCCATATACTAAAGGTACAAATCAAAATCGTAGTGGTCGCGAATAGGATAATCAGTATGACAAGGTACATGAGGCGATACCAACTAGGATACTAGTAGTTGCCTGATCCGGACTGATGTTGGGCATAGCAGCTACTACCCCAACACCGCGAAACAACACTCCCAAATCGCGGGGTGCACCCAAATCGAATCACAAAAGTAATAGACATGGTATCGAAGGAGTGTGTCCGCTAGAGATGGCGATCCTCAATGGCCCGGCGCGGCTCCTGTTTTAGTCATGTCAGGGGTCATCCAAAATCGTTCTCTTTCTTCAAATCAACACGTTCACCAAAACCATCCACTTCGTTCTGGATCAACACTTCGCGTATACTAGTTATTAAAGTGGTTTTCGGTATCGACAGAGAGTATGTCCATATCCGATCCCGGTCTCTTTAATAACTACGTATTATTACACCGGTGGCTCTTTTATATTTCAAATCGATTCATAATTGATATCAAAATATCATATTCGCTTCAAAATCAAATCCATTTCAAAATCATCATATCTACTCAAATATACGATTTCATTTCAAAAATCATTTTCGCCTCAATATCTCATTTCGATTTCAAAATCATTTTCGCCTCAATATCTCATTTCGATTTCAAAATCATTTTTCGCCTCAATATCTCATTTCGATTTCAAAATCATTTTCGAATTTCAATTTAGGTCGCAACTTCATTTAACCCAATTCGTATTTAAATTCAAGATTTAAATATAAACATTTCACTTTAAATAAATCCATTTCCAAAATCGTATCACTTTCCAAAGTTATACCGCTTTCGAAAATCATAAGTCTTTTAAAATCAAACACTTTGGAAATCGAAACACTTTATATAAAATATAGCTTCCTCAAATTTCACAAATCAATTCACATAAACTCGAATTTCAAAATTAAAATTTAATCAGATTTCAAATCATCAATTTCAACTCGATTCAGCTTCTCAATAAACCATTTCAAATTATCAATTTCAAATACATATTTGAACCATAAAATAAACAATTTCACTTCCGATATATTTTGAAACTTTAAATATTTCACATTTCAAAATAGTTCATATATTTATATAAGAATATAAGATTCGCTTTAAAACCATTTCGTATTCAACTTAGAATATACTTCAAATTAAACATCCGTATTAAGTAGTTTACTTAATTTCTGGAACAATTCCAATTCAATAAACTTAGATTAATATTCGGATTTCAAGAATTCATTTAAGTATTACATTCCAAATCAGTTTCAGTTCAAATCCTATTCAAATCAATTTTATCATCAAATTTAATTCAATAGTTTTAATTTAGTCCAATTCACAAATTCCTTTGAATTTCAATTAAATTCCAAATTAATTAAATCTCAATTTCAATTAATTTTCAATTCCAAACTCAAACTTGAAATATCATTTCATATAAATTTTCTTAGAAATATTCAGAGTTCGATTAAAAGTCCAATCTTTTAAAACAAATCAACTTTCGAAAATTTACGCCGTATTTCAAATTTTTCTTAAAATCTAAACTTCGAATAATTAAACAATTTCATTTACCAAGTTTAAATTCCAACATTTCGAGCTTCAATTCAAAATAATTCGATTTCCATAAATTTGATTTTATTCTTAAAATCAATTCATTTAAATAATTTCAAAACAACTTTTTAAAATCATTTAATTTAACCAACCCGGTGTCCGTATGTAATTTTCTATCCTATGGCCAAGTGATTATTATTTCAATTACATGTCAGGGATGAATATATATTACTTAAACCAATCACAGTGTCATATGCATGTATAACAGGATATATATATAAGCAAATAAACATCCAAACATTTAAATATCAACCAGTAGCATCCATCGAAATAGATCATCCAATAGTCAATACAATTCACGGCAATTTCATAGTTATCAATGTCAGGTAATTTAATCGCAATTCGAATTCCTATTTAATTTAACTGTCAATTTTAATTTCTAACATTAAATTCAACGACGATCTAGATGACAATTAAATTTTTATCAACAACGACTAATAAAATAATATCACTTCACAATATCAAATTTAACTAGCATCAGAATATTCTAGTACGTTGTGAGCGTTATAAAACACTCACCTTGATTTTACGATTTTAAATCAAATCGAATGGCGTTCGATTTAACTCAAAATTTCTCTAACTCCAAATGCTTCCAATCCAACTCCATAGTGTAGTGCTCGTCAAAACGAAGCCAACGCAATTCGTTTCGTTGAATTCCGACCTCGTATGCAAAAGTTAGAGCATTTTAAAGATTGTACGAATTTATATATATATAAATCACAATTCTCTTTTTATTTTCTAACCCTATCAGATCTGAGCCATTGATCCCTATCCCTCCATCATCAGGCCGCACACCCCCTCCCTCCTTTCTCACGTTCACGCGCTCCAGGAAATCACGCAACAGAAAACCCATAGCCGCCCGACTAGGGTTGCATATCGCGGCCTCCACGATTGTCGATATCACGATCAGGAAGTGCCATATCGAAGCTCCTCTCCCCCTCTACCTTCGGCCGCAACCATGGTGAACTCGGCCCCCTCTGCTGCACGCAAATCAAGGAAAAACGCGAATCTTAGAATGCAAATTCCCGTTGATTCGTTGCTCCGTTTTCGATCATCTCCGTATGGATTTGAAGAGCTCGCCGAGATCTACAACTTTGCTTTTGGAATTTTTCGATTTCGTTGAACGGATAGAGAGATATTAAGAGAACAAATTTCGAAATTTTCTGGCCATTGAAAAATTAGGGCCGGCTGGAGAAGAAGGAGGGTTGGTTTGCAAATGAAGAGTAAAGTCCTTTTATAGAAAATCTACCGAAAATCACTATTCACTCGATTTTCCGAACTCCGATTTACGCACGGTGACCGGCGTTTCTAGGGTTTATCCCACGTTCCGGACACAATGGAATAGGTTTCGGAACCTAATTCGATCGTATGTGCGAGTTATGGCAATAAACGATCGATTTAAATTAAACCGATTTAAACCGATTTTGATGCGTTTTAATTCGTACCGGACAAACGGTAAATCCAAAAATTACGAAATTTGAAACCATACAATAATATCACAATATGGATCCGATGAAACTAGTTTCGTCGAAATCCGAGACTTTTTGAAAAATGACTATTTTTAACTCGCCGAATTAAAATTAAAAACAATACGATGCGTTTCGAGCTGCCACAAATGCACAAGTGGTATATTTGACACACAAGTGGTATATTTATGATTAGTTCATTGAATATAAAACAAGAGTAGAAAATATAACATGCAAAAGAAATAAAAAAATTTGATGATCAAATAGGTGAGTAAATTAGAAAGAGTTCCAAAAGTACCTAAAAATGAATAAGATTTGATCGCAAAATCACTCCTCCCTATAATACATATGATGTACTGACAAGGAGTAATTGGACTTTGTTGGATAAGGTAAAATTGATGATGAGTGATGTTGAATTAACTTCTTTCTATAAGGATATTCACTTAATAGTAAGTATATATGTTAAATTTTAATTTCATATAAAGAATAATTTCAAAAATATGCTAAGAAAACCTACATGTCCTAGTCAAGGAGTCGACATGTTGTGTGAGTTGAGGGGCTGCATGCAAAATTTGCTCATGAGGAATCTTGCATGGACCACCCCAAAGGAGTTTGGGACTGACCAGCAATGGTCGACTAATTTATGTTATAAACATGAGTTTGGTGAACTCAAACTAAATTAGTTTTATGAAAGCTTAATCTATCGTACTGAGAAGCAGTTGTTGTTTCAAGAAATTTCAGCTTAACGACGAAGGAATTTAATTTAGAAATTAGTGGTAGTATAATAGACTTGGATACGATTTAAAGATAATAACTAAATTTTATAAGATGAAATGAAATTAAGTAAGCCTAATACAGACACATTCATTATAATGTAAAATAAGAACCATCGCACGTTAAAGAGAAACTACGAACTTCTTATCAATGTCGAGAAAAATAATTGTTAACAATAATAATTTCCTCAATTGTCAATAAGCCATAAAGAGTATAGACTCTGCCATATGACACGATACTTTAGATTTGAAATGTATTCGAAGTACATTATCAAAATACGATTTTGATAGTTGTACACAAAGAGATACATCCATCGGCCGCAGGTATGTCTTCAAAAGGAAGAATAATGTTGTTAAATAGTAAGCAACATTGATGAGAATAACCTTATAAATTTCAATTATTAGAATTGGCATTGCAGATTCATCATTTAATGTGCTCGAGTTACCTTTGATTCTACTCATAAGTTATCACCCAATATGATTTTGAATTTTGGTACATATTTGTTGAAACACAAATTCTGAATAATGAATTAGAATATGTTGTTTGCATATGATAACCAAAATGTCACGATGTCATGGAAGCGTAATTGAGTTTGTAAGTTGGACGATAGCTGAGTTTATGAGCGTTGGATAAGATCCAAGAACTAATAGGACAGTATCTTTCGACCGACATTATAATTGAGAAAATATTTTGATAGAGAAATCAAATAGTTTGATTGTCAAAATGCATGGGAAACGTGTGACTATAATAAAGTATATTAAAACATGCTAAAATATTTCTAAAACTATAAGGATTTTCGGATTGTCCTAAATGATATACACTGATGCCATATTAAAATGTTTAATATGGAGCATGTAAGATGGAATCCTTATGCATCAACAGTAGGAATTATTATATTACATGTTGTCTGCTTTAATGAAATTTTCTTATGTAAATTGTACATTGAGCGAGTATCAAATCCAAATTAAGGTTGCTAAATGGTAGTTATGAATACTCTTGAGTATTTATGAAATATTATAGAGTTGTTTATGGCAACAACAAACTCCTTATGAAGGATTATTTAGACTCGAACTTCATAAGTGATATCAAATATAGTTAAATCCTAAATTCATTTTCAACCTTAGTTAAGTAACTTTAAGTTGGAAATATTCCAAACAAGAGGTGGTCGTTGATGCAGCCGAAAGGCTAAGTACATCGCTTTGAATAACACCATAATAAAAATAGTACACACAAATGCACAAATTTATAACTAAGATAGGGTGATTCCAAATAATCATAGGACATTACTTAGAGAAAACAATGTCACGATATAGATCATGAAAAAACATGGGTTCACATGATGTTTAGACACATACTCTGAAAGTTCCATATGATAAAGGCAGTTTATTAATGATGCCTGGCATAATATATAGTGGTATAATATAACAGAACCACTCACTAAAGGACTAGCTTGATCATAGAACTGATCAGAGAAATGGCATTAAGTTTCCTTAATTGACACAAAATGCAAGTAGCAGACTAAAAGTGTTAGTGGTATGCCTTAGGGGCAATTAAATAATTATTACATATATCTATCTCTATAATCAATCTTGTTTGAAATATAGGTGTTTGTTTTTTCTTTTACATACTTTGTTATATTGTGATATAAATAATTAGGTAATTAATTTAAAGTATATAATTAAGAAAATCATTAAATAAAATGTTATGTGATTTTAGCTGCAAATAGTTACAATCGTGAGTAATTAATGACAAAATGAAATAAAATTTTGTTTTAAATATTCCTGGTCGAGATGTTTTGAGAAAGGATAATGATCCTTTGAGATCAGAGTGCATAAATCTCTCCAAATATTTGGCAATGTGTTTCTAATGACTACTGGAGGCACCAAGGGGTTATATATAATGACTCATCCAAAAGTTTCCTACTGGTTGATAACAGCTTATTAGATAGGAAATTGATGATGTTGCATCGTTCCTGAACTTGAGAATACTGCGAAACTTCAGTGTGAATGCTCCACTTTGATTATCTTTAAATCATGGCATGACAATCCATCGAGCTACAATAGTTGGGTCTGAATTGAAGCATTAAAAATGAAGCACCATTCAATAGAGAATCATCTCTTCAGTTATATGAGGTTAGTATCACGATCGATTATAGTCAACTCAAAGTCAAGATATCCGGTCAGAGTAGAACGATTAATACAAAATGTTATTATTGAGTCAATGACTTTATTTATGGACTGATCAAGTTAAATGAGGATATTATTGGAGTTTTTACCAATACTGAATTCCATACATCCTAATGTGATATAGTGTTGCAAAGAGAATATGTGTAAATTATTTATCACTATTGGTAACACTTAAAATAATGTAAAATCTGACTTTACTGCAAAGATCCATAAGCAATGAATTTGGCCAAACTGTCACTCCACTAGCAGAGGTGACATGTGAATGTTAATATTTAAATTGTTTAATATTAATCGCTGACTGAATTCACATCTCCGAGTCACACAACCATATTTATATTCTTTGAAAGACCACGTGATTTAATTGATTTGTAAAGTGTTATAATTAATTTTATTAATTAATATTAAATATATATTAATTATTGGTATATTTGATGTTTGGGGTGTTATTTGAAACTGGGCAGCTTTTAGAAATGTTCTTGGAGTTGTTAGTAATTATTTGGACGTGAATATCAAAGTTATATATGCACCTATCGATACTCTATATATATATATCAGCTTTAAGTGTATTTTAATTGCTTACCGAGCTTTGGAATCTTTGGTCCATGAATAGGACCATCTATGGCTAGCCATGCAACGAGATAAGGTGGTTTAGATGATCTAAGTGTAAATAGACTTAAAAAAGGAGGTTTTAAAGCGAAGGAGGTGAAAGGTCTCTCTTATGTCCTTAAATACCTAAGCTTTCACATTTATTCTTTTTTAAACTCCTTTCTTCTTTTGCTCCTCTCTTTTCATGGCCGCCACTTCCATCTTACCTTCACATAGCCATAATTTTCACCTAAATATCATCAAATAAATCAAAACAAAAGTGGTTCATTTGATCGTTGCAACATCAAGTGGTGATTCAAGGAATCTTGAAGTCTATTCTCAAACCGACATGTTACGAAGGGCTGGATCAAATTAGGTAAAATTCTTATTTTATATTATGTATTCATGTATTCTCACCTATGACCCATATTGATGTGTGCGATGTATTTCAATTGCTTTTGAGTTTGATATAATTTATTGTACGTGTAGTTTAGTTAATGAAATTCAAAGGGAAACTTTAACAACCCGTATTTTTAGCTATTTTAAATTATTAAATTTAATATGATTATTGGATAAAAATGGTTAAAAATAGAAATTTAATGTTTTATTTATGTAATTTCTTTAATATGAACTGGGATAAAATATTGAAATAACCAATTTCGAAGATTTTGGCAATAACAATATTGAAATGGAATTCTACATATTGAATGTATTTATAATCAATAGCTAGAATTGGATAATAATGTTGTATTGTTTAGATGGAAATAAAATAATTGTTAAAAATTAAAATTCATATGAGATTTATTGATTTATTAATATCAATTTATTGGATAATTAAAATTGTTTAAATTTAATATTGCAATTATTTAAATAATTGAATCTTGAATTAATGTGAATGAAAATGGTATCAGAAATTGGTTTAAATTTTATTTAAACAAGAATGAAGATCGTTTACTTTTAAAATTGAATTTAAAGGCGAATAAGTAGAAATCGTAAATTTTATATTTTAATTAACGTGTAAAAATAGCCAATTTGGCCATTGTCTTGGATTTCGACGAAAATTGTTTCATCGGATCCGTAATAGTGATTTGTTATAGGATTTCAAGTTTCGTAGCGATTAGACTTATCGTTTGGCCGTGCGAGCTTGAAATGCATAGAATTTAATTTCAGAATTTAATTAAATAAATTGATTTTGAAAAGCTATCTCCTGAATACGATCTAATTAGGCCTCGAAACTAGTTCCACTGTGTTCAAAATGGGGGTAAAACATTATGAACGCCAGGCGGCACGCTTCGTTTGGAGTTCAGAATTTTGCGGACCAATCGGGCGAGATATTTTCTTATTTTAATAATAAAATATGCTCATCCTTATCCACTCGTATGCTCTGCCACTTTACTGTATATCTCATACCATCCCTCTCTCGTTTATTTTCAAACCATTAGAGCGAAAAGGAAAAAATCACGGCAACTCAAGAAAAAAATGGCAAGGCGCACGATCTGAGATTCAAGCGACGCTGGCTTAGGGCTGGGTTCAAGCGGCGGGCAGAGTTGCATTGTAGGGTTTTAGGTTGTGATGTTTGCGCACGATCTGAGGTGCTAGCCGATGGCGAGGCCGGGCACAGGTGGGGGTCACGGCCACGGCGAAGGTCGGCAATGCTATTGGAGGCGATGCGATTGAAAAAAAGAAAAAGGCAGAGACGCGAGCGCCAGTTCATGCCTAGGAGGGTGAGGCGCGGCCTTCGTTCAATTTAGGGAATAAAAATGGAAAAAAATTCTGTCGCGATTGGAGAAGAAGTAGAACATGGGTCTAGGAGGTAGGGCAGTATTGCGTGCCTGGAGTATGGAACGAAGAGTTAGGTATCGGTTTAAAATTATTGTTAATTTTATTGTTTAGTTAAGTATGTTTAATTATATCGTATATTAATAAATTACATAACCTTTTTCGTAGGAGGTCCGATTCGAACGAAACAAATTGCATTGGATTAGTATCCACGTCGTCCACACCATGGAGTCAAATTGGAATTTATTCGAAGCTGAAATATTTTCTATTTCAAATAAAAGGTGATTGTTTTTAACGCTCACGACGTACTATAATATTTTTATGTTCGTTAAAAATTGAATCGTGAAGTTATCTAATTTTATTGACTGTTAATTGAAAATGAAATTGACACATGAATTGACTATAGATATTAAAATTGACAGCTAAATTTGAAATTGGAATTTAATTGCCAGTAAATTACCTGATATTGATAACTATGAAATTGTTGTGAATTATTGGCTGATTTGGATGTTGATTTTGATGGATGCTATTGGTTGATATTTTGGATGATTTGGATGTTTATTTATTTTGATATATCCTGTTATCACCCTGAAAATTATTTACAGTATATAAAACTCTAAATTGAATTATTTCGAATAAATTAAGAAATAAGTTGAAATGATATGTACCTATGGCATTTATTTTGGATTGAAATGATATATATATCCATCCCTGAAATTAAATCGAAATAACTATTCACTTGGCCATAGGATAGAAAATTATATACGGACACCGGATTGGTTAAATTAAACGATTTAAAAATTTTTGATTTGAAATTTATTAAATGATTTGATTTTAAGAAAATTAAAATCGAATTTATGGAAATCGAACTATTTTCGAACTTAAGCTCGAAGTGTTAAAATTTAAGTTTGATAACAGGAATGTTTTAAATAATTGATGTTTAGATTTTGAAGTTATAATCGAAATATGATGTGAATTTCAGAAATTGATTTGTTTTAAAAATTGGACTTTTATTCGAACTTTGAATATTGCTAAGTAAAAGTGATATAAAATCGATATTTTGAAAACCAATCTCGGAATTGATATAAAACGAAATGGTTTAAATTTGGAATTGAAATTAATTTGGAATTGGAATTGAAATTAATTTGGAATTATAATTGAAATTAATTTGTAATTGGAATAGAAATGAATGTGTAATTGAAATTGAAATTAATTTGGAATCGAAGTAAAAATTCGACTTGAAATCGGAATTGAATCGATTAAATCGAAATGGAAATTGAAATTGATTTGAATTAGGAAACTTAGAATTGAATCGGTTTGACTTGGAAACTATTTTCAAATGAATTATTTAGTATAAACGGTTTAAAATCTATCTTCTTTAAATATTCATATTATTTTGATTTTCCAAACTATTCTACTATATAACCATTTTTAACACTCAAACTATTTTCTATGAAACTATTTAACTATTTTAAAATTATTTAAACTATTTTCTAAAAATTCAAACTAGTCAAAGGGGTGAAATGTTTATATTTAAATCTTAGATTCAAGTGCGAATTGGGTTAAAGGGAAGTTATAACCTAAATTGTAATTCGAATCAAAATTTTGAAGTGAAATCGATATACCGAACTGAATTGACATTTTAAAGTAAAATATGATTTGTGAAGCGAATATGATGATTTCGAAATGGATATGATTTGTGAAGCGAATATGATGATTTCGAAATGGATATGATTTGTGAAGCGAATATGATGATTTCGAAATGGATTTGATTTTTGAAGCGAATATGATATTTTGATATCCAGTACGAACTTTTTTTGAAATATAAAAGTACCAACCGGTGTGTAAAACGACGTTTGGTTGTTAAAAAGACCGGAGCCTCTTATTGGCATACTCTCTGTCAATATTGGAACCACTTTAACAACTTTGTACGTGGAGGAGACTCTCGAACGATGTGGTTCGATTTGGCGTCGTTTCCTGGATTTGAAGAAAGAGAACGTTGATGGATTGGCCTGACACTGTGTCAATTTGAAATGACTAAAACAGGAGCAGTACTGGCCAATGAGGCTAGCTACCTCTAGCGGACGCACTTCTTCGTATTACCATCATTTACATTGTGATTGATTGGTGCGCACTCTCGTATTTTGGGAGTGTTGGATGCGATGGGCTGTGAGGGGTTACCACCAGCTGGGAAGGGTAAACTGGTAGTATCCTACCTTGGGCATTGCCTCACGTGCCTTATCATACTTTTATCCCTATACGAGACCCATACGATTTTTGTTTAGTGTTGTCGTATAACGGTGCATCCCTATCCATCGACGGTTTACTGGTGTTTTATATGCAAACTGTACGACAATGCTTAAAAACGTGTTAAGGGGGATCAATGTATAGCCTTAACTCTATTTTAATATTTATTTTACCTATTAAACATTATATATATAGCGTATTCTACTACATATAAATATTTTGACAGGTCGTTAAGAGATGGAAAATCCCGTAACATCTTTTGAGTTATTGCATGCACGTTATACACTGGATAGGAGATGTGAAACCCCGTAATCTTCTCTAACGCCATGGCACTCATGTTATATGCGATATCGATTTGACTCACATAAGAATATTTTAGTCCTGACTCGAGTGTTTTGTCTTTTCATTACGCTCGGGTCAGTCCTGAGTTTTTCAGCGTATTGAAGATCATTTTTCCGGAGGACGAAGACAAAGACTTCGTATATTATTACTATTATTTTCCTCTGCATCATGCTTTTCTGCTGCATTATATTTTGTTCATGTTGTGTATATATATAACTTTGATAAATGTTGTATAAATTATAATCAAATGTATAATATAAATAGCTTCATGAACTGTTTATTTGATTATTATATTTTATCGCTCCGCTGTGAGATTCTGTGTTTGATTTCTTCTTCTTTCTTATTTTTCTTAACTAACCCCATTGATTATCTATATTCGGAATTGTTGAAGTTGGACATGTGTGGATTAGTGTTGATTTAAACGTTCCGAAATGTGGGTCATCATAGTTGGTACCAGAGCTTTGGTTTAGCGATAACCTTAGCTTTATAGGGGTTGACTCATTAGAGATAGGGTAGTAATACCCTAGAATGAGTCTGTTTGAGTGTATATATGAGAGGCCATATTTGTTAGTGTTGTATAAAATGTTTCATATTGTGTTGTGTAAATTGTTAAGTTTGAATTTTGGGTTCTGATCGGTACGTGGGACGCCACTATATCGATAGGGATTCAAAAACACTTGAACAAAGCAAACCAACACAATATTGTTTTCGAAATTTGTAAATGGAATAATTTTACCTAGGATTATATTTTATATATAAAAGAATGGTTTTCTGAAATTTAGATAGTTAAATGAATTGGTTGTTAGAAATGATAATATTGATCATTAGCGTTTATTGTTTGATTAGTCAATATTCCTAAACTATTAGCTATTATATGATTATAAAAAAATGAAACTGTATAAATGCGATTTATAAATATAATTTACAAGTAAAATGAATATAAAATTGAGAAATTGAGAAATTTAAATTCCGGTGTTTCTGAAAAAGGTTTTCAAGGTTTGGAAAATAATATCAGTATTGTTTAAAAGTATTTACAAATACAAATTGTTTTCAAATAAATTTTAAAAGGAATGAATTTAGTACTCCCCTCTTCTGTTGCTGGAAAATAACTTCATTGATGACTGCGTAGCATCATCGATGTTCATTTTCGAGTCTCAAAGTGGGGGAGACTTCTGAGAAGCTTTGCTACGAAATTGTTTTAATAAAAAGATTTTGGTTTAAACTCCAAAAGTATGATTTGATATATAAAAGATATAAGTATATATATACTTATTTGAAATGAACCCGGTATTTAAAATTTTTAAATTCTTTTAATTAATAATCTTCAAATTATTTTAATGAAATGAAATAATTGAATAACCAGAACTTATAAAATAAGAGAATTAAGAAATCTATGCTAAATGTTTTGGGAAACTTTAGAGTTGAAGTTTGCAACTCTTAAATTGAAAGTAAAGTAAATTTGAACAAGTTAAAATAGTGAACATTCTAATTAAGTAAAATGAAGCAAACTAATTTGTATAATACCAAATTGCATTCTAATAACATATAATAAGACTTACCAAATGTTTAAAGTTAAAATGATGATTTGGATATGTAATGGAATATTGTGACGCCCCACCTCTATACTCACACTAGCCAAGGACACTACGGCTAATGCCGTCGACTAGCGCGAAGGATAAAGCCGTTGAGGAGTGACCATCTATGTAATTGCTTTGTGCGAGTACCGATATGTCAGATAATATAACTTACATTTCATTTCAAGAGGAAATCCGACATATCAAATACAAACTCAAAGCTACCACACAGTGGCTATGTGGACTTCGGAAATAAATATAGAAATAAACATAACACAAATCAGTCATAGATATTCATATCACAAAGGCGGAAATAGATATGAATATATCACATAGAAGTGTACACCAAAGTAATGGTCATACAAGATCCACTACATCACAAAAGAATAGATACATGTGCTAGACAAAAGAATAAGTACACATCAAGGAGTCTCTATCTCAAATGTATACAAACAAAAACTACTAAGCTAAAGTAGTTAGCCAAAAGTCAAGTGACGAACCCTGATAAGAAATCAAGCAGAAGCACCTGAAATACCTCGGTCTGACCCGAGTATTATTTAAGAAGAAAATAATAAACGGATCAGTCTAGCTATAAATATTAGATAAAATGAGATAGGATAAGAGATATGACCAAAAACGTATGATAACAAAAATGCCATACCGTGTCAAGTATACATCAAATAACAACAAAAATCATACAATATTTCAAATCATCTCAAAACACCAAAAAGAATCACATTCTTTAAATTATTCACCAAAACACAAATATTGATAGAGCTTATCAATGCAAACCACGAAAATTGGTGAAACACAAATTCTAGAAATCATCAAATAGAAATCCAAAAATCACAAAAAGGGGAAGGCCTATCACAAACGGAAGCACGAAAACTCACCAACACGTGTATCACAAATGAGACGCTATCCCATAAGCCGAACATCGACGCACCCTAAAAGATACGCCTTATGCACAGATTCGGTCGTGGTACAGTCCCCCACGCGGACGAATGAGACGAACATCGACACACCCTAAAAGATACGCCTCATGCACAGACTCGGTCGTGGTACAGTCCCCCACGCGGACGAATGAGCCGAACAACGACGCACCTTAAAAGATACGCCTCATGCATAGAGTCGGTCGTGGTACAGTCTCCCACACGGACGAATGAGCCGAATACTCCACGAACGGTCAAAAGACCATGGGTCGCTACCCCTCCAAATTGAACCGAAGTTCCACAAACGTGGTTTTTAGTCCCCACACAAACAAAGAGACATCGCAAATCGCTAGTCTAAATCACAAAATGATCATCAATGATCGACAAGAAGTGTAAATTACACTAAGCGAGTAAATATAAGAGTTTAGCTTCATGTCCCATAACCACTAGCTTAACTCAAATATTTACGAACAGATTGTAGACTTCCACTCGAAAATAAGTGTAAATTACACTAAGCTAGTAAATATAAGAGTTTAGCTTCATGTCCCATAACCACTAGCTTAACTCAAATATTTACGAACAGATTGTAGACTTCCACTCGAAAATAAGTGTAAATTACACTAAGCTAGTAAATATAAGAGTTTAGCTTCATGTCCCATAACCACTAGCTTAACTCAAATATTTATGAACAAATTGTAGATTTCCACTCAAAGATTGTCACAAGATTTTCAATCGAACAAGTCCAAGAATTAACCGATGAAGTAAACGCAAGCATTTCATACCACTTGTTTTGCTAAGCCATTTAATTAGATTTCTCATACGAATGAGGTAAAGGTTTGTATATACTAATAAATTGGAAAATGGTTTTGAAAATGAGTTTTATATTAAAATTAGTGTTGAAATCGTTTTGATGAAAGAGTTTTAGTATTTACTACTAGTATAGAATCCTTTGTATTTAAAAATGAAAAATCACAGAAATGATTGTAGAAACAATCAATCACCAAAAATTCACATTCGAAGACGTGAATCAAAACCATAGAAATCGATATCAAATTCATCAAATGGATATTCCCAAAAATCCAAAGAAAGAAGTCATCAAAGTCGATAATAAGTGATAACAACTATCTAGATCAACAAAACCCGATTAAAATTGGAAATCCACACAAAACAGCCTAAAACAGGCAAAATGCACAGTTCCAGACGTCTGGTTTAGAATCCAGACGTCTGGATTTGTTCTTTGGGAATAATCCAGGAACCTACCAGACGTCTGAACCTTAATCCAAACGTCTAGAAACCAGCCAGACGTCTGGTAAGTTTAGACCAGACGTCTGGTCCGAGTGTCTGTCTTTTTTTTTCTTTTCTATCTATAACCAGACGTATGGACTTGATCCCCAGACGTCTGGTCACCTGGCCTGGGCAATAGTTTGCCTAGGCCAAGATGGCCAAAACGTTTCGGAAGCGATCGGACGAGCAACGACGACTAGGGATTTATGCCAAGCGACAACCCAGCCTTATAGGCTCTTCGATACACCCCAAATATCATTGTCCAAGCATCCGTAGAAGGATTTTCATAAAATAGGACCAAAACACCAAAATTTGGAAAATTCACCAAATCAATTCAAATCAAAAGCAAATGAACATGCACAAATGTTAGGAATTCATACCTAACAACAAAGAAAGTTATAGACGTAGATGTGAGTTAAAGAACTCACCTTTAACTCAAAAACTCAAGCGAGAAGCTCTAAAACAAGCTAAGATCAATTCCTCTTCAACAACAACTCAAGAAGCTTCAATCTAAGCTCATAAGAAGAATATTTCCTAAGTTAGGTTATAGGAAATTCTGTAAATTGAAGAGAGATAGAGATAGAGAAGATGAAGAGGATGCTTACCTAAGCTTCTCCTTGATTTTGGACTTGAATTTGTATTTCCTAAACAAACTAGGGTTTTGGAATTCTAATTTCCAATCTCTTCCCCCATTTTTCTCTAGAGCTTGAATGTATTAGGAAATGAGAATGAATGAAGAGGAGAGGGGGTGGAGTTAGTGGGCTGAAACCCAAACCCAAAGCCCAAGTAGAAAAATAGCAAATTCTACTCAACTCCAAACATATCGATGTTTATACTCAAAAAAGTTGTAAATGCCATTTTGGACTCAATGGAAGTTGTCTCGAGTCCCAATTCGACTGTCTACAAAAGGTAACATTTCGGACTTTAATCCGATTAACGATGCTATATTTAAATAAAACATTTAAATATACAATCGTAAAATATGCGGGTTGTTACAGACTCCCCTTCTTAAAGAAATTGCGTCCTCATAATAATTAAGAGGAAAATAAAGAGTAACAACCATAAAAGCATATCAACACAAAAGAAAATTTTGAAATAAGAAGTTCACCATAAAAGAGCGCGAGAGAGTAAGTCCGGATGTGTTCGCTCGATGAATTCTCAAGATTCCCAAGAGCAATCCTTAGGATTTGAGGACCATTGAACTTTCACAAGAAGAACATCTTTATTTCGAAGGCGTTTAACCTCCGAAGTAATGATACGAATAGAATGTTGCTCATAAGTCAAATTTGGTGAAACTTCAATTTCTTCAATTACACCGGGATCAAGAATAGAATCAGAATCCCTAAGGTATTTCCGTAGTTGAGAGACGTGGAAAACGTAATAGTAGAAAATTGAGCTGGTAATAAAAAGCGATAAGCCACAGAACCAATACGTTCGGTGATGGGAAAGGGACCGACATATCGAGGTGCTAATTTTCCCAATCAACTGAAACGCACAACACCCCTCATAGGTGAAACACAAATGAATACCAATAAAATCTGGACCTAAAACCAGCTTTTCACCGGCTTCAAGCCAACACGAAGGAAATCGGCATGGCCTTCCGTAGAGTGCCTCAAAAGGTGCCATACCAATACAAGATTGGAAGCTTATTATTGGAAGAAAACTCAACAAGAGAAATATGATCTTCCCAACTTCCACCAAAATCAAGAACACGTGCACGAAGAAGATCTTCAAGAGTTTGATTTACCCGCTCTGTTTGTCCATCAGACTAAGGATGATAAGCGGTGCTAAAATTAAGCTTTGTTCCCAAAGCTTTTTGAAGACCTTTCCAAAATCCACTAGTAAATAATGGATCACGATCGCTAACAAATAGAAGTAGTAACTCCATGCAATTTAATAATTCCTTTGACATAGAGTTTAGCCAAAAGAGGTACGGTCCAAAAGAGAAGGATGAGCCTCAAGGCTACACAAAACAAGAGATGAACATGAATCAGATTCACGATCTCGAATCTTACAAGTGGATAAAGTCTTGAGATCATTCCATTCGGATATCATCATGAAAAAACCGCTTGTTGCTTACGACTAAGGGCATCGGCAACTCGATTACTCTTTTCGGGAGTATAAAGAATATCAAGATCATAAGATGCAAGGAACTCGAGTCAACGTTGTTGACGCAAATTAAGTTCCTTTTGAGAAAATAAATATTTCAATGATTTATGATCGGTATAGAGAACAAATTTCTCTCCTAAAAGATAATGACGCCAAATTCTAAGAGCGAAAACAATGGCCGCGAGCTCTAGATCATGAGTGGCCTATCTAGTCTCGGCAGGCTTCAATTGTCAAGAAGCATATGTGATAACACATTCCCTTTGCAAGAGAATGGCACTCAAACCAATACGACTAGCATCGGCACAAACAATAAAGTTGTGGTTCCCTTTGGGAATCACAAGAATAAAAGCATCGGAAAAGAGTTCTTTCAATTGATCCTCTTTCCCGAAAAGATAAGAATTCAAAATTATAATTAACTTTATATAATAATCCTTCTAGAAAAATTTACTTTTTACAAGTCAATTTACTGTGTTTGACTGTCTCATCATAGCGTTTAGGAGATTCCTATCGATAACGTTGATCAAGTGCATCGACTAGAATTCTTAAAGCACTCAATGGGCAAAACAACACAAAATCATCTTCTATATGATAAACATGTCTCTTAAAATTTTTACAAATATTCTTTGCTCGTTTAAGAACAAAATCAAATTATACTTATAAATATCTTATTAAAAAGATTTGCAAATTTTAAATTATTGTTTTCATCCATAATCAATGAATACAAGGATGGTCTCATAGAGATATTCGCAGAATACTCGATTCGCAAGATGGATGAAATAAGCTGGAAGGTTCATCAAACCGAATGACATAACGAAACACTCATAAGAATCATAATGAGTGCGGAATGCGGTAAGGGGAATGCTACCCTCCGCAACTCGTAGCTGATGAAAACCGGTGGCAAGGTCGAACTGAAAAGACCTTAGCACCACTCAATTGATTGCTTAGGTGATAATCCTAAGACAAGCTCAAATATACCAGAAAATTCATGAACTATTGAATGAGAGAAATAACACTTTCCTCATCAAGTGGGTTTAAAGAATAAAATGATGCCACCGAATTTGGAAATCAAGATCATTAAGAAAAATTAAAAATATGCTCAACAGATTGAGAATGTCGAAGATGGATAGTCCTCTCAGGACATAGGATATGGGCTTCATAATGATTAAGCCAATCCTTTCCCAAAAATCAATTCCGAAGCCTAAGTAACGCATAACATGCATATCGGTTCGAAAAGAATAATATATAAAATAATCTCGACATCTTTACAAAGCAAACTGAGTGTTGCAGATCCATGAATCAAATTCACAATTTTCAGTGAAGTCATCAATTCCATAATATTTAAAGAGAAAGAATCAACAAGTTCTTTTGATATAAAATAATGAGATGAACCCGTATAAAAAAGAACTCGAATAGGATAATCACAAAACAAATTAATGTCATCAAGGATAGAAGGAGAAAAACCTTGATCAAGAGAAGTGTTAATAGAGGCTTGCACAACATTCAGCTTTCCCTCTTTCTTACTTTGAAGTATGGGACATGAAGATAAAAGATGTCTCGAACTTTTGCAATAACGACAAAAAGAGGTTTCAGACACCTATTTGCATAGTGGTCCGTAGAACCACAATTGTAGCATCGTCCATGATTAGAGGTAGGATTTTTTGCTACCGAAATTTCCTGCCTCCCTTTCTTGTTGGGATTAAGGCTTTTGAACTTAATACGCCTCTTCTTGTTGATGTTGAAGTTTTGTTTGGCATCCACAACTTCAACATCACTTTCTTTATCGGCCTCTTCTAGTCGAAGAGTGATATCTACAAACTGGTCGAAAGGCACTTCTAATTTCAGAGTAAAACCTTTTTGGGGTTCTTACTCAAAGCACAGATAAACTTTTGATTCTTTACAAGATCCAAAAGCTGTTGGGCAGACATGGATACGCCATCCAGAGAAGGACTACTGGATTGACCAGCACTAGGACTGCTAGATCTAACCATTTCTCTTCTTTAAGAAAGAAAGAAGACGAAAAAGGTTATTCTCAAAATGAATATCAAACAAACTTGATTGATAAAACAAGGCATCATAAAAAATAAATAGGATAGAACGGTACGAAGACTCGAATTAAATCCTATGGCACGATTCCTAAGAAAGACTTAGGACAGTGATCCTTGCTAGATTATTCTACTTTGTTCCGAAGTTTGGCTCTGATACCAAGCTGTGACGTCCCACCTCTATACTCACACTAGCCAAGGACACTACGGGGTAATGCCGTCGACTAACGCAAAGAATAAGGCTGTTGAGGAGCGACCATCTATGTAATTGCTTTGTGCGAGTACCGATATGTCAGATAATATAACTTACATTTCATTTCAAGAGGAAATCCGACATATCAAATACAAACTCAAAGCTACCACATAGTGGCTATGTGGACTTCGGAAACAAATATAGAAATAAACATAACACAAATCAGTCACAGATATTCATATCACAAAGGCGGAAACAGATATGAATATATCACATAGAAGTGTACATCAAAGTAGTGGTCATACAAGATCCACTACATCACAAAAGAATAGATACAAGTGCTAGACAAAAGAATAAGTATACATCAAGGAGTCTCTATCTCAAATGTATACAAACAAAAACTACTAAGCTAAAGTAGTTAGCCAAAAGTCAGGTGACGAACCCTGATAAGAAATCAAGCAGAAGCACCTGAAATACCTCGGTCTAACCCGAGTATTATTTAAGAGGAAAATAATAAACGGATCAGTCTAGCTATAAATATCAGATAAAATGAGATAGGATAAGAGATATGACCAAAAACATATGATAACAAAAATGCCATACTGTGTCATGTATACATCAAATAACAACAAAAATCGTACAATATACCAAATCATCTCAAAACACAAAAAAGAATCACATTCTTTAAATTATTCACCAAAACACAAATATTGATAGAGCTTATCAACGCAAACCACGAAAATTGGTGAAACACAAATTCTAGAAATCATCAACTAGAAATCCAGAAATCACAAAAAGGGGAAGGCCTATCACAAATGGGAGCATGAACACTCCCTAACACATGTATCACAAATGAGACGCTATCCCATAAGCCGAACATCGACGCACCCTAAAAGATACACCTCATGCACAGACTCGGTCGTGGTATAGTCCCCCACGCGGACGAATGAGCCGGACATCGACGCACCCTAAATGATACGCCTCATGCACAGACTCGGTCGTGGTACAGTCCCCCACGCGGACGAATGAGCCGAACATCGACGCACCCTAAAAAGATACATCTCATGCACAGACTCGGTCGTGGTACAGTCCCCCACACGAACGAATGAGCCGAACATCGATGCACCCTAAAAGATACGCTTCATGCACAAACTCGGTCATGGTACAGTCCCCCATGTGGACGAATGAGCCGAATGCTCCACGAACGGTCAAAAGACCATGGGTCGCTACCCCTCCAAATTGAACCGAAGTTCCACAAACGTGGTTTTTAGTCCCCACACAAACAAAGAGACATCGCAAATCGCTAGTCTAAATCACAAAATGATCATCAATGATCGACAAGAAGTGTAAATTACACTAAGCTAGTAAATATAAGAGTTTAGCTTCATGTCCCATAACCACTAGCTTAACTCAAATATTTACGAACAGATTGTAGACTTCCACTCGAAAATAAGTGTAAATTACACTAAGCTAGTAAATATAAGAGTTTAGCTTCATGTCCCATAACCACTAGCTTAACTCAAATATTTACGAACAAATTGTAGATTTCCACTCAAAGATTGTCACAAGATTTTCAATCGAACAAGTCCAAGAATTAACCGACGAAGTAAACGCAAGCGTTTCATACCACTTGTTTTGCTAAGCCGTTTAATTAGATTTCTCCTACGAATGATGTAAAAGTTTATATATACTAATAGATTGGAAAACGGTTTTGAAAATGAGCTTTATATTAAAAATAGTGTTGAAATCGTTTTGATGAAAGAGTTTTAGTATTTACTACTAGTATAGAAACCTTTGTATTTAAAAGTGACAAATCACAAAAATGATTGTAGAAATAATCGATCACCAAAAATTCACATTCGAAAATGTGAATCAAAACCATAGAAATCGATATCAAATCCATCAAATGGATATTCCCAAAAATCTAAAGAAAGAAGTCATCAAAGTCAATAATAAGTGATAACAACTATCTGGATCAACAAAACCCGATTAAAATTGGAAATACACACAAAATAGCCTAAAACAGGCAAAATGCACAATTCTAGACGTCTGGTTTAGAATCTAGACGTCTAGATTTGTTCTCTGGGAATAATCCAAGAACCTACCAGACGTCTGAACCTTAATCCAGACGTTTGGAAACCAGCCAGACGTCTGGTATGTTTAGACCAGACGTCTAGTCCGAGTGATTGTATTTTTTTTCTTTTCTATCTATAACCAGACGTCTGGACTTGATCCCCAGACGTCTGGTCACCTGGCCTGGGCAACAGTTTGCCTAGGCCAAGATGGCCAAAATGTTTCGGAAGCGATCGGACGAGCAACGACGACTAGGGATTTATGCCAAGCGACAACCCAGCCTTATAGGCTCTTCGATACACCCCAAATATCATTGTCCAAACATCCATAGAATGATTTTCATAAAATTGGACCAAAACACCAAAATTTGGAAAATTCATCAAATCAATTCAAATCAAAAGCAAATGAACATGCACAAATGTTAGGAATTCATACCTAACAACAAAGAAAGTTATTGACGTAGATGTGAGTTAAAGAACTCACCTTTAACTCAAAAACTCAAGCGAGAAGCTCTAAAACAAGCTAAGATCAATTCCTCTTCAACAACAACTCAAGAAGCTTCAATCTAAGCTCATAAGAAGAATATTTCCTAAGTTAGGTTATAGGAAATTCTGTAAATTGAAGAGAGATAGAGATGGAGAAGATGAAGAGGATGCTTACCTAAGCTTCTCCTTGATTTTGGACTTGAATTTGTATTTCCTAAACAAACTAGGGTTTTGGAATTCTAATTTCCAATCTTTTCCCCCATTTTTCTCTAGAGCTTGAATGTATTAGTGTAACGACCCGAGATTTTTAACCATTCGCATCCGCACATGTCGGACTTGAATTGCTCAAAATACCGCGTTGTAAATAAAATTTGGCAAATCTCAGAATATACAGTAAATAAATATAATCACAGATCACAGACACAGAGTAAAATAATGCAGCGGAAGTAAAAGAAATAGTAGTTCATGAAGCTACTATATAAATATAACAAAGTTACATAAGATACAACAGAAGAAATAGAGTACAACAGAAGTCTAAATACAATAACCAAGTACAAGCTGAGTAGAACAACATAACTGAAATAGATAGGACAAGACAAGCAGGTAATCTCCAGCGATTCAAATCTCCAGAAAGTGGAATCCAAATCTGTGAATACTCAGGCTGACCCGAGCGTAAATAAAAATACAAACACTCGAGTCAGGACAATATATACTTATATAATGTAAACCAACTCAAGTGAACTGTAATAAGGTACAAGTAACTTAAAGAATGCTTGGGATCGCCCATTCTTTAAGGATCCGTTAAACTATTTACTATGTAGTAATATTCGCTAATACAGTAGTGTCTAATCAGTAAAGTATAATCATATAGAAAATAGCGTTAAGGGGATGGAGAACCTTAACGCGGTCGGATCTTAAAATCATAATCGTAGTAAAGCTCGATATGGTAGGTGACACGGCACAACTAGGCAATGCCAGGGTAGATATACCAATTACGCATCCGGACTAGTGGTGACGCATAGCAGCCACTACCGCCCACCTCGAACAACACTCCCAAATCAAGGGTGGCCACCAAATCAATCACAAGTAATAGAATGGTATCAAAGAAGTGTGTCCGATAAGAGGTGCTACCTCCTTGGTCCGTCAATCGCTCCTGTTTTAGCCACCTTATGCCAACTCACGGGAGTTGGGTCCACGTATATACCTTAGGATCGTCGCCACCATCCTACTTCATTCTGGAAACCCACAGCGTACACAGTTGTCAAAGTGGTTTTCGGTATCGACAGAGAGTATGTCCATATCCGATCCCGGTCTCTTTAACAACCAATCGTTATTATAACCCGTGGTTATAA
Source organism: Allium fistulosum (assembly GCA_030737815.1). Lineage (NCBI taxonomy): Eukaryota > Viridiplantae > Streptophyta > Magnoliopsida > Asparagales > Amaryllidaceae > Allium > Allium fistulosum. Next base: position 453,104,532 of record CM060906.1, on the reverse strand, counting down.
CTTTTAAAACAATACTTTACTTCAAAATAAAATATCATTTCAAAACCATATATTTATCAAAATAAAGATTAAATCAATTCCAAACCATTTCCATATATTTAAAATATCATATCATTTCAAAACTTCATTTCAAATCATTTCAATATATCAAAATATCATATCTTTCCAAAACTTCATTTCAAATCATTTTAATATATCAAATATCAATCTTTCCAAATCTTCATTTCAAATCATTTTAATATATCAAATATCAATCTTTCCAAATCTTCATTTCAAATCATTTTAATATAATACTATATCATATCCTTACAAATCCAAATATTCAACTTTAAATACCCTTTTAAATTCAAAGATATCATTCATTTACTATCATTTCAAATCACTTTTAAATAGTTTATATTCCAATCAAAATAATTCATTTAAACCTTTTAAAAGTGTAATTATTATACTTTCAAATCAAGTATTTAATTTCCAAAGTTTCAAACCATTCTGAGTTCGTTTACTAAGTCAAAAACCATAATTATTAAAATTTCAGCATTTCACAGCATTTAAAAACAACTGCTATAAGTTATATTTGAAAACATTTTTAATTCAGCAAAGACATCACTTAAAACTGCTGTTAAAACTCAGTTTTAGTTGAATTATAGTTCAAAAACAGAAAAGACAGCATTTCAGAAGTGCTGCGGTAGTTCAGATTTCAAAAACAAGGGTTAAATTTGGTTTCAGCAAAGACTGCAGACCATTATAGCATTTCCAGAGAATGCTATAATAGGCCTGAGTTCAATATTAGCCTATAAGTTCAATTACAGCAACTACAGCATTTCAGAAATGCTGTAATAGCTCTTTTTACACAATTTTAGTTCAAAACAGAATCTATAGCATTTCTGAATGCTATTAAAAGTAGATTTCAGGTGTTAGTGTATTTCCAGCAATTAAATAACTTCAATTTAAAACACATAAACATTTTAAATTCATATTTTAACATTTAAAAATGTTCATTTACATATCATTTAACATATATCTTTTTCACAATAAATTTCTTATAATTAATCCAATTTTCAATAGTTTACTTAATAAATATAAGTGTAAAAGTTTCCAATTCTTCACATTTCAACAAATAAACTTAACACTTCAAATTTAAATTACCATTTCACAAATTTAACTAAATTTCTAATTTTATTTAATTAACTTAAACCTTTAATTAAAACCAATTTTCACATTTCCAAGTCAAGTTATATTTTAAAAGATCACCTTTAAACATTCATTTATTTAACCACTTAAATTCATAGAAAAATCAATAATACTTTAATAAATCACTTAAATTCAAATTTAATCAAATTATCATATTTTACCATTTTCCAAATATAATTAAATTTCCATTTTATTCATATAACTTAAATATCATTTTTAACCAAAATTCCAAATTCCAAACTTAAGTTATATTTCAATAATCCAATTTAACCATTCATTAATTACATTTTTAACTCATAGAAAAATCATAATTTCTTTATTTTAAAACATTTAAAAATCTATTTAAATCAAATTTCATAAATTTATATTTTTAAAATACCTAAAAATATCCAAAAACACTTTATAAAATAACCACGGGCCTGTATATAGTTTTCTAACCTAGGTCAAGTGATACGGATATGTATCATTTCAATCCGCAGTTTAAAAAGAAAAATCCGGGTTCTATCATTTAAAACCCGCAATCCCAAGTTAAAATAAGTTAAATAAAAACCATTCAGGCCTATCATTTCAGCCCATAATGATTTTTTTTCTATTCTAAAGTCCGTTCGGGTATGTATCATTTCAACCCATAGTGATTCTAGTCTACAGGGAACTTGCAGTGTGATAAACAGATATAAATGAACATAATACATTATATAACAGTAACAGATGATATAACATATGTATAAACATCATATGATCATAACATAGTCAAGTATAACATGATAATATATTTCTACAGATTCACAGGGTGTCAATTTACTAGTTATATAGGTACATATTGTCTGGTGAGAATAACTCACCTGTTTGTACTGGAGATATCAAAACCAACTGACATAATGGAAACAAAAGCACGTTGACAAGACTACGGACTTGAGTGGAGAGCGAATCCAATCTACAACTCTTGTGTACAACCCGAAACAACCAATCAAAACAGCAAAATTCAATACGACTTTAAAATGAAATAACTTTGAAATGAAAAGAGATTTGAATGTCAAATCTTTTGCCTTGTTTTCTACAATGCTTTGCATGGCCTAGGGGTTTATTTAGGTCAGGTTTGATCATAGGAATGCATGGCATAAAGGCTAGAACATGTGGAGGAAGTTACAACACAAGAATATCAAGAGACTAGGCAACATAGTGGAGTTTGGTTCAACTTTTGGCTCGGTCTATGGGTCAAATGGCTCGGCCATCATCTGGTACAGGTCTGGACAGAGGTTTGGGTGATGAGTAGCAGCAGCCAAAGGTCATGTAGCAAGTGGTGGTGGTGGCTACGGGGGTGGCCAAAGCAAGATATGGAGGGTAGGTGATGATATGTGTGGTCTAGGCAATGTTTTGTGGAGTTTTGTGGTGATGGCTTCAAGTGGAAGGTCATGGCCTGTCTTGGTCAGAGGGAAGGGAGTGTTTGCTGTAGTAGATGGAGGAGGTGATGATGGGGATGAAGGTGGTAGAGGCTAGGCCAAGCAAACATGTGAAGAGATCAAGGCAAAATTGCATAGAAAAGAGGGAGATTACCAAAAATTTTTTGCAAGATGGAGGCCATGATTTTTTTTAGGGTTTTGGAGCTTTGAAAATTCATGAATAAGATGAGGGAGTCGGCTCAAAATGAAAGAGGAAAAGAACGGCAAAATAAAATAAAAGATGTATTGATTGAAAAGAAACGGTAGAATTCAAAAGGGCTAAGCACACAAAAGGTATCAAACTCTTCATATATCTTTAATTCCTTTTTTTATAACTTTATATTTCTGGAAAAAAATAGTAAACCTAGATAAAATTTCGAAATTTTATCAAAATATAATAATTTATATAATTATTTATCAATTATATAAAGTTAAATTAAGAAAATAGCTAAAATAGTAAACTAGTCTAGAAAATTTGGAATTGAATAGAATAAATTTTTAGAAAATTCATATGAGCTTGTAATATATTTTTAAACATAAATAATAACATGAAATAAAAATATATTCACAAAATAAACATTTAAAATTTAATTTACGTATAATTTCTAATGAAGAAAATAGCAGAAAATAGGAAAACAGCCTTTAAAAATAGGAAATCATCATAGTAAATTTTGGAAAAATTCTATTATCATTTTTAAAATATTTAGAGATTGAAATATACATAAATAAACATATTGACACATATTAAAATAAAATATAAGAAAGAAAATATGATTTATAAAATTTAAAATAGGCAAAATTGCACAATAAAACAAATTATACTAAAAATTGAAATGTACATAACTTTTACATTTTAACTCCGTTTTCAACGAAACGAAAAGTAGTGTTCAAGTTATTACATCTATTTTTATAATAAAAGATAAAATTTATAATTTCAAACTTTTAAATTTTTAAGTTTAAAAGTCAAAGTTTGACTATTTTAACCAAAATTCACATTTTCTGGAAATATTAAATTTAGTCATATTTGGAATTCTAATCCACATACAAAATCAAAGTTTTTATATTTACAATAACAAAATTTATTCTTTTCATAAATAAAGCTTTTAAATCTGGAAATCAATTTAAAAATAATTGTAAAATACAGGGTTGTTACACTCTCCCCCACTCAAAACTTTTCGTCCCCGAAAAGGAACGAGGTATGGGAAAGCACAGAAAAAGATAGAATGAAATAGAATTAAGACAAGATGATAAGAAGATTGGAATTACACCTGATACCTATTGTTATAGGTAAGTTTAACAAGATGGAGGTGATCAAATCAAGAACACAAACACGAAAAAGATCCTCTAGAGTCTGAATCTCCCTTTTCACTTGACCGACGGTCTATAAATGGAAAAACAGTGTTCAGATCTAGATGAGTAACAAAGATTATCAAAGATTACAGAAATATTTCTAAACAGACTGGTATAAGCAATAGCCTTTCCATTCTGTAACAAGATAAGAGAAATAAGGACAAACAAAAGATAGTTTGAAAAACAAAATAAGATAATAGATTTGTAACCATAATGTTTTGAAATCATAACAATTTAGAAATGTTTATCATTTGGAAATCATACTACAAAAATCATAACACTTTGGAAATGTTATTCTTAAAAAAACATAATACTTAGAAAATCATAACACCTTTTTAAAAATAATCTTTATTTAAACCATTTTAATTCAAGGTCAAATAATATTCATTTTAAAGTTGTAACATTTCTAAGTTCATTCAATTATAAAAACTTCCAAAACATTGTCTTTTAAAAATAGCAGCACTTATAAAATGCTAAGTAGATATATTAATATTTCAAATCAGTTTAATTCCAGAAATATTTATTTGGATATCATTTGACTTATGACTTATTAAAACAAACTTTTATGAATGGAATATCCAAATTAAACTATACTTCGTTTATTAAGTCAAAAGCTCACTATTTTACTTAGCTCTAAATTTAACACATACCCTAACACTTTATTTAAAATACCCATTTCATAAATAGATATTCCTTTAATGAGTTACACTTAAAATTCCCATTTGAAAACCAAATTCTCAATTATCAAGTTTTAGTGATGTTAAAATACATTTTAACTATTTAAATCATAATTATTCATTTTTCAAGACATATCAATTTCATAAATAAAATATTTATCATAGCAAATATAACAATCAAATTTCTTTACACATTTATTCATTTAGACATTAATTAAACTATGAATTCAAGTTAAATAAACTTTATTACAAAATGTCTAATTCAAATGTATTTTATTTTATCTATTCAAAGATACATTATTTATTATACAACATATTCATTTTAGGAAATAACCTTTATTAAAATTCCTAGGTTAGACTTAAGGTTCCATAGTAAATCAAATTTGATTATTAAGTTATTTAAATAAAAATCTCTTTAAATTCCTTTTTCACTATTTGCCTCTGTTAATCTTTTATAACTAAAATTTAAGTGTATAACATTTATTATAACCACTCAAATTTTATTTATAAAATCCTTTCTATATTGTATATTATCCAATTTCATATTCAACTTCTATGTAATTTAGGTAAGTTATATTGGAAATGAAATTGTGTGTTATACTAGTAAAACTTTCCAATTCAATTATCTCAAGTTTGAATCATTTATTCAAATTTTTGATTTTCTTCTTATAATTGAAATTATTCTTTAAAATAAAATTTAAGAATTAAACTTCCGATTCCTTTCAAACCATTTAGAGATAAGTAATTATATATACATAATATGTCAAATCAAATTTAAATCATATATCTATATATATTATAATCCAGTCATATTTTAGAAATTCAAATCAATTAGATTTTCCAAAACAAAGCTATAGCAAGACTACAGAACGGTCTCTTCACTTCGAAACTCGAAAATGAACGTCGATGATGCTGTAGTCATCACCGAAATTATTTTCCAGCGACAAAGAGAAGAGCACTAAATTTTTTAAACTTAAAAATCCTTTAGAAACAAATTCCTACTTGGAAATACTTTAAATAATATATCCTTTTAAAACTTTTAACACAAGGTTTGAATCCATCGAAAATTAAATTCTTAAATTTCTTGTTTTAAATTCATTTCAGTTCCCAAATAAATTTATAAACAACTATTTATAAATTCATTTGTAAAACAATAAATGATAAATCAAGTATTATCACTTCAAATTATCAATTTAAATCAATTTATTAAGTTCCATAAATTTACTTATATATCAAAATTTATTTCATTAACAGTTTTAAAATAATATTGTGTCAGTTTGTTCTGCCAAAGTGTTTTAGAAATCCTATCGATAGCGTTGATCAAACGAATCGATCGGAAACCCAAATCAACATCAACAACTCAAACAACACAACATATAAAACAAAACATAGATTTACAAGTACAATTCAAAATGTTTGGAGACAGTTTAGAAACAAAAGACAAGATGGTTAAACAGAGTAGAGAGATGGGTAAGCTTAGATAAATCGCACACAACCTTAACCGGGTCAACCGTGACTTAAAGAATACGATCGATGTGGATTTTTCTGGGATAAATCTACATTCGATCTCAAGAGATAGAGTTTGGAATAATAAAAGATATTAGCATCTAAACCAAGGATAAATATAAATCTCTGGTGAATCGATGCTGATTGTAAAGGATTTTCACCCCTTTACAAGAAAATTAGAATATTGGCGAGACCGCCAATTCACTACAAATATCATTCGAAGTGGAGTTATGAGATACTCCAGAATCAAAAGAAGATGAATAGTGAGGGGCACGAATGAATTTTGGAACCGCAGGGAACGTTCCAAAATTCAAAGGAAATCGAATCAAAAGGAAGAGATTTAAGCTCGAATGAAAGTGATTCTGTAATAAATTTACCATACATTCTAAGTTATGCCTAGAGCTACCAAAGCTCTGATACCAACTGTAACGACCCGCGTCAGTGGGGTAACACCCACCGTAGAATACAACAGTACCTGTGTTCTGCCTTTACGGCGAACCTCTCGACTGCACCAACCCCGCAGGGACATGTAGGAGTAAGAGTCATTCGCTCGCTACCATACCAAATGCGAGAACCCCCCTATCATGCTGCACCCTCCAAGTGCATAGGCAGACGCACATGTCGGACTTGAATTGCTCAAAATACCGCGTTGTAAATAAAATTTGGCAAATCTCAGAATATATAGTAAATAAATATAATCACAGATCACAGACACAGAGTAAAATAATGCAGCGGAAGTAAAAGAAATAGTAGTTCATGAAGCTACTATATAAATATAACAAAGTTACATAAGATACAACAGAAGAAATAGAGTACAACAGAAGTCTAAATACAATAACCAAGTACAAGCTGAGTAGAACAACAGAACTGAAATAGATAGGACAAGACAAGCAGATAATCTCCAGCGATTCAAATCTCCAGAAAGTGGAATCCAAATCTGTGAATACTCAGGCTGACCCGAGCGTAAATAAAAATACAAACACTCGAGTCAGGACAATATATACTTATATAATGTAAACCAACTCAAGTGAACTGTAATAAGGTACAAGTAACTTAAAGAATGCTTGGGATCGCCCATTCTTTAAGGATCCGTTAAACTATTTACTATGTAGTAATATTCGCTAATACAGTAGTGTCTAATCAGTAAAGTATAATCATATAGAAAATAGCGTTAAGGGGATGGAGAACCTTAACGCGGTCGGATCTTAAAATCATAATCGTAGTAAAGCTCATTATGGTAGGTGACAAGGCACAACTAGGCAATGCCAGGGTAGATATACCAATTACGCATCCGGACTAGTGGTGACGCATAGTAGCCACTACCGCCCACCTCGAACAACACTCCCAAATCAAGGGTGGCCACCAAATCAATCACAAGTAATAGAATGGTATCGAAGAAGTGTGTCCGATAAGAGGTGCTACCTCCTTGGTCCGTCAATCGCTCCTGTTTTAGCCACCTTATGCCAACTCACGGGAGTTGGGTCCACGTATATACCTTAGGATCGTCGCCACCATCCTACTTCATTCTGGAAACTCCACCGCGTACACAGTTGTCAAAGTGGTTTTCGGTATCGACAGAGAGTATGTCCATATCCGATCCCGGTCTCTTTAACAACCAATCGTTATTATAACCCGTGGTTATAACTTTTAAAACAATACTTTACTTCAAAATAGAATATCATTTCGAAACCATATATTTATCAAAATAAAGATTAAATCAATTCCAAACCATTTCCATATATTTAAAATATCATATCATTTCAAAACTTCATTTCAAATCATTTCAATATATCAAAATATCATATCTTTCCAAAACTTCATTTCAAATCATTTTAATATATCAAATATCAATCTTTCCAAATCTTCATTTCAAATCATTTTAATATATCAAATATCAATCTTTCCAAATCTTCATTTCAAATCATTTTAATATAATAAAATATCATATCCTTACAAATCCAAATATTCAACTTTAAATACCCTTTTAAATTCAAAGATATCATTCATTTACTATCATTTCAAATCACTTTTAAATAGTTTATACTCCAATCAAAATAATTCATTTAAATCTTTTAAAAGTGTAATTATTATACTTTCAAATTAAGTATTCAATTTCCAAAGTTTCAAACCATTCTGAGTTCGTTTACTAAGTCAAAAACCATAATTATTAAAATTTCAGCATTTCACAGTATTTAAAAACAACTGCTATAAGTTATATTTGAAAACATTTTTAATTCAGCAAAGACAGCACTTAAAACTGCTGTTAAAACTCAGTTTTAGTTGAATTATAGTTCAAAAACAGAAAAGACAGCATTTCAGAAGTGCTGCGGTAGTTCAGATTTCAAAAACAAGGGTTAAATTTGGTTTCAGCAAAGACTGCAGACCATTATAGCATTTCCAGAGAATGCTATAATAGGCCTGAGTTCAATATTAGCCTAAAAGGTCAATTACAACAACTACAGCATTTCAGAAATGCTATAATAGCATTTTTTAAACAATTTTAGTTCAAAACAGAATCTATAGCATTTCTGAATGCTATTAAAAGTAGATTTCAGGTGTTAGTGTATTTCCAGCAATTAAATAACTTCAATTTAAAACACATAAACATTTTAAAATCATATTTTAATATTTAAAAATGTTCATTTACATATCATTTAACATATATCTTTTTCACAATAAATTTCTTATAATTAAATCCAATTTTCAATAGTTTACTTAATAAATTTATGTGTAAAAGTTTCCAATTCTTCACATTTCAACAAATAAACTTAACACTTCAAATTTAAATTACCATTTCACAAATTTAACAAAATTTCGAATTTTATTTAATTAACTTAAACCTTTAATTAAAACCAATTTTCACATTTCCAAGTCAAGTTATATTTTAAAAGATCACCTTTAAACATTCATTTATTTAACCACTTAAATTCATAGAAAATCAATAATACTTTAATAAATCACTTAAATTCAAATTTAATCAAATTATCATATTTTACCATTTTCCAAATATAATTAAATTTCCATTTTATTCATATAACTTAAATATCATTTTTAACCAAAATTCCAAATTCCAAACTTAAGTTATATTTCAATAATCCAATTTAACCATTCATTAATTACATTTTTAACTCATAGAAAAATCATAATTTATTTATTTTAAAACATTTACAAATCTATTTAAATCAAATTTCATAAATTTATATTTTTAAAATACTTAAAAATATCCAAAAACACTTTATAAAATAACCACGGGCTTGTATATAGTTTTCTAACCTAGGTCAAGTGATATGGATATGTATCATTTCAATCCGCAGTTTAAAAAGAAAATTCCGGGTTCTATCATTTAAAACCCGCAATCCCAAGTTAAAATAAGTTAAATAAAAACCATTCAGGCCTATCATTTCAGCCCATAATGATTTTTTTCTATTCTAAAGTCCGTTCGGGTATGTATCATTTCAACCCATAGTGATTCTAGTCTACAGGGAACTTGCAGTGTGATAAACAGATATAAATGAACATAATACATTATATAACAGTAACAGATGATATAACAGGTGTATAAACATCATATGATCATAACATAGTCAAGTATAACATGATAATATATTTCTACAGATTCACAGGGTGTCAATTTACTAGTTATATAGGTACATATTGTCTGGTGAGAATAACTCACCTGTTTGTGCTGGAGATATCAAAACCAACGTACATATTGGAAACAAAAGCACGATGACAAGACTACGGACTTGAGTGGAGAGCGAATCCAATCTACAACTCTTGTGTACAACCCGAAACAACCAATCAAAACAGCAAAATTCAATACGACTTTAAAATGAAATAACTTTGAAAGGAAAAGAGATTTGAATGTCAAATCTTTTGCCTTGTTTTCTACAATGCTTTGCATGGCCTAGGGGTTTATTTAGGTCAGGTTTGACATGACTTTGGCTCAGGTTTGATCATAGAAATGCATGGCATAAAGGCTAGAACATGTGGAGGAAGTTACAACACAAGAATATCAAGAGACTAGGCAACATAGTGGAGTTTGGTTCAACTTTTGGCTCGGTCTATGGGTCAAATGGCTCGGCCATCATCTGGTACAGGTCTGGACAGAGGTTTGGGTGATGAGTAGCAGCAGCCAAAGGTCATGTAGCAAGTGGTGGTGGTGGCTAAGGGGGTGGCCAAAGCAAGATATGGAGGGTAGGTGATGATATGTGTGGTCTAGGCAATGTTTTGTGGAGTTTTGTGGTGATGGCTTCAAGTGGAAGGTCATGGCCTGTCTTGGTCAGAGGGAAGGGAGTGTTTGCTGTAGTAGATGGAGGAGGTGATGATGGGGATGAAGGTGGTAGAGGCTAGGCCAAGCAAACATGTGAAGAGATCAAGGCAAAATTGCATAGAAAAGAGGGAGATTACCAAATTTTTTTTGCAAGATGGAGGCCATGATTTTTTTAGGGTTTTGGAGCTTTGAAAATTCGTGAATAAGATGAGGGAGTCGGCTCAAAATGAATGAGGAAAAGAACGGCAAAATAAAATAAAAGATGTATTGATTGAAAAGAAACGGTAGAATTCAAAAGGGCTAAGCACACAAAAGGTATCAAACTCTTCATATATCTTTAATTCCTTTTTTTATAACTTTATATTTTTGGAAAAATAATAATAATCCCAGATAAAATTTCGAAATTTTATCAAAATACAATAATTTATATAAATATTTATCAATTATATAAAGTTAAATTTAGAAAATAGCTAAAATAGTAAACTAGTCTAGAAAATTTGGAATTGAATAGAATAAATTTTTAGAAAATTCATATGAGCTTGTAATATATTTTTAAACATAAATAATAACATGAAATAAAAATATATTCACAAAATAAACATTTAAAATTTAATTTACGTATAATTTCTAATGAAGAAAATAACAGAAAATAGGAAAACAGCCTTTAAAAATAGGAAATCATCATAGTAAATTTTGGAAAATTCTATTATCATTTTTAAAATATTTAGAGATTGAAATATACATAAATAAACATATTGACACATATTAAAATAAAATATAAGAAAGAAAATATGATTTATAAAATTTAAAATAGGCAAAATTGCACAATAAAACAAATTATACTAAAAATTGAAATGTACATAACTTTTACATTTTAACTCCGTTTTCAACGAAACGAAAAGTAGTGTTCAAGTTATTACATCTATTTTTATAATAAAAGATAAAATTTATAATTTCAAACTTTTAAATGTTTAAGTTTAAAAGTCAAAGTTTGACTATTTTAACCAAAATTCACATTTTCTAGAAATATTAAATTTAGTCATATTTGGAATTCTAATCCACATACAAAATCAAAGTTTTTATATTTACAATAACAAAATTTATTCTTTTCATAAATAAAGCTTTTAAATCTGGAAATCAATTTAAAAATAATTGTAAAATACAGGGTTGTTACAATTAGGAAATGAGAATGAATGAAGAGGAGAGGGGGTGGAGTTAGTGTATTATGATGGGTTAGTGGGTGGAAACCCAAACCCAAAGCCCAAGTAGAAAAATAGCAAATTCTACTCAACTCCAAACATATCGATGTTTATACTCAAAAAAGTTGTAAACGCCATTTTGGACTCAATGGAAGTGGTCTCGAGTCCCAATTCGACTGTTTACAAAAAGTAACATTTCAGACTTTAATCTGATTAACGATGCTATATTTAAATAAAAAATTTAAATATACAATCGTAAAATATGCGGGTTGTTACGGATGTTATACAAATAAACAAAACTTAAAAGTAATTCAAATGTATATAAATGGAAATTTAGTTGTAATAATAAATGTTATATACTAAATAAGTATATTATGAAATGATTAATGACTAAATGGAATAAGTAAGCGAAACTTAAGAAAGTAGACAAATGAAATAAATAATATCTTTGTAAATTGGTTATTGTTAACCCGCCTTTTGGCAAGGCCATGGAGAGGCAGATTCAACTTAACTAACTTCGCGATTATCGAGGCTGAAATATGACGGATTCGGTCTAAACGGATGATGTTCACTTGGATAGATGCTCGATCAGGATAGGTCGTTCGGTCGGAATGAAATGGTTCGAAGTATTTGGAGTTCGACCTTGTGGCTCGGCCGTTCGGCATGGCATGGTCCGGTCGAGGTATGGAAGTTTTGGAAGGTCGTTTGGTTGCGGATCGGCATCGCACCCCGCTCGGCATCGCACCCTGCACGGCATCGCACACCGCTCGGCATCGCACCTCGCCCGGCATCGCACCTCGCTCGGCATCGGACGTCGCTCGGCATTGAACGTCGCTCGGCATTGAACGTTGCTCGGCATCGTGATGAGGTGAGGATGGCTCGGCATTGTGACTCGGCAAAGTGGATCGGCATTGACTATATGGTGACATGGGTCAGCATCAATACATGGTTCAGCGCTAGCTTTGCTTCGAGTTCTGGACTAGTCTGCTTTGAGTTTCAGATAGGCTCGCTTCGGGTCAATACCCGGGTAACTTCTGTTCGGCATGTCAACTGCTTAGGGTCGGTCAGCATGATGAAGTAGGGTTCGGCTATGGCGTTGGTGGGCCCAAACTACTCAGGAGGCCCAACAACTTGGTTTTGCCTATAAATACATCATGTGGGTCTCCAGATGGGGGGATCTTCTTTCTGCTCTCTTACTTTCTCTTTTCTAAGGCTAAGGATACTCTACTACTTTTTATCTGTAGTCGGTTTTTACAGCAATAAAAAGGAAACTTCTGGAGTGGACGTAGGCCGGAGTTAGCCAAACCACTATAAAACTTGTTGTTCTTTACTGCTTCATTTTAATTTTTATTATTCTTCACGTTTATATTCTCTACATACATTCTATCTGTGATTTGGTGCTTTCATCTGGACCTGGGTGTTAGTGACCAATTTTGGCGCTAACATTTTGGTGCTTTCACTAAGAACGCAAGCACTCGGGGATTTTGGAGTTAGGAACTTGGATCCTAGAAAGAAATGGATAGACCACCAACAAGGAAGCAAGCAGCGGAAAGGAGCAATTAGGAATGAAGTCAAGCGGCCTCTTCTGGAGCTGGAGAGGATCATGCATCCATCTACATAACTCGGGACGAGATGCAGGTGATGATGAATTATATGCAGGAGCAGATGATGAAACAACAAGAGGAGATGATGCAGGCTCTTCTTAGGCAATTTGGACAACCAGGAACTGCAGGTGCTCAAGTTCTTGGAACTGGACCAGAGGAACTCAATCAGCGGACAGATGGAGTGATTCAGCAGGGGGCAGCTCCTAATCAACAAATAGCTAACAATCTAGATGGACCTAGACTCGGGGGCACACCACCAGTTAATGCTGGACCAGTTCATGGAGGGATACCTAATGACGCTACGCGGTCTAACGTCGATAGGAATATAGGAGTACGTGATGAGGAATATGTGCCAGAATTTCCTCGGGGACTTGGGGGGCAGTCTGGAACATGGATAGGGGGCAACCCTTGGTTAGAAACATTGGATTGGCTAACATTATCAGGCAGACTATTCGCGGAGGTCTGAAAAACAGGGATTCAGAGGAAGTTAACAAAAGTCCGTTTACTCGGAACATTAGGACAGCTAGGAATCCACCCGATTTCAAACTACCCACTCTGGAAGTATACAACGGGAAGGCGGATCCCACCGACCACTTGATGAGGTACACTAGGCATATGGAAGTGCTGGGGGCAACAGAGGAGGTTATGTCCCGATGTTTCCCCCTGTACTTGACTGATATTGCTGCTATGTGGTTCAGACAGCTGGAGGATGGATCCATTGGAACATGGATGGAACTGGTGGACAAGTTCTTAAGTCAGTTTCGAGTTTACATAAAAAGGCCAAAGAACATGATGACGCTAACGTCAGTCAAACAGGGGGCGGATGAATCGCTCAGGACATTCTTAACTCGATTTAATGAAGCAGTTGCTTCGGTGGATTGGCTGGATCCATCAATGGTTCTGAGGGCTGCGGTATTAGGAGTCAGAGATAATTCGGATTTCAAAGTATCGTTGGTACGGTACCACCGTTGGATCTTGGGGAATTCTTTCATGAAGCTAAGAGATTTCTTCGACAAGAGGATGCATGTTTGGACATGAGGTCAAAGGAAGTAAACATGATTAAGGATGGAGGACTACCCGGCGATAGCTCGGGTGGGGGCAAGGATAAAGGGAAAAGGAAGCGTTGGGGAGAACCAAAGTTCTCCACTTACACAGGATTGAATGCAACGTTGGAGCGGATATTCTTGGATACTCGAGATCACCTTCCGTATCGAAAGCTGGCGAGGAGGGAGCCCTCGGAACGAGAAAGGGCGTCAGGAAGGCAATGTCTTTTTCATGACCTGGACGGGCATGATACTAATAGCTATCGGCATTTGAAGGACATAATCGAGGAGCATATAAGGAATGGTCAGTTGCGACAATATGTCGAAACTCGGAATGCGGCGGTGGAACAGGAGCAGCCACCACCTACCTTGAACGACGAGGGCATGAGGCCCAGGAATGGTGGCCGATTGGTCATCAACTAATCTTGATGGTCTCTGGGTAAACGGTTAAATCACTTACTCATGTACGGGATCAGAGATAACCCTCAGGCATGCTCTGAGATGATGGCTTACCGAGACGCCCTGGTTTGTGAAATCTGTTTTTTCCTTTGACTTGGACATTTGCTTTTTTTGGTTTGGTTTTGGAGTTTGGTTTGAACTCCCTGTTTTGCTCGTTTTCTGGTTTGGATTCGGATTTGGATGTTTGTTTTTTGGTTTTGATTTTTTATATGGATTTCTGGTTTTCTGGTTGAATTTGGATTTCGGTTTGGATTTTGGCTGAAAGGTCATCGAGCATGGACTATGCTCGGTAAGGGTCCGGAGAGACCAGGATTCGGCTTAGGACTTAGGCCCCATATTGTCTCCTATGCAGGTTGTCGAGTATGGACTATGCTCGGCAATAGTCCGAAGCGACCAGGATTCGGCTTAAGACTTAAGCCATGGCATTATTTGACGTTCAGGGACACTGAACTAGGAACACCATGGAATTACTTAACATAGGTCGTCAAGTGTGGATTGCGCTTGGCAAGAACCCGAAGAGGTTACAGATTTGGATATTGGCTATGAACAACTAAGGGTTTGGGCATGGACCCGGAACGGTCCCGGATTTGGACATCGACCCGGAGAGGTCATGGACGTGGTTATTGGTCGTTGGATATGGATGGATTGGAACTCGGTTGTCAAGTTCAGATGGATATGGATTTGGTTACTGGATTCGGAATTGGTTATCGACTCAGAGTAGTCGTAGATTCGGATAAGAATACGGCGATGTCACTTGGATAAAATGGATTGGATTATGAATCTAAAAGTATGGATGTGGATAACATACGTACTTCGGATATCGGACGTGAGGCTATTCAAAACACACCATCCAATAGCAAGGCATGTTTTGATGGGAAAATGTTAACCCGCCTTTTGGCAAGGCCATGGAGAGGCGGATTCAACTTAACCAACTTCGCGATTATCGAGGCTGAAATATGACGGATTCGGTCTAAACGGATGATGTTCACTTGGATAGATGCTCGATCAGGATAGGTCGTTCGGTCGGAATGAAATGGCTCGAAGTATTTGGAGTTCGACCTTGTGGCTCGGCCGTTCGGCATGGCATGGTCCGGTCGAGGTATGGAAGTTCAGGAAGGTCGTTTGGTTGCGGCTCGGCATCGCACCCCGCTCGGCATCGGACGTCGCTCGGCATTGAACGTCGCTCGGCATTGAACGTCACTCAGCATCGTGATGAGGTGAGGATGGCTCAGCATTGTGACTCGGCAAAGTGGATCGGCATTGGCTATATAGTGACATGGGTCGACATCAATACATGGTTCAGCACTAGCTTTGCTTCGAGTTCTGGACTAGTCTGCTTTGAGTTTCGGATAGGCTCGCTTCGGGTCAATACCCGGGTAACTTCTGTTCGGCATGTCAACTGCTCAGGGTCAGTCAGCATGATGAAGTAGGGTTCGGCTATGGCGTTGGTGGGCCCAAACTACTCAGGAGGCCCAACAACTTGTTTTTGCCTATAAATACAGCATGTGGGTCTCCAGATGGGGGGATCTTCTTTCTGCTCTCTTACTTTCTCTTTTCTAAGGCTAAAGCTACTATACTACTTTGTAACTGTAGTCGGTTTTTACAACAATAAAAAGGAAACTTCTGGAGTGGACGTAGGTCGGAGTTAGCCGAACCACTATAAAACTTGTTGTTCTTTACTGCTTTCATTATAATTTTTATTATTCTTCACGTGTATATTCTCTACATACATTCTATCTGTGATTTGGTGCTTTCATCTGGACCTGGGTGTTAGTGACCAATTTTGGCGCTAACAGTTATAGAATTAACTATAAATTTACAAAGAAAGCTTGAAATTGAATTTGTAACTTTTGAGATAATTATAAACATAGATAAAGTCATATATAAGAATTTGGACTTTTATAGAATGATTATAAACTAAAGTGATAATTAATAAAATGTTTCACAAATAAATTTGTTATTAAATGAAATTGTGAAAATAAGTGTGAATTAAGTTGAAAAGAAATTTAAGTATGGATATAAGAAATAATTCATTAATGATGTTGATGCTAAAAATGGAGATATGAACATTATAATTCAAATGTTTCGCGAAAATGTAAAGTAAAGTTTATAGTTTATAACTTTGATAAATGTTAGTTAAACAAGATGTTAAATTAATTGAATATGGATGTTAATGGGAGGAAGCTAATATTGAATTATGAAATGAACTTTAACTTATGAAAAGCTAACCGAAATGAATAAATGGAAGAAGTTAGTGAATTGTATTAATAAAATGACTAAATGAAATAACATTGATTTATAATGAAAATGAACTTAAGTGTAGAATGAATGTGAATAAATGAATTTATATGAGATGTTGCTAAACGTAAAATGAAACAATTAGAATTTAACAAACTGAATTGAACAAATTGAATGTGAATGAAATATATGTGAATAAATTTGAAGCAAACTAATTAGATGTTAATAAAATTGGATGTTAATAAGAAATGAAGTGTATAAATTGAAATATGGACATTAGAAGATGTAAATTAACATAGTTATAAGTTAATTGGATAAATTGGATGAATATCATTAATGGAATGGTTTCTTTTGTTGTAAATAATTGTATAACTGTTTTGATTACATATGATTGGTTTTTCATGTATTTGTGCTTGTGTTTATGGTTTGGATTCCAATTCATGCCATGTGATTCTATTTAACTCACATATGCTTTCTATATCTTTTATATGCAACTAATATTATAAATTAAGTTAAAATAGGTACATACAAAGACCGTTTGGACGTATATGCAGATTTATTTTGCTATTGCTTACTTAATACGAGCATACTCGCTCGTATTAATAATAATAAGGTATGTATCTCGGATTACATACCTCGATTTTATATTTTTTCCTACGGGATGCCTCATTATTGAGATGAGATGTATATTTGAAATATATTTGGGTTATAAATTATATTGTAAATTTTTACCGATCGAGCCGCGTAAAGGAGACTCAGCCACAATATTCCGTAAATCCGGGTGTTAGAAAAAATTTTAAGTTTTAAAAGAAAAGATTTTTTTTATACCGTGTTTGTATATCAGTTTTAATTTTCGCAAACCGATATCGAAGTGGCGTGGTGATAGCATAATAATGGTTTTGTAAGTAAGATTTTATTGTTTTATAAGTTGATTGTTTTGAATAAAATATATCAAGTGTTAAATTCTTTACTTAACGCCTTTTCGAGGACGAAGTTTTGAGTGGGGGAGAATGTAATGACCCGTATTTTTAGCTATTTTAAATTATTAAATTTATATGATTATTGGATAAAAATGGTTCAAAATAGAAATTTAATGTTTTATTAATGTAATTTCTTTAATATGAACTGGGATAAAATATTGAATTAACCAATTTCGAAGATTTTGGCAATAACAATATTGAAATAGAATTCTATGTATTGAATGTATTTATAATCAATAGCAAGAATTAGATAATAAATGTTGTATTGTTTGAAATAAAATAATTGTTGAAAATTAAAATTCATTTGAAATTTATTGATATCGATTTATTGGATAATTAAAATTGTCTAAATTTAATATTGTAATTATTTAAATAATTGAATCTTGAATTAATGTGAATGAAAATGGTATCGGAAATTGTTTAAATTTTATTCAAATAAGAATGAAGATCGTTTACTTTTAAAATTGAATTTAAAGGCGAATAAGTAGAAATAGAAATTTTATATTTTAATTAACGTGTAAAATAGCCATTTTGGCCAATGTCTTGGATTTTGATGAAACCAATTTCATCGAATCCATAATAGTGATTTGTTACAGGATTTCAAGTTTTGTAGCGATCAGACTTATCGTTTGGCCGTGTGAGCTTGAAACGCGTAGAATTTAATTTCAGAATTTAATTAAATAAATTGATTTTAAAAAGCTATCTTCTGAATACGATCGAATTAGGCCTCAAAACTAGTTCAACTGCGTTCAGAATGGGGGTAAAACATTATGAACGCTAGGCAACATGCTTCGTTTGGAGTTCAGAATTTTGCAGACCAATCGGGCGAGATATTTTCTTATTTTACTAATAAAATATGCTCATCCTTATCCACTAGTACGCTCTGCCCACTTTACCGTATATCTCATACCATCCCTCTCTCATTTATTTTCAAACCATTAGAGCGAAAAGGTAAAAATCACGGCAACTCAAGAAAAAAAACAAAAAAGTAAAACGGCGAGGAGCACGATCTAAGATTCAAGCGACGCTGGCTTAGGGCTGGGTTCAAGCGGCGAGCGTAGTCGCATTGTAGGGTTTTAGGTTGCGACGTTCGCGCACGATCTAAGGTGCTGGTCGACGGCGAGGCGGGGCGTAGGTGGGGGGCGTGGCCACGGCATAGGTCGACGATGCTCTTGGAGGCGATGCGATCGAAAAAAAGAGAAAAAGGCAGAGACGCGAGCGCGAGTTCATGCCTGGGAGGGTGAGGCGCGACCTTCGTTCGATTTAGGGAAAAAAAGAAGAAGAAAAAACTTCTGTCGCGATTGGAGAAGAAGTAGAACACGGGTCTGGGAGGTAGGGCATTGTTGCGTGCCTGGAGTTTGGAACGAAGAGTTAGGTATCAGTTTAAAATTATTGTTAATTTTATTGTTTAGTTAAGTATGTTTAATTATATCGTATATTAATAAATTACATAACTTTTTTCGTACGAGGCCCGAATCGAACGAAACAAATTGCATTGGATTCGTATCCACATCGTCCACGCCATGGAATCAAATTGGAATTTATTTGAAGCTGAAATATTTTCAGTTTCAAATAAAAGGTGAGTGTTTTTAACGCTTACGACGTACTATAATATTTTTATGCTTGTTAAAAATTGAATCGTGAAGTTATCTAATTTTATTGACTGTTAATTGAAAATGAAATTGACACATGAATTGACTGTAGATATTAAAATTGACAGTTAAATTTGAAATTGGAATTTAATTGCCAGTAAATTAGCTGATATTGATAACTATGAAATTGTTGTGAATTATTGGCTGATTTGGATGTTCATTGTGATGGATGCTATTGGTTGATATTTTGGATGATTTGAATGTTTATTTATTTTGGTATATCCTGTTATCACCCTAAAAATTATTTAGAGTATATAAAACTGTAAATTGAATTATTTCGAATAAATTAAGAAATAGGTTGAAATGATATATACCTATGGCATTTATTTGGATTGAAATGATATATATCCATCCCTGAA
This sequence comes from Allium fistulosum, assembly GCA_030737815.1. Taxonomy (NCBI): domain Eukaryota; kingdom Viridiplantae; phylum Streptophyta; class Magnoliopsida; order Asparagales; family Amaryllidaceae; genus Allium; species Allium fistulosum. Next base: position 453,084,562 of record CM060906.1, on the reverse strand, counting down.
ATTAAATCGAAATAACTATTTACTTGGCCATAGGATAGAAATTATATAAGGACACCGGATTGGTTAAATTAAATGATTTTAAACTTTTTGATTTGAAATTTATTTAAATAATTTGATTTTAAGAAAATGAAAATCGAATTTATGGAAATCGAACGATTTTCGAACTTAAGCTCAAAGTATTGAAATTTAAGTTTGAAAACAGCAATGTTTAAATAATTGAAGTTGAGATTTTGAAGTTATAACCGAAATATGATGTGAATTTCAGAAATTGATTTGTTTTAAAAGATTGGACTTTTATTCGAACTTTGAATATTGCTAAGTAAAAGTGATATAAAACGATATTTCAAAATTGAGCTCGAAATTGAATTATATTTGAGTATTTGGATTTTAAATTGGATATTGAATGTAAATTTAATTTTAAGTGTTTTGAATCTATATTTTGAAAATCGAACTCGGAATTGATGTAAATCGAAATGGTTTAAATTTGGAATTGTAATTAATTTGGAATTGGAATTATTTTGGAATTGGAATTGAAATTAATTTGGAATTGTAATTGAAATTAATTTGTAATTGGAATTGAAATTGATTTGGAATTGAAATTGAAATTGAAATTAACTTGGAATCGAAGTAAAAATTTGACATGAAACCGGAATTGAATCGATTAAATCGAAATGGAAATTGGAATTGAATCGGTTTGACTTTGAAACTATTTTCAAATGAATTATTTAGTATAAATGGTTTAAAATCTATCTTCTTTATATATTCATATTATTTTGGTTTTCCAAACTATTTTACTATATAAACCATTTTTAATACTCAAACTATTTTCTATGAAACTATTTTAACTATTTAACTATTTTTAAATTATTTAAACTATTTTCTAAAAATTCAAACTAGTCAAAGGGGTGAAATGTTTATATTTAAATCTTGGATTTAAGTGCGAATTGGGTTAAAGTGAAGTTATAGCCTAAATTGTAATTCGAATCAAAATTTTGAAGTGAAATCGATATATCGAACTGAATTGACATTTTGAAGTAAAATATGATTTGTGAAGCGAATATGATGATTTCGAAATGGATATGGTTTGTGAAGCGAATATGATGATTTCGAAATGGATATGATTTGTGAAGCAAATATGATGATTTCGAAATGGATATGATTTGTGAAGCGAATATGATGATTTCGAAACGGATTTGATTTTTGAAGCGAATATGATATTTTGATATCCAGTACGAACTGTTTTCGTAATGTAAAAGTACCAACCGATGTGTAAAACGACGTTTGTTTGTTAAAAAGACCGGAGCCTCTTATCGGCATACTCTCTGTCAATATTGGAACCACTTTAACAACTGTGTACGTGGAGGAGACTCCATAACGAAGTGGTTGGATTTTGCGTCGTTTGCTAGATTTGAAGAAAGAGAACGTTGATGGATTGGCCTGACACTTGTGTCAATTTGAAATGACTAAAACAGGAGCCGTACGGACCAATGAGGCTATCTACCTCTAGTGGACGCACTTCTTCGTATTACCATCATTTACGTTGTGATTGATTGGTGCGCACCCTTGAATTTTGGGAGTGTTGGACGCGGTGGGCCGTTAGGGGTTACCACCAGCCAGGAAGGGTAAACTGGTAGTATCCTACCTTGGGCATTGCCTCACGTGCCATGTCATACTTTTATCCCTATATGAGACCCATACGATTTTGGTTTAGTGTTGTCGTATCACGGTGCATCCCTATCCACCGATGGTTTACTGGTGTTTTATATGCAAACTATACGACAATGATTAAAAACGCATTAATGGGGATCAATGTAAAGCCTTAACGCTATTTTAATATTTATTTTACTGACTAGACATTATATATATAGCGTATTCTACTACATATTAATATTTTGACGAACCCTTAAGGGATGGGAAATCCCGTAACATCTTGTGAGTTATTGCACACACGTTATTCACTGGATAGGAGATGTGAAACCCTGTAAACATCTCTGACGCCATGGCACTCATGTTATATGTGATATTGATTTGACTCATATACGAATATTTTAGTCCTGGCTCAAGTTTTTTGTCTTTTCATTACGCTCGGGTCAGTCCTGAGTTTTTCAGCATATTGAAGATCATTTTTCCGAAGGACGAAGACGAAGATTTGGTATATTATTACTATTATTATTCTCTGCATCATGCTGTTCTGCTGCATTATATTTTGTTCCTGTTGTGTATATATATAACTCTGGTAAATGTTGTATAAATTATAATCAACTGTATAATATAAACAACTTTATGAACTGTTTATTTGATTATTATATATTATCATTCCATTGCGAGATTATGTATTTGATTTCTTCTTCTTTCTTATTTTTATTAACTAACCCCATTGATTATATATATTCTGGATTGTATAAGTTGGACATGTGTGGATTATTGTCGATTTAAACCTTCCGAAATATGGGTCGTCACAAAAACATATGCATGTAATAGAATTTGGTTTAAACTTTTATGTTAATCTGTGTTAGTGATGTTGATCAAGATATAAAAATTATGTTTTATTTAATATTGAATTATAAGTCATTTATTTAGTTTGGCAATGATGTAAACTATGCAAGTTTATATATCCAAATTGTTTATTTGCATTATTTCAAAATGTAAAATTAGTTTAAATACACACTTAGTCTACTAAACTATTATGATGAAACTGAATTGAGTATAATAATTTTCTAAATTTAATATGTTTAGTATAATTAATACTGAATTATTCAATTTGAATTTTATAAAAATCTTTATACAATTTGATATAGCAAGATGTCATTTGATTTAAATATTTGACCAGGTTTGTAACAACCCAAGATTATTGCAAATATTTTTAAATTAGATTTTATTTCAAAATTTTATTTTTAAAACATTTTAAAAGTGTAGTTGTAATTTTCCAATATTAGTTGTATTTTGTTTATAATTTTTAATTCTAGTTTCAATATAATAAACTATTTTCTTTATTTATTTTCTAATTTTCCTAAGACTATTTATTTATTTTCATTTCTATTTTATTTTGTTTTAATTTTTTTTTTTGTTTAATTGATTTTTATTTGTTTATATTGAATTAAAAAGAAAGTGGAAATTCAAAGAGAAAAAGGCTTTTAAACTTGTGACTTTTCATTTGCTTAGCCTTTCATTTTCTATTGTTTAGCCGTGCATTTCAAAGCTTATTCACGTGAGAAACTTCTCATTACTTTCATTTCTCACAGCCATTCTATTTTCTGAAAAAAATTGTAAGTTCATGGCTTCCATTTTTCTACTTTTCCTCTTCATTTTCATTGATTTTTGCATGCTCCTCTCTAGCTTTGCTCGGCCACTACCCACCATCACCTCCACCGACCACCACCATCACCTCCTTCCCCTTATCATCCACGGCATACCACTCCTACCCTCTGACCAGATCTGACCGTGACCACCATATGGAGCAATCACCACAAAACTTGCAAAAACTCCTTCCATATTGCATAGCCGAGCCATATTTTCCACCACCCCTTCATGTTAGCTTTGGCCATCACCCTTAGCCACCACCACCAGCACGTGCATCACCTTTGGCCATCAACTTACCATCTGACCTGACCCAAACATGACCATAGGCCGACCTATGTTGAACCAAAACTCCACTTTTGGCCTTGACTCTTTGCATTCCTTGTTTTGCAACCCCAAACTCTTCACATTCCTATGCTAGCCGTGTCTTTGTGAGTCCAAACCCGAGTCTTACCTCAAAGAAAGCTTCATGGCCATGCATAGTAGAGTAATGGTCGAGCCCTTTATGATGTGGCCAAGCACATTTGTGTGGTTAAGCCATCTATTCATTTGTTGATTCTAATTTCCATTTGTTTTAATTTAAATTTTGTGTTGAATATATATTTATATTTGCTTTGTTTTATTTGTGTATACAAGATCTAAATCTTGGCTCTCTCTCCACTTGAATCAAAAGTCGTGCTATCGTGCCTTCTGGAATTTATTTGTGTGTTTTGATTTGCGAAATCCAGCTTAAAAAGGTGAGTTATTCACGCTTGACATTCATACTTATAGAATTGTGAAACGATAACAAGTGAATGTGTAGAAATTGTTATACCATGTTATACATGCCAGTGATATGTATTATATGATGTTAAACCCTGTTATAAACCTGTCACATCATCTGCTATGTTATATTCTGTTATATTGTTTATTTTATACCGTTTCTCACACTGCAAGTTCCCTATAGAATAGAATCACTATGGGTTGAAATGATACATACCCGAACGGACTTTAGAATAGGGAAAATTATTATGGGCTGAAATGATAGGCCTGAGCGATTTTTATTTATTTTATTTACTTGGGATTGCGGGTTTGAAATGATAGAACCCGGATTTTTTTGTAAATTACGGATTGAAATGATATATTATCCGTATCACTTGACCTAGGTTAGAAAATATTATACAGACCCGTGGTTATTTTATATAGTTTTCTAGAAAATTTTAAGTATTTTAAAATGTAAAATTTGATATTTCGATTTAAATTTGGATTTAAAATGATTTAATAAAGTGATAATGATTTTTCTATGTATTTAAAAATGTTAAATAAATGAATGGAAAAGTTGTGATTTGAAACATGTTTGGAAATTTGTGATTTGATTTTTAAATGGAAGTTTAAGTTAATTAAATAAAAATGGAAATTAAGTTTTATTTATGAAATGGAAATTTAAATTTAAGTGTTAAGGTAAATTGTTAAAAATGAAAAGAATGGGAAATGGTACACTTGAATTTAATAAGTGAAATTATTGGAAAATTTGATTTTATTGTAAAAAATTTCTTTGTAAAATCATAAGTTAAAGGTATTTAAATGAACATTTTTGAAGTGGAAAAATATGATTTTTATAAGTTAAAATGATTAAAATCGAAGTTTATTTGTTTCTGAAATTTTATTATAAATCTGGAAATTGAATTATTAGCATTTCAGAAATGCTATCATTTCTGAAATTAACTTAAAATCTGAAGTAAAGGATATTGCAGCACTTTGTAAGTGCTGTGGTTGATGGAAATGAACTAAAGGCTACTGTAGCACTTGGTAAGTGCTGTGGTTGCCGAAAGAAAATCTAAAATTTGAAAACAAATAAAAGGGCTGCAATAGCACTTGATAAGTGCCGCAGTTGCTGAAATGAGATTTTCAAATGTAACTGAATTACCGCAGCAGTTTTGTAAATGCTGTCCTTTCTGAATTGAACTAGTTTTCAAATGTAATTGAACTACCGCAGGAGTTTATAAATGCTTTCTTTGCTGAAATGAACTGTTTTCAAATATAACTTACCGCAGCATTTTCAAAGTGCCACGAATGCTGAAATTTCAATGTTTTGAAGTATTTAACTAAATAAACAAGCTTCAAAAGTGCTAAATTTTTAGGAATTGAGTATTTGATTTAAAGGTATAATGACTTCACTTTTAAATGGTTTAAATGAAGTCTTTTGATTTGAAATATAAACTATTTTTGAAATTTATAACCACGGGTTATAATAACGATTGGTTGTTAAAGAGACCGGGATCGGATATAAACATACCCTCTGTCGATACCGAAAACCACTTTAACAACTGTGTACGCGGTGGAGATTCCAGAATGAAGTAGGATGGTGGCAACGATCCTAAAGGTACATTTACGTGGACCTAACTCCCGTGAGTTGGCATAAGGTGGCTAAAACAGGAGCGATTCTCGGGCCAATGAGGTAGCACCTCTGATCGGACACACTTCTTCGATACCATTCTATTACTTTTGTGATTGATTGGGGGCACCCCTTGATTTTGGGAGTGTGGTTCGAGGTGGGCGGTAGTGGCTGCTATGCGTTTCCACCAGCCCGGCTGCGTAATTGGTATATCTACCCTAGCATTGCCTAGTTGTGCCGTGTCACCTACCCTAGGGCGCATTGTATGAGTTTCTATTTGTGTCGTTCCTATGGAGTATCTTCTCGTAACCTCTCGAGGTATGCAGGTACTGTATAGACTATTGGCACTATTATGTGTTAAGGGGAATATTGGGTCACTCCTTAACGCTATTTAAAAGTAAGTTTATTTTACTATAGACATTATTATATTAGCGAAATATTACTACATAGTAAATAGTTTAACGGATCCTTAAAGAATGGGCGATCCTAAGCATTCTTTAAGTTACCTGTACCTTTTATTATAGTTCACTTGAGTTGGTTTACATTGTATAAGTATGTTTGTCCTGAATCGAGTGTTTGTGTTTTATTTATGCTCGGGTCAGCCTGAGTATAGCTTTGGATTTCACCTTTTGGAGCTAGGACTATTGGAGATCATCTTTTATTGCTATCTATTTCCATTCAGTATTTCTATGTCAGATTTGTATTAGAGACATATGTATTTGGGTTTCTACTATACTTATGTATTCAGACTTCTGTTGTATCTGTTTTTCAGACTATGTATTTTGAATCTATTTTGAGACTATGTATTGTAGTGGCTTCATGAACCACTATTTATTTTATTTTCCGCTGCGAGTTATTCTGATATTTTATGTTTGTGATTCTGTGATTGGTTTTATTTGCTCCAAATTTATTTACAATCTATTGTTTTGTATTATTCAAGTCCGACATGTGTGTCTGCCTATGCACTTGGAGGGTGCAGCATGATAGGGGGTTCTCGCATTTGGTTTGGTAGCGAGCGGATGACTCTTACTCCTACATGTCCTGCGGGGTTGGAGCAGTCGAGAGGCTGGCCGTAAAGGCAGAACACAGGTACAGCTGTATGCTACGGTGAGCATTACCCCACTGACGCGGTCCGTTACATTTGGTATCAGAGCTAGGTTTTTAGGCAAACCTTAGCCTGCGGAGCAAAAACTCATTAGAGATAGGGTAGAAATACCCTAGAATGAGTGAAATCAACCTCAAAATCATTTCTTTGTGAGAGAACGTATTTTCAAAGTATAAAATGATTTTTCAAAGGATTTTTCAAAGATTATTTTGATATAAACTTTTCTTGTTTTAAAGGAAATTTTTTCTAAACTTTCCTCCTTTCGTATCTACCTTGTTAGTGTCTTCTTTCTTTAGGATATTCATCCAAGTGAATTTATCTTATCTTATCTTATCTTGTCTTTGTCTTCTCGTTACCTTTGTCCTAAAATTAATTCTTGATTTTTCAGGATGAATCGTGGAAATGCCAGAGGTAGGGGTCGTGGTATTGCCCTAGCTCCTCAACCTGCTGCTCCTGTTAGGTTTACTATTCTCTGTAAGGAATTCTCTCAACTTGGTGGTACCAAGTTTACCAGTTCGGAGAGCATTATTGAAGCCCAGCAATGGTTACGGAGTTTAGAGAGGATCTTTACCGATCCCGAGATTACTAATGCCCAGAAGGGTAAGTTAGCAGCCTGGCAGCTGCAAGAGTCAGCCTTGGATTAGTGGGAGTCTGTTATAGCTCACACTATCGAGGGTGATATTTCGTGGGAGCAGTTTAGGTATCCTTTGTGTTATCTTGAATTTTTCCCATATTTCCTTTCTTTTGGATCTATCTTAAGTTTTGTTTCTGTATCTTCTTTCAGGGAGGCTTTTGTGGCAAAATGGATGCCCGAAGCCGGTAAATCTCAACTTTATCGTGAATTCATGGATCTCAAGCAGGGTACCATGTCCTTTTCTGAGTATGAGCAGAAGTTCAACGAACTTTCCAAGTTTGGTCCTGGCCTTATTGACACCCAACTTAAGAAGAACGAGAAGTTCATAGCTGGAGCTCTCCCAGAGTTCTATGATCGTCTCATTTCTCATGTTCATGGCACTTTCACCGAGCTTATGGATATGGCTATTCGTTATGGGAAACCTACTTCCAAGGGTCCAGCTGTTGCTAGTGCTCCTGCATCTCAGTCTTCCTCTGCTAACTCTAAGAAGAGAAAGCCAAATTTCCATCAGTAGAAGAAGAATTGGCTTAAGCATCCAGGATTGGGATCTTCATCTTCTCCTTCTCAGAGGCACCCTATCGACCTATCTACCATTACCTGTTTCAACTGTGATCAGAAGGGACACTATGCAAATAGTTGCCCTACTTCAGTTGGTGCTGCTGTTCCTCCACCTTAGAATACCAGGAACAACCTCTGTCATGTCTGTCTGCAGCCTGGTCATTTCAAGAATGATTGTCCTTTGTATCAGAAGGGCAAGCCGTCTGGTATTTTTGTTGTTACCTCTGCTTCTTCACCTGCTCCACCTGCACCAGCTCCTGCTCCTAGTGATGACCAAGGTATTCTTCAGGGCACCTTTTCTTTATTTAAGCATCCTGTTCGTGTTTTATTTGATACTGGAGCTTCGCATCGATTTATTTCTATGGCTATTTGTGATAAGTTTGAGCATCACCTTTCTCCTGAGTATGATTCTGTTCCTTTATGGGTTTCTAATCCTATTGGGGTTCCTGCGAACCTTAGTAGGATTTGTAGAGGAGTGAAACTTCTCCATTCTGCTCATCGCTTTAGTGGCAATTTCTATGTTCTTGGTTTTGATACTTTTGATTTATTGCTTGGAGATGATTGGTTTAGGAATCATGATGCTCACATCTCTTGTAAATCCCGAACTGTTTCTCTTGTTGATGATTGGGGTAATCCTTTGGTTATTCAGTGTCGTATGCCTCATGATTATGCTGGCAGCTTTATTTATTCTCTGGATTCTTCTCCTGTTGATCTTCAGTCGACTCGTGTGGTCAAATTTTATCCCGATGTATTTAGTGAAGTCATTGCTTTTCCCCCTAAGCGGGAAATTGATTTTCATATTGATCTTATTCCTGGAGCTCGACCTGTAGTTCTTCCTCCTAGAAGAATGGCACCCCGCGAGAAGGTTGAGTTGGGAAAGCAAATTGAGGACTTGTTCTCCAAAGGTCTGATCAAACCTAGCCATTCAGAATGGGGAGCAGCGGTGGTTTTCGTCACCAAGTCCGATGGTTCTCTCCGGATGTGTGTTGATTATAGGGAGCTGAACAAGCTCACTATGAAAAACAGATATCCAATGCCTCGCATTAATGATATGTTTGATCAGCTTTATGGTGCTACTGTTTTCTCTCAGCTTGATCTTGCCACAGGTTTTCACCAGCTCAGAGTTGCTGAGGAAAGTATTCCCAAGACTGCTTTCCGTACTGAGAATAGGTTTTTTGAATGGTTAGTCATGCCTTTCGGTTTGACTAATGCTCCTGCTTTCTTTGTTGATTTGATGAATCATGTTTTTCATGATGCATTTAATAAATTTGTTCTAGTCTTTGTTGATGATATCCTTGTCTTCTCTAAGTCCAAGAAAGAGCATGAGTCACATTTGAAATCTGTTCTTGAGACTCTTAGAAATCATTAGTTGAAGGTTAAATTTTCTAAATGCCATTTCTGGAAGGATGAAGTCCAATTCCTCGGGCATATTGTTTCTGGTAATGGAGTTTCGATTGATCCAGTCAAGATCGCTGCGATCAATGTAAGTCTTTCTTTCCTTCTCTTTCCTTGTTTCATTTAATTTATTCTTTCTTTCCAGTTGTCCTTATTTATCCCTATTCTGTGCAGGATTGGGAAACTCCTAGGACTCTAAACGATATTCGTAGTTTTCTGGGCCTTGCTGGTTATTATCGGAGATTCATTGAGAATTTTGCTCGGATTGCTGCACCTCTCACCGCTTTGACTCGAAAGAATGCTAAGTTTATTTGGATGATGAGTGTAAAGCTGCATTTAGTGAGTTAAAGCACAAGCTTACTTCCGCACCAGTGCTCACCGTTCCAAATGGAAATGAGGGATTAGCAGTATACACTGATGCTTGTCGTGAAGGTTTGGGAGCTGTTCTGATGCAGGATGGGAAGGTCATTGCTTATGCTAGTCGTCAGTTGAAGACCCATGAAGCCAATTACGCTACTCATGATTTGGAATTGCTTGCCGTGGTTTTTGCTTTGAAGCTTTGGAGGCATCATCTTTTGGGAACTAAGTTTGAGCTTTTCACCGATCATCAGTCTTTGAGATATATCTTCACCCAGAAGGATCTAAATTAGAGACAAGTTCATTGGCTTGAGTTTCTGGCTTCTTACGACCTTGATATTAGCTATACTCCTGGTAAAGCTAATGTTGTGGCCGATGCTCTGAGTCGGAAAAAGGCTTTGTTGTGTCAACTGGTTGTTTCTTCTCCTCTTTTGGATCATATCATGGCTAAGCAGGATGAGGATGAGATGCTTAGATTGATGAAGGAGAATGTTCATAGTAGAGTTGGTAGTTGTAGTCTGGATGGCAGTGGTGCTCAGATCGATGATAGAGGTATTTTTAGGATTAATAATAGGATTTGTGTCTCGAATGTTGATGGATTGAGGTGGGAGTTACTTCGGGAGAATCATCGATCTAGACTTTCTATTCATCCTGGTGTGACGAAGATGTATCAGGATATGAAGAAGTTGTATTGGTGGAGAGGTATGAGGCGAGATATCTCCATCTTTGTTAGTAGGTGTGCGACTTGTCAGCAAGTCAAGGCCGATCATCAGAAGACCCCTGGTTTGTTGCAGCCCCTTAAGATTCCCAATTGGAAATGGGAACAAGTTTCTATGGATTTTATTGATGGATTACCGAGGACTAGGAGGGGTAATGAGAGTATTTGGGTTATTGTGGATAGACTGACCAAGTTCGCTCATTTCATTCCGGTCAAGTCTAACCGTTCTGCTTCTAGCTTGTCTGAGATCTATATGGGGGAGATCGTTCGTCTCCACGGTGTCCCTATCAGTATTGTTTATGATCGTGATCCTATCTTTACTAGTCAGTTTTGGAAAGCTTTCCAGGAATCTTTGGGTACTCATCTGAATCTGAGCACTGCTTACCATCCACAGACCGATGGTCAAACGGAAAGGGTGAATCAGATTCTATAAGATCTTCTTCGTGCTTGTGTGCTTGATTATGGAGGATCTTGGGAAGATCGTCTCCATCTTGTCGAATTCACCTACAATAATAGTTATCAGGTATAATCTAATCTTCTGTTTTAATCTTATATTAACCTTTTATCTATCTCATTTCTATCTTCGAATTCAGGCTAGCATTAGATGTCTCCGTTAGCTGCTCTTTATGAAAGACCTTGTAGATCCCCATCTTGCTGGATTGAATCCGGTAATCATTTGGTTCTTGGTCCTGAGATGATTTTGGAAGCTTCAGAGAAAGTTGAGGAGATTAGTAGGAAGATGAGGGTTGCTCAGGATAGGCAGAAGAAGTATGCTGATCGTCGTAGGAGGAGTTTGGAGTTTTCGGTTGGTGATTTGGTTTTCCTTTAGGTCTCTCCCTTAAGGAATGTCATTTGCTTTGGTCGTAGAGAGAAACTTGCTCCTAGGTTCATTGGTCCTTTCCGCATTGTGGAAAGAGTTTGTTCTTCGGCTTATCGATTGGATTTGCCCGAGAAGTTCTCTGGAGTGCATAATGTATTCCATGTTTCGCATCTTCGTCGCTATCTGCATGACCCATCTCTTATTGTTCAGCCTTCTGCTCTCGATAGTTTGGATATAGAGCCTAATCTGACTATCGAGAGGAAGCCACTTCGTATTGTCGACAGAGGTACGAAGCAGCAAAGAAGGAAATCTATTAGTCTGGTCAAAGTACAGTGGAGTACTGATGATCGAGACTGTACCTGGGAGACAGTGGAGCGCATTCATGCTTCGAATCCAGAATTGTTCGTTTTAGGTACTATTTGTTTTTCTATCTTGTTTTTTTTCTTTGTTTTCCTTGTTTCGTTCTTTTCGAGAACGAAAAGATTTGAGTGGGGGAGAGTGTAACAACCCAATATTTTTGCAAATATTTTTAAATTAGATTTTATTTCAAAATTTTATTTTTAAAACATTTTAAAAGGGTAGTTGTAATTTTCCAATATTAGTTGTATTTTGTTTACAATTTGTAATTCTAGTTTCAATATAATAAACTATTTTCTTTATTTATTTTCTATTTTTCCTAAGACTATTTATTTATTTTCATTTCTACTTTATTTTGTTTTAACTTTTATTTTGTTTAATTGATTTTTATTTGTTTATATTGAATTAAAAAGAAAGTGGAAATTCAAAGAGACAAAAGGCTTTTAAACTTGTGACTTTTCGTTTGCTTGTCTTTTGATTTTCTTGGCCTTTCATTTTCTCTTGTTTAGCCGTGCATTTCAAAGCTTATTCACGTGAGAAACTTCTCATTACTTTCATTTCTCACGGCCATTCTATTTTCTAAAAAAAATTGTAAGTTCATGGCTTCCATTTTTCTACTTTTCCTCTTCATTTTCATTGATTTTTGCATGCTCCTCTCTAGCTTTGCTCGGCCACTACCCACCATCACCTCCACCGACCACCACCATCACCTCCTTCCCCATCATCATCTGGGCGTGACCACCCTATGGTGCAATCACCACAAAACTTGCAAAAACTCCTTCCATATTGCATAGCCGAGCCATATTTTCCACCACCCCTTCATGTTAGCTTCGACCATCACCCTTAGCCACCACGTGCATCACCTCTGGCTATCAACTTACCATCTAACCTGACCCAAACATGACCATATGCCGACCTATGTTGAACCAAAACTCCACTTTTGGCCTTGACTCTTTGCATTCCTTGTTTTGCAACCCCAAACTCTTCACATTCCTATGCTAGCCGTGTCTTTGTGAGTCCAAACCCGAGCCTTACCTCAAAGGAAGCATCATAGTCAAGCATAGTAGAGTAATGGTCGAGCCCTTTATGATGTGGCCAAGCACATTTGTGTGGTTAAGCCATCTATTCATTTGTTGATTCTAATTTCCATTTGTTTTAATTTAAATTTTGTGTTGAATATATATTTATATTTGCTTTGTTTTATTTGTGTATACAAGATCTAAATCTTGGCTCTCTCTCCACTTGAATCAAAAGTCGTGCTATCGTGCCTTTTGGAATTTATTTGTGTGTTTTGATTTGCGAAATCCAGCTTAAAAAGGTGAGTTATTCACGCTTGACATTCATACTTATAGAATTGTGAAACGATAACAAGTGAATGTGTAGAAATTGTTATACTATGTTATACCTGCCTGTGATATGTATTATATGATGTTAAACCCTGTTATAAACCTGTCACATCATCTGCTATGTTATATTCTGTTATATTGTTTATTTTATACTATTTCTCACACTACAAGTTCCCTGTAGAATAGAATCACTATGGGTTGAAATGATAGATACCCGAACGGACTTTAGAATAGGGAAAATCGTTATGGGCTGAAATGATAGGCCTAAGCGATTTTTAATTATTTTATTTACTTGGGATTGCGGGTTTGAAATGACAGAACCCGGATTTTTTTGTAAATTACGGATTGAAATGATATATTATCCGTATCACTTGACCTAGGTTAGAAAGTATTATACAGACCCGTGGTTATTTTATATAGTTTTCTGAAAATTTTTAAGTATTTTAAAATGTAAAATTTGATATTTTGATTTAAATTTGGATTTAAAATGATTTATTAAAGTGATAATGATTTTTCTATGTATATAAAAATGTTAAATAAATGAATGGAAAAGTTGTGATTTGAAACATGTTTGGAAATTTGTGATTTGATTTTTAAATGGAAGTTTAAGTTAATTAAATAAAAATGGAAATTAAGTTTTATTTATGAAATGGAAATTTAAATTTAAGTGTTGAGGTAAATTGTTAAAAATGAAAAGAATGGGAAATGGTACACTTGAATTTAATAAGTGAAATTATTGGAAAATTTGATTTTATTGTAAAAAATTTCTTTGTAAAATCATAAGTTAAAGGTATTTAAATGAACATTTTTGAAGTGGAAAAATATGATTTTTATAAGTTAAAATGATTAAAATCGAAGTTTATTTGTTTCTGAAATTTTATTATAAATCTGGAAATTGAATTATTAGCATTTCAGAAATGCTATCATTTCTGAAATTAACTTAAAATCTGAAGTAAAGGATATTGCAGCACTTTGTAAGTGCTGTGGTTGATGGAAATGAACTAAAGGCTACTGTAGCACTTGGTAAGTGCTGTGGTTGCCGAAAGAAAATCTAAAATTTGAAAACAAATAAAAGGGCTGCAATAGCACTTGATAAGTGCCGCAGTTGCTGAAATGAGATTTTCAAATGTAACTGAATTACCGCAGCAGTTTTGTAAATGCTGTCCTTTCTGAATTGAACTAGTTTTCAAATGTAATTGAACTACCGCAGGAGTTTATAAATGCTTTCTTTGCTGAAATGAACTGTTTTCAAATATAACTTACCGCAGCATTTTCAAAGTGCCACGAATGCTGAAATTTCAATGTTTTGAAGTATTTAACTAAATAAACAAGCTTCAAAAGTGCTAAATTTTTAGGAATTGAGTATTTGATTTAAAGGTATAATGACTTCACTTTTAAATGGTTTAAATGAAGTCTTTTGATTTGAAATATAAACTATTTTTGAAATTTATAACCACGGGTTATAATAACGATTGGTTGTTAAAGAGACCGGGATCGGATATAAACATACCCTCTGTCGATACCGAAAACCACTTTAACAACTGTGTACGCGGTGGAGATTCCAGAATGAAGTAGGATGGTGGCAACGATCCTAAAGGTATATTTACGTGGACCTAACTCCCGTGAGTTGGCATAAGGTGGCTAAAACAGGAGCGATTCTCGGGCCAATGAGGTAGCACCTCTGATCGGACACACTTCTTCGATACCATTCTATTACTTTTGTGATTGATTGGGGGCACCCCTTGATTTTGGGAGTGTGGTTCGAGGTGGGCGGTAGTGGCTGCTATGCGTTTCCACCAGCCCGGCTGCGTAATTGGTATATCTACCCTAGCATTGCCTAGTTGTGCCGTGTCACCTACCCTAGCATACCTTGTACGAGTTTCTATTTGTGTCGTACCTATGGAGTATCTTCTCGTAGCCTCTCGAGGTATGCAGGTACTGTATAGACTATTGGCACTATTATGTGTTAAGGGGAATATTGGGTCACTCCTTAACGCTATTTAAAAGTAAGTTTATTTTACTATAGATATTATTATATTAGCGAAATATTACTACATAGTAAATAGTTTAACGGATCCTTAAAGAATGGGCGATCCCAAGCATTCTTTAAGTTACCTGTACCTTTTATTACAGTTCACTTGAGTTGGTTTACACTGTATAAGTATGTATGTCCTGAATCGAGTGTTTGTGTTTTATTTATGCTCGGGTCAGCCTGAGTATAGCTTTGGATTTCACCTTCTGGAGCTAGGACTGCTGGAGATCATCTTTTATTGCTATCTATTTCCATTCAGTATTTCTATGTCAGCTTTGTATTAGAGACATATGTTTTTGGATTTCTACTATACTTATGTATTCAGACTTCTATTGTATCTGTTTTTCAGACTATGTATTTTGAATCTGTTTTGAGACTATGTATTGTAGTGGATTTATGAACAACTATTTATTTTATTTTCCACTACGAGTTATTCTGATATTTTGTGTCTGTGATTCTGTGATTATTTTTATTTGCTCCAAATTTATTTACAATCTATTGTTTTGTATTATTCAAGTCCGACATGTGTGGATTTATTGTCGATTTGAATGGTCCAAAATAGTGGGTCGTTACAAGGTTAACCTTTCAAATTAAGATATTTTGATGTTTACTAAGCAATGATATGAATTTAAAGTTTATTTTAAATATTTTAAATTGTTACATACATATATTAACTTAACTTTACAATTATATGGATATATATATATATATATATATCACACACAGATATATATATATATGCTTATTTCTCATTGTACTTTCATGCCATACAAATGTTCACTTTGCAATATACACCATATATGTCCATGTCTCCTTTTACATACCCAAAGGAGATAAAATAAAACTCCTAATTAATAATACTTATGCCACGTTTATGGCCTCTTAATTTATACCCCATGAATAAGAATATGACTTTTCACCTTCAATTAATAGAATACAAAACTCCCAATTAATTACACACACTATGTGTCATCATGTTAGTATATGAATATATGAGATATATCTAAGATAAGCATTGAATAAAATTAATTAATGTGTTTAACTAATTAAATATAAAATGTTTGAAATAAAATATGATTTTATTTCAATAAATAAATTGAATCTAATGCTAATTAATAGATTTTGTAGGCCAATTAAAATCCAAATAGGGAACTTATTTGAAAGTGACCCATTTAGCCCGCTGCCAAAATAGACTAGACCCTACAACACCATCGGTACATCGATGTCAAGAAGTCATCACTCTACTTCCCTGTGCTGGTCCCAAAGTAGATCTCCAATTTTCTCATTCGAAGCTCACATTATTTCCTTCATTGTATAACTGAATGTTGTCCTCCATATGAACCAAAATAGGGATCCGGAATATCAATCGCTCGACCATTGCATGCCCCTTGAAAACCATGCATAATCTCATGAACAAAAACTGATGGACACTGACCACGATAAGTGTGATCGACACTTACCACAATTGGCCAACACAAAGCCAATTTTAGGCTGTGTGTTTTAAGGAGCCTAAAAAGGTCGACAATGCCTTATTTACGTAGTCCTTGCCGAACAAACTATCATAAGCCCGAAGTCAAAACAACTAAACATCGAAGTCCAAGTCATATGTCCCAAAAACAATTTGGGGTCTACCTTAACCGTTCATCCATATCACTCCATCGCATATTCAACATTGGAGCTTGAAGTCTACAAAACCCAAACCTGGAGTCTACGCGCCAAATTCCCCACTTGCACACTTGTGCACTTCAACTTCACCCAAACCATTTGAGTCTGAATGGTGTGTTGGAACCAAGCCAGTCGAAAGCAGGCTAAATGGGTGAATTTCAAAAAATCCCTTATTTGGATCATAGTGGGCCTATGAAGTCTAATGTCTAACACTATACCCAATGAAGTTGTTCTAATAAAATCAAAATTTATTTTTAATATAAATTTCCTTATTTAATTATTTTCATTAATCAAGTGCACTTAATGTGAATCAAATTCCATTAAATGAATGAGGTTGGTTTTATTTATTTAGAGAAAGAAATCTTTCATTTATCTCTCTTAAACTCTCATTAATTAGAGGAAGGTTTGTTTCATTTATAGAAATATACTTTTTATTCCTCTCTTTTAATTAAATTGATTGATTGATTTAATTAAATGATAGTTTTACCAAGTTTAACTTGGTATATTTTATGAGCATATCTAAATATACTCAAGTGTATATAGTGCAAGTGCTACTTTTCAAAGAGTGTACATAGTTAGTCTGTACGTGTTTAGGTGTTGGGATTCACGCCATAACGAACACATTCAAAATTTATATACGCATTAGCTATCCAAAACATTGCTTGTAAATATATACACATAGGTTTGTCATTGGTACGGGTTTCGGTTCGAGCCAGGTCCAGACCCGCCCTATTAATGTGGGTACATGTTTTGCCTTTTACTACCTAAGCTCCACCCAGGCCCGATTCGCTTACTATTAAGGTCGGATACGGTTTATCGAAACCAGGCTCGGTTAGGACCAGATCTGACTATTGGTTTTCCATCGTATCAAATCATCAGTGTGTACGTTATTTGTTTACCATTTTGTTTGTTTACATGTAGATGTTTTTGCATTCTTTGTTGCGAACTTGACTACATCACTATGTTAATATTATTAGTATATAAATTTTTCCAAAGTTGCAATTTTAAAATATGGTTTTAAATTAAATATTTAGGTATATGAGTATTACCCAATAGGCTAAAAAAGCTCGACATGCCGGGCTCAGGTATTGGTTTGAAATACCCTGTGGGTTCGGGCTAGGCTCGAGTTTTAATTATTATAATTGGACTAGGGTTTGGGTTTTATGGTACCCAAATTGAACCCTACCCATTAACTGGCCAATACATACGCACATGCTCTCTCTCTCTCTCACACACACACACGAATATTTCAAAAGTTTTTTTTAGTTAAATCTCTAAATAAATATAAGTTGATTTTGACCAAATCAACAAATCCAAATAAAAAATTTTGTTTCTAAAATATCATGTGGTCTTATTTGGTAATATAATATGAAAATAAACCTTGATCTATAAGTTCAAAATATATTATATATCACTGATTTAAAATAAAATAAAAATGAAAATAATGAGACTTTGCAAATAATATTCATTTTAATCCGAAAGAAAAGTTTTATCAAACAAGGTTAGGGTGTTAATTTATGTATGTTTATACATTAAGATGAATCTCCTTTATATGTGTGTGTATGTATATGTATGTATGTATAATCCCTTTTTTGTAATAAAACCACTTATTGTAAAATACTTTGCAAATCAATTTTAATATGCATATATATATATATATACACACACATACACACACGTATACATTTGTTTTTTTTGAAATAGAAAACTAATTATGAATCAATGGAAATTAACATTGGTATCTAAATAAATAAACATACATAAGATAATAAATTAATTTTAGATCTAGATTTAAACGACAATAATATCAATAGAAATTAACAATACAATTATTAATAGAAACCATTACTATCAATTTCAAACCCAAATCAAATGTTGACAAATTATAGAATTTTCAGATCTACACACACATATAAAAGGGTCAATAAATGTGTATATTCATCAAAGTAAATAAATTTGTAATGACCCGCAAATTTATCGCTTTGATAAATTGAATTTATTTTAAATAAAAGGTTTATAACACAAATAATATTGTTTCAAGTGATAATAAGTAATAATAAACTTATTTTGAACAAATATTTACAAGAATATTTTGCTCGGGATTTATATCGATCAGTGGCATCGTATTTAAATTAGATTTATTTAAATTAAATCAAGTTTTAATGATTTAATGATTATTTTTAGTTATTCAAATAATTATTTTAAATGATGATAATTCATTTTGAATAGTTATAAAGTGATAATAAATCATTTATAATGGTTTTATAAAGAGATATATTTGATTTGAAAATATAAGGAAAAATCGATATCACTTTATCGGTATAATAGCGATTTTTGTAAATTATTGTTAATATAAATTTATATCGTTTTATAAATGAAATATGATCATTTTAATTCATTTAAAATGATAAGAAATTTATTTTTAAATTTTGTATATAAATATATGTACGTTAAAGTATAAGTGAAAATGTGACCAGGAATCGGTTCTCCGATCGGCAACGGTTTATCAAACGAAAGTTGTTCGAAATCAATGCAACGTTGTTTATATCTCATGTACACATATGTAACATACATATGCATCCACTAGCATGCACATGAACATATGTATACATACTTATATACTTATACACTTACAAATACATATATAAGACAAAATCAAAGATATTTTAAGTAAAGCTTCCTCCTTAAGCTAAAACAAGTCAACATATGCATACATGAGTGGATGGAAGTGATGTGCACATGGGGGAGGAGTTATTTCCATGTATAATGAAGGGGGAGGTGTGTTGGAGAAGCTTGGAAAAAGTGGAGTTACATATCTTCTTTTACACACTTCTTTTTTCCTATAAATACCATACACTCTTCTCTCGTTTTCCATTCATCTTCTTCTTCATATTTCTCAAGCTTTTGCTTCCTCTTTACTGTCTTCCAAACTAAAAGAGATAATTTCAAAAATTATTTCAAAGAGAAAAAACATAAACTACAGTCATATATAGTAAAACACCTCAAAAACGATCCAAAAGCTATTCATTTCCTTTTCTTCTTCACCAACCCCTCTTCCACCCTAGGCCGAGTCTAACCCAAGCAACACCCTAGGCCGTGCCCTCCTTGGCTTCCACAAAGCTTGGTCGAGGCATTTAGGAGCTAAAACCCGAAGGATAGTGAGCTTTGGAACTCGAATAGCGGAGCTATAGCGAATTTTTTCTTAATCATTGGAACTCTAAGGTGAGAACTCCTAATTTATTATAGTATATATTGGACGACGATATGATGTTGCAAATGGATGTTTATATGCTTTGATCATCAAGTTTGGTTATTTTCATATGAATGTTGAATATATATGCAAGTCATGAATAAACACGTCGATAAGAACAAAGGAAATCACTTTCCTTGAATTAATGAAACGGTGAATATGGAAGTGTTAAACCTCTTAAAAATGGTTTAAAATGTATTTGAAATGTTTTACAAACATTTAAAAGTGTTTTGGTGAAGTTTGGAAAGAAATAGAAAATTTGGTAAAAAATAAGCACGTCGCGTAACTATAGTTCGCATTTCGCGCTATAAAAATCAAACCAGTGTAAAAGGTGGAATATAGCTCGGAATTCTTCGAGATAATAATTTTCTAAACTATTATATCCATAGTTTTCCAACGAGGGAAGAAAATTGGGATTTCGATTAGTAGATTTTGAAATATGAGCAAAACAAGTTTTTGAAAAATCCTAAAATTGCAGTTCGGAATCCAAAACTGGATTTCTTTGAAAATGATGTTTTAAAATTGTTTAAAATGTGAAATAAATCTTATAAATATTTTAAAATGGTTTAAAAGTGATTTAAGAAATAAAAGTGAAGTTTCAAATAATAAAAAGTTGTTTTGAACAATATAGCTTAAAAAGGCACTTTCCACAGCACTTTTTAGCAGCACTTTTTATAACTTTTGAATAATAATTTTAACTTAACAAATCTTTTATAAATGATTTAAAGAAACTATAAAGAGTTTAAAGATGATTTAAAAGAATTTTTGGAATGATTAAAGATTTAGAGTCGATCAAATAACTTGACCGCCTTATGGGTGTCAAAGGGATAGTGTCTAGGCTTGAGTTTGGAATACAAGTTTCCTGCTCTCCTTGGTTATCTGGACTGGCCCAATGAAGGGAATGGTGAATTTGCTTTACTCGGATCATTATCTTCCTAAATGAAAAATGAAACGATTTCGAGTTGATTCCTAACAAAAAGAAGTTTAAAAATTATTAATAAGGGAGGTTTGATAATTCTGTATATACCGGAAAGAATGTTTTTAGAAATATATATCTCCGAGGGAGATTTTTGATAAAAGAACTTAATAAATTAAAGAATGATTCCTTATTCACTTGACCTCTTTTATCGATGATTGGTTCGAAGAAAACAGGGTCGGATTTGGGGAAATCCCTATCCGAAAACCACTTCGAACCAATGTATGCATTCAAAAAATAATGATCTGATAGAGAGAATGAAGGATGAAGACCAGGGATTTTCGAGATGAATTGACTGGTTGTTGATAATTTTGGTTAGCTCCCAAATACTAAAGTAGCAGTGGTCCTTTCATTTCTGAAGTTCTTTGGGTTGCAAGGACTTCTCGCTACTAATCCTAGGGTTAATTCCCGACGTGATGTGGTAGGAGAGTGCCTTCGATTTCATTCAATCCCAGAATGAACTTGTATGGACGAATGTCTGACATTACATTCTTGAGATTTACATCGTTGAATTTTATAAACGTACATCTGCTTGGTGGAGGAGAAGGTAACTTCTCTTAGCTTAACACCCTTCTCTGAGATGTATTAGCTCGGAGGTTGTATGTTTGTGGAAGTCAACAAGTGATCGATATAATGGTAGTGTGGCATTCAAAGAAAGATGATGGGCTATGTGAAAAGGTAATCGTTTCCTCAGGCCTCACACCTGGAAATTACCAAAACAGGGTTGGATGTAGCAAGGCTATGTGGTTCGCAACAATTAGGGTATGATCATTGTAACGACCCGTAAATTTCAGTGGTTTTATTTATTTAATTAATTGAATTTTGTGAAATTTTAAATAATAAAATTTAGAAATAAAAATTTAATATTTGGAATACGTCCACTTTAACATAGCAAATGGTAAATTTTAATCGGAAAATATGAAGTTTATTTTTAGTGTAATTTTATTTCAATTTAAATTAGTTAATATTTGATGATAATAAAATGTTTTCCAAATCTGAATATTTTTCTATAGAAAATTTGTAAATCATCTTCTAAGTGGGATGCCATATTTCATTTCTCTAAATTTGTAATTTTATTGCTCTGTTTATCTTATTTCTGGCAAATTAGTAGCATCTTCGGTACCGATTATCGACTTTTGATCGGATGATCGTACCACTAATATCTGTATACCGTTTTGATCGTGTAGTCATGCTGATTTCTGCGGTATATTCAATTCTGTATTTTGAAGTCCGATATGCAGCGGAATCCGCGAAAACGGTAACCGTATCGGTACTAGTTTTTCGCCTGTTGGTTTCGTGACTTTTCATTTATATGCTATACAATACAAACGGCTATGAACATTTATTTTTCCTAGATTCTTGTGCTTGACCATTTCTATTCCCCTTTTTAAAGTCTGATTTCAGTTCATTTTCCTTCTGCCTTTAATCATATTTTTCTTCCATTTTTTTTACGTTTCTTTATAAACGTTGGTCGTAATCATCTTCCATTTTTTTTACTTTCCCTTCATTTTGAAACATCTTACTCCGCCCTTCATTTCCAGAACCGATTACTCTGGCCATACACACTTCACCGCTCTCTCCTCTTCCATCTTGCGCAAGCATCCTCTCCGCGACAACCTTCCACTTCACGTGTTCGACCCGGTCACCTCATCACCTCACTGCTTCTGTCCTCCAATTCCATCGCAACTATAAATAAATAAATGAAAGAAGGTTGCATACGTGAAACCCAGATCTGCCGAGCAAGTCTACCCATGGCCGTACATCTCTGGCGATCCTTCCTCCCACTTGCGGCCGTACCTCCATTGAACGGGCGACGTTGATCTAGCTGAGCCCTCCACCTTCTTTTCTCCTTATCTGGTACATATATGTATACTTTGTGTTTATATTTTTTTTAGTCATATGTTAGCTTAGTATGTATATACATATACTTAAAGTTGTAGATGTGTGTTGTTTTGAAATATATATATCATGATTTTCTTTATTTTCAGCATGGGTTTGCAGTGAAACTTTATATTATACAGTTTATATATGTTTTAGTTTATATAAATATTTAGTACTTTGAGATATGTATATGAGGTCTGTTATATGAAAAGTTATCTAAATTTATATACATCTAATACCAGATTTTACACTTTTGATTTCAAAGTATGTATAACAGTTTGTCAGTATATATATATATATAACTGTTTTGGTATACTTTATGTATTCAGTTTATTGTAGTTTTATATACATGTTCACAGTATGTATATAGGCTTTGATTCTGACATATGTTATATTAGTGATTTGTATACATATATTTATATCAGTATGCATAAGTTTATATAAGATCTATATTGTCTGATTTAATTTATATATATGATTTAACAGTTTACTGGGTATAAGTTTTATATACATATTATAATAAACTGTTTATATTAATATGTTAGCTTTTATCAGTATTGTCTATTACCTATAGTATATAATTATATTTTATTTTGTGTTTCAAATGTTACAATATATGACAGGTTGTATTAAATCAGATTTTTGTATCAATATATATGTCTATATTTCCAAAAGAATTCACACAGGTTTATATATATATTTTTGCAGTGTTATGTGTTTTGTTATATACATATATATACGTGTTATTAGGTGCATTTGTATATCTGTAAGTTAATGGTAACTTGTATATTAATACATATATACCAGTATATATTATATTTTTCAGTTTATACATATATCTGTTTGATTTTTACGTATAAATATATTTAAATTATGTTAATTTCTGGAATCAGCTTTGTAACAGTTGATATAAGTATACCCTTGACTTTGAATATATGAGTTTTAAAATATATATAGTCCATTTAATATGTGTTTGGAATTTAAATTATGACTTTTATATATATTCTGTTATATCGAGTTGATTTGATTTATTCTCATTAATTTCTATCCATCAGCTTGACCTGTCAAATCTGTGTCAGCTTACTTCATTTGAGATTCGTTGTTTGGATCGATCGATTGTCTAATTTATGGTTCACCCCGTGTGTTGTCCTGTCTTCTCAAGCCTCGAAAGGTGAGCAATCACTCACGATTAACGTTTTTATATTTATAAAATTTGATTTCAATTGAAATGACAATTGAAATATACTGCTATTAGTTATTTACATTGTTATATATGCTATTATCTGTATCTGTTCACCTATGACATCTGACACCATTATCTGTTATTTATATTGATGATATATACCTGTTATGTTATTATCATATCTGTTATCACTCTACAAGTTCCCTGTTAGTAAAGAATTCACCAAGGGTTGAAATGATACATACCCGAACGATCTATAGAATAGGGGAAAATCGTTATGGGTTGAAATGATAAACCCAAGCGATTTTCATTGAATTGAATTTGGGATTGCGGGTTGAAAAGATATGTACCCATATATATTTTAAATTGCGGATTGAAATGATAAATATCTGTATCACTTGACCATAGGGTAGAGAATTATATATAGACACCGTTGGTCTATATATATAAATATATTGAAAATGATTTCTATGGTTTTTGAAAGAAGTATATGGTTTATTAAATATTGATTTTTAAAGATTTATTAAAGTTGATTTAATAAAGTTGATATATAATATGTTTAAGTATTTATTTAAAATTTTATATTTTCAAATATAGAATTTATAATGATTCAGGTTGGAAAGATAAATTTGAAATTGATTTGAAATGTTATTTATTTAGGGATTTTACTTAAATAAGTTTGATTTGAAATTATTAAATTCGAAATTTAAAGATATGATTTTTAACTTGGATTTGATTAAAAGTGACTTAGATGAATATTTCAAATTTACACAATTCGAAATGGGGTATTTTATTTATGTAAATTTGTAAATTGAATTTTTATTTAAATGATTAAGTAAATATTTCAAAACTAAATAGTAGTAAAGTGAATTTGATATATATATATATATATATATATGAAATTATCGAATTTAGTTTTGAAATGTTGTATATATTGACTGATTATTTTATGGTTCAAATATGTATTTGAAAATCGATAATTTGAAATGGTTTATTGAGAAGCTGAATCGAGTTGAAATTGATGATTTGAGATTTGATTTAATTTTAATTTTGGAAGTCGAGTTGATTTGAATCGATTGGTGAAATTGTGGAAACTATATTTATTATATAAAGTATTTTAAATTATATTTAAAACTATTTGTATTATTTTATAAACTATTTTTAATATAAACGATTTTAATATAAACTATTTTATTACAAACTATTTTAACTTATAACTATTTTATATAAACTATTTTATTATATATACTATTTTTAATATCTAAACGGTTTAAGAGGAAGTGTTGAGGATTCCAAAATGTTATGATTTCAAAGTGTTTCAAGGTTGTGGTTTCCAAACCGTTTTGATTTTGAAAAGACTTATGATTTCGGAAGAGTTATAACTTTGGAAAGTGATATGATTTTGGAAAGGAATATTATTTTAAAGTGAGGAATGATATCGTATTGATATGGTTTTGAAATGGATATGATATTTTGGTTTTGAAGTATAAATTATTTTTAAATGGCCACGGTGTTATAATAACGATTGGTTGTTAAATAGACCGGGATCAGATATGGGCATACTCTCTGTCGATACCGAAAACCACTTTAACAACTGTGTATGCGGTGGAGATTCCAGAATGAAGTAAGATGATGGCGACGATCCTATTGAGGTATGAACGTGGACCCGACTCCCGTGAGTTGGCATAAGGTGGCTAAAACAGGAGCGATTCTCGGGCCAATGAGATAGCACCTCTGATCGGACGTATTTCTTCGATACCATTCTATTACTTTGTGATTGATTTGGTGGCCACCCCTCGATTTTAATTTGGGAGTGTGTTCCGAGGTGGGCGGTAGTGGCTGCTATGCATTTCCACCAGCCCGGATGCGTAATTGGTATATCTACCCTGGCATTGCCTAGTAGTGCCGTGTCACCTACCATATCGAGCTTTACTATGATTTTGGATTTGTGCCGTAGCCTGTGGAGTATTGAGGGTAACTCCCGATCTGGAGGTATGCTAATACTGGATAGACTACTAGGACTATTATGTGTTAAGGTGGAAAATGTAAAGCCTTAATGCTATTTAAAAGTATGTTTATTTTATATTAGACATTATTATAATAACGTATATTACTACATAGTAGATAATTTAACGGATCCTTAGGGGATGGTTATCCCAAACATGCTTTGAGTTACTTGTATTTCAGTTGATATTTCACTTGAGTTAGATTTATTGATATAAGAATGTTAATCCTGACTCGGGTGTTTTGTGTTTTGCTTTACGCTCAGGTCAGACTGAGTGATACAGTATTCGAGACTCACCTTTGGAGTTGGAGCTTCTCTTGGAGATCCAGCTATCTATCCTGCTTTCAGTTGTTCATTCGATTCCAGTGATGTATTCAGATCTTGTATTTGATTATTGTATTGAGACATCTATGTACTCGTGACTTTTGTTGTATCTTGTTTAACTCTGTTATATATGAATAGTAGCTTCAGGAACTACTATTCTTTTGTTTTCGCTGCATTATTGTTATATTACTCTGTGTCGGTGATTTGTGATGTTTTTATTTACTATATATGCTGAGTTTTGCCAAATTTAAATTAACAATCTGAAATTTTGAGCAATTCAAATCCGACATGTATGGATGCGAATGGTTGAAAATATCGGGTCGTTACAGTTTGTATCAGAGCTTTGGCTCTAGGAAAAGCTTAGCATATATGGTAAATTTATTTATAGAATCACTTTCGTTTGAGCTTCAATTCCTTCTTCTTCGTGCCGATTCCTTTTGAATTTTGGAACGTTCCATGCGGTTCAAAAATCCATTCTTGTCTCGCCCTATTTGTCTTCTTTTGATTTTGGAGTTTCCCATAACTCCACTTCGAATGATCTTTATTACAAATTGGCGATCTCGCCAATCTCAAAATGACTTGTTAAGGGGTGAAACTCCTTTACAATTAACATTGATTCACCGAAGATTTCGGTTTACGATGCTGCTATCTTTTGCTATACCCGAATTCTATCTCTGGCGATCGAATATCGATTTGCTCTAGAATACTACCTCGATCTTATTTTGAAGTCACGGTTGACCCAGTTAAGGTTGCCCGCGATTTATATAAGTCTATCCATTCTTTTCTCTCTTGAAATCTATTTATCTCCATATCGAGCCTATCTTCTAGTTGAATTCTTTGGTTAGGATCCCTCTATATTTGGATCTCTATCTTTGTTTTAAATCCATTCTGTACCATCGAGTGAGGGAGTGTATTTTGTAGTTGTAATTAATATAAAAATGTTTTATATATTATGTTGTTTGAGTTATTGATGTTGATTTGGGTTTTCGATCGATTCGTTTGATCAACGCTATCGATAAGATTTCCAAAACACTTGAACAGAGCAAACTGACACAATATTACTTTCAAATTTGGTAAATGAAATAAATTGTATGATTATATTATATATCAATATATAAGTAAAAAAATTTTGGAATTTAATAAGTTAATTAAATTGGTTGTTTGAAATGATAATATTTGATCATCATTTATTGTTCTATAAATGAATTTATAAATATGGTTTATTAATAGATTTGAAATTGAAATTGATTTAAATCAGGAATTTGAGAATTTAATTTTCGGTGATTTCAAACTTTGGTTTTAAAGTGGATATTATTTATAGTATTTTCGAATAGAAATGGTTTTCAAAGAATTTTTAAAATGTTTAAACCAGTGCTCTCCTCTTTTGTCGCTGGAAAATAATTTCGGTGATGACTGCAGCATCATCGACATTCATTTTCGGGTTTGAAGTGGAGAGACCACTCAATAACTTTGCTACAGTTTTGTTTTGGAAATTGAGTTTGATTTGAATTTCTTAAGTTGATTTGATTTATATATATAGGTATATTATTTTAAATTCAATTTGATTTGATATATATAATATATACATAATTATCTCTGAATTGTTTGAAGTGAATTGGAAATTTAATTCTTAAATCTATATTAAAGGATGATTTCAATTATAAAATGAAGCCAAATTTTGAATAAATGTTTAAACTTGAAAAAATTGAATTGATAAATTTTTCTTGTATAATACTCAATTACATTCCAATACAACTTACGTAAATTATTCAGAAGTTGAATATGTAATTGGACAATATACAATATAAAATGACTTTATAAGGAAAAATTTGAGTGTTATAATAAATGTTATACACTTAAATTTTATTATAAAGATGTTAATAGAGATAAATAGGATAATAAGTTAATTGAATAATAGGTGAGACAAATAAATTTGTTTTAAAGGAATTAATAAATTGAAATTTGATCAACTTATGGAAATACCTTGAATTTAAAAATCAATTATCGAATATTAATTAATTTAAATTGAAATTTATATGGTTTAAATTAATTTATATGGTTTAAATATATGTAATAAGATATATTAAGTAGAATAAACTTAATAATAATTTGGAATAAAAGAATTAAATTTGTTCAATAAAATATGAGTATAATAAATGATTATACAAATTGATGATTAGAGATTATTAATTAATGATGACTAGATAATAAGATAATGAATTTAGAAATAGATAGATTGATTTAACTTAAGTGAACTCAAATGGATTAAACCAAATGTTGAATATTGACCGGTTTAATTTGAAATTTATATGGTTTTAATTTAATTGTTTATTTATATTTCAATCTAATTTCTTTTTGGTTCTTTCTATTCTCCTACCTCCTTCCTTTTCGAGGATGAAAAGTTTTGAGTGGGGGAGAGTGTAACGACCCGTAAATTTCAGTGGTTTAATTTATTTAATTAATTGAATTTTGTGAAATTTTAAATAATAAAATTTAGAAATAAAAATTTAATATTTGGAATACGTCCACTTTAACATAGCAAAGGGTAAATTTTCATCGGAAAATATGAAGTTTATTTTTAGTATAATTTTATTTCAATTTAAATCAGT
This sequence comes from Allium fistulosum, assembly GCA_030737815.1. NCBI lineage: Eukaryota > Viridiplantae > Streptophyta > Magnoliopsida > Asparagales > Amaryllidaceae > Allium > Allium fistulosum. Next base: position 453,055,676 of record CM060906.1, on the reverse strand, counting down.
TAATATTTGATGATAATAAAATGTTTTCTAAATCTGAATATTTTTCTATAGAAAATTTGTAAATCATCTTCTGAGTAGGACGCCATATTTCGTTTCTCTAAATTTGGAATTTTATTGCTCTGTTTATCTAATTTCTGGCAAATTAGTAGCATCTTACCGATTATCGACTTTTGATCGGATGATCGTACCACTTATATGTATACCATTTTGATCGTCTCGTCATGCTGATTTCTGCGGTATATTCAATTCTGTGTTTTGAAGTCCGATACGCAGTGGAATCCGCGAAAATGGTAACCGTATCGGTACCAGTTTTTCGCCTGTTGGTTTCGTGACTTTTCATTTATACGCTATACAATACAAACAGCTGTGAACATTTATTTTTCTAGATTCTTGTGCTTGACCATTTCTATTCCCCTTTTTAAAGTCTGATTTCAGTTCATTGTCCTTCTGCCTTTAATCATATTTTTCTACCATTTTTTTACGTTTCTTTTGAAACGTTGGCCGTAATCATTTTCCATTTTTTTTACTTTCCCTTCATTTTGATACATCTTCCTCCGGCCTTCATTTCCAGAACATATTACTCTGGCTATACACACTTCACCTCTCTCACCTCTTCCACCTTGCGCAAGCATCCTCTCCGCGGCAACCTTCCACTTCACGTGTTCGACCCGGTCACCTCATCACCTCACTGCTTCTGTCCTCCAATTCCATCGCAGCTATAAAAAAATAAATAAATAAATGAAAGAAGGTCGCATACGTGAAACCCAGATCTGCCGAGCAAGTCTACCATGGCCGTACATCTCTAGCGATCCTTCCTCCCACTTGCGGCCGTTCCTCCATCGAACGGGCGACGTTGATCTAGTTGAGCCCTCCACCTTCTTTTCTCTTTATTTGGTACATATATGTATACTTTGTGTTTATATTATTTTTTTAGTCTGATTTTAGCTTAGTATGTATATACATATACTTAAAGTTGTGGATGTGTGTTGTTTTGAAATATATATCATGATTTTCTTTATTTTCAACATGGGTTTGATGTGAAACTTTATATTATACAGTTTATATATGTCTTGGTTTGTAAAAATATTTAGTACTTTGAGATATGTATATGAGGTCTGTTATATGAAAAGTTATCTAAATTTATATATATCTAATACCAGATTTTACACTTTTGATTTCAAAGTATGTATAACAGTTTGTTAGTATATATATAAGTGTTTTGGTATACTTTATGTATTCAGTTTATTGTAGTTTTATATACATGTTCACAGTATGTATATGGGCTTTGATTCTGACATATGTTATATTAGTGATTTGTATACATATATTTATATCAGTATGCATAAGTTTATATAAGATCTATATTGTCTGATTTAATTTATATATATGATTTAACAGTTTACTGGGTATAAGTTTTATATACATATTATAATAAAATGTTTATATTATTATGTTAGCTTTTATCAGTATTGTCTATTAACTGTAGTATATAATTATATTTTATTTTGTGTTTCAAATGTTACAATATATGACAGGTTGTATTAAATCAGATTTTTGTATCAATATATATGTCTATATTTCCAAAAGAATTCACATAGGTTTATTTATATATTTTTGCAATGTTACGTGTTTTGTTATACACATATATATACGTGTTATTAGATGCATTTGTATATCTGTAAGTTAATGGTAACTTGTATATTAATACATATATACCAGTATATATTATATTTTTCAGTTTATACATATATCTGTTTGATTTTTACGTATAAATATATTTAAATTATGTTAATATCTGGAATCAGCTTTGTAACAGTTGATATAAGTATACCCTTGACTTTGAATATATGAGTTTTAAAATATATATAGTCCATTTAATATGTGTTTGGAATTTAAAATATGACTTTTATATATATTCTGTTATATCGAGTTGATTTGGTTTATTCTCATTAATTTCTATCCATCAGCTTCACGTGTCAAATCTGTGTCAACTTACTTCATTTGAGATTCGTTGTTTGGATCGATCGATTGTCGAATTTATGATTCACCCCGTGTGTTTTCCTGTCTTCTCTAGCCTCGAAAGGTGAGCAATCACTCACGATTAACGTTCTTATATTTACTAAATTTGATTTCAATTGAAACGACAATTGAAATATACTGCTGTTAGTTATTTACATTACTATATATGCTATTATCTGTATCTGTTCACCTATGATATCTGACACCATTATCTGTTATTTATAATGATGATATATGCATGTTATGTTATTATCATATCTGTTATCACTCTACAAGTTCCCTATTAGTATAGAATTCACTATGGGTTGAAATGATACATACCCGAACGATCTGTAGAATAGGGGAAAATCATTATGGGTTGAAATGATAAACCCAAGCAATTTTCATTGAATTGAATTTGGGATTGTGGGTTGAAAAGATATATACCCGTATATATTTTAAAATGTAGATTGAAATGATAAATATTTGTATCACTTGACCATAGGGTAGAAAATTATATACAAACACCGTTGGTCTATATATATAAATATTTGAAAATGATTTCTATGGTTTTAGAAAGAAGTATATGGTTTATTGAATATTGATTTTTAAAGATTTATTAAAGTTGATTTAATAAAGTTGATATATAACATGTTTAAGTATTTATTTAAAAATTTATATTTTCAAATATAGAATTTATAATGATTCAGGTTGGAAAGATAAATTTGAAATTGATTTGAAATGTTATTTATTTAGGGATTTTACTTAAATAAGTTTGATTTGAAATTATTAAATTCGAAATTTAAAGATATGATATTTAACTTGGATTTGATTAAAAGTGACATAGATGAATATTTCAAATTTACATAATTCGAAATGGGGTATTTTATTTATTTAAATTTGTAAATTGAAGTTTTATTTAAATGATATTTAAATGATTAAGTAAATATTTCAAAACTAAATAGTAGTAAAGTGAATTTGATATATATATATATATGAAATTATCGAATTTAGTTTTGAAATGTTGTATATATTGACTTTGAAAATATTGAAATTTGAATGGATTATTTTATGGTTCAAATATGTATTTGAAAATCGATAATTTGAAATGGTTTATTGAGAAGCTGAATCGAGTTGAAATTGATGATTTGAGATTTTATTTAATTTTAATTTTGGAAGTCGAGTTGATTTGAATCGATTGGTGAAATTGTGGAAACTATCTTTATTATATAAAGTATTTTAAATTATATTTAAAACTATTTTATATTATTTTATAAACTATTTTTAATATAAACGGTTTTAATATAAACTATTTTATTATATATACTATTTTTAATATCTAAACGGTTTAAGAGGAAGTGTTGAGGATTCCAAAATGTTATGATTTTAAAGCTATTATTTCAAAGTGTTTCAAGGTTGTGATTTCCAAAGGGTTTTGATTTTTAAAAGACTTATGATTTCGGAAGTGTTATAACTTTGGAAAGTGATATGATTTTGGAAAGGAATATTATTTTAAAGTGAGGAATGATATCGTATTGATATGGTTTTGAAATGGATATGATATTTTGGTTTTGAAGTATAAATTATTTTTAAATGACCACGGTGTTATAATAACGATTAGTAGTTAAAGAGACCAGGATCGAATATGGGCATACTCTCTGTCGATACCGAAAACCACTTTAACAACTGTGTACGTGGTGGAGATTCCAGAATGAAGTAGGATGGTGGCGACGATCCTATTGAGGTATGAACGTGGACCCGACTCCCGTGAGTTGGTATAAGGTGGCTAAAACAGGAGCGATTCTCGGGCCAATGAGGTATCACCTCTGATCGGACGCATTTCTTCGATACCATTCTATTACTTTGTGATTAATTTGGTGGACACCCCTCGATTTTGATTTGGGAGTGTGTTTCGAGGTGGGCGGTAGTGGCTGCTATGTGTTTCCACCAGCCCGGATGCGTAATTGGTATATCTACCCTAGCATTGCCTAGTTGTGCCGTGTCACCTACCATATCAAGCTTTACTATGAGTTTGGATTTGTGCCGTAGCCTGTGGAGTATCGAGGGTAGCTCCCAATCTGGGGGTATGCTAATACTGGATAGACTACGGGGACTATTATGTGTTAAGGTGGAAAATGTAAAGCCTTAATGCTATTTAAAAGTAAGTTTATTTTATATTAGACATTATTATAATAACGTATATTACTACATAGTAGATAGTTTAACGGATCCTTAGAGGATGGTTATCCCAAACATCCTTTGAGTTACTTGTATTTTAGTTGATATTTCACTTGAGTTAGATTTATTGATATAAGAATGTTAATCCTGACTCGAGTGTTTTGTGTTTTGCTTTACGCTCGAGTCAGACTGAGTGATACAGTATTCGAGACTCACCTTTGGAGTTGGAGCTTCTCTTGGAGATCCAACTATCTATCCTTCTTTCAGTTGTTCAGTCGATTCCAGTGATGTATTCAGATCTTGTATTTGATTATTGTATTGAGACATCTATGTACTCGTGACTTCTGTTGTATCTTGTTTAACTCTGTTATATATATAGTAGCTTCATGAACTACTATTCTTTTGTTTCCGCTGCATTATTGTTATATTACTCTGTGTCTGTGACCTGTGATTATTTTATTTACTGTATATGCTGAGTTTTGCCAAATTTAAATTAACAATCTGATATTTTGAGCAATTCAAATCCGACATGTATGGACGCGAATGGTTGAAAATATCGAGTCGTTACAATCATCCCCTTCTAGATATATTTCTTCCCACTATGACGTTCGCGATGTAAATTATTGTGGATGTATGCTACGAGACGTCTCAGATAGGTCGATAACGACTGGGGTGATGACATATTCGGTACCATCTAAGGAAAGGTTGGCCCATCTTGTGTTGGTAGAGGACCATATGTTGGACCTCGGTACATTCCTCAAGAAATGTACTGCCGGAAGGTAGTCCCTTCACCTGGTCATTTGTATGGAATCCATTCTCCAACAAGTGAACCCACGTTTGTGGCTAGTATTGCTGGAATTGAATAATGTAACAATTTCGGCTAAGATTGATATGTTTACTCGTAAATGTTTTCAAAGATATGTCATTAAAAATAGTATCAATTATTTCGACGTAAAATGTTTTAGTTATCATAAGGTAAAAACCCGTTCCGTGTTTATGTGCGGCGTGGTCTTATGAGATAGATACCTTTTTGTTTTAAAAACACGTATTTTGAGTTCTCAGACCAGTTCCATGACTGACCTAGAGTTTATTTTGTTTTCCCTTTAAACTCTGGGTGCTCTATTTTCCCGGGAAGCCAAGTAGATAGAATTATGTTTAGAGTATTTTGGGAGGAGCATGCTGGAGGAGATTTTTGGAGTATGAAGCTGGAGCACTTGATGGGGATATCTATCTATTTTTGTTTTCTGTATAAGTTAGTAATGCCAGCAAGTGTGAGAGGAGGCAGTTATAACTGTTCCTAGCTGGGTTTGTGCATACAAAACTTTGATGTACCCCGATGATGGAAGTTGTATATACTATTTACCTACTTTAACGTAATGTGAGAATTTGTGTTTCTATCTTTTACTTTACTTTACCCCTGAAAATCTACCTCCCCGACACTTGAATATACGGCACGTGAATACTGTGGATGTATTAGTGTCGATTTCCGAGAGTCGAGGAGACGGGTCTTCACAAAATTGCTAGATATACAACATAATAATGTATATAGATAAAATTAAATGGAAAATACCTTATTGATGTTGTAACGACCCGGGAATTTTAACGATTTTTATAACGTAATTAATTAATTTTTTTATGAAAATAAACGATTAAATTTAGAAATGGAAATTTGATATTTGGAATACATCTATTTAAACATAGCAATTGGCAGATTTTTATCGAAAAATATGAAAATAAATTCTGTTGAGTAATTTTCAATTTTAATTTAAATCAGTAAATTTGATGGAAATAAAATGTTTTCGAAATCTGAATATTTTTATATAAAAAAATGTAAATCATTTTCTGAGTGAGACGTCATATTTCATTTCGTCAAATTTGGACTGCTCTAGCTCCGTTTATCTTATTTTTGGCGTTTTAGCAGCATTTTCGGCAGCGAAAATTCGAGTTTTGATAGGATGACCGTATTGCTGATATCTGTGTACCATTCTATTCGTCTTGTCGTGCTGATCTCCGCATTATATTCATTTGTGAATTTCGGCGTCAGGTACGCGGCGAAATATGCGTAACGATTAGTCGTATCGTTTCCGCATTTGGGCTTTTGGGTTCTGTGTCCTTTTGTTTTTTCCTGTAGACAACCAAAAGCCATTGGTTATTAATATTCATGAATTCAACGATTGGTTTACTCTATTCCCACTGGTTGAAATAAATTATTTCTAGTTCGTTTCTATTCCCATTCTCTTTCTCCCCTTTTCATATTGTTTTCTGTCACTTTGAAAAAAAACCAAGTTATAATGGCTGATGTCAAGCTTCGTATATTTTTAATTCCTGAACCTGCTCCTGTTCCATTTTTTCGATCGCCACCTTGCTCCTCTATGCCGACCACGTCACTACCCTTCGACCTCTCCGCCTTCGACCTCACCGATGTGAGCTCCAGCCCGCACCCATCCTCCCAACCACCGCCAAACTCTCTCTACCCGAACAGATCCATCACCATCCCCTTGACCGAAAAGCATGCCACCCTCACCCTTTGGCCCACGCCTCTCAGGCAGCACATGAGCCTTGCCCACTGCCACGTTTTCCACCATCCACCACTTCGTGTGAACAACCCATTGATCCACCTCGACAACCATCACCCTTCACTCGATAGCCTCGCTCCTCCACAAAACCAAGCATCTACCTCACTCCCCAGATCTGCTCCGACCATAGTAAACGCCGCACTCAACCCTTAGCACACCAGCAGCCGTAACCCCTCTGACCTTTCCCCGAGTCACCCAAACACGGAATACGCCTCCACCTTGCACTGGCTGTTGCCCCCCTTTCTCCACTGCCGCACCGTGTTTTCATCCGCCCTTCACCACCTGTAGCCTATCACCACCATGCAAACAGCCTTTTCATGTGCCTAACCCTAGCACAGTTCGAACAAGCCCAACCACTCATGCCTGAACTACCACCATAGCTCACCCCTAGCTCCATTCCTTTCCCATGCCAATCCACTTCTCCCTGCCACGCCTGCATCTGCAACCTCTGCCAGCTAAACTCCTTAGCGCGAGCAGACAACAGCTTCTCCTTCTTATATATCCTTCTTATATAAATCAAATATATATATATATATATATATATATATATATGTATAATGTTTGTATATATATTAGTTTACATATATAGGATCTGTTGGGTTTTAATGTATAAGTTTATATTAGTTTATATATATAATCTGTCTGTTTATATATGTATAAGTTATATAAGATTCATATGATCTTTTTGTTATAATATAGAAGTTTATACAAGTTTGTATATTACCCGTTTAAGTTTATATATAAGTATATATATATATATATATATTTGTAGCTTTACAAAAGTAGATACACTTTGTTTATGTTAGTATTTTGGAATGTATACATACATATATAATATGTTTTATTAATATTTGAAAAGAATTTTTAATGATTTTAAAACATAGATATTATGTTTAATATTTACTTGGCACATTTTGTAAACTATGGACTTTAATGAATATTGATTTTAAAAAGAATATATTATGAAGATTTTAATTTAATTATGGGTTTTTAAATTAAATATTGATTTGAAAAAATATATAGATATTATTTTAAATATATGTTTTGAAATTGATTTTAGAGAATATATATATATATATAACATATATCTTGTTAAGTTTATATCAAGCTAGTTTGATTTGTTTTCATCGATTCCAAACTGTCAACCTTGCTCGTCGAATTCGTGTTTATCGTGCCATGCTTTGGAATTTGTGCTTAGATTCCTCGCATCTTGTTCTTGTTACTTCTCTAGCCTCCAAAGGTGAGCAATCACTCATGATTAACATTATTATATATTGAAAATTTAATTCACATGAAATGACGATTGAAATATGCTGTTAAATTTGAATTGTTAAGTTATTTAATTGCTGGATATGATATGCCATTATCTGTAACTGTTTACCTATGACATATGACACCATAAGCTGTGTATATATTATATTTAAATTTGTTACTGATGATATATGCCTATTGTTGATATGTTATATTATTATCATATTAGTTCTCACTCTGCAAGTTCCCTGTTAGTTTAGAAATCCATATGGGTTGAAATGATACATACCCGAATGATCTTGTAGATTAGAGGAAAATCGTTATGGGTTGAAATGATAAACCTAAGCGAGTTTCATTGATTTTGAAATTTCGGGTTGAAATGATATAAACCCATAAATTTAATTACGGATTGAAATGATAAATATCTGTATCACTTGACCATAGGATAGAAAACTACATACGAACACCGTTGGTCTATTTTTGAAATTGATTTCCATAGTTTTGAAAGGAAATATATGGATTTTAATAAATATTGAGTTTTAAAATATAATATATAAATTTTATTTTTATATATGTGCAAAATTTTGATTTTTCATATTTTATATTTGGAAATTTTAAATTTATAGTTAGTTTTAAAAATATAAATTTTAAGATTTTACTCATAATTTTATTATTTTAAATATATAAAATAAGATTTAATATAAAATAAAATTTAATAATAAGATTTAATTTAATAAAATTTAATTTAATTAAGATATATATATTTATTATGTTTAAGTATTTATTTAAAATTATATTTTAAAAATAGATTTTGTAATAACTTTAATAAATTAAGGCTGGGAAGATAAATTGAAATTAATTTGAAATTGTATTTGTTTAAGAATTATATTTAAATAAAATTGATTTGAAACTTATTGAATTTGAGATTTTGAAGATATGATTTTATAACTTGATTTAATTAAAGGTGATTAAACGAATATTTTCAAATTTAAATAAAATTGAATATTTGATTTTGATTTAAATTTGTAATTGAGATTTTATTTAAATGCTTATAAAGAGTGATTAGATGAATATTTTAGAATTATATATTGAAGTTAGATATTTAATTATTGATTTTATTCAAACTTGTAATTTGAAATTTTATTTAAGTGTTATTAAAAATGATTAAGGGAATATTTTCAAATTGGAATAAAATTAAAGTGAATGTTGAAATATAAATGAAATTTATATTGTGGATGTTTGAATATTTAAACTTTGAAACTTATTGAATTTGAAGTGATAGTTCCAACCTGGGTTTGAAATCGATATAAATCAAAAATGGTTAATGAGAATTTGAAATAAACTTTTGACCTTTTTAATTGAAATTATCAAACTGTGATTGATTTAAATTAAATTTTGGAACTGAAGTTGACTTGAATTGATTTGTGAAATTCGAAGAAACAATTCTAAATTGAAACTATTTTCGATATAAACTATTTAAAATATATAAACTATTTTATTATATAAACTATTTTAATATATAAACTATTTTAATCTATAACCTATTTTTAAATATAAACTATTTTTAACTTATAGCTATTTTAATATATATAAACTATTTTTTATATTTAAACTGTTTAAGTTGGAACTGTTATGATTTAGATTTAATGGATTTAAATGCGAGTATTTTGATATGATGGTTTAAACTATTTTGTAGTAATGATTTAAAGTGAATAATGATTTTTTAAAGTGATATGATTTTGAAAGTAATATGATTTTGAAAGTGATATGCTTTGAAACGTATATGATATTTCAATATGAAGTATGAACTATTTGAAATAAAAAATGACCACGGTGTATAATAAGCATTTGGTTGTTAAAGGGATCAGGATCGGATATTGTCATACTCTCTGCCAATACCGAAAACCACTTTAACAACTATGTACGTGGTGGAGATTCCGGAATGAAGTAGGATGGTTTGGCGACGATTCTATATGAGGTATTAACGTAGCCCTGACTCCCGCGAGTCAGCTTGATGTGAGTAAAATAGGAGCCACGCTGGGCCAAGTGAGGTCGCACCTCCGATCGAGCATGCTTCTTCAATACCATTCTATTACTTTGTGATTTGATTGGGTGCACCTTTGATTTGGCAGTATGTCTCGAGGTGGGCGGTAGTAGCTAATATGCATTACCACCAGTCCGAATCCGCAAACGGTAGAATCATACCCTGGCATTGCCTCGCGTGCTTTGTCACATGCCTTATTGCGCCTGCTATGAGTTTTTTTTGTACCATACCTATGGAGTGCCCTCTGGGTAAACCACCAGTTTGGTGGAGCTTACGGAACTGTATAGACTATGGGAATATATAAAATGTGTTAAGGGGGATATGGGTAACGCCTTAATGCTATTTTAATACTTTACTTCATTGATAGACATATTATAATAGCGAATATTACTACATAGTAGATAGTTTCATGGATCCTTAGAGGATGGAAATCCCAAACATCCTTTAAGTTATATTGTATTTCACTTGGACATTTCAATTGAGTTGATTTACTAGTATAAGAATGTTAATCCTGACTCGAGTGTTTTGTTATTTGCTTTATGCTCGGGTCAGATTGAGTGCCACAGCATTTTGAGACTCACCTTTAGAGCTTGGAGCTTTGCTTGAAGATCTGTCTTAAATCTATTCAGCTTTCAATTATTCCAGTTATCTCCAATTGTTTATATTCAGACTTGTTATTTGCTTATGTACTGGAGATTCCATTGTAATTGAGATATCCATTGTATTTGTTTTAGACTCTGATGTTTATATAGTAGCTTTATGAACTACTATTTATCTAATTCGCTACTAATTGTTATATTACTCTGTGTTTGTGATTCTGTGGTTGATTTATTTACTGTATATGCTGAGTTTTGCCAAATATAAATTAACAATCTATTTTTTTGAGTATTTCAAGTCTAACACGAGTGGATGATTGTCGATTTGAACGGTTCGAAATACTAGTTCGTTATAGATGTTGACCTTTTGAATGCACATTGATTAATAGATTCAATCCCAGATCTTATCTCCTAACTCCTAACTTTGCAATGGCTTTAAGTACCACCTTTTATTTAATTGATTTAATTAGATGTCACTAAAATATTAATTTTCTTTTATTTCTCTATAAATTTTGACAATGAAAGTTGAAGAAAGTAGATGGTGTCTAGGGTTATGAAATAGAGGGATTAAGAGCGGCACGTGAATGTAAGGCATGGTATTTATAAAGGTAACCTTCCTTAACCTCCCTCCTTCATTTTCTAGATCCAACCATTGGATTTCAAGTCTCATTTTCTTCATATGGATTTTAATGAGTGAGGTTTTATGGCCCTTCAATTTGTTCAATAACACATAGCAAATAGTTACATTTAAATCAAATTTAAATTCCTATTGATTTCTTATATCAATTTATACATATACAACTTTTATATATGCACCCAAATAAATACTAATGACATAAAAAACATACTAATGGCACATCAAATAAATAAATAAATAATTTTTCCAAAAATTATTATTTAATTTAATTAATTTATAACAATGTATAAATCAATTAAACCATATGGTACTCAGAGAATCTATCAATGCAGTTGTGCGACTCGCAGGTGTATATTCAGTCAGCGATTAATATCGAATTATTCGAATATGTTCACCAGACACCTTACCTTGTGGAGTGACATTTTGGCCAGATTTATCCCTTACACATCATTTCTACATTCTAATTTTACTTAAGCGTTACCCAGTAATGAAAACTATTTACACTAACTCTCTTCGTCAAAACTATATCGCATTAGGACTTATGGAATTTGGTTTTGGTCAAAATTCCAACATTATCCATATTCAACTTTGTAGGTGCAGATAGAAAATCCTTGGTTCAATAATAACAATTATCATTTGTACTGCTCAAAGACTTTGGCTTTGAATTGACTTAAGTTGACCCCATGATATTAACCCCATATAACTAAGGAGACGAATTCTCTCTTGAATAGTGTTTCGGTTCCAATGCTTCCACTCGACCAACTATAGTCGTTAGATGGATTCTATGCCATGATTTAAGTATAATCAAAGTGGAGTTTCCACATTAAAGCTCGACGGTATTCTCAAGTTGAGAGAATGGTAAAAATTATCACATCGATATTCCCTGTTTGACCTCAGTTATATTAACCAACAGAAAACTATCGAGTGAGTCATTCCATAGTTCTCCAATAACTATTAGTAAGTAACCTCTTGGTCCCCAACAGCATGAGTAATACATTTCCTAATGTTTGGAGAGCATTAAGTACTCTAGCCTTAACAGATGCATCGATATCCAGTCTCGACACATCTTGACTTGGAATATTTAAAACATTATGTTTAATTATTGTGATAAATCACTCATGATTACAACAAATTATAACCACTATCACAAAACATACCATTTATGGATTTTCTATATTAAATATGCTTTTATTTAAATAATTATCAATATAACACATTATATCAGGTATATAATAGAAAGAAAACACCTTTTATTATGAACAAGATTGGTTATCATGTTAGATATATGTAACAAATTACATAATTTCCCCGAGGGAATACCCCTAAATCTATCAATCTTCCACTTGCACTTGGGATCAATTATGGAATCTATTCCAACTTCATCGATTTGTTTTCTCAAAAACAATCGAGTCGGTTCATTAGTGAATTTGTATGCTATGTTGTTTTAATTATCTACTATGTCAATTAACTCTCTACAATGCTGATAAACTGCCTTTATCATGTGGAACTATTTGGAGTATGAGGCTTGACCTCTAGTGAGCTTACGAACTATATCATGACACAGTTATCATATAACAATGTCATGAGACTCTCAACATTTGGAATCACCCTTAGCTTGGTTATAAATTTGTGCATTTATTTATACTTCTTATATTGTAGTAGCCCTTTGTTGAATCAGCTACTACTTGTTGTTCGGAACAATTCCAACTTAAAGTTCTCAACTCAAGTTTGAACATGAATTCAGGATTGACACACAATGCTTGATATCACTGATGAAGTTTGAGTCCATGCACTCCTTCATGAAGAGTTCGTTGAGTCTAAAAACAAATCTCTAGTATTTCAGAAATACTTGAGAACACTCAAAGTATTTATTAATCTTATTTCAGATTTGACGCTTTTTCTATGTATCAAATACATAGGCGAAGTTTGATATTGTAGCCAACATGACATGTGCGATAATTCCTTTTGCCAATGCATAAGGAATCTATCTTACATGCTGGACATTAAAAAATTTAATGTAATGTCTGTGTATATCATTTTGGGATTTTCCTAACATCCCTTTGTACCGATTATAAAAGGTGTCATTTTCAAACCAAACTAATATTATTTTACCTCAAGTGCATCGTTAAAAATCATAAGTTTGTTGTTTACTTATAGTTTTAGAAATATTTTGTACCTATTAATATTCTTTCTTATAGGCACACACTTCCTCTGCATTTTATGGAAATTCAAATTTTCATTTATCGATCAAAATACTTGCTTAACTCTAATTCTTATCGAATAACATTTTTGTATCATGTCTTGGATCATATCCAAAACTCACTAACTAGTTATTGCTACCACTGACTTTTAGACATTTTGGTCGTTATATGTAACAATCTATTCTTAATTATAATTTAGAATTTTTTATTTCAACATATATGTACCAAACCTCAAAGCCATACCGAGCGATAAATTATGTGAATAAAATCCAAATTAACTATAGCACATTGAATGACGAATATGTTACACTAGTTTCAAAAATTGGAATTTACGATGTTATTCTCATTAACGTGGCTTTTTTTCCAACCACATCGATTTTTTTCCCGAAGACACTTTTACAGCCGATGGATCATATTCTTTCAGGTACCAATATCAAAATCATATTTTGATAACGTACTTGAAATGCATTCCGGATTTGTGCACCGTGCCACATGGTAGAGTCAATACTCTTAATGGCTTACTTAAGACTGAGAAAGCTCTTTTCTCAACATTAATAAAATTCATAATTTCTCTTTAATGTGGGAGATTAATCATTAGACATTGTAATGTGTCATGCTTATTTAGGTTTGGTTAATTTCATTTCAACTAAAGTTAGGACCGAAAATCAAATAGCTTATATTTTCTGAAAGACAATGTTGAAAAAGAAATAATAACTCTAGAATTTGTTAATACCGAAAATCAAATAGCTGATATTTTTACAAAACCATTAAGTGAACGAACTTTTATTAAGTTAAGACGGGATCTAGAAATTTGTTCGTACAATGACTTAATTAACAAAAGTTATAGAGATAATGTTTAGTTCACTTAAGTCTGTAGTGGCTTATAGGAAATTTCAACTAAAAATTAATTTTATAACTTTGAATTAACCACTACCACATAAATTGTTTTTAATAACAACCATTTAAAAATAAGTAATCAAATAACAACCATTTAAAATCCTGTGGTTTAACTCATTTGTCTTAACTACTTTTCTAAATATAACTAAATTTTATCTTATAAATTCAGTTATATACTACTTAGAAATAAATAAACACAGATAAATTGTCTAAAAACAAATAAAACGATGTTTTCTGATCATGACTCCACCTATTAAGCTATTGACTACAAATCCCCATCGTCTGACAGCACTTACGTATGTCCAACAAAAACCACTCCTACATCATCTCCTTCTCTAAACATTTTCTAAAACTAGGACCATTAAACCAACCTTGGATTGACACCCAAGCTTGTCCAAGTTGGTCTCCACTCAAGCCATTACTTGACGATACAAAAGTTGAACCAAATTCATGGAATATTAAACAAAAAAATAATTCTGAATTTTCCGACAAGAACTAAAAGCTTTTGTTATATATCATATACATTATATTTATTTATTGATGATTGATTTGTATTCTGGTTAATATATTTTAATAAACATTTTTAATTACAATTTTCCCTATATATCAGAATTTGTGTATCACAGATGTCTCTGAATAGACCACAGACGTCTATTAGCACTTTCGGAAAGAGTTTCCTTATAGCCACAGACATCTTCATAGACGTCTATGAGAACTCTCTGTCTGAAAGCTTCTTTGGCCATAGACATCTGTAGATCCAACACAAATGTCTGTCCAACCTATCAGCCTTCAAATTACTAAAGCCACAGACGTCTGTGTCTTCATCACAGACGTCTGTCACCACTCAACCAGCAGCCCCATATAAATAACTTACTCTTATTTTCACCTTACCTCCATTCCAACTTCTGATTTTTAAAACCCTAGATTTCAAAACATCCCAATTTTCAAATCAATGGATCCCAAGAAGGTTTCCATCTCCAAAAAGTAAAAGCAAGGTCAATCGTCTTCCTTTGCTCAAGCACTGGTGACACAAGCTCATATTACCCAATGGCATAGAAATAATCCTAACGTAATCAGACGGTTCGAGGCTCTTACCAAAAAGAAGATTCACTCCGGACCTTTTTACCACCTTGCCGATGTTATGGAATATGAAATTCATGGAATTACAACGGATGCCTGCTGTTGCAATTTGATTAGCTACGATGCTAATAAGGAAACCATTGACCCTCTTGCTATTTGCCTCTTCTATTCCAATCTATGTAGTTCAGAGATTTGGAATCTTGAGAATGATGAGGGTTGGTTATGGTCCAGTGTGTATGAAAAAGTAGTTAAAATAGATGTATATATGCTTGGTCGAATTTTACGATGTTCTTATGAGGGGATTGATTTGATCGATATACTGAATCATAGTCTATTACCTAGGGATGAAGTTACACATCAACTATGAGAGGATAGAATGCCACAATGGAAATCTATCTATCTTCGACCTCGTGCTAGACTTTTAAATAGTATGATCATTAATGCCATTATTCCTTGCCAAGGTAGCCATGAACAAATTTATCCCCATGATCACAGAGCTTTGTATGCCATATTTGCTCGCCTACGGGTTAATTGGGCAAAATTTATTCACGACCAAATTAAAGGATTTTGGTCCCAACACTGTCGTTCCATTGTCTATGCTCCTTATATCATGTGCATCCTGTAAAATCTTGGCGTTCCTTTGTATGTTTCATAATATGAAGAAATTCCCACAAAAGATAGTTGTCCATGATATTTTTCACTAATGCATCTTCCCAAAAGCCCTCCTCGTATTATCACCTTTAGCTAATGGACTCAACATCAAGAAGAAGAAGAACATCACAGTCCTCCTTTTACTAGCGGTCCTCAGCAAACCTAATCCCCTCATACTTCCCAACAACCACCTTCATCCAGTCATAAAACGAATACTATTCCGACTCCGAAAAACAAGTACGCCTTGAACCAACGTTGGATGAATCTCTTTCTAATTTGGCCATCAAAAATCAAAGAATAATCACGACCAATTAGTGAGCTTTAAATAGAAAAATGACGGGATTGGAACGGTCTTTCTCCACTGGGATGATAAAGATGGAGAAGCCATTGGACAAAGTGGTGTCCACTTCAGGAAAAGTAATGCGCAAGGTGCGTGGTAGGTCTTCCTCACGATCATCATCCTCGCCTTCCCCAACACCTCCACCTCGGGTTCAAACACCAGTTTATCACGCGCAACCCTCTCCCGAAGGTACATCACACGATTGAATGCTCGAGGGAAGACTCCTATTGATGTACAACCTGAGGAAGAGGAGGAAGACAGTGATGAGATGTATGTGTCCGACACTCCACATTTTCAACAATCGTACATGGCATTTCAAGGCCTTTCTATTTACGACGATGAGGAGTACAATAACCAGACGTAGTGGCCAGGAACATATGAGCATGATCCATCTTTATACTGGGAATATTATGAGAATTACGGAGGATTATCTTGTTCGCACAATCAGTATAATTAGAATTTATTTTCTGTTATTTTGTAACTCTTATGCTTTTTTGCTTTCCTATTGTCACAACTTTTATGCTGAACATTACCATTTGATGATAACATGTTATAATTATTTACTATATCCATATCATTTATTGTGATCCTCCATTTTTATAATGACAAAGGGGAGAAATCTATGCATATACATAGGGGAGACAAAATATAGACAAACATGATAATACTTCTATTCTAGTATTGATAATTGATTATATGGTTAAATATTTGAATGTATAGTTGATTTGTGATTGTATAGTTGTCATCATCAAAAAGGGGGAGATTGTTGGAACCTCCAAGTTATGTTTCAATGGTAACAACTATACAATATATACATATACAGATATTATCAAGATTGCGGGTATATACTACAAGTAAACACAATGATCGAAGACATTGAGACTCAAAGAGAAATGAAGATTCATTGACCATACTATTATTCTACTACAAAAGAGTCCTAGATAAAATATTGTTAAGGTCTCCTTGAGTATATATGCATACACAATTTTATATACATCAAAAACTAGTAGAAAACTGCATTTTCACCTCACAGATGTCTGTGACAAGTCTCGGGTTAAAAATTAAAACCATTCACAGACATCTGTCATTATACCATAGACGTTTGTCATGGCAAAAACTATCATATTTGAAAAGACACTTCTTTTTGAAACTAAAGGAAATCATCTTTCATAAAGAGTTGTTGCCATTAAAACGAAAAGATTCTTCGAAGAGTAACACCTCTTCATCTGCACCTCTCGGATTCTATAAAAGCTTCTTGATTGAGAAGTAAAATAACCTGCTTAACTTGATTTGATCTATTCTTTACTGATTTCAAAGCAGTCTCTTGCATATACACTGATTACATACTCTCAATCCACTATAACCTTTTGGTTAAATCACTTCCTACAACTCAAAGCAATCATATTCATATACTCAAAGGAGATCATAGGAAGATTTGTACTATAAGTCAAAAAATGTGTTATTGGAACACAAGATTGTCAAAGACACTTTTGTATTAAGCCTATTCCTCCAGGCGAAGTGAGGGTAGTTTGTTTAAAGGAAATACCGAACGGGAGCTTCGGGACTGGACATAGGACGAGAGGTCCGAACCAGTATAAAAACTCAGGTCTGCACGCTTTTTATATTTTACTATTTATTGTCTACTATTGCATTGATTTACATACTTGCTTACTATTTAAAAATTAAATAGTATACGATCCATTAGACTTACAATTGGTACACAATTTTGAATCAATACATAGAGCCTCATCGGGCCTTGCAACGGAAAGGGTCTAGTCTGACTCATACAGGTTTCGGGTTCGGTGAATTTTTTTAGATCCACACCGGGTCTACGAGGTGGGTTCGATGCAAGGTCTAAAACACCAAAGGCGGGTATATGGTATAAAAAACCCACCCCATTGCCATTCCTACCTATAGAAAGAAGTTAGTTCAACTTCACTTGTCATTAATCAGATTTTTTCACCAAAGTTCGATTACTCCTAATCGAAACATCTTTATATATCATTTGAGATTGAATATTTTATTCAAATTTTTTAGGTATGTTCGAAACTCTTTCCAATATACTTATGTATTCGGTCAAATCAAAACATTTCTACTACATGTAATTTCAATTACTTTCGTTGTATATTATATGAATTTATTATAGACATACTTTATGTGTATCATAACATTTTTTCATGTTTGTGATAACTTATCAGTGAATACAACGAAGTACGAGGAACCGTTTTGGTATTAATAGACTTTCAATTACATAATATATATATATATATATCAACCCGAAGAGCTCATCAACTCTTATGACGCTTTCACTAAGTGGGTTCTTCTCCCTTAATTGTATGAAATATAATTCACTAGCACAATATGATTCATAATAATATAATCAAAGAATTATTTCTCAAAACTATGGTTTAGTCTATAATTTCAAAATAATTGCAAATAATTTGAGATATTTATGTAATTTCCAATGCATTACTTTTATTATGAAAATAATATATCATTATAGTTTTATTTTATAACAAATATTCATAATATTTATATTGAAATAAAACTATGTATATTTTTCAGTCAATGATGAAAAACGGATATTATTTCATAGATAATGTTTAATATGATTTAAACTATTTTCGTAACTCGATGCGGCCAATAAATGTTATATGACATTCTCTAACTATTTCTGTTATTATTATAATAGCATATGAAATACGAAGGTCCATTCAAACACTTGATTAAAGTTATTTATTCCATCTACTATAACCATTTTACAATCGGGAGTTTCCAGATCAAATATCCTGAACTCAAAGGAATAAATTTAATAGAAACCAATTTTCTATATAAAAAATACATTTTGGAATAGAAATCATATTTTTCATTCTAATGTTAAGTACCAATTATTATTTTATAACTCTCATTTTTAATGTTTCTTTATGAAGCAAAAGTGACCATCCACTCTCTTCACTTCAACTGTACCTTAAGTTATACGTAGCATTCTACCCCTTTTATGTACATAAAATGAATAGTAATGCCTTTTGGATTGACGAATGCCCCTACATACTTTATGGATTTGATGGGTAGAGTCTTTAGGGGGCAACTAAGCAAGTTCTTCATAGTATTTATAGATGATATTCTAATATTATCGAAAAGTTAAGGAGAACATGAAGACCGCTTAAGGGAAGTACTAGAGATCTTGAGAAGGCACCGGCTAAAAGCCAAATTATCAAAATGTCATTTTTGGAGAAAGGAGGTGAGGTTCCTCGGCAACATTATCTCCGAGAAGGGGTTGTCTGTTGATCCTACAAAGGCATCAACGATTCAGGATTGGAAGATTCCAAAAAATGCTACGAAAGTTAAGAGTTTTATAGGTTTGACAGGTTACTATAGAAAGTTCATTAAAGATTTCACAAAGATAGTCGTACATTGACTCACCTAACCAAGAAAAACACAATCTTTGCAGGAGATGAGAAATGGACGGAAGTCTTCGAGAAGATGAAGAAGTTATTAACCATTGCACCTATATTAATGATACCGGATGGATCGAAGCTTTTCACTGTTTACACCGATGCATTCGGCATAGGATTATGAATTTATCTTATGTAAAAGGCAAGATGGTTGCCTATGCAAGCAGGCAGTTGAAAGACCATGGGAAGATGTATCACACTCATGATTTAGAATTAGCGGCTATCATATTTTTCTTGAAAATGTGGAGACATTATCTTTTGGGAGAAAAGTTTGAGTTATTTACGGTTCATAAGTCTCTTAGATACCTATTTTCCCAAAAGGATTTAAACCTTAGGTAGTGGAGGTGGATGGAGTTCAAGGCTTCATATGAATTTGAGATTCGGTATACCTCCAAAAAAGGGAATATTGTTGCCGACGCCCTTAGCCGGAGGCATGCTACTCCAACTAGGTGCTATATATGAGTAAAGGTAGCTGGAGTTCCTCTCAAATTTAGCATTAAAATGCACTCCAGGATATCTAGTAGTAATGAATGTAAAGCTAGCATTAATGGACCGCACCAGTCATGGGCAGAAGAAGGATGCTATGATAGTTGATATTTTAGCTAAGATGGGTAGGGAGAGTATTTTCCCCATCACAGCAAGTATTCAGTCGATGAAAGATGATGGCTAAGGAGAGTTGGATGCCTATGTGTTCCTATGGTAGAGGATGTTGTAGAGGAAGTGCTAGCTGAGTGCACCGATCAAGGATGACTATTCATCCCGGTAGAGATAAGATGTATAGAGACATGAAGCGGATTTTCTATTTTCCGGGAATGAAGAGACAAACATCATAAATGTTGTTAGGTGTTTGACAAGTTAACGAATTAAAGCTGAATAAGGAAATCCCAAGGGTCTATTATTACCGTTGGAGGACTTGGAAGTAGGAATACATATCGATGGATTTCATAGATGGGTTTGTGAGAAATGCGGATTAAGGATCTTAAGGCTAGAATTAACACTAGAGGGGGGTGAATAGTGTTTTAATAACTCTGTTAATCTTTTTGAGTTTATCTAACTTTATTAACAATGTATACACTAATTAGACACAGATATGAACACAGAATCAAACACAGATACAAATATAAAGTAAAAGCAGTAAAGGAAAGAACATAACGGATTTTATACTGGTTCGGAGTTACCCTACATCCAGTCCCGTACAGCTAAGTACGGATTTCCTTTTAAAAGCAATTCAACAATTACAACCCTCGATTTCAAGGCTACGAGATATACCCTCCAGAATACCAATCCTCTGGGTAGGGATACTTGATTTCCCGAGCAACAAGTTCACCCAATTGATTTCCAAGGCTACAATCACACTTTTTCTCGCTTGATTGATTTTAAAGGCTACAATCACACCTTTTCTCGCTAATATATTACAAAGAAGTCTATAACTCTGAATAGCACTGAGAACCTTGTAGAGATAGTGATGTAGAATCAAACTAGAAGTAATCGAGTATGATTCGATGTTGATTTCGGTAGAGTAATGGTATGATTTTGTAATAAGAAATGAGGAAGATGAAGAGGAGTGAAAATCAGAAAATAATATAAAAAATTCGTTGAAACTGACCCCTATTTATAGAAAACCAACAGCCATGACCATTCATGAAGAGCTATGGCGAATACACTTCTTTTGAAATTTGAATTTGAACTTCAACTGTCACTATGTCGACATACTACCTAGGGGCATGTCGACATCCCTCAGCCGAAAATGATAATTTGAATTTCTATAAAAACAATATTTATCTTATATAAAAACTATTTAAAACTTTATAAATATACTTGAATATAGTTGAAATTCATAAGTAAATATAAAGAACAATAAATACATAATTTAACTATAATTTTATATTTAAATCTAAGTATAAATATTAAAAGTTAAATATATTATTTGAAAAGACATTTAAAAACAGGAGTATTTTGACTTTGAAATTAAAGATGTTTTGAGGCTAAAATTATTTAAAATCAGGATAGAGAGTTTTGAATCTTTTAAAAAGAATGTTTTGAAATCATTTTGAAAACAAGATAATTTTGTAAAATCATTTGAATTAAAATAAGTGGATACAAAACAATGTCCCACTAGATTTTCGTAGGTTCCATCCTACTTAGGGTTCCATCCCTTTAACGGGCTCGAAGTGGATTCCATTCCACGAATAAATTGGATATTAAGATGCCAGTGCTTTTCTACGAGTTTTAACAAATATTCCTAATAAAACACAGACTTAACCTTGAACTCTTGATATCTTGATACTCATGAGTCTTCTATCTCTGTATCTTGAATCTCTATACTGTACAGTCTTCATTCTTGATACCTGCATGGTTAGATCCTGCAAATACAAATATATCTAAACTTGTAATGTTAGTATTTATATTTTATAATCTATTCTAAGGTTGTTGTCATCAAAACCATCATCTCATGGACTAACAATCTCCCCCTTTTTGATGATGACAACCGTTGTTTATAAAATATTCCTTCTATCCTAATAACTCTAATAACTCCCCCTTAATCTATGACTAACTATCCTATTTTATATTTCTCCCCCTTTGTCATCAACAAAAACTATCTCTAAACTATATAACTCCCCCTAAAAATTATCACTCTATGACGTGTGATTATAATGATAGTGTTATCATAAATAATCAACACTTAGATCTAAAACTAAAACTTAGTCCTAAACCACTAACTATAAAACTCCCCCTTAAACTAATACTAGAACAAAGTATAGTAAATGAATTGTGAAAGATATTAACTTAATTATACTATAATTATTCAATAAATATGTATAAATATATTTCAGATAATATAATCAACACATACATCAAAACCAATCATGTAAGACAAGTCAAACAAATCAATCAATTCAAACAAGTTAAACAAGTCAATCAAGTCAATCAAATCAAACAAGTCAATCAAGTCAAACAATTCAAACAAGTCAATCAAATCAATCAAATAACCAAAAACTAACAATCCTATATTATAAGACAATACTACAAACTCCTCCTAAATAAGATACACTCGTTATGTATACATGTATGCAATATGTAGTTTGTAAAGCAGTATGAAGTGTATAATATATGCAATGTAGCATGAGATAATATGTGAA
Source organism: Allium fistulosum (assembly GCA_030737815.1). Classification (NCBI taxonomy): domain Eukaryota; kingdom Viridiplantae; phylum Streptophyta; class Magnoliopsida; order Asparagales; family Amaryllidaceae; genus Allium; species Allium fistulosum. Next base: position 453,032,632 of record CM060906.1, on the reverse strand, counting down.
ATGAAGTGCGACTTGTGATGCAAATGATTATGATATGCATTGTAATTTATGATGTAGTATGCAATGAAAGTGATATGAAATATGATGCATAATGATATGTAATAAAATGATAATGAAGTAAAATAATTTGCATAATGATATGATGATATATATACTATGGTAAGAGATATTCAAACTATAAGGTAAACATAAGTGATAAATAATTTCTAATTGGCAAGCATATATATATATATATATGTGTGTGTGTGTGTGTGTCTATATATGCATGTATTCATATATCAAACTATTTATTATACTTCAACCAAACAAAGGTAAAACACACCAATTACTAAACATAAGTTAAGGAAACTAATGAATGGGACATAAAGAGTTTAAAGGTAATAAATGGTATTAAAACTATAACATATTCATGAAAGGTAGTAATAAAACCCAATATCAAAATTAAATTGCTAAGAGATATGGACCTAAACTATATATATATATATATATATATGATCAAATATTAATAGCCTACTTAAATAATTATTTTAACTTGATAGTTTTTATTTTATTTTTATTTTTAAGAATCCAAACTTCCATGTTTATAAAATACTTAACTTACTAACTAAAACCTTTATATTAAATTTTTATTGACTAAAATATTTAGAAACATGTTTAAACATTTTTTTTAAAAAATATCATAATGAAATATTAAAAATAACTGTAACGACCCGACTTTTTCTCCACAGAAAGTCGCATCGTTAATTAAGAAAGAAAGGGATAGAAGAAGAAAAGAAAAGAAGAAAGAACAACAACAATATCAGAATCTCACAGCGGAACGAAAAATATATTATATCACATAAGATATTACATAGTGTCATATACATCAGAGTACACAATTTATAAATCACAGAATAGACAGTTATAAACTTCTGTCTATTATACAACACAAGTACATCAGTACTATACAGACTACTACAAACACAGCGGAAACCCTATATATCTACACGCTGAAGCCTCCTGCTCCTCAGCTCCTCCAGTATTCGTCAAGATTAACCTGAATCCCACGACTACTCAATACAATATTGAGTACCCAAGAGTTTAATAAAACAGAAAATAAACACTTGGGTCAGACAGGGGTCTGGTGTGAGTAAACGGTTAGATTGCTTAACTTTGAAAACCTTTGAAAACAAAAGTATCACGTAAGACTTCCCACAAATAAATATGGGTAAGTTTTTACCTTACGCTAACTAAAACATTTGATAGGAAATCCGATTGTACTATAATAGGGTCTAGGGTTTTCAAGTAAAATACAGAAATAGCTGAAATGCTTACATCTCACATTCCAACATAGTTGGGCACAACTAATACGTACGGCACTTATTGGAGTTTGGATTCCATACAATGGCAGGGCTACTGGGGTACCGCCCGTCACAGTACGTGGCCTAGATCACCGTACCGAGGAGTACGCCCGCTCCCCTGCAACACAAAGCCGGAACCATCCCTTACTGGATAATCCCGAACAAGATAACCCCGTGGTTGGCGCGACCAACCACACACTAAGCCGAATATAAAAGAAAAGGGACCTCTAGACAGGGATCTATCTTGCTCTCAGTGGGTGCTACCCACGAAGCCTTGCTGCACCTCCCCTGTTTTAGCCATTTCCGGGTTGATGAGGCTTGAGGTTACGATTACCTTTAATCAGAACATATCACTTAGAATGCTCATCGTCCGCCTGACGATGTGCTGAAAGCATTCAATCCATACAAGTTCGTTCCGGGTTCGAACGAAACCGAAGGCATTATCTCGTTACACTCGTTTTGGAATCACCCTCAGAGTTAACGACAATAACCCTTGCACTCTGAATCTTCATCTTCACTTGAGATTCACGACCTATCGTTAATTTGGATCGATGTGGTATTCGGGTCTCCAGACCTGGAATTCCGGTATACGGAAACCCGATCCCGGTCTCATCGAAATCCAAAACGTATCTTTTAAGGCCAAGTTGTTTTAAAGGTTAAAACAATTCAACTTATCTATATTCATACAGATAGATAATTCACAAGTCACAATTGATAATCCATTATCATTTAAACAGATGATTCATAACCAAATAGGTAATCCATATCAACATCACAATAGTTAATCTATATTACCATCATAATGCAACCAAGCATTCATACCATACAACATTACTTATCTCATTTCTGAGATTACATCCATTCAAGACAATCAATGTCATTCATTCTTATATAAGCAATGATTTACTTAATCATAAGATAATTAATTTAAAATGAATTAAATTAACTATCTCTATCTTTAATTAATTTAAAGTGAATTAAATTAATTACTTCATTTCTAATTAATTTAAAATAAATTAAATTAATTACTTCATCATAAATCTTACTTATATAATCATTAATTAATTACAAATAAATTAATTAATCTTTCTCTAATTATCCACTTAATTAATCACCTTGATTAATTATACTTTAATTACATTTAAGTAATTATCCTTAATTAAGTTAACAAATTAATTATTATTAACCAATACAGTAATTAACCTTTAATTACTTCATTAATTAATTACCTTTTAATTAATTACTTTAACAAATAATTAATTACTTTATAATTAATCTTAATCCTTTAATTAACTTAATTTAATAACACTAAGTAATTAACCTTAATCACTTCTTATTTAATTACTTTCATAAAATAATTATCCTCTAATTACTTTATTAAATATTTATCTTTACTAAATTACATCCAGTAATTATTCCTTAATTACTTCAACAAGTAATTATACTAAATTAATTTATAATTGATTATCTCTAATTAATCACAAATTAATTAATTAAACTTAATCATTTAAATTTAATTAAATGATTCTTAACTTACTATATTAAAGATTCTTAATTAAGAAACTATTATCTTAATTAAATCAATTATTTACCAATAACACTTGATAATTAAAATAATTTAATTTATCTAAATTTCCTTTTCAAATTTAATTAACTTTAATTAAATCAACATTTTGAATACTTAAGCCAATTCTTATTTTAATTGATTACTAAATCTTAATCATTAAACCTTAATTAAATTAAAAATATAAGATTTAGAAATCAATAAATTATTAAACACATTTTAAATTAAACCTTTAAATCTTTAAAACTTATTCTATTTTAAAAATTTCATATTTTAAAATATAAAAACTTGTTTGAAACTTAACTTGAAACAAATTTAGTTCATAAGTAAAAAAAACTTGTTTAACTTTCGTTTAAACTTTTAAAACATTACTGTTGAATTTTAAAATCCTTTTGAAACTTCAATTTTAAAACTGTTAAACTCGAACGAATTCAAGCTTTGAAAAGAAACTCGAACAACCCTTAACAAAACCCACGTCAGCTCCGAGTAAACAGACCAAACTCGCGAAAACCCCTCAGAATCTCGCGTCCATCTTCTAAATACTCGAATGAAACCGAGTATTCCCTAACCCATTTCCTGCTTCGAGAAAAAAACTCAAAACCCCGATGGAAACTCGCGTTCCAGCCTTCTTCCCCAATTCAAAACTCCAGATGCACACGAACAAGCTCGTGCACGTGCACCATCACGGCAACCAACTCAGACCCCTCGCGACCACCTACACATGTCGGCGACCATCTCTTAACCAAAATCCGACCATCAGAGAAATTGTAGAAACCCCAAATCAAAAAAAAGCTTTCGAGCTCAAACACAGAAGAAATGTCGAATCTGAAAACGCCTCAAATTCCAAAATCTGATCACCAGAGAAGCTACGCCTCCGGCCACTACTCCATCCATACTCCACCTATTACCAATTTAATTCAGGGCAAGCTCGATCACTTAAAAAGGTCGCGGTGATAAATTCTTTTGATCACAGAAAAACTAGGGTTAAATATTTCAATCCTTAATTACTACTGCCTCACTGCATTAATCCATCAACTATCATTTTTTCCTGAATACTTGATCATCACTTCATCATCAAAGGAAACCATGGTCACTCCGACCTTCTAGATTAACAGTTCCAACCCCAAATGTGATTTCTGGTTAAACCAGAAATCCTCAATCAATTTCAAACTATAAATTCTAATTTGAGTTTTAAAATTCAAGTTTTTGTTTAAGTAATCGATTTCTAATCTTGGATCAAAGAAACTGGAAAATCAAATTTGACTTACATCAAGTTTGTTCTGTTATATATTTGTTTTCCAGAGACCTTACAGTTTTATTTAAATTTAAATAAATTTTCAAACTATAACTTATGTTACATACCCATACTTTATTTGAATCTTAAACCTTAACAAGGATTTGAACATGAAAATCATGATTTTGATTAGGATTTAAACCTGGAATTCTAAAACAGGAAGAACACATCAAAACCCAAACATGCATTCAGAAACCATACATATTACAGAGAATTCCATCACAATGTCAATCACACAAACATACTTATACATGCATTCATACAACATTTCAGAAAATAAATCATCCATATCAAAAGTTTAAATTTGTTTTTAAAAATAAGATTTACTCACCTGTTATTTTAAACAGAGACAGTTTCCAGGCTTGTTCCAGATTTTAAACTTCTTGAATTTCTTTTGCTATTGAATATTATCTGAAATTGATCTTTGAATTTAGTTGCTTGTTGATTTATTAAATTCTCTGATTGCATGCCTTCAGATTCAATTGAAGATTTGAAGCTGCTTATAGAATTGCCTCCATCCTCTTTTTGCTTAGCATTTGAATTTCCAGTTTTATCTTTCTTTAAATTTCCAGGCATTTTATCTTCTTTAGATTTGATTCGAATTGTATTTTTTTTTAGTAGAGAAAGAAGAAAGATGAATTCAGCTGAAAAGTGGAAACAAACTTCTTCTTTTTATTTTTATTTATTTATGACTTAATTTTCAAAAAAATAAATTTAAGCCACTTGTCCCCTATAGTATTAATTTGCTTACACCTAAGCTTTTATGTTTACACATGTCTCTAGACCAATTTAATATGATTACAAGTGTAAATTCTTGTTTATTAATTTATTTAAGACATTTATATGTTTTTATGAAATATTTATAAGTATATAATGTATTTATCTCTTTTATAATAAGCTTTAAGATTCTATAAATATACAAATGTGAATTCAAGTAAACATTTATTTATAATAACTTATGCTTTGATCAAATAAATATAACATATTTTTATATGCTTGAGAAACTTATTTTAACTATATATATATATATCTTTTTTTACAAACCAATTTATCTTATGTTTGAATTTTTAAAAAGGAAAGAATATTAAAACAATTGATCTTCTAAATTTAATTTTATTTAAAAATTAAACTAAAATATATCTTTAAAATAAGAAATTATCCTTGTTATTTAAATCTCAAATATCATTTTCAAAAGTATTAAGTCAAATTACAATTTCCAAATTACAAATTATATATATATATATATATTAAAGTTTGAAAACATCTTAATTTAATTCAAATCATTACCTTTCCATTTCAATATATAAATATATACATTCTAAATGTGGAATATTTTTAACATAAATTTTGATAATTATCATATTGAATTTAATACATAACTCCAAATCACAATATATATATATATACATATATATTATAATTTGAAAACATAGTTTTAAAAGACTCCCTATTTATAATATATATACCTATATATATATATACATTATAAATATAAAACATTTATATAAGTTTTGAAAGATAAATCTTACCAATTTTAATTTGTTAGAAAAGATATTAATAAATATTGCCAATTAAATATTATTAACCTTTAAAATGAATAAACTTGTCAATTTTATAAAATAAAATCAACAAATCAATTTAATTATTTATAAAGATTATTAAATTGATATTGCCAAAATTCCGGGATATCACATTCCTCCCCCCTTAAAATAATTTCGTCCCCGAAATTTAAAAGCAAAGATAATTTAATAACCCAGCAAAATTTTATTTTAAACAGCAACCATACATATTAATCATATTCTAACAATCATAGCAAACAATTTAATCAAACAAATTTAACTATCCAGACAAATTCTGGATAGAATTTCCTCGAGTTTCCCCAAGTATATATATATACCGGGATACTCGTTCTACAGGATCTCAACTAACTATCTACAATAATCTAGAACTCCTTCCCATCTAGATTATAAATCTGAACAAAATATCAGACTAAACTCAAAACCATCTCAACTACCCTTCTGAACTGCTGATTCCATCACTCAATGAATCATACACATATTCCTCAGAGATATGTGAAATAAAATGAATTCCAGTTATCCGAACTGGCAACTCAATCCTGGGGATCAAAATCTAATCTCCAAAGAACACAGAAAAAATCTCATAATACTTCTGGAGCTTACTCTCCAGTCTTACCAAATCTTATATCTCCTTTGACGATCCTGAGTCACTTCATTCTTCCTGATCAGCTTAACCCTTGCTGATGCTTTTTGAAACAATCTAGACCAACATCAAACCAATTTCCGGATTCTACTCAACAAAATGGTTTTCCAAAATATGCCGAAATCCAGAACACAACCCTACTCCACAAACATTAGAGCACTTTGAACTACCTCTCCTATCTGAAATAGCCAAACAGTTGCACTTGACAACCTTACTTCCAGATCCTGAAAATTCTTTCACACTTAGAGTTATACTTGAATTTCTTATAGAAATCCTCGACTCCAAGAAAATTACAACTCCCGGTTGCTTCCACTCTAGAATAGCTGCTATCTTGCTTTCGCTGCACAACTCTGATCTGGAACAGATGAGAATGCCATCGGGGAAACTCGAGCAAACTTGATCATCCACAATTCACCATATCTATAAAATCTTAGTGAACCTTCCCATTGGTCAAAAACATCCCAGTAGAATCCCCTACAGAAAATTAGGGCTGATCAATCCTTCTCCAAAGAATCCTGAGCTGTTTCTCCAAATTTTTCTCTAGAAAACATCCTTCTACTAAGCTGAACTTCCGGTAACTCCATGAATCAAATCGATACGGAATCTCAATCTCCAATAACCCAAAAGAACACTCAATCAATCGCAAGTCTCTTTTGCGATCAACTCGACCTAACTTCCACAGATACTGTTCTCTCTTCACAAATTAGAACAGCTCATACTTAACTATCCAATTCATCGAAGAAATGGATTCACTCAGCTGCTTCTGGACTCCAACTTCAGAAAAACTACTCAGCCAGAAACTTCCTGCTAACACACAGAACACTCCGAGCCGCACTGCTGCCACAAACCAAAGACTTCTTATCCGAAACTCCTCGAGAAACTCGGACCTCAAAACAAATAGAAACACCCTACTGGTCTCAGCCACAACACCGAAACAGACTCACTTCTTCAAACTTGTTCCAGAAGAAACATCTTCAGAAACGTCCATAGCCACCGTGTCTCATCACACAGCTACTACTTCCTGAGGTTACCAAAATACCATCACTCTCTTCAGCTCATCCAATAGATCTACTCTATTCATCCAACTTCAAAGATAAACTCTAAACCATAACTGGTTTCCTTCAGAGATCGGTGAAATCTTTACACCACAACAAAGTTCACTCGAGACAGTATTAGGTCTACAGTCTCGTCAGATATACTTCCAACCTCAACCCTCAAATTCCAACTATTGGTAGTCGTGTTACTCACACTACCACCTTATCTACCTTTATAACTTATATTGGAAAACCCGAACAGGTAACCCAACAAATAGGTAGAAATATATATATATATATATATATTTAAAATGATACTTTTTATATAGAAATTATTTCTGGGTAAAATTATTTCATTTACCTCTTTAAAACAATATTGTGTCCGTTGGCCTGGTTCAAGTGTTTAGAGATCCCTATCAATAACGTTAGCTACTCGTATTGACCAGAATCCATATACCACTCAACCGATCAATTAACACAATATAAAATCATTTTTATATAACTAACAATTACGCGCTCTCAAGATAGACACCACTTCAGAGCCTAGGTATTCACTCAACCTACTGCTCTGATACCATATGTAACGACCCGACTTTTTCTCCACAGAAAGTCGCATCGTTAATTAAGAAAGAAAGGGATAGAAGAAGAAAAGAAAAGAAGAAAGAACAACAACAATATCAGAATCTCACAGCGGAACGAAAAATATATTATATCACATAAGATATTACATAGTGTCATATACATCAGAGTACACAATTTATAAATCACAGAATAGACAGTTATAAACTTCTGTCTATTATACAACACAAGTACATCAGTACTATACAGACTACTACAAACACAGCGGAAACCCTATATATCTACACGCTGAAGCCTCCTGCTCCTCAGCTCCTCCAGTATTCGTCAAGATTAACCTGAATCCCACGACTACTCAATACAATATTGAGTACCCAAGAGTTTAATAAAACAGAAAATAAACACTTGGGTCAGACAGGGGTCTGGTGTGAGTAAACGGTTAGATTGCTTAACTTTGAAAACCTTTGAAAACAAAAGTATCACGTAAGACTTCCCACAAATAAATATGGGTAAGTTTTTACCTTACGCTAACTAAAACATTTGATAGGAAATCCGATTGTACTATAATAGGGTCTAGGGTTTTCAAGTAAAATACAGAAATAGCTGAAATGCTTACATCTCACATTCCAACATAGTTGGGCACAACTAATACGTACGGCACTTATTGGAGTTTGGATTCCATACAATGGCAGGGCTACTGGGGTACCGCCCGTCACAGTACGTGGCCTAGATCACCGTACCGAGGAGTACGCCCGCTCCCCTGCAACACAAAGCCGGAACCATCCCTTACTGGATAATCCCGAACAAGATAACCCCGTGGTTGGCGCGACCAACCACACACTAAGCCGAATATAAAAGAAAAGGGACCTCTAGACAGGGATCTATCTTGCTCTCAGTGGGTGCTACCCACGAAGCCTTGCTGCACCTCCCCTGTTTTAGCCATTTCCGGGTTGATGAGGCTTGAGGTTACGATTACCTTTAATCAGAACATATCACTTAGAATGCTCATCGTCCGCCTGACGATGTGCTGAAAGCATTCAATCCATACAAGTTCGTTCCGGGTTCGAACGAAACCGAAGGCATTATCTCGTTACACTCGTTTTGGAATCACCCTCAGAGTTAACGACAATAACCCTTGCACTCTGAATCTTCATCTTCACTTGAGATTCACGACCTATCGTTAATTTGGATCGATGTGGTATTCGGGTCTCCAGACCTGGAATTCCGGTATACGGAAACCCGATCCCGGTCTCATCGAAATCCAAAACGTATCTTTTAAGGCCAAGTTGTTTTAAAGGTTAAAACAATTCAACTTATCTATATTCATACAGATAGATAATTCACAAGTCACAATTGATAATCCATTATCATTTAAACAGATGATTCATAACCAAATAGGTAATCCATATCAACATCACAATAGTTAATCTATATTACCATCATAATGCAACCAAGCATTCATACCATACAACATTACTTATCTCATTTCTGAGATTACATCCATTCAAGACAATCAATGTCATTCATTCTTATATAAGCAATGATTTACTTAATCATAAGATAATTAATTTAAAATGAATTAAATTAACTATCTCTATCTTTAATTAATTTAAAGTGAATTAAATTAATTACTTCATTTCTAATTAATTTAAAATAAATTAAATTAATTACTTCATCATAAATCTTACTTATATAATCATTAATTAATTACAAATAAATTAATTAATCTTTCTCTAATTATCCACTTAATTAATCACCTTGATTAATTATACTTTAATTACATTTAAGTAATTATCCTTAATTAAGTTAACAAATTAATTATTATTAACCAATACAGTAATTAACCTTTAATTACTTCATTAATTAATTACCTTTTAATTAATTACTTTAACAAATAATTAATTACTTTATAATTAATCTTAATCCTTTAATTAACTTAATTTAATAACACTAAGTAATTAACCTTAATCACTTCTTATTTAATTACTTTCATAAAATAATTATCCTCTAATTACTTTATTAAATATTTATCTTTACTAAATTACATCCAGTAATTATTCCTTAATTACTTCAACAAGTAATTATACTAAATTAATTTATAATTGATTATCTCTAATTAATCACAAATTAATTAATTAAACTTAATCATTTAAATTTAATTAAATGATTCTTAACTTACTATATTAAAGATTCTTAATTAAGAAACTATTATCTTAATTAAATCAATTATTTACCAATAACACTTGATAATTAAAATAATTTAATTTATCTAAATTTCCTTTTCAAATTTAATTAACTTTAATTAAATCAACATTTTGAATACTTAAGACAATTCTTATTTTAATTGATTACTAAATCTTAATCATTAAACCTTAATTAAATTAAAAATATAAGATTTAGAAATCAATAAATTATTAAACACATTTTAAATTAAACCTTTAAATCTTTAAAACTTATTCTATTTTAAAAATTTCATATTTTAAAATATAAAAACTTGTTTGAAACTTAACTTGAAACAAATTTAGTTCATAAGTAAAAAAAACTTGTTTAACTTTCGTTTAAACTTTTAAAACATTACTGTTGAATTTTAAAATCCTTTTGAAACTTCAATTTTAAAACTGTTAAACTCGAACGAATTCAAGCTTTGAAAAGAAACTCGAACAACCCTTAACAAAACCCACGTCAGCTCCGAGTAAACAGACCAAACTCGCGAAAACCCCTCAGAATCTCGCGTCCATCTTCTAAATACTCGAATGAAACCGAGTATTCCCTAACCCATTTCCTGCTTCGAGAAAAAAACTCAAAACCCCGATGGAAACTCGCGTTCCAGCCTTCTTCCCCAATTCAAAACTCCAGATGCACACGAACAAGCTCGTGCACGTGCACCATCACGGCAACCAACTCAGACCCCTCGCGACCACCTACACATGTCGGCGACCATCTCTTAACCAAAATCCGACCATCAGAGAAATTGTAGAAACCCCAAATCAAAAACAAGCTTTCGAGCTCAAACACAGAAGAAATGTCGAATCTGAAAACGCCTCAAATTCCAAAATCTGATCACCAGAGAAGCTACGCCTCCGGCCACTACTCCATCCATACTCCACCTATTACCAATTTAATTCAGGGCAAGCTCGATCACTTAAAAAGGTCGCGGTGATAAATTCTTTTGATCACAGAAAAACTAGGGTTAAATATTTCAATCCTTAATTACTACTGCCTCACTGCATTAATCCATCAACTATCATTTTTTCCTGAATACTTGATCATCACTTCATCATCAAAGGAAACCATGGTCACTCCGACCTTCTAGATTAACAGTTCCAACCCCAAATGTGATTTCTGGTTAAACCAGAAATCCTCAATCAATTTCAAACTATAAATTCTAATTTGAGTTTTAAAATTCAAGTTTTTGTTTAAGTAATCGATTTCTAATCTTGGATCAAAGAAACTGGAAAATCAAATTTGACTTACATCAAGTTTGTTCTGTTATATATTTGTTTTCCAGAGACCTTACAGTTTTATTTAAATTTAAATAAATTTTCAAACTATAACTTATGTTACATACCCATACTTTATTTGAATCTTAAACCTTAACAAGGATTTGAACATGAAAATCATGATTTTGATTAGGATTTAAACCTGGAATTCTAAAACAGGAAGAACACATCAAAACCCAAACATGCATTCAGAAACCATACATATTACAGAGAATTCCATCACAATGTCAATCACACAAACATACTTATACATGCATTCATACAACATTTCAGAAAATAAATCATCCATATCAAAAGTTTAAATTTGTTTTTAAAAATAAGATTTACTCACCTGTTATTTTAAACAGAGACAGTTTCCAGGCTTGTTCCAGATTTTAAACTTCTTGAATTTCTTTTGCTATTGAATATTATCTGAAATTGATCTTTGAATTTAGTTGCTTGTTGATTTATTAAATTCTCTGATTGCATGCCTTCAGATTCAATTGAAGATTTGAAGCTGCTTATAGAATTGCCTCCATCCTCTTTTTGCTTAGCATTTGAATTTCCAGTTTTATCTTTCTTTAAATTTCCAGGCATTTTATCTTCTTTAGATTTGATTCGAATTGTATTTTTTTTTTAGTAGAGAAAGAAGAAAGATGAATTCAGCTGAAAAGTGGAAACAAACTTCTTCTTTTTATTTTTATTTATTTATGACTTAATTTTCAAAAAAATAAATTTAAGCCACTTGTCCCCTATAGTATTAATTTGCTTACACCTAAGCTTTTATGTTTACACATGTCTCTAGACCAATTTAATATGATTACAAGTGTAAATTCTTGTTTATTAATTTATTTAAGACATTTATATGTTTTTATGAAATATTTATAAGTATATAATGTATTTATCTCTTTTATAATAAGCTTTAAGATTCTATAAATATACAAATGTGAATTCAAGTAAACATTTATTTATAATAACTTATGCTTTGATCAAATAAATATAACATATTTTTATATGCTTGAGAAACTTATTTTAACTATATATATATATATCTTTTTTTACAAACCAATTTATCTTATGTTTGAATTTTTAAAAAGGAAAGAATATTAAAACAATTGATCTTCTAAATTTAATTTTATTTAAAAATTAAACTAAAATATATCTTTAAAATAAGAAATTATCCTTGTTATTTAAATCTCAAATATCATTTTCAAAAGTATTAAGTCAAATTACAATTTCCAAATTACAAATTATATATATATATATATTAAAGTTTGAAAACATCTTAATTTAATTCAAATCATTACCTTTCCATTTCAATATATAAATATATACATTCTAAATGTGGAATATTTTTAACATAAATTTTGATAATTATCATATTGAATTTAATACATAACTCCAAATCACAATATATATATATATATATACATATATATTATAATTTGAAAACATAGTTTTAAAAGACTCCCTATTTATAATATATATACCTATATATATATATACATTATAAATATAAAACATTTATATAAGTTTTGAAAGATAAATCTTACCAATTTTAAATTGTTAGAAAAGATATTAATAAATATTGCCAATTAAATATTATTAACCTTTAAAATGAATAAACTTGTCAATTTTATAAAATAAAATCAACAAATCAATTTAATTATTTATAAAGATTATTAAATTGATATTGCCAAAATTCCGGGATATCACAATAACAAAGATTAAAAAACTAAAATAAACATATGTTATATTAAGGCCTCTTTCATTTAAATTTTAATTAATTACTAAAGAATATCTAAACATTAATTTTAAATATTCTAATATAAGTTAGAAAATAATTTCTAACAAGAATAGAGAAAAATACTTAGTTTAAATATCGTTATTTTATAATTTAAAGTTTTAAGTAGAAAAGACAGCATTTACAGAATGCTATAAAAAGTTTTTGCATTAAAATATATATACAAAGCATTATAAAACAGAAACTGCGGTATTTACCAAATGCTGTGAAAAGTTTCAGAAACACTACAGCGTTTCAAAGCACAGAAATGCTATAAAAACGTATTTGCAGCATAACAAAAGCAAAGATAGCATTTCAGAAATGCTATCTAAAGTTCTGGGCAAAAATGGTGATTTTTGATCCAATTTTTATAGTAGTTAATATAATTAAAGTAAAATAAATAAATAAAAAATAATGAGAATACATGTGTAAAGATACTTGGCATTATGCATGTAAAAATGCTTTTATTAAAATGTATGTCACTATCTACTTATATGATAAGTATCATGTGATGTGATGCAATCTTATTAATTGAAGAAATCTATAAGTAAAGCCTTATTCTAACATTCTAAATTCCTTTTATTAATTTCTTAAAAATATAAAATTAGTATCTTAAAAGAAATATAGTACGAGAAATAAAAACAACATTAGATAAGTTAAAACTACGAATGAAGGTATGCTTTCTTTCTTAATATAATTGTAATAAATTAGTTGTAAGATTTTATTCGAAAGAAAACACATTTTAAAAGACTTTTAAAACATTAGACTTGTATATTGATATTTATACTATGGTGTGTCGATATATGGACCAAAATATCAAAACTTATATAAGTGATAAATTTCTATACCTAACTAAATGCATAGATGTATATTTCTAAATGCAACAATAAAGATGAAATAATAGTAAAGCGTACCAATTTTTGCATTCCATCTTTCTAACTTTGTCGTTCCTCCATTGTCGTGATCTACACATTTATATCTTTTCGAATTTGACGACGAAATCTGTTCTATTGCGACGGGCTCGTTTTTCTGATCAGCATAGTATATTCATTTGCTGAATTTGAAGACCATATGAGAAAGATACAGATGATTTAGTAGATCGACTAACTTGGCGCCAAAATTTTGAATTTGAATTTTGAATGAATGTACACTTCAACAACTATAAATAGGCCCAACGGTCACCACTTTTCATAAGAATTCCTTCTCTTCATCTTCTTCCCGTTTTCTATATACTATCAAACTTCTAGAAGGCATATCTCCTTCGTTTCTTAACGGAATTGGATGAAACCAGCGGCAAGTCGAAGAGGAAAGCAAGGGCTACGATCTAGAAATAGTTTGGTGTCGAATTTGGATGGTATTGTGATGGAACAGGCCGAACAGTAGAAGAAATGTAGAAGATCCCGTACACAGTTTTTCAGTTTTGGATAGCCAACTTCAAACTTTCATATCTCACTCAGTTTTGATCGAAATTTGATGATCCACCCATCAAAACGACCACGAGAACAAGAACTACAATCTGAAAAGGAGTGGGAACAAAATACTCAAATCTCTAGATGAATTTTGAAGAATACCTTTGACGGTTTTTCCTTCTTTTTCTCTTTGTTCACCAAAACTTCATTTGACCATAACTTGGTCATTTCTTGACGGATTCTCACGACACCAGTGACATTGCGAAGTAGATAGAGGGAAGTACAGTATCAAATCAAGTTGTAGATGAGAACCCAAAGTTTTGAATTGATCTGGTACCCATTTCTTTGTCGATTTCCATTATATATCCATTTGTTCTTCTTGATCGATGAATGATTATCTGGTATCTTTTAACCAACAATCATTAGACATAATTCTTCTCCTGCAAAACAAAATAACTTTTTAAAGAATCAAGTGACTTTTCAAAATAACTAAATATAATTTTAAACAACAATATCATGATGATTCTGTGACATATTCATATGAAAACAGTGTTAATAAAATCCTAAAAATAGCCATTTTAAAAAAACTTTTTCAAAATTCAGATTATGAAAACTTTGAAAACAAAGCTCCGATACCAAATGCGAGAAATGCGGATTAAGGATCTTAAGGCTAGAATTAACACTAGAGGGGGGTGAATAGCGTGTTAAGAAATCTGTTAATCCTTTTGAGTTTATCTAACTTTATTAACAATGTATACACTAATTAGACACAAATATGAACACAAAATCAAACACAGATACAAATATAAAGTAAAAGCAGTAAAGGAAAGAACACACCGGATTTTATACTGGTTTGGAGTTACCCTACATCCAGTCCCGTACAACTAAGTACGGATTTCCTTTCAAAAGCAATTCAACAATTACAACCCTCGATTTCAAGGCTACGAGGTATACCCTCTAGAATACCAATCCTCTAGGTAGGGATACTTGATTTCCCGGGCAACAAGTTCACCTAATTGATTTCCAAGGCTACAATCACACTTTTTCTCGCTTGATTGATTTCAAAGGCTACAATCACACCTTTTCTCGCTAATATATTACAAAGAAGTCTATAACTCTGAATTGCACTGAGAACCTTGTAGAGATAGTGATGTAGAATCAAACTAGAAGTAATCGAGTATGATTCGATGTTGATTTCGGCAGAGTAATGGTATGATTTTGTAATAAGAAATGAGGAAGATGAAGAGGAGTGAAAATCAGAAAATAATATTAAAAATTCGTTGAAACTGACCCCTATTTATAGAAAACCAACAGCCATGACCATTCATGAAGAGCTGTGGCGAATAGACACTTCTTTTGAAATTTGAATTTGAACTTCAACTGTCACTATGTCGACATACTACCTAAGGGCATGTCGACATCCCTCAGCCAAAAACGATAATTTGAATTTCTAAAAAAACAATATTTATCTTATATAAAAACTATTTAAAACTTTATAAATATACTTGAATATAGTTGAAATTCATAAGTAAATATAAAGAACAATAAATACATAATTTAACTATAATTTTATATTTAAATCTAAGTATAAATATTAAAAGTTAAATATATTATTTGAAAAGACATTTAAAAACAAGAGTATTTTGACTTTGAAATTAAAGATGTTTTGAGGCTAAAATTATTTAAAATCAGGATAGAGAGTTTTGAATCTTTTAAAAAGAAAGTTTTGAAATCATTTTGATAACAAGATAATTTTGTAAAATCATTTGAATTAAATAAGTGGATACAAAACAATGTCCCACTAGATTTTCGTAGGTTCCATCCTACTTAGGGTTCCATCTCTTTAACGGGCTCGAAGTGGATTCCATTCCATGAATAAATTGGATATTAAGATGCCAGTGCTTTTCTATGAGTTTTAACAAATATTCCTAATAAAACATAGACTTAACCTTGAACACTTGATAATCTTGATACTCATGAGTCTTCTATCTCTGTATCTTGAATCTCTATACTGTACAGTCTTCATTCTTGATACCTGCATGGTTAGATCCTGCAAATACAAATATATCTAAACTTGTAATGTTAGTATTTATATTTTATAATCTATTCTAAGATTGTTGTCATCAAAACCATCATCTCATGGATTAACAGGATTTCCTAGAAGTCAAAGAGGCAATGAAGCTATTTAGGTTATAGTGGATAGGCTCACTAAAAGTGCCCACTTTACTCCAGTAAGAAGTAATGGGACCATAACATCTCTAGCATAGATTAACATCAAGGAGGAGGTCTGATTACATGGAATTTCGATCAGTATTATCAGTGATAGGGACCACATATTTACTAGTGAGTTTTGGTGGAGTTTGCATTTAGCTTTAGGGAGGACGTTGAATCATAGCATTTCTTACCCCCCCCTCAGACCGACGAATAGATGGAACAGGTGAACAGGATCTTAAAGGATTTATTAAGGGTGTGCATCATGGATTTTAAAGGACATTGGGAGTAGCATTCACCTTTAATAGAATTTACCTATAATAACAATTATCAGGCGACGATAGGTATAACACCTATTGAAGCCTTATATGGGAGACCATGCAAGTCACCTAATTATTGGTGGGAGAACACCGACAAAATTCTATTGGGTCAAATGATATGTGAGACCATGAGAAGGTTAAAGTAATCAAACAGTGAATGAAGATCGCTCAGGACGGACAGAAATCCTATGCTGATAGGAAAATGAAGGAGTTAGAATTCTTAATTGCGGACATGGTGTTTGTTAAGGTTTACCATCTTAGGAAAGTTATGATATTTGGAACCATGGGGAAGTTGGCATTGAGATTTATTGGGCCTTTCTCGATTTTGGAAAGAGTGGGGATATAATCTGATGGAGAGCATCTAGGAAGCAGAAGAGAAGATGAAGGCTTCTCACTAGATCATTTCTCTGGTAAATTTTCTCCCTCTAGATTTAGTATTATTTAGATTTTGGTTGCATCATGGTTGCTAAATTGGATGGTAGGGGATTGTTACCACATTTTCCTTTTTTTGCACTCTTATATAATTTTATGCATATTTGGGTTGTTTGCATACATGCCTATATGTCACAATCTTTCATTTCGCGCTAGGGTTGAGCTCACTCACAGATATGTTGCATGCATAATTATATTGCATTTTTGGGTTATAGATGGTTATATAGATAACTTGGTTGTAGAGTGCGCATTACACTATCTGTCCCTTAGGAATTTCGAGGACAAAACTCTTTTAAGGGGGAGAATGTAACACCCGTTAAAATTAACATGAAATTAATTAAGGAAAATCACTTAATTAATTGTAACGCTACAAATGGAAATTTAGCAAACATTGGAATTTAACTATGAAATTTGCACCATTGTGTTCATAAGTAATTTTCATATATAGAGCTTTGCGATTGAAGTTCAAACGAAGAAGTTGTCGACGTTTTTTCAATTGAAATTAACTCAAGATGCATTATGGTAATAAATATTATTAAAGTTAACGTTAAAGTAAACAGTAAGTATAGAACTTAACGTCTAAGTAATCGTTAACATTAAAATTAAAAATAGGTAATCACTATATAAACATTAACGTAAATGTAATACACAGTCAGGACCATAACCGGTCAACCGTTCAGGTCGGCCGCCCATTGGGACTGATCGACTGCTAACGGTCGACCGCCGGCCAGTCGTTAACTGTCGACTAGGGTTTTGAGCGGCCTAGAATAAAAATTATTAAAATATTCTCCATCTGAGGGTTCCAGGGCATCCAAACTACTATAAATAAGAGACTAGCCCCCTCATTCTTTTCATACAGACCTTAAGCCATAAACAACACTGTAACGATCTCGGATTTTTCGCGTTCGAAAATCAACATCCGTACTTCACATTGTACTAGAATGCCGCAGATTCGACCGTTCAAATTCGATTCGCTGGAGCTATAACATCATTAAGTACAACAACACAGCGGAAGAAAAAGAATATAGATATACAACATCTGATACAATATCCAGATACAATGATGATACAATGAATATCTATATACATCAGAGATATGATACAAGAAATAGCAGCGGAAAAGAAAAGATAACATCAGCAGCGGATAGAATATCCCCAATAGAATGCTCCAAGATAAGCAACTCCGATGAATGAACTCCAAGAACTGACTAGCTCCAGATAATCTACCAAACCTGAATATCTGAGAAAACCCAACTCTAGACTGCCCGTATGGAAAATAGTGGGCACCCAGAGTTTAGGAAGGGAACAATAAACTCCGGATCAGTCATGGGACTGGTGTGAGCAACAAAAACAGTTTATCTTTAAAACAAGCAACAAAGGGTTTTAAACATTGAAATCCGCAATGTTTTTGGAAAATGAAACTACCATAAGGCCTCCCGCCACACACACAATGCAATCGCAGAATTGGAGGAGATTTCTCCTTATGATAGTCAAACATGCTTACTACGCAAAATCATTCGATATTATTATCATTAGTGCATAGTGTAGAAAAACATTTCGAAAGTATAATATCAATCTTAGCCAGCATACAACCATTATTGTATGCCTACTATAGCTACTATGTTCAATAGCAGGTTACCGCCACATTCCATAGCAGGTAATACAACTAAAACCGTACAGGGTTCGTATTGTTTCTTTGGATTTCCAACAAATGATCAGGCTAAGGAACTTCCTTACCGAAATAGAAACGCCTCTGGAAAGACGCCCCGGACCGGATCCTAACCGGATCTCCGCAAACAAAAGGCCGACGCTACCTCACGCTCTAACCGAGCTGTAACTAGGTAACTAACACACGAGTCATGTCATCCCCCGGTCGTTACCGACCTTTATCCGAGCGCTCGATAACCAACATCACACATAATAAATAAAGTGTATCCACATGAGTAAGTATCTGGGCTCCATACCATGATACCACCCTTTATCCAGAAGGAAATGACATACCCTAGGGGCGCTACCCCTACAAACCTTTTGTCGCAACATTCCTGTTTCGACCATTACCGGGTTGTGAGGCTCGACGAAGTCTCGTCCACAAAGCCACGCTTTTTTCACAAAGCCACGCTTCGATCAACAAATGATCAGCAGCACTTCGTATGTCACATTACCAAATTGGGAATGTATCACTAGTAACCATCAACTACATAACCTCTGAGCTCGTACGTCTCAGAGAAGGGTGTTAAGCTAAGAGAATAAATTCTCCGCCACCAACAGAAATGTATTTGATAGAAACCAGCTTTACATCTCAAAGTGTAACGTCAGACACACATCCATACAAGTCTGTTCCGGGTTCGAACAGAACCGAAGGCACTTCCAAAGAAGCCCTTGCAAATCCGGGTATTCACAATCTCGATCGGACTTCCCATCACTTAGGGAATCTCTATACCGGAGCCATGATGCAGAGAAAATCGATAGGTCATCATATCGCTCTCGCGAATACCCGGTCTTCACCACCGGTCTTCAAATGCCATCCATATACGACGTATCACTATTCGGAATGGGATATATGACACAAAGGTCCTCTCCCGGCTAAACCGAATAACGAGCGCAATTAAAAATCATATGGATACTGGGGTCTCAGTTAAATCACAGCTTAAAGCTTAAAACTTTTCATTCGAATGGTAAAACAAATTACCATTTCCAATCTTTTAAACAAAAAGATTCAATTCAAAAACCTTCACGGGTTTAAACAATTTCCACACTTTAATCTTTTAAACAAAAAGATTTATTTCACAAAGTTAACCCCATTCACAAAGATTCATTCATAGAATTTCAAATCGATTCCCATTTCAATTGAATTAACTCGTTAAATCCTTTAATCAAGATTTAACTTATAGCTTTCAAAACTCGTTTTCAAAGATTCATTCATAGTCTTTAAAAACAATTCCATTTCAAGTTGGATTAACTAGTCCGGTCTTTGAATCAAAGACTCATTTCATAACTTTCAAAACATTTCAATTCCATTTCAAACTTGAAATTCTGCAACACAATTTGGAAATTCATTCCTTATGTGAAAGCTATTATTATTTGAAAACAAGTAGTTTTATTTCAGAAAAATCCAGTTATATTTACACGAGTTAAAACCCTTGAATTAAATTCAAATCCCCAAATTAATAATTTTAAAATGGTTTAACCCATATATAACTTATACAGCATCTTTAATCCCTAGTTTCAAATCATAGAATTCAATTTCAAACTTGAATTCAAATTTAAATCAAATTATTTAAATTTTCAAAACTTGATTAAGTTATTCAAAATAACTTTTATCTTTGAAATTCCATTTCAAAAGCTTTTCATATTAAACCCCAATTTCTAATTTCAAAATCAATTGAAATTAAAATTTCAATTTTTAAAAACATCAAATTTAAATTATTTGTGACTTAACCGATTTCCACGTGAAATCCATATTTGTGTGTGTAAAAGTGTAGTCCAGGGGTTTCACACAAAAGTGCACAACATCAATCATCACAGATATAACGATAAGCGGTATAATCGATAACGCTTATCTTCATTCACAGATTCATAGATAAAATAAATTTATCAGTCACAAAGATTCATCAATACAATTCGATGTGGGTTTCGGATAACCAACTGAAATCCGACTCCCTGTCGCATCGAAATTCAATTGCCGTTTAACGGGCCAAGGGTTTCATATATGTACAGAAACAAATCACAATCACAGTTCAACATAAGACAATTCATATCACACAGTATCATAATCACATATCAGGGATATCAATCAATAGAAAGCACTTAATAGAATTCAAATATTCATAAGTAAGGTCAATGTATTTATCTGATTTAATTAAATCAGATTAGTCACTAATCCTGGTTAATTAACATTAACAAATTACAAATTATTTTAATTAATTAACCGTTAATTAATAATCAATTAATTAACTAATTAATAATCCTAATCACCCAACACTAAATGATTTTAAGATAATTCATTTATCTTAATTACCCTCTTAATCATCATCAGAATTTAATAAACTTTGGAATTAGTTATCATTAACATAAACAGCATTAAGTTCAATTAAAAATTTAAACACTTAATCTTTTGTTTAAACTACTTAATTATCTGATTAATTAAGCTTTTAAAAACATCTTAAGGATGAACTTAATTAATGACTTAAATAAAATTTTCAACTTTAATAAACAAACATTTAAAAATTCAATTACTATTTAAAATAGTTTAAAGCTAATAAATTTCAACTTAACTTTGTTAAACTTAAAACTTGTTAACAAATTGATTCAATAACTGAGACTAACCCGAGATTTACTCGAACAAAACCCGAGCGTTTCTCTCCAAATCCCGAGTTTCTTCTTCCTAAGTTTAAAATTTAAAAACTGTTATATTAAACACTCGCGCATCATCTAATCTTCGAGGCAACCCTCGTTCTACCTCGGGTCTAACCCGAGAAAGCTATCCTCTTCCCCAAAACAACAGCAAACCCAAAAAAAAACACTGATACACCGATCGATATCGTGAACATGCACCAACGATCAGAGCAACTCCGACCAACATCGATGGCTCCACCAAGTCGCCCTTGAACATCTCGGCCTATACGCCCCTCCAGAATTCATGATGATCTCCTGAAACGAAATTGAACTAGTGAACCACCATCAGATACCAACTAGGTCGATCAACTCACCTCGCACCACCACGCTCCGTCCACCAGAGACCCTACTACCTTGCCCAGACCTTCGCCGTATGGTCACCTTCATTTTCCCCTACCCTGGCCTAACTCGACGCCGCCTCATCGTCACACTAGCCATTCAAACATCATCGACCTGAACCAACACTAAACCCTACTATGGCCTCGCCACGCCACTACGGCGATGGATAAATCGATCCACCATTTTTCCTGTGCTCTACCCCCTCCGAACCATCTTCTGGCCAAGCCTAAGCCTCCAATGTTACTCGCCTCACCGGAAATCAGCGAAATACCCAATCCCGTTCAACATGCAATTTCTTCCCAAATATCGACTTAAAAATTTTCAAACTACCACCAAAAATCCTAAATTTTAAACACGAGTCAGACTATATATGTATAACAAGAAATTATGTTGGTCGATTCTTGGGATATTTTTATTTCATACTGTATATTCTTGTTTTCCAGACAATAACTCAGTAATTCCATTTAAAACTATTTTTAAAATTAGTGTTTAGTTATAACAAATCTTTTTCCCTTTAAGATCATAACTTAAAAGAGATTAAGTGAAGAGAATTTGATTTTAGAACTTGTTTTAAACCTGTTTGAATTTGAAACAGAGACATACCTCCTTTATTCAGGTATGCACACAGTATTACAACATTTATGCCAGGAAAAACTTATCTAAATATATATATACATATATGCAAACAATAGCCAAGCCATCTTATCATCAACCACCATATGCACAAGTAATAAAGAGTTTTTAGTTTTCGAAAATTTTAGTTTACTCACATTCATCAACATTAGATAAGATTTAAGTTCTTAAAACAGGAGTTTACTCACAGTTAGTTTTAAAAAAATGAGATTGGATGGTTATCATCACTTTTCTTTTCAAAGTTCTTAGCCTAATATTGATTTCACAAAGATAGTTTGAATTTTAGACTTAAATTTGAAACTATGAAACCCAAAACAGGGACCTGAACATGTATATTCATGCATGCAAGGTCAACTCTTGCATATATACAAACATATTTGCATCCATTCAAACATTTCACCATCACACAATCGAACATAAATCACAACATCACAACATATCAACAAAACTAAGCTTTAAAGAGATGGTTTGCTCACCTGGTAAAGAAGAAGAACAGAGAAGAACTTGAAATGATGTTGAACTGGAAATGTTGAATTTGATCTGATTTGCTCTAATTTGTTGTTTTAGTTTAAATGATATTTACTTTAGTTTCTCAGCTAGAATGGAATGAAGCCGATATGAGAAGGATGTTGATATAAAGAAATGAAGTTACCAGGTTGATAAATTATCTTGTACAAGTGATATTATTTGGTTTGTACAATTTCTTATTTAATAAACATAGGTCAGAGATCATCTTTATTTAGGAGGCTGAGATGATCTTCAAAACAAATCGAATTGACTTGTTTACTGCTAGGTATGGAAGCATTAAATGCTAATGTACTTAATGTCTACAACCTTACCTTATTTTTATGTATAGATATTATTGCTTTTGCATTCTTTTCTTGCCTGCATCTTATTTTTACTCGGCTGTACAAATGAAGATAGTTGTGTGGCTACATAAATTAGCTTGTACAAACTTATATTTTATTTTGTTTGGTTTGTACACACTATCATTCTCATCTGGTTTTCGTATATTCTTAGATTTTGTTTGCACTGGCATACTTACTTCTCATTTTTGTTTACAACTTCAAACAGTCTACATGCTTTTGTATGTACAGAGATGATTTTGTTTATTTCATGAGGCTTGTACATAGATTTTTATTTTATAAAACTATATACGTTCATTTTCAAAATATAGATAAATTTCTAGATTTTATTTTGTTGTTAAAATCTTAGTTAATGTATTTATTCTCTATTTTACAAACTATAAAATTTATCTTGTATACATTTCTATTTCAATCTCTAACTCTAATACTAATTATGCAAAATCATTTATTTAAGAATTTATTTTAAATCCAATATATATATATATACATATTTAACTTTAAATGATTTAACACATTTATATTTGATTTCGGGGAAACTCGCATCACCTTATATCGATTTATCTCACAAATTTTATTCAAAAATCAATAAATTATTAATTTAAACTTAATCAAAATTCGGGGTCGTTACAGACTTCCCCCCTTAAAAGAATTTCGTCCTCGAAATTACCAAGAAGACAAAAAGATAGATGAAGAATGTTTCATCAAATCAAACTGAACAGCTATTCTGCATTTGGCTTACCAAATCAGAATATCAATAATAGATACAAGAACGAATCTGTTTAACACTTCACAAAATACTCGGGCTATCCAGATTTACGAAATATGCAGTGGCATCGGTTAGTTCGAAGGAATAACTAACCATTCGTAGAATATATCCGGACCCAACGAATAGATAGATGTATGGATACAATTTCAAAACTTTCTAGTTTTAGAAACTAAATTATACCTATCAACCATAGCAATCAAAGCAACCAATTTATCCAAACAAATAATTTTGATCCACCCGGAGTTTACGTCCCATATTGATATATCGAATTCCTTCCTGGATTTACCAGAAACTATCAAAGAATTGAGAAGAGATGACGAACAAAGAGATTGATAGAGAAAGGATAGACAAAAAGATTGCTTCCTTGTTGTTACAGGATATCGACCATTTATAGTCGTATTCCCCTGTCCCCTATCTCATCCTCTTCTCGCACTCATATCTACTATCAGTGGATAGTAAGAGAATTTACTGAGGCATACAGATGGATATCTGAGGAATACTCATTCTAGGGTATACTTCACCCTATCTCTAATGGGCTACTTAATGTGTTACACTCCTGAGCTAAAGTTCAACCTTAGCTCTGATACCAAATGTAACGACTCGGGTTTAGCCCGCTCGAAAATCAACATCCGTACTTCACATTGTACTAGAATGCCGCAGATTCGACCGTTCAAATTCGATTCGCCGGAGCTATAACATCATTAAGTACAACAACACAGCGGAAGAAAAAGAATATAGATATACAACATCTGATACAATATCCAGATACAATGATGATACAATGAATATCTATATACATCAGAGATATGATACAAGAAATAGCAGCGGAAAAGAAAAGATAACATCAGCAGCGGATAGAATATCCCCAATAGAATGCTCCAAGATAAGCAACTCCGATGAATGAACTCCAAGAACTGACTAGCTCCAGATAATCTACCAAACCTGAATATCTGAGAAAACCCAACTCTAGACTGCCCGTGTGGAAAATAGTGGGCACCCAGAGTTTAGGAAGGGAACAATAAACTCCGGATCAGTCATGGGACTGGTGTGAGCAACAAAAACAGTTTATCTTTAAAACAAGCAACAAAGGCTTTTAAACATTGAAATCCGCAATGTTTTTGGAAAATGAAACTACCATAAGGCCTCCCGCCACACACACAATGCAATCGCAGAATTGGAGGAGATTTCTCCTTATGATAGTCAAACATGCTTACTACGCAAAATCATTCGATATTATTATCATTAGTGCATAGTGTAGAAAAACATTTCGAAAGTATAATATCAATCTTAGCCAGCATACAACCATTATTGTATGCCTACTATAGCTACTATGTTCAATAGCAGGTTACCGCCACATTCCATAGCAGGTAATACAACTAAAACCGTACAGGGTTCGTATTGTTTCTTTGGATTTCCAACAAATGATCAGGCTAAGGAACTTCCTTACCGAAATAGAAACGCCTCTGGAAAGACGCCCCGGATCCTAACCGGATCTCCGCAAACAAAAGGCCGACGCTACCTCACGCTCTAACCGAGCTGTAACTAGGTAACTAACACACGAGTCATGTCATCCCCCGGTCGTTACCGACCTTTATCCGAGCGCTCGATAACCAACATCACACATAATAAATAAAGTGTATCCACATGAGTAAGTATCTGGGCTCCATACCATGATACCACCCTTTATCCAGAAGGAAATGACATACCCTAGGGGTGCTACCCCTACAAACCTTTTGTCGCAACATTCCTGTTTCGACCATTACCGGGTTGTGAGGCTCGACGAAGTCTCGTCCACAAAGCCACGCTTTTTTCACAAAGCCACGCTTCGATCAACAAATGATCAGCAGCACTTCGTATGTCACATTACCAAATTGGGAATGTATCACTAGTAACCATCAACTACATAACCTCTGAGCTCGTACGTCTCAGAGAAGGGTGTTAAGCTAAGAGAATAAATTCTCCGCCACCAACAGAAATGTATTTGATAGAAACCAGCTTTACATCTCAAAGTGTAACGTCAGACACACATCCATACAAGTCTGTTACGGGTTCGAACAGAACCGAAGGCACTTCCAAAGAAGCCCTTGCAAATCCGGGTATTCACAATCTCGATCGGACTTCCCATCACTTAGGGAATCTCTATACCGGAGCCATGATGCAGAGAAAATCGATAGGTCATCATATCGCTCTCGCGAATACCCGGTCTTCACCACCGGTCTTCAAATGCCATCCATATACGACGTATCACTATTCGGAATGGGATATATTTCACAAAGGTCCTCTCCCGGCTAAACCGAATAACGAGCGCAATTAAAAATCATATGGATACTGGGGTCTCAGTTAAATCACAGCTTAAAGCTTAAAACTTTTCATTCGAATGGTAAAACAAATTACCATTTCCAATCTTTTAAACAAAAAGATTCAATTCAAAAACCTTCACGGGTTTAAACAATTTCCACACTTTAATCTTTAAAAAAAAAAGATTTATTTCACAAAGTTAACCCCATTCACAAAGATTCATTCATAGAATTTCAAATCGATTCCCATTTCAATTGAATTAACTCGTTAAATCCTTTAATCAAGATTTAACTTATAGCTTTCAAAACTCGTTTTCAAAGATTCATTCATAGTCTTTAAAAACAATTCCATTTCAAGTTGGATTAACTAGTCCGGTCTTTGAATCAAAGACTCATTTCATAACTTTCAAAACATTTCAATTCCATTTCAAACTTGAAATTCTGCAACACAATTTGGAAATTCATTCCTTATGTGAAAGCTATTATTATTTGAAAACAAGTAGTTTTATTTCAGAAAAATCCAGTTATATTTACACGAATTAAAACCCTTGAATTAAATTCAAATCCCCAAATTAATAATTTTAAAATGGTTTAACCCATATATAACTTATACAGCATCTTTAATCCCTAGTTTCAAATCATAGAATTCAATTTCAAACTTGAATTCAAATTTAAATCAAATTATTTAAATTTTCAAAACTTGATTAAGTTATTCAAAATAACTTTTATCTTTGAAATTCCATTTCAAAAGCTTTTCATATTAAACCCCAATTTCTAATTTCAAAATCAATTGAAATTAAAATTTCAATTTTTAAAAACATCAAATTTAAATTATCTGTGACTTAACCGATTTCCACGTGAAATCCATATTTGTGTGTGTAAAAGTGTAGTCCAGGGGTTTCACACAAAAGTGCACAACATCAATCATCACAGATATAACGATAAGCGGTATAATCGATAACGCTTATCTTCATTCACAGATTCATAGATAAAATAAATTTATCAGTCACAAATATTCATCAATACAATTCGATGTGGGTTTCGGATAACCAACTGAAATCCGACTCCCTGTCGCATCGAAATTCAATTGCCGTTTAACGGGCCAAGGGTTTCATATATGTACAGAAACAAATCACAATCACAGTTCAACATAAGACAATTCATATCACACAGTATCATAATCACATATCAGGGATATCAATCAATAGAAAGCACTTAATAGAATTCAAATATTCATAAGTAAGGTCAATGTATTTATCTGATTTAATTAAATCAGATTAGTCACTAATCCTGGTTAATTAACATTAACAAATTACAAATTATTTTAATTAATTAACCGTTAATTAATAATCAATTAATTAACTAATTAATAATCCTAATCACCCAACACTAAATGATTTTAAGATAATTCATTTATCTTAATTACCCTCTTAATCATCATCAGAATTTAATAAACTTTGGAATTAGTTATCATTAACATAAACAGCATTAAGTTCAATTAAAAATTTAAACACTTAATCTTTTGTTTAAACTACTTAATTATCTGATTAATTAAGCTTTTAAAAACATCTTAAGGATGAACTTAATTAATGACTTAAATAAAATTTTCAACTTTAATAAACAAACATTTAAAAATTCAATTACTATTTAAAATAGTTTAAAGCTAATAAATTTCAACTTAACTTTGTTAAACTTAAAACTTGTTAACAAATTGATTCAATAACTGAGACTAACCCGAGATTTACTCGAACAAAACCCGAGCGTTTCTCTCCAAATCCCGAGTTTCTTCTTCCTAAGTTTAAAATTTAAAAACTGTTATATTAAACACTCACGCATCATCTAATCTTCGAGGCAACCCTCGTTCTACCTCGGGTCTAACCCGAGAAAGCTATCCTCTTCCCCAAAACAACAGCAAACCCAAAAAAAAACACTGATACACCGATCGATATCATGCACATGCACCAACGATCAGAGCAACTCCGACCAACATCGATGGCTCCACCAAGTCGCCCTTGAACATCTCGGCCTATACGCCCCTCCAGAATTCATGATGATCTCCTGAAACGAAATTGAACTAGTGAACCACCATCAGATACCAACTAGGTCGATCAACTCACCTCGCACCACCACGCTCCGTCCACCAGAGACCCTACTACCTTGCCCAGACCTTCGCCGTATGGTCACCTTCATTTTCCCCTACCCTGGCCTAACTCGACGCCGCCTCATCGTCACACTAGCCATTCAAACATCATCGACCTGAACCAACACTAAACCCTACTATGGCCTCGCCACGCCACTACGGCGATGGATAAATCGATCCACCATTTTTCCTGTGCTCTACCCCCTCCGAACCATCTTCTGGCCAAGCCTAAGCCTCCAATGTTACTCGCCTCACCGGAAATCAGCGAAATACCCAATCCCGTTCAACATGCAATTTCTTCCCAAATATCGACTTAAAAATTTTCAAACTACCACCAAAAATCCTAAATTTTAAACACGAGTCAGACTATATATGTATAACAAGAAATTATGTTGGTCGATTCCTGGGATATTTTTATTTCATACTGTATATTCTTGTTTTCCAGACAATAACTCAGTAATTCCATTTAAAACTATTTTTAAAATTAGTGTTTAGTTATAACAAATCTTTTTCCCTTTAAGATCATAACTTAAAAGAGATTAAGTGAAGAGAATTTGATTTTAGAACTTGTTTTAAACCTGTTTGAATTTGAAACAGAGACATACCTCCTTTATTCAGGTATGCACACAGTATTACAACATTTATGCCAGGAAAAACTTATCTAAATATATATATATACATATATGCAAACAATAGCTAAGCCATCTTATCATCAACCACCATATGCACAAGTAATAAAGAGTTTTTAGTTTTCGAAAATTTTAGTTTACTCACATTCATCAACATTAGATAAGATTTAAGTTCTTAAAACAGGAGTTTACTCACAGTTAGTTTTAAAAAAAATGAGATTGGATGGTTATCATCACTTTTCTTTTCAAAGTTCTTAGCCTAATATTGATTTCACAAAGATAGTTTGAATTTTAGACTTAAATTTGAAACTATGAAACCCAAAACAGGGACCTGAACATGTATATTCATGCATGCAAGGTCAACTCTTGCATATATACAAACATATTTGCATCCATTCAAACATTTCACCATCACACAATCGAACATAAATCACAACATCACAACATATCAACAAAACTAAGCTTTAAAGAGATGGTTTGCTCACCTGGTAAAGAAGAAGAACAGAGAAGAACTTGAAATGATGTTGAACTGGAAATGTTGAATTTGATCTGATTTGCTCTAATTTGTTGTTTTAGTTTAAATGATATTTACTTTAGTTTCTCAGCTAGAATGGAATGAAGCCGATATGAGAAGGATGTTGATATAAAGAAATGAAGTTACCAGGTTGATAAATTATCTTGTACAAGTGATATTATTTGGTTTGTACAATTTCTTATTTAATAAACATAGGTCAGAGATCATCTTTATTTAGGAGGCTGAGATGATCTTCAAAACAAATCGAATTGACTTGTTTACTGCTAGGTATGGAAGCATTAAATGCTAATGTACTTAATGTCTACAACCTTACCTTATTTTTATGTATAGATATTATTGCTTTTGCATTCTTTTCTTGCCTGCATCTTATTTTTACTCGGCTGTACAAATGAAGATAGTTGTGTGGCTACATAAATTAGCTGGTACAAACTTATATTTTATTTTGTTTGGTTTGTACACACTATCATTCTCATCTGGTTTTCGTATATTCTTAGATTTTGTTTGCACTGGCATACTTACTTCTCATTTTTGTTTACAACTTCAAACAGTCTACATGCTTTTGTATGTACAGAGATGATTTTGTTTATTTCATGAGGCTTGTACATAGATTTTTATTTTATAAAACTATATACGTTCATTTTCAAAATATAGATAAATTTCTAGATTTTATTTTGTTGTTAAAATCTTAGTTAATGTATTTATTCTCTATTTTACAAACTATAAAATTTATCTTGTATACATTTCTATTTCAATCTCTAACTCTAATACTAATTATGCAAAATCATTTATTTAAGAATTTATTTTAAATCCAATATATATATATATATACATATTTAACTTTAAATGATTTAACACATTTATATTTGATTTCGGGGAAACTCGCATCACCTTATATCGATTTATCTCACAAATTTTATTCAAAAAACAATAAATTATTAATTTAAACTTAATCAAAATTCGGGGTCGTTACAAACACTCTGCCATCCTCTTTCTCCATAATAAAACTTCTTAAACTACAATCTAAAAAATAAATATACTATGACGACCGCCCATGACCCCTGCACCGAATCTAGAGAAAGTGCGCTGTAAAGTGTGCCAGGCGACCATGGACGATTGTCAAGGTAAATTAAAAACAACAGAATCTATCGTATTGCTCACAGCGCATGGACAAAATACAATAGAACATACGTATAGTGAAGCTTTACAGAACAAAATGCCATCATATAAAACTCCATAATAGTTGAATACAAGCATCCAAATAGTCAATACATCAAGCCTCACTACATATCTCTCAGAGAATACAAAACAGCGGAATATCCAGTACATATAAGAAGATAATATGAAACCCTCTAGCTCGTCTTCGATATCAGCATCGTGAAAAGAGAACAGCACCTGTCACCTGCTACCTAGTCTGCCCATCCCAAAATGGACGAACAGCCCAAGGCAATAAGAATTAAAACATAAAGCCTTGAGTCAGACAATAGTCTTAGTGAGCAGTAAATTAACTAACAACATACCAAGAGAGCATAAAGGAAAAGGAATAGGAATACAACCCTCCCACTCCAACCTCATTCTACAGTGATAGCCCCCAGACACACACTAAGCAGAAGCAAACATAGCAGAGCATACAATTTAAAGTAAAACTACTATCACTCGAGTCAAGGGCGATGTTTTCCAAGTACCAAGGCCTAAATCAGATAAGCACCCAGAAAATACCGCTCTTGAGTCCGAAAGACGATACAACCAAACATCCATGACTCTGGCTATCACTGTTATCATTGCTTCGATATCACCGTTAATTGAATGACCGACACATTCTTTCAGCCGTCCGTCAAGGGCTAATGGAAACCCCGGTTCTAGACATAACTCCCGCACGTCGTCGCAGCCCGTGCCTAGGACTATCGAATCTGCCCAGAGTACTCGACCATCAAGAGTTGGCCATTGGGACTATCGAATCTGCCCAAACGTACTCTTGCTTAGAGCATGCTAGAACCTTCAACAACGATGCTATCCAAGCCTCCTAGTCATCCTCCTCGACGACTATTCTCATATCCATTCATTATCCTCAACTCGAATCATATCACCGAGTTAAAAGTCTTCATCACATGATTGCCTCGCTTCATCACATCCTCGCGAAGTCTCATCTCAACATCACATCATCAAATCTATGCATAAGAGCTTCATCATCCCGCTACATATGCCACGAGCAACTTTCCCAATTCAAGAGCCTTTCCCTTAGCTTTTGAATCGTCTTCGGTCTAAATCAAACCATCAATCATCTAATTCATATCAATCAATCAAATCAAACATTAATCCAAACAATCAAGCATTCAAATATGATCTAAGTAGACAATTATAACAATAATGGCATTTTCGTAATTAAAGAGTTGAAAGTCCAATAAGCATGAAAACATGAACAATATCTCTACAAACTTGATGAATAAACTTCCATAGGTTAACATGTGATAAAATGGATGTAACATCATCATGAACAATGGATCTACATGGATCTACACTTAGGATGAAGAAAATGCATAGAAATCACTATTTTAACACCAAATCGAGCCAACAATCCGATATACTCCTTTGGATCCGTGTGAGAGATAATCACCACTCACCAAATCACCAAAACAAACCCAAATCAACACGCTTCAGATCTGGACAGCGAAGGATCAAGCTTGATCTATCACGAATCCGCTTCAAACGATGAAATCTCTCTTGAAAAGATGAAGATCTTCAACTTTAGCTCTTGAATCTTCAATCTTGATCTTTGATTTGGATGGAAGGAAGCACTAGATTAGAGTGGAGAAAAGAAGTGAAGAAGTGTAGAAGTCGAGCTCTCAAAATGGCAGCACTTCGTCGCTTCAAAATCCGGATCCCAAAAATGAAGAGAAACTCTCCTATTTATAGCTGAAATCCCTATCTCGTCTGCCCCCATGAGTCGTTTACGACTCACGACTCAAAGCCCTACGACTCAATGACTTAACACACTTCTGCCTATGACTCACGACAAAACAGTTATCTCCTAAGTCGGTCACGACTCATAACGTGTGCCTACGACTCAACAAAACCCAGATCCCTTACGACTTAACAGTTAACTCGGCTACGACTTATTAACCTCACGACTTAGCTAGGCTACTGGGATACTCGTCTATGACTTGACTGGATATACGACTCAACCACTAACTCGTATACGACTTATCACAAAGGCTACGACTCATCCACTTGCGCGAGTTATCACCTACGCGCGACTCAACAGCTTACGACTCATCCCTTAACTCGTCCACGACTTAACTGGTTAGACGAGATAACCCATTCTACGACTCATCAAACAACAGGGATACGACTCATCAGATGACTTGGGTACGACTCATCAGATGACTTGGGTATGACTCATCAGATGACTTGGGTACGACTCATCAGATGACTTGGGTACGACTCATCAGATGACTTGGGTACGACTCATCAGATGACTTGGGTATGACTCATCACCTTAACTCGGTCACGACTTAACTGTTACAACTTAAGACTTATCTCGCCCAGTCCTTAAGTCGCGCCTACCCCTTAAGTCATTCAAACGACTTATCCTTACACCCTTAACTAGCCAAATCCCTGAGTCGCTCCTATCCCCTAAGTCGTATACGACTCACGACTCACACTAAGTCGTTCATGACTCAGGACTTAGCCATTTTCGCCTAAAATCTGAAATGGCTCAAAAACTCTAAAATTCCAAATTCTGTCAAACTTGTCGATCCGTTAAAAATACGGGTCGTTACATTCTCTCCCCCTTAGGAATTTCGCCCCCGAAATTCCAAACAAACAAAGCAATCGAAGACTATTCTGTACGCCTACCAACCATAACAATCAGCAAACCATGCATCCAATTCTAGCTTAGCGTACAGAATTCTAAGACTTAGATCAAGTTACAATGTTGTTAGATGATACGACACCTTAGGGCCATACCTTGAAGAGTTCAGGATGAGCTGCCTTCATCCTCTCTTCCACCTCCCACGTACAGTCGTTATCATCGTCACTCCATTGTATCTTGAGCAACTTAACTACCTTCCTCCTAAGCTGTTTCATGTCGGTTTCAACAACCCGAAGCGGCTTACAAGGTCTTCTATCGACTGGATCAACTTCGAAGTCTTCACAGCTATCAGCAGAAACCACTGTATTCGAGTCGTGCACATACTTCCGTAGATATGATACATGAAAAACATTGTGCACACCCGACATCTTCTCAGGTAACTCCAACCTATAGGCGAGCTTTCCAATACGCTCGATGATCGGGAATGGTCCAACAAATCTCGGAGTCAATTTTCCTTTCTTCCCGAATCGAATAACATTCTTTAGCGGAGAAATCTTTACAAAAACCATATCTCCTATGTCGAATTCCAAATCCTTTCGACGCTTATCAGCATAACTCTTCTGACGGTCCTGGGCTGCCTTCATTCGTTGCCGAATGATCGCTATGCAATCTGAAGTCTGCCGAATCATCTCTGGCCCAAGTAACGGCTTTTCTCCAATCTCTAACCAACATGTCGGAGAGTTACACGGTCTTCCATACAATGCCTCATACGGTGCCATACCAATGCTTGACTGGTAACTGTTGTTGTACGCAAACTCCACCAAATGAAGGTGATCTTCCCATGATCCTCCGAAGTCCAAAACACAAGCTCTAAGAAGATCTTCCAAAACTCGGTTGACTCTCTCGGTCTGACCATCTGTTTGTGGGTGATAAGCTGTACTCAAACACAACTCGGTTCCCAAAACTTCCTGGAAGCTCTTCCAAAATCCACTAGTGAACAATGGGTCTCGATCGCTCACTATACTCTTCAGAATACCATGGAAACGAACTATCCACTTAACATACAACTCAGCCAACTTTGATGCAGTCCTAGTCGATCGAACAGGAATGAATCGTGCACTCTTAGTCAAACGATCAATGATAACCCAAATCCCTTTATTTCCCGTTCTGGTTCTAGGCAATCCATCAATAAAATCCATCGATACTTGTTCCCACTTCCATGTAGGAACTTCTAATGGCTGAAGCAATCCACTTGGCTTCTTCTGTTCGGCTTTTACCAACTGGCAGTTCATACATTTGGAAATAAAATTTCCAACATCCTTCTTCATACCTTCCCAGTAGTAGGTTCTCTTCATATCCCGATACATCTTATTTCCACTTGGATGAATTGTCAACTTCGAGTGATGACTTTCCTTCAAAACTTCACTCCTCAATTCATCTATATCGGGAACAACTAGTCGTCCTTGCTTTCGAAGCCAACCCTCTCGATCGACCTCGAATCCTTTATCCTTTTCTGGATCCACTCCAGATTCCAAATCACGGATAATCTTGACAAGCTTATCATCTTGCTTTTGACTCTCGTCAATCCTTTCCACAAGAGTCGGTCTTATTGATAAGTTTGCCAACATCTCAGGTTCCAATTCACATCTAGGCCTGAAGTCAAATCCAGCTAAATACTCGAGACTCTTCCATTCTGAAAACATGGCTCCCAATCCTGCATGTCTTCGACTTAACGCATCTGCCACTGCGTTACCTTTTCCCGGAGTATAAGCTATACCAAAATCATATGATGCCAAAAACTCTAGCCAACGTTGCTGCCAAAGATTCAAATCCTTTTGGGAGAAAAGATACTTCAACGACTTGTGATCCGTAAACAACTCGAATCGAACTCCCAACAGATAATGCCTCCACATCTTCAGAGCAAATACAATCGCCGCTAATTCCAAATCATGAGTTGGGTAATTCCTTTCATGCGGCTTCAGTTGTCGACTGGCATACGCAACAACTTTATCCTTCTGCATCAGCACTGCTCCAAGTCCAGTACCACATGCGTCGGTGTAAACCACCATCTCATCATTCCCACTAGGAATAGTCAAAACAGGAGCACTCGTCAATCTCTCTTTCAGGATTCCGAAAGCTTGCTCGCACATAGCATCCCAACTGAACACTTGGTTCTTTTTCGTCAATCCTATTAATGGTGTAGCTATCTTGGAGAAGTCTTTGATAAACCGTCGATAATATCCTGCTAATCCGAGAAAACTTCTCACATCAGATGCATTCTTAGGTCTAACCCAATCCTGGATTGCTGCCACCTTAGCGGGATCAACCGCTATTCCATTTCCAGAAATCACATGGCCTAAGAACCTCACTTCACTCTTCCAGAAGTGACACTTCGAAAACTTAGCCTTCAGCTGATGTTTCCGCAAGATTTCCAAAACCATACGCAAGTGCGTCTTGTGCTCCTCTTCCGTTCTGGAATAAATCAGAATATCATCCACGAACACAAGTACGAACTTGTTCAACTGATCTCTGAACACTCTATTCATAAGATCCACAAAATATGCTGGCGCGTTAGTCAATCCAAACGGCATTACCAGCCACTCAAAGAAACCGGATGGTGTCCTAAAAGCAGTCTTCGGCACACTATCCTTAGCCACTCTCAACTAGTGAAATCCCGTTGCCAAATCCATCTGAGAAAACACCTTAGCTTCGTGAAGCTGATCAAACAAGTCATCTATTCTCGGCAATGGATACTTGTTCTTCTTAGTCACCTTATTCAGCTCACGATAATCGACGCACAATCTCAACGACCCATCTGCCTTGGTTGCAAACACAACTGGTGCACCCCACTCGGACACACTACGCCGAATGAATCCTTTCTGTAAAAGGTCATCAACTTGCACCCTCAACTCCTGCTGTTCCCTAGGCGCCATCCGCCTAAGAGGCATCACAACAGGTCTGGCTCCTTCAACTAGATCTATACGAAACTCGATCTCTCTATGCGGCAGCAACCCTTTGACTTCGTCAAAGACATCCTCGAATCCATTTGCGATTGGCACTAAAGACAGTCCATCCCGTGGAACAACTAGCGAATACATGAAGCTCATGAAGACGCCTTCCTCATGCTTACATCGTATCACAATCTTTCGCCCCTCCACATTCTCGACTGTCACCTCCAGCCTCTCACAATCAACCTTAGCCGCATACTTCCTAAGCCAGTCCATACCCAAAATAATTCCGAACCCCGCAAAGTTCAGAACAAAACAATCACAAACAAAAGAGCAACCATGACTCGATACAACTAGACCACGGCATAACATACACAAACAAGACGAACCCCCAACTGGATTAGTCACAACCAATGGCCTATCAACAATATCCGGTTCCAAACCCAACCGGCTTACGAGTTCACTACAAACAAATGAATGCGACGCTCCAGTATCAAACAGAACTCTAACTGGAACACCACATAGGAAAAGAGTACCTTGAACAACCACACTCTTTCCCTTCTCTTCAGCAGTAGGAGCTTTCGAAGACGACGGAACAGCTCCCAAAGCATAGGCTTGCACAATCTGCCTGTCCTTCCTCGGTTCTGGACAATTCTTCCTGAAATGCCCCGGCTTGTCACAGTTGTGACACTTCATCGGCACCTTAGGATTCTTACAATCCTTCGAGAAATGACCCTTCTGCTGACAGTTGTAGCAAGTCACCTCGCCTTTCGGCTTCTTCTGACCATCCTTACCCTTCTGCTGCTGCTGCTTCCTCTTCTTGTTTCCACCCTGCTGGGGTTTAGACTCTTCCCTGGTCACAGCAACAACAGATCCATCCTTAGGAAACAGACTCTCATGCCTGAGAGCTTTCTCCACAAGCTTCTCAAATGAATCGTCCAAATGATCCACCAACTGCCTCCCAAGATAACTATCCAAGCCGGTCACAAACTTCTCATTCTTCTGATAAGCAGATTCAATATATGACCGGGCATACTTGGACAAAGCTTCAAACTCAGAAACATACTCAAGAACAGATCTTCCACCCTGCTTGAGCTCTACAAACTTCTTGAACAGAACAGACTTCTGAGCTGTAGAAATGAACTTAGCTTCAAATCTAGCTTGGAATTGCTCCCAAGTAATCTCTTCCTCCGCAGTATCGATGGTAATAGAGTTCCACCAATCAGAAGCTCTCCCTTGAAGCGGCCTTGATGCCAACTTCCTCTTAGTTGCATCATCAATTCCCAAATCACCAAAGATCCTTCTACAAGCATCTATCCACCTCTGGACCTCAATAGTTGATTCTGTTCCCAAGAAAACCTTCCCTCCAAGAGCAGTATAATCCTTGCACAACTTAGCAAAATCCACTGGTTTCGGAGTTTGGACTTGAACTCCAACATCAACTGTTGCCCCCGGAACTGGTATCCTTCTCATGATCGAAGTCATCATAGTTTCGAACATGGCTGCATAATCAGCAGTCTCTTCAGTAGCACGGCCTTCCCTAGCAGCTGGTCTCCCTCTTCGACTCATTCTCAATATCTATAAAAAGGAATGATTAGAACATCTAGAGAAACAACTGCATAAAGGATTCAAACTCTACTAAGCTACTATATTATATATAGTAATCATCCATCAAAATACAATTACGTCTCTCATACGTAGTTACGACGGCGAGCGTTGGGTAAAATCGATTAACCTCGCACTGATACCAAATGTGACGACCGCCCATGACCCCTGCACCGAATCTAGAGAAAGTGCGCTGTAAAGTGTGCCAGGTGACCATGGACGATTGTCAAGGTAAATTAAAAACAACAGAATCTATCGTATTGCTCACAGCGCATGGACAAAATACAATAGAACATACGTATAGTGAAGCTTTACAGAACAAAATGCCATCATATAAAACTCCATAATAGTTGAATACAAGCATCCAAATAGTCAATACATCAAGCCTCACTACATATCTCTCAGAGAATACAAAACAGCCGAATATCCAGTACATATAAGAAGATAATATGCAACCCTCTAGCTCGTCTTCGATATCAGCATCGTGAGAAGAGAACAGCACCTGTCACCTGCTACCTAGTCTGCCCGTCCCAAAATGGACGAACAGCCCAAGGCAATAAGAATTAAAACATAAAGCCTTGAGTCAGACAACAGTCTTAGTGAGCAGTAAATTAACTAACAACATACCAAGAGAGCATAAAGGAAAAGGAATAGGAATACAACCCTCCCACTCCAACCTCATTCTACAGTGATAGCCCTCAGACACACACTAAGCAGAAGCAAACATAGCAGAGCATACAGTTTAAAGTAAAACTACTATCACTCGAGTCAAGGGCGATGTTTTCCAAGTACCAAGGCCTAAATCAGATAAGCACCCAGAAAATACCGCTCTTGAGTCCGAAAGACGATACAACCAAACATCCATGACTCTGGCTATCACTGTTATCATTGCTTCGATATCACCGTTAATTGAATGACCGGCACATTCTTTCAGCCGTCCGTCAAGGGCTAATGGAAACCCCGGTTCTAGACATAACTCCCGCACGTCGTCGCAGCCCGTGCCTAGGACTATCGAATCTGCCCAGAGTACTCGACCATCAACAGTTGGCCGTTGGGACTATCGAATCTGCCCAAACGTACTCTTGCTTAGAGCATGCTAGAACCTTCAACAACGATGCTATCCAAGCCTCCTAGTCATCCTCCTCGACGACTATTCTCATATCCATTCATTATCCTCAACTCGAATCATATCACCGAGTTATCAACATGCTTGGAATGATCCCGTCTGGATTAGACCAAGTCTTCATCACATGATTGCCTCGCTTCATCACATCCTCGCGAAGTCTCATCTCAACATCACATCATCAAATCTATGCATAAGAGCTTCATCATCCCGCTACATATGCCACGAGCAGCTTTCCCAATTCAAGAGCCTTTCCCTTAGCTTTTGAATCGTCTTCGGTCTAAATCAAACCATCAATCATCTAATTCATATCAATCAATCAAATCAAACATTAATCCAAACAATCAAGCATTCAAATATGATCTAAGTAGACAATTATAACAATAATGGCATTTTCGTAATTAAAGAGTTGAAAGTCCAATAAGCATGAAAACATGAACAATATCTCTACAAACTTG
The DNA here is from genome assembly GCA_030737815.1 of Allium fistulosum. Classification (NCBI taxonomy): domain Eukaryota; kingdom Viridiplantae; phylum Streptophyta; class Magnoliopsida; order Asparagales; family Amaryllidaceae; genus Allium; species Allium fistulosum. Next base: position 452,992,428 of record CM060906.1, on the reverse strand, counting down.
ATGAATAAACTTGCATAGGTTAACATGTGATAAAATGGATGTAACATCATCATGAACAATGGATCTACATGGATCTACACTTAGGATGAAGAAAATGCATAGAAATCACTATTTTAACACCAAATCGAGCCAACAATCCGATATACTCCTTTGGATCCGTGTGAGAGATAATCACCACTCACCAAATCACCAAAACAAACCCAAATCAACACGCTTCAGATCTGGACAGCGAAGGATCAAGCTTGATCTATCACGAATCCGCTTCAAACGATGAAATCTCTCTTGAAAAGATGAAGATCTTCAACTTTAGCTCTTGAATCTTCAATCTTGATCTTTGATTTGGATGGAAGGAAGCACTAGATTAGAGTGGAGAAAAGAAGTGAAGAAGTGTAGAAGTCGAGCTCTCAAAATGGCAGCACTTCGTCGCTTCAAAATCCGGATCCCAAAAATGAAGAGAAACTCTCCTATTTATAGCTGAAATCCCTATCTCGTCTGCCCCCATGAGTCGTTTACGACTCACGACTCAAAGCCCTACGACTCAACGACTTAACACACTTTTGCCTATGACTCACGACAAAACAGTTATCTCCTAAGTCGGTCACGACTCATAACGTGTGCCTACGACTCAACAAAACCCAGATCCCTTACGACTTAACAGTTAACTCGGCTACGACTTATTAACCTCACGACTTAGCTAGGCTACTGGGATACTCGTCTACGACTTGACTGGATATACGACTCAACCACTAACTCGTATACGACTTATCACAAAGGCTACGACTCATCCACTTGCGCGAGTTATCACCTACGCGCGACTCAACAGCTTACGACTCATCCCTTAACTCGTCCATGACTTAACTGGTTAGACGAGATAACCCATTCTACGACTCATCAAACAACAGGGATACGACTCATCAGATGACTTGGGTACGACTCATCAGATGACTTGGGTACGACTCATCAGATGACTTGGGTATGACTCATCAGATGACTTGGGTACGACTCATCAGATGACTTGGGTACGACTCATCAGATGACTTGGGTACGACTCATCACCTTAACTCGGTCACGACTTAACTGTTACAACTTAAGACTTATCTCGCCCAGTCCTTAAGTCGCGCCTACCCCTTAAGTCGTTCAAACGACTTATCCTTACACCCTTAACTAGCCAAATCCCTGAGTCGCTCCTATCCCCTAAGTCGTATACGACTCACGACTCACACTAAGTCGTTCACGACTCAGGACTTAGCCATTTTCGCCTAAAATCTGAAATGGCTCAAAAACTCTAAAATTCCAAATTCTGTCGAACTTGTCGATCCGTTATTTTACGGGTCGTTACATATACATATCCAAGGGTTAGAGGAGGATTTAAAGAAATCTAGCAAAATAGAATGGTATATATATATATATACATATATATACATACATATACATACATACATGTACATGTATGTATGTGTGTGTGTGTGCATATGTATAACTCTATTCTTCCCTAATCTATAATTTTCAAATCTAATATGCGTAAACAAATTTATAATATAATAGAAGGAGATATTATGGAAAAAGGGAAAGGCTATAGCACAAAGAAAATCTAAGGTGGTTCGTTGGGAATTAACTTTGAGTGACAATCTTAATTTTTCCCTAATGGTGTATTATGTAGTTGATGTTTGGATTTTTATTATGCCTTAAGGGATTTTGTATGCGTAAATCTATCAACTTGAAACCCCAAAATCTCCTCCATAATATGAAAATCTCGAGTTGTTTGGAATCTTAGTGGTTTTATCTCAATTTAGTAGAATTAGATTCATTAATATTTACAATATAAATATTTGTATTCTATTTAGTTCCACTTTTCAGTCTGTGATTGTAATGACAAAGGATTTTGAAGCAAGGAAATAAAAAGAGGTATGCAAAGTAATGGAAAAGAGGTTATTCTTCTTATCCATAGTTTGCATCGCCTATTTTAAAATAAGAATGCTTTTTTGTCGCTTTAATGCTATTTATTCAAAAATTGAATGGAACATAAAGGATTTTTACTGTAAATCTGCTTTAGAAAATAAGGACAATAATTTTACTATGTTGACCTAAAACAAATTGTTATGTTTTGGGTCCCATCTTTGAATATGCATACAAGTCTATTTCTATGTAATTAATTTATTTATGATATTGGTTTTTATGTGATTTCTGCATTAAATTTGGGACTTGTATAGTAATTATAGTCGTGAACAGTAAAATAGTATAATATAACACCTTGAATAAGAAACGAATAAAACTAATTAGGCATAAGTAAAATAATAACATATTCCTTTAAAACCTTAAAATTGGCGGTTGTAATTTTAAACTTGTAATGTATGTAATAATTAATAGTTAACAAACAATCAAATTAATAAGTTAAGAACAATGATGGAAATTAATTCATAAATAAAAGGTGGAATTAGAAGTTTCCCTTATAAGGCCTTCAATGCATAAATACAGGTGACCTGTGTATATATATGTATATGTTGATGTAATTTTATATTAAATGTTAGAGAGTGGAAAATTGGCTAATTTATAGGGATGTGGGGTCAGTTGAAAGCACATAGAAACCTGCCCAGCTAATCTGTCTACTAGCAGTGTGGCTTTTACAACTGATGTGGGACATCACCTATAATAAGTACACATGGTGGATACAAGGTTAGTCCCAATTTTTCAAGATAAGTTTGCCCAACTAATCTGGCTATCAGCACCTATAAATAGTTGGGCTAATATGGGAATCATGGTTGGATTACAAGTCATAATGACAAATATCCTAGGATAGGCCTGCTTTGGGGTTAAGGTATTAAATGGCTATGTTAGGGTCTTTCTATCCCTATTTAAGAAGTGTTAAATGGACAAGTTTATCTTTGGGTGCGTATTAAATGGATGAATTTATCTTTTACGTGCGCTAGGTAAAATCTTTTTAGGAGGTCCATTTCGAGGTTAAGGTATTAAATAGCTGTTGAAGGGTCTGTCTCTTCCCTAAATATTAAGTGGCATAGAAGAGATTTTCTATAATGATAGTTGGGCAGTACCAGAATGGGTTTGCCTAGGGTTAGGTATTAAATGGTTATTGGAGGGTCTGGTTATTTCCTATTTTAAGGGTATTAAGTAGCCCATGTACTTCCTCTCGCATTATTAGTATATGATTGGATAGGAGATGGGTTGTCAAACCTGATATTCTCTATAGTTGCATTGCACTCGCTTTTATAGCCATGGAGTAGGACTCGTAGGGCCACTAGCCCATAGTTGGAGGTATACGTGGAGAAATATAATAAATACGTAAAACATAATACTTATTTGAATGTTTACTGCCCATATATTATTATTATAAAACTTAAGATGTCAATTCACCGGACATTGTTGTTCTAACCCCCTCCTCATTACAACTTACAGAATAAATTTGACGATGAGAGTGAAGGAGGAGATGGCAAAGATCTCGAGGAAGTATTATTTATCTAATTATGTTTTTGATGTACCCAAATAATGTATTTAACATGGTTTATGTGTTTTGATACATTATATTTCTTAGACTTAGATATTTTGAAATGGTTACTTATTTGATTATTACATTTTATCCCTTCCACTGTTAGATTCTGAAAGCATAGATAGATAACTCTACATATTGAATCAATTATACCAACCAACAGCCAGCTCCGGAATGGACCTAAGGCTCGATGGGCTCTTATGGGTTGTGTGACGACCCACCTCCTTGATTCTCAGAAATCGACACTAATACATCCTCGGTATTGACATGTCGCAAATCCAAGTGCCGGAGAGGCAGATTATCATGGGGTAAAAGAAAATAAAGATAGAAGACAAAACAATAATAGAATCTCACAACATATTTAACAACTTGTAATCATATAGATAGTATATACAATCACTCTCAAAATGAGATATCAGAGTCATAGCAAGTACTAACCCAACTAAGAGAGTTATAACTGCCTAACTCTACAGTTACTGGTAGATATTTATACATAATACATACACAACAGAAAGTGATAGGTAATTTCAACAAAAAGATCCAAAATGCTCCATGCTCCATTCCAAAATGCTCCAAATAAGCTAACTACTTGGCTGCCTAGAAAAATAGGGCACCAAGAGTTTAAGGGAAAAAAATAAACTCCGGGTCAGTCATGGGGCTGGTGTGAGAAACTCAAAATACGTGTTTTGAAAACAAAGGGCATCTCATAAAAGCACACCGCACATAAACACAGAACGGGTTTTTACCTTATGATAACCAAAACATTTTCTATGCAAAATCATTTGATATTATTTTTAATGACATTTCTTTGAAAACGTTTGCAAGTAAACTTATTAATTTTAGCCGAAATTGTTACCATTATTAAATTCCGGATATGTTAGGCTCTATAAACAAAACTCTTACAAGGCTTGTTCGGAGAATGGGTTCCATACATTGGCAAGTCAGGGACTACCTTCCGTGCAGTCCACCTCTAGAGGGATGCACCAGTTCGGGACGTAACCGACCTATACAGGATCCTATAGCATACACAACATACTCAACATATAGAGAGTATATCTAGATAGGTGATGACCATACCTGTGACGACTCACATTTCGGAAGGTTTAAATCGACAATAATCCACACATGTCCAACTTAATCAATCTGGAACATATATAATCATCGGGGTTAATCAAGAAAAATAAGAAAAGAAGAAGAAAACAAACACAGAATCACGCGGCGGAATGACAAAATATAATAAAAATAAACAGTTCTTGAAGCTTACATTTGATTGTAATTTATACAACATTTATCAGAGTTATATATAGAACAGGGATAAATAAAATAATGTAGCAGACAACATGATGCAGGAATAATAATAGTAGCAATATACCAAATCTTCGTCTTCGTCCTCCAGAGAATAATCTTTAATGCGTTGAAAAACTCAAGACTGACCCGAGCGAAATGAAAAGAAAAAACACTCGAGTCTGGACTAAAATATCCTTATGTGATTCAAATCGATATCACATAATATGAGTGTAATGGTGTTAGAGATGTTTACGGGATTTCACATTTGTTATCCAGTGTATAACGAGCGTGCAATAACTCAAGAGATGTTACGGGATTTTCCATCTCTTAAGGATCAGTCAAATTATTTATATGTAGTATAATACGCAACATATATAATGTCTAATCAGTAATTTCTTAGCATTAAGGCTTTACATTAATCCCGCTTAACGCGTTTGAAGCATTGTCATACATTTTGCATATAACGCCCCAATAGAACGTCGGGGGATAGGGATGTGTCGTGATACGACAACACTAAACCAAAATCGTAGTGGCCTCGTATAGAGATAAGAGTATGACAAGGCACATGAGGCAATGTCAAAGGTAGGATACTACTAGTTCGGGTCATAGGGATGGTGGTAACGCATCGTAGCCACGATCGCCCACCGGGTACATCCATCCCATATCGAGTCAAAGGGAGGCTATCCCAAATCAAGGTGCACCAATCGAAACTAACAACAAGAGTAATAATATGGGCCGAGTCCACAAAAATCGAAGAATGGATGTCTGCTAGTGGTAATTAGCACACTTGGCCCTGTCAAGCCGTCCTGTTTTAGTCATTTCAAATTGGCACAGGTGCCAGGGTCTATCCATCATCGTTCTCTTTCTTCAAATCTGGCAAACGACGCCAAATCCAACCACTTCGTTCTGGAGTCTCCTCCGTGTACATAGTTGTCAAAGTGGTTCCAATATTGACAGAGAGTATGTCAATAAGAGGCTCCGGTCTCTTTAACAACCAAACGTCGTTTTTACACACCGGTTGGTACTTTTATATTTAGAAAACAATTTGTACTTGATATCAAAATATCATATTCGCTTCAAAATCAAATTCATTTTGAAATCGTCATATTTACTCAAAATATACAATTTCAATCCAAAATCATTTTGCCTTAATATCTCGATTTCAGTTCCAATTCAAAATTGCTTCGAATTTCCATTTGGGTTATAACTTCAATTTAACCCAATTCGTATTTAAATCAACTATTTAAATATAAACCTTCCAGCGTTTGACCAGTTTGAATTTTATAAAAAAGTTTGGAAAATTAAATTGTTTAAAAATTGTTTAAATAATTAAAATAGTTTGATATAAAATGATTTAAGTATTTAAAATGGTTTTATAAAGTAAAATAGTTTGGAAAATCAAAATAATTTGAATACTTAAAAAAGTAGATTATAAATAGTTTATATTAAAATAATTTATTTGAAAATAGTTTCAAAGTCAAACTGATTCAATTCCAAATCTTCCGATTCAAACCAATTTCCATTTCTATTTAAAACGATTCAATTCCGATTTCAATTCGAATTAACCTCGATTCCAATTTTAATTCAAATCAATTCCAATTCGATTCCAAATTAATTCAGTTTCGATTTCAATTCCAATTAATTTCAATTCTATTCAAATTTGAATTAATTTCAATTCGATTCTCAATTTCAACCATTTCGATTCATATAAATTCGAGTTCGATTTCAGAATATCGATTTAAATCACTGAATTCAAATTAAAATTAAATCTTCGAATTTAGATTCAAAACCTAAAATAAATTACATTCTGGAGTCCAAATTTTATATATCCAATTATATTACTTTTTACTTAGCAATAATTCAAAGTTCAAATGAAAGTTCAAATCTTTTTAAAACAAATCAATTTCCCGAATTCAAATCATATTTCGATTTTAACTTCAAAATCTCAAATTTCATTTTAAACAATTTCGTTTAACAAATTTAAATTTCACATTTCAAAACTCAAATTCAAAATTAATTCAATTTCTATGTTTCAATTCAATTTCATTTTTATAAAACAGAATCATTTGAATAAATTCAAATCCAAGGATTTGAAAACGTTAAATTCAACCAATCCATTGTCCGTATATAATTTTCTATCCTATGGCCAAGTGAATCAGTTATTTCAATTTAATTCTGGAATGGATATATATCATTTTAATCCAAAATAAATGTCATAGGTATATATCATTTCAACATATTTCTAAATTTTTTTGAAATAATTCGATTTACAGTTTTATATACTGTAAATAATATACAAGATGATAAAAGGATATATCAAAATAATTAAACATCCAAATCATCAAAAATATCAATCAATAATCCACCACAATCAACATCCAAATCAGCCATTAATTCACAACAATTTCATAGTTATCAATATTAGGTAATTTACTGGCAATTAAATTCCAATTTCAAATTTAACAGTCAATTCATATGTCAATTTCATTTTCAAACAACAGTTAATAAAATTAGATAACTTCACAATTTCAATCTAGCAAACATAAAAATATTATAGTACGTCATAAGCGTTAATAACACTCACCTTTATTTGAAACTGAAAATAATTTCAACTTCAAATAAATTCCAACTCGATCCCATATCGCAGACGGCGTCGATACGAATCCGCTGCAACTCGTTTCTTCCGAAACGGACCTCGTATGCAAAAGTTACGATTTTTATTAATATAACGATAATATGAAAACTAAATTAACTATATAAAAAAAATTAACAGTTACTCATTACCTATCCTCCCATGCGATGCTTCCCATGCCGATCTTCTTCCTTCTCGAGGATTTCACTCCTCAATTTTTTTATACAGATCGCGATCGTCACGCACGCCGCCACCATCGGTCGCAGTCCCATCCTCGCGCTTGCCCCCTACCGCGTCGCCTTCACCATCGCGTACGTGCACCCACGCTCATCGACCCAAGTAGTGAAACCCAAAACCCAAAACGAAAAGTGCTTGAAGCCATGCTCGAAGTTCGCCTCCCTCTTCTTCCCGAGTCATGCTCGAAGTTAGTCCCTCGATTGGTTTTCCTTTTCTTTTTCGTTCATTCTTTTTTAGAACGATGGCTGAGTAATTTGAAAAAGAAAGAGGGAGAAAGGAGATGGGGGTACGAGTAGATAGAATGGTGCGGCTATGTACGAATTGGGATGGGAAAGAAAGGTAATATATTATTATAATAAGGAAAATATCTAACTCTATTGGCCCACGAAATTTTGAACTCCAAAAGAAGTGTACTGTCTGGTTTCATAATGTTTTACCCTTATTCTGAACACAATGGAACTAGTTTCGAGGCCTAATTATATCGTATGCAGAAGATAGCTTTTCAAAATCAATTTATTTTAATTAAATTCTATGCGTTTCAAGCTCGCACAGCCAAACGACAAGTCTAATCGTGACGAAACTTGAAATCCAACAATAATTCACTATTACGGATCCGATGAAACTGGTTTCGTCAAAATCCGAGACAGTGGCCAAAATAGCTATTTTTACTCGTCAATTATAATATAGAATTTCCAATTTCTAATTATTCACTTTTAAATACAATTTCAAATGTTAACAATCTTCATTCATATTGAAATAAAATTTAAATCAATTTCCGATACCATTTTCATTCACATTAATTCAAGTTTCAATTATTTATATAACTGCAATATTAAATTTAAACAATTTTGATTATTCAATAAATCGCTATATTTTGAAATATAAGTTATTGAACTTATAAAATTTAACTTTTAAATCGAATTCAAATATAAAACAACTATTTCCATTTTACAGTCATTCAATATTCATTATTCAACTCCAACTATTGATTATAACCCATTCAATATATAGAATTCCATTTCAATATTTGTTATTGCCAAAATCATTAAAATTTAATTATTTCAAAATTTTATTAAAGTTCATATTCAATAACTACACTAATAATTCATTAAAATGTTCTTTCTAATCATTCTTATTCAATAATTTTATTAAATTTAATAATTTAAAATAGTTAAAAATACGGGTCGTTACATTCTCCCCCACTCAAAACTTTTCGTCCTCGAAAAGGGGTTAAGGTACATAATCTTACACTTGATATATTTTATTCAAGATAACCAACATATAAACAAAAACATCTTATTTACAAAACCTTTACTATGCTCTCGCTACGCCACTTCGATATCAGTTTTATAGAAATTATAACTTATATATAAAAACAAGTTATAAAATTTTTAAAATTTCAAAATTTTTCGAACACCCAAATTTATGGAAAATTTCGGCAGCGTCTCCTTTGCGCGGCTCAATTAGAAAAATTTTACAATAGAATATATAACACAAATATATATATCAAATAAACCAAATATACATCTCATCTCAATGATGAGGCATCCCGTAGGGAAAAATATAAAAGTGTCGTATGTAATTCGAGATATGTACCTTATTATTATTAATACGAGCGAGTTTGAAACACTCCACACCCCTTAATATACCAAAAAGGACACATTAAAAGGCGTGGTACATTGTAGGTATAAATAAAACTAACTGAGACTAAGATTCACAAGACAAATATAGATAAAAATAGCGGAAACTTAAAATAATAACTTAATTAAAACAAAGCTTCATAATTGCTTTATAAATAAGTCAAATACCAAATACCACATACATATTTAAAGATCCAATATGTCTCATGAAACAAAAACTCATAGTCTCAAAATAAGCCAGTACATAGAAAGAACAAAAGCTGAAATAAAAGAAATCATAGTAGAGAACTCCTCCAAGAAACCTTCGAGCAACAGCAATCTACTAACTTCTCCCTTGATTGCCTATGGGGGAAAAAGGGAAAATAGAGGAGTGGGTTAGACTAAATGTCCAGTGAATGATAGTAATTACTAGTGTCTTTAAGCAAGACAAAAGTAATAGAATCAACAACAGTTCTAGCATAAATAAGGATAATAAAGGAAATAGGAAAGAGATAAATTGGAAATAAGTACGATTAAATATTGCTCAATTTATAAGATAGGTTATTTTGATTGCTTGCACTTGTACTTGATTTCCGCTTTGATTAGGCTGAATTCCTAATCCTATAATTAGGATGTAACCCTAATTCTACCCTTTTTGATCGACCTGCTACTACATAGACCTTACTGCGGACCAGACGCTATATAACTCCCTACACAGCAGCGAATGGTATCTACGGAAGATGCACAGAGCAACTACTGTGGATCCAGACGACATATATAGCTTCCTACATAGAAGGCAATGGTGTTTACGAAAGACACCCATACTAAGCGCTTGGAACTCATAGCTATTACTGAGCACCCAAATGGAAGTCGCACGCGTAACTGCCACTATGCCCATGCTACCTTTTGCTCCACCTATTGGGTCTTCTTATTACCTCCAACTTCCAGCATAACGTGCACCCCATCTCACTTCAGGCTAATGTGAGAACACCGAGTGTCCATAGAAACTATAGGGGAAATGATGTTGGTACTGGCCCTTCATCCAAACAATATGTAGTTGCGCCCCTTATCCAAATCCCTTGTGATTTGGACTTCTATTTGACCAATTACTACCATTCTTAGCATAAGCGTGCCCTCTTCTCACTTCAGACTAACCGGAGACACCATTTTGTCTAATAGGGAATGCTATTTGGTACAGGTCCTACCTTCATCTTTGCTTATTAACTTAGGAAAATTATTTAAATAAGCCTTTACATTTTTCTCTACTATTCTTGCTTATTAATTTATCGTACGTCTTAAAATAAGCCTTATTATGTTCTTTTTCTTATTACAACCTACGTTATAATCGTGCTTATTACTTAACCCAAGGTCTAAGTGTGAAAATAAGCTTTTTTCATCATTTATTCTTTTTAGTTATAATTCTAAGTTATAACTAGGCCAATCTTTTTAATTCAGTCCAATTAACGTCATAATTAGGTGTAATTTTAGTCCAATTCCATTTATATTACAGTCTTTGAAATTTACATCTTATATTCCATTAATTCAGTTTTCTTACAATTTAATCCGTATTCGCATTAATCTTATTCTAATCCATACGCGAAGAAGAAGGAGGAATAAAAAAAACTGAAAATAGAAGAAAATCTAAAATGTATAAAGAAAATGTAAATAACTTATAAATAACAGTAAATAACTAAAACACTGTAAATAAACTGTAAATAATCGGAAAAGCTATAATTAACAGAAATAGATTAAAATTACTGAAAAGAATAACCGAAAGAAAATAGACTGAAAATAATTCTAAAAATTGTAAATAAACTACTGAAAAGGCTATTCCAAAAATCGTAGTAAAACTACAACTATTGGAAACCCTATTATTTTAAATTACTTAAAGAAATATTAAAATAATTACAATCACTCACCTCTGGTCCTTAGCTCTTCTTTAGGCCTTCTCAGATCGACTTAGGGTTGTTAAAATATTTTTATTAAAAAGATTTTCAACTTGGAAAATTATTCCTTTTAGGGTCCTTCCTAAAAAGGTGAACCCAAGCGGAGAAAATCTAGAATGATAAAAAGTGTTAGGCCTAGGGTTCTATTTATAGGGTTAGAAGTGGATCTTGGACCATTGGATTTGGAGATTGAATAGGATGCAACCACGTTATAGGCTGAATATGAGCCATCAGATGGGAGCACGGAAGGACTAGATGGAATAGAAGAATGCAAAATGACGCGTTCGCTAGCTACTGGAATGAAGGAATGAATCCTTTATTCATTCACTTGAGGCAGGTCGACCTTAGGGTCGACCGCCCACTGTGCTAGGTCGACCGACCGGTCGACCTAGGAAGTGGGATGGTCGACCTCCCCATAACTTTTTTCATTCTTTTATTTTCCGATTCTTGTTTTGTGCATAACTTCTTCATATTGACTTGAATTCTGAAGTTCTATATATTGAAATTGACCAGATAATTACCACGGACACAATGGTGCAACTCCCGTGGCTCAATTCTGATAATTCACAAAGTTATTTTATTGTTTAGTTAATTAACGAATTAATTATTACGGGTTAAATTTCGGGTTGTTACATTCTCCCCTCCTTAAGTGATTTCATCCCCGAAATCTCTAAGGATAAAAGAATGTACTAAATGCTTTCATCCAATTCTACAACCAACTACTCAATCATCAACCATTCATCCATTGTCCTTAAGTTTTTCTAATGCAATTTATGATACCTATGCAATTAGTGTAGTGTAAATGTCCCTAACTAATGAAAAGATTAGGTGGTCCGCTGATTCAGTTGACCTCCTTTTATGCAATCATGTCTGTGCTATGTATCCAAAATTTCCTAATGATAACTGATAATTCTATATGCGTGCTACAAACATCATCCAAATGCAAAAATCATGTGATAAACATCCATTTATAGCAACCATGGAAAAAAATAAAAATGAGCACACATCCATATGCATATGCTCTAGTGTCCTAGTTAGGCTGATCCCTAAAGAATAATAGTGCCTGGTGTACCTATATGCGTCCATAGCATCCACTAGTAAACACTTGCAACCACTAGCATACATCATTCATAACATGTTCTATTAACATGTTTACATCAAATCCTACCATCCATAGGTTAAATCCTAAGTCCTATCCTCCCAAAGGATAATAAAGGAAAGAACCTATTCAAAACTAAAGATGGACAAAAGAAATTCCAAAACCTATTATCAAAGAGACATGGATATGAGATATGAATTTTCTCCTAATTAAATTAGTCTTCTGCGAAATCTCTCTAACCATGTCGGAACCAAGAAGCAACCTTTCCGTAGACTCCAACCAACATGAAGATGTCTTACACGGCCTTCCCAAAAAAAAAGAGCTTCAAAAGGTGCCATTGTAATGCTAGGTTGAAAACTACGACCATATGAATTCCACTAAAGAAAGATGCTTTTCCCATGTCCTTCCAAAATCAAGAATACTCATTCTCAACCATGCTTGTCTTACTATGCTACTAATTTCATTTTACCATTCTTCATGAATCAACATTCCTAGGTTCTTATTAGTGTCCTATACACTTTACGGAAACTTCCCTTATTACTCCTAAAAGTAATTACTGCTATCTCCTTACACCTTTTCCGTTACTCCTAGGAAATGATTCTTATCTACTCCACGTTTAAGAGTTTGTTTTGGTATTTATTACCTTGTTTTAAAATCTAAGGTTCCTAAAATTTTTAAAACATCAAATCCCAAAATCTTTGTCTTTAAAAGTGTTATCTTTTTAGTTTCTATTAATTTCAAAAATACTTGGTCACTTAATATTATTTCCTAAACCTAGAGGGAAAAACTTCCAAATTTTTAAGCCTAAAACTTGTATCTCCCTTTCTTTTAAAGACTTTTACAGTTTTCTATAAAAATTTGGATTTTCAAATTTTACTTTTATTAAGTTTTTCATTTCAAAAACTTATTTACTTTTTCACCGAACCATTTTCTTTTAAATATCTTTAAAATATCCTTTATGTGTTTTCAAAATAGCTTCTTGTTACACCTAATAGTCTCATATCTTAATGTATTGGAACTTTCTTGTAACGACCTTGAATTTTTGTCATTTAAAATGTGAATATTTAATTGAGTTTAAATATTCGAATGATAGTTTAATTTGAAATTCGAGATATCAGAATGAATTTGGCAATTTAATTATTGAATTTAATTTACTAAAGTTAGGTAAAAATTTGTATCTTCAGTTTTAAGTTGGTTAAAAATATTTTCAAGGCTTGGAAAATTTATATTAATAATACTGAAGATAATAAAAGCTTCAGAATTGAATTTGAAACTGTTTTGTTCAGTTTTGAAATTTTATCGTTTAAATCGATATTTAAAAATAGCGTTCCGGGGCACAGTCTCGGAATCCGACGAGACCAGTTCCATTGGGTCCGTAATATTGTATTATTATCGGATTTCAATTTTCGTGGTGATTGGAGCTGTTGCGTGATCGTACGAGATAAAAACGCATAGACAATAATTTATCGATTTAATTTAAATATCTTATATCATTTCACTAGTCAAAATTCTTTCCCATCAGCCGACCTATTCTCTGCTGCAGCACACAAACTTTTCCTTGTAAAGCCGACCTTCCCTTTTCGTTTTAAACAAACAAACAAAAAATTTCTCGTTCAAAGAAAATTAATGGCCAGAGGAAATTTATTTCGTTCTGTATAAAACAATGGCCGCGTTTGGAAAAAATTGAATTCTCCTCTCCTCCCAGTTCGAAACTGCCTTCCCCAAAATTCCTCTTCTCTTCACTTAAACTTCTTTTTTGCACTTCGATTCGAAAAGAAAAAAAGAAAGATAGGAGATGAGGCGATCGAACTCGCTGTCGTATGAGGGAATATCGATTAGGGCAAAGGAAGCTCGAGCAAAGGGGGGCATCGCGGTCTGACACTGTGGTTGCGAGGGGCTAACAGTGAAGCAATTCGAAGTCGTGGCTGGCGAATCTAGGGTTTCGTGAAGTGAAATCGGTGACGGCGGCTCATGGAGTTGGGTGGCCAGAGGCGTCAGGCACGCGAGTACCTGGCATCGACGAAGTGGTGGGTCACATGGGTTTCGGTTGTTGTTCGGCAGTGCGAGGCTCAGGCGACTGTCCCGATTCGATGGTCGAAGTGGCTTCGAGGAGAGTCGCGAAGCATGGGTGCCAATTCGTTGTCAGGGAAGGTATTTTTGTTTATTTATTTATTTTTATTTATCTGTATGTGCATATGTACAGAATGAAATTTTGCAGTAAAGTGTATATTTATTTACAGAGGGAAAATAATTTAATCTATATATATGTATGTAAATACAATAAAGTAAAATTCTATTATTTGTACAGTGAAGGAAATTTATATATACAGAAGTAAACATAAATTCATATAAATTATGAAAAAGACTTTGAAAAATATATAGGAATTTTTAAAAGGTTTGAAGAATTTATAAAAGTTAGATTTTTGGAAATCTATAATCTATTTTTTTATAAGAATATATATAATTTCAAAAGGAAAATTTCTAGTTAAAATTAAATCATTGGCTAATTAAAATTATCAAATGAAAATTGATTATTCGATTTATTCGAATATTAATAAATTGTATAAATTGTTTATACAAGGTCAAAATTTGCAAAGAAAACAAACCGGAATGGAAATGAGTTGGAATGGAAATGGATTGCAAAATAAAAGCAAAGGTGAGATCTTCTCACTCAAATTAAAATTTGGAAATTCAGTTATTGATTTATTGATTGTTTGGGTGATAGTATATATAGTAGTATATAGCAATATATATATATATATATTGGAATATGTATATATTGGAGTTGATTTTCCCACAGTATATAGCGGATGAGACCCTATGCGCCGCATAATAGCGGATGATATTTTATAAATCCCATATACCGTGATATTCCACCTCGAACTGGAATGGGTATTGTGCTAACATCTGTGGATGTAAGGAAAACGGGTTGGAGGGATCCAACTGGATTCCTCAAATTTTATGAATTTGTTTCATATGTTGTATGAATTTGTTTCATATGCTGTGTGATTATTTATTTATAATTTGTGAATGATTATATTGACGATTGAATTTGTTAAAGGCTAAAATTTAGCCGAATGTATTTTTGGTATCGCTGGATACCAGAAATAAATGAAATTGGATTTTTGAAATTTAAAGTTGGAAATTTTAAGAAAATTCCTTTTGAAAGAATTAGGTGAATTTAAAAGAAGAAATTAAAGTATTAAAATTAATTTTCGTAATCTTATCGAATAAATTCCAAAATATGGGAAAGGATATAAATAAATGGGTTTTGAATAATATTGTTTAAAAGTTGAAGAATTTATTTAAAATGGAATTTTGAATGGTTTGGAAGAGGTAAAGGAATTTATTTTAAAAAGTGATAAATTTGTTTGAAATCCAATTAATAATTGATTTGGTATTTGAAAATGGATCTTTTGGAAATCGATATGAAAATTGATTTGGTGTTGAATAAAAATGGATTTTGTGTTGAAATAAATTTGGAAATCGATTTGTAAAATGATTTGTTAATTGGAAATAAAATTAGAAATTGATTTGTAAAATGATTTGGTATTTGGAAATCAATTTGTAATTGATTTGGTAATTGAAATGAAATTTGAAATCAATTTTGAATTTGATTTGGTGTTTGAAAGTGAATAATTGGAAATTAATTTGAAAATCATATATCGATGAAATTTGGAAATTTACATTCACAATGGAATTTATAAAGAAAAAGGGAAATAAATCATATCGGGAATTTTATTCCGAGTGTGAAAATGTGATTTGAAATTTGTTTTCAAAGTGATGAAGTGTGGAAAATATATATCTTGTGAAGATATTTGAAATAAATAATTTGGGAAAATTATTTAAATTGGTTGATTGTTGTGAATGTTGTTGATAGTTAAATCACCGACTATCAATATTTGCCTTTGAAATGGCACTTGAATTTGTTTTAAAACAAGCGCTCATTATTCGGTTAAGCCGGGAAAGGACTTTGTGTCATATAACCCATTCCGAATAATGGTACGACGTTATGAATTGCAATTGAAGACCGGTGTGAAGACCGGGTATTTTCGAAAGTGAAAGGATTACCTGTCGATTGTCTCTGCACCGGGTTGCTCCAGTATAGAGATTTATATCACTCTTCTTGTGATGGGAAGTCCGGACGTGATTAGTGAATATCCGGATTGCAAGGGCTTCTTTGGAAGTGCCTTCGGTTCCATTCGATCCCGGAACGGACTTGTATGGATGTGTGTCTGATGTTACACTTTGAGATGTAAAGCTAGTTTCTATCAAATACATTTCTGTTGGTGGCGGAGAATTTATTCTCTTAGCTTAACACCCTTCTCTGAGACGTACGAGCTCAGAGGTTATGTAGTTGATGGTTACTAGTGATACATTCCCAATTTGGTAATGTGGCATACGAAGTGCTGTTGATCATTTGTTGATCAAAGCATGGCTTTGTGAAAAAGCGTAGCTTTGTGGACGAGACTTCGTCGAGCCTAACAACCCAGTAATGGTCGAAACAGGAATGCTGCGGCAAGGCTTTAGGGGTCGCGCCCTTAGGGTATGTCCATTTCCTTCTGGATAAGAGGTGATATCATGGTATGAAGCCCAGATATTTTACCTATGTTGATGCTGCAAATTTATTATACTTTGTGGTTGTTGCTTTGTGGTTGAGGATCCTCGGATAAAGGTCGGTAACGACCGGGGGATGGCATACTTGTGTGTTAGTTACCTAGTTACAGCTGTACAGCGTGAGGTAGCGTCAGTGTGTTGGTTACCTAGTTACAGTTGTACAGCGTGAGGTAGCGTCGGCCTTGTGTTTGCAGAGATCCGGTTAGGTTCTCGGGGCGTCTTTCCAGAGGCGTTTCCATTTCGGTGTAAGGAAGTTCCTTTGCCTGACCATTTGTTGGAAATCCAAAGAAACAATACGCGCCCTATATGGTTTTAGTTGTATAACCTATTATGGAATGTAGCGGTAACCTGCTATTGAACATAGTAGCTATAGTAGGCATAAGTGTGAAATGTCTATGCTGGCTAAGATTAATATTATACTTTCGAAATGTTTTCCACACTAGACATTAATAATAATATCAACTGATCTTTCGTAGTAAGCATCTTTGACTATCATAAGGAGAAATCTCCTCCAATTCTGCGTTTGCATTGTGTGTGTGGCGGGAGGCCTTATGGTAGTTCCATTTTCCAAAAGCAATGCGAATTTCTTTTATTTTCTTTGTGAAAATAACTGTTTTACGATCTCACACCAGTCACCATGACTGACTCGGAGTTTATTGTTCCCTTTCTAAACTCTGGTGCCCATAATTTTCCACATGGGAAGCCTAGAGTTATGTTATCAGAATATTCTGGTTATTCTGGAGCTTTGGAGATGGGCTGGATGGCGAGACGTACTACCGTACTTATTTATTTATTCCGCTGTGTATTCTGTATGAGGACAAGTTTATGTAACTGTCCATTGTTGTATTGAGTTGTATATTGACTCTGATTGATGTATGTATAAACTGATATAGTTCTTTGTTTAAAAGACTAATGATTATTTATTATATATTGTTCCGCTGTGAATGTGAGATTCTGTTGTTGTTTCCGTTTCTTCTTCCTTATTTTTCTTCTGTCTTCTTCTACCTCTTCTTTTAACCCTAATGGTTCGGATTTCCGGCATTCGATTATGCAGCAATTGATACCGTGGACGTATTAATGTCGACTTTTGAGCGTCGAAAAGTCGAAACGTTACATTTCTCTTATGAGAAGTTATTAATGCTAAAATCTTCTATGAATATTTTAAAAGATAATTTCATGTTTATATGAAATTACAAGGAACTTATTTTTATATTTTTCGAAATAGGCTACACAAAATAAGGTACTTTTCATACCTTGTATATCTCTTTCATGTATTTCTTGTAACTTGCACAAAATGTTTTTATCGATTTCATAGAAAATAATACCATTATTCTTTTCATTCCAATAGATTGAAATATGTTTAAATTATATTCTTCCATGATAAATATTTTCTAATATCTAACTTACACATTTTCCTTTAAGAAAAATTCATCTTCAAAACTGTTTTAATATTGCCATAACTGCAAAAACACTTCCTTACACTTATTAATAAATAGTGTACTTTGCAAACCATTTTGTTTCTATACTTAGAAATTACCTTGTAAAATACATTTTTATTTGGGTTAAAACGGATGTTGCATAAAACACCGTTACTACAACCCAAAAATAATAGTGTATGGATTCAATTAAATAAATACCCATATATCTCTTATACCTATGTAAAAATATTTCTCTTGGGAGTCACTTACTATAACAATAGTGTCATAGCCTATGCTCCTCTTATTTTTCGTGAAAACATTTATTACAACAATAAAAGTTGTAATCTATGTTTTTGATACTCGATACACTCTAGGTTTTTCTATTAAAAATCTTTGTTTACTTATAATGAAACTAGTGAGTTATTTATATATACTCCATAATTCTTCAAAAAGAATTCCAATTTTTCATTATTTAAAAACCGACTTAAATTCCATACCATTCTTCAAAAAACCCCATGTTTATTTTCTGAAAAAATATCAACAATGAAAATTTTCAATTCCAACAATTACAAAAAAAATTCAACTTTTTAAATTTCGAAAATTTCATTTTATTGGCCTTAGCATAAATTGGGTCTTCCACTTAATACCCTCAAAGTACTTTTCCTAAACTCAAGGCTTTTACTCCTATTCCTCTTATATACTCATATTTGTTCTAAGGCATCACTGTCGAATCCACTTGTCTGAGACAATTATAATTTCTGCCATTACCTACACATGGACTTTCTTCTCTGCTTGTCTACATAATTTTATTGTACATCTCTAACCTTTGCCTACCTCTCTTTGGATTTCCATAATCCCAATCCTAAATGTACAAAACCGTGTCTTAAATCCCTATCATGTGTAGACATTCTCTATGCCCCAATAAACGCACTTCAAAAGTGATACTTCAAGAACTCTACTCTCAACCGACGAACACGAAGCATACAAAGAACCTTCTTTAGATGAATAACATGCTCTTCCATACTTCTTGGAAAACACCAAAATGTCAACCACGAATACCAAGACGAACTTTATTTTAGGACATCTCTAAAAACATGGTTCATCAAATCTATAGAATAGGCTGGGACATTGGTTAGCCCAAAACTCATGACTAACTACTCAAAGAATCCATCTGGTGTCCTAAATGCAATCTTATCAATGCTATCATCAGCGACCCTAAGCTGATGAAATCCAGTGTCTAAATCAAACTAGGAGAATACCGAAGAGCCAACTAACTCGTCAAAAAGATCATCCATCCTAGAGAGTGGTTAATGGTTCTTCTTTGTGAGCTTATTCAATTCTCTATAGTCAATGCAAAGTCGAAGAGAACCACCTGCTTTGGTAGAAAAGACAATTGGCGCTCCCTATTCTGATATGTTTCTTCTTATGAAACCTTTCTCCAAAGCTCACAGATCTGCTTGCTCAATCCCTTCCTTTCCATATTCCCTACAGGTAATGCTACTGGCTAGCAAAATAAATCCTGAAGTCAATTTCTCTCTTAGGGGGGTAGTCCCCTAACCTCCTCAAAGATGTTTGGAAAAATCTCCAATGACGGGAACCGAATCTAACTCTTATGATGATGAATCGAGAGAATTAAGGAAGCTCAACATAACTGACCCTTGCGGGTCGCAAGAAATCTTGAGAGTCCTACTGATGCATGTATCTAGTCTAACGACTCTCCTCTCGCAATTTAATATAGCTCCATATATGGATAGCCAATCTATTCCCAAACTCATCCCATACCCCGAAAATCCCAAAATATAGGTGTCATAGTCAAATTCTACACCTAGTATAAATTTTCAAACCCCTACAAATCATAGACAAGTGTGCCGATCCTCCTATGGGGTTTGAAACAATAATGGGCTCTACTACTAAAGAGATGTCTAAGTGCAAACAATCTACCAAAGAACTAGAGATGAAAGAGTGTGATGCTCTAGGATCGAAAAGAGTCTGAATGGGAAAATCAGAAATAGAAACTAAATTTTCCTACCTCGATCCGGTCTGATGCTGGAAGGTATTGCATCCAAAGCCTGAATCTACGCTGCAGGCACACTCGCTCCTTGCCCCATCTTCTGAGGACAAAACTTACTAAGATGACCGGGTTGTCCACAGCTGTAACACTTCTTCACCTTCTCTCTCTTGCGGTCACTTGCGTAATGACCAGTCATTCTACAACGGTTACATCTCCCACTTTTCTTGATTCGCTTCTGAGGGCCTTCCCTTTTCCTCTTATCCTTCTTGCCCTTCCACCACTGTTTCTTAGAGCTTGTAGGAACCTGCTTAAGTTCTCCCTTCAGCTTCCAATAAGTAGGTTGACCACTCTATCGGTCCTCCAAACCTAACCGCCTAAACTTTCGCTCCATATCTTCCAACCTAGCTTGTGTCTCCTTGAAATTCTTTAGGCCAGAAAACATTCCGCCCCTTATGCTAGTGAAGTCATTGCATAGCATAGAAAAATCGGCTGGTGTAGGTGGATTAACGGGATTTCCACCAACTGGTGTTGTATTAGGCGCTTGCCCTTGCACCTCTGGTACTGTAGCTCTACGAATCCAGTCATCCATACTATGAAAAGAAAAGGAAACTTAGGCTCGAAAGAATCGAAAGAAGATTGAACTGGACTTTGAGGGGATTTTTATAAAAAATCTTTTATACTTATAAAACTATTCTAAGAGTTCTTTTCTGAAAAAATACTTTTAAAACAAGTTATTCTGGAAAATACTTTACTTTTAAAAATATATTTTTAGGAATCCTGTAACCTAGCTCTGATACTAAGTGGAACACCACACACCCCTTAATATACCCAAACGGACACATTAAAAGACGTGGTGCATTTTAGGTATAAATAAAACTAATAGAGACTAAGATTCACAAGACGAAAATAGATAAAAACAACGGAAACTTAAAATAATAACTTAACTAAAAAAAAGCTTCATAATTGCTTTATAAATATGTCAAATACTAAATACCACATACATATTTAAAGATCCAATATGTCTCATGAAACAAAAACTACTAGTCTCAAAATCAGAGTACATAATATCCCTCAGAATAAGCCAGTACATAGAAAGAACAAAAGCTGAAATAAAAGAAATACATAGTAGAGAACTCCTCCAAGAAACCTCCGAGCAATAGCAATCTACTGACTTCTCCCTTTATTGCCTATGTGGGGGAAAGCTGAAAATAGAGGAGTGGGTCAGACTAAAAGTCTGGTGAATGATAGTAATTACTAGAGTCTTTAAGCAAGATAAAAGTAATAGACTCTACAACTGTTCTAGCATAAATAAGGATAATAAAGGAAATAGGAAAGAGATAAATTGGAAATAAGTACGATTAAATATTGCTCAATTTATAAGATATGTTACTTTGATAGCTTGCACTTGTCCTTGATTTCCGCTTTGATTAGGCTAAATTTGTAATCCTATAATTAGGATGTAACCCTAATTCTACCTTTTTTGATCGACCCGCTACTCCATAGACCTTACTGCGGACCAGTCGCTATATAACTCCCTACACAGCAGCCAATGTTATTTATGAAAGATGCACAGAGCAAATACTGTGGATCCGGACGACATATATAGCTCCCTACACAGAAGGCAATGGTGTCTACGAAAGACACCCATACTAAGCATTTGGAACTCATAGCTATTACTAAGCACTCGAATGGAAGTCGCACGCGTAACTGCCACCATGTCCATGCTACCTTTTTCTCCACCTATTGGGTCTTCTTATTCCCTCCAACTTCCAGCATAACGTGCCCCTCATCTCACTTTAGGCTAATGTGAGATCACTGTGTGTCCATAGAAACTATAGGGGAAATGCTGTTGGTACTGGCCCTTCATCCAAACAATATTTAGTTGCGCCCCTTATCCAAATCCCCCGTGATTTGGACTTCTATTTGACCAATTACTACCATTCTTAGCATAAGCGTGCCCTCATCTCACTTCAGACTAATGTAAGCCACCGTTTTGTCTAATAGGGAATGCTATTTGGTACAGGTCCTACTTTCATCTTTGCTTATTAACTTAGGTAAATTATTTAAATAAGCCTTTACATTTTTCTCTACTATCTGTGCTTATTAATTTATCCTAAGTCTTAAAATAAGCCTTATTATGTTCTTTTTCTCACAACCTACGTTATAATCATGCTTATTACTTAACCCGAGGTCTAAGTGTGAAAATAAGCTTCTTTCATCTTTTATTCTTTTTAGTTATAATTCTAAATTATAACTGGGCCAATCTTTTTAATTCAGTCCAATTAACGTCATAATTAGGCGTAATTTCAGTCCAATTCCATTTATATTACCGTCTTTGGAATTTACATCTTATATTCCATTATTTCAGTTTTCTTACAATTTAATCTGTATTCGCGTTAATCTTATTCTAATCCATACGCGAAGAAGAAGGAGGAATAAAAGAAAACTGAAAATAAAAGAAAATCCAAAACGTATAAAGAAGATGTAAATAACTTATAAATAACAGTAAATAACTAAAATACTGTAAATAAACTGTAAATAATCAGAAAAGTTATAATTAACAGAAAAAAATTAAAATTACTGAAAAGAATAGCTGAAAGGAAATAGACTGAAAATAATTCTAAAAACTGTAAATAAACTACTAAAAAGGCTATTCCAAAAATCGTAGTAAAACTACAACTATTGGAAACCCTATTATTTTAAATTACTTAAAGAAATCTTAAAATAATTACAATCACTCACCTCTGGTCCTTAGCTCTTGTTTAGGCCTTCATGGATCCACTTGGGGTTGTTAAAATATTTTTATTAAAAAGATTCTATCCTTGGAAAATTATTCCTTTTGGAGTCCTTCCTAAAAAGGTGAACCCAAGCGGAGAAAATCTAGAATGAGAATAAGTGTTAGGCCTAGGGTTCTATTTATAGGGGTAGAAGTGTATTTCAGACCATTGGATTTGGAGATTGAATAGGATGCAACCACATTATAGGCTGAACAGGAGCCATCGAATGGGAGCACGGAAGGACCATATGGAACAGAAGAATGCAAACTGATGTGTTCGCTAGCTACTGGAACGAAGGAATGAATCCTTTGTTCATTCACTTAAGGTGGGTCGACCGCCCATTATGCCAGGTCGACCGGCCGGTCGATCTAGGCAGTGGGATGGTCGACCTCAAGGTCGACTTCCCTATATTTTTTTTCATTGTTTTATTTTCTGATTCTTGTTTCGTGCGTAACTTCTTCATATTGACTCGGATTCTAACATTTTATATATGGAAATTGACCAAAAAATTACCACGGACACAATAGTTCAACTCCCGTGGCTCAATTCTAATAATTTCATAAAGTTATTTTATTGTTTAGTTAATTAATGAATTAATTATTACGGGTTAAATTTCAGTTGTTACAAAGTTCGCTCGTATTAAGCGAGCAAAAGCATATTAAAACCCACGTATACATCCAAACGGTGTTCGTATGTATCTATATCAACTCAATTTTGAATATTAGTCACTTATAATAAGATATCGAACATGTATAAGTTAAATAAAACCACACAGCCTGAATTTTGAATCCAAATCACAAACATTAGCACCAATACACGATAAAACAATAATATGCAGCCAAAACAATAAAATCGATGATTTACAACCAAAGAAACCATTCACAATTATTAATATTCATCCAATTAATTCATATCTATATGAATTTACACTATCCAATGTCGATATTTAACTCCATTTCTTATTAACATTTAATTGGTTTACTTCCATTTTATTTACATCTATTTCATTTACATTTGATTTATTCAAATTTTAGTTATTTCACTTATGTTTGACATATTCCACATAAATTCATTTATGGACCATAACTCATGTCATTTAATCTTATCTAAATTAAATTTCACTTCATTACCACTTAGTATATTCTATTTAATACTAATATCATTTATAAACCATCTCCTAAACATTTAAGCCTATTACAACCATTTTTATAAAACACAACTCATGCTTATTTATTTACTTTCCATAATTTAAGTTCATGTTAACTAACTGATTCACTAATTAGTTCACTTCGTATATTTAAATTCATATTAATAATTTTATTTAAGTAAATTTCGTTTTATAAAACGATTCACTTCATTCGTTTATTCATTAATTCAAATTCATCTTAATAATTTTACTTAAGTAAATTTTACTTTATAACTCCAATTCATATTAATAAATTTTTATCACCATTAATTTCATTCAATTTTCTCTTAAGTTAATTTCCGTCTTAAAATTCATTTCATTAACTTATTTCATATTCAATTACTTACCATTCAATTTATTTAAACTCACTCCACTTGCATTTAATTTGTTTACCTCAAATTTAAATTAAATTCAATTACTCATATTAATTTGACTTATACTCATTTATTTTTATTCAATTTCTTTCACAATTCAAATTACATTTCATTTCATAATTCAAGTTGTATTCATTTTATAGCTTAAGTGGAATTAATTCACTTTACAAATTTATCTAGTTCCATTTAAATCTAATTCAATTCATTTAATCTTTATTAAGTGAAATTTTATTTCATTTAATCCATTACTCATTTTATTCGACTTTATTCAAGTTAATTTTTCTTATCATTCGCATTCATCAAATTTAAAATTTGTTTTTAGCTTAATATTTCTCAAATTTATAAGTTATACAACTTATTCACTTAAAATTTCATGTCATTATTTTATTTAATTCATTTCAAATACAATTCATTTTATTTAAGCTTTCCTGAGTTAGACTTCATTTTATTTACTACATTTCACTAACTCCATTTAATTAACATTCTTAGGTTAATTCTTTTTTTTCATATCTCAAATTCGAATTTCCTTTTGTTTGCTTAACCAAAATATTCAACAGTTTTAAAATTTAATTTTACTTTCCTGTTCAAATTTATAAGTTATAAACTTAACTTTTTTTTCTACTTATGCTATTTCAATTATAAGTTCAAAACTAATTCCATATATTTATCAAATCATAATTGAAATATTTTTCACAATCAAAACTTGTTTTAACCGGAAATAAATTTCTTTTGGTAGCAATTCTCACTCAGAAACTCAAAAATGAATACTGGCGATGCTGCAGTTATCCGCAGGATTATTTCGCAGCGACTAGAGCGAGTTCAATACTTTATTCCTTCCAAAAATCCTTTCAAATTATATTATAGTCAAAACACTTTCGAATAATATTATGATTAATTTTTGAAGGCTTTGAAAACAAATTTTGAAAACAACGGGATTTAAATTCTAAAGTTCTCAATTTTTAAATCCTTCTATTTAAAAGCTATATAAATATAGTCATGCAATTTCATTACTTTATTATGAAAATATTTCATTAATTTACTAATTTGTTATTTCAAACAATTCATATTATAATTAGATTTCAATTCAATTTAATTATCAAATGCTTCATGAAATAAAATTCACAAAGTGTTCGTTTTATTTTAATTCAACCAATAATCGATGATAATTAAATATTATCATCTCCTAACAACTAACATTCATTAATAATTATATAGGCTTATGAAAGTTATAATTTTATATGTAAAATATAATTTAGGCAAAATTATTTCATTTACTTGATTTTAAAACAATATTATGTCAACTTGCATCGCTTAAGTGTTTAGAAACCCTTATCGATAACACAGCGTCCCACGCATCGACCAGAATTCATAAACAACTCAACGCATAAGTAAACACAATATAAAACATTGTATAACACTAACAAGTATGCGCTCTCATATATATACGCTCAAACAAGCTCATTCTGGGTAATACTACCCTATCTCTAATGAGTCAAACCCTACAAAGCTAAGGTTATCGCTAAACCGAAGCTCTAATACCAATTGTGATGACCCATGTTTTGAAAGGTTTAAATCGATAATAATACACACATATCCAACTTAAACAATCCGGAACATAGATAATCATTGGGGTTAATCAAGAAAAATAAGAAAAGAAGAAGAAAACAAACATAGAATCTCGCAGCGGAATAACAAAATATAATAATAAAATAAACAGTTCATGAAGCTATTTATATTATACATTTGACTATAATTATACAACATTTATCGGAGTTATATATACAACAGGGATAAATAAAATAATGTAGCAGACAATATAATGCATGAATAATAATAGTAATAATATACCAAATCTTCATCTTCGTCCTCCAGAGAATAAGCTTTAATGCGTTGAAAAACTCAGGACAGACCCGAGCATAATGAAAAGACAAAACACTCGAGTCAGGGCTAAAATATCCTTATGTGAGTCAAATCTATATCACATAATATGAGTGTAATAGCGTCAGAGATGTTTACGGGATTTCACATCTCTTATCTAGTATATAATGTGCGTGCAATAACTCAAGAGATGTTATGGGATTTTCCATCTCTTAAGGATCCATCAAATTATTTGTATGTAGTAGAATACACTACATATATAATGTCTAATCAGTAAAATAAATATTTTTCTTAGCGTTAAGGCTTTAAATTAATCCCCCTTAATGCGTTTTTAAGCATTGTTGGACAGTTTGCATATAACGCCCCAGTAGAACGTCGGGGGATAGGGTTGCACCGTGATAAGACAACACTAAACCAAAATCGTAGTGGTCTCGTATAGGGATAAGAGTATGACAAGGCACGTGAGGCAATGCCCAAGGTAGGATACTACCCATTCGGGTCATATGGCTGGTTGTAACGCATCATAGCCACGACCGTCCACCGCGTACATTTATCCCATATCGAGTCAAAGGAAGGCTATCCCAAATCAGGGTGCACCAATCGAAACCAACAACAAGAGTAATAATATGGACTGAGTCCATGAAAATCGAAGAACGGATGTCCGCTAGGGGTAATTAGCCCACTTGGAACTGTCAAGTCATCTTGTTTTAGTCATTTCAAATTGGCACAAGTGTCGAGGTCTATCCATCACTATTCTCTTTCTTCAAATCCAGTAAACGATGCCAAATCCAACCACTTCGTTATGGAGTCTCCTCCGCCAATAAGAGGCCCCGGTCTCTTTAACAACCAAATGTCGTTTTACGCACTGGTTGGTACTTTTATATTTCGAAAACAATTCGTACTTGATATCAAAATATCATATTCGCTTCAAAATCAAATTCATTTCGAAATCATCATATTTACTCAAAATATACAATTTCAATTCAAAATCATTTCTCCTTAATATCTCGATTTCAGTTCTAATTCAAAATTGCTTCGAATTTCCATTTAGGTTATAACTTAAATTTAACCCAATTCATATTTAAATCAACGATTTAAATATAAACCTTCCAGCTTTTGGCCAATTTGAATTTTAGAAAATAGTTTGGAAAATCTAAACTGTTTAAAAATAGTTAAAATAGTTTGATATAAAATGATTTAAGTATTTAAAATGTTTTATAAAGTAAAATAGTTTGATATAAAATGATTTAAGTATTTAAAATGTTTTATAAAGTAAAATAGTTTGGAAAATCAAAATAATTTGAATACTTAAAAAAGTAGATTTTAAATAGTTTATATTAAAATAATTTATTTGAAAATAGTTTCAAACTCAAACTGATTCAATTCCAAATCTTCCAATTCAAATCAATTTCAATTTCCATTTCCATTTAAATCGATTCAATTCCGATTTCAATTCAAATTAACCTCGATTCCAATTTTAATTCAAATCAGTTTCAACTTCGACTCCAAACTAATTCAATTTCGATTTCAATTCCAGTTAATTTCAATTCTATTATAATTTGAATTAATTTCAATTTGATTCTCAATTTCAACCTTTTTGATTCATATAAATTCGAGTTCGATTTCAGAATATCGATTTAAATCACTGAATTCAAATTAAACTTAAATCTTCAAATTTAGATTCAAAACTTAAAATAAATTACATTCTTGAGTCCAAATTTTATATATCCAATTATATTACTTTTACTTAGTAATGATTCAAAGTTGGAATGAAAGTTCAAATCTTTTTAAAACAAATCAATTTCCCGAATTCAAATCATATTTCGATTTTAACTTCAAAATCTCAAATTTCATTTTAAACAATTTTGTTTAACAAATTTAAATTTCACATTTCAAAACTCAAATTCGAAATTAATTTAATTTCTATATTTCAATTCAATTTCATTTTTATAAAATGGAAT
Organism: Allium fistulosum; assembly: GCA_030737815.1. NCBI lineage: Eukaryota > Viridiplantae > Streptophyta > Magnoliopsida > Asparagales > Amaryllidaceae > Allium > Allium fistulosum. The sequence continues at coordinate 452,963,884 of CM060906.1, read as the reverse complement.
CATTTGACTAAATTCAAATCCAAGAATTTGAAATCGTTAAATTTAACCAATCCGGTGTCCGTATATAATTTTTTATCCTACGGCCAAGTGAATCAGTTATTTCAATTTAATTCAGGGATGGATATATATCATTTCAATCCAAAATAAATGTCATAGGTATATATCATTTCAGCCTATTTCTTAATTTACTCGAAATAATTCGATGTACTATTTTATATACTATAATAATATACATGATGGTAACAGGATATATCAAAATAAATAAACATCCAAATCATCCAAAACAGCAATCAATAGCATCCATCACAATCAACATCCAAATCATCCAATAATTCACAACAATTTCATAATTAACAATATCAGGTATTTTACTGGCAATTAAACTCCAATTTCAAATTTAACAGTCAATTTTAATTCCTACAGTCAATTCATATGTCAATTTCATTTTCAAAGAATAGTCAATAAAATTAGATAACTTCACAATTTCAATCTAGAGAACATAAAAATATTATAGTACGTCGTGAGCGTTAAAAACACTCACCTTTATTTGAAAATGAAAATAATTTCAGCTTCAAATAAATTCCAACTCGATCCCATATCGCAGTCGGCATTGATACGAATCCACTGCAACTCGTTTCGTCCAAAACAGATCTCATATGCAAAAGTTACGATTTTTATTAATATAATGATAATATTAAAACTAAATTAACTATACAAAAAAATTAACTGTTACCATTACCTATTCCTCTTACGCGATGCTTCCTAGGCCGATCTTCTTCCTGCTTGAGGATTTCGCTCTTCAATTTTTTTATATGGATTGCAATCGACTTCCATGCACGCCACCACCATCGGCCGCCGTCCTAGCCTCGTGCTTGCCCCCTACCGCGCCGCCTTCACCATCGCGTATGCGTACATGCAGCCATGCTCGCTGACCCAGGTAGTGAAACCCTAAACCCTAAACGAAAAGTGCTCGAAGCCATGCTCGAAGTTCGCCTCCCTCTTCTTCCCGAGTCATGCTCGAAGCCGTGCTTGAAGTTCGTCCCTCGATTGTTTTAATTTTTTTTCTTTTTCGTTCATTCTTTTTTCAAACGATGGTTGAGTGATTTGAAAAAGAAAGAGGGAGAAAGGAGATGGGGGTACGAGTAGACAGAATTGTGATGACCGCCCATGACCCCTGCACTAAACATGGAAATAGTGTGCTGAAAAGTGTGCCAGGCAGCCATGGACGATCACCAAGGTAAGTTAAAACAGCAGAATCTATCGTATTACTCACAGCGCATGGATAAAATACAATAGAGAATATATATAGTGAAGTTTCACAAAATAGAATCTCATCAATTAAGCTTTATAATAGTTGAATACAATCATCTGAATAGTCAATACATCAAGCCTCACTACATATCACTCAGAGAATTATACAAGCAGCGGAACATCCAGTACATATAGTAAGAAAATAATATGCAAGCCTCCAGCTCATCTTCGTCATCAGCATCGTAGGAAACTAAGAATAGCACCTGTCACCTGCTACCTAGTCTGCCCATCCCAAAATGGATGAACAGCCCAAGGTAATAAGAGTTGAACATAAAACCTTGAGTCAGACAACAGTCTTAGTGAGCGGTAAATTAACTAACAACATACCAAAAGAGCATAAAGGTAAAAGGAATAGGAATCCAACCCTCACACTCCACCTCTTTCTACAGTGATAGCCCCCAGACACACTAAGCAGAAGTAAACATAGCATAGCAAACATTTAAAGTAAAGCAATTATCACTCGAGTCAAGGTCAATGTTTTCCAGGTACAAACCCCCAAGGCCTAAACCAAGATCAAATAAGCACCCAGAAAATATTGCTCTTGAGACCGAATGATGATACAACCAAACATCCATGACTCTGGCTATCACTGTTATCTTTGCTTCGATACCACCGTTAATTGAATGACCGGCACATTCTTTCAACCGTCCGTCAAGGGTTAATGGTAACCCCGGTTCTAGACAAAACTCTGCACGTCGTCGCAGCCCGTGCTTGGGACTATCGAATCTGCCCAGAGTACTCGACCACCAACTGTAGTCTTTTGGGACTATCGAATCTACCCAGCATACTCTTGCTTTGAGCTTGCTAGAACCTTCAACAACGATGAAATCTCAGCCTTCTAGTCATCCTCCTCGACGACTATTCTCATACTAGCCCAAGCGCCTCTCGAGCCAACCATTATCCTCAAACTCGAACCCTTTCACCGAGTCATCAACATGCTTGGAATGATCCCGTCTGGATTAAACCAAGGCTATTTCACATCATGCCTTGCTTCATCTCATCATAGCAAAGCCTCATCTCAACATCATCATCAAATCTAACCATATGAACTTCATCATCCGCGTCATATGCCACGAGCAGCTTCTCTTATTCAAGAGCCTTCCCCTTTAGCTTTTGAATCATCTTCGACCAACTTGTCCAAATCAAATCATCAATCAACTAATTTATAACAATCAATCAAGTCAATCATTAATCCAAGTAATCAAGCATTCAAACATGATCTAATAAACAATTATAACAATAATGGCAATCTTGTAAATAAAGAGTCTAAATCTAACAAGCATGAATCATAAGCAATATCTCTACAACTTGATGAATGAACTTGCATAGGTTAATATGTTGTAAAATGGATGTCAAATCATCATGGACAATAGATCTATACTTAAGTTTAAGAAAATGCATGGAAATCTCTATTTTAACACAAAATCAAGCCACCAATCCGATATACTCCTTTAGATCCGTGTGAGACATAACCACCACTCACCGAATCACCTAAACACCTTAAAAGCAACACACTTCAGATCTGGACAGCGAAGGATCTAACTCGATTCTCCAAAATTCCGCTTCAAACGATGAAATCTCTCTTCGATGGTTGTAGATCTTCAATCTAAGCTCTTGGATCTTCGATTTGATCTTCGATTTGGATGGAAGGAATCACAAGATTAGAATGGAGAAAAGAAGTGAAGAAGTGTAGAACTCGAGCTCTCAAAATGGCAGGACTTCGTCGCTTCAAAATCCGGATCCCAAAAAATGAGGCAAGGACGTGTATTTATAGGCTGGAAATTCCTTAAGTCGTCCGCCTCCTTAAGTCGTCCACGACTCATAAAACCCCACGACTTACGACTCAGCAAATCCTACGACTTAACAAACCTTCCGACCTACGACTTAACCATCCCCTTCGACCTACAACTTAACAGATTCCCCGACCTAACACTTGCGCGACTTAACACATACGCACGACCTAACACTTAGGCACGACCTAAGACTCAACGACTCAGCACTCAACGACTTAACGTCCTTGCGACTTAACACCTTTAGGTCGTATAACGACCTAACTATACACAACATACTAACATAGGTCGTCTACGACCTAACTAACTCGCATAGTGACTCAACGACTTAACTTAACTCGACGACTTAACGTCCTTGCGACTTAACGACTCATCCAAGGTCGCGACCTAACTAAACACAGGGTCTCTCGACTTAACACCTAAGTTGTCTGGACGACCTAACAACTCACGACTTAACACCTTTAAGTCGTCTAACGACCTAACTTCAACACAAGGTCTCACGACCTAACTATAACGACTTAAGCCTTAACTCGTCCATTCCCTAAGTCGCTTATCCTGTTAAGTCATTCCATTCCCTAAGTCGCTCCACCGACCTAAACTATAACACGACCTAACCCCTTAGGTCGCCTAAACCCTTAAGTCGCAAACTTCTTTAGATTGTCTAAACACTTAAGTCGTCTACCCCTTAAGTCGTCTACCCCTTAAGTCGCAAACTTCTTTAGGTCGCTCCACGACTTAATCTTCCACACGACCTAACTTCTACACGACTTAAGCTCTAGTCGACTTAACAACAGTACGACCTAATGACAACTGTTTTACGATCTTTCGATCCGTAAAAATACGGGTCGTTACATTCTCTCCCCCTTAGGAATTTCGCCCCCGAAATTCCAAATAAACAAGAGCAATCAAAAACTATTCCGCATGTCTACCATCCATAGCAATCAACAAACCATGCGTCCAATTCTAGCCTAGCATGTAGAATTCTAAAACTAGAACAAGTTACAATGTCGTGAGATGACACAACACCTTATTGTCATACCTTGAAGAGTTCAGGATGAGCTGCCTTCATCCTCTCTTCCACCTCCCATGTACAGTCGTTAACATCATCACTCCATTGTATCTTGAGCAACCTAACTACCTTCCTCCTAAGCTGTTTCGTGTCAGTTTCCACAACACGAAGCAGCTTACGAGGTCTCTTATCAACTGGATCAACCTCGAAATCTTCACAGCTATCTGCAGAAACCAAAGTATTCGAGTCGTGCACATACTTCCGTAGATACGATACATGAAAAACATTGTGCACACCCGACATCTTTTCTGGTAATTCCAATTTGTAGGCGAGCTTTCCAATTCGCTCGATGATCGGGAATGGTCCAAAAAATCTCGGAGTCAATTTTCCTTTCTTCCCGAATCGAATAACATTCTTCAGTGGAGAAATCTTCACAAAAACCATATCACCTACGTTGAATTCCAAATCCTTACGACGCTTATCAGCATAACTTTTCTGACGATCTTGGGCTGCCTTCATTCGTTGCCAAATGATATCTATGCAATCCGAAGTCTGTCGAATCATTTCTGGCCCAATTATCAACTTTTCTCCTGTTTCCAACCAACATGTCGGAGAGTTACACGGTCTTCCATACAATGCCTCATATGGTGCCATACCAATGCTTGACTGGTAACTGTTATTATATGAAAATTCCACCAAATGAAGGTGATCTTCCCATGATCCTCCGAAATCTAAAACACATGCCCTGAGGAGATCTTCCAAAACTCGGTTGACTCTCTCGGTCTGACCATCTGTTTGGGGGTGATAAGCTGTACTCAAACACAACTCGGTTCCCAAAACTTCCTGGAAGCTCTTCCAAAATCTACTAGTGAACAATGGGTCTCGATCGCTCACTATACTTTTTGGAATACCATGGAATCGAACTATCCACTTAACATACAGCTCAGCCAACTTTGATGCAGTCCTGGTCGATCGAACTGGAATGAATCTTGCACTCTTAGTCAGACGATCTATGATGACCCAAATCCCTTCATTTCCTGTTCTTGTTCTAGGTAGCCCATTAATAAAATCCATCGATATTTGCTCCCACTTCCATGTAGGAACTTCTAATGGCTGAAGCAATCCACTTGGCTTCTTCTGTTCGGCTTTTACCAACTGGCAGTTCATGCACTTGGAAATAAAATTTCCAACATCCTTCTTCATACCTTCCCAGTAATAGGTTCTCTTCATATCCCGATACATCTTATTTCCACCTGGATGAATTGTCAGCTTCGAGTGATGACTTTCCTTTAAAACTTCATTTCTCAATTCATCTATATCGGGAACAACTAGTCGTCCTTGCTTCCGAAGCCAACCCTCTCGATCGACCTCGAATCCTTTATCCTTTTCTGGGTCCAATCCAGATTCCAAATCACGGATAATCTTGACAAGCTTATCGTCTCGCTTTTTCCTCTCGCCAATTCTTTCCACAAGAGTAGGTCTTATCGATAAGTTTGCCAACATCTCAGGTTCCAATTCACATCTGGGCCTGAAGTCAAATCCAGCTAAATACTCGAGACTCTTCCATTCTGAAAACATGGCTCCCAATCCTTCATGTCTTCGACTTAACGCATCTGCCACTGCGTTACCCTTTCCCGAAGTATAGGCTATACTAAAATCATATGATGCCAAAAACTCTAGCCATCGTTGCTGCCTAAGATTCAAATCCTTTTGGGAGAAAAGATACTTCAACGACTTATGATCTGTAAACAACTCGAATCGAACTCCCAGTAGATAATGTCTCCACATCCTCAGAGCAAAAACAATCGCCGCTAACTCCAAATCATGAGTCAGATAATTTCTTTCATGCGGCTTCAGTTGTCGACTTGCATACGCAACAACTCTACCCTTCTGCATCAGCACTGCTCCAAGTCCAGTACCACATGCATCGGTGTAAACCACCATCTCATCATTTCCACTTGGAATAGTCAAAACAGGAGCACTTGTCAATCGCTCTTTTAGGATTTCGAAAGCTTGCTCACACTTAGCATCCCATCTGAATACTTGGTTCTTTTTCGTCAATCCTGTTAATGGTGCAGCTTCCTTGGAAAAGTCTTTGATAAATCAACGATAGTATCCTGCTAATCCAAGAAAACTTCTCACATCAGATGCATTCTTAGGTCTACCCCAATCCTGGATTGCTGCTATCTTGGCGGGATCAACCGCTATTCCGCTTCCAGAGATAATATGGCCTAAGAACCTCACTTCACTCTTCCAGAAGTGACATTTCGAAAACTTAGCCTTCAGCTGATGTTTCCGTAAGATTTCAAAAACAATACGCAAGTGTGTCTTGTGCTCTTCTTCAGTTCTGGAATAAATCAAAATAGCATCCACGAACACTAGTACGAACTTGTTCAACTGATCTCTGAACACTCTATTCATAAGATCCACAACATATGCTGGTGCATTGGTCAATCCAAACGGCATTACCAGCCACTCAAAGAAACCGGATGGTGTCCTGAAAGCAGTCTTCGGCACACTATCCTTTGCCACTCTTAATTGGTGAAATCCCATAGCTAAATCCATCTGAGAAAACACCTTAGCTTCGTGAAGCTGATCAAACAAGTCATCTATTCTCGGCAATGGATACTTGTTCTTCTTAGTCACTTTATTCAGCTCACGATAATCCACACACAACCTCAACGATCCATCTGCTTTGGTAACAAACACAACTGGTGCACCCCATTCGGATCCACTACGCCGAATGAATCCTTTCTATAAAAGATCATCAACCTGCACCTTCAACTCTTGTTGTTCCCTAGGCCCCATCCGCCTAAGAGGCATCACAACAGGTCTGGCTCCTTCAACTAAATCGATACGAAACTCGATCTCTCTATGCGGCGGTAACTCTTTGACCTCATCAAAGACATCCTCAAATCCATTAGCGATTGGCACCGATGACAGTCCATCCCGTGGAACAATCAGCGAATACATGAAGCTCATGAAGACGCCTTCCTCATGCTTACATCGTATCACAACCTTTCGCCCTTCCACATTCTCGACTGTCACCTCCAACCTTTCACAATCAACCTTTGTCGCATACTTCCTAAGCCAGTCCATACCCAAAATAATTCCGAATCCCGCAAAGTTCAGAACAAAACAATCACAAACAAAAGAGCAATCATGACTCGATACAATCAGACCACGGCATAGCATACACAAACAAGACGAACCCCCAACTGGATTAGTCACAACCAATGGCCTATCAACAATATCCGGTTTTAAACTCAACCGGCCTACAAGTTCATTACAAACAAAAGAATGCGACGCCCCAGTATCGAATAACACTCTAACTGGAACACCACATATGGAAAGAGTACCTTGAACCACCACACTCTTTCCCTTCTCTTCAGCGGTAGGAGCTTTCGAAGAATATGGAACAGCCCCCAAAGCATAAGCTTGCACAATCTGCTTGTTCTTCCGTGGTTCTGGACAGTTCTTCTTAATATGCCCCGGCTTGTCACAGTTGTGGCACTTCACCGGCAACTTTGGATTCTTGCAATCTCTGGAGAAATGGCCCTTCTACTGACAATTGTAGCAGGTCACTTCGCCCTTCGGCTTCTTCTGGCCATCCTTACCCTTTTGCTGCTGCTTCCTCTTCTTGTTTCCACCATGCTGTGGTTTAGACTCTTTCTTGGTTACAGCAACAACAGATCCCTCTTTAGGAAACAGATTCTCGTGCCTGAGAGCTTTCTCCACAAGCTTCTCAAATGGATCGTCCAAATGATCCACCAACTGCCTCCCAAGATAATTGTCCAAGCCTGTCACAAACTTCTCATTCTTCTGGTACGAAGATTCAATATACGATCGGGCATACTTAGACAAGGCTTCAAACTCAGAGACATACTCAAGAATTGGTCTTCCACCTTGCTTGAGCTCCACAAACTTCCTGAACAGAACAGATTTCTGAGCTGTAGAAATGAACTTAGCTTCAAATCTGGCTTGGAATTGCACCCAAGTAATTTCTTCCTCCGGAGTATCAATGGTGATAGAGTTCCACCAGTCAGAAGCTCTCCCTTGAAGCTGTCTAGATGCGAGCTTCCTTTTGGTTGCATCCTCGATTCCAAAGTCACCAAAGATCCTTCTACAAGCATCTATCCATCTCTGGACTTCAATAGTTGACTCTGTTCCCATGAAAGACTTTCCTCCAAGAGCAGCATAATCTTTACACAGCTTAGCAAAATCCACCGGTCTTGGAGCTTGAACTTGAACTCCAACATCTACTAATGGCCCCGGAGCTGGCATCCTTCTCATGATCGAAGTCATCATGGCCTCGAACATAGCAGCATAATCAGCAGCCCCTCAGTAGCACGGCCTTCCCTAGCAGCTGGTCTCCCTCTTCGACTCATTCTTTAATATCTATAAAGGAAATGATTAGCACACCTTGAGAAACAACTGCATAAGGAATTCAAATCCTTCTAAGCTACCATATTGTATATAGTAATCATCCATCAAAATACAATTACGTCTCTTATACGTAGTTACGTCAACGAGTGTTGGGTAAAATCGATTAACCAAAGCTCTGATACCAAATGTCACGACCGCCCATGACCCCTGCACTAAACATGGAAATAGTGCGCTGAAAAGTGTGCCAGGCAGCCATGGACGATCACCAAGGTAAGTTAAAACAGCAGAATCTATCGTATTACTCACAGCGCATGGATAAAATACAATAGAGAATATATATAGTGAAGTTTCACAAAATAGAATCTCATCAATTAAGCTTCATAATAGTTGAATACAATCATCTGAATAGTCAATACATCAAGCCTCACTACATATCACTCAGAGAATTATACAAGCAGCGGAACATCCAGTACATATAGTAAGAAAATAATATGCAAGCCTCCAGCTCGTCTTCGTCATCAGCATCGTAGGAAACTAAGAACAGCACCTGTCACCTGCTACCTAGTCTGCCCATCCCAAAATGGATGAATAGCCCAAGGTAATAAGAGTTGAACATAAAGCCTTGAGTCAGACAACAGTCTTAGTGAGCGGTAAATTAACTAACAACATACCAAAAGAGCATAAAGGTAAAAGGAATAGGGATCCAACCCTCCCACTCCACCTCTTTCTACAGTGATAGCCCCCAGACACACTAAGCAGAAGTAAACATAGCATAGCAAACATTTAAAGTAAAGCAATTATCACTCGAGTCAAGGTAAATGTTTTCCAGGTACAAACCCCCAAGGCCTAAACCAAGATCAGATAAGCACCCAGAAAATATTGCTCTTGAGACCGAATGATGATACAACCAAACATCCATGACTCTGGCTATCACTGTTATCTTTGCTTCGATACCACCGTTAATTGAATGACCGGCACATTCTTTCAACCGTCCGTCAAGGGTTAATGGTAACCCCAGTTCTAGACAAAACTCTGCACGTCGTCGCAGCCCATGCCTAGGACTATCGAATCTGCCCAGAGTACTCGACCACCAACTGTAGTCTTTTGAGACTATCGAATCTACCCAGCATACTCTTGCTTTGAGCTTGCTAGAACCTTCAACAACGATGAAATCTCAGCCTTCTAGTCATCCTCCTCGACGACTATTCTCATACTAGCCCAAGCGCCTCTCGAGCCAACCATTATCCTCAAACTCGAACCCTTTCACCGAGTCATCAACATGCTTGGAATGATCCCGTCTGGATTAAACCAAGGCTATTTCACATCATGCCTCGCTTCATCTCATCATAGCAAAGCCTCATCTCACAATCATCATCAAATCTAACCATATGAGCTTCATCATCTGCGTCATATGCCACGAGCAGCTTCTCTTATTCAAGAGCCTTTCCCTTTAGCTTTTGAATCATCTTCGACCAACTTGTCCAAATCAAATCATCAATCAACTAATTTATAACAATCAATCAAGTCAATCATTAATCCAAGTAATCAAGCATTCAAACATGATCTAATAAACAATTATAACAATAATGGCAATCTTGTAAATAAAGAGTCTAAATCTAACAAGCATGAATCATAAGCAATATCTCTACAACTTGATGAATGAACTTGCATAGGTTAATATGTAGTAAAATGGATGTCAAATCATCATGGACAATAGATCTATACTTAAGTTTAAGAAAATGCATGGAAATCTCTATTTTAACACAAAATCAAGCCACCAATCCGATATACTCCTTTGGATCCGTGTGAGAGATAACCACCACTCACTGAATCACCTAAACACCTTAAAAGCAACACACTTCAGATCTGGATAGCGAAGGATCTAACTCGATTCTCCAAAATTCCGCTTCAAACGATGAAATCTCTCTTCGATGGTTGTAGATCTTTAATCTAAGCTCTTGGATCTTCGATTTGATCTTCGATTTGGATGGAAGGAATCACAAGATTAGAGTGGAGAAAAGAAGTGAAGAAGTGTAGAACTCGAGCTCTCAAAATGGCAGGACTTCGTCGCTTCAAAATCCGGATCCCAAAAAAATGAGGCAAGGACGTGTATTTATAGGCTGGAAATTCCTTAAGTCGTCCGCCTCCTTAAGTCGTCCACGACTCATAAAACCCCACGACTTACGACTCAGCAAATCCTACAACTTAACAAACCTTCCAACCTACGACTTAACCATCCCCTTCGACCTACGACTTAAGAGATTCCCCGACCTAACACTTGCGCGACTTAACACATACGCGCGACCTAACACTTAGGCACGACCTAAGACTCAACGACTCAGCACTCAACGACTTAACGTCCTTGTGACTTAACACCTTTAGGTCGTATAACGACCTAACTATACGCAACATACTAACATAGGTCATCTACGACCTAACTAACTCGCATAGCGACTCAACGACTTTACTTAACTCGACGACTTAACGTCCTTGCGACTTAACGACTCATCCAAGGTCACGACCTAACTAAACACAGGGTCTCTCGACTTAACACCTAAGTTGTCTGGACGACCTAACTACTCACGACTTAACACCTTTAAGTCGTCTAACGACCTAACTTCAACACAAGGTCTCACGACCTAACTATAACGACTTAAGCCTTAACTCGTCCAATCCCTAAGTCGCTTATCCTGTTAAGTCGTTCCATTCCCTAAGTCGCTCCACCGACCTAAACTGTAAAACGACCTAAACCCTTAGGTCACCTAAACCCTTAAGTGGCAAACTTCTTTAGGTTGTCTAAACACTTAAGTCATCTACCCCTTAAGTCGTCTACCCCTTAAGTCGCAAACTTCTTTAGGTCGCTCCACGACTTAATCTTCCACACAACCTAACTTCTCCACGACTTAAGCTCTAGTCGACTTAACAACACTATGACCTAATGACAACTGTTTTACGATCTTTCGATCCGTAAAAATACGGGTCGTTACAAGAATGGTGCGGCTATGTACGAATTGGGATGGGAAAGAAAGATAATATATTATTATAATAAGGAAAATATCTAACTCTATTGGCCCGCGAAATTCCGAATTCTGAACTAAGTGTGTCGCCTGGCATTCATAATGTTTTACCCCCATTCCGAACATAATAGAACTAGTTTCGAGGCCTAATTCTATCGTATGCAGAAGATAGATTTTCAAAATCAATTTATTTTAATTAAATTCTAAAATTAAATTCTACGCGTTTCAAGCTCGCACGGCCAAACGACAAGTCTGAATGCGATGAAACTTGAAATCCTACAATAATTTACTATTATGGATCCGATGAAACTAGTTTTGTTGAAATCCGAGATAGCTGCCAAAATGGCTATTTTTACTCGTCCATTATAATATAAAATTTCCAATTTCTAATTATTCACTCTTAAATCCAATTTCAATGTTAACAATCTTCATTCATATTTAAATAAAATTTAAACAATTTCCGATACTATTTTCTTTCACATTAATTCAAGATTCAATTATTTAAATAATTGCAATAATAAATATAAACAATTTTGATTATTCAATAAATCACTGTATTTTGAAATATAAGTTATTAAACTTATAAAATTTAACTTTTAAATCGAATTCAGATTATAAAACAACTATTTACATTTTACAGTCATTCAATATTCATTATTCAACTCCAACTATTGATTATAACGCATTCAATATATAGAATTCCATTTCAATATTATTATTGCCAAAATCATCGAAATTTGATTATTTCAAAATTTTATTAAAGTTCATATTCAATAACTACACTAATTATTATTAAACTTTTATTTCTAATCATTCTTATTCAATAATTATATTATATTTAATAATTTAAAATAGTTAAAAATACGGGTCGTTACAATACCCTAATGGGTGCGACCCATTTAGCCGCACGGCATGCCCTGTTTAAGCCATTTCCGGTTGATGAGGCCTGAGGTAATGATTACCTTTTACATAGCACATTTTTCTTTGAATGCCACATTGTCACTCCTTGATCACATAACCGATTTCTACAAACATATAACTCCTAAGCTCATATGTCACAGGAAAGAATGTTAAGCTAAAAGAAGTTGCCTTCTCCACCACCAAACAGATGATACATTCATAGAGATCAATCAATGTAATTAGAAATGCAACGTCAGACATTCGTCCATACAAGTTGTCCAGGAACAGGAAAACCCAAACGCACTCTTCTACTACATCCTATCGGGGATTAATCCTAGGATTAGTAGCGAGAAGTCCTTGCATCGAAGATCTCAAATGGAGAACTACTACAACATAAATATGATATGGGAAATTTCCCCCGAGGGTCAGTGATAACCAGCCCCACATTCCATCTTCCAAATTATTTCCATGTGTTCACTTCGAACATGTAAATTGGTTCGAAGTGGTGTTTGGATAAGAATTACTGAAATCCGACCCAGGTTCCTTCGAACCAATCATCGATAAAAAGATGTTCGGTAATGTAACGGCCCGCAAACCCGTACCCCTTGAATCGACTCTATTCTCCAACATATCGACTCAAAGTGAAAGGAAATACGAACCATTAGGGTTAAAGAAGAAGGAGGTAAGAAGAAGAAATAAAATAAAAACAGAATCTCTCATCGCAGCGGAATAAAATATAATAGATAATAATTGATCTTTACAGAAAGAAACTATATCTGTTTATACATACATCATCAGAATACAACTTCAGAGTACAATACAATCAACATCACAATTCAGGACAGTTATAATAATTTGTCCTCACAAGATGACTATACCACTTATGATTCACAGCGTAATACAACAAATACGGGTGATACGTCTCGCCATCCAGCTCGTCTCCTAAGCTCCACAGCATCCTATCCTGTATCTGTAATACTCGGTCTAACCTGAGCATTATAACAAAATAACACCCGAGTCAGTCTGGAAAACCAACGTGAGAAAACACACTCAATTGGATTATTAAAGTTTTCCAAAACCCTTTGAAATCAAAAGCATCTCGTAAGACCACGCCACAAATAAACATGTTGGGTTTTTACCTTACGATAGCCAAAACACTTTTTATCAAATTCGTCTGATATTATAATAGTGTCTATAGAAAGTAAAATAGAATCCAGCTGAAATGCTTGCATCTCACGTTTCAGCAATAGTTGGGCACAATCAAAACCGTACAGGCGCATAGGGAGAATGGATTTCCAACTAATGACTAGGCACTGGGTTACCACTTGTCACAGTACCTGGTCTAGATCAGCGTATCGAGGATTACGCCCAATCCCCTGCAACACAAGACCAGAACTAACCCTTACTGGATAATTCCGAGTAAGATCACCCCGCGGTTGGTATCAGCAACCGCCCACTAAGCCGAAATAAAAGGGACATCTAGACAGGGATGACCTCACCCTAATGGGTGCTACCCACTTAGCCTTGCTGCATAATCCATGATTTTTAGTCATTCCCGGTTGATGAGGCTCGACGCTAAGCGTTACCTTTATAGAACATTTCACTTAGAATGCCTACCGTCCACCTGACGATGTTCCGAAAGCATTCATCCATACAAGTCCGTCCTGGGTTCGAACGGAACCGAAGGCACTATTCCTACTACATCCATTTTGGAGTCACCCTCAGGATTAGTAGCGACCAGCCCTTGCGCTTCACTGTACCATCTTCGACTCCAAACTTGTTTCCCTCATGAAACGTACAAACCGGATCGAAGTGGATTTCGGGAAAAATTAATCCCGATCCCGGTCTCTTCGAAACGATCAGCGCATTGGCCAATATTGATAGCCGGTTATTTAACTATCAAATAACATTCACAAACAATCATCAAGCCATAATAATTTCTCCCGAATTATTTATTAATCTAAAAATATCTTCGCATGATGTATTTCCACTTTTCAACCCTTTGAAAACAGTTTCAAACCATCTTCCTCTCACGGAATAATTTTCCCAATATTCTCTATTTCCACTGAAATCACCAAGTACAAATACTTAAGACTTAAAAATAATTTAAAACAGTATATTATAAAATATACTTTAAACTTTTACATTTAAAAACTACTTTAATACTTTTATTCAAAAATATATACTTTAAGAATATTTACAATAAAACTACTTTATACAATATAAATATTAATAATTATCTTTTTAAAACATAATACCAGTTAACCTTTAAAAATAATTACTACTATAAATATTTTAATAAATATTTACCTTTAAAATTTTAACAACTTAAATAATAATTTCGTAAAAACATTCCTTTAAACAACTTTAAAACTTTCAACTTATATTTAAAAATCTGCTTGAAAACGTACTTGGCTTTCCAGGGAAATACACTTCTCTTTCACACCTTTTTAAAAATAAATCACTATTTATTTTTAAATAAAATTTACCCATTCCTTTATAAATTCCCACCCTGAATTTATATTTTCAAATATCCACTAATATCTTGTTTCACCTTATAAACCCAATTTATAAACCCTATAATCTCATCTTCTTAAATCACAGTTTCAACACTAAATCAATTTCCAAATTGATTTTCAATATTAACTCCAATTAAAATAAATTTCTTTACTTATCCAATTTATTCAAAACCCATTAATTTCAGGTTTAACTTCCTTGTGATGATTTAAAAATCTTACTTTAACTGAAAATACAAATTTTCATATTTATTCCAAATTCTTCTTTATTTCTTTCTTAATCATTTTAATTTCGAATTCAAAAATAAATCTTTCATTCCTTAATTAATATTACCTAAGTATAAAAATCCACTTATTCCCATTTATTCAAAAATCTCCTTTCCCGTACTTGGAATTTATTCATTGGAATTTTAAAATCACATTTGTTCTTTTCCAATCCATTCTTTAACTTATTCAAATTCTCTATAATTATTCTTCTTAAAAATTCTCTCCTTTATTTTCTCATCAAAAATCCAATTTATATATTTTTGATAACTCAGAATACCCAAATATATTAAATCAAACACAGCATCCAACATTTCCAATTATCAATGGAATTTATCACAAATTATCAAATAAATCATATCACATAATATTAAACAATCTAAATATTTTGAGGAATCCTATTGGATCCCTCCAACCTGTTTTCCTGCATCCATAGATGTTAGCACAATACCAATTCCACTTCGAGGTGGAATATCGCGGTACATGGGTTTATAAAATACCATCCGCTATTATGCGACGCATAGGGTCTCATCCGCTATATAATGCGGGAAATCAATCACTCCAATATATATACTACTATTATATATATAATATCACATCCAATCAATCCAATCATTCACCAAATATTTTAAATTTAACCATTTAAATTTAAATAAAACCCAGATGAGTGAGATTAACTCACCTTTGATTTTTGATTTGCAATCCATTCCATCATGACTTGTTTTCCTTACGATTTCAGACTGTATAACATTAGATGATTTTTATTAATATTTGAATTAATTAAATAATTAATTACCTTTTTAAATAAATTTAACTTAACTAATAAATTTTATTTTAAACTAACGATTTAATTTTAGACAAATAATTAAATCTTAAACTAATTTTCCTTTAATCAATAATTTAACTGAAATAATTAAATTAGTCTTATAAAATAAACTAATCACCCTAAACACATATTTTAAAATAAACTACTAAGTTTAAAATGTGCATATGTATATTCTTTTTATTTATTTCTTTCCACTTTGAAAATACATATATATATATTCAAAAATAAATTGTGGATTTCAAAAATCTAATTTTTCATAAACTTTACCACTTTAAAATTCCCATATTATATTTTCAAATCTTTATATATAAATTTTTTTCCTATTTACCTTAAATTAAAATAGGCATGTGTGAATATTTTTTTTCCTTTCTATTTATATATATATATATATATATCAAGTTTAAACCATATATATATGTGTGTATATCTTCATTTCAAAATTAAAACCTATCCTTACTACAAACATACTTTCTCAAAACTGTAGGTATATATGTATATATACTTTATTAAATTAAATAAATAAATAAATAAATAAATAATGAAGACAGTTATACCTCGCTTCCTTCAACGAACTCGCCAAACCCTCAGATCGAGATCGCCCATGCCCTCATCGCGACAGCTACAACCTCCCTCCACTTCGCCTGCAACCATGTCGTTGCCTCGAACTTCGATTTTCCGTCGCGTGTACGAGCGCACCTCCATCGCGACTCGCCTTCCCATCGCCGATTGAACTCCCAAAGCCACAGCGAACCACCAGTTCGCCACCCGCTGCGCCACTCTGATTCAATCACCACTCCTCGTTCCCTCACCCCTAATCCACACGAGGCTGCCTTGAATTCCCTAGCTCGAGTTCGAATCAGTTGTCATCGTTCGAACGAGAATTGAAAGAGAACGCCACTTCTTCTTTTTTTAAGTATTCGAATGATCCCATTTTCGCTTCTTACTAAGATGAAGCGGTGAACTAAGAATGAGGGAACCAAGAAATAGATTTGCTCGGCTGTTAAATATAAAAAAAGAAGGAGATACAATGTGATATTGGCGTGGAGAGAAAGGCTGCAGTGATTTGAAGGGGAAAAGTATCGATGTGAAAGAAATACGGCTGAAGGTTGACTAGGATATATATTAATTAATTCAAATTGTCTCGATAAATGCAAATCAAAATCCCGACATCCTATTGAGGTATGCCGCTAGGCGTTTATAATGTTATATCCCTATTACAAACACGATGGAAAAGGTTTTGAGTCCTAATTCGATCGTATGGAGAAGATAGCTTTTTGAATCCAGTCATTATATTGAATTTTCGATATAAATTTCAGCGCGTTTATCTATCGTACGATCACACGACAACTCCAAACGCTCCGAAATTTGAAATCCGATGATAATACAATATTACGGATCCAATGAAACTGGTTTCGTCAAATTCCAAGACTGTGCCCCGGAAGGCTATTTTTAAATATCAATTTAAACGATAAAATTTCAAAACTGAACAAAACACTTCCAAATTCAAGTTTAACACTTTTACTATCTTCTGTACTAGCAATATAAATTATACAAGCATTCAAATTTATTTTAAAAGGCTTAAAACTCCAGATTCAACATTTTACCTAATTTCAAATTATTTAATTCAATAATTAAATTATCCAATATATATTGATATTTGAAATTCAAGCTAAAAATTAACTTTTAAATATTTAAAATCAATTAAATATTTCGATTTCAAATATCCAAAAATTTCGGGTCGTCACAGGTAAATAGGTGCTTATCATTTGATTAATTACATTATTTTTTAATCAAAAGTATCTTCTAGAGATATATATCTTTAAAACATTCTTTTCGGTATATACGGAATCATTAAACCTTTCTTTATCTTTGAAAAACTATTTATTTAAACCATGACAAAGATCTCTTAATTTCAAATCAAAATTTTGATTGAGTTAAAACCATGTTATCTAGAATGTTAATCCAAACCAGTAATATTAAATGAGAAGAATCCATAGAAATCATCAAATTCTACTCAGTATCAATTTTCATATTCAATAAGTACTATGGCCGGAATAATGGCGAAGCCACCTTTTAAATTCCATGAATAGTACGAGTTCCCTCCTCGGAATTTAACACCATGTATAAAAATATTATCTCCATACAATCCAAGTTATTTATATTTGGAAAATTATATCCTTTATACTTTGTTAAATTTTGATCCAAGTAAATCAAATTTACTGTCCCCTCCGTCGGGCCAGTCCGGGTAGCTAGGGAGGGCAGGCAACTGGTTTACCAAACTCAAGCCTAGAGACTACCTCTATGTCACCCATAAGGTGGTCAAGTTATTTGATCGACTCTAAATCTTTTGACATACTTAATTAAATTTTAATTATTTTAGAGCATCTGAGCTTTCCCTTCGATCTGTTCCATTCCTTGGTCGGATTTTCTATGACACTCACAAAGGGAACAAATGTACTAGTTGTTTCCGCATACTCATTTTTAAACCTCTTAATTATCTTTAAGTTACTTAATTATTTATTTGAAAAAATTTGTAAAAGATTTGTAAAGGAATTGTTAAGTTTAAATTCATATTTCAAAAGTTAGTAAAAAGTGTTGCAGAAAGTGCTGCAAATAGTGTTTTAAAAGCTATATTGATCAAAATGACTTTTCTATCTTTTGGAAATTCATTTATATGACTCGAATTTCATTTAATTTTTCTTAAAAGATTTATAGGATTTATTTTATATTTTTAATGAATTTAAAATATCAATTCTTAAGAATTTGTCGCTTTTGTTTCCGAACTGCCAAACCTCGACTATTTTGAAAACTTAATTTCCTCATATTTCAAAATCTACTAAATAAAATCTCGATTCTCTTTCTTCGTTTGAAAAATATGATTATAAGGGTTCGGAAAATTCTTATTACAAAGAAATCTAACTCCAAATCCATTCTATAAATGGATTTAACTCTTACGGCGTGAAATCATGAACTGTCGTTACACGACGCGCCTATTTTTGAGTAAATTTCCAATATTTATTTAAAATTTCCCGACACACTTCTAAATGTTTATGAAACATTTCTAAACTATATTTAACCAATTTTAAAAGGTTTAAACATTCCCATATACACCATTTCATGTATTTGAGGAAAGTGATTTCCTTTATGCTTATCGACGTGTATTTAAAAGTGACTTGTGTATGTATTCAACAACAATATTAAACAACCAAACTTGATGATATAAGCATATTAAAAATCCATTGCACACATCATATCATCACCCAAAAATATAATATGAGTAAGAGTTTCTCACCTCGGATTCAAACGATTAACCTACAAAATGGCTATAGCTTCGCTAACTCGAACTTTTAGCTCACGATCACTTGGGTTATTGCTCCTTGGTGGCTCGGCCTTGCCTTGGAATGGGTGAAGGAGCTCACGGCCTAGGCTTAGAGGGAGGAAGGCTCGGCTTTGATGGGAAATGATGGTGGTCGTGGGTAATGAGAAGGAAGAGAAAGTGTTTAGTGAAGAGTTTGGGGTGTTTTTAACTATATATATACACTATATATTTTAATTTCTTTTTGGAATAAAGTTTTCCATAATTTCTTTTAGGGTGGAAGCCATTAAAGAGGAGAGAAAAGTGCTTGGAAATAATGAAGAAAACATATGAAAAGGAAGAGGAGAAGGGGTGGTATATATAGGCAAAGAAGAGGAGAAAATTATCTACATATACATCAGTTTTTTTATCACCCTCACATGTATCACCTCCCACCATATGCTTGGCCGAAGTGACCCCCAACAGGGTCAAGGCCATGTGCATCCCACGTACATGTGTAAGTGTTGACTTAGAGCTTGCTTAAGTATTAAGGGATTTTGGGAAATATCTTAGATATTTATATATATATATATATATACATATATTTGTTTATATGTTATGTGTATGTATGCATGTGATATATTTATATATGCACATGTATGTGCACAAGTTGTTTGAACAACGTTATACAACTTTTATACGTCAAACCGTTACTAATTCCGATTTCCAGTCATATTTTCACTTATTAATTAATGTACCTATATTTGTAAACAAAATCTAAGAACTATTTTCTTATCATTTTAGGTAAATTAAAATGATCTTATTGGAATCATAAAACCATATAAATTTACAACAACAAATATTTAGAAAAATCGCTATTATATCGATAAAGCGATACAAATTTTCTTATATTTTCAAATAAAGTATATATCTTCCTAAAACTATTACAAATGATTTATTATCACTTTATAACTATTTAAAATGAATTAACATTCATTTCACAAAACTTGATTATTTGTTGAAAAGAAATCCATATTTGAATATTTAAAATAAATTAAATTTCTTAATTAAAGTGATCAAAAATTCGGGTCGTTACAGGTCAAAAATTAGGCCTATTTCGAAGAGGGTTGTTACATCCACCCTCATACATTCATTTTCCTTTCTAACTGGTTAAACCATTTAAAAGGAAACCCTTACTACAACATCGTAACAGACCTTTTACAGAAGTGCATTTGATAATCCCTAACATTTAAGGATATCAAATATTGTAAATTGATCAAAATGACATTTAATTGATCAAGTTCTTATACCTATCTTATAGCTTTCGATCTAGTGTTACATTTGATGTGACGACCCGCATTTCGGAAGGTTTAAATCGACAATAATCCATACATGTCCAACTCAAACAATCTAAAACACAAATAATGGGTTTAATTATAAGAATAAGAAAAGAAGAAAACAAACACAGAATCTCGCAGCAGAATGAAAAAATATAATAATCAAATAAACAGTTCATGAAGCTGTTTATACTATACATTTGACTAAAAATTTATAGCATCTATCAGAGTTATATATACAACAGAATAGAAGAATAATGCAGCAGATTAAACAATGTGGTGAAATAATACTAGTAATAATAATATACCAAATCTTCCTCCTCCTCCTCTAGAAAATATTCTTCAATGCGCTGAAAACTCAAGGTTGACCTGAGCATAATGAAAAGACAAAATACTCGAGTTAGGAATAAAATATTCTTATGTGAGTCAAATCAATATCACATATAACATGAGTGTAATAGCATCAGAGATGTTTATGGGGTTTTACATCTCCTCTCCAGTGTATAACGTGCGTGCAATAAATCAAGAGATGTTACGGGATTACCCATCTCTTAAGGATCCATTAAAATATCTATATATAGTAGAATACGCTATATTTGTAATTTCAAATTAGTAAAATAAATATTTTTCTTAGCATTAAGGCTTTACATTAATCCCCCTTAACGCATTTTTAAGCATTATCGTACAGTTTGCATATAATGCCCTAGTAGCACGTCGGGGGACAAGGATGCGCCGTGATACGAAAACACTAAACCAAACTCGTAGTAGTCTCATATAAGGATAAAAGTATGACAAGGAACATGAGGTAATGCCCAAGGTAGGATACTACCAGTTCGGGTAGCAGGGCTGGTGGTAACGCATCGTAGCCATGACCGCCCACCACGTCCATCCATCCCATATTGAGTCAAAAGGGAGGTCATCCCAAATCAACGTGCACCAGTTGAAACCAACATCAAAGATAATAGTATGGACTGAGTCCAAAAGAAAATCAAAGAACGGATGTCCGCATGAGGTAGCTAGCCCACTTGGCCCTGTCAAGCCGTCCTGTTTTAGTCATTTCAAATTGGTACAGGTGTCGGGGTCTATCCGTCATCGTTCTCTTTCTTCAAATCCAGCAAACGTATGCTAAATCCAACCACTTCGTTCTTGAGTCTCCTCCACATACAGAGTTGTTAAATTGGTTCCAATATTGACCGAGAGTATGCCAATAAGTGGCCCCGGTCTCTCTAACAACCAAACGTTGTTTTACACACCGGTTTGTACTTTTACATTTTGAAAACGATTCATAGTTGATATCAAAATGTCATTGAAACAACCCATACCCCTTAACATACCCAATAGGACACATTAAAAGGCTTGGTGCATTATAGGTATAACTGAAACTAACAGAGGCTAAGATTCACAAGACAAAAATAGGTAAAAACGGCGTAAATTAAAATAATACTTATTTAAAACATAAGCTTCATAATTGCTCATAAACCAAATAAGTCAAATACTAAATAAAACATACATGTCTCATGAAATAAAAACTCATAGTCTCAAAATCAAAGTACATAATATTCCTCATAATAAGCCAGTACACAGAAAGAGTTAAAGCTAGAATAAAAGAAATACATGGTAGAGATCTTCTCCCAAAATTCTCCAAGCAACCGCAATCTACATCCCTCTCCCTTGATTGCCTATGGGGAGGGGATGGGAAAATAGAGGAGTGGGTCAGACTAAAAGTCTGGTGAGTGATAGTAACTACTATAATCTTTAAGCAAAGTAAAGGTAATAGACTCTTCAATAGTTCTAGTATATACAAAAGGAAACAAAGGAAATAGGAAAGAGATAAACTAGAAAATATGATTAAACTATTACAATTGATAAGATAGGTCAACTTTGATTGTTTTCACTTGTCTTTGATAGTTGCTTGATTAGGTTGAATTCCTAATCCTATAATTAGGCTGAAATCCTAATTCTACCCTTTGATCGGCCTGCTACTCCAAAGACCTTACTATAGACTAGACGCTATATAACTCCCTACACAGCAACCAATGGTAACTACGAAAGATACACAAAGCACCCACTGTGGACTAGACGATACATAGCTCCCTACACGGAAGACAATGGTGTCCATGAAAGACACACATACTAAGCGCTTGGAACTCATAGCGATTACTGAGCACCGAAATGAAAGTCGCACGCGTAACTGCCACCATGCTCATGCTACATGTTGCTCCACCTATTGGTTCGTATTATTAACTCGACTCAGCATAAGCGTGCCTTTCGTGTCACTTCAGGATTATGTGAAACACCGTGTTCATAGAAAATATAAGGGAATGTTGCCGGTACTGGCCCGTAATCCAAACAATATCTAATGGCGCCCTTGTCCAAATCCCCCGTGATTTGAACATCTCTATATTGACTATTAGTACCACTACTAGCATAAGTGTGCCCCTCGTCTCATTTTAGGTTTATGTGAAACACCGTACCCATAGAAAATAATAGGGGAATGTTATTTGGTACATGTCCTACTTTAATTCTTTGCTTATTAACTTAGATAAATTATTTAAATAAGCCTTTACTCTTGTTCTTACTATCTGTGCTTATTAATTTATCCTAGGTCTTAAAATAAGCCTTATTTTGTTCTATTTCTTATTATAACCTACATTATAATCATGCTTATTACATAACCCAAGGTCTAATTGTGAAAATAAGCTTCTTTTATTCTTTTATTCTTTTTAGTTATAATTCTAAGTTATAACTAGGCCAATCTCTTTAATTCAATCCAATTAATATCATAATTAGGCATAATTTCAGTCCAATTAATATCATAATTAGGCATAATTTCAGTCCAATACCATTTATATTATATTCTTTATAATTTACATCTTATATTCCATTATTTTAGATTTCTTATAATTTAATCCAATTTCGTGTTAATTCTATTCTAATCCATACGCGAAGAAGGAGGAGGAATAAAAGAAAACTAAAAATAGAAAGAAATCCAAGACGTAAGAAGAAGATGTAAATAACGCATAAATAACAATAAATAAACTAAAATACTATAAATAAATGGAAAAGCTAGAAATAAACTAAAATTAACTGAAAATAATTCTAAAAACTGTAAATCAATTACTAAAAAGGTTGCTCCAAAAATCATAGTAAAACTACAACTATTGGAAACCCTATTATTTTAAATTACTTAAAGAAATTTAAAATAATTAAAATCACTCACCTCTGGTCCTTAGCTCTTCCCTTTAGGCCTTCCCAGATCCACTTGGGGTTGTTAAATATTTCTATTTAAAACAATTTTCTCCTTGATAACTTATTACGCTTAGGGTCCTTCCTAAATAGGTGAACCCAATTGGAGAAAATCTTAGAATGAGAAAAAGTGTTAGGCCTAGGGTTCTATTTATAGGGGTAGAAGTGGATCTCAGAACGTTGGATTTGGGGATTGAATAAGATGCAACCACGTTATAGGCTGAATAGGGGCCATCGGATGTAGAAAAGGAAGGACCAGATCGAGTTGAAGAATGCAAAATACTTCACTAACATTCGAACGAACGAACGTTCGTTCGCTAAAAAAACAAGGCGGGTCGACCGCCCTTATGCCCAGGTCGAGTGCCCTTGTGCCCAGGTCGATCGGGCGGTTGACTTGGCCTATAATTTTTTTTTTAATTCATATCTCGTTCATTTTAGCTCGGATTCTGACGTCTATATATGGAAATTGACCAGAAAATTACCACGGATACAATGATGCAACTCTCATGGCTCAATTTTGATAATTTCACAAAGTTATTTTATTATTTAGTTAATTAATGAATTAATTATTACCGGTTAAATTTCGAGTTGTTACATTCTCCCCTCCTTAAGGGATTTCGTCCCCGAAATCTTTAAGGATAAAAGAATGTGCAAAATGTTTTCATCCAATTCTATAACCAACTACTCAATCATCAACAATTCATCCATTGTCCTTAAGTTTTTCTAATGCAATTTATGATACTTATGCAATTAGTGTAGTGTAAATGTCCCTAACTAATGCAAAAGATTAGGCGGTCCACTGATTCAGTTGACCTCCTTTTACGCAATCATGTCTGTGCCATGTATAGAAATGAATGCGAAAATTTCTTAATGATAACTGATAATTCTATATGCGTGCTACAAACATCATCCAAATGCAACAACCATGTGAAAATCATCCATTTATAGCAACCATGGAAAATATAATAAAATGCGCACACATCCATATGCTTATGCTCTAGTGTCCTAGTTAGGCCAATCCCTAAAGAATAATAGTGCCTAGTGTACCTATATGCGTCCATTAGCATCCACTAGCAAACACTTGCAATTACTAGCATACATCATTCATAACATGTTCTATTAACATGCTTACATCAAATCCTACCATCCATAGGTTAAATCCTAAGTTCTACCCTCCCAAAGGATAAAAAGGAGAGAACCTATTCAAAACTAAAGATGGAAATAGGAAATTCAAAATTTACTATCAAAGAGAGATGTGGATACGAAGTACGCATTTTCTCCTAGTCAATTTAATCTTCTTCGAAGTCTTTTTAACTTTTGTAGACTCTATGCAACACGAAAGCGACTTGCGCGGTCTTCTATAAAGAGCTTCAGAAGGTGCCATTCCAATGCTAACTTGAGAACTACTATCTTATGCGAATTACACTAAAGGAAGATGCTTTACCCAAGTTCTTCCAAAATCAGGAATATCCACTCTCAACCATGCGTGTCTTACAATTTTACTAACTCCATTTTACTGTTCTTCTTTAGTCTGCTCACATGAATCAACATTCCTAGGTTCTCGTTAGGATCCGATACACTCTACGGAAACTCTATTATTACTTCCAAAAGTAATTACTGCTGTCTCCTCTGTAGCCTTACCCCTTTTCCGTTACACCTAGGAAATGATTCCTATCTACTTCACATTTAGGAGTTTGGTTCGGTGTCTATAGTAACATTTTAAAAATTAAGGTTTCTAAATTTTTAAAACATCAATTCCCAAAATCTTTGTATTTAAAAAGTGTTATTTTTGAGTTTCTATTAAATTCAAAAATACTTGGTTACTTAACATTATTTCCCAACTTAGAGGGGAAAACTTTCAAATTCTAAGTCCAAAACTTATTCCTCGTTTTCTTTTAAAGACCTTTTCAGTTTTCTATAAAAATTTGAATTTTCAAATTCAACTTTTATTAAGTTTTTCATTTCCAAAAAATTATTTACTTTTTCACCAAACCATTTTCTTTTAAAATATCTTTGAACTATTTTTATGTGTTTCCAAAACATCTTATTATTATACCTTATGGTTTCATACCTTAATATATTGGAACTACTTTCTCAAATGAGAAATTATTAACGCTAAAATCTTCTATGAACCTTTTAAAAGAGAATTTCATGTTTATGTGAAAATACAAGGAACTTATTTTATATTTTTCAAAATAGGCTATACAAAATATGGTGCTTTTCATACCTTGTATATCTCTTTCATGTATTCCTTGTAACTTGCACAAAACATTTTTATTGGTTTCATAGAAATTCATACCATTATTCTTTTCATTCCAATAGATTAAAGTATGTTTAATTTATATTCTTCCATGATAAATATTTTCTAATATCTAACTTACACATTTTCCTTTCAGAAAAACTCATCTTCAAAACTGTTTTAATATTTCCATAACTACAAAAACAATTCCTTCCACTTATTAAAAATAATAATTGTACTTTATAAACCATTTTGTTTCTATACTTATATATTACCTTTTAAAATACATTTTTATTTGGGTTAAAACGGATGTTGCGTAAAACACCATTACTACAACCCAAAAAAGTACTAGTGTATGGATTCAATTAAATAAATACCAATAAATTTCATATACCTATGCAAAAATATTTCTCTTGGGAGTCACTTACTATAACAATAGTGTTATAGCTTATGCTCCACTTATTTTTCACGAAAACATTTATTACAACAATAAAAGTTGTAATATACGTTTTCGATACTTGATAAACTCTAGGTTTTTATGTTTAAAATCTTTGTTTACTTACAATGAAACTAGTGAGTTTTATATATATATATATATATATATATATACTCCATAATTCTTCAAAAAGAATTCCAATTTTTCATTATATAAAAACCAATAAATTTCATACCATTCTTCAAAAACCCCATATTTGTTTTCTAAAAGAAAATATTAACAATGAAAATTTTCAATTCTAACAATTACATTTTTTTTTAATTTCAAAAATTTCATTTTATTGGGCTTGGCATTTTACTAACCTAGGAGTACTTTTCTAAAACCTTGGAAATCCCATTTCCTTACTAAAGTCTTTCATTAGATTTATTCCAAGGTACTACCGTTAAATCCACTTATATGAAACAATTATAATTTCTGTAATTATCTACACATGGGTTTTCATCTTTTCTTATCAACTGAACCTATTGTACATCCCCCAATCTTTGCCTACCTCTCTTTGAATTTCCACAGTTTGATCCTAAATGTACAAAACCATTTCTTAAATCCCTACCATGTGTAGACATTCTCTATGCCCCAATAAACACACTTCAAAAGTGATACTTCAAGAACTCTGTCTTCAGCTAATGAACACGAAGTGTACGAAGAACCTCCTTTAGATGAATAACATGCTCTTCCATACTTCTTGGAAAACACCAAAATGTCGACCATGAATACCACCACGAACTTTATTTTAGGACATCTCTAAAAACATGGTTCATCAAATCTATAGAATAGACTGGGACATTGGTTAGCCCAAAAGACATAACCAACCACTCAAAGAATCCGTCAGGTGTCCTAAATGTGGTCTTAGCAATGCTGTCATCAACTGCCCTAAGCTTATGAAATCCAATGGCTAGATCAAGCCGAGAAAATACTGAAGAGCCAACTAACTGGTAGAAAAGATCATCTATCTTAGGGAGTGGATAATGGTTCTTCTTTTTGAGCTTATTCAATTCTCTATAGTCAATACAAAGTCGAAGAGAACCACCTACTTTGGTAGCGAAGACGACTGACGCTCCCTATTCCGATATGTTCCTTCTTATGAAACCTTTCTCAAAAGCTCATGGATCTGCTTGCTCAATCCCTTCCTTTCCCTAGGCGCCATATGCCTTACGGGTGATGCTACTGGCTAGCAAAATAAATCCTGAAGCCAATATCTCTCTTAAGGGGGTAGTCCCCTAAACTCCTAAAAGATGTCTGGAAAATCTCTGACGATAGGAACCGAATCTAACTCTGATGATGATGAATCGAGGGAATAAAGGAAGCTCAACATAACTGACCCTTGCGGGTTGCAAGAAATCTCGAGAGTCCTACTGATGCATGTCTCTTATCTAACGACTCTCCTCTTGCAGTCTAATATAGCTCCATATGTGGATTACCAATCCATACTGTAACGACCCGTAATTTCGCTACTTCGAAAATAAGAGATTTCGTTTATTTTAAATTTAAAGGAATTTAAAACTTAAATAAATATGTTTAAATATTTATTTAAAAGGTTAAATCTTAGTAAAAAAATCTAATAAAGATAATAAAAGTAGTTAAAGGATTTAAAAGTATATTAATAATCGTATTATAAAAATAACCAAAATTTGTCGCATTTTGTCAGTTTTACATACACTGTAAAAATAGAGATTTTGATATTATTTAAATATGATTTTAAAATACAAATAGATATGTTTTAACTTATTTAAAATAAGTAAAAATTTCATTTTTAAGTTTGGTTTACATCGATATATAGTTTAACAAAAACGTCAAATTTTGACTGTAAATTTACCAATAACAACGTTGTTTTCAATTGTAACAAATCGTTGCAACGTTAAATGATCATATGCACTTTGTAACTTATATGATACATCTTTACAACTATATAATACTTACATTTAACATATAAAGACAAATGCACTTTGAAAAGTCAAAATTAACAAATAATTCAAAAAGTAACATGATTTGACATAAACCTATAAACAAATCTATACTAAACAACATCATCACCTTAAGTACATGAATCAAATCAAACCATCTCTCTCACCATTAATGCTCAAGTCTCATCATTTTATGGAAAAGAACCAAAAGGGTATTTATGTAATTTGGAAAGTAAGAGAAAGAGGCAAAACCATTACTTAAGGACTTAAGATCACATCCAACCTTCTCTTCTCATTAATACACTTCATTTCAACATTAATAACAATCAAAATCATGCATTGGAAAGTGTGAAAGGGGAGACAAATTTTGATTTGATATATAGGGTATTTTGGTCTTTTTGGCTAAGGATAATATGGTAATTTGGTTGTAAAACTTCAACTATAAATAAGCATACACGCCTTTGATTTTTGCACGCTTCATTCCTTACCTTTCCCTTCATTTTCTCCATCTTTTTCATCCTCTCCACTTCCATATCCATGGTATCCAACATCTCTTCCACTTCCATAACTTCATCCATTTCCTTCCACCACCTCAACCAAGCCTCCAACACCCATACACGCCTCCATCACCACCTACCCACCTCCTAAAACCCACGGCCAAGCTCCACCACCCCACACCCGAGCTCCACCCACCACCTATAGCCAAGGCCGAGCCCTCCAAATAACCTACCCACCTCAAAACACATGCCTACCCCACCTACCCGCCTACCCAAAGCCACACACACCCCATAGCCTAGGCCGTACACTCCAAACCCCCTCTTAAGCCCATAGACATATAAAAAAAGGAAAAAAGAAAAGAAAGAGAGAGAGAGAGAGAGAGAGAGAGAGAGGAAAAAGCGGTTCGAAAGGAAAATAGATTAGGCGAGAATTCGAGATGGTCGAGAAGGAGCATGCTAGTTTAGATAAAAGAATGAAGGAGTGGAAATAAAGCTGAGAAAATTCTCACCGCTTTTAATAGATTGTATTTTGATATTGTTATATAATCATCTTATTACATATGCAAATAGACACCCCTTTGAAGTGTTGTTATGGATGTTTGGATATGTTTGTGTTATGTTTGAATAGTTTCAAGTGTTTATGGTTGTGATTATTTATCATATTATTTTGTGTATGGACCATAATTATGTTAGTGATAAATGTCAAACTTGGTTATGCTCATTTTAGTTAAGTATCTCCTTTGATAATTAAGACCAAATTTTGGTGATATGAGATACTATGGAAAAATAAGTCTCTTTTTGATTGGAATTAAAATTAAAGAGGAAATAAAAGATGATTTGAAATTTGAAGTAAAACTGGATTGAAAAAGGATAGTTTAATTGAAATTGAAATTGAGATGAATAGTGAAATTGAAATTGAAATCGATTTTGAAAATTGAAAGTGAAATTAAGGTTGAAATTTAAGTTTAAATTTAAATTAGATTTCAAATCTAAGTTTTAATTTAGTTTAAATTGAAGTATGACTTGAAATTGAATTTAAATTGGAATTTAAAATTTAATATTAAAATAATAGGAATAAAATAATATGGTAATAGTGAAAATACATTTTAAAAGCTATAAAAAGTGCAAATATTGATTTAAAATGATTTGTAATGATTTTATAAGTAATAAAATTCAATTTGAATAGATTATTTCAAGTATTGAAAAATAAGTTAAAACTAGGCGCGTCGCGCAACGATAGTTCGCGATTTCACGCCGAAAAGTTCAAATGAGTGTATAGAGTGAAATATAGCTCGGAATTCTTCAAGATAAGAAAATTCCGGACTATTATATCCATATCTTCTAAACGAAGAAAGAAAATCAAAATTTCGTTAAGTATATTTTGAAATATATAAAAATCAATTTTCTAGAAAAATCGCGCTAGTACAGTTAAGTGACCATAACGGGAAACCCATTTAATTTAACGTTTTAAAGTATGAAAAAATATGGAATAAATTTGATAAATCCATTTAAATAATTTAGAAGAAATTTGGATTGAAAAATACGAATTATCAAATGTTTAAAAGTTGTTTAAATCAAATAAGCTTATATATCACTTTCCGCATCACTTTTATGCTGTGAATTTTATAACCATTTGAATATGAGTTTAAACGTAACGATATTTCCTAGAATCAATTATGAATGTTTTTAAAAGGAAAATTAAGAGTTTAAAAGATAATTTGGAATCTTATAATCAATTCCAAAATAAAGTTGATAACTGAGTATGCGGAAACGACTAGTACATTTGTCCTGCATGTGAGATCTAGGAAGAAAAAACAATGTGTTTAATTAAGGTTAGGGATGGAGCAACCATTGCCCTGAACATACCTGGCCTCTGTTTTCTCTTCTTAGGCGAGGGGTGGAACAGACTAAAATGAAAGCCCGGATGTTCTAAATAGATTGTATTAAGTTTCCAAAATAATAGGAGATTGGTATTATCCAAAATTTAAGCAATCTCCAAAATAAATGATTTCTATGATCCTATTTACTCAAAAATATATGCTAAGATTTATTTTGGATTTATTGTAAACGGTGTCTTAAATAACATTGTTTTTGACCTGCTAAAAGTTAAGAAATCTGGATCGAGAGTTAAGTGAAAGAAAATCGATATATTATCCGAAGCAAAAGTATGAATTACTTAGAATTATTTTAAGACTAAAGAAAGAGATTTTGAAATTATCCAAATTGAAATTAAAGTGAAAAGAGACTTAATAAATCCTGTATACTCATATTCACTTTTTATCGATAATTGGTTTCGAAGAAACCGGGGTCGGATTTGGATGATTCCTATCTGAAAACCACTTCGAACCAGTTTACGTGTTCGAAGAATGAAGATATTTGAAGACGGAGATATTGAGACGAATAATAACAAGGGACTACTTGTTGATTAATTGGGGATAAACTCCTGATTCATTATATTATAGCAGTGGTCTCTTTGTTATGAAAAACCTCAAAACCACAAGGGCTTCTCGCCTAGAAATGGTCGAGGAAAATTCCATCGGTTTCGTTCAATCCTAGAACGAACTTGTATGGATGACTGTTTGACCTTGCATTCTAAATCACAATGAGTGGTCTTTATAGATGTATATCAGTCGGTGGCGGAGAAGACACTTTCTCTTAGCTTAACACCCTTCTCTGAAACATGCGAGCTCAGAGGTTATACGTTTGTAGAAATCAGTCATGTGAATGTGGAATGGAAATGTGGCATTCAAAGAGAAAGAAGATGTGATATGTGAAAAGGTAATTGTAGCCTCGAGCCTCATCAACTAGAAATGACCGAAATAGGGTAAGATGAAGCAAGGCTAAGTGGGTCATTCCCAATTAGAGTATGACCATCCCCTTCTAGATATATTTCTTCCTACTATGACGTTCGGGATGTAAATTAGTGTGGTGTATGGAAAACGAGCGCTCGGTTAAAGGTCGGTAACGACTGGGGGATGACATATTCGGTACTACCTAGTTATAGAGGTAGGTCGGTCTTGTGTTGGTAGAGGAGCTTTGTGATGGTTCCTCGGGACATCCATCTAGAGGTGTACCCATCGGAAGGTAGTCCCTTCACCTGGTCAATTGTATGGAAATCCATTCTCCAATAAGAACCTGAGGTTTTGTTTGTATTGGCGTAATGAATAGCCTCGAAATGCTATATGGGTAACCATTTCGGATAAGATAATAAGTTTATTTGCAAAAGTTTTCAAAAAGATGTCATTAGAAATAATATCAAATGTTTTGATATATAAAAGCGTTTTAGTTATCATAAGGTAAAAACCCGTCCGTGTTTATGTGTGGGCGTGGTCTTATGAGATACTCTTTCTTTTCAAAGGATTTAATTCGAAGGCTGATATATGACACTGTCATTTATTATTGAGTTTTTCTCACGCTGCTTTATCAAGCTTGATCCGGGTATTTTTATTACTCGGGTCAGATCCGAGTAGTTTCTGGTTTAGTTGAAGACAGTTGAAGTTTCTAGAGGTGAGCTGGAGATATTCATCTACGTATGACATATTCTATTATCCAATGCTGTCTGTTTGTCTTTGTTTGATGTTTGTTATTAATTTGTAAGGCTATATGTTTATAACTATCCAAGCTGAATTTAGGTTAGACTCTGATATATGTATTTTAAAAGTTTTTCGCTGTAAAGATATTATTCAATATTATATGTTATTCCATTCGTGTGAGATTTTGTTCTGTCTATTTTCTTTATTACCCTTCATGTTCCATCTTTTCATGCAACTTGAGTTAGACATGTGTGGTTTATTGTTGATTCAAAGGGTACGGGAAAACGGGTCGTGACATCTGGTATCATAGCTTTTAGTTGAGCGAACGCCGAAGCCTGATAGGGGTGTGACTCACCAGAGATAGGATTAGTAATATCCTAGGATGAGTAACTCATAAGAGA
Organism: Allium fistulosum; assembly: GCA_030737815.1. Lineage (NCBI taxonomy): Eukaryota > Viridiplantae > Streptophyta > Magnoliopsida > Asparagales > Amaryllidaceae > Allium > Allium fistulosum. The sequence goes on along the minus strand of CM060906.1, from coordinate 452,930,920 downwards.
TAGGGTTAGTAACACCCTAGAATGAGTTATGAGAGTGTTATATATACGAGCGTGTATTTGTTAATTTTATAAAAATGGTTTTGTTTTAAAGAAATTGGTAAATGAAATAATTTTACCTTCGGTTTATATTTTAAATTTTAAACGGGATATTATTATTTCTAGGTTAGAAATTAAGGATTGTTTGTAATTTAGCTTAGTAAAATAAAAATATGAATATCTTGTGATTAGAATTGCACGATTTGACTATGAGATATTCCATATAGAATCAATTAGTTGAAAGCTAGAATTTAGAACTTTAATCATATACCCCTAGATATTTGGTTATTAAGAAATAATGATTTAATGATCATCAAAATTGATGGATTTAAAAGCTAAGTACAAATATCTTGTGAAGTAAAATTCATGATTTGATTATAAGATATTTGATGATAATATTGAAGCTAGAAGTTGTAGTTAGAGAAAGTAAAAAGAAAATGCACACTTAGAAAAAATCTTATCAATAAGATAGAAAAAGATAAGCCGGAATTGAGACTTTGGGTAAATAAAATATAAATGGGTAAGTTCTATAACTTATAAAGAAGATAAGATAATTTGAAATTTAGACACTTTGATTGGGTTAAAATCAAAGTGAAATTTAGGAATAAGAGATATAAGAAATATCATCCTAATATAAAACTTTGAATTAGTGATACATTTAGGATAACATTTGTAATTCAAGATAAAGTAAGATTAGAAGTGGATATTTTTGAATAATATGGTTAGTGGATTAATTGTTGGATGAAAATGTTTAAATAACAAATACCATGTGAATTAAGTTTGAATATTTGACCATAAGGTATTTGACGGGTTTAAGATTGAGAAATTTGAATTAGAGGTAAATAAGTTAAGTTGATAATTATAAGATTAGTAAGAAAAAGATGTACACTTAGTAAAGTTGTCTTATTAATATATGGATAAGATAAATAATATTAGCTAAATTAAGACCTTAGGTAAATAAAACTAAGGATTAAGTTTTATAACTTATTAATTTGAGATAATAATAGAATTCCACATTTGTTAAACACCTTAATTGAAGTAATAACAGTTTGGAGTTTGGGGATATGTATATATACTCTTGGGAAGTAAAGGTATATTATACAAGTTTAAGCATGCTTAAGTAATAATGGATTTAGTAAAAAGGTGAATGGGTGTGAAATAAACTTGGATTAGTAGAAATTTTGAAGAAATACATTAGGTAAAAAATGAATGTGAATAAATACATAAGTTATACATAGATCATTTTCAGCACATATTTTTGATCTAAGATTTGAGTACAGAATTTTGAGGTGTTTACACCAATCCGAGAAAGGATTTATCACTCGATTCTTGACGGCAAACATTGATGAGGGTTTGTGATTACGTACTCAAGTTTTCTATCATAGTTGAGAGCTATGCAAGGAAAGTAATGGTTTGTGATCATGAAGTCTGGTCAAAGTCCACGCTAGAGAATCATGGGATCGATACTAGTTTGGAAGTAAAGTGGTGGATTCGAATAATAGATCGAATCAAATATCACATATAGTATGTTGTTTGGTCTGTCTACATAGTGGTTAGATAGTTATCTTAAATAGTAGACACTGTGATATAGGGGTTGGATTGATGTTTTGGTATGTGTGTGTGTGTGTGTGTATACCTCAGGTATAGTACATGCTCAGGTCATAGGATGAGTTATATGGATGTATTTATTTATTTTAATATAGTATCAGTTTGGTTGTATTTGGATGTATAGTCTTGTTTGGTTGTTGTATATGTTATCTTAAGTGTGCAGTACACACTTAAGGATATTTTGGGATATTTTGGATTTGTGTTATAGCAGTTGTTATTATCTTAAGCACGTAGTATGTGCTAAGATATAGGGTTTAGTCCTTTAGCATGATATTTTGGTTGACTGATGTAGATAGTTGACTTATGACTATGTATTTACCTCAAGTGTGTAGTACACACTCAGGTTAGGACTAGGATCAATGATTGTATTTTATGATCAGTATTTAGAAGTAGTATTTTCTTTGCATATATGGTTGACCATTATAGTTCTCTATATTTGATTTCATTTCGAGGACGAAATGCATTTAAGTAGGGGAGAATGTAACGACCCGTAATTTCGCTACTTCGAAAATGAGAGATTTCGTTTATTTTAAATTTAAAGGAATTTAAAACATAAATAAATATGGTTAAATATTTATTTAAAAGGTAAAATCTTAGTAAAAACATCTAATAAAGATAATAAAAGTAGTTAAAGGATTTAAAAGTATATTAATAATCGTTTTACAAAAATAACCAAAATTTGTCGCATTTTGTCAGTTTTACATACACTGTAAAAATAGAGATTTTAATATTATTTAAATATGATTTTAAAATATAAATAGACATATTTTAATTTATTTAAAAGAAGTAAAAAGTTCATTTTTAAGTTTGGTTTACATCGATATATAGTTTAATAAAAACGTCAAATTTTGACTGTAAATTTGTCAATAACAACGCTGTTTTCAACTGTAACAAGTCGTCGCAAAGTTAAATGATCATATGCACTTTGTAACCTAAATGATACATCTTTACAAACTATACAAATTATATAATACTTACATTTAACGTATAAAGACAAATGCACTTTGAAAAGTCAAAATTAACAAATAATTCAAAAAGTAACATAATTTGACATAAACCTATAAACAAATCTATACTAAACAACATCATCACCTTAAGTACATGAATCAAATCAAACCATCTCTCTCACCATTAATGCTCAAGTCTCATCATTTGTGGAAAAGGAGCAAAAGGGTATTTATGTAATTTGGAAAGTAAGAAAAGGAGGCAAAATCATTACTTAAGGACTTAAGATCACGTCCAACCTTCTCTTCTCATTAATACACTTCATTTCAACATTAATAACAAATCAAAATCATGCATTGGAAAGTATGAAAGGGGAGACAAATTTTGATTTGCTATAGAGGGTATTTTGGTCTTTATGGCTAAGGATAATATGGTAATTTGGTTGTAAAACTTCAACTATAAATAAGCATACACACCTTTCATTTTTGCACACTTCGTTCCTTACCTTTCTCTTCACTTTCTCCATCTTCTTCATCCTCTCCACTTCCATATCCATGGCATCCAACATCTCTTCCATTTCCATAACTTCATCCATTTCCTTCCACTACCTCAACCAAGCCTCCAACACCCATACACGCCTCTATCACCACCTACCCACCTCCTAAAACCCACGGCCAAGCTCCACCACCCCACACCCGAGCTCCACCCACCACCTATAGCCAAGGCCGAGCCCTCCAAACAATCTACCCACCTCAAAACACATGCCTACCCCACCTACCCGCCTACCCAAAGCCACACACACCCCATAGCCTAGGCGGTACACTCCAAACCCCCTCTTAAGCCCACGGCGATATAAAAATCAAAAGAAAAAAAGATAAAAAAGAGAGAGAGAGAGAGGAAAATGAAAGTGGTTCGAAAGGAAAATAAATTAAGCCGAGAATTCGAGACGGTCGGGAAGGAGCACGCTAGTTCAGATAAAAGATTGACGAAGTGGAAATAAAGGTGAGAAAATTCTCACCACTTTTAAAAGATCGTATTTTGATATTGTTATAAAATCATCTTATTACATATGCAAGTATACACCCCTTTGAAATGTTGTTATGGATGTTTGGAGATGTTTGTGTTATGTTTGAATAGTTGCAAGTGTTTATGGTTGTGATTATTTATCATATTAGTTTGTGTATGAACCATAATTATGTTAGTGATAAATGTCAAACTTGGTTTTGCTCATTTTGGTTAAGTATCTCCTTTTATAAATAAGACCAAATTTTGGCGATATGAGATACTATGGAAAAATAAGTCTCTTTTTAATTGGAATTAAAATTAAAGTGGAAATAAAAGAGAATTTGAAATTTGAAGTAAAACTGGTGAAAAAGGATAGTTAAATTGAAATTGAAATTGAGATGAATAGTGAAATTGAAATCGATTTTGAAAATTGAAAGTGAAATTATGGTTGAAATTTAAGTTTAAATTGAAATTAGATTTGAAATCTAAGTTTTAATTTAGTTTAATTTGAATTTAGAATTGAAATTGAATTGAAATTGGAATTTAAATTTTAATATAAAAATAATAGGAATAAAATAATATTATAATATGGTAATAGTGAAAATACATTTTAAAAGCTTTAAAAAGTGGAAATATTGATTTAAAATGATTTGTAATGATTTTATAAGTAATAAAATTCAATTTGAATAGATTATTTCAAGTATTGAAAAATAAGTTAAAACTAGGCGCGTCGCGCAATGGTAGTTCACAATTTCGCGTCGAAAAGTTTAAATGAGTGTATAGAGTGGAATATAGCTCGAAATTCTTCGTGATAAGAAAATTCTAGACTATTATATCCATATCTTCTAAATGAAGAAAGAAAATCAAAATTTCATTAAGTATATTTTGAAATATATAAAAATCAATTTTCTAGAAAAATCGCGCTAGTACCGTTAAGTAACCATAACGGGAAATACATTTAATTGAACGTTTTTAAATATGGAAAAATATGGAATAAACTTGATAAATCTATTTAAATAATTTAGAAGAAATTTGGATTGAAAAATACGAATCGAATGTTTAAAAGTTGTTTAAATCAAATAAGCTTATATATCACTTTCCGCAGCAGTTTTATGCTGCGAATTCTATAACCTTTTGAATATGAGTTTAAACGTAATGATATTTCATAGAATCAATTATTAATGTTTTTAAAAGGAAAATTAAGAGTTTAAAAGATAATTTGAAACCTTGTAATCAATTCCAAAATAAAGTTGATAACTGAGTATGCGGAAACGACTAGTACATTTGTCCCGCCTGTGAGATCTGGGAAGATAAAACAAGGTGTTTAACTAAGGTTAGGGTTGGAGCAACCAGTGCCCTGAACTTACCTGGCCTCTATTTTCTCTTCTTAGGTGAGGGGTGGAACAGATTGAAAGGAAAGCCCGGATGCTCTAAAAAGATTGTATTAAGTTTCCAAAATAAAAGAGATTGGTATTATCCAAAATTTAAGCAATCTCCAAAATAAATGATTTCTATGATCCTATTTACTCAAAAATGTTTGCTAAGGTTTATTTAGGGTTTATCGTAAACGATATCTTAAATAACATTGTTTTTGACCCGCCTAAAAGTTAAGAAATATGGATCGAGAGTTAAGTGAAAGAAAATTGAGATATTATCCAAAGCAAAAGAATGAATTACTTAGAATTATTTTAAGACTAAAGAAAGAGATTTCGAAATTATCCTAATTGAAATTAAAGTGAAAAGAGACTTAATAAATCATGTATACTCATATTCACTTTTTATCGATAATTGGATTTCGAAGGAACCGGGGTCGGATTTGGGTGATTCCTATTCGAAAACCACTTCGAACCAGTTTACGTGTTCGAAGAATGAAGATATTTGAAGACAGAGATATTGAGACGAATAATAATGAGGGACTACTTGTTGATTAATTAGGGATAAACTCTTGATTCATTGTATTATAGCAGTGGTCTCTTTGTTATGAAAAACCTCAAAACCACAATGGCTTCTCGCCTAGTAATGGCCGAGGAAAGTTCCTTCGGTTTCATTCAGTCCCAGAATGAACTTGAATGGATGATTGTCTGACCTTGCATTCTAAATCACAATGAGTGGTCTTTATAGATGTATATCAGTCGGTGGCAGATAAGACACCTTCTCTTAGCTTAACACCCTTCTCTGAGACATACGAGCTCAGAGGTTATACGTTTGTAGAAATCAGTCATGTGAATGTGGAATGGCAATGTTGCATTCAAAGTGAAAGAAGATGTGATACGTGAAAAGGTAATTGTAGCCTCGAGCCTCATCAACCGGAAATGACCGAAACAGGGTTAGATGCAGCAAGGCTAATTGGGTCATTCACAATTAGGGTATGATCATCCCCTTCTAGATATTTTTCTTCCCGGTATGACGTTCGGGATGTAAATTAATGTTGTGTATGGAAAAAGAGCGCTCGGTTAAAGGTCAGTAACGACCGGGGGATGACATATTCGGTACTACCTGGTTATAGAGGTAGGCTAGTCTTGTGTTGGTAGAGGAGCTTTGTGATGGTTCCTTGGGACATCCATCTTGAGGTATACCCATCGGAAGGTAGTAACTTCAACTGGTCATTTGTATGGAAATCCATTCTCCAATAAGAACCTGCGGTCTTGTTTGTATTTGTGTAATGAATAGCCCCAAAATGCTATATGGGTAACCATTTCGGATAAGATTAATAAGTTTATTTGCAAAAGTTTTCAAAAAGATGTCATTAGAAATAATATCAAATGTTTTGATATATTAAAGCGTTTTAGTTAGCATAAGGTAAAAACCTATCCGTGTTTATGTGTAGGCGTGGTCTTATGAGATACTCTTTCTTTTCAAAGGATTTTATTCGAAGGCTGATATATGACATTGTCATTTATTATTGAGTTTTTCTCATGCTGGTTTATCAAGCCTGGTCCTGGTATTTTTAATACTCGGGTCAGATCCGAGTAGTTTCAGGTTTAGTCGAAGATAGTTGAAGTTTCTAGAGGAGAGCTGGAGATATTCATCTACGTATGACATATTCTATTATCCGTTGTTGTCTGTTTGTCTTTGTTTGATGTTTGTCAGCAATTGTAAGGATGGATGTTTATAACTGTCCAAGCTAAATTTAGGTTAGACTCTGATATATTTATTTTAAAAATTTTCTGCTGTAAAGATATTGTTCAATATTATATGTTGTTCCATTCGTGTGAGATTCTGTTCTGTCTATTTTCTTTATTACCCTTCATGTTCCGTCTTTTCGTGCAATTTGAGTTAGACATGTGTGGTTTACTGTCGATTCAAAGGGTACGGGAAAACGGGTCGTGACACATACCCAAGACTTTCCCATACCCCTAGAATCCCAAAACATAGGCGTCGCAGAAGAATTTTATGCCTAGGATATAAATTTTCAAACCCTACCAACCATAGACAAGGGTAGCGATCTTCCTATGGGTTTTGAAACCAAGATGGGGACTATTAAAGAAATGTCTATGTGCAAACAATCCACATGAGAACTAGAGATAAAAGAGTGTGATGCTCTAGAATCGAAAAGAGTCCCAATGGAAAAATTAGAAATAGAAATCAAATTTTCCTACCTAGATTTGGTCTGCTGCTGGAAGGCGCTGTATCCAAAGTCTGGATCTGTGCTACTAGTATACCCACACCTTGCATCGTCTGTTGGGGGAAACTCCTACTCCAGTGACCAGGTTGCTCGCAACTATAACACCTTCCCCTCATCTTCTCTTTCTTGCAGTCTCTTGTGTAATGACCAATCATTCTACAACTATGGCACTTCACTTTTTTCTTGATTCACTTTTGAGGGCCTTCCCTTTTCCTCCTATCCTTCTTGCCCTTCCACCATGGCTCCTTAGAGGTTGTAGGAACCCCTTAAGCTCTTCATCCAGCTGCCAAGATATAGGTTGAACACTCTGTCGGTCCTCCTACCCTAACCGCCTAAACCTTTACTCCAAATTCTCAAAACTAACCTGTGTCTCCTTGGAATCCTCTATGCCAGAAAACGTTCTGCCTCCTATACTAGCGAAGTCCTTGCATATCTCAGAAAAGGGGGCTGATGTGGGTGGATGAAAGGGATTTCCACCTATCGGTATTGTATTGGGCACTTGCCCTTGCACATCTGGTACCGTAGCTCTAAGGAACCAGTCAGTCATTCTATGCACAGAAAAGAGAATTTAGGCTCGAAAGAATCGAAAGAAGATTGCACTAGACTTGAAGTGGATTTTTATAAAAACTCTTTTATACTTAAAAACTATTTTTAAGAGTTCTTTTCTAAAAATACTTTTTTTAAAAAAAGAAGTTATTTTAGAAAATACATTTACTTTTAAAATAAATTTTTAGGAATCCTGTAACCATAGGCTCTGATACCAAGTGAAACACCTCACACCCCTTAATTAAAAGGCGTTGTGATTTGTAGGTATAACTGAAACTAACAGAGACTAAGATTCACAAGACAAAAATAGGTAAACACAACGGAAATTAAAATAATACCTATTTAAAACAAAAGCTTAATAATTGCTCATAAACCAAACAAGTCAAATACTAAATATGACATACATGTCTCAAAAACCAAAATGTCTCATGAAATAAAAACTCACAGTCTCAAAATAAGAGTACATAATATTCCTCATAATAAGCCAGTACACAGAAAGAGTTAAAGCTTGAATAAAAGAAATACATGGTAGAGATATTCACCCAAAATCCTCCAAGCAACCGCAATCTACAACCCTCTCCCTTGATTGCCTATGGGGGGAAGGGAAAATAGAGGAGTGGGTCAGACTAAAAGTCAGGTGAGTGATAGTAACTGCTAGAATCTTTAAGCAAAGTAAAGGTAATAGACTCTTCAATAGTTCTAGTATATACAAAATGAAACAAAGGAAATAGGAAAGAGATAAACTGGAAAATACGATTAAACTATTACAATTGATAAGATAGGTCAACTTTGATTGTTTGCACTTGTCTTTGATAACGGCTTGATTAGGCTGAATTCCTAATCCTAAAATTAGGCTGAAATCCTAATTCTACCCTTTGATCGGCCTGCTACTCCATAGACCTTACTGCGGACTAAACGCAATATAACTCCCTACACAACAGCCAATGGTAACTACGAAAGATACACAAAGCACCCACCGTGGACTAGACGATACATAGCTCCCTACACAGAAGGCAATGGTGTCTACAAAAGACACACATACTAAGCGCTTGGAACTTATAGCGATTACTGAGCACTGAAATGGAAGTCGCACGCGTAACTGCCACCATGCTCATGCTACCTGTTGCTCCAGTCTTATTATTACCTCGACTCAGCATAAGCGTTCCCCTCATCTCACTTCAGGATTATGTGAAACACCCTGTCCATAGAAAATATAGGGGAATGCTGCCGGTACTAACCCGTCATCAAAACAATATCTAATAGCGCCCTTGTCCAAATCCCCCGTTATTTGAACATCTCTATATTGACCAATTACTACCACTACTAGCATAAGCGTGCCCCTCGTCTCACTTCAGATTTATGTGAAATATCGTACCTGTTTCCTGGGGATTTGACCAGGCAACTAGTGCTCGACATCAGAGAGTGTCTGGCATCCAGGAATGTTCGGCGAAGCAACCGTCATCCATGAGTACTCGGCGTAGTACTCGGCGTCCATAGTGTCCAGCGTCCAGGAGTGTTCGGCGTAATACTCAGCAGTGTTCGGCATACGAGAGCACTCGACATCAAAAGCACTCGGCATCGAGACTACTCGGCGTAGTGCTCGGCAACAAGGGTACTCGGCGCCAAGTAGTGTTCGGCATCAACTGGCACTCGGCAACAACCTATGCTCAGCGTCAACTAGTGTTCGGCATCCCATAAGTACTCGGCACCAAGACTGCTCGGCATACCAGAGTGCTCGGCGTCAAGGCTGTTCGGCATCAAGACTGCTCGGCGTACAAGGTCGCTCGGCATCAAGACTGCTCAGCGTACAAGGTCGCTCGGCATCGAGGCTGCTCGGCATACAAGAGTACTCGGCATACCAGAGTGCTCGGCATCAAGGCTGTTCGGCATCAAGACTGCCCGGCGTACAAGGTCGCTCGGCATCGAGGCTGCTCGGCATACAAGAGTACTCGGCATCTCATGGTGTTCGGCGTAATACTCGACATCCAGGAGACATTCAACACAACTAACCAGCACACCGTTCGGCATAGAAGGAATGGTTCGGCGCAGATCGTTCGGCGAACCTTGCTCGGCATACGGCGACCACTGTACTCGGGCTGGAACGTTCGGCAATCAGCCCACTTGGGAAGTCCAACCCATCTTTGCCTATAAATAGAGGGGCAGGGTCACAGTGAAAGGGATCCTTTTTTCGGAGAGAAAAGACGGGGAGACTCTGCCATTTTCAAGACTCATCTTCTCTACTTAAACACCTTCATTCAAGCATTTGATTCACGAATTGTATTTGTAATCAATCATAAAGGAAATCAATAAAGTTGAGCAAAGTGGACGTAGGCAATTACGCCGAACCACTATAAATTTGGTGTTCTTACTTTCTGCACTTGAATTAGGATTGTCTTCTCTGTTTAATTTGCTTTCATCACTTATATCTCTACATACTCTTTCTGAACGAGGTTAGTGACCAATTTTGGTGCTAACACTTTGGTGCTTTCACCGAGAATTGAATTCTCAGACCTCAAGGATCTGCTTTGAAGCTACTGGATTGAATAAATCCCCCAAAGAAGATCCGACTCACTGATAGGACATCCGTTGATTCTACTCAGAGTTCATACCGATAACTCTACAATGGCAAGACCACGTACCAGGTCAGCTTCCCTTAATGCGGATGCCCGAGAGACTGCTAGCGTGCAACAAGCAGGACCTAGCAATCAACCAGCAATCCCGAGTGCAGGGATTGCCGCTCAAGAACAGACTCCAGTTGTCACCAGAGTGGAGTTCAACGACTTGATGAGAGAACTTAGGGAAAGCAGGAGACAACTGGGAGAACAGATGCAAGCTAATGCCAACCTGATGGCACAACTCACTCAACAGCAGCAACAGAATGCTGGGGGCAATCCAGCTGCTTATTCCTCTTCTGATAGCTCAACTTCTTCTAACGAGCCACCCAGGCGCAGACGCCGTAAGACTGAAACTGCAAGGGCAGATGCCGCTGTTCGAACAGCAGGAGACCGCGACCAAGCCAGAACTGGAAACTTCCGAACCGGAGTACAGGTGGAGGAGGGAGCTCCAGACCATCAAAATGTTAACAATGTTGAACCTCATGACGCACGATTGGCAGATCGCCAGGAAAGGAGGCATCAGCATGGACAGGCACGTAGAACTGACTCCAACCTCCCAGCTTCCATACAGACACCCGATCTGACAGCCATGATCAGGCAACTGATGAAAGAGAATCAGGGCTTATCAAATGACGATTGGGGAGTGTCAAGAAGTCATACTCCGTTCACGGATGTTGTGCTGCAAGCGTCCTACCCCAAGAAGTTTAGCATGCCAACCATTCCTGCATACGAAGGAAAGACTGACCCCAGACAACATGTAATGAGGTATGAATGGATGATGGATTCAGCCAGAGCAAATGATGCCACCAAGTGTAGGTGTTTTCCGATTACTCTATCTGGGATCGCTACTATGTGGTTCACCCGACTTCCTCCGCGATCCGTATCAAATTTCGAGGAGTTGGCAAAGAAGTTTATTGAGCAATTCAGGATACACACTACACGCCCGAAGGATGTGATGTCTCTGTCAAGTATAATCCAAAATCCTGGAGAGTCGCTGAAGGAGTACTTACAAAGATTCCACATGGCGGCAACTGAAGTCAGTAATCCCAACGACCATGCAATTCTAATGGCTGTGATGAGAGGTGTTGATTCGGATTCTGAATTCGGAGATTGGCTGGCAGGAAAACCTCCGACTACGCTAGAGCGTTTCTACTCCAAGGCGCACCAGTTCATAAGAAGAGAGGAAGCTAGGTGGGTACGACGAGACAAGGCACCGGGACCTGCCCAAGAGTCAATTAAGAGCAACGTTGCTGTGAAGCAATCTGGAGACAATTCAGGGAAAGTCCAAGTCAACGTCCAGAATAAGCCTGTGCAGCCCAAAGAGTCCGGAGGAAGGAGTCAAGGAAAGAGGAAAGAAGCGGGAAAGTGGAAGTCGAGAATTCCAAGCTACAGCGAGTACACTCCGCTAAACGCCCCACTTGAGAACATTTACCTATCCACATGCAATACTTTTCAGTACAGAAAACCACGTCCGAAAGAATCAACTGAAGAACAGAAACGGACTGGGAAATATTGCCGCTTCCATGAAACCTATGGACACAACACGGAAGAATGCAGACACCTACATGACGCTATCGAGAAATTGATCAGACAAAAGAAGTTGCAAGAATTTGTGAAGGATCCGCAGGAAGGAGGATAGGGAACGTCCGACCCAGGTCGTGCACCGGCTCCACGTCATCCAGAGGAACCTGCCCGGACTGTTGGAAGACTAGTTATAAATACAATTATCGGTGGACCTCATCCCGCAGATAAGAACTGGCAAGAGATGGAGCGATATGCGAGCTCCTTGAAGCATGCGGATTTCGAGTGCTGTTCAAACGTAGAGGACGGGGCCCCTGCTAAGCAGCAGCGCGTGATGACAGACGATATTGTGTTCAGAAGCAGAGACGCTGATCAGATAGAGGCTCCGACCATCGATCCCATGGTCATATCTGCAACAATCGGACCAGCGTATGTAAAAAGAATTTTGATTGATTGTGGAAGTTCAGTCAACATCATCTTCAAGAAGGCATATGATCAGATGAAGCTAGAGACAAAAGACTTGAAACCATCCAAAGCTCGTATCCACGGTTTTAACGGCGCTGCGACTGATGCAGTGGGATATGTCGAGTTACCAGTTGAACTGGGACAAGGCGAGCGTCGAAGGGTACGAATTCTACCCTTTGTAGTTTTGGATGTGGACTCTCCATATAATGTTTTCTTGGGTCAGCCGGCCCTGGCTGAATTTAGGGCGGCACTAGCCCCGTGGTGCTTGACTTTGAAGTTCCCAACTGACAAAGGAGTAGGCATTGTTCACGGAGACCAAGCAGCTGGTCGTTCTTGTTATGTGGCCGAGCTCCGAGAAGCCCACCGGAGGGAAAAAGGAAAGGGTGCGGACAATCCTGTCCGCATCCTCAACGCGAATAATTGACAAGTAGTGCCCGAGCCCTGGCTCGGGCATAGTTCTCGGATCTACGGAGATATAGATCCGAGAGACGACGATGAGAAACCCAGGGAAGAGAAGGCGGCACCGGCTGAATTAACAATTGACATTTCGGTTAGCCGTGACGACCCTTCGCGAGTACTGAAGATCGGATCACAGTTAGGCCCCGCAATGACAGAAGACCTTAGCGACTTCCTCCGAGCAAACCTTGATGTTTTTGCCTGGACGCATTCTGATATGTGTGGGATTTCTCCCGCCATCACAAGTCATATGTTGAACATAGACCCGAAATACGTCCCAGTCAAGCAAAAGAGGAGAGGAATGGATCCAGAGAGATCCGCCGCTCTTGGAGAGGAGGTGGACAAACTCAAAGCAAATGGGTTCGTCCGCGACGCCCTCTACCCGGAGTGGGTATCCAACCCCGTGCTAGTAAAAAAGGCAAATGGGAAATGGAGGACTTGCGTAGATTATTCCGACTTGAACAAAGCATGCCCTAAGGACAGTTTCCCGTTGCCTAGGATCGATCAGTTGGTCGATTCCACAGCAAGACACGAATTATTGTCATTCATGGATGCGTACTCGGGATACAACCAAATCCCAATGCATATTCCGGACCAAGAACACACCAGCTTCGTTACAAATGTCGGGCTGTATTGCTATGTAGTGATGCCCTTTGGATTAAAGAATGCTGGAGCAACTTACCAACGTCTGGTGAATCGAATGTTCAAGGACCAGCTGGGCAAAACCATGGAAGTCTATGTGGATGACATGCTCGTGAAGTCACGGCAGTCAAACGACCACATTCAAGACTTAGCTGAAATGTTTAACATACTCAGATCCTATGGAATGAAGATCAACCCACTGAAGTGTTCTTTCGGCGTCGCATCAGGGAAGTTTTTAGGATTCATCGTCAACGCTAGGGGAATCGAAGCCAACCCAGAAAAGATCCAAGCCATTCGAGATGTACAAGCGCCCAGGACTATAAAGCAGGTACAGAGCTTGAACGGAAAAGTGGCTGCGCTAAGTCGATTTATATCCAAGGCAACTGACAAGTGCATCCCATTCTTCGACATAATAAAGAAAGGAAAGAGGAGTTTTGAATGGACGTCTAGCTGCGAGGAAGCTTTCCAGAACTTGGTAAGGCATCTGGAAAGCCCACCAATGCTATCTAAACCAGTTGACCATGAGATGCTGTACGTTTACTTGGCTATATCCCCTCATGCGATAAGCGCAGCTTTGGTCCGTGAGGAGGATCGAGTCCAGAAGCCGGTATATTATGTTAGCAAGCGTTTAACGGGGGCAGAGAAGAATTACCCTAAAATTGAGAAATTGGCTTATTGCTTGGTGATTGCATCACGCAAGCTACGCCCGTACTTCCAAGCGCATTCAATCGGCGTTTATACCGATCAACCCCTGAGACAGGTACTTCAACGACCGGAAACTTCTGGGAGATTGCTAAAATGGAACATCGAGTTGAGCCAATTAGATATCGCGTACTTACCACGGAGAGCTATCCGAGGGCAAGCGTTAGCAGACTTCATCGCTGAATTTACCATACCCATCAAACCGGACGATCACGACATCATTCCCCCCATTCGATGGAAGTTATACACTGACGGTGCATCAAACGACCGTTGCTCCGGCGTGGGCATAGTTCTTATAACTCCGGAAAACCGATCAATCTGTTATGCCCTGAAGCTCGATTTTCCGGCTACGAACAACGAAGCTGAATATGAAGCATTGATCGCTGGCTTGAAGCTTATCAAAGAACTCGGAATCAAATCAATCGAAATCTTTTGTGACTCGCAGTTAGTGGTATACCAAGTACGAGGAGACTACCAAGCAAAAGGACGAAAGCTTGCTCCGTACCTCGTTCAGGTCCAGGAACTACTATCAAATCTTGAGCGTTATGACATTTCACATATCCCGCGAGAACAAAACAAAGAAGCCGACTTGTTGGCTAAGTTCGCGAGTACCGACGATGTTCAACAAATGGGATTGTATCCCGTGGAAGTCTTGCATGCCCCGAGTGCAGACGAGATGAAAATCGATCTTGTGTTGGAAACAGAGATCGAGAAGGACTCGTGGATAACCCCATTCAAACTGTACCTGACAACCGGGGCTTTACCAGAAAGAAGAAGCGAAAGACGACAGGTCCTTCGAAAGGCCGCGCGGTACGTCATGCAGGATGGATCCATGTACCGGAAAGGATTCTCCGTCCCATTGTTACGATGCATCGCTCATGATGAAACGAAGCGAGTCTTGAGGGAAGTCCACGAAGGGGAATGCGGCGACTATACTGGGGGGCAAACGCTAGCAAAGAAGATCCTCCGCTATGGGTATTACTGGCCCACCGTAAACCGGGATGCCGCGGACTACGCAAGAAAATGCGACAAGTGTCAAAGATATGCAAAAATCCCGAGGGCTCCGTCAACGGAACTCACACAAATGATCAGCCCTTGGCCATTCGCGATCTGGGGAATCGACATAATCGGCTCTTTGCCTCTATCCAAAGGTGGTGCGAAATACGCGATAGTTGCAGTCGACTATTTCACGAAATGGGCTGAGGCAGAACCTTTGGCCACTATCACCTCTAAGAAAGTCATTAACTTCGTTGTACGAAATATTATATGCCGCTTTGGTCTTCCACGCACCATCATTACAGACAATGGAATGCAATTCGAAAGTAGAGAGTTCAAAGAGTTCTGTTTAAAGTACGGCATCGAGAAAAAGTTCGCTGCCGTTGCACACCCAAAAGCTAACGGATAAGTCGAGGCCGTTAACAAAATAATCAAGTCCATACTAAAGAAGCGTTTAGAGAAGGTTGGAGGCAAGTGGGTAGATGAACTCCCGACAGCATTATGGGCATATAGAACTACCCACAAGTCCGCGACCGGCCACACTCCGTTCGCCTTGGCATACGGCTCTGAAGCCGTAATACCCGTGGAACTTGAAGTTCCATCGCACCGAGTGACATACTATGACCCCAAGACGAACCAAAACCTCTTGCTGGAATCACTGGACTGCATCGATGAAAAACGTGAAGAAGCTGAGTTAAGGGCGGCGGCGCACAGACATCGAGTCAAGCGCTACTACGATGGCAGAGTCCGCCCAAGGATCTTCGATGTGGGTGATCTCGTTCTGAAACGAGTCTTCCCAGTACCATCACGCATGAATCCCAGCTGGGAAGGTCCATACGCCATTGAATGGAAGCTTGGAGAAGGAACATTCAAGCTAGCGATCGTTGATGGCACGACACTCCCCCGAGCATGGAACAGTGAACATTTGCGGCACTATTACATTTAGCATGTTTCCCTTTCTTGTTATAGGCATTATTGTTTTCCGCATGTTTCCATTCAATAATGACTTAGTTTCCTTTTGAAGTTGTAATCGAGCAATTTAGTTGATTTTCATTAATAAAGGCTTGAAGCCACATTTTCTATGAAGTTTCTGTATCTCTTAATTGAATGATAAATTACATTATTCTGTGCGGCGTACAGACTCATACGAACGATTCCAATCTCCGAATCCCCAGAGTGTGGAGCGGAGTACTCTAAGTCCCCAGAGCGCGGACCAGAGTATAAACGATTTCCAATCTCCGAGTCCCCAGAGTGCGGAGCGGAGTACTCTAAGTCCCCAGAGCGCGGACTAGAGTATAAACGATTTCCAATCTCCGAGTCCCCAGAGTGCGGAGCGGAGTACTCTAAGTCCCCAGAGCGCGGACTAGAGTATAAACGATTTCCAATCTCCGAGTCCCCAGAGTGCGGAGCGGAGTATTCTAAGTCCCCAGAGCGCGGACTAGAGTATAAACGATTTCCAATCTCCGAGTCCCCAGAGTGCGGAGCGGAGTACTCTAAGTCCCCAGAGCGCGGACTAGAGTATAAACGATTTCCAATCTCCGAGTCCCCAGAGTGCGGAGCGGAGTATTCTAAGTCCCCAGAGCGCGGATTAGAGTATAAACGATTTCCAATCTCCGAGTCCCCAGAGTGCGGAGCAGAGTACTCTAAGTCCCCAGAGCGCGGACTAGAGTATAAACGATTTCCAATCTCCGAGTCCCCAGAGTGCGGAGCGGAGTACTCTAAGTCTCCAGAGCGCGGACTAGAGTATGAACAGTCTCAAGTCTCCAAGTCCCCGGAGCACAGTGTCAGCAAACCAGCAAGCCAAATAAAGACAAGAGAATCATTCAAACAAGAAGAAACTAAAATTTTATTCGATAAGTCCAAAATGGGGATACAAGATCACTCCTACAAAATTCGGGCCTATACAAACTACAAGTTATGGAAGAAAGAAACTGTTACAAACTTAAGCAAAAACTTGTTGAACAAGTGCATCGATCATTTCTTCGACTTCTTCTTCTTGTCTGCCTTTGGTGTTTCCGACGACTCCTCTCCCTCACGTTTCTTATTGGACTTTTTGCTTGCTAGAGAGACGGAGTCAGGAGTAGGAGACGGAACATCTAGTGGTTTGGACCTGCCCGGGAGAATGATTTTCAAAGGTCTGTTCCGCGGGTCAGTAAGTTCCAGGACTTCAGATTCAACCTTAACTTTGACTTTTCTCTTCTCCTCGTCGGCAAGACGATCCTTCATGCTCATCTCTGAAGTATGTTCAGAGGCGCCAGTGATTTTAACTTCGTCGCTTCCTTCGGCAGGAGACGAAGTATCGAGTTTGTCATCGTCAAGCGCCCCGATCACTTGAGCGTCTGGGCCGGGAGTTACCCCCGCGTGAGCAACGTCGCTTGTTTTCTCCGCTTCCTCCTTGGCGTCATCGCTCCTCGGAGTTGGCTCAGTGTCAGAGCAACCTGTGAGAAAATATAAGAAGTGGGCATTAGAACGAATAACCACTGCCAAAAAATGACGGGATCACTTCGACTTCTAGAGAAAGAAGAATCTCCTACCAGGATCAGGTTGACTGTCGGTGGCGCGCGGGGTTTCACCCTCCAGGATAGGTGACAGCACATGAACGCCAAGCCCGGGATCTTCGGGATCGTAACTGGAATGTTGCTCAAATGGATCAAGCGTCGACCGACCAGCCGATTGAGCAGCATAAGGAGCGGCAATGTGAGGAGTAGTAGCGTCGGCCTCTGACGGGCCAGCCTCGTCATTCTTCTCTTTCGAAGGGGAAGAGCCTTTGCCATAGAGAGCCAATGCTACGGATAAATCCGATGGCTCATTCCCCCTCAGGAACTCCTTCACCAGTGCATCCTCGTCGATTTCCTCGGAGCCCGATTCGACTTTCTTGATCTTTATCAGAGTTTCCCATGCCTCAGCCAGGGATTCATGGTAGCCGTCGCCCAAGAATGTTAGGTCGCGGTGCATAAGGACGCGGGCTCCGTACTCGGCGATCAACGGGTCAAACATACTTTTGACCTCTTCCCTGCCAGTCTCTGCGGCCGCCTCAAGGCGAGAATCAAGCTCCTCCTCAGCCATTCTTTTACCCTCCTCCCTGGCCTCATCCTTCATTTTCTCGACCCCGGCAAGTTCACCGTCGAGCTTTGCCTTTAGGAGCCGGGTAGCAACAATCTCATCGCAATACCGCTGTGATTCTTCCTGAGCGGCTATTTTGTCTTCTTTCTCCTTGGAGAGTTGTTCTTTCAGCTCTTTGACTTGAGTAGCGAGCGCGTCCCTTTCTTTTTGGACAGAGTCTTTTTCTAGGGCAAGGGCGCCGCTGCGCTGAACTGCTTCCTCAAGCTCCTTTTTGTGAGCCACTTCTAAGCGAGTAACTGCCTCGGCAGTATCTTTTGCGCCTTGTTCAGCGGCTTCTAGCTTTAACTTATAAGAGGCGAGTTCTTCGTCTTGGAGTTTGATGATTTTCTTATCGCTGTCAGCCTCCAGATTCAGACGGTCAATCTCGTGTTGACGCTCAACAGATACTTCTGAGATCTTCTCCACCAAGTGCACGAATGCGTCATGTTGAACATAGACGTCATTGTTGCAGGCAATCGCACTTTGCTTCACGTGCCCAGGAATGTGATGGATGGCCGGGAGGAATTTCAAACCGTCAAAACAAATCTTCGGAAACTTGGCCTTAAGGTCGACCATCTTTTCCGCAACAGTCGGGTCCACAGCAGGAGCAGGAGGAGGAGGCTTAGAGAATTCCGTTCTTTTACGCGGCTCTCGAACTTGCCTCGTACTCGATGAACTGGAATGTTGTTCTCGAGCAGCATCAGACTGATAACCCTTCTGCAAAGACTTCTCTTTATCCGGCTCAGTTGTAGGAGGAAGATCACGGGACTGGGAAGATTGATAGTGCGCTTTCTTGCGATGAGACGACTCGCGCGGACGATTGTCCCTATCCTCATAATCACCTCGGTCCCGGCGTCTGCCTGAACCGGAATCCCGTCCGGAGTGATGAAATATTGAAGACCCCTGAAGGCGATCAAGTCCGTGGGAGCGGCCCATATCACCTGCAAAGAAGGAAGATAACAACGAATTAAGGAGAATTCACGAATTAAAAAGACTTGAAGTATGTTATGGAATGCGCATGTGCGTGTGTGTCCTAAGTGTTCCCCCCGACGGACCCGTTCGTTTATCTTTGCTAATCGGAGTATCGTCTCTGTGAGCCGGGAGTTGAACTCCTACATTGCCTCTAGCGGGCGAGGAGAATTTGAGAGCTTCAGGATCATCGAACCCGTAATTAAGTATGTCTTCGGGAATGGAGAGGTTCGAGAGACCCCTCAGAGAACTCTCCAGATGCTGTGAAGAAGCCTCTTTCTCAGGAGGGATAGGCGTAGATTTTGAGGTGTCGCCAATTTTCTCTTTCTGAACCGAATATTTCAGCTTTTTCTTTCCCTTCGAAGGGGAGGATGACGTCTCAATATCCTGAACTTCGATTGCCGGATTCCAAGCAGGACCCACGTACTCGCCCTGACTGTCGGGTGCATCACCCTCTCTACGCTCGCCTTCTTCGTGCGCGACGGGAGCGCGACGCGACGACGGGCCGGCAAGTTTTTTCCCTTTACCGGATGGAGGTTTGGGAATTGTAACGCCTTCTGGAAGTCTGACCCGACGATCAAGAGCTAGCAAGCCGAACCCCGACAGCGATTCATTTGAAATGATAGCTCGAATATCTCGGTCCTCGGCCGGAAGAGCTCTAATCGCGTCGACAGCATCGGAATATCCTCGGCCTTCCGGGCGCGGGTTAATACCTGAAAAGATGAAACGAAGAGTTAAGAAAAACATGACTCCCATTAAGTACGAGTAACGGTTCAGCAGAGAGACTTACTGCCTTCAACCCATCTCATAGCAAAACCAGACGGGCATCGCACATAGAACCACTCCTGTTTGTACAGGGCGAATTTGCTACAGGCCCCTGTCAAAATCTGGCACTTGTGATATGGCTCGAGGAATATGAAGGAAGGGCTATCTTTCCGTCTCTTGAACATATAAATGTATCGGATATCACCGGGGGTTGGAGGTCTGGAGAAGACAGCCATGAAGAGTAAATAAGTCCCATATAGGAACGCATGACCATTCGGGTGCAGCTGCGACGGAGCGATGTCTATATACTGCAGCACATCCCGGAGAAATAGGTTAAACGGAGGCACGCTGCCCATCCAGCACATGAACTTGTTGCAGGCCGTGTACCCAACTGGGGGCAAATGAGGACGGTCGTGTCTCGAAGGAACTAACACGTCAGTAAAGGGAATTCCGTGAATGGAACATATCCGTCGCAGAGCGGCCTCATTGATCCTCGAGGCTTGAGAATCGACCGGATTGTCCAGCAAGATGGTTGACTCCAGAGCATCGGGCGCCAAATTATGAGCGGGAGAGATTGACGGGTTGGAAGCATCTACGGCTCCTTGCTTTGCTGACGGCCCAGGCCTGTCAGATATGGTGGCAGAACTAGATTTTCCTGACATCCCGAATAAATAATGAACTGGCTAAATGCTTGAGAAAGCTATACTTGAAAAACGTTGAGCGTTAGAATCAGCAACACGAGTTTTCCCCCCACGTGGTGTATGAACTAGTGCAAGCAATTGTGTAAAGACAATAAGAAGGTTTTAAAGATATAATAGTTTGCTTCGGATCATCGCCTTCGAAGACCGTCATCGCTGACCGTCTCAAAAGCCCGCCTTGAGGTGATTACAGTTTCAGGTTCAAAAGACATATGATTTCTAGAGTAACCGGCCTAAGTGTAGTTTAACATTTATACTGATCGGCATTTTAATAATGTTCATCGTCCTAAGTAAAGTGTGCGGCAATTGTATTGTTCGGCATGCCAGTTGTTCGGTAATTATATTGTTCGGCGTGTCAAGTGTTCGGCAATTGTATTGTTCGGCATATAAAGTGTTCGGCAATTATATTGTTCGGCATGTAAGGTGTTCGGCAATTATATTGTTCGGCATGTAAGGTGTTCGGCAATTGTATTGTTCGGCATGTAAAGTGTTCGGTGATTGTATTGTTCGGCATGTCAATTGTTCGGCAATTATATTGTTCGGCATGTCAAGTGTTCGGCAATTGTATTGTTCGGCATGTGAAGTGTTCGGCAATTATATTGTTCGGCTAAAGTCACGGTTCGACCTAAGGATTGTTCGGCTGGATTCAACGTTCGGTCTGAGGTCAATGTTCGGCGTGTCAGTCGTTCGGCATTTGGGCATTGTTCGGCTTTAGTTCGTTCGGCTCAATTATAGTTTGACTTGTTAGTGAGCGTTCGGCCTGGCATTGTCCGGCTGAGGTACCGTTCGGCAACTAACCATTACACCGTCCGGCACATGACCACATGCGCCGGAGCAGCGAACCGCGCCATTACCCCCTCCAACACCTTTCATTCTTTTTCTTCCTTTTGACCTCGATCCAACACGAGGAAACTAAGGCAATAAGCGGACATACTCCTAACTCCTCCACGCTATGTCGTTCGGCAATACAGACAAGCTATACAAAAACCCTCTACACGACTTCGTTCGAACATCTCGTTTGAATATACGATGAAAAATACCTAAGTTTGCAGATCAAAGATTGAGATGGTGTAGTTAAGTCTCAAATTCGGACGATTGAACAGAATTGTGAGAACGGAGGAAATAAGAAGTAAAATGAGGCAGGTAAAAGGAGAGAAGAAGAGAAGGAACTGGTTTTATAGAGGGGAATGGAGGAAGTCGAAGGGACTATACCCGGTAGAACCGGTCAATACCGGAGCGCTCGGCATTAAGGTGGAATGACGTTCGGCACGCTAGGAACGTTCGGCTCAGAACATGTCGTTCGGCATCCCAAGCTCGTTCGTCTTGCACCTCCCTTCGCTAGCATTCTCGAGAGGATACCTCCGAGGTGGATTGTACCAGATTCAAAGCGCACCACGTTTGGCCACGAGATACACTTTGGGGGGCAAGTGTTTCCTGGGGATTTGACCAGGCAACTAGTGCTCGACATCAGAGAGTGTCCGGCATCCAGGAATGTTCGGCGAAGCAACCGTCATCCATGAGTACTCGGCGTAGTACTCGGCGTCCATAGTGTCCGGCGTCCAGGAGTGTTCGGCGTAATACTCAGCAGTGTTCGGCATACGAGAGCACTCGACATCAAAAGCACTCGGCATCGAGACTACTCGGCGTAGTGCTCGGCAACAAGGGTACTCGGCGCCAAGTAGTGTTCGGCATCAACTGGCACTCGGCAACAACCTATGCTCAGCGTCAACTAGTGTTCGGCATCCCATAAGTACTCGGCACCAAGACTGCTCGGCATACCAGAGTGCTCGGCGTCAAGGCTGTTCGGCATCAAGACTGCTCGGCGTACAAGGTCGCTCGGCATCAAGACTGCTCGGCGTACAAGGTCGCTCGGCATCGAGGCTGCTCAGCATACAAGAGTACTCGGCATACCAGAGTGCTCGGCATCAAGGCTGTTCGGCATCAAGACTGCCCGGCGTACAAGGTCGCTCGGCATCGAGGCTGCTCGGCATACAAGAGTACTCGGCATCTCATGGTGTTCGGCGTAATACTCGACATCCAGGAGACATTCAACACAACTAACCAGCACACCGTTCGGCATAGAAGGAATGGTTCGGCGCAGATCGTTCGGCGAACCTTGATCGGCATACGGCGACCACTGTACTCGGGCTGGAACGTTCGGCAATCAGCCCACTTGGGAAGTCCAGCCCATCTTTGCCTATAAATAGAGGGGCAGGGTCACAGTGAAAGGGATCCTTTTTTCGGAGAGAAAAGACGGGGAGACTCTGCCATTTTCAAGACTCATCTTCTCTACTTAAACACCTTCATTCAAGCATTTGATTCACGAATTGTATTTGTAATCAATCATAAAGGAAATCAATAAAGTTGAGCAAAGTGGACGTAGGCAATTACGCCGAACCACTATAAATTTGGTGTTCTTACTTTCTGCACTTGAATTAGGATTGTCTTCTCTGTTTAATTTGCTTTCATCACTTATATCTCTACATACTCTTTCTGAACGAGGTTGGTGACCAATTTTGGTGCTAACAGTACCCATAGAAAATAATAAGGGAATGCTATTTGGTATAGGTCCTACTTTAATTCTTTGCTTATCGACTTAGATAAATTATTTAAATAAGCCTTTACTTCGGTTCTTACTATCTGTGCTTATTAAATTATCCCAAGTCTTATAATAAGCCTTATTCTGTTCTATTTCTTATTATAACCTACGTTATAATCATGCTTATTACTTAACCCAAGGTCTAAGTATGAAAATAAGCTTCTTTTCTTCTTTTATTCTTTTTAGTTATAATTCTAAGTTATAACTAGGCCAATCTCTTTAATTCAGTCCAATTAATATCATAATTAGGCATAATTTCAGTCCAATTAATATAATAATTAGGCATAATTTCAGTCCAATTTCATTTATATTACAGCCTTTATAATTTACATCTTATATTCCATTATTTCAGATTTCTTATAATTTAATCCAATTTTGCGTTAATTATATTCTAATCCATACGCGAAGAAGAATGAGGAATAAAAAACCTGAAAATAGAAGAAAATCCAAGGCGTAAGAAGAAGATGTAAATAACGCATAAATAACAGCAAATAAACTAAAATACTATAAATAAATGGAAAAGCTAAAAATTAACTAAAATTAACTGAAAATAATTCTAAAAACTGTAAATAAATTACTAAAAAGGTTACTCCAAAAATCGTAGTAAAACTACAACTATTGGAAACCCTATTATTTTAAGTTACTTAAAGTAATTTAAAATAATTACAATCACTCACCTTCGGTCCTTAGCTCTTCCCTTTAGGCCTTCATGGATCCACTTGAGGTTGTTAAATATTTTTATTTAAAACGATTTTCTCCTCGGAAACTTATTCTGCTTAGGGTCCTTCCTGAATAGGAGAACCCAATTGCAGAAAATCTTAGAATGAGAAAAGGTGTTAGGCCTAAGGTTCTATTTTTAAGGGTATAAGTGGATCTCAAACAGTTGGATTTGGGGATTGAATAGGATGCAACCACGTCATAGGCTGAATAAGGGCCATCGGATGTAGAAACGGAAAGACAAAATCGAGTTGAAGAATGCAAAATACGTCACTAACGTTCGAACGAACGAACGTTCGTTCACTAAAAAAACAAGGCGGGTCGACCGCCCTTGTGCCCAGATCGACCGGCCTATCGACCTGGCCTATTTTTTATTTTTTTTATTTTGTTTAATTCATATCTTGTTCATTTTAGCTCGGATTCTGATGCCCTATATATGGAAATTGACTAGAAAATTACCACGGACACAATGGTGAAACTCCCGTGGCTCAATTCTGATAATTTCACAAAGATAAATTATTATTTAGTTAATTAATGAATTAATTATTACGGGTTAAATTTTGGGTTGTTACAGTCATATTTGTTTCAAAAATCTTTTTTACTTCAAAATATCATATTTACTTAAAATATGTCAATTTCACTTGAAAAATTATTTCATTCAAATTTCCATTTCGAATTTCAATTTAGCTTATAATTTCACTTAACCACATTCGCATTTAAATCAACGATTTAAATATAACATTCCAACCTTGCACAGTTTGAACTTTTAAAAAATAGTTCGAATAGTTTTAAATATTTTAAAAAGTTAAAATAGTTTAGATTTTAAAATAGATTATATATTAAATGATTTGCTAATTTAAATAATTTGGAAATTTAAAAAGATGAATTTTAAAATAGTTTATAGGAAAATAGTTTATAGTGAAAATAATTTCAAATTCAAAACTGTTCTTTCCCATTTCCAATAAATCTGGATTTAGGTCCAAATTTAAATCAAACTGATTCAATTTCAAATCTTCCAATTTAAAATCATCTTAAATCTCGAATCAATTCAAATCGACTCAATTTTGATTTCAATTAGAATTGACTTTAATTTCAAAATGTTCATTTTAACTTCAAACTCGATTCAACGATTCAATTCAATGGTTTAATTTCAATTCAATTCTTATTTTTAAACCATTTTAATTTATATCAATTTCGATTTCAAAATACCAATTTAAATCACTTAAATCAATTTAAACTTCAATATTAGATTTAAGGTTCAAATATTTTAAAATAATTCAGTTTTGAGCTCAAATTCGAAATACCAATTTATGTCACTTTTAGTTAAATAACTTCGAAGTTCAAGTAAAATTTCAAACCTTTTAAAACAATTCAATTTCTATAATTCAAGTCATATTTCAATCATAACTTCAAATTCCAAATTAAATTCTTTAAAACAATTTCTTTTAACAATTTTAATTTCAACATTTCAAGCTCGAATTCGAAAATAATTCAATTGTTTTATTCTTTAAAACAATATCATTTAAATAATTCAAAAATAAGAATTTTAAAACCATTTAATTTAACCAATCTGGTGTCTATATATAATTTTCTATCCTATGGCCAAGTGATTAGTTATTTCAATTTAATTTCAGGGATGGATATATATCATTTCAATCCAAATCAATGTGTCATAGGTATATATCATTTCAACCCATTTCTTAATTTATTGAAATTAATTCAAATAATAGTTTATATATTGTCAAATAATATACAGGTTGATAACAGGATATATATAAATAAATAAACATCTAAACATCCAAAATATCAACTAATAGCCATCCATCACAATCAACATCCAAATCAGTCAAAATATCACAACAAATTACTAGTTATCAATATCGGGTGGTTAACTAGCAATTCAATTTCAATTTCAAATTGAACTGTCTATTTAAATTCCCATCAGTTCAATTCAGATGTCAATTAAATTGCGAACCAACAGTTAATAAAATTAAATTACTTCGTGATTTCAATTTAACTAACATAAAAATATTTTATTCTTTGTGAGCGGGTTTAATCACTCACCTTTATTTGAAACTAAAAATTTTCCAGCTTCAAATAAATTCCAGTTTAATTCCATGTCGTAGCCTCTGTCGATATGATCGCAATGCAACTTGTTTCGTTTGAATCGGACCTCGTATGAAAAAGTTACGAGTTAATGAATATTTCGAATTTAATAATTTTATTGAATTAGTAATTAAGATTAATTACCGTCTTAATCACGATTAGTGGCTAAACCTTGTTCCCAAATCGAGATCGAGACATTCGAACCCATGCCATCGCCTTCAATCGTTCACCGCCGCCAGGTCTGTCCATCGCCAACCGCCGCACCTTCGCTGCAAGCGCCGCCGACCAAGACCTTTCCTTCGCCACAGGTCCGACTCTCCCTCTCGCCGCCATTCGAGCAAACCAAACCACCTACATCGCGCCATTCCAACCCAATTTGCCGCCGCTACAGATGATGATAGAACATCACACTCTACCAGCATGTAGCCCTCACCTTCCTCCATAACTTTCCTTCAGGCGCCGCTACTTATAGATTGACATCGATGATAAAAAAAGAAGACCTAGCCGCGGCGTTCAAGTCCAATTCCTGGTCACCTCGCTCCTTCAATCAACGAGCCAACAGTTCTTCTTTTAGAGCTCGTCGAGCTCTATATTTTTCCTTTTGGAATCACTTGATTTCGTTGAGTGGATTGATAGAAATCGAGGAGAGAAAATTGATGAATGTCGGCCATAATCATATGATCGCAACTGCGATATAACTAGGGTTTGACGAAAATGAAAACAACGTGGCCTTATATATAAATTTCCAACCGATTTGTCCACGAAAATTCCATACTCCAAACGAAGCGTGCTGCCTTGCATTCTATATGTTACATCCCCATTCCGAACACAATGCAATAGGTATCGAGAGCCAATTCCATCATATTCAGAAGATAGCTTTTCAAAATTAAATTATTTTAATTAAATTCCTTTAATTAATTTCTACGCGTTTCAAGCTCGCACGTCCAAATGATAAGTCTGATCGATACGAAACTTGAAATCCTACAATAATTCACTATTGCGGAACTGATGAAATTGGTTTTTTCGAAATCCGAGATAGTGATCAAAAAGACTATTTTTACATGTTAATTAAAACAAGTAATTTCAAAAATTAATTTAGTCGCTTTAAATTCAATTTTAAAAGTTAACAATCTTCATTCTATCTTAAATAAAATTTAAATCAGCTTTCGACATCATTTTTATTCATATTAAATTCAAGATTCAATTATTTAACCAATTTCCAATATTAAATTTTAACAATTTAATTATCCAATAAATCACTATAATTGAAATATAAGTTATTTAACTTTTAAAATTTAACTTTTAAAATGAATTCAAATAATAAAACAACCACTTCCATTTTACAGTAATTCAACATTTATTATTCAATTCTAGCTATTGATTATAAACACATCCAACACATAGAATTTCATTTCAATACTTGTTA
This sequence comes from Allium fistulosum, assembly GCA_030737815.1. NCBI lineage: Eukaryota > Viridiplantae > Streptophyta > Magnoliopsida > Asparagales > Amaryllidaceae > Allium > Allium fistulosum. The sequence continues at coordinate 452,903,376 of CM060906.1, read as the reverse complement.
TTGCCTAAATCTTAGAAATTGATTATTTCAAAATTTTATTCAAGTTCATATTAAATAAACTAAATTAATAAATCATTAAATTTTTAGTTCTAACCATTATTGTTCAATAATTATATTAAATTTAATAATTTAAACTAGTTAAATTTTCGGGTTGTTACAATCTTCTCACTCAAAACTTTTCGTCCTCGAAAAGGGGTTAAGTAAGGAATTTAACATACGATATATTTTTCTCAAAATAATCAACTTATAAACATTAAAATCTCATTTGAAAATCTTTACTATGCTTCCACCACGCCAATCTAATACCGGATTTACGAAAATTACAACTTATTTATAAAAACAAGCTACAAAAATTTTAATGTCTCAAAATTTTCCTAACACCAGAATTTACGGAAAATTTCGGCAGCGTCTCTTTTGCATGGCTCGATCATAAAAATTTACAATACTGTTTAATGACCAATTTTCTACCGAGTTAGAAAATCGTCGAAAAATTTCAAATTAAAATTACCGCAAGCGAACGGCGTACAATTCTAGTACGGGTTAGTCCATAGGGAATTGTTAGATTTTAAAAATCTATTCAATCAAATTAAACCAAAGTTGAAAGTGATTAGCTAGAAAATGTAAGAAAAATGACAAAAAGAAAGTGATAAAAATATGAGAGTAGAAAGACAATTTAGAGATAAATTCACTCTCTAGATCACATAGTTCAACTAAAATGAAATTATGATCTCTCTTTTTTGGTCATTAGTGAATTTAAACGATGTGTTTACCATAAGTATGGCATATTTGCGCTATTAATTAGCTCAACATAAGCCGTCAAACTATAACACACCCCTTAAACCAATTACCGACTCTCATGAAAATGATAACAAAGTTGAAAATGAAATCTATTTTAAGTATGGCCTATTAACTATTAATCAGAAATATAGACCATCAAATTTTAATTTCAATATTCACTTCATTACCATCATCATATGTAGATGAAGAGGTAATTATTGTTTGTGATTGTTTAAGCATAGCCTATTTGGTGTTAACAATATAGGCTATCAAATTCAAAGCAAAAACAACAATTTAAACCACTTCAAGCCTTGTCATTAAGCACAAAAAGAGAGCAATAATTATCAAAATGTTGAAGCTACATAATTAGAGAGCTTCATTACACCTAAATTGAAGGGGTTTAGCCTCTCATTTGTGTTATCATATCAACACTTTTAGCATGCAACATGAAACTAAAAAAAGAAGGAAAATGAAAGCAAATGAAACAGAACTATTTTACTTGCATAAAATAAAATCTACACTACTAAAATGAAAGGAAATAAACCAGAAGAGAAAAGAGCATGTATTAAATTGCATAAAAAAAAGAAATTACATGAAATAAGAAATGGCTAAGTAGCCATGAAAAGAAGAGAGCTCTCATTTTATTTTTGATCCTAAACTAAACTAAGAGAAGAGAGCCTAAAAGAAGAAAGAGAGTTACATGAAACATAAAGGGTATTTATACAAGTTTAAAACTCTAATTCACTTTTTTGGGGAATGCCCAAACTACCCCACTAGGAAGTGTGGTGGCTAAGTAACCATTAGCATCCAATAATCATCCATTAAGTGTGCATGAAGATTTAATGGCCCTTTTAACATGTGGATTAGCTCTAATTTGTACATTAAGGTAGGTGGGTAGGTGGGGTCCTCCATGATCATGGCTTTGAATTATTTCCATCTTCATTTGTTCTCTTCTCTCTTGTGCATGCATATATCTTCATAAAACCACTTGTAAAATTCACTAAAATTCCTACAAAACAACATAGAAAATTCCAAGTAAAATTTCACAAATTAGTAAATGCATAAAAATGACCATTTTGCCCCTATATGAAAATGAATATGTGACAATTTGAAAATAATTTGACTTTTGGTTTAAACAAGTTAAAATACCCAATATGATCATTTATTAATTTAAATATATTAAATATGGTGGTAAAAATATGCACATTTACGTGCACATCAAATACCCCCACACTTATCTTTTTATTCGTCCTCGAATAAACTAAAACTAAGATAAATCCATTTTCGTAGGGAGCACGATTGCATTGAACGTATGCAACAAGCCATTAAACCTTTGGGTATCCCCAATAAGACGAGTGTTGTCTCATGAGGATTTTCAGCGGATACGACCCACAAAGTCCAAACGCAAAGTGAAAAATCCTAAATGCAAGATTTATTTACAAAGAGATGAATGCAAATTTTCGAAAATATTTACAAATTTAGGATTTACTTTTAAATTGACACAAATAAGTTAAATATAAGTTTTGGTTATTATCTTGAAAATTTATGTCATTTACTCGTCAAAATTTCCAACAAAAATCAAGTTATCATAACAAATAAACTACAGTTTAACTCGTTGTTTCGGTTGATAGCATAGTGCAACTATGAAATGGATCCTTTGTTGATTATCAAAGTTTATTAAAGTGGTGTTTTCATTTAATTTCAATAACAAGTCAAATCAAACAAGTTAAAATAGTGCTTGGATTTGAATTGCTTACTCTCTCTATTTTTTTATTTGAAACTTTTATTGATATTAACAATATTTACATATGCCTAACTCAGATAAACTGAGGCCAGATATATTACCCATGCACCGCCTTACAGACTGATGTGAGGGGAATACAGAGCGTGGCGAGTGAACACACAAGTGTGAACACTTATTGACTATAGGTGTTATTAATAAAAGAATTTTTTTTATACATACACCTAGCTCAGATAAAATGAGGCAAGATATACCGGTCATGCACTGCCTTTCAGGCTTACGTGAGAAGGGTACAAAGCATGGCGAGTGTACACACAAGTGTGTGCACCTATCGACCGTAGGTGTTAATAAATATATAAATATATACAACAAGATTTTTCTTTTCTTTTTTTTTGTCCTTTTTTTCAATTTTTTTTGGAGAGAGAGTTTTACAATATCATCTTAGTACCACTTAACTTAGAAGACAAAAAAATGTTATATCCTTTACTTTAAATCAACCACTTTTTAAAACAAAGATTTTCAATTAGGATATATTTCATAATTTTCACGTATGAACCTTCCTATATACTAGTTAAACCATCTTTATTTGTAATCAAATTTCACTTTTATTTTTGTTAAGGCAAATAAATTTTCAAAAATTTCAATTTAGTAAACCAAAACCATATATTTATCCTATAGTGTTTCTTTAAAAATAAATCATAAATGCTTAACTTTTTTTTGAGATTAGATTTTTTGAGTTTTGGAAAGAAAATGTAAAAATAAACTATGAAAAAAAAATGAAAAATGAAGATGAGACTTCCCCCCATACTTGATTTTGACTGTGTACCCACAGTCAACCCAAGTATAAGGGAAAGAATAAAAAAATAAAAAGAAGACCTATACTTACATGAAAATGAGCGGTATTTACACGAGATCAAAAAGTATATAGTCAAAAGGTAAATGAAACGGCCTTCCAAATACTTTTTCATTTGTCTCGTTAAATATGCGAGACACGGCTTAAGCTTGGAAAACCAAACCGTAAAAGATTTCAAAATTGAATGTTGATTTGGAAAAACAAATGTCATTTTATTGAAAATCATACGAGTTCTTTTATTTTCGATGATTTCCGGGGTTGACAGAACAATTATTTGTAGTTAAAGTTTAATTTCACCGATTTGAAAGTCAAGCTCATCATCGACAAATTCTTCAAAATTATCGATTTCAAAATTGAAATGGTTATTTAAATCTTCCCTTTCAGAATTTAACAACTCGACATCGAAAAGTCCAAAGAATTTGTGTTCATTAAATTCGTCTTCCTTTGTTGGATTATCAACAACTTCATTGCGTATATCATTTTCAAAATCCAAATTTGTTGTTTTCAAATTTTCAAAATTGGAGAAAGGAAGATCGAATTTCAAATCGAGTTTCTTACCCTATTAAAATCCAACTCAATTACAAAATTTTCAACAACTTCATTAAGATCGTCATTTTCATTTTTGAAAGTTGTTATTTGAAAATCGTCGATTTGGGTAAAAGGTGGATTGTCACTTGACTCGTCACACATTGGGATTTGATTTTGTTTATCACGTTATTTCATATATGTTTCAATCAACAAATCCGTGTGATTATTTGTGAATTTCGTTCATTTTCTCAACAAAACCAAATTTGTAATTATTAACTTGAAAATTTTCACTTTGAATTTGTTGAGGACAAAAATTGTCAATTTCAATAAACAGTGGATTATTACTTGATTCTTCACAAGTCGGGATTTAATTTTGTTTCTCATGAAATTTTTTGTAGGTTTCGCGCAACAAATCCTCATAATCTTTTTCCTTTTTCTCAACTAAGTCAAATTCATGATTATTAATTTGAGAATTTTCAATTTGAATTTGTTGAGAACAAAAATTTTCACTCGCATCGTGGTCGAGATTATTTTCATTGCCAAAATTATTTAAAAAGTTGTTTCCATTTTCGTTTCAATTTTGAAATTCAGTTTGTAGATCGAAATTGAATTGGCATGGGTTATAATCGAAATCGTTTGAATTTTGAATTGAATTCAAATTTTGATTATTTTGACAACTTTGACTTGAGTTATCGCACAAAAACGAATTACAAAACTCACTCATCCTTTGATTATTTTGTGTAGTGAGTTCAATTAATGACGAAATCGATTCGATGCATTTTTCAAGTGTTGATGGTTGGTCATCGTTTTGAAAATTTTGTGGTTCAAAATTCGAATCGTTTAAACAATAGTTGTTGTTGAAATATCCATAAGAATTTGGTGTGAAATTATATGGATTATATCGATTTTCACAACTATTATAAAATTCAGGCAAGTAGGGAAACTCAGACATTTTTCAAGAATACTGTTTTTTTTCTTTTTTTTGATTTTATTTATAAAGGAAAGGTATTCACAAAAATGATTTATTTTTCAAAAGGAAAATTTGATTTTTGGTTTTTCAAATTTTTTTTGTTTTTGAAAAGATTTAATATTTTTTCTTTTTGGATTTTTTATTTTCTAAAAAACTAAGTAAAAATTTTTTTAGACTTTTTGGATTTTTGATTTTGAAAATTTTCAAAGGAAAGGAAAAGGAATTTTTAGAATTTTTTTTGAATTTTGAAATTTTTTTGTTTTGTTTTTTTAAAATATGCATGAACTAATGCAACTAAATGATTGCAAGGGTTAATTACAAATGATTTATCCTAAGTTAACCCAAAACTGTATAATCACACTCTATCTTTAATCAACAAGATAATTCTAAGCCAGGTAACGGACAGGAATTATCGGTGCACCACGAATCACCGTAGCAATGCCGCCGAAGGTTTAAGTACCTTCAGAGAAACAATAAGTATAATATTTACAAATCACCGTAATATTTATAACTGATTATTGCTTTGCCGTAGCCTAGACACCAAGAAATTAAATTGTTCAAAGAAGACAACTTGTTAATATACAATTAAGTGTTATCAATGTCTAACCGTTATTATTAATCAAAATTCTAAAATGAAATGCAAAACTGAAATTAAACGTGTATTAACAATGCAACTACAAATAGATCTTTGTTTTTGGTTTTGGTTTTTGAATTTTTTTTCTTCTAAAATGAAAGCAAACAACAATGCAAGGAAAATAAAAACAAGAGATGAGAGTTAAAAGCAGCAGAATTTTTTTATAAGCAAGCAAGCAGTTATTTTTTTGGCAAGCTAAGTGAAGTAAGCAACTCTTCCAATCTGCTTTGGCAACCGGAAAATAAAAACAAGATATATACAAGTTTTTTTTAATGATAAGAAAATAGTAGAAATGGAAAATGAGAAGAAAATAGTAGAAATCAAAGGTAATTAAAAACTCAAACTCTTTTTTTTAAAGAGAAAGAAACTAAGAAAAAATTTGAAACCAAAACAAACAACTTCCAAAACCAAATTCACTAAATAAATAAAACCTAAAACAATTTGTTTTTTTTAAGGTTTAAAAGAAAACAAAAGTAAAGCTTTTATTCAAGTGAAAATGAAAACCTTTTTTTTGTTTAATAAGGATTAACTAAAACAAACAAACTAAAAACAAAGCAAAAAAAATAAAAAAAAACTTTATTCACGGCCTACACCCACAGCCCCTAATACCCGGCCCAATCAATAAACACGACACAAAATGAAACCAAGTGTTATTTTTTATTCGAAGACCAAGTTAAAACACGACACAAAATCGAAAGCTAAATTTTCTTCTTCCTCAATCCTAAATACCAAATAGAATTTATTTTCGCAACAAAAGCTTTTCTCTTTTCTTTTTTATGGGAGTTGGTTCGAGGCTTCAAAGGGGGTGGTCGAATTGGGTTCAGGTGTTTCGGGTTTCGGTCTATTTCGATTGGGGTGCGGCGATTGTTTTTGAGTCGGCTGGTCGTGATGGAAGACGGAGGCGATTACGTTGCATGCTCGCGGTTCGAGGAGGTGAACCAAACCGAATGCGATGTTCGTTTTCGGCACGTGGTTCGTGGGAGTTGGTGGTTGCGAGTTGAATTCGTTCGAAATTGGATTGGGGATTTTGGATTTTGGGTTGATGGGTTTGATTGAGTGAGGCGTGGAGGAGTTCGTTTGGGTGAGGCGTTGGATGATGTTCGAATTGATTGGTTCATGGTTGATGTCGTGATTAAGTAAGAAACGATCGTGGTAGGATGATGAAGGCGATTTTGGGTTGTCGCGATGACTTGTGGTGGAAGTTCGAGCAAATTGGGCGAGGGCGAAGTGAATTGAAGTATGTGTAGAGGTATTCATCGCTGATGGTAGAGGCAGAGTTGATGGGGGAGAGGATTGAAGTGAGTTGACGGAGGTATGTTTGTCAATTGTTGATATGTTATAGGTAGTTGTTTGTCAGAGTGGTGAAACGTGTATTGTTTGTCAGTTGACCACTTATGTTGAGCTTAGTAGGGAGGGCTTTTGGCAGTGCCTGCTATGATTTGCTGGTCGATTGCACAAGGAGATGGCTGTTTAATGTTATAAGTGGTGAGGAGATGATATGTAAATATGGTTGAGTGCATTTGAGTGTTGAACTGCTGAGGGTAGAAGTTGAAGTCGAAGCAGTTTTGGTATGTAGATGGTCTTGTGTTGAAGTCAAAGTCGAATCCACTCAGAGTTGAACTGCTAAACTACTAAGTGTTGAGTGTTGCACAGAGTTGAGTGTTGAACTTGAAATGATGTTGTTGGAAGTGGAAGGTGAAACTGAAGATTGGGTAGTAGTGTGGTGAAGCTGCTATTGCAATTTTTGACAAGACAGTGGAAGGATATAGTGTGATATGGTGGGGAGGTTTGGACACCAGTGTAGTTTAGGGAAATGGTATGTTGGGGAATGGAAAAGGAAGTAGTTTGATTGTAGAAGGTGGAGTTGTAGTTTTTTAGCGGTTTGTAGCACTGAGCAGTTTTTATAAATGAAAGTGAGAATGGCAGTTATGTTCTTGGAGTTTATCTGGGTTGTTGGATGATGATCAAGGAATGTAATGGCAGTATGATGTTGCGATGTAGGAGAACGATGGTTTCAGGCAAGTGAGAATGATGTTTTCAAGTAGCAAGCAGTTTGTAAGGGTTACTGCAGTTTAGGTTGATGACAGTGTTATAGTGAGCAGAATGAAGTGTAGTTTGGCCGAGGCAGGAAGGTGTTATGAAGTGCTTAAGAGATGAGAAGTGGTTTGTATGAAGTTCAGTGAATGAAGAGATGATTATGGTTATGTATGGAGTTGTATCAGTCAGTGGATGGTTGTGTTTGCTGACGATGCAAGGAGGCTGTCAGGGAGATTGTTGGTGGATGCAGAATGTTGATATGGTATGTAATAAGGCTATGAATATGCTGAGTGTATATATGTGGATGGTGATATATGCAACTGAGATGAAGTTTGGGTGAGGTTTGTGACCAGGCAGGCAGTAGAGTGGTCTGGTAGATGGTCAGGGGGGGTTTGTATGGTGAGCAGACAATTGTGAAATATGCAGGAACTAGGAGGGGTAGAGGTGGAATTGTGGATGTTGTGAAGTTTCAGGTTTGGGGATAACAGGAAGGTAGAGCACTGGAATATGAAATGGCAAAGTAAAATGTGTTGAAGCAGTTTTGTAAAACAGAGAGGAAATGTACACAGTGCACAACAATGAAACAGTGTTTTTGTAAATTGTAAATTGTAAATTGTAAATGCAAACTGTGATGAATGTAAAAAAAATGAAATGGAAATTTTTTTCTACTAGAAATGAAATTCTGTAAAAAAAATTTCATAAATATGCAAATGCAAAACAAACAAAAAGAAAACAAGCACACAAATGCACACAAAAATCAAACACAAACACAAACACAATTTTTTTTAATTTTTTTAAATGCATGTTAACACATAATAAAATCAAACAAAATAAAATAATCCGAAGAATAGAAATCAAAATCAAAGCAAATTCCCCGGAAACGGCGCCAAAAACTTGTTTAACAACGAATTTTCTATCGAGTTAGAAAATCGCCGAATAATTTCAAATTAAAATTACCGTAAGCGCATGGTGTTCAATTCTAGTACGTGGCGAGTACGGGTCGATCCGCAGGGAATTGTTAGATTTAAAAAATATATTCAATCAAATTAAACCAAAGTTGAAAGTGATTAGCTAGAAAATGTAAGAAAAATGACAAAAAGAAAGTGATAAAAATACGAGAGTAGAAAAACAATTTAAAGATAAATTCACTCTCTAGATCACATAGTTCAATAAAAATGAAATTATGATCTCTCTTTTTTGGTCATTAGTAAATTTAAATGATGTGTTTATCATAAGTATGGCATATTTGTGCTATTAATTAGCTCAACATAAGCCATCAAACTATAACACACCCCTTAAACCACTTACCGACTCTCATTAAAATGACAACAAAGTTGAAAATGAAATCTATTTTAAGTAATTAACTATTAATTAGAAATATAGACCATCAAATTTTAATTTCAACATTCACTTCATTACCATCATCATATGTAGATGAAGAGGTAATTATTGTTTGTGATTATTTAAGCATAGCCTATTTGGTGTTAACAATATAGGCTATCAAATTCAAAGCAAAAACAATAAGTCAAACCACTTCAAGGCTTGTCATTAAGAACAAAAAGAGAGCAATAATTATCAAAATGTTGAAGCTACAAAAGTAGAGAGCTTCATTACCCTTAAATTTAAGTGGTTTAGCCTCTCATTTGTGTTATCATATCCACACTTGTAGCATGCAACATGAAACTAAAAAAAGAAGGAAAATGAAAGCAAATGAAAAGAGAACTATTCTACTTGCATAAAGTAAAATCTATTCTACTTGCATAAATAAGTAAATCTACACTGCTAACATGAAAGGAAATAAACAAGAAGAGAAAAGAGCATGTATTAAATTGCATAAAAAAAGAAATTACATGAAATAAGAAATGGCTAAGTAGGCATGAAAAGAAAGAGAGCTCTGATTTTATTTTTGATCCTAAACTAAACTAAGAGAAGAGAGCCTAAAAGAAGAGAGAGAGTTATATGAAACATAAGGGGTATTTATACAAGTTTAAAACCCTAGTTCGCTTTTTTGGGGAATGCCCAAACTACCCCTCTTAGAAGTGTGGTGGCCAAGTAACCATTAGCATCCAATAATCATCCATTAAGTGCGCAAGAATATTTAATGGCCCTTTTAACATGTGGATTAGCTCTAATTTCTACATTAAGGTAGGTGGGGTCCTCCAGGATCATGGCTTTGAATTATTTTCATCTTCATTTGTTCTCTTCACTCTTGTGCATGCATATATCTTCATGAAACCACTTGTAAAATTCATACAAAACAACATAGAAAATTCCAAGTAAATTTTCACAAATTAATAAATGCAAAAAAATATCCATTTTGCCCCTATATGAAGATGAATATGTGACAATTTGAAACTAATTTGAATTTTGGTTTAAACAAGTTAAAATACCCAATATGATCATTTATTTAATTTAAATATATTAAATATGGTGGTAAAAATATGCACATTTACATGCACATCAAATACACATATATATATATATATATATATTAAATATGCAGCTCAATTCAGTGATGAGGCATCCCGTAGGGAAAAACATAAAAGTACAGTATGTAATCCGAGATATATACCTTATTAGTAATAATATGAGTGAGTTCGTTCATATTAAGGAAGCAAAAGTAAATCAAATAGCGTATACGTCCAAAGGTTCTCGTATGTACCTATCTCAACTCAAATTTGAATATTAGTCATTTATAATAAGATATAGAAAGCATGAATGAGTTTAATATAACTATATAACATGAATTCTGAATCCAAATCATAAGCACAAGCACTGATACACTACCATAACAATCATATGCAATCAAAAGCAGTAATAACAATGGTTTACAACAATAATAAACCATTCAACTATTAATATTCATCTATTTTATTCACATTAATTTGATTTACATTCAATTTATTTGCACTCAATTTGTTAAATTTCTATTGTTTCACTTTATGTTTAACAACATTTCATACTAAATTCATTTATGGACCATTTTATAAATCATTTCATTTAACCTTATTTAAGTCAAATTTTATTTCATTACCACTTAGTATATTCTCTTTAGTACTAATATCATTTATAAACCATTTAAGTTTATTATAAGCATTTTATAAAATGCAACTCATGTTTATTATTACTTCATAACTTAAGTTCATATTAATTCATTGATTCACCTCATTAGTTAATTTCATTAATTCATATCATTAACTTTACTTAAGTACATTTTATTTTATAACTCAAGTTCATATTAATAATTTTCTTTTTATCACAATCAATTCCGTTCAACTTTTCTTAAGTTAACTTTCATCTTATAATTCATTTCATTAACTTATTTCATCAATTCATTCCATTTAACTTAAGTTTATAATCATTTTATACAGATGTATCTTCTTTTACACAATATCATTCAAATTTTAATTATCTTAGAAAGCTATAACTAAATTTTAAAACATCCTTTGCAAATTTATTTATTTTTTATTTTACCAATAATTTACAGATATATTATCTAATTTATTATTTGTTTACCTTCTCTTAAGTTCATATCCAAAAATTATTTCCATTTTTTACTACTTAAATTATTCATTTAACATTTCTTAGAACATTAACTAAGCGTATAACATTTCTTATAACAACTTAATTTAATTTTTTAATTATTTATAAACATTTCTTTAAACACAATTTCAATTTGAAACATTTTTATTACTTAAGTTCATACTTGTATAATATTCTATTACATATTCATATTTAACATTTCAACTTTTTAAACATTTCTGGTAAGTTTTATATATATTTTTAGAATGTAATTGAGTGTTATACAATTTGTCTTATTCATTTTAGTTAACAAGAATGTTCAACAATTTATGCAAGTTTAAATTTCCATTATCTTAAAATTTAAGAGTTATAATTTAACTTCTCATATTTCATTTAAACACTTAGCTTCAATTTCTTATTTCTCATTTATAAGTTTCCAACTATTCAAAAAAAAATCACTTATTCCAACAACTGAAAATCATTAATTAACTAGAACTTAAGAATTCAAATATCGGGTTCATTTCAAACCATTTTGAAATAATATATATACTCATATCTTTTATGTATATCAAATCATATTTAGAAATTTTAAATCAAGATCTGTTTATCAAACCAAATGCGTAGCAAAGCTACTAAGTGGCCTCTCCCACTTTAAGACTCAAAAATGAATGTCCATGATGCGGCCATCATCACCGAAATTATTTTTCGGCGACAGAAGAGAGGAGTACATGACTTATTTCCTTTTAATTCCTTTGAAACACTTTATTCCTAAATATTTTTAAATAATACTAATTATTATATCACAATCTTAGAAAACAATTTCAAAAGCACCAGGATTCAAGTTCTCAAATTCTCAACTTTTAAAATAATTTCTATTTATAAGCTATATTATAAATATACTTATACAATTCCATTACCTTATTATGAAAACATTTCGTTAATTTACATCTTTGTTATTGCAAACAATTATTATTGAAATTAGATTTCAATTTAATTTAATTATCGAAGCTTCGTGAAATAGAATTCACGAAGTGTTCGTTTTTAGTTTAATTCAAACAATAATCGATGATAACTAAATATTATCATCTCCTAACAACTAAAATCCATAAATAAATTTGTATTCTCATAAACCTATATGGTTATTTATGGAAGATTATTTCTTTTTATATATAAAATATAATTTAGGTAAAATTATTTCATTTACCCTATTTTAAAACAATATTATGTCAACTTGCCTCGTTTAAGTGTTTAGAAACCCCTATTAATAACATGGCGCCCCACACACCGACCAGAATTCATAAACTACTCAACGGATAAGTACATACAATATAAAACATTTTATAACACTAACAAGTACGCGCTCTCATATATTTATACACACACACTCTACAAACTCATTCTAGGGTATTACTACCCTATCTCTAACGAGTCAAACCCTACAAAGCTAAGGTTATCGCTAAACCAAAGCTCTAATACCAACTATGACGACTCGCATTTCGGAAGGTTTAAATTGACAATAATCTACACATGTCCAACTCAAACAATCCAAAACACAGATAATCAATGGGGTTAATTAAGAAGAATAAGAAAAGAAGAAAATAAACACAGAATCTCACAGCGGAATGACAAAATATAATAATCAAATAAACAGTTGATGAAGCTGTTTATACAATACATTTGATTAAAATTTTGCAACATCTATCAGAGCTATATATACAACAGAACAATGGAATAATGTAGCGGAACAAACAATGTGGTGAAATAAAACTAGTAATAATAATATACCAAATCTTCATCTTCGTCCTCTAGAAAATAATCTTCAATGCGCTGAAAACTAAAGGCTGACCTGAGCGTAATGAAAAGACAAAACACTCAAGTCGGGACTAGAATATCCTTATGTGAGTGAAATCGATATCACATATAACATGAGTGTAATAGCTCCAGAGAAGTTTACGGGGTTTTACATCTCCTGTCCATTGTATAACGTGCGTGCAATAACTGAAGAGACGTTATGGGATTTTCCATCTCTTAAGTATCCTTTAAAATATCTATATATAGTAGAATACGCTATATATGTAATGTTTAATCAGTAAAATAAATATTTTTCTTAGTGTTAAGGCTTTACATTAATCCCCCTTAACACGTTTTTAAGCATTATCATACAATTTGCATATAACGCCCTAGTAGCACATCGGGGGATAGGGATGCGCCGTGATACGATAACACTAAACCAATTTCGTAGTTGTAACTACCTGGTATTTCGAACCATTCGCATCCGCACATGTCAGACTTGAATTGCTCATAATATCATATTGTTAATTTATATTTGGCAAAACTTAGAATATACAATAAATAAATCAATCACAGAATCACAGCATAGAGTATTACAAAATAAGCAGCGGAATAGATAAATAGTAGTTCATGAAGCTACCATATAAACATTAGAGTTTGAAATAAAATACAACAGAATATCTCCAATACAATGTAGTCTTGAATATAAATAGATGACAAGTCTGAACAACACAACTGGATAGCTGAAAGCTGAATAGATACAGAGGAATCTCCAAGTGAAGCTCCAACTCCAAAGGTGAGTTTCAAATGCTGTGACACTCAGTCTGACCCGAGCGTAAAGTAAAACAAAAAACGCTCGAGTCAGGATTAACATTCTTATATTAATAAATTTGTAACAACCCGCATATTTTACGATTATATATTTAAATGTTGAATTTAAATATAGCATCGTTAGTTGAATTTGAAGTCCAAAATGTGAATTTTTGTAAACAGTCGAATCCGGACCCGAGACCACTTCCATTAAGGCCAAAATGGCATTTGCGACCTTTTTGAGTATAAACATCGATATGTTTGGAGTTGGTTAGAATTTTGATATTTACATTTGGGGCTTTGGGTTTGGGTTTCAGCCCACTAACCTAACAAGGTAACCCCAACTCCTCTACCTAATAACTCCCACTCCACTCCTCTTCATTCATTCATAACATTTCCTAACACTCAAGCTAAATGAAAAATAGGGGAAAGAGGGGAGATTAGAAATTCCTAAGCCCTAGTTTTCTTAGGAAATTCAAGTTCTAGTTCTAAAATCAAGGAGAAGCTTAGGTAAGCATCCTCTTCATCTTCTACATCTTAATCTCTTTTCAATTTTCAGAATTCCCTTTGACCTAACTTAGAAAATTCATTTCATTTGATAATAGATTGAAGATTCTAGAGGTGTTGTTGAAGAGAAATCAATCTTAGCTTGTTTTAGAGCTTCTCATTTCTATATTTGGGTTTAAAGGTGAGTTTTTGAACTCACATCTACGTCCATAGCTTTCATTGTTGTTAGGTATGAATTCCTAACATCTATTTCATATTCATTTTCTTTGAATTGATTTGGTGAATTTTCCAATTTTGGTGTTTTGAAGTCAAAATCTTAAAAAAAATCCTATTTTGGATGTTCGGACATGATATTTGGGGTGTATCGAAGAGCCTATAAGGTTGGGTTGTCGCTCGGCATAAATCCCTAGTCTTCATTGCTCGTCCGATCACTTTCGAATCGATTTGGCCATCATTGGCCTAGGCAAACTGTTGCCCAGTACAGGCAACCAGACGCCTGGTTGGGCTAGTCCAGACATTTGGTTATGGTCTCTAGAGGAAAAAAAATATTCGGTAGAAGAAAAAAAGGACCGAACCCTTGACCAGACATCTGGTTAGACCATACCAGACATCTGGTAGGGCTTCTGATATAAAAAAAGGAGAAATAAAATAAAAATAGGCAGAGCCCCAGGTCAGACGTCTGGTCATGCCAGGTCAGACGTCTGGTCCTGTTGCCTTTTGACCATTTCGCCTATTTTCGAGTGGATTTCCAATTTTTATCAATTTTTGTTGATCCGATTAGTTGTTGTCAATTATTATCGACTGATGGATTCTTTTCTGGATTTTTGGGAATATCCATTTTATGGATTTGATATCGATTTTTATGGTTTTAATTCACGTTGTCGAATGTGGATTTTGATGATAGATTGTTTTTACAATCATTTCTGTTATTTGTCACTTTAAAATACAAAGGTTTTTATACTGGTAGTAAATACTCAAACTCTTTCTCAAAAAACAATTTCAACACTATTTTTAATACAAAGCTTGCTTTTTAAAACCATTTTCCAATCTATTAGTATATACAAACATTTACCTCATTCATATGAGAAATCTAATTAAATGACTTAGAAAAAAAAGTGGTATGAAACACTTGCGTTTACTTCGTCGGTTAATTCTTGGACTTGTTCGATTGAACTCTCGTGATAATTTTCGAGTGGAAATCTACAATTTGTTCGTAATAAGTTAAGCCAGTGGTTAAGGGACATGAAGCTAAACTCATTTATTTACTAGCTTAGTGTAATTCACACTTTTTATGGATCAATGATGATCATTTTGTGATTTAGACTAGCGATATGCGATGTCTTTTTGTCCGCGTGGGGGACTGTACCCCGTTTTGTTGAGCTTCGTCTCATTTTTTCATAGGCTAGCGACCTATGGGTTTTATGGAGTTCGGTTCATCGGGCATATCGTTGTACTACGTCGTTGTTCCGAATTTTTTTTGAGTTTCAGGTACATCGGGCGTACCGTTGTACTACGTCGTTGTTCCGAATTATTTGAGTTTCAAGTTCATCGGGCGTACCGTTGTACTACGTCTTTGTTCCGGATTATTTGAGTTTCATGTTCCTCGGGCGTACCGTTGTACTATGTCGTTGCACCGGCTCTGTAGTTAGCGACCATGGGATAGCGACCCGTTTGTGATACACGTGTTGGTTAGTTTTCATGCTCCCGTTTGTGATAGGCCTCCCCCCTTTTGTGTTTTCTGGGTTTCTAATTATTGATTTTTGGAATTTGTGTTTCACCAATTTTTGTGATTGGCATTGATATGTTTTGTCAATATTTGGGGTTTGGTGGAAAAGCTAAAGACCGTGATATTCTTTTTTTGAATATTTGAGGAGATTTGAGATATTGTATGATTTTTGTTGTTATCTAATGTATACTTGTCACAGTATGGCATTATTGTTATCATGCATTTTTGTCATATCTCTTATCCTATCTCATCTTGTATGATATTAATAGCTAGACTGATCCGTTTATTATTTTTCTTCTTAAATAATACTCGGGTCAGACCGAGGTGTTTCAGGTGCTTCCACTTGACTTCTTAGCAGGGACTAGCTTCTGACTTTTTGGCTAACTACTTTAGCTCGGTAGTTTTTTTGTTTTTATACATTCGAGATAGAGACTCCTTGATGTGTACATGTTCTTTTGTCTTGCACTTGTACCTATCCTTTTGGGATGCAGTGGATCTTGTATGACCACTACTTTGATGTACACTTCTATGTGATATATTCATATCTGTTTCCGCCTTAGTGATATGAATATCTGTGACTTATTTGTGTTATGCTTATTTTATATTTGTTTTCGAAGATCACATAGCCATTGTGTAGTATTTTTGAGTTTGTAATTGATGTGTCATATTTCCACTTGAAACGAAATGCATGTAATACTATCTAACATATCGGCAATCGCACAAAGCTATTACCACTACACCTTTATAAGATATTAACAACGGGTAAAAACCGTTGTTAAGTCCAAAAGCAACGGGTAAAAACCGTCTTCATTACAGGAGTGGTTGAATTTAGCGATGGGAGAAAACCGTTGCTTTATGTCCAAAAGGCAACGGGTATAAACCGTTGCAAATTGGGCCAAAGGCAACGGGTATTAACCGTTGCAAATTGGGCCAAAGGCAACGGGTATAAACCGTTGCTTTATGGACAATAGGCAACGGGTATTAACCGTTGCTGAATGTACAAAAGGCAACGGTTACAAACCGTTGCTTAATGGACAAAAGTCACACATAAAGCAACGGTTAACAACCGTTGCACATAGTGTTTGCTCCTGCTCCTAAAAAATCACATATGTAACTCACTACTGCGTTACACGCATATCTCAGTATATATACCAGAATATCAATATATATCAAAATATGCCAGAATATCAAAATATTGGTACACAAGCACTATAAACATATCGCACATATACCATACATATAAAATTATCAAACTTATAATTACACTCATTGTTTTGCAAACAGAATGCTACCGTGCCGGAATATCATACTTATTACACTGCATTGTTTATTACACTATAGTACAAAGATTTCATTAATTACACTACATTGTTTTGCAAGCAGTGAAGTCTACATGGTTCATTACAGGGCAAAGCATTCCAATTTTCAGACTTCAATGTTCAACCTGGTTCATGTGCAACTCGAAGATTAAATTCAGAGGCAGTTCAACTTCATAAATCTGGAAAGAATATTCCACGTCAAAAACAAAAAGCATCTACCTGATTCAAAAAGTCTGAAATAATTTAAAACAAAGTAGAACCCAAGCAAAGAGCAAATCAAATAATGCAAAGCAATTCAAAGCAAACAACGGTTAGGATAAAGCAAATTTGATCAAGCCTCAATTTCCAGATTTTGAAATCTTTTTCAGGTTCTCTTTCCTCTCTGTCAAACTATCCAGGTGAGCAAACCACCCTTATAAATTCTTAAAACTTGATATATCTATTTTGCATGTGATAAGTCTTGAATGTAAATTGTGAAAGGTGCTTGCATGCTTGTATTTATGTATGCATGACTGTGTGTATGATTGTGTACAGGCAACATGCCTCTGTTTATACATGACAGGTTTGATAAACCTGTCTAAAAATTCATACCACCCAAAAGAATGAATGTTAGGCTTTGATCATTAAAAGGAAATTGCTTGAAATAATGTAATTTCATATATGAAAATAATTTTAGATAAAAACATGTGCATTGCTATTCTTATATCACAGTTATGTACACAGGCTGCTAATGTTGTTACTTATCTTCTTGTTTAATCAAGAAAAGCATTAGATCTGGGGGTGCATGTTATCATCTAAACATCATTGATGTGGCTGAATTCAATTAGATTATCAACCCTCTTGTTTTTGGTCAGTCTTGAATAGACACTGGATGTAATCTGACTCAGTCCGTGTGACATAAGTATTAATTACCACTAATAGAAGTTGCATTGAATCTTGAATGCAATTCATTATCCAACTTTGAACTATTTCTATTCTATTATTTCGAATATCGAAATAAAATTGGTGAATGTTTGATTATCTTTCTAGCTCAGACTTTGAAATGCAGAGTCAATATAATGTTTTATACTTTGTACGAGTTGGCAACACTTCTTTCAAGTTGCAAATATATAATGTTATAATAATTTTTAAACACGGTTGTTTTTTAGTTTGAGAGGCATTGAAGGAGAATATAATGGGCTTCAACCTTTTTTTTTGGAAGGTCAAAGCTTTACTTCCTAGTATTTTATAAATTGTCGATTATCTTGTAAACAAGACAGACCAGGACAAAATACACATGCATTTGCATATGCAAATTTCATATACAGCAAACAAAAGAAAATCAGCAATATATGCAAAGAACAAGTCAGAAATATCAATACCTCCGACTAAAGATATCGTATCAAACCCTTTTGATGGCTCACATAACCTCCAACTCCAACATCCCCAAAGGTCTCGGTAAATTGTCGACATATTTTGGCGGTTAGCTCATCCGGCAATAAAATTTTGTCCAACAACACTTTTTCATATGTGGGTGGTACTGGTTTTCCATGAATTACTAATGCTGTGGAATCTCGGCATATAGTACCTGTTATATAAGCATTTTTGGAGTGAATATATGGAATCACATTTAGAGAACTAACAAGCTCCCAAACATTTAAGAGGTGGTATATATGGGCACAAAGGCATAAGTGTGCGCATGAAATAATTTCAATGCAAGGATACGCATATATTAGAGGTGGTATATTTGCATGCTTCGGGGACACTACACACGCAAGAATAAAAGTTTTAAATCTTGGAACCATTTGCCTTCAGAAAATTATACATGCAATATATATCACGCATGCAAGAATTTCCACACAAAAATCAAAGTAAAACACACGTATAAAGCATGTAATTTGCAAAAATAACACACGCAGGTAACAAAGAAATAAACTTGCATGGTTCAGGGGCAGTGCATACGCAGGTACAAAAGGATTTACTCGCATGCATCAGGGACAGTGCACCAGATTTTTTTAGGATGAAAACTTATATAAACAAAAAACAAAACTCATGCTACCTAAAACCATTTCACAAACATGCAGCGATGGCCCAAGTTTCATAGCATATGAACTAGACCCAAATTTGCCTAATAATGACTTAGGTTTAATGCCAGAAGTGAATTACAGAGAATTTTTTTGGCAACCAGGCAACATATATATTAAATGTGTGAGTTTCAAACTCACCTGTCTTTACTCTACAACAGCTAGCAACTCAATTTAAAAGGGTGCAGAAGTTTAAACAATATTAGCCATTAATGCTTCGCTTGAGATGCTGAAAGAAGTGGAATAAAGGATGATGAAGTGATATCTTTATTTTATTTTTACTTAAGTCAAAGAAATGAGTGCTGAGAAGTGTTTTGTGTAACGACTCGCATTTTTCGCGTTCGAAAATCGACATCCGTACTTCACATTGTACTAGAATGCCGCAGATTCGACCGTTCAAATCCGATTCGCCGGAGCTTATAACAACATTAAGTAAACAACACAGCGGAAAAGAAAGAATATAGATATACAACATCTGATACAATATCCAGATACAATGAATATCTATATACATCAGAGATATGATACAACAAATAGCAGCGGAAAGAATGTCTCCAATAGAATGCTCCAAGATAAGCAACGTCAGTCCATGAACTCCAAGAACTGAACTAGCTCCAGATAGTCTACTAAACCTGAATATCTGAAAAACCCAACTCTAGACTGCCCGTGTGGAAAATAGTGGGCACCCAGAGTTTAGGAAGGAAACAATAAACTCCGGATCAGTCATGGGACTGGTGTGAGCAACAAAAACAGTTTATCTTTAAACAAACACAATAGGCTTTTAAACATTGAAATCCGCAATGATTTTCGAAAATGAAACTACCATAAGGCCTCCCGCCACACACACAATGCAATCGCAGACTTGGAGGAGATTTCTCCTTATGATAGTCAAACATGCTTACTACGCAAAATCAAAACTCTTTTGATATTATTACTAGTGCATAGTGTAGAAAAACATTTCGAAAATATAATATCAATCTTAGCCAACATACAACCATTGTTGTATGTCTATTATAACTACTACGTTCAGTAGCAGGTTACCGCCACATCCCATAGCAGGTAATACAACTAAAACCGTACAGGGTTCGTATTGTTTCTTTGGATTTCAAACAAATGATCAGGCTAAGGAACTTCCTTACCGAAATAGAAACGCCTCTGGAAAGACGCCCCGGATCCTAACCGAATCTCCGCAAACAAAAGGCCGACGCTACCTCACGCTATACAGCTGTAACTAGGTAACTAACACACGAGTCATGTCATCCCCCGGTCGTCACCGACCTTTATCCGAGGATCCTCAATCATAAAGCAACAGCCACAAAGTATAATCAACATAGGTAAAATATCTGGGCTCCATACCATGATATCACCTTTTATCCAGAAGGAAATGACATACCCTAGGGGCGCTACCCCTACAAACCTTTGTCGCAACATTCCTGTTTCGACCATTACCGGGTTGTGAGGCTCGACGAAGTCTCGTCCACAAAGCCACGCTTTTTCACAAAGCCACGCTTCGATCAACAAATGATCATCAGCACTTCGTATGCCACATTACCAAATTGGGAATGTATCACTAGTAACCATCAACTACATCACCTCTGAGCTCGTACGTCTCAGAGAAGGGTGTTAAGCTAAGAGAATAAATTCTCCGCCACCAACAGAAATGTATTTGATAGAAACCAGCTTTACATCTCAAAGTGTAACGTCAGACACACATCCATACAAGTCTGTTCCGGGTTCGAACAGAACCGAAGGCACTTCCGAAGAAGCCCTTGCAAATCCGGGTATTCACAATCTCGATCGGACTTCCCATCACTTAGGGAATCTCTATACCGGAGCCATGATGCAGAGAAAATCGATAGGTCATCATATCGCTCTCGTAAATACCCGGTCTTCACCACCGGTCTTCAAATGCTATCCATATCGTCGTATCACTATTCGGAATGGGATATATGACACAAAGGTCCTCTCCCGGCTAAACCGAATAACGAGCGCAATTAAAAATCATATGGATACTGGGGTCTCAGTTAACTCACAGATTAAAGCCCAAAACTTTTCATTCGAATGGTAAAACAAATTACCATTTCCAATCTTTTAAATAAAAGATTTATTTCAAAAACCTTCAATGGTTTAAACAATTTCCACACTTTTAATCTTTTTAACAAAAAGATTCAATTCACAATGTTAACCCCATTCACAAAGATTTATTCATACAATTCAAATCGATTTCCAATTCAATTGAATTAACTCGTTAAATCTTTAAATCAAGATTTAACTTATAGTTTTCAAAACTCGTTTCCAAAGATTCATTCATAACCTTTCAAAACAATTCTATTTCAAGTTAGATTAACTCGTCCGGTCTTTGAAATCAAAGACTCATTTCATAGTTTTCAAAACATTTCAATTCCATTTCAAACTTGAAATTTTTCAACACAATTTGGAAATTCATTACTTTTGTGAAAGCTTCTACTATTTGAAAACAAATAGTTTCGTTTCATAAAAATCCAGTTATATTTACACGAGTTAAAACCCTTGAATAAAAATTCAAATTCCCAAATCAATACCTTTAAAATGGTTTAACCCATATATAACTTAGACAGCATCTTCAATCCTTAGTTTCAAATCATAGAATTCAATTTCAAACTTGAATTCAAATTTAAATCAAATTATTTAAATTTCAAAACTTAATCAAGTTATTCGAAATAACTTTTATCTTTGAAATTCCATTTCAAAAGCTTTTCACTTTAAACCCGAATTTCCAATTTCAAAATCAATTGAAATTAAAATTTCAATTTCAAAACATTAAATTTAAATTATCTGTGACTTAACCGATTTCCACGTGAAATCCATATTGGTGTGTGTATGGTGTAGTCCAGGGGTTTTACACACAATAGTGCAACATCAATCATCACAGATATATCGATAAGCGGTATAATCGATAACGCTTATCTTCATTCACCGATTCATAGATAAAATAAATTTATCAGTTATAAAGATTCACTATTACAATTCGATGTGGGTTTCGGATAACCAACTGGAATCCGACTCCCTGTCGCATCGAAATTCAAGTGTCGTTTTACGGGTAAAGGGTTTTCATATTCATATAACAATATATTCATCACAGGTATCACAGTTCAGCATACAGCAATTCATAGCATCATAATCACATAACAGAGATATCAGTCCAATATGCAGCATTCAATGAAATCCAAACATCATAAGTAAGGTCAATTAATTATCTGACTAACTTAAATCAGATTAGTCACTAATCCTGGTTAATTACTGGTTAATTACAAATTATTTTGATTAATTAACCTTTAATTAATTATTCTCAAATTAATCATCTTAATTAATTTATCACATTAATTAATTATCCTTTAATTAATCATTGTTCAATCACTTGATTTATCAACCTTTAATCAATTTATCCTAATTATTTAATTTATTAAGTATTAACTGTAACTTAATTATATTTCCAAGTCATTTGAATTTAAAATTGAATTTCAAAACTTTATTTCTAGTAAATTCCAATTCAACTTGTTATATAATTGCATTTTGATCTGAACTCAGTTATAAACATTGACTAAAGATTTAAATTTTTGGTTTCCAGATTTCAAAACAGAAAACAACCTCTGGTTCAAATCTTGGAACAAAGCTTGACTCGAAATCCTCCCCCTTTTACTTCGAGTCGATCGCAGTGGCACTTCGAGCAACGACTCGAGTTACTCGAGTAAAACGCGTGCATCACTCCTGTTCTTCCCAGATGACAACAACACTCAGGCAAACGCTAAGGCCCGTGCACGTGCACCTCTACCAGAGCCACCTCCGGCCAATGTTGACCGCCCTCCCACATCGGCGATCTCCCCTCAGTTCCTTTCCGATCATAATATCGTTGACGAAATCATCAAAACAAAATCGAGCATTCAACTCGATACAATTACCAGGAAAAACAAAACCTGGAAACGCAATCAGGTCCACCCCCACGAAACCTGTCAACAGCTCGCTTGAAAAACTCCGGCCATCGTACGTTCTGAAATTCCGGCCTCGACCTTGTCAACCCCACGTCCACCTTCACCCAGCACCCCGAGCAACTCGATCGCCTAGACAATTCGCGACGACTTCACAAACCTCAGCGACCCAAAAACAATATTCGAACCCTAAATCGTTCTCGTCCCCAAAATCTTGCAACAGAAAATTTATTTAACATTTTTCCAAAAATCATTGATCTCTAAACTTACTTCGTACAAAATTTCAACATCTAAAATTCGTGCGATCTCTGGGAATTGATTTAAAAGCAATTTTAGTTCAACAAGGATCTGCTCTCGACATACTTGAGGAAAAATCAAAATATTTGTTTTAAAAATCTTGTTTTTGATTAAGTAATCATTTTGTAATCCTGAATCAATGATTTAAAAAGTTTGAATTTTTGACTTAGATAAAAAATTTCTGTTGTTCTTGATTTCCAGATAATCTGCAAACTTATTGTACTTAAGTATATTTTTAAATCTTAGCTTATGTTTAAACAAACATATTTTGTTTGAAATTCACATCTTATAAGAGAATGTATGAAAAGAACTTGATTTTTTTCCTTTTTATCAAGATTTTTAACCTGTCAGTAAAACAGAGATATGCATATGTGAACAGCATGCACACTTATCATCCCCATATTTATCAACATGCAAAATATAAATCATTCCAGAGATTCGTATGCAACAGATTTCATTTACTTAAGCTTTTAAGTAGGGTGTTTACTCACCGGTGAAAACAAAGAAGTCTGGAAAAAAGAAAGAAAGAAACAAAGTTGCTCACAGTGTTTTGAAGAAATGAAACAGAGCTTTGAAAAACTGGCAAGTTAAAATCCTTCCTTCTATCTTTGGTTTGCTTTGATTCATTTGTGTTGTTGTTTAAGGTTGAGATGATATTATTTTCTTTTCAGTTATGATGGTGCTCGAACTAAAATGAGGGGAGAAGCTGATATAAAATTGAGTTTATAAGTGAAAAATATTGTACAGGTGATAAAATATATTTTTTACAAAGCAGGACAAGGATATTTACTTGTGTTGGAGGCTGATATGATACCAATTCGTGCTGCATTTATTATGTTGTACCACTTACCTTTATTTTGCTTTACTTTATTTTGTACCTTGCTTGTCTCGGCTGATACCTTCTCTGGTATGCTAGAGATAGTAGCATTGATTGCTTTGTACAAAACTATATACACTTGTTCTATTCTTTTACAACACCTTTATAAAATAAATGAACTTCTTTTATTTGTTTATGCTTATCCACTTTAGTCTGTACATATATATTCTTGTTTTCACTTTTTTATACTGACTTTGTTTGCTTGGTTTTATTTCTTATTTTATCTTTTGTTTTGTTTTTAGCACTTTGAAATAAAATAATTTGTAAGATAAATGAATTTCTATTTTCTAGTTTAAATATTTATTGTTATTTTACTTTATAAACTCAAACCATTATTAACCATAAATTCTAATTTTTATTATTACCATTTATTATTAAACCATTTATTTACAATTTAAATCCAAACCAACGTATATATATACATATATATAAATTTCAAATTCACTCGTATATGCCCAAATACATAAATAATATTTAAATTTAATTGGTTAACACAAATTTATTCGTCTCGGGGAAACTCGCAATCTATCTACCGTTTTATTTCACAAATTTTATTCAAAAATCAATTTAATTATCAATTTAAATGTATATAAAATCCGGGGTCGTTACAGACTTCCCCCCTTAAAAGAATTTCGTCCTCGAAATTACCAAGGAGACACAAAGATAGATGAAGAATATTTCATCGAATCAACTGAATATCTATTCTGCATTTGGCTTACCAAATCAGAATATCAATAACAGATACAAGAACGAATTTGTTTTAACACTTCACAAAATACTCGGGTTATCCAGATCTACGAAATATACAGTGGCATCGGTTAGTTCAAAGGGATAACTAACCACTCGTAGAACATATCGGGACCCAAAGAATAGATAGATATATGGATACAATTTCAAAATTTTCCGTTTAGAACTAAAGTATACCTATCAACCATAGCAACCAAAGCAAACAATTCATCCAAACAAACAATTTTGGTCCATCCGGAGTTTACGTCCCATATTAACATATCGAATCTCCTTCCTGGATCTACTAGGAACTATCAAAGAATTGAGAAAAAAATGCTGAACAAAAGAGATTGATAGAGAAAAGATTACTTCCTTGTTGTTACAGAGTATTGACCATTACAGTCGTATTTCCCTGTCCCCTATCTCATCCTCTTCTTGCACTCATACTCACTATCAGTAGATAGTAAGAGAATTTACTGAGGCATTCGAACGGATATCTGAGGAATACTCATTCTAGAGTTTACTTCACTCTATCTCTAATGAGCTACTTAACGTGTTATACTCCTGAGCTAAAGTTCAACCTTAGCTCTGATACCACATGTAACGACTCGCATTTTTCGCGTTCGAAAATCGACATCCGTACTTCACATTGTACTAGAATGCCGCAGATTCGACCGTTCAAATCCGATTCGCCGGAGCTTATAACAACATTAAGTAAACAACACAGCGGAAAAGAAAGAATATAGATATACAACATCTGATACAATATCCAGATACAATGAATATCTATATACATCAGAGATATGATACAACAAATAGCAGCGGAAAGAATGTCTCCAATAGAATGCTCCAAGATAAGCAACGTCAGTCCATGAACTCCAAGAACTGAACTAGCTCCAGATAGTCTACTAAACCTGAATATCTGAAAAACCCAACTCTAGACTGCCCGTGTGGAAAATAGTGGGCACCCAGAGTTTAGGAAGGGAACAATAAACTCCGGATCAGTCATGGGACTGGTGTGAGCAACAAAAACAGTTTATCTTTAAACAAACACAATAGGCTTTTAAACATTGAAATCCGCAATGATTTTCGAAAATGAAACTACCATAAGGCCTCCCGCCACACACACAATGCAATCGCAGACTTGGAGGAGATTTCTCCTTATGATAGTCAAACATGCTTACTACGCAAAATCAAAACTCTTTTGATATTATTACTAGTGCATAGTGTAGAAAAACATTTCGAAAATATAATATCAATCTTAGCCAACATACAACCATTGTTGTATGTCTATTATAACTACTACGTTCAGTAGCAGGTTACCGCCACATCCCATAGCAGGTAATACAACTAAAACCGTACAGGGTTCGTATTGTTTCTTTGGATTTCCAACAAATGATCAGGCTAAGGAACTTCCTTACCGAAATAGAAACGCCTCTGGAAAGACGCCCCGGATCCTAACCGAATCTCCGCAAACAAAAGGCCGACGCTACCTCACGCTATACAGCTGTAACTAGGTAACTAACACACGAGTCATGTCATCCCCCGGTCGTCACCGACCTTTATCCGAGGATCCTCAATCATAAAGCAACAGCCACAAAGTATAATCAACATAGGTAAAATATCTGGGCTCCATACCATGATATCACCTTTTATCCAGAAGGAAATGACATACCCTAGGGGCGCTACCCCTACAAACCTTTGTCGCAACATTCCTGTTTCGACCATTACCGGGTTGTGAGGCTCGACGAAGTCTCGTCCACAAAGCCACGCTTTTTCACAAAGCCACGCTTCGATCAACAAATGATCATCAGCACTTCGTATGCCACATTACCAAATTGGGAATGTATCACTAGTAACCATCAACTACATCACCTCTGAGCTCGTACGTCTCAGAGAAGGGTGTTAAGCTAAGAGAATAAATTCTCCGCCACCAACAGAAATGTATTTGATAGAAACCAGCTTTACATCTCAAAGTGTAACGTCAGACACACATCCATACAAGTCTGTTCCGGGTTCGAACAGAACCGAAGGCACTTCCGAAGAAGCCCTTGCAAATCCGGGTATTCACAATCTCGATCGGACTTCCCATCACTTAGGGAATCTCTATACCGGAGCCATGATGCAGAGAAAATCGATAGGTCATCATATCGCTCTCGTAAATACCCGGTCTTCACCACCGGTCTTCAAATGCTATCCATATCGTCGTATCACTATTCGGAATGGGATATATGACACAAAGGTCCTCTCCCGGCTAAACCGAATAACGAGCGCAATTAAAAATCATATGGATACTGGGGTCTCAGTTAACTCACAGATTAAAGCCCAAAACTTTTCATTCGAATGGTAAAACAAATTACCATTTCCAATCTTTTAAATAAAAGATTTATTTCAAAAACCTTCAATGGTTTAAACAATTTCCACACTTTTAATCTTTTTAACAAAAAGATTCAATTCACAATGTTAACCCCATTCACAAAGATTTATTCATACAATTCAAATCGATTTCCAATTCAATTGAATTAACTCGTTAAATCTTTAAATCAAGATTTAACTTATAGTTTTCAAAACTCGTTTCCAAAGATTCATTCATAACCTTTCAAAACAATTCTATTTCAAGTTAGATTAACTCGTCCGGTCTTTGAAATCAAAGACTCATTTCATAGTTTTCAAAACATTTCAATTCCATTTCAAACTTGAAATTTTTCAACACAATTTGGAAATTCATTACTTTTGTGAAAGCTTCTACTATTTGAAAACAAATAGTTTCGTTTCATAAAAATCCAGTTATATTTACACGAGTTAAAACCCTTGAATAAAAATTCAAATTCCCAAATCAATACCTTTAAAATGGTTTAACCCATATATAACTTAGACAGCATCTTCAATCCTTAGTTTCAAATCATAGAATTCAATTTCAAACTTGAATTCAAATTTAAATCAAATTATTTAAATTTCAAAACTTAATCAAGTTATTCGAAATAACTTTTATCTTTGAAATTCCATTTCAAAAGCTTTTCACTTTAAACCCGAATTTCCAATTTCAAAATCAATTGAAATTAAAATTTCAATTTCAAAACATTAAATTTAAATTATCTGTGACTTAACCGATTTCCACGTGAAATCCATATTGGTGTGTGTATGGTGTAGTCCAGGGGTTTTACACACAATAGTGCAACATCAATCATCACAGATATATCGATAAGCGGTATAATCGATAACGCTTATCTTCATTCACCGATTCATAGATAAAATAAATTTATCAGTCATAAAGATTCACTATTACAATTCGATGTGGGTTTCGGATAACCAACTGGAATCCGACTCCCTGTCGCATCGAAATTCAAGTGTCGTTTTACGGGTAAAGGGTTTTCATATTCATATAACAATATATTCATCACAGGTATCACAGTTCAGCATACAGCAATTCATAGCATCATAATCACATAACAGAGATATCAGTCCAATATGCAGCATTCAATGAAATCCAAACATCATAAGTAAGGTCAATTAATTATCTGACTAACTTAAATCAGATTAGTCACTAATCCTGGTTAATTACTGGTTAATTACAAATTATTTTGATTAATTAACCTTTAATTAATTATTCTCAAATTAATCATCTTAATTAATTTATCACATTAATTAATTATCCTTTAATTAATCATTGTTCAATCACTTGATTTATCAACCTTTAATCAATTTATCCTAATTATTTAATTTATTAAGTATTAACTGTAACTTAATTATATTTCCAAGTCATTTGAATTTAAAATTGAATTTCAAAACTTTATTTCTAGTAAATTCCAATTCAACTTGTTATATAATTGCATTTTGATCTGAACTCAGTTATAAACATTGACTAAAGATTTAAATTTTTGGTTTCCAGATTTCAAAACAGAAAACAACCTCTGGTTCAAATCTTGGAACAAAGCTTGACTCGAAATCCTCCCCCTTTTACTTCGAGTCGATCGCAGTGGCACTTCGAGCAACGACTCGAGTTACTCGAGTAAAACGCGTGCATCACTCCTGTTCTTCCCAGATGACAACAACACTCAGGCAAACGCTAAGGCCCGTGCACGTGCACCTCTACCAGAGCCACCTCCGGCCAATGTTGACCGCCCTCCCACATCGGCGATCTCCCCTCAGTTCCTTTCCGATCATAATATCGTTGACGAAATCATCAAAACAAAATCGAGCATTCAACTCGATACAATTACCAGGAAAAACAAAACCTGGAAACGCAATCAGGTCCACCCCCACGAAACCTGTCAACAGCTCGCTTGAAAAACTCCGGCCATCGTACGTTCTGAAATTCCGGCCTCGACCTTGTCAACCCCACGTCCACCTTCACCCAGCACCCCGAGCAACTCGATCGCCTAGACAATTCGCGACGACTTCACAAACCTCAGCGACCCAAAAACAATATTCGAACCCTAAATCGTTCTCGTCCCCAAAATCTTGCAACAGAAAATTTATTTAACATTTTTCCAAAAATCATTGATCTCTAAACTTACTTCGTACAAAATTTCAACATCTAAAATTCGTGCGATCTCTGGGAATTGATTTAAAAGCAATTTTAGTTCAACAAGGATCTGCTCTCGACATACTTGAGGAAAAATCAAAATATTTGTTTTAAAAATCTTGTTTTTGATTAAGTAATCATTTTGTAATCCTGAATCAATGATTTAAAAAGTTTGAATTTTTGACTTAGATAAAAAATTTCTGTTGTTCTTGATTTCCAGATAATCTGCAAACTTATTGTACTTAAGTATATTTTTAAATCTTAGCTTATGTTTAAACAAACATATTTTGTTTGAAATTCACATCTTATAAGAGAATGTATGAAAAGAACTTGATTTTTTTCCTTTTTATCAAGATTTTTAACCTGTCAGTAAAACAGAGATATGCATATGTGAACAGCATGCACACTTATCATCCCCATATTTATCAACATGCAAAATATAAATCATTCCAGAGATTCGTATGCAACAGATTTCATTTACTTAAGCTTTTAAGAAGGGTGTTTACTCACCGGTGAAAACAAAGAAGTCTGGAAAAAAGAAAGAAAGAAACAAAGTTGCTCACAGTGTTTTGAAGAAATGAAACAGAGCTTTGAAAAACTGGCAAGTTAAAATCCTTCCTTCTATCTTTGGTTTGCTTTGATTCATTTGTGTTGTTGTTTAAGGTTGAGATGATATTATTTTCTTTTCAGTTATGATGGTGCTCGAACTAAAATGAGGGGAGAAGCTGATATAAAATTGAGTTTATAAGTGAAAAATATTGTACAGGTGATAAAATATATTTTTTACAAAGCAGGACAAGGATATTTACTTGTGTTGGAGGCTGATATGATACCAATTCGTGCTGCATTTATTATGTTGTACCACTTACCTTTATTTTGCTTTACTTTATTTTGTACCTTGCTTGTCTCGGCTGATACCTTCTCTGGTATGCTAGAGATAGTAGCATTGATTGCTTTGTACAAAACTATATACACTTGTTCTATTCTTTTACAACACCTTTATAAAATAAATGAACTTCTTTTATTTGTTTATGCTTATCCACTTTAGTCTGTACATATATATTCTTGTTTTCACTTTTTTATACTGACTTTGTTTGCTTGGTTTTATTTCTTATTTTATCTTTTGTTTTGTTTTTAGCACTTTGAAATAAAATAATTTGTAAGATAAATGAATTTCTATTTTCTAGTTTAAATATTTATTGTTATTTTACTTTATAAACTCAAACCATTATTAACCATAAATTCTAATTTTTATTATTACCATTTATTATTAAACCATTTATTTACAATTTAAATCCAAACCAACGTATATATATACATATATATAAATTTCAAATTCACTCGTATATGCCCAAATACATAAATAATATTTAAATTTAATTGGTTAACACAAATTTATTCGTCTCGGGGAAACTCGCAATCTATCTACCGTTTTATTTCACAAATTTTATTCAAAAATCAATTTAATTATCAATTTAAATGTATATAAAATCCGGGGTCGTTACATTTTGGGTACATATTCATTTAATGCCATGTACACAAGTACTGCTCGGCTAGCCCTTAGCTGTGGCAGAGTAATGTAAAGTTCAAGTTGCTTTTGAATTAATGTTTTCACCCATTGCCTTGCTTCTCTGTTAATTGTTTACTAATATGTCTCAGCAATTGTAAACGTGATAACAAACTTGTTTTATTTCTTGACTAACAGCCTCACTATTGTTCAGCTATGTTAAATGAAAAATGTAAAAATGTGTTGAGATATAACTCAGCAAAATTGTGACGGTTCACTTTGTATTAAACATGTGGCAGCAAGTTATAAATTTGCTTATACGTGCAAGAAAATGCAGCACACTCTCCCGTTCACGAAGTTAAGCATTCACTGACTTTGCAACATATTATTTTCTTCAAATTTTAATAAAATAGTACCTGTTGCAATTACTTCGTCCTCGAAGTTCAGGATCTCACATCTTTGGTTGATTAACTGATTGTTCGGAGTGGCAAACTGAGAAGATGCGATTTCACTGCCTACTTGACGATTATCTTGGGCTATGCTGAGAAGACGCTCCAGTTTATCATCCATATTGTCCAGATTCATCAATTTTTGCTCCACATTTTGCAGTCGCTGCTCATATATTCCTTGGGCCTGTTTGAGCCATTTGCATGGAATGGCAGCACTCTTAACTTGGCTAGGAGCTATATTGGTCCTAATACTTCGGCTCCTGCCCTTTACATCTTTACCAAACACTGATATAAAGACGGCTTCATCACCACCACTTGTCGTTTCCTTTTCTTTTTCAATTTTGTCCTAAAAAGTAAATACATATATATATTAATAATGAAAATTTAATTTAGAGGCGTTGTTATTTGTTTAACTTACAAAGTAGGAAGATGTCGCATCTGACGTGCTGCCATCTTTTTTCTTATGCGTTTTCTCCCATACTTGAAGACGTGATACTTCTGTTCCCGGACTACTTGAATCGACCTGGATACAATGACCTAAAATTATATTTAGAACTAATGGTATATGCAATGTGATGCACCAATTCAATGACACATACCATTTCTTGAGTAATCATAGCGTGACTCTTACGTCCCGAATGATGACCATATTCGAGCATTGATCTATTTTGTTTGCCTCGCTTCCTTTTTTCTTTCGCCTCGGGTTTTGATTCGTTTCTTATGAACTCATCCCAATCATCTTGAGCAATTTTCGGTGGACAATTTCTCATTCTTTCTTTGTCAGTGATGAAATGGTCATAATGATTCTTGCGCAAATCATTCTTGTGTCTCCTAAAAGCCTCGGACATTTTTTTCATAATAAGGTCCTTTGATAGAGGATCGAGCTCATAATATTTCTGCATAACAAAAAATGCATGTAAACCATTTTTTATTTAGGTATTGAAAGCATTATAAATGAACGGAGCTCATTATTACCTCCAATTGATTCCACACGTCTTCCTTGTAATTTGGCGGAACTTTTTTCCAACTTGGATATGAGATTGGCACATGATTTCTTACTAGTTTACCAATCTTCGTAGCGACCTTTGAACCATTTTTTCCTACTGGAGAACCGTAGTTGTCTATATCAATTTTCTCCCGTTTTAAAGTGGATGATTGGGAAGTTGTATCATTTGACGGTGGTGTGGCATCTTGTGACATTATGTCCTGCAAAGTCTCAAATCCTAAAATAATCCCAACAACATTATGACGTACAGTTCTTCCCCTTCCAGCCCATCCCTATGATGCCCGATTTATGTTGGCCACATTATTGCATGGAGTCCCCTCCATAACAAGATCAAATGCCTTATATGTCTTAATAAAATTTGCTCCAAGCGATCACAGTTAAGCTGCTGTACATCTGATATATGAACCAACGTCCCCTTATTGATTTGTCTGATCCCACCAACTTCTTACCACATTACGATTTTTGTCAGTCCGACTGACAAAAATCGTAATGTGATGAGAAACTGATGGGATCAGACAAATCAGAAGGGGACGTTGTTTACTATATCAGATGTACAGCAGCTTACCAGTAATCGCTTGGAGCAATTTTATTAAGTCATATAATGCATTTGATCTTGTTATGGAAGGAAGTCCATGCAATAATGTGGCTAACATCAATCGGGGATCATAGGGATGGGCGGGAAGGGGAACATTCACTTTAATGCGGCAGTGATAAAGTCTTCCTGCATCACCAGAATTTTAAACTTAAGCGGATTCAAAACAATATCTAAAATACTGACTGAAATAAAGGATGCAAATACAAAAATATATTACCTTAGCACTGCTGAACTAAAGGGTGCAAATACAATATCTTGAACTGCCTGTCTACCTACAAACACAAAGAAAGAAAGAATAGTCAAGCTGATCATATGTATGTATGTGTACATGTGTGTATGTATGTGATCATATGTAAGTACCTACAACTACAAACATAAAATGAACTCTTGCAATATATCCATCTTATGGATCCATCAGGATATTATAATGACACTAATAAAAAAATATAATGCATCTATTACTATCATTCACGCTATATTTTACATTTTACACCATTTTAAATAAATATTTTGTTAAGGTACAATAACTGCTCTGAAATACAAAGTTAACATATGCATTTGATAAGATCTTCTAATTTTTCATTGTCTTCAAAAGCTGATTGATAAACGGTGGGAAACTCAGTGTCATCCACATTTATGATCAACCGTTTTGGTGTATGCAAAACCATAAACCATTTGTTATTTTTTAAATCTTTTGAGTAGAACACTTGACTCGCTTCCGATGCAAGAATAAATGGCTCATCATTCACGCTATCTTTATTCTTCAATTTTCCCAAGTTAACTGTGATCAAGCTTGAAACAGAATCTATTTTACAACCATTGATCTTATCTTCAACCTTTACCCAATCACAATAAAAAACTGTTTGTTTGAAGTCAATGTAATCCAACTTAATTATCTGTTGAATGACTCCGTAATAAGTTGTTTCTGCTTCCTTAAAATTTTTATCCTTCCCACTCGCTCTAAATTGTGTAATTGCTCTCATGCATACACCGCTATCCTGTGTTAGCTTTCGCTCTTCATAAATCTTCGGAGAAAATAAAAACCCATTCACTTGGTACTTCATATAACTACGGGCATCAAACTTCGGCCCATTAACTAACCGCCAAAGAGTTGAGTCAACATCGACGGTGTTCAACAACTACAACAAACACAATAAGTAAAAAAACATTGTCAAGGAGGTGTATGGTCAACTTGAAAATACGTTAAATATTTAATACATATACCTCCTCACGTAACCAAAAAGTGAAATTTTTAATAGCTTCCCCAGATGTACCCCCGCCTCGAGTTTGAGATTTGGTGCTTTGAACATAGGAGTTATACCTCCTACAAAAAACACACAATAAATACTATATATATGAATTGATTTACAATAATAAGAATTCAGAACAAATTCATGAATTTACTTCTTCCATTCATCCAATCCGTCGTATTTATCAAGGACCCATTTACGCACTTGTTGAAATTGCACTTGAGTTAACGTTATATCTTTACCATTATCTAGTGCTATTTCATCAGCAAACTCATCATCCTCGTCTAAAAACGCTTCACGGGTATGTTTATGAGTGCCAGCACATCCTTTTGGCATATACTCCATGCATTAAAGACTAGCTTCTTGTACAATATATCCTTCTGCAATACACCCTTCAATATATCTTTTGTTGCGCACATATCCTTTATATGTTTTCATCAACCTATGAAGATGAATAATTGTAAAATGTAGACATCAATAGCTATTTAAATCGAATAATTATGTACATAACTAAAATTAGTAATTTACCGTTCAAATGGGTACATCCACCTATATCTAACAGGACCAGAAATCAATGCTTCATCGGCTAAATGAACCATAAGGTGAATACTGATAACAAAAAATGCAGGCGGAAAATGTTTTTCAATAACACACATTGCGTCTACCAAACTAGCCTTTGCTTTTAGAAGATGTTCCCTGTTGATCACCTTTGAGCACAAAATGTTATAAAAGAGACTAATGCGGTGAATAGCATTCCGTAGATCCTTATGTTGCGGAAAACAATGCTGAAGCAATACCGGAAGTAAATGTTGCATTATGACGTGGTAATCATGTGACTTCATATTTTTTAGTTCAGGAGGGTTGATGCTCACATTGTTATGGAAGTTCGAAGAGAATTTGCTCAGCACTTCCAAATTTTTCAAAACGGTGCAAAACCGTATCTTTTCTTCTTTGCTCAAAGTGAAAGTCGCATTTGGTATGGTTACTTTACTTGTTTCAGGATCTTCTATCACCCACAACTTTTGTTTTATACCCATGATTTTCAAATCCTTCCGTGCATTGATCCTATCTTTTGACACGTCTTTATGGTTCATAATTGTGTTGATCAAATGTTTCGTGGCATTCATCTCCGTATGCCTAACATCAATATTATGTCGGGTCAAATTTGTTTTCCAATATGGAAAATCAAAGAACTTTGACCTTCTATACCATGCAGGAACTTCTTCATCGATTGTCTTTTTCCGTTTTCGACCAATTTCCGGTATGTTTTTACCAACTTTCATTTTTATATTCGCTACCTTTTTTTCAACTTGATAACCAGTCAGTGGTTTTGGAGGAGGCTTAAGTTCTTGCTCGTTGTTGAAATTTGTCTTATCGTATCGAAACTTGTGTCCGGACGGAAGAAATCTACGATGTCCCATGTAACAAATCTTCTTACTTTCAGGGAGATAAAACAGATGTAGTTTCTTCTCCACAAAGAGGACATGCAAAGTAGCCGTGAGTTGTACATCCCGATAAAGTCCCAAGAGCGGGATGATCATGGATTGCCCACAACACTCTCGCTCTCATTATGAACTCAGATTTCATAAATGAATCAAATGTAACGACTCCTTCCCATAACTGCTTTAACTCGTCTATCAAAGGTTCTAAATAAACATCAATATCCTTCCCCGGTTGTTTTGGCCCAGAAATCAACAGTGTTAACATTGAGAACTCTCTTTTCATGCACAAAGATGGAGGAAGGTTATATGGTACTACAATTACTGGCCAACAGCTGTAAGGGTTAGTTAAAGAAGCATTCGGACAGAAACCATCTGTTGCTATTCCAAGCGTGATATTTCATGGTTCAGCAGCAAACGAAGAATCAAAAGAATCTATAGTTTTCCATTGAGAAGTATCACGCGGATGACGCATTACGGTTGTACCGGACTTGGCACGACCATGCCAGGTCATTGCTTCTGCTATCCATGGTACAATATACAGTCTTCTCAATCTAGAAATTAAAGGAAAATGTCTTAAGGTCTTTTGAGGTACTGTGGTAGCTTTTCTCTCTTCGTCGAATGATGTCTTGTATCTTGGTGCGTTGCAATTTGTACATGAAACTTTGTTCGTATTATCTTTCCAGTACAAGATGCAGTCATTAATGCATGCATCATAAGTTATGTAATTCATCCCAACTTGCTTAATGATCTTCTTCACGTCGGGGTACTTTGAAGGTAGCGTGTTACCTTCGGGGAGTAACTCCTTTATGAATTCGAGTACTGCAGTCACACCATTTTCTGAAAAGCCGTATTGGGTCTTCAAGCTATTCAGTTTCACAATGGCATACAACTTTGTAATCTCTTTTGGACAAGAAGGATACAATGGCTCTGTTGCAGTTGCACTATCAAAAAATGATTTATCCGTAAACTGCTCACCAATATTAGCATTATCATGCAACTGACTTGTAGGTTGAAAATGATGGAATCTATCTGCATCATTGATCAAATCCTCCATCCTAATATGTTCGGACTCATCAGTATTTGTGGCATGACTAACCGGTTGTTGTTTTGGCTTCTCCGGTATTCTTTCCCCGTGAAAACACCACACGGTATATGATTGAACAATACCATATCTAAGCAAATGAAAATGAATGTCATTTAATTTGAATGTATCTTCATTTTTGCACCGCGTGCAAGGGCACGAATACTTTTCCTTATTGCCACCGTTTTCAGCAACAAATTTAACGAAATTTCTCACACCTTCCACATATTCTGTATTTCTTCGATTAGATTGATTCATCCATTGTTTGTCTATACTAAAAGACATACTGAAAGAAAATAACAAGAGCTAATAAGAAATCATGGGTAACAATATCTTATGGCTTTCCACCAAGTTCAACTCTGATATTAACTAAACAGATGAATATTCTTTTGATTTCACTTGAAATTGAACATTAGCATCAAACTGTTTCCAAAAAATTTGCCATTACAACGGCGTCATTTTGTAGCACCAGAGTAATGTCTATGCATTACCCCTCTCCTGATACTTGGCTTGCGCCATTAACAACAATTTTATCCACTTACTAAATATGGTCTCATATTTAGTAAAACAAAATTCATTGCATCCCTTTCTTTATTATTCTAAACTACAAATATAAGCATGTAATCTTTTCCTATTATTCAACCATAGAAACGAATGGATTCACCGTGTACAGACAGCCAGTCGTCGATAATACATATAAAGCACTGAGTAGAAACACACATGCTTGTTTTCCAAATAATTTACTGATTTCTATTAATCATGTGTGGATTACAGATTAATTTGTTATCATTGCATTTGACAATCTTTTAAATAAGTTGTGATAAGTCAATTTTCACAAATTGCAGATAAATATAGTGTTCAGAAATCAAATACATCTTCTCTAGTTTCTTACACTCTGAACAAAAAATAGTCATGTCAACTGGCAGCAACAGCAGAAGGCACAACACTAGCCTGTTGTATGCCTTCTGCTTCAGAAGTGTTGTTGACATTCTTCATTTTAAACTACATCGTTTTCTTTGCATTTTAAACACTGACTTGTAGCAGTTTTGCAAAACTCAAACAATCATATGACTTGTTTATATAATTGCAAAACAATAAAAGCTGCAAAGTCAAACTACATAAAATTGCAAAACTGCAAAACATGGCTTGTATCCTGCTTCTAGCGATTTCATTATGAAATCAATTCACGGTTAAACCTAAGATCATCAATCAACCAAAATTAAAAATTTTAAAACATACCAGCAAACTCAAAGAGTAGCCGTGCAGTGCGACCAGTGAACAATCGGCGTTTGTTGATGGTGATAGGCAGAGCCGGCTTGTGCTTGTGCTGGCGCCGATTCTAGGGTTTGTTCTTCTTTTCGTTTTTGTTTTTCATGCGTTTCTGAATCGCTGAATCGCGATTAATTTCAATCTGAGTCGCGAATTTTGAAGTAGGGTTTCTGAAGGAGGGAAGGAGGGAATCGCGATTTATTTCTGAATCGCTGAATTTTGTTTTTCGTGCGTTTCTGAAGGAGGGAAGGAAAAGTGACAGGCCAATTCTTTTTGGCTCCCAGCGAATATTTGGCACAAAATTAGCCGCCATCATTTGTCTCCAAAAAAGCTACGGTTAATAACCGTTCCCAATTAGCAACGATAAAAAACCGTTGCTAACTGAACCAAGACGGTGATTAACCGTTTCTAAATGGCAACGGTTAATAACCGTTGCCAAATGCGCGGATGGTTAGTTGCAAATCTCAGTATTTGGTGTAGTGTACGCAGATGGTCGCTCCTTAATAGCCTTATTCTTCGTGCTAGTCGACGGCATTACTCTGTAGTGTTCTTGGCTAGTGTGAGTATAGAGGTGGGGTGTCATAGCTTGGTATCAGAGCCAAACTTCAGAACAGTGTAGAATAATTTAACAAGGATCATTGTCCTAAGTCTCTCTTAGGAAACGTGCCTTAGGATTTAATTCGAGTTTTACGACCCGTTCTATCCTATTTTTTATGATGCCTTGTTTTATCAATTAAGTTTGTTTGATATTCATTTTGAGAATGACATTTTTTCCCCTTCTTTCTTTCTTTCTTAAAGAATAGAAATGGTTAGACCTGGCCGTCCCAGCGCCGGTCAATCCAGCGCTACTCCTCAAGATGGCGTATTCATGTCTGCCTACCAGCTTTTGGATCTTGTAAAGAATGCCCAAGCTACTGGACCCATTCCAGAGCCTACTCATCCTAAATCCGGGTTTGCATGCTTGTAAAGTGATTATACCAATTTTGGTGGAAGGCCATTCAAGGGTTCCGAAAGCGTTATAGAAGTCCAAGCTTGGCTTAGAACATGTGATCACATCTTTTCTCGCATGAATCTTGTGGATTTACATCGAGTCCAAGTGGCTTCTATGTAATAGCCCGCACCTCACTTAACGTAGATATTGTCCCCAACTTAGTCACCTCCGCCTCACGGGCCAAGCCAAGGTATGGGGTTTTGTTCCTCAAAAGGCCTTGACGTTGTTTGTAAGGTGAAGGCTTTGGTATATAAGCACCCACTTCATAGTGTTTTTCCACGATGTGGGACTAATATTCCCATTTTGAAGGGGTGTTACAATCTCCCCCTCTTTAGAGCCCAACGCCCTCGTTGGCTCATGAACACAACCCAGGCGTCGTGGTTGTAATACGTACAGACCACAATTCCGGCTGGGTATGGCTCTGATACCATTGTAACAGCCTGCACCTCACTTAACGCAGATATTGTCCCCAACTTAGTCATCTCCGCCTCACCGGCCAAGCCAAGGTGTGGGGTTTTTTTTCCTCAAAAGGCCTCGACGTTGTTTGTAAGGTGAAGGCTTTGGTATATAAGCACCCACTTCATAGTGTTTTTCCGTGATGTAGGACTAATATTCCCTTTTTGAAGGGGTGTTACATTCTAGCATGCTCCAGGAGAGAGCATAGATTGGTATGAGCTTTTGATTTCGGAAATTGTTGAAGCGGATCTTACTTGGGAGCAATTCCGGGAAAGGTTCAAGTTTAAGTTTGTGCCGGAAGCTGAGAAAGTAACTTTAGCTCGATGCTTTATTGACCTTATTCAAGGTGAATCTTCTGTGACAGACTATGTCGCATCTTTTGAATCCCTCTATAAATATGGGGTCGAGTATATTAATACCCCATTGAAGAAACATCATAGCTTTGTCTATGGGTTGAATAAGAATCTCAAAAAGCCTTTACTTCTGAAACTAGAAGTTTCTTTCGATCAGCTTGTTGATATCGCTCTTCGACTTGAAGAGGCCGATAAAGGAAGTGATGTTGAAGTTGTGGGGGCCAAACAGAACTTCAACAATAACAAGAAGAGGCCTATTAGGTTCAAAGGTCCTAATCCCAACAAGAAAGGGAAGCAAGCAACTTCAGTAGCAAAGACTCCTACCTCTAGTCGTGGGTAATGCTACAATTGTGGTTCTAAGGACTATTATGCAAATAGTTGTCCGGAACCTCTTTTTTCTCGTTATTGCAAAAGTTCGGGTCATCTTTTACCTTCATGTCCCAAACTTCAAGGCAAGAAAGAGGGAAAGCTAAATGTTGTGCAAGCTCCTAGTAACACTACTCTTGGTCAAGTTATTTCTTATTCTGTCCTTGATGGCATTATTATATTTCGTGATCTTCCTATTCGAGTTCTTTTTGATACGGGTGCATCTCACTCTTTTATCAAAAGAACTTGTTGATGCATTGTCTCTAAATGTTATGGGCTTGATGACTTCATTGAGAATTGCGAATCCGGTTGGTGGATCCACAACATTCAGTTTACTTTGTAAAGATGTCAAGATTATTTTATGCGATTATGCTTTCTGAGCCGATTTGCATGTTATGAGTTACTTAGGTTTCGGTATGATTTCGGGAATGGATTGGCTTAATCGTTATGAAGCCCACATCCTATGTCCCCAAGAGGACTATCTATCTTCGACATCCTCAATCTGTTAAGCAGATTTCTATTGTTCTTAAAGATTCATATTCCAATTCGGTGGCATCCTTATATTCTCTAAATCCACATGATGACGATAATGATGATGAGGAAGATGTTATTTCCCTCATTCACGTTGTTCATGAGTTTCTCGACATATTTGAGCCCGTTTTAGGATTACCACCTAAGCGAGCAATTGAGTTCAGAATTAGTTTAATTCCTGTAGCTCTACCTATCACTCGTCCTCCTTATCGTATGTCCAATAAGGAAAATAAGGAGATACGTAAAAAATTATCTGAATTGGAAGCAAAACAGTTTATTCAATCTAGTTCCTCTCCTTGGGGAGCTTCAGCTATCTTTGTGAAGAAATCTGATGGTACACTTAGGCTTTCCGTTGACTACCGCAAGCTTAATGATCTCACCATCAAGAATAAATATCCCTAACCACGGATTGATGATCTATTCGATCAACTTTGCGGTGCTAGAGTCTTTTCACAGTTAGACTTAGCAACCGGTTTTCATCAGCTTCGAATTGCAGAGGATAGTATTCCTTTGACGTCGTTCCGTACTCGTTATGGATCTTATGAATGGCTTGTTATGCCATTTGGTTTAACGAATGCTCTAGCTTATTTCGTACTCGTTATGGATCTTTTATAAACCGAGTTTTCAAAGACTTCCTCGATCGATTTTTTTCTTTATAGATGATATTCTTGTTTATTCTAAAATTGAGGAAGAGCATGAAAAACATCTTCGGATTGTGTTGTAAACTCTTAGGAGTAATCAATTGAAAGCAAAATTTTCTAAGTGCCACTTTTGGCAATCCCGTGTGAAATTTTTAGGACATGTTATTTCTGAATCCGGAATTTCCGTGGATCCTTCAAAGATTGATGCAATTCAAAATTGGAAAAAACTAGAGAGTGTGACGGAAATTCGTAGCTTTCTTGGATTAGCGGGCTATTACCGTCGTTTCATAAAAGACTTTTCTAAAATTTCCATGCCTCTTACTAGTTTAACAAAGAAGGGAGTTAAGTACATTTGGTCAGACAAATGTGAAGCTGCTTTTCAAAAATTAAAAGAACTCCTTTCTGATGCTCCAATTCTTGTGATTCTCGAAGGGAACCAAGACTTTATTGTTTATACCGATGCTAGTCGTGTTGGTTTGGGAGCTGTTCTCATGCAAAGGGAACGTGTTATCGCTTATGCTTCTAGGCAATTAAAGCCTGCCGTGACTAGATATGCTACTCATGATTTAGAGCTCGTGGCCATTGTTTTCGCCCTTAGAATTTGGCGTCGTTATCTTTTGGGAACTTAATTTATTCTCTACACCGATCATAAATCTTTGAAGTATTTGTTCTCTCAAAAGGAACTTAATTTGCGTTAACAACATTGGCTCGAATTCCTTGCATCTTATGATCTTGATATTCTCTATACTCCTGGAAAGGGAAATCGTGTTGTGGATGCCCTTAGCCAAAAGCAACAAGCAGTTGTTTCCATGATGATATCTGAATGGAATGATCTCGAGACTTTGTCTACTTGTGAGATTCGAGATCGTGAATCTGATTCGTGTTCATCTCTTGTTTTATGTAGCCTTGAGGCTCATCCTTCTCTTTTAGACTGCATTCTTGAAGCTCAAAAGCATGATCCCGAATTGGCTCATCTTATCCAAAGTTGTTGGGATAAAAATAATATTGATGGTCTAAAAGACTATGATATTGATGCTCGCGGAGGCATTCGAAAATTTGGTAGACTTATTGTGCCAAATATTATTGATCTTCGTAAATACATTTTAGAAGATTGTCATTGTTTTAAATTTACCATTCATCTCGGTAGTAGTAAAATGTATGCGGACATGAAGCGACTATATTATTGGGATGGAATGAAATCTAATATTGCTAACTTCATTAAGCGTTGCATGACTTACCAACTCGTTAAGACCGAGCATCGGAGGCCTGGTGGGTTATTGCAACCTTTAGACATTCCCGTTTGGAAGTGGGATCAAGTTTCCATGGACTTTATTG
This sequence comes from Allium fistulosum, assembly GCA_030737815.1. NCBI lineage: Eukaryota > Viridiplantae > Streptophyta > Magnoliopsida > Asparagales > Amaryllidaceae > Allium > Allium fistulosum. The sequence continues at coordinate 452,860,436 of CM060906.1, read as the reverse complement.
ATGGTCTTCCCCGTTCTCATTCGGGTCATGACAGTTTATGGGTGATTGTAGATAGACTTACAAAATCTGCCCATTTTATTTCCGTTCAGTCTAATCGGATCGTACCTCTTTTGGCCAAACTCTATGTTAAAGAAATTGTTAAATTTCATGGAGTTCCTACTTCTATTGTTAGCGATCGTGATACATTATTTACTAGCTGATTTTGGAAGGGTCTTCGAAAAGCTTTGGGAACGAAGCTTAATTTTAGCACCACGTATCATCCTCAGTCCGATGGACAAATGGAGCGTGTGAATCAAACTCTTGAAGATCTCCTTCGTGCATGTGTTCTTGATTTTGGTGGAAGTTGGGAAGATCATATTTCTCTTGTTGAGTTTTCCAATAATAATAGCTTCCAATCTAGTATTGGTATGGCACCTTTCGAGGCACTCTACGGAAGGCCATGTCGATCTCCTTCATGTTGGCTTGAAGCTGGTGAGAGGCTGGTTTTAGGTCCAGATTTTATTCGTGATGCCACAGAAAAGATTGACCTTATTCGTCATAGGATGAAAGAAGCTCAAAGTAGACAAAAATCCTATGCCGATAACCGAAGAAGGAATTTGGAATTTTCTGTGGGAGATTTGGTATTCATTCGTGTTTCACATATGAAGGGTGTTATGCGTTTTAGTCGATCGTGAAAATTAGCACCTCGATATATTGGCCCATTTCCCATAACCGAACGCATTGGTTCCGTGACTTATCGCCTTTTATTACCATCTCATTTTTTGCTATTCATGATGTATTCCACGTTTCTCAACTACGAAAATGCCTTAGAGATTCCGATTCTATTCTTGAGCCTGGTGTTATTGAAGAAATTGAGGTTTCACCTAATTTGACTTATGAGCAACATCCTATTCGCACCATTGCTATGGAGGTTAAACGTCTTCGTAATAAAGATGTCCCGCTTGTGAAAGTCCAATGGTCCTCAAATCCTAAGGATTGTTCTTGGGAATCCAGAGAATTCATCAAGCGAACACATCCGGACTTACTCTCTCGTGCTCCTTAAGGTGAACTTCTTACTTCAAATTTTTCTTTTGTGTTGTTATGCCTTAGAGTGGTTGTTACTCTTTATTTTCTTCTTAAGTATTGCGAGGACGCAATTTCTTTAAGGAGGGGAGTCTGTAACAACCCACATATTTTACGATTGTTTATTACCGTACCATGTCTCATATGGTGTTTTAGGCACAGATTTAGTAGGTAACAAGTTCAAAAAAGACGTCATGGTTTCTAGCACATATCCCTACTAGGACAGAGGTAACTCAGCCTTACTCATCATGGAATGAACCATATCTAATAAGGTTCTTTTCCTTCACTCTGACACACTATTGTGTTGAAGAGTATATGGTAGAGCAACCTAAGAGATAATCTCATTATCTTTTAAGTATTGTTTGAAATCATGTCCAATATACTCACCGCCTCGATCTGATCGAAGAATTTTAAACTTATGGCCCATTTGGTTTTCTACTACATTTTTATATTCAACAAATTTCTCATGGACATTGGATTTGTTCTTCATAAGAAACACATACTCTAGTCCCAAGAAATCATCAGTGAAGGTAATAAAGTAAGAACTATCATCTTTGGTTATTATAGGCATTGGGCCACATACATCACTATATAATAACCATAAGAGTTCATCAACTCTTTCATTGCTCCAGCTACATGGGTGCTTGGTCATTTTACCTTTTAGACACAACTCATACATGTCGAATGATTTGGAATCAATTGACAGTAGAAAACCTTCGGTTCTCAATTTGTGGGGTCGTTTCTCACTAATATGACATAGCCTACAATGCTAAAGATAACTATCATTAATATTGTTAGAAGAATTATTCATAGAGCATACATAATTAGTATTAATCGCATAAGTGCCATTTTCAAGAATACCATCACAGACTTTGTTTCCATCCAATGTTCATAATGTTATTTGCATAATGAAATATATATATATATATATAGTCTCAAATAATCTTGAAACGGAAATAATTCAATAAATAAAGTCTTCTACAAAATAGAAATTATTTGATACTAATACTACTCCACTAGGAAAAACTAAATGATGTCTATTACTGTCGTTGCATCTACAATAGATCCATCAGCAACTTGGAGCCTCATCTCTCCATTTTCCACGTGATGTTAGTTCCTAAGCACTTGTAATGAATTACGTATACGAGTACCATATCCAATATTTAAGGCCCAAGACATTTTATTGATTACAAAACAATTTTGAATCATAAATGTACTTAATGGAGCTGTAGAATCATACTGCTTCTTCTCTTTAACAATCTACAAGTTGTCAGGACAATATCTTTTCTAGTGACCTTTCTTGTGGCAGTGATGACATTCAACCTTGTCATCGGTCTTCTTATTTTCCTTGTTTTTCTTACTTCCCTTTTCTGCTTCTTCGAACTCTTCAAAGATGATGTACTACCCTTAGCAGCAAGTACAGGCCCTTGATCCTTCAATGTAGACTGGACCGACCTCAACAATTATGGAGCTCCATGAGATTCACATTTAACTGGTTCATATTATAATTCAGTATGAACGATTCATACTGAGAAGTAAGAGAACCAAAGATCAAATCTACTTGCAATTTGTTTCTTATCTGTACATCCAACTAGAAAAGCCTATTCATATAGCCCTTCATCATCAATATGTAAATCGTTCACCTTTTGTCCATTGATCATTTTAGCATTGAACAACTTCTTCGTAAGCTCGTACCATGTGGAACGTGAATGTTCACCAACCAGGACTTTAAGATTATCAAATATCTCATAGACAGATATATTTTCACGCTGCGTCTACAACGGCTTGTCTAATGTAGACAGCATAAAAACTTGGGCGATCTCTAGGTCCGGAACACATTATTCATCAGCAAGTCATAATTCAAGGTCCGCATCATCAGCGGGTTGTTCTTTGAGTTCACATATAATAGATGACCATAGGCGTTCGTAAATTAACACTATTTTAATTACTCTTAACCAATCGGTATAGTTTGGTTCAATAAGCTTGTTATTTTAATAACAATTTTGGAGTTGACATTTTCTACAAGTTTAATTGGTAGATTACTATGACAAATTATAGTATATGTTCTTATAAAATTTATAAGGTTAAACTTTATGCTTCATTTTACTAATAAGCTCCCACTAGTCTTTTGTGTTTTGCCAAACCCTAAGTCAAAACATTGAAGTCTTTTTACTTTACTAGTAGGTGTTAGGACTCATCTATCTTAGAATTCTGACCTTGAGTTTGCTCAACAAGTCACAGTTCCATGGACAATGCATAACTCCTTATCGGTTGTATCATATGCAACTCCTAACCGTTGATATCTTGTCCTAATTTCACTTTGACCTTGAGTTTGCTTAACAAATAAAAATGAAATTATTCACTCATACCTACCATATCGCGACGGCCTAAATATAGTATATGTACCTTGAGTTTGCTCAATAGATACATATAGTTATCTTACCTCATCTATCAACACATTAATAATACTACACATAACATCCCTAGCTTGAGTTTGCTTAACAACTAAGGAGTGTGAAAGTAATCAATTAGTGTGTGTGTGTGTGTGTGGTAGAGGACAACATTATATTAAAGATTCATAATCTTCAATATATTACACTGAGTGATATCTACTTATGGAATAATGTAATTATTATGAATTATTCTTGTGATTCAAGTGTCGAACACATCAGTAATCATAGTATACGAACATTTAAGTATGTATTTATTCTTTAAGTTTAGTTAGGGTTTCTTAATGTTCCACATTTAAGTTATACATTCATATTATATAACTTTTATTATTATATGACTTTTGTATTTCATATTACTTATATAACACTCTTATGTATAATATTACATTAGTTAAATCTTATTTAATTAATTTTAATTAGTATTAATTAATTAATATTTTTATAATTTTATATTATCTAAATATAAAATTTATATTTAACATTTATTATATATTATAACCTTTATAGTATAACACGTATATCGTATACATGTGTATATTATTTAATTAATTAATTTAATTAATTAAACAATTTTAGTTAAATTATATTAATTTCAAAATCCATTTTATATACATACATGTATACTTATGTTATTTAAACATTTTAAAACAACATATCGCATATCATAATATATAATACATGTATACATTTATTAATTAATTAACTTATTTAATTAAAAAAATTTAAAAATTTGAAATTAATATATATGTTTTCAAACATTTTAAAAAAATTGGGCCTTTCCTATTAGGGTTTTGGGCTCACTTCACCTTTCAAGCCAGGTTGGTAACCAGGTAGGATAGGATGCTAGATTACCTAATCCAATCCTAGACATTACCTTTCTAGATACCATACGAAGTGGGTTGTGAGCTTAATTAGTTAACCTTAATATGACTAACTTAAACCGCATAGACGATTGGGCTCTGATACCATTGTTGGCACTAGGCCAACCGGTAGCGGAAGTTATGAGTGAACTTCAATTTTTTTTACCATATTGGATCTTTATTAGGCCTATGAAGTCAAATTTAATTAGAACATTTCTAAATTTCTTTTAAATAAAATCTTTATTTTATTTGAATTTATAGAATGATATAGTATTATTTTATTTATGCTATATATATGTGTATCATATACATATATATACATATATATTTTTGAATGTTCTTTTTTTTGAATGTATATATATACATATATATACACATATATATACATATATATATATATATATATATCTGTGTGTGTCTACAAATGTAACATATCAATCCGTGCAAGGTATAATATGCGCGTGTATAAATGCTGAGATTTACATCGCAACGGACATGTTAGCTCATCCAATATACAAATATATTATCCAAACATATGTTTATATTCTTTTACTTATATATACGAGTATATATGCATGTCCAAGTGGACTTGTGTTTAACCACAATGTGCATACATTTATAGTTGTACCATTGGAAGTAGATTTGACAATACCTTTGCCAACATAAACTTAACCTAAAGCAGCGACTGACAAACTGAAACAACTGAAGAATCATCAAAGAACCAATTTCTTATAATACTAAAGTTTTATCATTTGTTTCTTTTGTTTTAGTTTATTTTGTACTATTGGAAATGGGAATAATATCTATACTTATAAATGCATATGCTCTTTTAGCTGATGTGGGCTATGAGCAAAAACGTATCTAAATACATCATCACTTCACAACATGGTTTTATCTCTTCTCCTTCTATTAATAGTTGTGAGAATTTAATGAATATGATTTCCACCGTGGCTTTCTGAAATTTCAAATTTGAAAGGTGATTCTGATATACAACCATGTTTATATTTTGATATTTGAAAGGTAGCTTCCAATAAATTATTATTATGGCCAGTTTGGGATGCATCACTTAAAGATCCCTTCGGAGTCTTTAACAGCTTTATTGGAATTTGTAAAGCATGCATAAAACCATAAACCCTTAATTGGAATCTGTGAAACATGCATAGATAGGAGGAGACATGTCTCTAGTATCATACCTCGTATTAGACTCTGCAATTTCTCAATGAATGACTGATAGCAGTAGATTGATTATTGCTTATTAAACTCAACAACTAAATTCATATCATCCTTTTGTTACATTAACGGTCTGATGCATTATGAAAGTAAAAGATAGAAAGTTCCATTGGAATTTCAATTCTCGAAATACAGTAAAGAAGTTACATCCATGGAATTAAACTTGTGTCACAATAGTCTTAATGCAACCACTCATTGCTATCCAAGCTGCATATGACTTTGTGTATTGGTAGGAAGAGTAAGTTCGGTAAAATATACCATAGACATTTTTCCTTTGTCATCATGCGAACTTGTATATTAATTCAAAAATACTTGCGGTGAGATATAATTATGCAAAAAATATCTTTGTCTTCTGTTTTCATATCAAGGGGAACCAAATAAAATGTGCTACTATATTTGAGAAGTTAAAATTTATATATATAAATGAGTGGGATGGATGGTGTATTTGTGTTGTATACAGAAAAGAAACTCACCACCTAGGAACATGGGTTCCTTTCCTTCATATCCAAGCTTGTTTAAATTATATGTGCCGGAACATTATTTTTTATGGCTACACAATTCATGGGAAGAAGACTAGATCTAGTTATAATAAAACAACAATTTCAAGTTTATAAAAGATAACTTGTTTTTTAACTTTGAAGTCAATGTAGAGGGTTAAAACCATGAAAACAAATGGATTTTATGACTAAAATTATTGCTACATATCATTACACATTTGCAGACTTAATAAAGAATCTTGACTTATAAAAATTAATGCATAGGGGTTCGCACTTCTCCCTGTTATATTAAGAACTTTTATGACATCGAATACGTACACTGCATCTTTTTCACTATTCCAGCGGAGAAGAAAATTACATTGTGAATTCATCTGCTACAACAATCAAGCATATGCCACCTCCTAACATAGGGTTTGCATTAAAGTCCGGATAGCCTGCCTCTGTACCAAACATACTCAAATGAAGCATATGCTTATGCCTATATTTTATCATTATTCCTGGACCATCTAAATTTATATTAAGCTGCTATCTTTTAATTTGAAAACCGCTTGGTGATTTTGCGCAGAAGAGGAGACGGATGAAAAATCTTTGATCTAAAAAAATGTTTTTAATATCTGAAATTGAGAAATGATTTTTTCTTGTTTGCATTTTGGTAAATATCAACAACGTATCTTTCCTCTTGGTCTTCTTCTCTTCGAGGCCCATGTCATTTAACATTATGTCAAAATTAACTCATTTTCAATTCATTTTTACTGTGAACTTTTTTAAAAAATAAAAGAAACTACAAATATAGAATTATTGACAACAAAACAAATGTTACTATTCTAGTAAGATAAAATCAAGGATAAACAGATTATATAGCACAAACTGAAAGCTTGATTACATGGAATACAACAAATCATAGAACACGACAAACTGTACAATTACACCTCGTGGACACAAAATCATAGGTAGAAAAATCTACCACTGGAAAATGAAAGCAAACATAACATGATTATGTAAATGGCTGCTGCTACAAAGAAGCAGCACGTTGAAAAAGTAGTTCTGCTGCTTATGAGGCAGCAGTAGGCTGCTACCAAAGAATTCTTCAACCTGTCTTGCTGAAACCGCCTTTCGGTGATAACCACATGTTCTAATTTCAGCTTTCCAAGTGCTCTCTTGATGATTCGTCCCTAGTAAAAAAAAAGAATGAATTATTAACCATAAATTCTTATGAAGTTTGCTTAGAAGAAATGGTAGACACTAGATACCTCAACAGTGTGAGAAGTTGCAAGCTTGTACAGATGCATTAGGCGAGTTTGCCCTATGCTATGACATATATCCATTGCTTGCAAATCCATTTGAGTATTCTATATACGAAAATCATAGCATGTTAAAAAAAGGCGGGAAGCGCTGCTGACTTCAGTAGATTAGATTAATTACCCAGTCACTATCATAGACATTGCATGTATCAACAGCGGTAAGATTAATACCCAACCCACCAGCTCAGGTACTGAGAAGAAATACACTGATACTGTTGTTCAAGTCATTGAACTCGTCCATCTTAAATGTAAAAATAAAGAAAATCAAAATCATAAAGAGTTAGATTGTGTGGAGATAAACTTGTAATTATATCAAGAAAAATAAAGTATTAGCAAAGCTTTACTTGTCTTTTCCTTTCATCCAACTTAACACCACCATCAAGGCTTCAAGCTTGAAGACCCTTCTCGAACTCAGTTTAAAAACTGGGTACAAACTCAGTTAAAATCGAGTTTAAAAAAACTCAGTTTTAAAACTGGGTTCAAACTCAGTTTTAAAACAAGGTTCAAACTCAGTTTTACAGAGTTAAAAACCTCTATTAAACTAAGTTAAAAACCATTGTTAAACCGAGTTAACCAACTCAATTTGACCTCATCTGTCACTTAAAACATGTTGGCACAAATCTTTGTGTAAATTAAATATATTGTTTTGTACATTTAAACATAAGAGCACAAACGCAACTTATCAACATTTTAAATTAGGCGTATACTACGATGAAAAATGACATGGTTTCACATTTAAATTAAGCAAAATAGATTGAGTGTCCATCTTAAATAGCTATCAAAAACTAAGTCCATGGTAGAAATTAAATGGTCATATGAGTCTAGAAAATAATTTGAAATATATACAATATCAATGAACTTAAATGTAGATAACACAACCTTAAAGTGATTATTCTATCCACCATGAGCTATCAAACAACATATACAATAAGAATTAGACTTGATTCATGTAGAATTTAACAACTGAAATAAGGTTGTCCAACAGACTTAAGTTAAGTATAGACATTTTAAGGAAATATCTACAATTTTATTCTTGGAAGATCAAACTATAGGATTAGATTATTTCAAATCGGATAACCAAGTAGCCGTTCATGCATATGTATTTAGTACAAAAACATTGGTTAGGAGATGACATCAAGATAGTAGAATCAATGCTCTATTGTTATTATTGATCGCTGGGTAAAAGTTGACTTAAGCATGGAAGCTTGGTTTCAGATGCATTTAAAGTGTCAAAGTGATATCATTAAATTAGAGAGATTAAGGTTTTCTTTATGAACTCAGTTACAAAAATATATATAATAGTAAAAAAGGGCATATGTGTAACTAAAAGAAAATCATGCATGTACATAAATACACGTTTACTTCACCTAATGCAAATATAACTTCTGATCAAAATATTATTTAAAATTCATGCACTAAATTTATTCCTAAAAAATTTCTTTTGCACTTGTATAAATTTTCTATAACATTTTCAATGAAGTGTCATCAGTTTATAATGAGTTAACCATGAATCTATAACACTTGGCTGTGATGAAAGAAGTGTAGGGTAAAATTTCTATAGCTTAATATAATTGTACACAGCTTAGCTTAACCTACTCATGTATATACATTATTTTAGCTAACATGATGGGATATTTTTCTTGTATGGACTTATAACCATAGCTCAATAGTAACTATGATTAGTGAAGTTAACATTACTAAAGCCTTTTTAAAAGCGTATAAGTATAATTAATAGAATAACTGATACATGAACTATTATGTAGCAAAAATGAGTAGCTTGAACTAATATATGAACAGATCAACACAATATTCTTTTTCTATACCCAGTATCGATTACTTAGTCTCCATGATATTGTTACTTGTTCATAATGTCTAGCATCACGTGTAGGTACCCTTCACTATACAACTGCATCAATAAAAATGTTGCCAATAAATAAGAATGCAATAAAACCATCTTCAAACAACCTAAAAATTAGCGCAATATTTATTATCATCCATCTTTTGCAAGTTAACAAAGATTCTTGTTAGTTTAATAAAATGTGGTTATACATGTCATCTAATCCTATGATGAATAACATTTTAGTAGTATCAAGCGCTATTTTATATGATATGGTGACACTCGATTAAATTCATTACTTCTAACTTTGAATATATGCATTGAGCCTCAATGGATTTCCATCAAACATTAAAAAGAAAAATATAAATTCTTGAGCACAAAATTCAAAAGTTAATATAACTGAAACAACTACACCATTATAGAATAGAAAAAAAAATTGGATCATCTCACATCTCGTATACAAAAATGGAGAGAAGTTGGCATAAGTTCATAGTGGTAACATGAAATAGTATTCGTAGCAACATCATGTTTTCATAACAAAGCAATAAACAATGGCTTCCTTTTATAGATATTTTTTGTAACTTTGAAGTAATCACAAATCTTCAACTTCAAATTATTACTATACTGAATAATTAACCAAATTGTCTGATTGCCAATTCAAATTATAATCAAAGTGTCTTGAACCTATTCATATATCAGATAAAAGCGATGGAAATCCAATACCTTAGTTTATCATCAAGCTTGATTGGCCACATCTTTCATTTGATGAAATAAAATCCAATACAAAATTCTTATTTAAAGTGGAATCTAAGAGGTAGAGGGCAAACATATCTAATATTTTCTGTTTATAGCACGGAGAGATATGGTGGTGTACTTTTCTTTAGTATATTGCAATATCAAACCCATAAGAAAATTGGTAGACTCTAGAAAATCATATACAAAAAATTTTAGTCAACTTACCTTGTATTTATTACTATATAGTTCTGCATCCACATGAGCTGGCATGATAAATTGCTAACCCAAGTATATATGGCTCAATGCTGGGACTGCCTATGCTGCATTTTCCTTCTTCCCAAGGTGCACAACGACCACTTGCTCGCATTCTTCTTTTATTTGACCACTTGATTTTTCCAAAGGATACCTCCATCCATCATCATTGCGAATATTATCAGCATTGATTGCAATTATGTATGAAAAAGAAAGAATGGCAACAGGCATATGTGATGGAGAAGAGTATGCATTAATACTTGGTTAGGCTTCATAAACCGAAGCTGGAAGGTCATGGTTGTAGGCTGAAGTTACATCGACCAACAACCTCAAAGGCTCACTGAGTTAAAGAACTGCAAACCAAGTCATAAACAGAAAGAACCATTCAAATAACCTAAGTTGTTCGGCCAGGTAACCTAGTAAGCCATGCTACAGCAATAACACTCCATCTAACCCGATCCAAGTGGTATAAGCATTGGCATGAATTAGAATACCTCCTAACCAAGTTTGGTACATGTTTTATTAATCAAACATTGTACGCCACAATAAACTTTAATTAGTTTTAGTTAACAATATTGGACTTAACAATTTCTAAAAGCGGAGCATACTATCATTTATCATATGCATACCAATTGAACTTAATATATTATGCACTCAATAAATATACAAACTGAATTGCCAAATATATCAATAAAAGGTAGTTACAACATAACCGAATAGATGCAAACATTAATAGATAAAATTTGATGAAAAATATAATCTATTCCGTTTTTCTAGTTAATTGCATCTTATTGTTATCAACTCATATGGCAGATACACCCTTCAGTTCTAAATGAAGCAATCATATTAATATATAAGCATTCATGTAGTCATCAAAATAGCATAAAAACCACTCAATCAAGGAGTGTGAGTGCAATTTCAAATATAATGAAGGTGGTTAAGTCATATGTAGTTGTTTAAGTCAAAGGTTAGTCTCCACCGATTTAAATGTTTGATAATTTAAGAGAATCGTTTAAAATTGCTAAAGGTGCACTGGAAATAGGATCTTTTACTGCATGCCATCATATAGGAAATTCTACCATAAATGTGACAATAATTGTTATTTGTTTAAATCCTTAATGTTCATCAAGCTAAGGTCTTAAATAAAAATGCATCCAAATTTTTTTCAGCCGTTTAATCATAAAAAAATGTATATGGTAAAAAAGTTCACTTAGAGATCATATACTATATTTTTTATACTTTGAAATATCGTGTACTGTTTTTGATTCAATAGAGGAAAAAACTGCTTTATTGTACAGAAATTGAAGGTTGGGTTAATTTACAGAAGAATTGACAGCCCATTCAAAGGCAATAGTGGGAACATAAACATTTTACATTTTCATACAACCAACACCAAGCATACCTTTTTACATTACATTAAGCATATAATGGTAGAAAGTTATGGTACTGTGGCTCAAAAAATCCACCAAACATTTTGTAAGGAAGGATTACACTTATTTTGGTACATCGGGCAATCAGTTACATGTATGTCAATCATTTGAAAATTTTAAAACCAAAATGGAATAAAATAAAATAAAATGAAACATCTCATATGAGTTCTCTAAATTTTTTAAAATGACTTCATACCGTTTATATAAACTCATATAAGTAATTGCAGTCATGCTAAGTAACAATATTTTTGTCTAGCAAAATGATGTATGCATCTCAAAATACCTTACCGAAGGAATATAGCAATAGACTGCAAAAAATTATTGGAAAAACTACTCTCTGAATCAAACTTCCTACCTTTTTGGAGAATAAACCTATAAATTAAATTAATTAAAATAACTGAAATCAAATAAATAATATCCAACATACAGTCACTAAAAGAAGAATTTTTAAAAAGCAAATTTGACACCCATCATAACCGCTTGTAATAGATTCCAGTCGTATCAAAATAAAAAAATAAAAAGGAAAACTATGAGTAGAAGTTCAATTTTACATTATTTTAATAGTCCCAGGGTAATGATTATAGTTTGACAAATGCAATGCATATACATACGTACAATCCATATAAAATAATTAAGTCTACACAAATTGGTTTTGTTTTCAATATTTATTGTCGAACCCATTACATTACAACTTTGCAAACTGTTGCAGCGAATGAGTTATCAGTGCAAATAATAGTTGTTTGGCATGATACATATTTTACTACATACATTAGTAACCAAAGAGATTAGTAACACATATATAAAATAACTTGAGCTCCAAATATAAATTAAACAAAGAACTAATTTTATGAAACAAATTTTTATTGATGTTAACTAAACCCAAAATATCAAACTGTATTTATGTACAAAAGGATAAAACAGAGTAATATTCAGATTAACAGAAGAAAAGGATTAAAAAAATATTCATTACCTTTGCCTAGCTGAAGTTTGAATTGACAAAGATCCATTCATTATTTCAGGTTTCTTTATCCAATCTTACCAAACTTAAAATCACTGTAAGACTTAAGAGAGGAAAATGGAGCACTGTATAATAGTAATAAAAGGACATGAGAAAATGAAGAATTCTGGAAGGTGTAAGCATCAGTTGGATTGATCATGAAATCTCCCCACTGGAACCAAGCTACGAAATAAATTTAAACCAAGAAGAATCATATCAATTTAAGTAAGATTTATTCTAGAATCTCAAGGTAACATTACAATGATAGAAGAGAAAAAAACTAAGAAATACATCTAGCCATATGCAGGTTCAATGTAAAACGTTTTCATAAGTGGTGATGTATGTGCGCTTGTAGGGGAAAATGAATTCAATAGTTAGGTTTAAAATCATAAATTGGAAAGGGCGTGTAATGAAATACAATGTTTTTTTCAGCTGTCAACTGAAAAAGTATAAATATCAAAAGCAACGATAAAAATGGTAAAAGAGACAGTACATATATTATGCACAAATTTAGTGTCGGTGATACTAAAATCAAATCAGTATGAATACCTCAACGCAATTTGGGTTGGAGTATTGTCAAGGCATGTATAACTTCAGGATCGGATGTAGAAAAACTGAAATAGAACAGGCAGTGCACACATTAAGAACTAACAGCGAATGTAATCTGACAAATATTACACAAAATCAGCGCAGGTGAATGAAAATTAACGAAAAAATACCTTTTATGGACGTCTAATGGATAACTTCACAGTGATGGTTGAGCATGGTCATCATTAGCTGCCAATCATCATTGCTACTTTGAAGGGTAACAGAGGAAGGAATATGCACAAAATCATCATTGCCAATCCGGTAGAGATAGTGGAGATCAACGGAAAAAGTACATGTGATTGAAGTATGGTGGACATCGATTCAATAACGGTTGAGCGTTGTCATCGGTAAGTGCTAATCGTCGGTAATTGCGAAATGGAGGTAGGTATAAATCGGCGTTGCTTCTGCATAGGGTTTGGAAATCGATTGTTTTTTTAGTGTTTGAGTGAGAAGGAATGGGAAAGGGGAATTAGGGTTTTTTTTAGTTTTAGGAACAGCGTGGAATAAGGCAGGAATTAGATATGACGGAGGAAGAGGAAGGGTATATTTGGTATTTCAAAAAGACACGGTTGAAGCCTGGTCAATGAATTTTCATTATTAGTAGTAAAGATAATATTACATATATATAGTTATATATATAATGAATAAAGTATAAAATGTCGTCCTCCTCTAACAATACAGCAACCTCTTCTAATACTACATCATCAACCGCCTCTAATGCCACGTCGGAAACATCTAGGGCTTCACCTAAAGGAATGGAAGATGGGAGGCAGGAAGTTAGGTGAATGGGTAAAAACAAAGTGATGGAAAGGGGATAGGAAAATCCAAAAGCTTGGGCCAAACCTAAATCTGGAGCCAACCTATTCAAACTGAATAAGGATCAAGGATCTTTGGGATGAAATATTTGGCAAATCCATAGAAATTAAAGATAGCGTTGAGTTCCGTAACCCAATGTCAGATCTGGATAGGGAATATGTAGAAATTGATGATTTGGACTATCAAAAATTGAACGAAATGTGGACTAATTCCATGTTTATTTAGTTTACTTTAATGCATATGTGAAAAGGGAATTGAAACCTAAGGGCAAATAGGAGGTTTTTCTAAGGGATAATAGGTTCTATCTTGTCAAGGTTGAATTACAATAAGACTTAGAGAAAGTATTGAATGGAGGCCCATGGTTTACGGACAACAAACTCATATTCATGAAGAGATGGGATGCCAATTTCCAATTTGAACATGATATGTTGGAATCTTATCCAATTTGGGTCAGACTGAACAACCTACACTTGGCATTATGGAATGCTAGAGGAATTATTAAGCTAGCTAGCCTAATTAGTGAACCTCTTGATATTGTTGAAAATACGAGGCAAGTTAAGAGACTAAAAATATGCCGTGCCCTAGTTGAGGTTCAAGCTAACACTAACTTCAAGAAAAGTATCAAAGCTAAAGACTCTCATGGTAGAACCAATGTACAAGAGGTGGAATATGAATTTATTCCACCAATATGCAAAGAATGCAACTATTTTGGGCATAGCTCTCTGCAATGCCCAATTCCACAGAAAGTTGCATGCTGTAACGCCCCATATAATTTTTCTAAAGTGATGTATTTTCGGCCAATACACAGAGATCGGTTTTTGACCAATTTCAAGCATTAATATACCATATCAAAACAACTCAAAATTCAACAAAAATTTCCAAAAATGTAGTTTTGCACCACTACAACAAATTATCAAAAACTGAGATCAATTCGCTTAAAACTGAAGAAGATATGATTTTTTTGAATATGGTGCATTTTCGACCAACAAACAGAGATAAAATCTAAATCCAATTTCTACCCAATTTTTTAGCAAATTAAAAGGGAAAATCACCTAAATTAAGAATAGAAGGGTAATCTCTTTCCAATACCAAATAGTTTTCATCAAAATATGAGAATATGAGTTGTGAATTTTCTTTTAATTGCTTATGTTGTTTTGCATGTTTATTTTCTAGCTTCTTCAGGTTCTTAGGACTTCTTTCTTCACCAAAGATCACAAATTCCTATCTAATCTCTGCTTGATCTTCCTGAAACAATTTGGTAAGCAAGGTAAGAGTTTCTTACAGCAAGCTAAAGCTAAAAAAAATCAGATTTTGCTATCAATTGTTGATGGAATTGCTCAATTTATCGGCTTCGTTTTCTGTTTTGCTGGCTGAAAAAGCCCCATATTGGAAAAATCATATCTTCTTCAATTTTAAGCGAATTAATCTTAGATTTTGATATGTTGTTGTAGTCGGGCAGCAGTATCGTTCTGGAAATTTTCATTTAATTTTGAGTTATTTTGCTATAGGAAACTATTGGTTGAAATCGGCCAAGAATTTATAAAATCCATCAAAATAGGAATACACCTGCGAGATAACATAGTTCAACATAGTAAATTGGTGCAACCAATCATGTCGCGACCTAACACGGTCGAGCTAAGCATTGGTGCGACATAACAAGGGGAGCGACCTAACGAGGTCGAACTAAGGAGTTAACGGCTTAAGACTACGGCCCAACATGGCCGACCTAATATGGCCGAGCAATATGCAATGGAACGGCCTAACTAGGTCGGCCAGGGCCGTAGTCTTAAGCCGTTAACTCCTTAGTTCGACCTTGTTAGGTCGCTCCCATTGTTATGTCGCACCAATGCTTAGCTCGACCGTGTTAGGTCGCGCCATGATTGGTTGCACCAATTTACTATGTTGAACTATGTTATCTCGCAGGTGTATTCCTATTTTGATGGATTTGGTATTGAAACCTTTATATTTTTAAAGTGACGAGTCACAAAATTGACCGTAGAAACAAATCAATTCACAAATAAAATTTACATTCGAAGATGTGAATAAAATCCAAAGGAATCAATCCCAACAATCCAAGGTAGTTATAGACAAGAATGTGAGATAAATCTTTTAGCAATGGAAACTAAAGGCGTCAACATCATCAGAAACCACAGAAGCTAACCATAAGCCCCCTAAGCCTATACACTATCGAAAACAGACAAAATGCTTGACAGCCCAGAGTAGCACACAGATAGAGAAGTTTTTAGAAGCCCAAAAAAACTACCCTACTAGTAATACTAATGAACGGTCTGCTATGGTAATAACCAAAGGGACCTCAGTACCTAGAAGCAGAAACGGATGCTGGAGTAGGGACAAATGAAGCAGCCATCCCAGGCTCTTCAAGAATCACATCAGGGAACTGAGAAAACTGGCCTTGGTGGTGCACAGTAGAGGTCTGAGAAAGCCGGCCTTAGTGATGAACAGGCTCCAGCATCGGAGATGGATGGACTTGGTGATGCATTGGATCCAGAAACTGAGAATGATAACCCTGCAAACATGGAAGAGATAAGCAGAAAGAATATTAACAATAGTAAAGAAGAAACAAAAGTTGTAGTTCATACCAAAGTATAAGGAACGGTTTAATAAAGGAAAGAAGTAGCAAGAAGCTAGCAGATCATGAACTGCTTCTATTACTAGGACCAAATCAATTACTACTTAATGTCATTACTACGTTAGAATGTAAGAGGTCTCAATGGTGACACTAGAAAATTGGACCTCTTTAAAATAAGAAAAAAGTTAAACCCTACGCCTATGGCATTCCTTGAAAATAAAATGGGTAATCGGTCCATTGAAATTTTTGAACACAACTTTGGTAATGATTGACAATTTTAAATAATTATTCAAGTCAATCTAAGGGTAGGATCATGATTGCTTGGCACAAAGCAATCTAGTTTGTTAAGGTGCTGGACATGGATAACCAACAACTAACTATAGAGGTATCAAATGTTGGTGGTTTATTCATGGTAATATCTTTTATGTATGCTCATAATTGGGCATTAATCAAAAATAAACTATGGAGTAAACTGATTAGCTTATCAAAAATTATAGACAAACAGTGGATGGTCCTTCGAGATTTCAATGCAGTATTGAAAACAAGTGAGAAAAAGGGAGAATTTACATTGAAATTTTCGCAGACAGAGGATTTCAATAGATGTGTAACTGTTGTATGACTCATTGAAGCCAACCATGCGAAACTTAAATTCACATGGAGAATTGGTGAGGCAAAAAGAATACATGTCGATTAGACAAAGTACTTGTTAATGCTGAATTAATAAACAAAATTCCCCAACTGCATGTCATATTTTTGCCATGTTCTACTAGTGATCGCTTTCCTCTACATATTCAATTCATAACCAGCAAAATCAACAAGTGAAAGGAAAACCATTTAGCCATGCTAACTATTGGTGCTTGCTTGAAAACTATGAAGAATCGGTAGATATTATAAATACAAGGCTAGCTGAAGGAAAAGTATGGTATACTCTAGTCACACTATTAAAAAAGGTCAAAAATAGACTAAAACAGTGAAACAATTACGACCTAAACAATCAGATGCGGTGGATAGTCAACAAAAAGAATGTGAAAACCTCCTTACAATGTTAGATGAAGACCCAATGGATGAAATCATTAATGCCCAATACTATATAGTACAGAAAAGGTTAAAATAGGAAATGCAACAACAAGCTATGGAGATCAAACAGAAGGCAAAATAAAAGTGGCTAACTCAAGGTGATGAATGCACAAAATTCTTCTATACTAAGATGTCATACAGGCAGAACTGCAACAATCAACTCAACACAATTGCTAGCAATAAGAAACTTGTCAAAGACATTGAGCAGTTTGAACAGGAAGCAATCTCTTACTTTTCTGATCTTTACAATGGACAATGTTGCATTACCTCATGTTAATTACAGTAGCCTAGTTAATGAAGAGGGGATAGCCATGCTGAAAGCCGCTATTACTAAACAAGAAATTAAAACTTCTATCGTCTCCATTCACATAGATTAGAGCCTTGGCCCTGACGGGTGGAACTCAAAATTATTTTAGCATCATTAGGAAGACCTGAAACATATAACATTAGAGGCATTGGAAAAATACTTCATGAACTTAATCACACATTCATCACACTAATTCCTAAGGTCAACAAGCCTACCAAAGTTAAAGACTATAGACCTATTGCGTGCTGCAACATGCTGTACAAAATTCTTAGCAAAGTGATATGTAATAGAATAATCCAAATTCTTCCTGATCTTATTTCAGAAACTCAATCAGCATTTGTCAGGGGAAGACACATTTCTGAAAACTCTCTCCTCGCTCATCAACTGGTCAGAAACTTTAATAAAAAGGGAGCTGACAGAGAATGCATTGTGGTCGGTCTTCGCAAAGCGTAAGACAAAATTAATAGGAAGTTCATAATCTACATGTTATCATGTATAGGATTCCCAACTACCTTATTTAAGCTTATGGAAGATTGTATATATTCTCCTACATTTTCTATAATGATTAATGGTACTCTTAGAGGGTTTATTAGTAGCAACAGGGGTTTAGGACAAGGGGGCCCCTTGTTCCCTTGTCCCTTTACAATTGCTATGGAATATTTTTCACTTCAAATGGAATTAGCTTGCCATAATGGTCTCTTCCAACTCTATATAACTATCAACCAGTGGTCCATCACCTCCTATATGCCAATGATCTTATTGTGGTCCTAAAAAAAACTCTATAGCAGCTCAGTGTATTAAAGATATTTTTGTAAATCTTGAAAGATATGTTGGCCTTTAGCTTAATTCTCAGAAATCAAAATGCTCTTTTAACAAATATTTCAAAGACAAGAGAACAAGATTGGATTTCTTGGGCATAACAGAAGACTTTTTACCAATGAAGTATCTTGGAGTCCCTCTCTCATTGTATGTTATCGCTGATAGGGAATGTGAGGAACTGTTTGGGAAAATAAGAGACAAGGTGAATGGATGGAGCTCTAAATTACTCTCATTTGCAAGCATGGTAGAATTGGTACACACAATTATCACTGCTAAAGTAAGATTTTGAGTCCAAACTTGATGCAGTGCAGAAAGTTAAAGGCTTAGGTCGCTCACGACCTAAGGAGAGTGTAGGTCGTTCACGACCTAAGGAGTTAGAGGGAGGAGCAAGTGATGCTGAGGAAAGTGGTTGCACAGCCCAATTTGGTGAAGTATTAGGTCGCATACGACCTAACAAGGCCTTTAGGTCGCTCCAACGACCTAACAAGATACTGGAACGACCTAACTTGTTTTTAGGTCGCATACGAGCTAACGAGCTAAGGCATAAGTCGTGGGAACGACCTACCGTGTCACCAGGGAAAGAGCTACGACCTAACTGGTTTGAGGATAGCAAGCTAAAACTAAGAGATAGGTCGCTGGTACGACCTAACATACTTTTAGGTCGCGTACGACCTAGCGAGATAGGAAAGAAGGTGCTGGAACGAGCTAGCGGGGTGCTCCGACCTAACAGTCTGAAGGGAAAGGTAATACGACCTAACGAGTTACGACCTATGTTAGGTCGTAAGGAAACGGAACAAGCTAAGTTAGGTCGCGAAGGCTTAGGTCGCAAAGTCTTAGGTCGTGGAGACTTAGGTCGCGAAGAATTTCTGAAGCCGCTTCTGTTAGGTCGCAAACGAAGGGATGTCGTTGATTCTTATGCCGCATTGATCTCTGCCGTTAAGTCTTAAGTCTTAAGTCGTTGAAGGGAGCAGATGTATTGAAGTTAAGTCGCGTCTGTTTTAGGGTCGCAATGTTTTTTAGGTCGCAGGTTATAAGTCGTGTACGACCTAAGTATTGTAAGTCGTTATGTTGTTTGTACGTAGGTTGTAATATGTGAATGTATTGTAATGTGAACTGTTAGTTCGCTGCCGACCTATACTAAGTCGTGTCTGTTCTTAAGTCGCGTCATGTTAGGTCGTAGGTCGTTTCCGACCTAAGTACTTGTAATATTTTGAAGTTTTCTGTTGTGTTGAGTTGTAGCCTATAAATAGGCGTGTATGGTCATTTTGTAAAGGTTGTTGAATATTGAATAAAATTCTCTTTTGATTGCTTTGTGCTTTCATTTAATTTGGTAGTTGAGTGTAATCTCCTATCTCCTCTTTCGGATAATCGAGTGCGCTCGATTCAACGATTGTAGAAGCCGATTCGTGGAATCAAGTGCGCTTGATCAACGCTTGAAGAATTGAAGATCTTCGAACCCGGTATCGTGCGCGATCAACGAGTTCAGGATAGCTAGAATTCGGTATCTTCGGATCAACGAATTTGGGCATTTCAGCATCTTCCAATCCACCGATTGCTACATTCAACGATCTACATCATTTTTGTAATATCTGCTGCGTCAGTTTGGTATCAGAGCTTGTTCTAGCCAATCATAGCTAGATCGAGACTTGGAGCCTATTCATTTGAAGTTTGAAGAGATTTGCCAAGCTTGAAGGGAAGGTTTGGGTTTGTGTTTATCACGGCCGAGAGTAAGAGGAAGAAGAGTCATCATTATTCGAAGATTGTTTGATCGGATTTGCATTGGAGGCCGAAACTTTGTCCATCGTGTTCATCGCGATTTGCTACAAAGTGGAAGTTTTCGATCCGTTTCATTTTGGATCAAAATCCGGAAAGTGTTTGAATTTAAGTGTTGAAGAATTTGTGAAGTTTTCGAGTATGCCGCCAAGAAGAGCTAATCGCCACCAAAACGTAGAAGCTTTATATCGAAGAGAAGAGGCTGATGAGATGGAGCAAAGAATCAATGAGAATTTTAGTGAAAAGCTTAACGAAGGAATTGGCCGGTTAGAAAAGCTTATGACGGAGATGAATCAAAATCGGAGAAGGGTTTCACCAGAATCTAACCATGGGGGTAGTAGAGTCTCGCCACATTCCAATCGAGACAGAAGTGTTGAAAATGATCAAGGACGTGGGAGGAACGTGAATGATCGTGAACGGAGGAATGTCGATAGAAGGGATGAAGGTGGAAGACGTAATGGTAGTAGAGATGTTGGTGGTCAGAATCGACATCATTATGCATCTGATTTTGAAGAGGAGTATGATGGTGGTAGTATTCAAGAAAGAGGTCAAGGAAGAAACTATTCTGAGTATGATCACAAGTGGGAGTCGGGGATGAAGACAGAAATTCCTGAATTCAAAGGTAGTATGCAAGCGGAGGAGTTTCTAGATTGGGTAGCTAATGTTGAAGAGATTTTTGACTTTAAAGAAGTTCCAGAACATCGTAGAGTGAAGTTGGTTGCTACGAGGCTGAGGGGTAGAGCTTTGGCATGGTGGCAGCAAACCAAGCTTACACGTGAACGTATGGGAAAGTCAAAAGTTGAATCTTGGGAGAAGATGAAGAAATTGATGAAAGCAACGTTCTTACCATACAATTATCAAACTTTGATGTATCAACGTTTGCAGAACTTGAGGCAGGGCACAAAGACAGTTAATGACTATGCTGATGAATTCTATCAACTTATTGCAAGGAACGATATTATGGAAACAGAAGAGCAGCTGACATCTAGGTTCATTGGGGGATTGAGAATGCAGATTCAAGATATGGTTAATATGTTCGATCCAAGATCTGTGGCAGAAGCACATCAGAAAGCATTGGCTTGGGAAAAACAAGGGAGACGAGGAAGTGGTGTGTTTACTAATTCTAGCAATCAAGCAAAGAATGTTGGAGGAAGTTCTAATGTTTCCAAACCTATCAGTAGACCAGTGTTGAAGGAGGTTGAGAAGGCAAAGGTTAACAATGGTTTCAAATGTTACAATTGTCAGGAATTGGGTCATAAAAGCAGTGAGTGTCCAAAGCCAAAGAAGAGAACCATGATTGCAGAAGTTGACGATGAGGATGTTGATGAAGATTGTTCTAATCCAGTTGAGGAGGATGAGCAGGATATTGCGTCAGGAGACGAAGGTTGTAATCTAATGCTGAGGAGATCGTGTTTAACACCGAAGCAGGAAGAAGCTAGTTGGTTGAGGAGTAATATCTTTCAGTCAACATGTACTATTCTGGGGAAGGTGTGTAAGTTTGTGATTGACGCAGGAAGCTGTGATAATATTATTTCAACCGAGGCTGTGACGAAGTTGAAATTGAAGACAGAGAAACATCCGAGTCCATACAAGTTAGCATGGTTGAGAAAAGGAGGAGAAGTGAAAGTGGATAGACGAGTTCGTGTTCCATTCTCTATTGGGAAGAAATACAAAGACGAAATCTGGTGTGATGTCGTAGAGATGGATGTTTGTCATTTATTATTGGGAAGACCATGGCAGTATGATCGAGCAGTACAACATGACGGTCGGACCAATAGCTACAGCTTTATGTTTGAAGGCACGAAGATTATCCTAGTTCCAAAGAAGAGACCACAAGGAGAAAGTAAGTCAGAAGAAATCGAAGAGCTGAAAACTTTATTATCTTTGAAGGAGTTTGTTAAGGAGGTTGAGGAAGAACCAGAAGTATTCTTGTTGATTGGACGAGAAAGCAGTGAAAAGGTTGAAACTCCAGAAGAAGTTAAACCAGTTTTGAAAGAATTTGACGATTTCCAGAGGAATTACCAATGGAGTTGCCACCGTTGAGGGATATACAACATCAGATAGATCTTGTTCCAGGTGCTGTGTTGCCACACAGACCACATTATCGAATGAGCCCGAAGGAACATGAAGAGTTGCGGAGGCAGGTTGAGGAATTGCTTGAGCAAGGACGCGTGCAGGAGAGTCTGAGTCCTTGTGCTGTACCAGCTTTATTGGTACCCAAAAAAGATGGGACGTGGAGGATGTGCACAGACAGCCGAGCATTGAATAAGATTACTGTGAGATATAGATTTCCAATGCCGAGGTTGGATGACTTGTTAGACCAAATAAGCGGAGCTACTATCTTTTCGAAGATTGATTTGAAGAGCGGATATCATCAAATTCGTATCAGACCAGGAGATGAGTGGAAGACTGCTTTTAAAACCAGGGAGGGTCTGTACGAATGGTTGGTCATGCCATTTGGTTTATCCAATGCACCAAGTACTTTCATGAGGGTGATGAATCAGATTTTTCGACCGTTCATTGGAAAATTCGTGGTGGTGTATTTCGATGATATTCTTGTTTACAGTGGGAGTCCAGAGGAACATTTGAATCATCTTAGAGAAGTGCTGATGGTGTTACGACAAGAACAATTCTATGCTGCAACGAAGAAATGCGTGTTCATGACGCATAGTGTTTTATTTTTGGGGTATGTTGTTTCAGAGAAAGGAATACAGGTTGACCAAAGTAAAGTTGAGGCGATCAGAAATTGGCCACAGCCCAAGACGATAACGGAAGTTCGTAGTTTTCATGGGTTGGCTTCATTTTATCGAAGGTTTATTCCACACTTTAGTAGTGTGATGGCGCCTGTTACAGATTGCATGAAAGGTAAACAATTTGCATGGACGGAGGAAGCCGGGGTTGCTTTTGAACGAATCAAAGATCTTTTGACCTCTGCACCAATTCTAGTGCTACCTGATTTTCAGTTGGTGTTTGAACTACACACTGATGCATCCAAGGTTGGGATTGGAGGGGTGTTGAGTCAGAAGGGACGTCCAATTGCCTATTTCAGTGAGAAGTTGTCAGGAGCGAAGATGCGATACAGTACATATGATGTGGAGTTTTATGCTGTTGTACAATCTATTAAACACTAGAGACATTATCTATTTCAGAAAGAGTTTGTTCTTTACACTGATCATGAAGCATTGAAGCATTTGCAAGGGCAAGACAAGATTTCAGCAAGACATGCATCGTGGATTGCATATCTGCAACAGTTTACTTTTGTTGTTAAACACAAGTCAGGGGTGACAAATCGTGTGGCTGATGCTTTGAGTAGGAGGAGTCATTTGTTGACTACACTAAAGGTTGAAGTGACGGGGTTTGAAATATTGCCAGAATTATTCACTAATGATCCTTACTTTGCAAAATTTGTTGATAAAGTCAAGGAGGGAGAGACGAATGATTTCGTAATGGTAGATGGTTTTCTGTTCAAAGGGAATCGATTGTGCATACCAGAGGGTAGTCTGAGAATGAAGATTATCAAGGAGTTACACGAAGAGGGACATGTTGGGAGAGACCGTACCTTACAGTTGATTTCACAATCCTACTTTTGGCCATCGATGAGGAAAGAAGTAGAGAGGTTTGTGGAGCGTTGTCATATTTGTCAAGTGTCGAAAGGAACTGCGACTAATGCTGGTTTATATATGCCGTTACCGGTACCCACTAAACCATGGGTTGATGTGAGTATGGACTTTGTGTTGGGTTTTCCGAGAACGCAGCGTGGTAATGATTCCATTTATGTGGTGGTTGACAGATTTTCGAAAATGGCACATTTCATTGCTTGTAAGAAGACGGCGGATGCTGTTCATGTTGCTCAATTGTTTTTCAAGGAGATCTATCGACTTCATGGATTGCCAGAATCTATTGTGTCGGATAGAGATACTCGATTTCTGAGTCATTTTTGGTTGAGTTTGTGGAAAATGGTCGGAACGAAGCTGAAGTTCAGTAGTGCTTATCATCCGCAAACTGATGGACAGACTGAGGTGGTTAATAGATCATTGGGAAACTTGTTGAGGTGTCTTGTTCAAGATAATCTGAAGAGTTGGGATGTGAAGTTATGCCAGGCAGAGTTTGCCCATAATCATGCTACGAATCGAAGTACTGGGTTCAGTCCATTCCAGATTGTCTATTCGAGCTTACCGAAGGGACCGTTGGATTTAACGGTGATACCACACTCAAAAGGGACAATTAAGAAAGCTGCTGATTTTGTTGAGGGTTTGACGGAATGTCATAAAATCGTTCAAGAACGATTGGAGAAAGCAAATGAGAAGTATAAACAATCTGCAGATTTGAAACGACGAAATGTTGAGTTTAATGAAGGAGATATGGTTTATGCAGTGTTAACGAAAGACCGTTTTCCAGTGGGCACTTATAGCAAGTTGAAAGCCAGGAAAATTGGTCCGGTGGAAGTTGTGAAACGAATCAATGAAAATGCTTATAAATTGAAGCTGTCAGATGATGTGTATACGTCTGATGTGTTCAATATTAAACATCTCGTACCATATCATGGGAATGAACGAGCTGATGTGGAAGCATTTACAAATTCGAGGACGAATTTCTCTCAACCAGGGGAGGATGATGCAGTGCAGAAAGTTAAAGGCTTAGGTCGCTCACGACCTAAGGAGAGTGTAGGTCGTTCACGACCTAAGGAGTTAGAGGGGGGAGCAAGTGATGCTGAGGAAAGTGGTTGCACAGCCCAATTTGGTGAAGTATTAGGTCGCATACGACCTAACAAGTCCTTTAGGTCGCTCCAACGACCTAACAAGATACTGGAACGACCTAACTTGTTTTTAGGTCGCATACGAGCTAACGAGCTAAGGCATAAGTCGTGGGAACGACCTACCGTGTCACCAGGGAAAGAGCTACGACCTAACTGGTTTGAGGATAGCAAGCTAAAACTAAGAGATAGGTCGCTGGTACGACCTAACATACTTTTAGGTCGCGTACGACCTAGCGAGATAGGAAAGAAGGTGCTGGAACGAGCTAGCGGGGTGCTCCGACCTAACAGTCTGAAGGGAAAGGTGATACGACCTAACGAGTTACGACCTATGTTAGGTCGTAAGGAAACGGAACAAGCTAAGTTAGGTCGCGAAGGCTTAGGTCGCAAAGTCTTAGGTCGTGGAGACTTAGGTCGCGAAGAATTTCTGAAGCCGCTTCTGTTAGGTCGCAAACGAAGGGATGTCGTTGATTCTTATGCCGCATTGATCTCTGCCGTTAAGTCTTAAGTCTTAAGTCATTGAAGGGAGCAGATGTATTGAAGTTAAGTCGCGTCTGTTTTAGGGTCGCAATGTTTTTTAGGTCGCAGGTTATAAGTCGTGTACGACCTAAGTATTGTAAGTCGTTATGTTGTTTGTACGTAGGTTGTAATATGTGAATGTATTGTAATGTGAACTGTTAGGTCGCTGCCGACCTATACTAAGTCGTGTCTGTTCTTAAGTCGCGTCATGTTAGGTCGTAGGTCGTTTCCGACCTAAGTACTTGTAATATTTTGAAGTTTTCTGTTGTGTTGAGTTGTAGCCTATAAATAGGCGTGTATGGTCATTTTGTAAAGGTTGTTGAATATTGAATAAAATTCTCTTTTGATTGCTTTGTGCTTTCATTTAAATTGGTAGTTGAGTGTAATCTCCTATCTCCTCTTTCGGATAATCGAGTGCGCTCGATTCAACGATTGTAGAAGCCGATTCGCGGAATCAAGTGCGCTTGATCAACGCTTGAAGAATTGAAGATCTTCGAACCCGGTATCGTGCGCGATCAACGAGTTCAGGATAGCTAGAATTCGGTATCTTCGGATCAACGAATTTGGGCATTTCAGCATCTTCCAATCCACCGATTGCTACATTCAACGATCTACATCATTTTTGTAATATCCGCTGCGTCAAAACTTTTCGAATCCCTGATTGCTCGATCAAAAAGAAAAATTCAGCATGTGCAAATTTTATTTGGAGAGGGGGTTTACACAAGGTTAGTTATGATGTGTGATGTAGACCAAAGGATAAAGGTGGAGTTGGGTTGATTAACCTCAAGGAATTCAAAAAAGTCTATAATATCAAACTAGGCTAGAAAATCATCAATCCAGAAAGCTTATGGGCCAAATGGATGAGAGCAAGATATGCTGATGACAATTTTTGGGTGATGAATATTGACAACAATGCTTCTGGAGTATGGAAAAACATTTTGAAGGGGAGAGATGAGCTCAAAAAACACTTAACCGGGAAAATTGTAAATGGTAAGCAAACTAACTTATGGAAAGATCCTTGGCTCAAAGGAAAATCTCTTATTTCGAAGTTAGGTTGGGATGCACTTTGTAGCATAGGAGGATATGACAGTAAAGTTGATTCAATTATAACTGATGGAAGATGGACTCCATAAAGAAAAGGTTTACAAGTTCTCTCTTTGGATATACATTACATACCGATATATCAAAATACTGAGAAGGATATATGGACCTGGAACCCGACTAAAGACGAAGACTTTACTGCCATAACAGCCTAGGAGGCAATTAGAACAAAACAAGCAATTAAGAATTGGGCTTCTTCCTTATGGTCTAGAGCAAATAATCCTAAAATGGCCTTTACTACCTACAAAGCAGTTAACCAAAGACTTCCTACCACAGATCGTCTAGCCAGATGGGTTATGAATGTCATACTTCAATGTAAATTATGCAACAATGATAATGAATCGCACCAGCATCTATTCTTTGACTGAATTATTCTAAATAAGCTCTAATATACTTCAAAGCAAAAAATAATGACATGCAAGCATATGGGAACTTAGAGGAAGAACTGTTATACCTGTGCGGGGATAATAGGGGCTCAAGATTGATTTAGCAAGTAAAGTAGACAATAATCACAACCGTTATCCACCATTTATGGAAGGAAAGAAACCGAAGAGTATTCTAGCTCAAAGAAAGAAACTCAATCAGATTTGCAAATTAATCTAAATGGATGTAAGAATAAACTACAAGAGTTAAAGTGAAGAATCGTACCAGCTATGAGGCAGAGGAACGACGAATGAAGCAAGCATAAGGTCTGTTTTAATATTAGCCGCCATGTTTCAGAACTGCAAGATTAAAGAGGAAATTTGTAGATTTGGAAAGCTGTGTGGAACTGACGGAAGTGATAAAGCAGAGTTAAAAGTAGGAGAATAATGAATTATCTGACAAGGTCTTTTACTCTTTTCGAGGCAGTGTTGTAATTGATTTTCTCTACTTTTGTTTTAGCAACGTGTGTACGTTGTATTGGGCCTTGGGCTTTTTCGCATATCAGAAACAAAGTTGACCAAAATTTTAAAAAATGTATAAAATATTAACATTATATATATATATATATGTCAATATGAATATAATTAAATCATTTATAAAATATAGTAAAAAAAATTTATAAACTCGAAAGCAATATATACAAATATATTATTATTATATACATATATTCAATATTTATATATAAATATATGTATACTAGTATAATAATATATATTAATATTTATAAAACACACAAAATATATTTTAGTAAATATATATAACCAGGTCTTGCGCACATCTCTAAAATTTACTTTTAAAATTTTAAAATATGTTTTATTTAAATATCCGAGCATAAAATTTCAAATATTAATAAAAAACAATTTCGAAATTTTATTTTAAATTTTCAGTAAATCCTAAATGACATTTTTATGTTTTAAATATTTTTTACATAATTATATGGTATAAATAATTTAAAAACTGTATTTTATTCGTGACATTTATTTAAAACTAATTTTAAAAATAAAAAAATGTTTTTTATTTTTCTATCGAGAGCGTACTTTATGCTAATATTATTTTATAAAATATAAAACATAATTTTCATAATATATTTATATTAATATAATTATTATATGTAATTAATTGGCTTAAATAATATTTAAGTTATATGTATATATATTTCATCATAGCCGAAAATAATATGTTAATCCAAAAAATGGATCAACGCCCTGGTTTGAGTGTGAAAGCACCAGCCCTGTTCTCACAGAGCAATAATATAGAAAATAGGTATAGAAAAAAGTAGTAAGAGAAAGAAGACAAGAAGATTTTTATAATGGTTCGGCTATTAATGAAGCCTACGTTCACTTTATAA
The DNA here is from genome assembly GCA_030737815.1 of Allium fistulosum. Lineage (NCBI taxonomy): Eukaryota > Viridiplantae > Streptophyta > Magnoliopsida > Asparagales > Amaryllidaceae > Allium > Allium fistulosum. The sequence continues at coordinate 452,831,671 of CM060906.1, read as the reverse complement.
TTTTTATTATAGATTGATTGATGTTACAAGAAGTGTTTGATTACAAGGCTCTTGATTGTCCTTAGCTAGATTGAATCTCCAAAGTTAGGATCCACTAGAGAATCACAGTGAGCCCCGTTGGAGATTGTTGTGAGGGAGGTGAAAAGTGAAGAAAGCTTCCAGCAGAGTCTCAGCCACCAGTCTGGAGAAGATCCCCTTTATGTTGCAGGTAGGGTGGTATTTATAGAGATCGGAGAGCTTCTGGGCCAGGCCTGTTCGCCAATTGCTTGTAGATGGACATAGGAGGATCCAGTATAGCCTAGCTCGCGACCCAAGCCAAAAGCATGGATCGCTAGAGATCCATGGTCTATGGATTGCTAGCGATCCATAGCAGTAGCTCGAGCGCTAGCTAATCACTTTGCCCCATTTTCTTCTTCACCTAGTTTAGGTCGCCAAGATTCCAAGGTCAAGTATGGATCGCTGGCGATCCATACACTTTGCATATTTTTGATTTCTTTGCTCCCTATGAGCCATAGCAACCCAAAGATGACGTATGGACCGCTGTCGATCCATAGTGTATGGATCGCTGGCGATCCATACACTTAGACTATTTCTGGACCTTGATGTTTGGAATGCTTTTGTTGCCTTGTATCGACGTTGTTCGTGTAGTCTCGTCATACATCGCTTTGTTTTGATAATGATTTACTTGCTAGTTGCATTTAGCTGCTAATTGGGCTGGACGGATGTTTGTCTCTTGGTTTAGTCAGACTCAATCGTTGCTTTTGTAATATGACTTGGCTTTCTTTAACTTGTTGCTTTACCCCCCTTTTGGTTGAGTTCAGAGCCATTCTAGCTTCATCAAGTTGTTCCTCTTCTCTTGGATCTTGCTGGGTTAAAAACTCGGATAACATTTGCCCCCCAGAGTACGTCTTCATTGGAAACAAGGCATGCCCTGGGAGTTATCGCTTCTTAGTCTATGTTTGCTGAATTCCAAGTAATCGTGTTAGAGTTTCGCGAATATGAAGCAAGTACACTGCTGATCACTTCATTTTGGTCTCAACCGCTACTACTTGTCATAACGGATCTATTTTCCTTCATAGCTTCTTGGTATACCTTGAAATAGTTGTTAGATGTTGCGGTGCAAATTGGAGAAAAGTCCGTTCAACTTCATGGATCGCTTGCGATCCATAGATGATGGATCGCTAGCGACCTTGTAAGAGATTTTTTGGCACGTCTATTATGGATCGCTAGCGATCCATAGATGATGGATCGCTAGCGACCTGATTACTTAGAGAATTTTTGGCATTTTCGTTTTTATTTGCCTATATAGGCACCTTCGACCCGACCCTTCCATTCACTCGAGCAGACCGAGTTTCTTCTTCGTGCAATCTAAACAGTTAGCGGCGATTCGACTCATATCTTCACCTGCGATCTGAACTAAGCCTCCAGCGATTCGATCCAACGCCTTCAAACAATCGACCTTGTCTAAAGCTACCGCCGTGACTCCATCTACGCCGCCAACTTCATAGATTCACCGTCGTTTGCTCAGATCACGTTCGACCAAAAACCCTAGTTTTTCCTTTGCTTTGGATTGTTGTCTGCCTATCCTTAGATCGTCGTCGGCCTGTCCTTGGTTCACTAACCCTAAGTCTTCAAACAATTCTATGTTTAGAATTTAATCCGAGGTGGGTTCGCTGATTGCAATGTTCGCTTAATGATTTAATGGCGAGGTTGCATTCGTGATGTTTGTCGTGAGGAGTTTGAGTTGATTGCGGCTTAATAGAGGAAGATAGTAAATCGAGTCTTGAGTTCCTCCCGGAATGACATTCGGGCCTTGCCCCGGTGCTTGACACATTTTTCTATCTTCGTCCATTGAGCCGAAATTGACTTGTGCCAAGTTCCATAGCTGATATTGCACGACACATCGTGAATTGGTCCTGGATCTTCCGAAGAATTTGGACTTATCTTACTTGCTTTTTACATGCTTGATGTAACGACCCGGGATTTTCGAACCCGAAAATTCCAGATAGTTAGAAGAAAAAGAAAGAGATAGAAGAAAGAAACAGAAAGAAGAAAGAAGAACAGAGAACACAACATCTCACATTCGCAGCGGATTAAATATAATAACAATAATAATAACAGTTATACAAAGAAAAACTGTATTTGTTAATTACATTTTAATACATCAGAGTTACAACATTCACAAATGTACTAGACAGTTAAAATTAACATGTCTCAGACAACTATAATATCACAACGGAATATACTCCATACGTTCCTGCCATCCAGCTCGCCTCCTGAGCTCCAAAACGTCCTTACCTGAAATCTGTAATACTCGGTCTGACCCGAGCATTACATCAAAGTAACACCCGGGTCAGGCTGGAAACCAGCGTGAGTAAACTCATCTAACATGAAATTACAAAGGTATACAACTCATATAAACCCGGGTAGCTCATACAAATTTACAAATTCACAATTTGTTATGGACATCACTTATTCCACATATCAATATTTATGTACCTTTACATAGTTAAAATGGTCCAATTACTTAAATCATCCCATTCCAATCTATTTATTTCACATATCAACTCTATAAGGAATTTTATAGAAGACTTACACATCGAAGTGGTTTCGGGTAATTTCTGATACCCGATCCCGGTCCCTTCGAATCCAAAATTGTTCATTAAACAGTTATGCAAGTTAAACAATAAAAGTTATGTTCAGGATTTCATATTCACTAAACAATTTATCCCAGGTAGATAATCCATAATATCACTGTTCAACCAAAATATCTCATATCTCAAAGTATCATACCTCAGAGATATCTACCAATTCAATCCATCCATAACAAGATTATAGGATATAATTCTTAATTTATTTAATTAATCTCCAATTTAATTAACCACCAACTTACTCACTTGGATTACCAAAATCCTGCTTACTTAGCATTAATTAATTTCAACTCAATTAATAAATGTTTCTTAAAATCGTCCATCTCAATTAATCCTCCTTGACTAATTATTCTTTAATTTTAATTTCCCCATAGATCAATTAGTCTTAACCATTTACATTAACCTTTAATTAATTTCCTTAATTTCCTAATTAATTACCCCTTTATTATTAATTTATAAACCTTAATCATTAATTTATTAAATTAATTATTTTCCCTTTAATTATCTTATTAATTAAATTAATCTTAACCCATTAAAACTTAACCGACTTTAAGATAAACTTTATCTTCTATTAATGATTTAAAAATCATTAACATTTTCTAAAACATTTATCTTTAAATAACTTAATTTATTTAAATCATTAAATTTAAAATAAAATAAAACTTTAACTTAATAATTTAAAGTTAACAAATTATATAATTCCTCGACAAACGTTAAAGAAAACATTTATAGAAGATATTTATTTAAGAAAGTTTAAACTAAATTTCTTTAAATTTCCAAAATTTTGCTTTAAAACTTTTTAAGCTGTTTAAACTTAGATTTTAGTTTGAGTAAAAACTGGAAACGTGATAAACTCTCACGATTCCCACTCGAGTCCATACTCGAGATAGCACACGAAAACACTCAAGCACGACCCGAGCAAACGACTCCTTCCCAAACTCCTCTCTCTCTCCTGATACATCGTGCACGTGCACGCCTGCCCTATCACCTCCGGCCGCTGCTTCGATCGCCGTCAAGTCGGCGACAACTTCGCCGAGGTTCTCCACTACCCAGAAACAAATATCAACCATCAACTCGAAATCGAGCATGTCGATTCAACCAACAGACCTACCCAAACAGAAATCCCCTCCGCACCATCACCTTGGGTCGCCAGAGACATTGTCACTCCGACCATCACCTCGCCATAGGCCTACGCACCAAATTTCCCCATCGCGATTCATTCCGGTGCCCTACCCACCCCGTACCAACCTCGTCAACTCTGACGATCAAAACCATCATGAAACCCTACTCTGACCAATTCTTGCCTCCACGATAGATGTTCACCCCACCTGACATTTTTGCCAAGACCCCATAGTCTTCCTCCACCTTCAGGCAGAAACCTCGACCATCCCGAAGCGTCACGATCGCCAGAAAAGACTTAAACTCATTTCCTGTTCATCCCAAAATTCCTCGATCGATACTTTATTAAAAATCTTGGTTTTGCTTTCAAAAATCATTGTATTCAAAGACGTTTCAGATAGCATTCCTGAAACTAGAATTCCTGATGTTTGAATTTTTATATATTTTAAGGTTTGTCTGTAATTCCCAATTTTCTAGTGAAACTTCAATTTATTTTTATTCAAATTTACTTTTAAAACTTGAAACAAGTCAAAACAAATATAGTTCGTTTAGATTTCAAAGTATGATAGGGATTATAGGGAGAGAAATCAAAATTTGAACAAGTTTGCACTCCTTTAATGCTTAGAACAGGGACAATGTCTGTTCTCAGACATGCATCTATATCTATATATATATGCACAAAATAATACACATGCAAATAATTTTTCCCACCGATTTTAAACATGTTTTAAACAACAGATATATGTCCAGATTACTTAAAGGTTTTACTCACTAGCATCAATATAGGAATGAATCATAGGATGAAAGGTTTGCTCACTGGTTTTAAAGGCAGAGATTACAAAACATGTATGCATACAGTCAAGTATATATATACAGAGACATGAAATGCACCTTCACACAATCATTCAAGCCTAATTTATATCATACTTTAAAGACAATCAAACACTAAGAGATAAAACAGGGTTAAGGGGTTTGCTCACATGGATGAGTTTGAAAACAGAAAACAGAGAATTGTTTGAGACTGGGAATGATTTGGAAATTGTTTTAAGTTGAATCCTTTTCTAGTTTTCCAGGCTGCTTTTGCTTTTCCAGATTGAAGACTCTAAACTGCTTTGCTTTAAATCTTGAAATGGTTGAAGTTTTAACAAAAACTGAATTGATCCGGTTTGTACTTTGATTTGAACTGCTATTTTTTTTTTTTGAGTTGTTCATCTTTGTTTGACACTAATTTGAACTTGCATGCTTGATTCCTTTGAGAGCCTCCAGATTAAACATTGCTTAGATTTCCAGGCTTTGAAGATTGCCTTGATTTTCCAGGTTTGTAAATGTTTGCTTTTGATTTTGTTTTAATTCTTTTCTGGTTTGATTTCATTTTGATTTCTAGGAAATGATGAAGAGAAGGTATATTGAGAAGGGAAAAAGATGACCTGGTTTTCTTATTTTTTTTCTGATATTTATTTCATAAAAATTTTTAAATGAGAATTGTTTGCCATTTGTAAAATTGTAAGCTACTTAACTTACATTTGTCTCTTGCATGAATTCTAACTTACAAATGTATAAGGTCCTTATTTATATGTATCTTATGTTTTATAAATTTTTTTTTAAAAAAAAATTATATATATATACTATACTTAGTACATGTGTACATTAGAAAGAAAGAAACATTAATTCTTTTTATTAAATCTTGTTTACATGTTATACTTAAGTTGTCATTATATTTTAAATTGATAACTATATATATATAAGTACTAGAGTTAAAAATGCGGAATTCAATTTTTAAAGAACTCTTGAAAATTATCATATAAAATTCCAAAACATAATTCAATATATATATATACACCTATATTTTATATATTATGATTAGAAAATCATTTTATTAGCCTTGAAAAGATAAAACTTGCAAAACTAAATTAACATATTAATATGTTTGCTGTGATTATATATTCACAATGAATTTGTATATGTTTACACTTATGGTTTTCAACATCATGGAGTTTTTTTTTTATATATATCTTATTAATATATATGTTAGTTTACTGTAAAATTTATTATTTCTAGATATTTGTATTTCAATATTTATTATAGGTTCAAATTTATTATATTTTTAGATATCAAAATTTAATCTGTTCAACTGAATAAACCAGTTAATTATCCAATTATCAGATACCTAAAAATCCGGGTTATCACATTCCTCTCCTCTTAGAATCTTTTCGTCCTCGAAAAGAAACGAAATCAGAATTTATTCAATACTTAAAATTAGATAAATTATTCTTTGATCATTTTTAAAACACTTTTAAAATCTATATAATATTATAAAATGGTTTTTATAAAAATAATTTTTATAACTCGATGTTTCAACAAATCCATCCTTGTTCTCACAGAAATTCGGTCATACGTTGATCAGGCGTACGACTGAAAATCTATAAGTACTCGGTAAATTCGTTTTCAACACCCGGTAAAAATATTTGAAAAATAATTTTATTGAAAATATCGAAAACGTTTTTGAAAATAGAGGAAATATCTTTGGTGAAAATTCTCTGGAAATCATCACCCCCATCCATGGTCACAGTTACATCACGGGTTACGTTGCCATCGCAGCAAAAGTCCATGTAACTGATGACAGCATGGAACCCACAACAGATCGCAGTTACATTCCAGGGTTACGTTGCCGTCGCAGCAAAAGTCCATGTAACTGTTGGCTCTCAGCGGCACACACGATTTCGCTGTCAAAATGAAACTTCTCCCACATAGGTCGCAGTCTACCGATATAAAATCAAACGCAGACTGTTGGCTCTCAGCGGCACAAACGACTTTCGCTATGTTACCATAGTGTCACAGTCTACCGATATAAAATCAAACGTAGACAGTTGGCTCTCAGCGGCACACATGACTTTCGCTATGGTCTGCAGTAGATCGCAGTGACATTGAGTTAAATTGTTGTCACAGCATAACTCAAATGCCTCTGTGGGCACCAGCCCCTCGACTTTCGCTACACAAATAATCCTCAGGAACTAGTTTTGTCCGGACTCCTCACAGGATCAACTTTAGAAACCCCCCTTGGGGCTCAAGGCAGTACCACCCAGTGGCACTCCTGAGAAGTTCATTTTAAGGGAGCGCCTTTTTCCCCAGAGCTATTCTCAAAACACTTTATACTATATACTTATAGTATCTTCAAATCATACCCTTTATGATTTATCAAAATCTCCTTTACACAAAATCGATTACCAAAATCGATAATTCTCAAACTAGGCTTTCCAAAATCCAAAATTGATTTTCCCAAAAATCAAAAGCCTTTTCCAAATTCATAGGTTCCCAAAACCTTTTCCAAAATCATTCTCATAAGATCCTTTATATATATATATAGATATAGATATATATAACTTTTTAAAATCTTTGGATCATCTCAACTTTGTATAAAACCTCTTTTATACTTCAAATATTTCAAAACCCTTTTCTTTTAGCAATAGATTCAACAAGGGAAGATTTACCTTATACAACAAGGATATATAACTTTATTTTATTCCAAATCAATTATTCACATTTGATAAATCTTTTATAAAGTTATTAACCATATTTCTTTTCAAAAACCATTTTACAGTTCTTATCCACAAATCTTCAATATCAATTTCATTCAAATCCGTACGATGTACACATATCATCCGTACACAATATCAATCTGATCGCTCAATTGATCACACAATTTCACTTCCGAACTAGTATCGTCCACCCGACTTCCTAGTGCGGACTCAGATCTGGTTTCTTGATTAGAAACCGTCATTCTCCTTGCATAGTCACAACTATGATAGAGAATATCCAGAACCAATCAAAAATCCATATCCAGGTTCGCCGTCGAAAATCGAGCGAAAAATCCCAACTCGGATCGATAATACTATCTCGAAATTCTGTGTTCGAATCTGGATCAAATCACTATGTGAATAGAATAACATACGTATATCCTACGTATTTATCTTTGTTGGTTATTATCCAAATCAATTCTCTTTTCTATTCACATTTCCTTTAATTCCATTCACTTATTCTCAATTGCTTCCATTTCCAATTGAGTTATTACTTCAATTACAAACAGTTTGAACTCTGACCAATTTAAATTTAAACAAATATCTTGAAAAAGTTTAAAATAGATAAGTAGTTGAAAAATAGTTATTAGTTTGTAAAATAGCTGTAAAATAGTTTAGTAGGTATAAAAATAGTTAGATAATTGCAAAATAGTTTTTAAAATAGTGATTACATATAAGTAGCTGAAAAATAGTAATTAGTTTATAAGACAGTTTTCAAAATAGTTAAATAGTTTTAAAATAATTGTAAAATAAGTATAAGATAGTTTGGGGTTTAAGAAGAAAGATTGTATAGTAAATAGTTTGGAAACATATACTTGTATTAAAACAATTTGAAAATAATCCAGAGCCAAACTGTTTAATTTCCCAATCTCCATTTCCAATTAATTTCCCATTAATTCAATTTAAATTTCCACTTCCATTTAAATTGACTCAATACTTCAATTTCCATTGAATTTTATTCAATCCCAATTCAAGTTGAATTAATCTTAATTCCTTTCCAAATTTCAAATCAAATTCCATTTGATTTTTAAACTTATTCAAATTTAATCACAATTCCAAATTATTTCAAATCAATTTGGATTTATTTCAAATTGAATCCATTTCAATTTCAAATTATTTTAATTTCTATATGAATTAATCCCAATTTCCCTTTTAATTTAAACTTATTCAATCTTCAATTTTATTTCAAATTAATCCAATTCAAATTTTCCATTTAAACTTATACTTATCCATCTTCAATCACCATTTTAATTAATTCAAATCAAATTAAATTTGAACTAATTCTATTCAAATCTCAATTTGAAACCATCTCGAATTATATAAATTCGAGTTAAATTTTAAATGTTGATTTAATCCCTTAACAAATTTTACCTTAATTTTTAATTTAACAACTTAAATCTTTAACCATTTAATTCTGAATCTAAATTCCAAAATTCCATTTAAAATTATCTTTACTTATCTTATTTCAAAGTTCAAATAAGAATTCAAAAACAATTTAATCTTTAGATTCTAATTTATTATCCATTTTCAATTTCCAGATCTCAAACCCATTTAGAGATCACTCATAACTCCCATTTAAATTAACCATTTAACTACCCAAGTTAAATTTAAATTTCATCTTGAAATTTCCAATTCAAGTTATTTATTCAAACTTATTTAACTTCCTCCAAGTTAAATTTACTTAATCCGGTCAACTTTTCACAATTTGAATTCCCATTCAAATTTTAAACTTCAGATTAATAGTCTTTCCCCTTTTAAGTTTAAAAACTTACTTTACTTTGGGTTTTACATCACATTCCAATTTAAAACTCAACACTAAGTGTTTATTTCAAATCATCATTGGTATTATATATATTCCTCATATATACATTTTCTTTACACACCAAGTTATACTTTAAATTTTTAAACCACCTTTGGTTTTAATTCAAAACAACTTCTTTAAAACAATTTCAAGTCTTCTGGATTTAGATTTAAAATTTCACAATTTTAAATTCTCTTCAATTCCAATTTATAAGTTATACTCACTTAAATGTTTACTTCCCTAAACATTTCATTTTGCTAAATCATTAACAACATTCATTATTAAACACAATTACCATTTATGATAATAACCAAGATTATCATATCTAGAAACCAATTCATTATTACCTTTATTCTTGATAACATTTCTACAAATTCAAGATTTTAATTTTAGTTTGAATTCATTTCAAACTTATCTTCATTCAATTTTAATTTGGCTTTATTTCTATTACCACTTAATTTAATTCCAATATTTTAACAACCAATTACCTTAATATTTAATAGAAAGAAATATCATTTTATATATCAAAATATATTCTTATATAAAATCATTTAAAATCCTTATATAAGAAAATAACAATTACGCTCTCATATATATATATATATATATATATATACACTCAACTCGTTCTAGGGTACCATTGACCCTATCCTTAACGAGTAATCCCAACAGAGCCAAGGTTCTCGCTTAACCTTCTGCTCTGATACCAACTGTAACGACCCGGGATTTTCGAACCCGAAAATTCCAGATAGTTAGAAGAAAAAGAAAGAGATAGAAGAAAGAAACAGAAAGAAGAAAGAAGAACAGAGAACACAACATCTCACATTCGCAGCGGATTAAATATAATAACAATAATAATAACAGTTATACAAAGAAAAACTGTATTTGTTAATTACATTTTAATACATCAGAGTTACAACATTCACAAATGTACTAGACAGTTAAAATTAACATGTCTCAGACAACTATAATATCACAACGGAATATACTCCATACGTTCCTGCCATCCAGCTCGCCTCCTGAGCTCCAAAACGTCCTTACCTGAAATCTGTAATACTCGGTCTGACCCGAGCATTACATCAAAGTAACACCCGGGTCAGGCTGGAAACCAGCGTGAGTAAACTCATCTAACATGAAATTACAAAGGTATACAACTCATATAAACCCGGGTAGCTCATACAAATTTACAAATTCACAATTTGTTATGGACATCACTTATTCCACATATCAATATCTATGTACCTTTACATAGTTAAAATGGTCCAATTACTTAAATCATCCCATTCCAATCTATTAATTTCACATATCAACTCTATAAGGAATTTTATAGAAGACTTACACATCGAAGTGGTTTCGGGTAATTTCTGATACCCGATCCCGGTCCCTTCGAATCCAAAATTGTTCATTAAACAGTTATGCAAGTTAAACAATAAAAGTTATGTTCAGGATTTCATATTCACTAAACAATTTATCCCAGGTAGATAATCCATAATATCACTGTTCAACCAAAATATCTCATATCTCAAAGTATCATACCTCAGAGATATCTACCAATTCAATCCATCCATAACAAGATTATAGGATATAATTCTTAATTTATTTAATTAATCTCCAATTTAATTAACCACCAACTTACTCACTTGGATTACCAAAATCCTGCTTACTTAGCATTAATTAATTTCAACTCAATTAATAAATGTTTCTTAAAATCGTCCATCTCAATTAATCCTCCTTGACTAATTATTCTTTAATTTTAATTTCCCCATAGATCAATTAGTCTTAACCATTTACATTAACCTTTAATTAATCTCCTTAATTTCCTAATTAATTACCCCTTTATTATTAATTTATAAACCTTAATCATTAATTTATTAAATTAATTATTTTCCCTTTAATTATCTTATTAATTAAATTAATCTTAACCCATTAAAACTTAACCGACTTTAAGATAAACTTTATCTTCTATTAATGATTTAAAAATCATTAACATTTTCTAAAACATTTATCTTTAAATAACTTAATTTATTTAAATCATTAAATTTAAAATAAAATAAAACTTTAACTTAATAATTTAAAGTTAACAAATTATATAATTCCTCGACAAACGTTAAAGAAAACATTTATAGAAGATATTTATTTAAGAAAGTTTAAACTAAATTTCTTTAAATTTCCAAAATTTTGCTTTAAAACTTTTTAAGCTGTTTAAACTTAGATTTTAGTTTGAGTAAAAACTGGAAACGTGATAAACTCTCACGATTCCCACTCGAGTCCATACTCGAGATAGCACACGAAAACACTCGAGCACGACCCGAGCAAACGACTCCTTCCCAAACTCCTCTCTCTCCTGATACATCGTGCACGTGCACGCCTGCCCTATCACCTCCGGCCCCTGCTCCGATCGCCGTCAAGTCGGCGACAACTTCGCCGAGGTTCTCCACTACCCAGAAACAAATATCAACCATCAACTCGAAATCGAGCATGTCGATTCAACCAACAGACCTACCCAAACAGAAATCCCCTCCGCACCATCACCTTGGGTCGCCAGAGACATTGTCACTCCGACCATCACCTCGCCATAGGCCTACGCACCAAATTTCCCCATCGCGATTCATTCCGGTGCCCTACCCACCCCGTACCAACCTCGTCAACTCTGACGATCAAAACCATCATGAAACCCTACTCTGACCAATTCTTGCCTCCACGATAGATGTTCACCCCACCTGACATTTTTGCCAAGACCCCATAGTCTTCCTCCACCTTCAGGCAGAAACCTCGACCATCCCGAAGCGTCACGATCGCCAGAAAAGACTTAAACTCATTTCCTGTTCATCCCAAAATTCCTCGATCGATACTTTATTAAAAATCTTGGTTTTGCTTCCAAAAATCATTGTATTCAAAGACGTTTCAGATAGCATTCCTGAAACTAGAATTCCTGATGTTTGAATTTTTATATATTTTAAGGTTTGTCTGTAATTCCCAATTTTCTAGTGAAACTTCAATTTATTTTTATTCAAATTTACTTTTAAAACTTGAAACAAGTCAAAACAAATATAGTTCGTTTAGATTTCAAAGTATGATAGGGATTATAGGGAGAGAAATCAAAATTTGAACAAGTTTGCACTCCTTTAATGCTTAGAACAGGGACAATGTCTGTTCTCAGACATGCATCTATATCTATATATATATGCACAAAATAATACACATGCAAATAATTTTTCCCACCGATTTTAAACATGTTTTAAACAACAGATATATGTCCAGATTACTTAAAGGTTTTACTCACTAGCATCAATATAGGAATGAATCATAGGATGAAAGGTTTGCTCACTGGTTTTAAAGGCAGAGATTACAAAACATGTATGCATACAGTCAAGTATATATATACAGAGACATGAAATGCACCTTCACACAATCATTCAAGCCTAATTTATATCATACTTTAAAGACAATCAAACACTAAGAGATAAAACAGGGTTAAGGGGTTTGCTCACATGGATGAGTTTGAAAACAGAAAACAGAGAATTGTTTGAGACTGGGAATGATTTGGAAATTGTTTTAAGTTGAATCCTTTTCTAGTTTTCCAGGCTGCTTTTGCTTTTCCAGATTGAAGACTCTAAACTGCTTTGCTTTAAATCTTGAAATGGTTGAAGTTTTAACAAAAACTGAATTGATCCGGTTTGTACTTTGATTTGAACTGCTATTTTTTTTTTTTGAGTTGTTCATCTTTGTTTGACACTAATTTGAACTTGCATGCTTGATTCCTTTGAGAGCCTCCAGATTAAACATTGCTTAGATTTCCAGGCTTTGAAGATTGCCTTGATTTTCCAGGTTTGTAAATGTTTGCTTTTGATTTTGTTTTAATTCTTTTCTGGTTTGATTTCATTTTGATTTCTAGGAAATGATGAAGAGAAGGTATATTGAGAAGGGAAAAAGATGACCTGGTTTTCTTATTTTTTTTCTGATATTTATTTCATAAAAATTTTTAAATGAGAATTGTTTGCCATATGTAAAATTGTAAGCTACTTAACTTACATTTGTCTCTTGCATGAATTCTAACTTACAAATGTATAAGGTCCTTATTTATATGTATCTTATGTTTTATAAATTTTTTTAAAAAAAAAATTATATATATATACTATACTTAGTACATGTGTACATTAGAAAGAAAGAAACATTAATTCTTTTTATTAAATCTTGTTTACATGTTATACTTAAGTTGTCATTATATTTTAAATTGATAACTATATATATATAAGTACTAGAGTTAAAAATGCGGAATTCAATTTTTAAAGAACTCTTGAAAATTATCATATAAAATTCCAAAACATAATTCAATATATATATATATACACCTATATTTTATATATTATGATTAGAAAATCATTTTATTAGCCTTGAAAAGATAAAACTTGCAAAACTAAATTAACATATTAATATGTTTGCTGTGATTATATATTCACAATGAATTTGTATATGTTTACACTTATGGTTTTCAACATCATGGAGTTTTTTTTATATATATCTTATTAATATATATGTTAGTTTACTGTAAAATTTATTATTTCTAGATATTTGTATTTCAATATTTATTATAGGTTCAAATTTATTATATTTTCAGATATCAAAATTTAATCTGTTCAACTGAATAAACCAGTTAATTATCCAATTATCAGATACCTAAAAATCCGGGTTATCACACTTGATGTCCCTATATTGAAAAGAATCTTCTGCGTCGCTTCGGACAACGAATCCGTTATCGATCGTTGATCAATAACGGGTAAGTGTAGGGGAAGTAAAAAAACAAAGGAAACGATACGGGAAATCCTTTTCCTTTTCCCATTGCGAGCGAACTATCTACACGGGATAGAGTGTTTCTAGTGTTTTGGACACCAATCTCACCCCCTATAGATAGCACACTGCACTTGTTCCGATACATACTTGAAATTTGATGTGTCGGCACGATTCAATGTCTCTCTAGAATTCAAGTGTTGTAGGGGAAACTATTAGTTTAGAATATAATTACCTGACTATTTTGGATGCGAGTTCGGTTGTTTAGAATGAAGTATCTAACTTTATGCCGTAAGTCAAGCAGAGGAAGCCCGGCACTCTCAGAAGCCGAGTCGTCATCCGTTGCCCATTCTCCTTCCACCTTACAGGCTGAAATGGCCAGTTGGTTCCAGTAGGTCCGATCTTGGATCGAACTCCCCCTAATTTTAGAGTTCTTCTCAACCCGCCAAAGAGAGCTTCTTCTGTGGTTTTTGTTAAGGTCCTGCACAATATCTGCATGCAACATGGCATACCAGAGGAAGATGTATGCCTTACAGAGAAGAACGAGTTTGCTCACATGCCTCCTCCGAGGTATACCGCCTGTCATCGGTATATGTGTCTGAATGGAGTTGTGCCCCCTTTTAACGACTTTTTGCACAACACTCTCTCGAATTTAGGCATTGCCTTATTCCATATACATCCCAATGGTTACGCCATCTTAACCTGTTTGCACGTCCTTTTCATGCGAACATTCAATCGGGCTCCGAGATTTGACGAGTTGCATAATTTCTTTCATTCAAGAGGAGAGATGAGTGTCCGTCCTTGGTCGTAATTGAAGCTCAAAGGAATCAAAAAATCGTATTACGACTGCAGAGCAACCTATCCTAGTTCAAGACCCAGTATTTCTTCGTCAGATTCCCCGAGGGGTTTGACCGTCTATCGACAACAGGAGGTAAGTTATTTTCCTTACTTACTGGGTTCCGACATGTCACTATGGAGTTTCTAACAGGTCGAATATTTCTTGTAGTTATCCCGAGGCCGAATACGGACTTGTCTCTTGATGAAGTTTTCCGAACCGTGAAGGCTATCGATGCCGAGGAAAGATCCGTTAAAGTCCTACTGACTGACGAAAACTTACTCCGATACGGGTTATTGCATCTAGGGAGATTCGTCGTTCTAATCGAAGTCCCCTCCCCTTCTCAATCCAGGGTTCGCACGCGATCCACTTCCTCTTCTCATGGTACTGAAGAAGGCGCTTCTCAAGAGAGAGAGGGCTTGTTCAGAGAATCGGCCGAAGAGGCTCGTGATGGAAGAGATGCTGCTATGATCGGAGTTAGTCTCCCGATCAGAATTCCTTCGATTCCGGAAGAAGGAGAAGAGGAGTTCAAACAGAGGGAAGGCAAAGCTGCGATGGACTTAGAAAAAGAGCAGGGGGAAATCGAAAGTAGTAGCGATGAGTCCACTTCTAGCGATGATTTCTATGTAGAATCCGATGATGGGGATTCTGAATCGTGCGATGAGACTCCGGGGATGAGCCCCGTTATTCCGAGCTCACCTTCTCCAGACACGACTGATAAGGACGATGCTCCAGAAATCGGAGGATGTCAGGATTCTCCGAGTAAAGATGCTGGCGTGGAGTTTGGAGATTTGAGCGATGTTTACGTCGATTTTGACGTGCTCATAGGAGAAGACTTCAAATTTGATGAGGTTCCCCCTCGTTCAGACCATGTCACATCCGAATTTAGTACTATTCCTTCTGCGGCGTCTGCCTGATCCAGTTTGTGACATCGTTTTAGGCTCTCCTCTCAAACACATCACATGCTTCACTAGGGTCACACTCACATGTAAACACACTTTTCATGTTTATTTTCTGTTTCTAAAACCTTTTATTTATGCTTCATGTCAGGTATGATGAGAGGACGCGGCCTTTATGATGATTTCGAGGAATTTACCGACTCCCAGCGCTGGTCCAAGCGTTCTTCTGTCCGTCACCAACTCCAATAGACGGAGGAAGAGTATAGAAGAAGAAAAAATCTAGAGGCCGAAACTCGTCGCCAAGACGAGAGAGAGCGGGGCCGTGGATATAAAGGAGGGTATGAAAAGAGGAAGACTTTCGACGAGAGAGAGGAGCCCTCGAAGAGGTCTAAATTCGATCGCGGTTCCCATTCTTCGAAACAGCAAGCGTTCGTTCCGACGCTCTCTTCAGCGGGTCAGGAAATCCCCGTTACTTCGGTCCTCGTTCCGCCTTCAACATACATTCCGTCATCTTCTGTTGCTCTTGCCCCCGATGCTTCAAGTCCCCACCGGAGACACGCCTACATTCTTCCCTTTGGTCCTCCCAGGCTTGAGGCGGCGTTCTCTGGGTGGTTCCTAAGGGGGGTTAAGTTTGATCATGATCTCCGTCCGGTTCGTAGGGATTCTTACATGCCACATCTTCGGGCTATCCAAAACGATTTAGAACAAGCCAAAGGGTGGGAGAAATTATGCAAGCAACTGGTGGATACAAACCGCAACAATTATATGGAAATCCTCTCTTTTGAATCAGAGAAGGTTGATTTTGAAAGGGCATTGACGGAGCACGATGCCAAGATCAAACAGCTGGAGGAGGAGAAAGAAGCGACGCTTCGAGAAAGCAAAAGGAACGCCGACTTGCTGAAGGAAGTAAAAGAGGCCCATGAGGGAATTGAGATCATCTATAGGGACAAAATAAAGAAGGCTCATGCCGAAGAGGCCAAACTCAAAGAGGAGGTAGCTGCTTGTAGCGCGACAATTGAAGCCCAGAAGAAACTATCTCCGATCATGACCTTATCGTTGAGGGGCACAATAAGATCATCTCCGACCAAGCTGAGACAATCACCTGGCTATAGGATCTAGTTGCGTAGCTTAGCACCGATAAGTCTCGAGTCGAAGTTGAAAAGGCCGCCGTTGCGGTGGATTATATGGAGCTTCAAAACGCTTTTAAAAGGAAGATGGAAAAGATGGACGAGACGATCTTGAATTTTTATGTCAATTCTCTACTGCATCAGGGGAGCCTTAGCTACTTAGGCCTAAAATTTCCACGCACTCTCACTGTGGTATGAGAAGAAATCTTGATCCGCTTTCGTGACAGTGGTGACGTTTATTCCGAGTGAGAGTTAGAAAATGCCTACCTTGCTGAAGAATCAAAGAAGGCGTTTCTGGAGGGCCAAGAGATTTTGTAGATCGAGAGGGAGAAAGAAGCTGCCGATGATGCTATGACTATGGATGCCAAAATGCTTACGGAGCCCTTCATCTCTGGTGTTGGCAAGCCATCGAAGCAGCCCCATAATCTGCCAACAAGTTCAGGGCTTGAGGCTTTCCCTTGGATTATAGAGCCGTCTAAGGAGGGTAAAGGCAGTGAATATGAAGTTGACATTCTTAGTCATTCTTTCGATGTAGGTAATCCTCTTGTTTCCCCCGAGTTCGGGAGCTTTCAGCTTACACCGCAAGAGCGGGAATTTAATGCTTTCATTTTTGATCTTATAGGCCCGTCTACCTTACCTATTTATTTGCCATCTTCCTCGGCACCTGGACCCGCTGCTATTTCCGCTGCTTCCATGCTCGTTTCCGTTCCTACTCCGGTCTCCATGTCTACGTCTGGCTCGCAGCCGGGGCCAGAGTCCGAGAAGATCGTTGCACCTCATGGCTCGGATGACCCTTCTGTATCTTTGGAAGGTGATGTAACGGTGGCCGAAGCTAGAGAGCAGGAAGTTCGGACTGAGCAGCCACGCAAGACTCAAGAACAGCTGGTTGATGTAAAAAAGGAGAAGGTTGAAGCAATCAAGGCCTTCAAGAGCTCCCGCAAGTCACGAAAGCGTAAAACAAAGGGTGGATCTTCTAAGAAGGTTGTAGAGCGGAAGGAGGCCACTAGCGCTGAGGACATTGTTGACATTACTGGCAGCGACACCACTCCCGAGGAAAAGTAGAAACTCCAAACAAGAGGTGGAAAGGGGAGTGGTGGAAAGAAGCGCTAAGAAGCTTGAGTGGTGACTGATCTGATTTTGATTCATTTTATGTCGTTTTGTTGAAGTGCAGAGTCTGCTCTTAGTGTTTTTGTTGTGGTGTTTGTATTTTTCTTTTGTTGGTCGGCATTCTGTAGGTACGGCCCCCACGTTTTGACCTTGTATAAAAGAAAGTTATAGGTAATACATTGTTGATATTTTGGCTATACTCTTATTTTTCTGTTCATATGTGTTATGTGCACTTATGCTCGTTTTGTTTATAATTATTTGCTTATGTGTGTTCAGTGCACTTGCATTTACTCTATATACTTTCACTTTACTTTATCTAGTCCTATGATTGCTATCAAATTTCTTTGTTTGGAGTAACAGAACTTGTGAAATTATTGTTTTTAAGTATTTTTATTTAAGTGCCGGTGTATGCTCCTCAGTTTACAGGGCTGTTTACTTCAAACAATTAACAAATGGCCGGTAACTTATGGTTTAAATAGTTTGCATACTAAAACTTGAAATTTGACTTAGTTCACAACTTGATTTTTCTTCTTTCATAAGTTTTGTAACTTTAGCATGTAGTCCAAGTTTGTTGCATATTGTATGAGTTAACTGTAGGCAGTTACACATTGTCAACGTTGAATGTTATAGTTAGTCATCAAGTGTCAGCAGTTGAAAATTTTCTGCTGGTTTGTAGCACTCTGATTTTGTTGAAGTCGCACCCATTGCTTCCAACAATGGGAGTGGGTTGAATCTTGTTATTTCTATATGGATAAGTTCCCTCGTATTGCCGGGGCAATTCCAGGACTTGAAAGTACGCGCGGCTTATGGGATGCATGGATTTTAGGATCGATATATCCTGTCGATCCAGAACGGTTCTGGTGCTCCTCGGTGTTACCTATCTTCGGACACCGTGAGGGGTTTAAGTTTTAGGAGCATGATTTCACAGTGATGCTCCTCGGTGTTACCTATCCTCGAGCAACGTGAGGAGTTTATGTTTTAGGAGCGTGATTTCACGGCTTCGAGAGTTAATGCGCGGCTATTGGGACTGATACGACCCATCGGTCAAAAACGGTTTTAGTACTCCTCGACGTTGCCTATTTCGGGCAACGTGAGGAATTTGTGTTGAAAAGTTGGTGCGCGGCTTATGAGGTGCGTATCTTTTGGTACTCCTCGGTGTTGCCTATCTTCGGGCGATGTGAGGAGTGTAAGCTTTAAAAGTTAGTGCACGGCTTTTCGTACTCCTCGGCATTGCCTATCTTCGGGCAACGCGAGGAGTGTGATTTTTTAAAGGTTGGTGCACGGCTTATGAAATGCGCAGCTTTTCGCACTCCTCGGTGTTGCCTATCTTCGGAAAATATGAGGAGTGTATGTTTCAGCCTTCCCGATGTTGCCGGGGCAACACTGGTTTTTAGAAGCTGAAGATCGGGATCCACCGATCCAACGGCGGGTAGTTATTATGAACACGGTTTTGTCGGTTCAAAACACGAATCACTTTTATTAAAGAAAGCAGGGCAGATTTTTGCCTATTTACAATGCCCTTGGCATCCCGGGATGGCTTATTTGCTGAAAAATAGAGAGTACATAAGATAGTTTTCAAATGAAGTAACGGCGGAGCGATTCGCAATTCCATGCCCTAGGAATTTGGATTCTGTTGACGATTGTTAGCTTGAAAGTACCATCCCTTAGCGTTTAATTGATGACATATGGTCCTTCCCAGTTCAGTTCGAAGGCTCCCGGGACGGGGTAGACTCACTTGAGTACCAGATTCCCACTTCGAAGGTTTAGTTGTGAACTTTGGAGTTGAAGTATTATTCGATCCTCTTTTGGTGGGCAGCGGTTCTCAACTTGGCTTCTTCCCTTCTTTCGTTAATCATATCCAATGATTCGAGTAGAAGCTGCTCGTTTTGCTTTCGATTAAAATTTTGCCTTCAGTGCAAGGGGACTTCTAATTCGACAGGAATCATTGCTTCTGAGCTATATGCCAGAGCGAACGGAGTGTGGCCGATTGCCGTTTTGTGGGTAGTTCGGTAAGGCCATAGTGCGATTGGAAGTTATCAACCCAGTTCCATTTTGCCTTAGTTAGTTGCTTTTTGATAGTGGACTTGATGATTTTGTTTATTGCTTCCACCTGCCCGTTTGTTTGCGGATGAGCTACCGCTGAAAAGCTCTTCTCAATTCGGAAGCATTTGCAGAAGTCTTTGAACTCGGTGCTTTCGAATTGAGTTCCATTGTTGGTGATGATTTTTTGCATCACACCAAACCTACAAATAATGTTTTTAGTAACCAAATCAATGACTTTCTTTGTGGTAATGGTGGCCAGCGGTTCCGCTTCGGCCTATTTCATGAAATAATCAACGACAACTATAGCATATTTGGCCCCTCCTTTTGCTATTGGAGGGACGCCAATCAAATCAATTTCCCATATTGCAAATGGCCACAGGCTGACCACCTGCGTTAGCTCTATTGAAGGAGTTCTTTTTATTTTACTGAATTTTTGGCAACGATCACATCTTCTGGCGTAATCTGCAGCGTCGCGGATAATTGTTGGCCAGAAGTATCTGTATCGAAGGACTTTCTTTGCAAGGGTTTGCCTTCCAGTGTGGTCTTCGCATTCGCCTTCGTCCACTTCTTTTAGGATTCGTCGGGCTTCGTCTTCAGACACACTTCTAAGAAGTGGGGTTGAGAATCCCCTTCGATAGAGTATTCCGTCTTGTATCATGAATCGTGGTGCCTTTCGAAGAAGTTTTTTTCGTTGGTTTCGGTCAGTCGGAAGAGTCCCTGCAAGTAAATAGTCCTTTATCGGTGTCATCCACATCTCTGGTTCGACGGCGATCTCGAGGATCCAGTCAACATCTATTTCGTCTATGCTTAGGGTGGTTAGAGTTTCATCTGGGACTAGCCCAATTGACTGGGCTTCTTCGAAGCTTGCAAGTTTAGCCAAATAATCCGCTGTAACAACCCGAAATTTAACCCGTAATAATTAATTCGTTAATTAATTAGATAATAAAATATCTTTGTGAAATTATCAGAATTAAGCCACAGAAGTTGCACCACTGTGTCTGTGGTAATTTTCTGGTCAATTCTCATATAAAGAACGTCAAAAACCGAGCTAATATGACCAAGTTATAAAATAAACAAAATAAGCAGAAAACGCAAAAAAAAATTATATAGGCAGGTCGACCTAGGCACCAGGCAGTCGACCCGCCAACTGTTTTGGGGGCGAACGAATGATTTTTCGTTTATTCAAATGATGATGCGATTTTTTTTAACCGATAGACGTGTTTTGCATTCTTTTGACCAATCTGGTCCATCTATTTTTGCATCTGATGGCTCCAATTCAGCCTATGACGTGGTTGCATCCTATTCAATCCCAAAATCCAACAGTCCGAGATCCACTTCTACCCCTATAAATAAACCCCTAGACCTAACACTTTTTCCCATTCTAGGTTTTCAATTGGGTTCACCTTTCTAGGAAGGACCCTAAACGGAATAATTTTTCCAAAGGAGAAAATCGTTATAAATTAAGTTATTTTACAACTCCAAGTGGATCGGAAAGACCAAAGAAAGAGCTTAGGACCGGAGGTGAGTGATTTTAATTATCTTAAGATTTCTTTAAGTAATTTAAAATAATAGGGTTTCCAATAGTTGTGATTTTACTATGATTTTTGGAATAGCCTTTTTAGTAGATTATTTACAGTTTTTAGAATTATTTTCAGTCTATTTCCTTTCAGCTATTCTTTTCAGTATTTTAGTTTATTTCTGTTAATTATAGCTTTTCCGTTTATTTGCAGTTTATTTATAGTATTTTAGTTTATTTTCTGTTGTTTATACGTTATTCACATCTTCTTTCTACGCTTTGGGTTTTTTTCTATTTTCAGTTTTCTTTTATTCCTCCTTCTTCTTCGCGTATGGATTAGAATAGGATTAACGCGAATATGGATTAAATTGTAAGAAAACTGAAATAATGGAATATAAGATGTAAATTTCAAAGTCTGTAATATAAATGGAATTGGACTGAAATTACGCCTAATTATGACGTTAATTGGACTGAATTAAAAAGATTGGCCTAGTTATAACTTAGAATTATAAAAAAAATAGAAAAGATGAAAGAGGCCTATTTTCACACTTAGACCTTGGGTTAAGTAATAAGCATAATATAATGTAGGTTAGAATAAGAAATAGAACGGAATGAGGTTTATTTTAAGATTTAGGATAAATTAAGAAGCAAAGATAGTAGGGATAAATTGTAAAGGCTTATTTCAAATAATTTATCTAAGTTAATAAGCAAAGATGAAAGTAGGACCTGTACCAAATAGCATTCCCTATTAGACAAAATGTTGGTCCCACATTAGCCTGAAGTGAGACGAAGGCACACTTATGCTAAAAATGGTAGTAATTGGTTAATTAGAAGTCCAAATCAAAGGGGAATTGGATAAGGGGCGCAACTAGATATTGTTTGGATGACGGACCAGTACCAACAGCATTTCTTCTATTTTCTATGGACACATAGTGATCTCACGTTTGCCTAAAGTGGGATGAGGGGCACGCTTATGTTGGAGTTTGAGATAATAAGAAGACCCAATAGGTGGAGCAAAAGGTAGCATGGGCATGGTAGCAGTTACATGTGCGACTTCCATTCGGGTGCTCAGTAATAGCTATGAGTTCCAAGCGTTTAGTATGAGTGTCTTTCGTAGACACCATTGCCTTCTATGTAGGGAACTATATATGTCGTCCGGATCTACAGTGGTTGCTCTATGCATCTTTTGTAGATACCATTGGCTGCTGTATAGGGAGCTATATAGCGGCTGGTCCGCAGTAAGGCCTATGGAGTAGCAGGCCAATCAAAAAAGGTAGAATTAGGGTTACATCCTAATTACAGGATTAGGAATTCAGCCTAATCAAAGCAGAAATCAAGGACAAGTGCAAGCAATCAAAGTTAACCTATCTTATAAATTGAGCAATATTTAATCGTACTTATTTTCAGTTTATCTCTATCTTATTTCGTTTATTATCTTTATTTATGCTAGAACTGTTGTAGAGTCTATTACTTTTATCTTGCTTAAAGACTCTAGTAATTACTATCATTCGCCAGACTTTTAGTCGGACCCACTCCTCTGTTATCCCCTGCCCCCCCCCCATAGGCAATCAAGGGAGAATTCAGTAGATTGATGTTGCTTGGAGTTTGGTTGAAGGAGATTCCTACTATGTATTTCTTTTATTTTCAGCTTTTGTTCTTTCTATATACTGGCTTATTATAAGGGATATTATATACTCTGATTTTTGAGACTATGAGTTTTTGTTTCATGAGACATATTGGATTTTTAGACATGTATGTGGTATTTGGTATTTGACTTATTTATGAAGCAATTATGAAGTTTTGTTTTAATTAAGTTATTATTTTAAGTTTCCGCTGTTTTTATCTATAATTGTCTTGTGAACCTTAGTCTCTGATAGCTTTAGTTATACCTACAACGCACCATGCCTTTTAATATGCTCTTTTGGGTATATTAAGGGGTGTAGGGTGTTTCACTTGGTATCAGAGCCTAAGTTTATAGGATTCTTAAAAAATTATTTTAAAAGTAAAGTATTTTCCAAACTAACTTGTTTTAAAAGTTTTTTTCAGAAAAGAACTCTTAGATATAGTTTTTTTAGTATAAATGAGTTTTTATAAAAATCCCCTCAAAGTCCAGTTCAACCTTCTTTCGATTCTTTCGAGCCTATGTTTCTTTTTCTTTGCATAGTATGGCTGACTGGTTCCGTAGAGCTACGGTACCAGAGGTGCAAGGGCAAGCGCCCAATACAACACTGGTAGGTGGAAATCCCTTTAATCCACCTACACCAGCAAATTTTTATAAGCTATACAAGTACTTCATTAGCATAGGGGGCAGAACGTTTTCTAGCACGAAGGATTTCAAGGAGACACAAGCTAGGTTGGAAGATATGGAGCGAAAGTTTAGGCAGTTAAGCTTGGAGGACCGACAGCGAATTCAACCTACTTATTGGAAGCTGAAGGGAGAACTTAAGGAGGTTCCTATAAGCTCTAAGAAACAGCGGTGGAAGGACAAGAAGGACAAGAGCAAAGAAAGGGGACCTCAGAAGTGAATCAAGAAAAACAGGAAGTGTAAGCATTGTAGAATGAATGGTCATTATGAAAAAGACTGTAAGAAGGCGGAAATGGAGGGAAGGTGTTTCAATTGTGGACAGCTTGGTCACTTTTATAAAGTATGACCTTAGAAAGAGGCCAGGTAGCAAGCGCACCTGCAGCACGGATTCAGGCTTTGGATGTAACACCTTCCAGCAGCGGACCGGATCAAGGTAGGAAATTTTGGTTTCTATTTCTGATTTTCCCATTCATACTCTTTTCGATCCTACAGCAACACACTCTTTTATCTCTAGTTCTCTAGTAGAATGTTTGCACTTGGACATATCATTAGTAGTAGACCACATTATTGTTTCAAACCCCATAGGAAGATCGGCACACTTATCTATGGTTTGTAGGGGTTTGAAAATCTATATCCTAGGCATAGAATTTGACTATGACGCCTATATTTTGGGATTTTTGGGGTATGGGATGATTTTAGGAATAAACTGGCTATCCATATATGGAGCTATATTAGATTGCGAGAGGAGAGTCGTTAGACTAGAGACATGCATCGGTAGGACTCTCGAGATTACTTGCGACCCGTAAGGGTCAATTATGTTGATCTTACTTTATTCCCTCATCAGAGTTAGATTCGATTCCTGTCGTCAGAGATTTTTCCAAACATCTTTGAGGAGGTTAGGGGACTGCCCCCAGAGAGAGATTGACTTTAGGATTTATTTGGCTAGCCAGTAGCATTACCTATAAGGCATATGGCGCCTAGGGAAAGGAAGGGATTGAGAAAGCAGATCTATGAGCTTTGGAGAAAGGTTTCATAAGAAGAAACATATCGGAATAGGGAGCGCCAGTCGTCTTCGCTACCAAAGCAGGTGGTTCTCTTTGACTTTGCATTGACTATAGAATAAACTCACAAAGAAGAACCATTATCCACTCTTTAGGATAGATGATCTTTTCAACCAGTTAGTTGGCTCTTTAGTATTCTCCGAGCTTGATTTAGCCACTGGATTTTATCAGCTTAGGGTCACTGATGATAACATTGGTAAGACCGCATTTAGGACACCAGACGGATTCTTTGAGTGTTTAGCCATGACTTTTGGGCTAACCAATGTCCCAGCCTATTCTATAGATTTGATGAACCATGTTTTTAGAGATGTCCTAAAATAAAGTTCGTGGTGGTATTCGTGGTCGACATTTTGGTGTTTTCCAAGAAGTATGGAAGAGCATGTTATTCATCTAAAGAAGTTTCTTTGTACGCTTCGTGTTCGTCAGTTGAGAGCAGAGTTCTTGAAGTATCACTTTTGAAGTGCGTTTATTGGGGAATAGAGAATGTCTACACATGATAGGGATTTTAAAAACGGTTTTGTACATTTAGGATTGGGATTATGGAAATCCAAAGAGAGGTAGGCAAAGGTTAGAGATGTACAATAAAATTCAGTAGATAAGCAGAGAAGAAAGTCCATGTGTAGGTAATTGCAAAAATTATAATTGTCTCAGACAAGTGGATTTGACGGTGATGTCATTGAATAAATATGAGTATACAAGAGGAATAGGAGTAAAAGCCTTCAGTTTAGGAAAAGTACTCCGAGGGTAGTAAGTAGGAAGACCCACTTTATGCTAAGCCCAGTAAAATGAAATTTTTGAAATTTAAAGAGTTGAAAAAAAGGAAAAAAATTATAATTGTTGGAATTGAAAATTTTCATTGTTAATATTTTCTTTCAGAAAATAAACATGGGGTTTTTGAAGAATGGTATGAAATTTAAGTTGGTTTTTATATAATGAAAAATTGAAATTCTTTTTGAAGAATTATGGAGTGTATACATATACCTCACTAGTTTCATTGTAAGTAAACAAAGATTTTAAACATAAAAACCTAGAGTGTATCAAGTATCAAAAACGTAGATTACAACTTTTATTGTTGTAATAAATGTTTTCGTGGAAAAAGGTGGAGCATAGGCTATAACTCTGTTGTTATAGTAAGTGACTCTCAAGAGAAATATTTTTACATAGGTATATGAGATTTATTTATTTTTTTGGGTTGTAGTAACGGTGTTTTACGCAACATCCGTTTTAACCCAAAAAAAATGTATTTTAAATGGTAATTTCTAAGTATTGAAACAAAATGGTTCGTAAAGTACACTTATTACTGATAAGTATAAGGAAGTGTTGTTGCAGTTATGGAAATATTAAAACAGTTTTGAAGATGAGTTTTTCTGAAAGGAAAATGTGTAAGTTAGATATTAGAAAATATTTATCATGGAAGAATATAATTTAAACATATTTTAATCGATTGGAATGAAAAGAATAATGGTATGATTTTCTATGAAACCAGTAAAAATGTTTTGTGCAAGTTACAAGGAATACATGAAAGAGATATACAAGGTATGAAAAGCACCATATTTTGTATAGCCAATTTCAAAAAATATAAAATAAGTTCCTTGTAATTTCACATAAACATGAAATTCTCTTTTAAAAGGTTCATAGAATATTTTAGCGTTAATAACAT
This sequence comes from Allium fistulosum, assembly GCA_030737815.1. Lineage (NCBI taxonomy): Eukaryota > Viridiplantae > Streptophyta > Magnoliopsida > Asparagales > Amaryllidaceae > Allium > Allium fistulosum. The sequence continues at coordinate 452,805,184 of CM060906.1, read as the reverse complement.
CTCATAAGAGTAAGTAGTTCCAATACATTAAGATATGAGACTATTAGGTGTACTAAAAAGCTGTTTTGAAAACACATAAAGGATATTTTAAATATATTTTAAAAGAAAATGGTTTGGTGAAAAAGTAAATAAGTTTTTGAAATGAAAAAATTAATAAAAAGTAAAATTTGAAAATTCAAATTTTTATAGAAAACTGTAAAAGTCTTTAAAAGAAAGAGAGATATAAGTTTTAGACTTAAAAATTTGGAATTTTTTTCCTCTAGGTTTGGGAAATAATATTAAGTGACCAAGCATTTTTGAAATTAATAGAAACTGAAAAGATAACACTTTTAAAGACAAAGATTTCAGGATTTGATGTTTTAAAAATTTTAGAACGCTTAGTTTTTAAAACAAGGTGATAAATACCAAACCAAACTCTTAAATGTAGAGTAGATAAGAATCATTTCCTAGGAGTAACGAAAAAGGTGTAAGGAGATAGCAGTAATTACTTTAAGTAATAATGGAAGTTTCCGTAAAGTGTATAGGACACTAGTAAGAACCTAGAAATGTTGATTCATGAAGAATAGTAAAATGAAATTAGTAGCATAGAAAGACAAGCATGGGTGAGAATGAGTATTCTTGATTTTGAAAGAACTTGGGAAAAGCATCTTTCTGTAGTGGAATTTATATGGTAGTAATTTTCAAGCTAGCATTGGAATGGCACCTTTTGAAGCTCTTTATGGAAAGGCCGTGTAAGACGTCTTCATGTTGGTTGGAGTCTACGGAAAGGTTGCTTCTTGGTTCCGACATGGTTAGAGAGATTTCGGAGAAGAGTAATTTGATTAGGAGAAAATTCGTATCTCATATCCATGTCTCTTTGATAATAAGTTTTAGAATTTTCTTTTTCCATCTTTAGTTTTAAATAGGTTATTTCCTTTATTATCCTTTGGTAGGATAGAACTTAGGATTTAACCTATGGGTGGTAGGATTTGATGTAATCATGTTAATAGAACATGTTATGAATGATGTATGCTAGTGATTGCAAGTGTTTGCTACTGGATACTAATGGACGCATATATGTACACTAGGCACTATTATTCCTTAGGGATCGGCCTAACTAGGACACTAGAGCATATGCATATGGATGTGTGCTAATTTTTATTTTATTACCATGGTTGCTATAAATGGGTGTTTATCACATGATTGTTGCATTTGGATAATGTTTGTAGCACGCATATAGAATTATCAGTTATCATTTGGAAATTTTCGCATTCATTTGGATACATGGCATGGACATGATTGCATAAAAGGAGGTCAACTGAATCAGTGGACCGCCTAATCTTTTGCATTAGTTAGGGACATTTACACTACACTAATTGCATAAGTATCATAAATTTCATTAGGAAAACTTAAGGACAATGGATGAATGGTTGAGTAGTTGGTTGTAGAATTGGATGAAAATATTTAGTACATTCTTTTATCCTTAGAGATTTCGGGGACGAAATCCCTTAAGGAGGTGAGAATGTAACAACCCAAAATTTAACCCTTAATAATTAATTCGTTAATTAATTAGATAATAAAATATCTTTGTGAAATTATTAGAAATAAGCCACGGAAGTTGCACCATTGTGTCCGTGGTAATTTTCTGGTCAATTTCTATATATAGAACGTCAGAAATCGAGCTAATATGACCAAGTTATAAAATAAACAAAATAAGCAGAAAACGAAAAAAAAAGGAAATTTATATAGGCAGGTCAACCGGCCGGTCGACCAGGGCACCAAGCGGTCGACCGCCCAGTCGACCGGCTGCTGTTTTGGGGGCGAACGAATGATTGTTCATTCATTCGAATGATGGTTCGATTTTTTTTAAGCGACAGACGTGTTTTGTATTCTTCTGACCAATCCGGTCCATCTATTTTTGCATCCGATAGCTCCTATTCAGCCTATGACGTGGTTGCATCCTATTCAATCCCCAAATCCAACGGTCCGAGATCCACTTCTACCCCTATAAATAGACCCCTAGACTTAACACTTTTTCTCATTCTAGGTTTTCTCCAATTGGGTTCACCTTTCTAGGAAGGACCCTAAACGGAATATGTTTTCCAAATGAGAAAATCGTTATAAATTAGGTTATTTTACAACTCCAAGTGGATCGGAAAGACCAAAGAAAGAGCTTAGGACCGGAGGTGAGTGATTTTAATTATCTTAAGATTTCTTTAAGTAATTTAAAATAATAGGGTTTCCAATAGTTGTGATTTTACTATGATTTTTGGAATAGCATTTTTAGTAGATTATTTATAGTTTTTTGGAATTATTTTCAGTCTATTTCCTTTCAGCTATTCTTTTCAGTAATTTTAGTTTATTTCTGTTAATTATAGCTTTTCCATTTATTTACACTTTATTTACTGTTATTTATACATTATTTACATCTTCTTTCTACGCTTTGGATTTTATTCTATTTTCGGTTTTCTTTTATTCCTCCTTCTTCTTCGCATATGGATTAGAATAGGATTAACGTGAATATGGATTAAATTGTAAGAAAACTAAAATAATGGAATATAAGATGTAAATTTCGAAGGCTGTAATATAAATGGAATTGGACTAAAATTACGCCTAATTATGACGTTAATTGGACTGAATTAAAAAGATTGGCCTAGTTATAACTTAGAATTATAACTAAAAAAAGATGAAAGAGGCTTATTTTCACACTTAGACCTTGGGTTAAGTAATAAGCATAATTGTAACGTAGGTTATAATAATAAATAGAACAGAATGAGGCTTATTTTAAGACTTAAGATAAAATAATAAGCAAAGATAGTAGGGATAAATTGTAGAGGCTTGTTTAAAATAATTTATCTAAGTTAACAAGCAAGATGAAAGTAGGACCTATACCAAATAGCATTCCCTATTAGACAAAAATGTGGTCCCACATTAGCCTGAAGTGAGACGAGGGCACGCTTATGCTAAAAATGGTAGTAATTTGTCAATTAGAAGTCCAAATCATGGGGGAATTGGATAAGGGGCGCAATTAGATATTGTTTGGATGACGGGCCAGTACCAACAGCATTTCCCCTGTTTTCTATGGACATATGGTGATCTCACGTTAGCCTGAAGTGGGATGAGGGGCACGCTTATGCTGGAGTTTGAGGTAATAAGAAGACCCAATAGGTGGAGCAAAAGGTAGCATGGGCATGGTAGCAGTTACGCGTGCGACTTCCATTCGGGTGCTCAGTAATAGCTATGAGTTCCAAGCGCTTAGTATGAGTGTCTTTCGTAGACACCATTGTCTTCTGTGTAGGGAGCTATATATGTCGTCCGGATCCACAGTGGTTGCTCTGTGCATCTTTCGTAGATACCATTGGTTGCTGTGTAGGGAGTTATATAGTGGCTGGTTCGCAGTAAGGTCTATGGAGTAGCAGGCCGATCAAAAAGGGTAGAATTAGGATTACATCTTAATTACAAGATTAGGAATTCAGCCTAATCAAAGCAGAAATCAAGGACAAGTGCAAACAATCAAAGTTAACCTATCTTATAAATTGGGCAATATTTAATTGTACTTATTTTCAGTTTATCTCTTTTCTATTTCCTTTATTATCCTTATTTATGCTAGAACTATTGTAGAGTCTATTACTTTTATCTTGCTTAAAGACTCTAGTAATTACTATCATTCGCTAGACTTTTAGTCTTACCTACTCCTCTATTCCCCCCCCCATAGGCAATCAAGGAGAAGTCAGTAGATTGTTGTTGCTTGGAGTTTGCTTGAAGGATATTCCTACTATGTATTTCTTTTATTTTCAGATTTTGTTCTTTCTATGTACTGGCTTATTATGAGGGATATTATGTACTCTGATTTTTGAGACTATGAGTTTTTGTTTCATGAGACATATTGGATTTTTAGACATGTATGTGGTATTTGGTATTTGACTTATTTATCAAGCAATTATGAAGTTTTGTTTTAATTAAGTTATTATTTTAAGTTTCCGCTGTTTTTATCTATAATTGTCTTGTGAATCTTAGTCTATGTTAGCTTTAGTTATACCTACAACGCACCACGCCTTTTAATATGCCCTTTTGGGTATATTAAGGGGTTTGGGGTGTTTCATTCGCCTTGGTGTTTTTCCCCCATGGAATGTGAGTTATGGTGTAATCTTCGATGTCACTTAGCAGTCCTTGCACTTTAGACAAGTATGGAGCAAGATTCTCCCCTCGAGCCTGGTATTCCCCCTTTACTTGGCAGACGACTAGCTGGGAGTCACTGTGGATGTGAACGGATTTTATTTTAAGCTCTTTCACAACTTTTAATCCTGCTATCAATGCTTTATATTCTTCTTCGTTATTTGTCGCAGAGAATTCCAAGCGTAAGGCATAGCAAATGGATCGCCCTTCGGGGGTTTCAAGCTCTACTCCTGCCCCCGAACAATGATTGTTGGATGCGCCATCAACAAAGAGTCTCCATTTCATTTCCACTTCTAGTTGTGTTTCTTCCTCATCGTCCCGTATAGTAAATTCAGCTATGAATTCCGCTAACGCTTTCCCATTGATGGCCATTCTTGGGTGGTATGTGATATCATATTGACTCAGTTCTATATTCCACTTGAGAAGGCGTACGGAAGTTTCAGGTCGATACAACACTTGCTTCAGGGGCTGATCAGTCAACACTTTGATTGGATGAGACTGAAAGTATGGTCGTAACTTCCTAGATGCGATCAAGAGGAAATACGCTAGTTTTTCTAGTTTTTGATAATTTTTCTCGGCTCCAGTGAACCGCTTGCTAATGTAGTACACAGACCGCTGGATTTTCGCTTCTTTACGCACAAGAGCGGCACTCAATGCATTATGTGAGGTCACTAAGTAAATGAATAGGCCTTCTCCATCCATAGGCTTTAATAGGATCGACGGAGCTTCCATGTGCCGCAGCAATTCTTTGAATGCTATTTGACAAGCTTCACTCCATTCGAAGTTCTTTTTTCCTTTCTTCAATGCATCGAAGAATGGTATACACTTGTTGGTAGCTTTCGATATAAATTGACTTAGTGCTGCGACCTTTCCATTCAGGCTTTGTAGTTCCTTCTTATTTTTCAGAGCTTGGACTTCTCATAGTGCCGTTATTTATTCTGGATTTTCTTCAATGCCCTTGGCACTTACAATGAATCCTAAGGATTTTCCGAAAGCTACTCCGAAGTGACATTTGAGCAGACTGAGTTTCATTCCGTACTTTTGGAGTATTTCGAACATTTCAACGAGATTATCCAGGTGGTTGGTGGCCGCTCGTGATTTGACCAACATGTCATCCATGTAAACCTCCATAGTTTTCCTAATTTGGCGCTTGAACATGGTATTTACCAACCTTTGATACGTTGCCTCGGCGTTCTTCAAACCGAATAGCATTACCCTATAGCAGAATAGTCCCAGGTCGGTGATGTAGCTGGTGTTTTCTTAACCAGGTTCATGCATCATGATTTGGTTCTACCTAGAGTATGCATCCATGAATGATAGCAGCTCGTGTCTTGTCATTCCGTCCACAAGTTGATCTATTCTAGGGAGAGGGAAGCTGTCTTTCGGGCAAGCTTTATTTAAGTTCGAGTAGTCGATACAGGTCCGCCATTTCCCATTGGACTTTTTGACTAAAACCGGGTTAGACGCCCATTCAGGATAAGTTGCATCACGGATAAAACCGTTGGACATTAGCTTGTCCACCTCTACTCTTAACGCCTTAGACCGTTCAGGGCCCAGGCTGCGCCTCTTTTGCTTTACTGGTGTGAACTTGGGGTCAATGTTGCGTGTGTGGCATGCGATTTCTGGTGACGCCCCAGACATGTCGAAATGCGTCCATGCAAACACATCCAAGTTGGCGCAAAGAAATTTAGTAAGCTCCAAACGCATCTTGTTTCTAAGGTGCGATCCAATTTTCAAGACTTTAGTTGGGTCGTCCATATTGACTGGGACAAACATCATCAATTCTGCCGGTGCTGCCCGTTCCTCCCCTGAACTCTTCTTTCTAGGGTCCAAAGCCTTGTTGAATTGGCTATGGTCCCTAAGCCAGGGGCGGCTCTGTAGTTGCTATTCAGTAGGTTCACGGATGTGGAGAGTTCTCCCAACATTCTTCCCTTTTTCTCTTCTTCTGGATTCACGTAACTCTGCAATGTAACATTCTCTGGCGGCGCACTGATCTCCTTTTACCACTCTGATTCCATTTGCAGTAGGGAACTTCATGGTTAGACACCAATGAGCCGGAGCTATTTTGAAATCTGCTAGGCGGGCCATCCCAAGAAGGCATTATATGCGGACATTTCGTCCACGACTACGAAAGTCTGAATGAGGGTGACTTTTCGATCACCCTCTCCAAGTTCCACTGGCAGGTCGATTGTCCCCACAAGTTGCTTGGGTTCACCAGTGATCCCTTGGATCTTCGTTTGGCATGCAGACACGCTTTTCATGCCAATCTTCATTTGATCAAAAGTATGTTTGAAGAGTATATTAATAGAGCTGCCACTATCGACCAACACTCATCGAACAACAACGGGACCGATTCCCATTGTTATCACTATTGGATCAAGAGTCGGGGCTTCGATCCCTTCGGTGTCCTGATTTCGGAACATGATGTCATCACTCAATACCTTCTACAGCTTGGCTGGAGTTTCATCTTCTATTGCAAGGCATGATTCCTTTGGAGCATGCTTCAACGAACTTGCATACCGCTCCATCTCCCCTCAGCTTCTTTACATGGGGTATGGCCCCTCAGATATTGTTCCAATAATAAGTCTTTGGTCAGTTCGTTTGGGCCCTTCTTCACTAGTTCTGGCTTGGTTCCTTCGTTCTCTAGGAGGCTGAGGTGCCATGGGTTGATCGGGGTTCTGTGACTTTCTCACGTACTGCTGAAGTTTATTTTCTCGGATCAATTCTTCAATGAGATTCTTTAGATAGTGGCATTCGTTTGTGTTATGACTGTGAGTCTCGTGGAAGCGGCAGAACTTTCCTGAGCGTTTCTGCAGCTTTGGTACTTCCTTCTTAGGGGGTTTTTGTATTCCTCGGTCCCCTGTGTTGCGAGATAAATATTTTCCAGAGTGTCGTTTAGAGGAGTATAGTCTTCGGGCCTGAACCTTTTAAACCTTTTATTATTTCCATTACCATTTCTTTTATTGAGGTTCTGATTTTTTTCTCTTTTGATTTCCATCTTTCGATGTGACTCCTTCAGCAGTTCTAGAAGCGTGTGTGCTTTGATTCATTGCTACGTCACTCTGTCCGATATTCATTGGTTGCACACTAGTAGACTTCCTCTCCAGCTCATGTGCTTCCTCCAATCTTAAGTATTGACTTGCTTTACGATTGAATTATTTCCTTGTGGTAGGTTGCTTCATCTTAATCCACTTTCCGAATTCAGTCTCTGGGTGAATGGCATGGACTAACGCCATAAAAACCATGTCCTCATTGGGGTTGCTTACTTTCGTCATTGGGGTATTGAACCGGTTCATGAAGGATTTCAGCGATTCTTTGCATCCCTGGAACAGTCTGGATAGGGATATGACAGCTTTTGGTTGCGCGGTATGGAGTCTTAACTGATCAAGGAATCTTGTTGCTAACTTGTCAAAACTAGAGATAGATCTCGGTGGAAGCCTAGTAAACTACATAGACGCAATTCCTTCAAGAAAGATGGGAAAACATCTGCACCGAACAAATTCAGAGGCATTAGCTCCATCCATGTACCAACTGTACTTGTACAAATGGGGTTTTGGGTCCTTTGTCCTGTCATATGACGGAATGATTGGCATTGTGAATTTTTCCAGATATTTCGCATTTAAGATTTCATCAGTAAAGGGAGTCCGACTTGGTGCAGATCCCCATTCATCATCTCTCCTATTTTTACTCTCGTCTGTTAATCGTTTGACCATGTCTGCTATGTATACATCTGATGTCTGGTAATCCTAGGGGCGACAGTCAGTTACTACACCAAGTGTTTGACTTTGCAAATGGTCTTGGTGAGTGAGTTGAAGCCTAGGCTCTCCTGTCTTTGGGAGAGTCACTCCCGCGGGATCCCGTTGGCTTGTAGTTGGCCTGATTGGGGCAGTTTGGACGTTCCTAGCATCATCGAATGCGTTGAAATTCTCTTCCAACTAGTTGTCTTGCTCTCTATCTTCTGATTCGGAGAGGTCCATAGCTATATCTTCTTGCGGGGTTATTGTCCCTTGATTCAAGTTCAGACTTGGTTGCCTTGCGGCAAGCGGGGTACTCATATTTCCTTCCATGTGGAGTCCCATGGCTCCTGTTGTTACTCTTTTTGCGGTTGTTTTCTGTTTCTTCTATTTAGACCGAAAACGGAGGAATTTTCTTATTCTACAACAATCGCGGGTTTAGGCAAAGTTCTTGGAGCAGGGTTTGACTGTAAGGTTAAGAAAGCGTTAAGCTTATCCATCAGAGCCCTTTGGGTACTTTACATTTTTCGGTTGATCTCGTTAACGATCTTATTCAGCTCATCCCTAGTAACGACTTCATGCTGACTGGAGGATGCAGGCGCCTAATTTCCTAAATTAGCACCATTTACTTCAGTTTGTTGAGGGTTGACATCTTCTCCAGCTATCACTGCCCATATGGACCTTCCAGCGACAGTTCTCCTTCTTCCAAGAGCAATTGATTCCAAGCGGTAGATTTCTCAAACAAAGATTGGGGATCTAACTTCTGGACCTATGGGATCCAAAGTAGATAGCTAGATCTAAACCTGAGTTTGGGTTCTCAGTGAAAGCACCAAAATGTTAACCAAAAAAATGGATCAACACCCTGGTTTGAGTGTGAAAGCACCAGCCCTGTTCTCATAGAGCAATAATATAGATAATAGGTATAGAAAAAAGCAGTAAGAGAAATAAGACAAGAAGATTTTTATAGTGGTTCAGCTGTTAATGAAGCGTACGTCCACTTTATAATTTCTATTATATATTGATTGTTGTTACAAGAAGTGTTTGAATACAAGGCTCTTGATTATCCTTAGCTAGATTGAATCTCCAAGGTTAGGATCCACTGGAGAATCACAGTGAGCCCCATTGGAGATTGTTGTGAGGGAAGTGAAGAGTAAAGAAAGCTTCTAGCAGAGTCCCAGCCACCAGTCTGGAGACGATCCCCTTTATGTTGCAGGTAGGGTGGTATTTGTAGAGATCAGAGAGCTTTTGGGCCAGTCCTGTTCGCCAATTACTTGTAGATGGACACAGGAGGATCCAGTAGAGCCTAGCTCACGACCCGAGCCAAAAGCATGGATTGCTAGCAATCCATGGTCTATGGATCGCTAGCGATCGATAGCAATAGCTTGAGTGCGAGCTAATCACTTAGCCACATTTTCTTCTTCGCCTAGTTTAGGTCGCCAAGATTCCATGATCAAGTTGAAAGGGAGTGCGAATTAAGGGTCTTAAGGCTAATTTAACACTAGAGGGGGGGTGAATAGTGTTTAATTGATTCTTAAGACTCATATGGACTAAATTAAAATTATGACACAAACAAATGCAGAACTTAATCACAGAACAATCACAGAATCAAACACAAATGCATAAAGTAAATAAAAAGCAGTAAAAGGAAAGAACACATCGGATTTTATACTGGTTCGGAGTTACCCTACATCTAGTCCTGTACAAAGGCAGAACACCTCATATAGATTTTTATTATACCAAAGTCGAGATTACAATCCTCGGTTTCTAAAGGCCTTGAGGTACCCTCCTGTCTCATGAGTCCGGGGCAAACTCTCTTGATTTACGGGCCACAAGATTACCCAATTGATTTCCAGGAACAACCACACCTTATAAAGAGACTCGATAAACTTTTGATTACAAATTTATCCTATAACTCTGAGTAGCACTTTGATCTTCGAGAGAGGGCATAGAATCAAACAAGAATGAGATTCTAATTTGATTCACTTGAGAATTCGGTAGAATTTCGGTACGATCTTAAAAATATGAAAATTTTAGAATATGGATTTGTGGAGAAGAAGGAGTGAAGAAAATATGAAATTATTTAGTTAAAAAGTTCGTTTGTGAAGGCTATTTATAGACCAGTAACGGTCATAACCATTCGTGAAGAGATTTATACTAATAGACACTTCTTTTGAAAATTGAAACTTTTGAATTTAACGGCCACCATGTCGACATGGGGTATCCCATGATGTCGACATCCCTAAGTTAAAATAATGTAAAATTTGTTTTGAAAATGGTATTGAACGGAAAACAAGATGAAATGATTCTGGAATAAAATGAACTAATTTTCCTATGTTTTGAAATAAAGAAGAGTAGAAAAATATATTTTTAAAATGTATATATAAATTTGATTTTAAATCTCAAGTATATATATATATTATAAAAGAATATTTAAAAATCAGAAAATAGTTTTAAAAACAAATGAAGTTTAAAACAAGAGTTTATTTAAAAACAAAGAAAAAGAATATTTTAAGGCTAAAACATTTTGAAAAGCAGTTTTGAAAATCATTTTGAAAAACCATTTTGAAGTAGTTTTGCAAGCTTCTTCCTGCAGAATATCTCATCACATCAGGACTCGAGAACTTGTACAAAACCAGGATGTTCGTGGGTTTGTAAGCCACTTGTCGTAGGTTTGTAAGCTACTTGTCGTGGGTTTGTAAGCCACTAAGAAGATAGAAATGGGTTCCATCCTAAATGAAATATGGAATGAAGATTTTCGTGCTATTATGAAGTTTTAACAATAAACTATATACTTATCTTGAAATATTGATCTAGATACTCATGAGTCTTCAAACTTGATTTCTTCATCCTTGATCTCTATACTGTACAGTCTTCAATAATCAGTACCTGCCTTATACATATCCTGCATAATAATATTTATATATATCTAGACAATAGTGTTAGTATATAAGTTATAATAAAATAAGTTACAAAGGTTGTTGTCATCAGAACCACTATCTTCAGTTCCTAACAATTTCCCCATTTTTGATGATGACAACCTTATAAAATATACTTACCACTTCGTTCATATCATAACTCACCCTTACACCAACAACTCCCCCTTACTCCAAGACTACTATTTTATATAACTTCTCCCCCTTTTTCATCAACAAAACAATAACTTATAAACCTTGAACTTAATAGAAAATGAGATAAACAAATCTTGTTCTCTAGCCATTCGCAGTTGACTCACTTGAATTTCCGTCATCATTTGAAGCAAATCTTTCATCTTCTCTTGTAATTTGATGACTCGTATGTGTGTGGAACATTGAAAAGGGCCAGAATGAGGAGAAGTGGGTGAAGAAGGTTCATTATTAGAAGAGGAATCCATTAATTTACTGTTTTAGAAGTTTATTACAGAGAATAGAATAGAGAAAAGGAGTAAAAGTCGAATATATAAATATATAACCAAATAACTAATATTATAGGGAAATTTAAATTTGAAAATCTCAGCCTGTATGTCGACATAGGGGGATGGGTCATGTCGACATGCCCAGTTCAATTTTTGAAGAATTTTTATTTATATTAATTATTAACTATACTTGTATTATTTATAATTTATATTTCAATTAATGAACATATACCTAATTATCTTCTAAATTTAGTAAAGTTTTGTTCATTTAATGGTTAGGTTAATATATCAACAATTTGTTTTTCAGTATTAATATAATCAAGAGTTATGACTTCTTTACTTATATTATCTCTAAGAAAATGATGTCTAATATCAATATGTTTTGTTCTAGCATGATGAGTTGGATTTTTAGATAAGTTTATTGCACTAGTATTATCATAATAAATTGGTGATTTAGTTATAGTTAATCTAAAATATTTTAAAGTTTGTTGCATATATATAACTTGAGAACAAGCCAAAGCAGCATATATATATATATTCTGCTTCAGTTGTTGACAAGGATACAGTGTTTTTCTTTTTACTAAACCTGGAAACCAGAGAATGTCCTAGAAAGTGACAAGTTCCACTTGTACTTTTTCGGTCTGATTTACAACCAGCGTAATCAGCATCACAATATGAAATTAAATCAAATACATCATTTTGAGGGTAAAATAAACCATAATCTAAAGTATGTTTTACATATCTTAAAATTCTTTTAACAGCTTTTAAGTGAGTTTCATTAGGTTGAGATTGGTATCTTGCACAGAGACAGACACTATGCATGATGTCAGGACGACTTGTTGTTATATAAAGCAGCGAACCAATCATTCCCCTATATAATTTTTTATCAACATCTTTTGATTTATCTTCTTTACTTAAAGCTACATTAGTTGTCATTGGAGTTGGTTTCCCACTAGAAGTGGTCAATCCAAATTTATTAATTAAATCCTTAGCATATTTTTCTTGATTAATGAAAATTCCTTTATCTAATTGTTTGATTTGAAGTCCTAAGAAGAAGCTTAGTTCTCCCATATGACTCATTTCAAATTCTTTAGTCATTATATCTGAAAATTCTTTATTCATTATGTTATTAGTTGACCCAAATATTATATCATCTACATATATTTGTACTAATTGAATATCATTTTTGTTTCTTTTAATAAAAAGAGTTGTATCTATTTTACCAATTTCAAAACCAGATGTAGTAAATAAGATCTTAGTCTTTCATACCAGGCTCTAGGAGCTTGTTTCAGACCATATAAAGCTTTCTTTAATTTATATACATGATTTGGAAATTTATTATCTTCAAAAAGTGGAGGTTGTTCAACATAAACATCTTCTTTTACAAAACCATTTAGAAAAGCACTTTTAACATCCATTTGATATAACTTGAAATTATTGTAGTTTGCGAAAGCAAGTAGAATCCTAATAGCTTCTAGTCTTGTTACGGGTGCAAAGGTTTCGTCATAATCAATTCCTTCTTCTTGACAATAACCTTGCGCGACTAAACGAGCTTTATTTCTCACGACCTCACCAAGTTCATTCATTTTATTTTTATAAACCCATTTTGTTCCAATTATACTTTTATCCTCAGGTCTAGGAACAAATTCCCAAACATCATTTCTGGTGAATTGATTCAATTCTTCTTGCATAACAAGAATCCATGAATCATCAGATGATGCTTCCTTTGGATTTTTAGGTTTAATAGTTGATATAAAAGCTACATTACTCATACTATTTAGTTGATTTCTTGTTTTAACTATAGATTCAATATTTCCTAGTATATTTTCTACAGGATGATCTTTTAATAGTCTAATTCTTTTATTAGGTTGAATAATTTCACAATTAGTTTCATTAGGTTCATTATTTAAAGTTACAAAATCTTCTTCATCTTCTATTTGCACAGTATCTTTAAAATTTTCATCGAAAGATGCATGCATTGTTTCTTCAATAGTGTTAGTTCTTAAATTATAAACTCTAAATGCTTTACTTCTATTAGAATATCCGATAAAGATACCTTTGTCGGATTTAGGTTCAAATTTATCTAAATTATCTTTTGTATTAAGAATAAAACACTTACTACCAAAAACTTTAAAATAAGCTACTATGGGTTTCTTATTGTAAAGTAATTCATATGGTGTTTTATTAGCTAATGGTCTAATTAAAATCCTATTTAATATATAACAAGCTGTAGCGACTGCTTCCCAAAAGTTTTTAGGTAAGTTACTATCAGAAAGCATTGTTTTAGCACACTCTTGAATCGTTCTATTCTTACGTTCTACCACTCCGTTTTATTGTGGAGTTCTTGGAAAAGAGAAATTATGAGTGATTCTTTTTTTATTACAGAAATTCTCAAAATTTTCATCTTCAAATTATCCACCGTGATCACTACGAATAGTTTTTATTTTTAAAGAAAATTGATTTTGAATTCTTTTAGCAAAATTCTTAAATAATTCAAAAGCATCACTTTTAAGTTTAAGAAAAATTGTCCAAGTATATCTAGAATAATCATCTACAATTACAAAAACATATTTATTGTGATTAATTGATTGAACTTGAGATGGACCAAATAAATCTAAATGAAGTAATTCTAGAGGTTTAGAAGTAGAAATCATATCTTTTAATTTAAATGAACTTTTCTTAAGTTTTCCTAATTGGCAAGCATTACATGTATTATCTACTTTAAAGTTTAACTTGGGAAGACCTCTAACTAAGTCAAGTTTTGATAACCTAGATAATAGTTTGAAATTTAAATGACCAAATCTTTAATGCCAAATCCAAGGGTCACTTGTATTAGCCAAAAGACATAAGTTATCATTTGAAACTTTCATACTAAGGATCTAAATATTTTTCTTCCTACACCTGAGTTGGGTTCTCAGTGAAAACACCAAATGTTAACCCAAAAAATGGATCAACACCCTGGTTTGAGTGTGAAAGCACCAGCCCTGTTCTCACAGAGCAATATTATAGATAATAGGTATAGAAAAAAGCAGTAAGAGAAAGAAGACAAGAAGATTTTTATAGTGGTTCGGCTATTAATGAAGCCTACGTCCACTTTATAATTTCTATTATAGACTGATTGTTGTTACAAGAAGTGTTTGAATACAAGGCTCTTGATTATCCCTAGCTAGATTGAATCTCCAAGGTTAGGATCCACTGGAGAATCATGGTGATCCCTATTAGAGATTGTTGTGAGGGAAGTGAAGAGTGAAGGAAGCTTCTAGCAGAGTCCCAGCCACCAGTCTGGAGACGATCCCCTTTATGTTGCAGGTAGGGTGGTATTTGTAGAGATCGGAGAGCTTCTGGGCCAGTCCTGTTCGCCAATTGCTTGTGGATGGACATAGGAGGATCCAGTAGAGCCTAGCTCGTGACCCGAGCCAAAAGCATGGATCGCTAGCAATCCATGGTCTATGGATCGCTAGCGATCGATAGCAATAGCTCGAGCGTGAGCTAATCACTTAGCCCCATTTTATTCTTCGCCTAGTTTAGATCGCCAAGATTCCATGATCAAGTTGAAAGGGAGTGCGGATTAAGGATCTTAAGGCTAATTTAACATTAAAGGGGGGGTGAATAGTGTTTAATGGATTCTAAGTCTTATATGGACTAAATTAAAATCATGACACAAACAAATGCAGAACTTAATCACAGAACAATCACAGAATCAAACACAGATGCAGAAAGTAAATAAAAAGCAGTAAAAGGAAAGAACACACCGGATTTTATACTGGTTCGGAGTTACCCTACATCCAGTCCTGTACCAAGGCAGAACACCTCATACAGATTTTTATTTTACCAAAGTCGATATTACAATCCTCGGTTTCTAAAGGCCTTGAGGTACCCTCCTGTCTCACGAGTCCGGGGCAAACTCTCTTGATTTATGGGCCACAAGATTACCCAATTCATTTCCAGGCACAACCACACCTTATAAAGAGACTCGATAAACTTTTGACTAATAATTGATCCTATAACTCTGAATAGCACTTTGATCTTCGAGAGAGGGTAGAGAATCAAACAAGAATGAGATTCTAATTTGATTCACTTGAGAATTCGGTAGAATTTTGGCACGATCTTAAAAATATGAAAATTTTAGAATATGGATTTGTGGAGAAGGAGTGAAGAAAAAATGAAATTAGTTAGTTAAAAAATTCGTTTGTGAAGGCTATTTATAGACCAGTAACGGTCATAACCATTCGTGAAGAGATTTAAATGAATAGACACTTCTTTTGAAAATTGAAACTTTTGAATTTAACGGCCACCATGTCGACATGGAGTATCCCATGATGTCGACATCCCCAAGTTAAAAATAATGTAAAATTTGTTTTGAAAATGGTATTGAACGAAAAACAAGATGAAATGATTCTAGAATAAAATAAACTAATTTTCCTATGTTTTGAAATAAAGAAGAGTAGAAAAATATATTTTTAAAATGTATATATAAATTTGATTTTATATCTCAAGTATATATATATTATAAAAGAATATTTAAAAATCAGAAGATAGTTTTAAAAACAAACGAAGTTTAAAACAAGAGTTTATTTAAAAACAAAGACAAAGAATATTTTAAGGCTAAAACATTTTGAAAAGCAGTTTTGAAAATCATTTTGAAAAACCATTTTGAAGTAGTTTTGCAAGCTTCTTCCTGCAGAATATCTCATCACATCAGGACTCGAGAACTTGTACAAAACCAGGATGTTTGTGGGTTTGTAAGCCACTTGTCGTAGGTTTGTAAGCTACATGCCGTGGGTTTGTAAGCCACTAAGAAGATAGAAATGGGTTCCATCCCAAATGAAATATGCAATGAAGATTTCTGTGCTATTATGAAGTTTTAACAATAAACTAGACACTTATCTTGAAATCTTGATCTTGATACTCATGAGTCTTCAAACTTGATTTCTTCATCCTTCTTATACTGTACAGTCTTCAATAATCAGTACCTGCCTTATATATCCTGCATAATAACATTCATATATATCTAGACAATAGTGTTAGTATATAAGTTATAATAAAATAAGTTACAAAGGTTATTGTCATCAAAACCACTATCTTTAGTTCCTAACACAAGTATGGATCGTGGGCGATCCATGGTGTATGGATCGCTAGTGATCCATACACTTTGCATATTTTTGATTTATTTGCTCCCTATATGCCATAGCGACCCAAAGATGACGTATGGATCCCCGGCGATCCATACACTTGGACTGTTTCTGGAGTTTGATGTCTGGAATGCTTTTATTGCCTTGTATCGACATTGTTCGTGCAGTCTCATCGTACGTCGCTTTGTTTTGATGATGATTTACTTGCCAGATACATTTAGCTGTTGGTTGGGCTGGACGGATGCTTGTCTCTTGGTTTAGTCAGACTCAATTGTTGCTTTTGTAATATGACTTAGCTCTCTTTAACTTGTTGCTTTACCCCATTTTGGTTGAGTTCTGAGCCATTCTGACTTCATCAAGTTGTTTCGTCTTCTCTTAGATCCTTTTGGGTTAAAAATCCGGATAACATAATGTATCCTTAATACTTAACATATAAAAATATATGACCATATTTGATTAAAGTATGATGTTGTAATTAAATTATAAACTATATATATATATATATTTAAATGTTATATATTAAATCATTAAAATTAAAAAAAATGGGTTTTTAAATTGTAGAGTCTTACTGATTTGATACATACATGATAAAAAAAATTAATATCTAGCAAACACACAATCGATCTAATGTGACAATAAATTTTTATATCGGAGTCGTCACCTAACTAACAACATTATATATATTATATATATATATATACACGAGTGTTATAGGCACGCGCTTCGCGCGTAAATTGTTTTCCTTATAAATTTATTTGTTTAAATCAGTCAAAAAAATAATTTTTTTTTTCAAGTGATATTAAGATTTGTATATTTGTAAAGAAGTATATTGAATTTGTAATGGAAGTTTAATTTTAAATCTAAATTTTAGAAGCGTTTTGAATTTGTAAAACATGTTTAATTGTTAGATCCTGCTTTACTTTTAGATGTGTTTGAATTTGTAAAAGAAGTTTAATATTATATCCTAGTTTTAAGTGATTAAGGTTTGATAATATATAGAGGGGCGTTTTTGGTAATTCACGTTGATACCAAAAAAGTGTGACACCAAAGCTATTACAACTATTATTAAAGATGTGTGTGTGTGTAAACATTATGTTGAAATATAAATGATTATAAACAGGTTAGATCAATATCTTATAACCAAAGCCTAAAGCACATCTCGAAATGATGATATAAGCTCCTTGAAATGATTTCCAATCCAAAAGAGTGTTACTCTCTGAACTGTTTCCCACCGGCTATCGAATAGCACTTGATTTGAACTTAAAAAATTACAGATAAGGAGGGGAAGTTCGGCTTGACCTAGAGCGAATATAGAGGCTAAAAAGAATCGCAAACTAGTGTGGTAAGATATGCTTATATAGAGAAGAAATTGGAGATATTTTAGGATCAATATGCTACATCATCTCTTACCAATTCTCTTCCATCTTTGTCCTCCATCCCAAATCCTTTGTTGAACCATCTTATGGCCGCACTAATCCCTCATCATGGTCGAATATGATCAACCCCTACATGGGCTTTAAACTCATTTAAAGCCCGAACAAATAATTTGCAATTAAATCTAGTTTAATACTTATCGATATCGTATATCGATTAGTATATTTATAACTATTATAGATATTTTTAACAATATTTTTTAATCAAATCAAAATCAAATTTATAACTAATATTTCACAAATATTAATTAATTTATAATCACAACAAATTAATTATCGTTTGGTCAAAGGAGAATTTATCGTTTCGGTTTTATGACTCGTTGGGTGTAAATTTGATCAACTATTAATATCGAAGTATTCGAATATTAACGTTCACAAGTCACTTAGCAGGTGGTATGACATTTTGGCCAAATTTATCGCTTACTTGATTTCGGTAAAATCCAATTTTACTTTGTTAAGCATTACCCGATTGTGACTTTTATTTATACTAATTCTCTTCGTCAAAACTATATCACTTTGAACTTATGGAATTTGGTAACGGCCAAAATTCTAATATCTTCCATATTCAACTCTATAGTCTAAACACAAAGTCCTTGGTTCAATAATAATAATTATTATTAACCGAAATACTCTAGCAAGAGATTTTGATGTTGAGTTTACTTGAGCTGACCGTGATATTAACCTCATATAACTAAGGAGATTAATCATCTCTTGAATAGTGTTTCCCTTTCAATACTTTCACTCAACCCAACTAGAGTCACTCGATGGATGTCATGTCATGATTTGACTATTCAAAGTGGAGCTTTCATATTGAAGATTGACAGTATTCTTAAGTCAAGAGAACTGTGTAAATCAGTCATGTTTGACCTTAGTTATATTAACCAACTAAAAACTATCGAGTGGGTTGTTTCATAGTTATCCAATAACTATCAATATGCAACTCATAGGTGCCTCCAACAGTCATGAGTAATACACTGCTCGACATTTAGAGAGAGTTACGTACTCTAGTCTCAACGGATACATCGATACCTAGTCTCGATGCATCTTGATTAGGAACATTTAAAATGATGTGTTTATTATATTATGATACAATACTCATGATTACAACTATTTATACTTATTATTACAAATACACCATTTATGAATTTTCTATTAAATATATTTTAATTAAATATTTAATTATTTATAAATCATTATAACAAATATATAACAGAAAGAAAAACATCTTTATTACAAACAAGAATTGATTACAAATTTAATTAATTTACAATAAATTATGGAATTGCTCCTAGGGCATACCCCTAGCTTTATCAAACAGACTGTATGTAGAAAGTGCAGTAAGAAAGGCTACATAGCGAAGTATTGCAGAACGGGCACATGAAAGATAAAGTCTACCACTGCAACCAATTTGGACACATGAAGTGCCAATGCCTAGCTTTAGGCCAAAGTGGACCGGTCATTTAAGCTTACGCAATATAAACGACCCTAGTTATAGCAGACCGCAAGCAGCACCAGACAAGGGGAAGAAGGTCATCATGAAAGGTACATTGCTTATTCCTGATTTTCCTATTTAAACTCTTTTTGATACGGGAGCATCACGTGCCTCCATAGCCAGTAGACTAGTAGATGAATTACAATTAGAAACTCACATTGTGCATGACTTTATGGTAGTTTCGAATTCTATTGGGGGATCAACCTAGTTTACAATAATTTGTCAAAACCTTAAATTTGTTGCATGTTGTGTGGAACTTCTTTGTGATGCATATGTATTTAGTTTCTCGGGGTATGGGCTGGTTTTGGGAATGGATGGATGTCACACTATGGGGCATTGTTATATTGTGGTAGTAGGGTGGTCAGGATGAGGAGCAGTGTGGGCGAGACTTAGACGTATATTGTGAGCCTGATAGATCCATGATGTTGAGTTACCTATATTCACTAGACCTATCACATGATGAGTCAGTATTAGTCCTGATAGTTCAGGAATTCCCAGACGTTTTTGCAGAAATTTCAGGTTTACATTCCCGAAGGAAAATCGAATTTATGATTAATTTCGAGAAGGATGCAAGGCCTATTGTTATGCCACTAAGACATATGGCTCCGAGAGAAAGGAGGAAGTTAGATAAGCAAATTTCTGAGTTATCATAGAAAGGCTTTATACGTAGGAGTATTTGGAATGGGTGCCCCGGTAGTGCTCACCACTAAGGCGGATGGTTCTTTAAGGCTATGTGTCTATTATCGAGAATCAAACAAGTTGACGAAGAAAAATTGTTATCCATTACCTCGCATAGATGATCTATTTGATCAGCTAGTAGGAGAGAGAATATTTTCTCAACTTGACATGGCCACTGGTTTCCATTGGTTGAGAGTGGTAGTGATAGTATTGGAAGTCTGCTTTTCATACGTCGGACGGATTATTCCAATGGTTAGTCATGTCTTTTGGACTGACTAATGCTCCAGTCTATTGTATGATTCGATGAGTAAAGTATTTAAAGAGCAGTTAAATAAGTTCATGGTAATCTTTGTTGATGATGTCCTTGTTTATTTGAAAAACGAAGAAGATCATATAAAGCATTTGAGGATTGTTCTAGATGTATTGAGGAGGCATCAATTAAAAAAGCAAAATTCTCCGAGTGTCATTTTTGGAGGGAAGAAGTTCGCTTTTTAGACTATGTTGTTTTTGAGCGTGTGTATCATCCTTTCTTCTAGAAATGAATTAAAAAATAACTAGATAAAGGGTCGTCAAATACTCCAGTTGTGCCTAACATGTGAAATAGATGCATATGAATGTTATGCTCTGTTTAGAATACAATCTTAAAATGCAAAGTTCTAGAACTTCAACATACAATCAGAAAAACTTCCAAGAAAACAGCAGTAGCAATTGCAAAAGGAGCTTAGCGTGCAACGACAATGCAAAGACGTATACCCAAACGAAAAGTTAATTTCCATTCACGACCCACGTAACAAGCTACACCAATTAAGAGGTGTAGAACAATTAGTTCGATGGCTGTTGTATAACCATTTCTTCTCTTTAACTTTTCTACCATTAAAACTTAATTAAATTCAGTAAAAATATAATTAAATTATATTGAATTTATATTTCATATTATAAATTTGATACTTTTTTCACAGCACTTTCAGAAATTAATTCAGGAGTGGTTTTGTGAATAAGAACACAGCCGATCAGGAAGCTTTATAGTCTTCAAACTTCATTATATCTCTAAGACTAACCTAATATCTCTAAGACTAACCTAGCACAACTTAAAAGCTCCAACTCGTTTCACTAAACGGTGGTAGGGCAATTATCATCTTAAGGAAATCATTGCAATAAACGTGCTTTTGAAGCAAACTCCATTATGGAAATCAGTACGACTGCCGCTGTTTCATAACTGCCGCTGTTTCATAGCAGTACAATTTTGTTCACACTTTTTTTAAAGTGTGAACAAAACACTTTCCTTCCATTGGAGAGATTTGGAAAGTCAAATATGAGACCCCCTAAATTCCTCCAATAAGAGTCAGTGTTTTGTTCACACTTTGAAAAAAAGTGTGAACAAAATCACTCTCGTTTCATAGTGCCCGAAAACGCACTGGATCCTGAGATAATTATCTGACGCAAACTCCCATCAAACGGGCTGGTGTAATTAAAGGTTTATAAAAACTAACTGCCAACTTGTAAACCAAAATTCAAACCGATGACAAATGCATCAAGTTATACAAATAATAAATTATAGGTTTTTGATATTACAGTGCCTAGCTGCCAGCAGCATGATATACTAAGCAGCATTATTGAATGGGGTCTGGCCTATTTATAACCTTGTTTCCTTGTGTGCTTAAAAGAATTCACTTATATTTCTTCAGACAATAATAATATGCAGTACAAACTTTTTATCTAAGCAAAATCCAGATGCTGCCATCAAATTAACAAACTGAAAACGAAGCAAATAAACTGTTTTCACTCAACATTATAGCTCATAAATTTACTTTACAATTCCTTAACAAAATCAGGTTGGTTCGTAATGGATCGAACCCAAGCCCACTTATGATCAGCAACATCCACCACATTCTTTCCAACGGCAACTTCCTCAACTGGAATATAAGCATAATTTCCATTAATCGGGCCAGACACAAACCCGGTATAGCCCGCCATAACTCCGTGAATAGACGAATGAGCCAACAAAGTACAGTACAAACTATCGGTTGCATTTGCAGGAACTGCTCTTATCATGTATGTGGGATCGATGAACTTCACTGTAAGTAGTTCTCCTTTGTGTTCCCTCTCCCACCATTTTTTGAGCTCCGATTTCAGCCATGGACCAACGTCTAAGAAAACTGGATTTCCTGATTCGTCCTTTTCTTCTTTTTGGGCATCGGTTCTTGGTATTATGTCTTGGCCGGCGCCTTCTGCTACCACTATCACTGCATGCCCATTTTGTTTAAGCCTTTGACCAAGAAATTCAAAGAGCCCACCTGAAAAATAAAAATAAAAATGGCCCTGAAATGAGTAAATGGAAGAGGTTTATATATTATTAAATATATGATAATTTAGTTGGTACTCTCCTTTGTATGTGCATTGAATAAATATTCATTTCATGAACCTGCTGTTGGCACAAATTTTGACCAGGCCAGCCATGACTGCAGGACAAGTAATATGTGCACACCATGAACCTAAAATATGATTAACATAACTTTTGTCCTTTAAAAAGTACTGTTTAACTTCGTGAAAATTTTCATAACAATTAGTAGCAAGTATTTTTGAATCATGCCAAGAACCACTAGTCTAATATTAAGGCTTGAACATGGATCAAAAGGTCTTGATTTTGAAACTTCTAGACATCAACGGCCAACAAGGCTGGCTTAGTGGTTGGTATTAATGGACTCTAAGAACAAAGCTCACGAGTTCAATCCCCAAGGTCGACACTGGTCGGCATTAATGAACCATATTAAAAAAAAAAAAACTTCTAGGCATCTATTATTAGATTTTCTTTTACTTTTAAAGAAATAGCAATTACATTTTTTTAAGAAAAACTAAAATAAAAAACACTAACTTTAAGTGGAACACTTTGTACTTTCAACAGTAGCAATAAACAAGTAAGAAATGTATGGATTGTGGACCTCTTATGTGTGTGTGCGCACCCTGTGTGTGGGCGTGGGTGAGCGGGCGTTTGCGTGTGCACACGCGCACACGCACTACATATATGGAATCATTTGTGTAAACCGAATTTATAAGTGAAATCCTACATCAGTTAAGTGGTTAAATAAAAAGACTACATCCATCCAACAATCAACGAATGAATCAACATTGCATTTTGATACCTTTGCCTTCCAAATAGAAATCATTCTCAGGAATCAAACAGCAATCAACATCGCGACTGCTGAGAGTGGCATGTAGAGCAATATGCCCTGTACTTCGACCCATGAGCTTCACTAGCCCAATGCCATTCACAGCGCTCTCTGCCTCCACAAGGGCTGCACTTATTGCCTGTTGAGCCATCTCAACTGCTGTTTGAAACCCAAACGAGCGGTCTATGATGCCCACATCATTATCCACTGTTTTTGGTAGACCAGTTATTGATATGTTGAGTCTGCGGCGCTGAACTTCTTCAAAAATCTTTACTAATCCTCTCATTGTACCATCACCACCAATGCAATATACCTGAGTAACATGACATTAAAGAAAGGGCAAATTATTTAAAACATGTAATATACACTGAAGCAATGTGATCTGAAAACATTTGTACATTATGGACTTTGCCATATAGAGTGTTTAAGTCACCTTTAATCATACGAGCAACAAAAAGGAAACATTTGTTTCCCCATTATAGAATTTGATGCAATGGAGAAATATCCATAAAATGCACAAGTTCTAGGAAATTGAATATTCACCTGCATGTCTCACAAGAGTGATCATTGCTTAATGCCAATGGCAATGCTGGATCCCTCTGGTAAGCTAAATGCAAATTTTCTCCTTACAAATTCTATATTATCCTTATAATTGATTACCAACCATCGGAATGGTAAAAATAATAATCCATTTATGCTCCTAATTTACAGACAAATGCAAATTTAAACCGACAACAACACAACAGTTCAAGGGATCACTGGATGGTAGATATCTTAATCAGGTTAAAATGTATTACATATTAGCATATTATTGAACAAACGCAGAACTACTACATCAATGATTAGAGCACTATTACATCCCCGGATCATTTCAAATGTTACCATTGTACATTTGAACCACCTCTTATTGTATTAGAACATTTAATGAAATGGAATGACAGAAAACTTGTACTCAATCACCTATCACAAATTAAATTGAACGGTGTTTGCGTCAATCATGGCACAAACACCCAATAGATTTTCGAAGGGAAGAAAATTGAAGAAAAGTAAATGAAAACGAGTAAAAACAATACACACAAGGTTTATAGCGATTCGTCCGATCGATGCCTAATGTTTTTTTCGATTATATTGCTGTTTTGCAAGTACAGTTCATATGGATCGATACCACTCCATAGATGATTACAAGAAAATATGTAATGACAGTAGGGAAACTACAAGATTCTCGAAAATTCTAGTTTAGTAATTTTATAAAATAGTAATATATGCACGTCACGGGCTTACAAATCTCGTAATCAATATTAAGATTTGCCCAAACTCTGCAACGCAATAAATAAACATTCAAAACCTCAAACCAAGAATCCAACTCAATTAAACCGTAATAAAACCTGATTAAACCCTCTCATCTCAATAGCATCCACAATCCTCTTCAGATCGAACCCACCTCTGGAAGTAGCAAGAACGGTCCCACCCCTCTTATGCCAATCATGCACCATCTTCGGATCCAACTTAACGGGTTCGCCCGTGTAAAACCCACGGTAGCCGGACACGATCCCGTAGATGTCCCGTACCCCATAGAGCTCCCACAGCCCTACCA
Source organism: Allium fistulosum (assembly GCA_030737815.1). Classification (NCBI taxonomy): domain Eukaryota; kingdom Viridiplantae; phylum Streptophyta; class Magnoliopsida; order Asparagales; family Amaryllidaceae; genus Allium; species Allium fistulosum. The sequence continues at coordinate 452,780,408 of CM060906.1, read as the reverse complement.
CCAGCTCCCTTAACACCGTGTTCATCCCAGGGCACAACCCGCCACACGTCACCACCACCGCCTTCACCTGGACCGGATCAAACTGGATCGCCTTTCGAGGCCCGGCCCGTGGGTAGGCGGTGTTCTGTTGGATCTGGGCGCTGCTGGTGTCGAAGAGAATTTGACGTATGACGATGTCGGAGGGGGCGATGTAGAAGGAGGGTAGCGGGTGGTAGAGTGGGTTCTTCGTGAGGGGATTGGGGTGGGCAGGCGAGGAGTGTACGGTGGGGAGTGTGGTGATCTTAATCGGTGGGAGTATAAAGTTACCATTTTGGGCTGATGACATTGCTGGTCAGGTATTTTTGCTGCAGAAAGAAGATGATTCGTGCGAGGGACTAAAAATTGATACAGTGACACGGGTGTTGTTTGTTAATTATAGGAGAAGATGACACGTTTCATTACGTTGGGATTTTTCCAGATTATATTATAAAATATCAATTACCGAATCTTTTGCCAAATATGAACAGCAAAATTTACTCAAAAAAACTGCGATCTCATCTCATTTTATCTTCACTAAAAGCGAAAATCTTTCTCAATGAGGCGGGCGGTAACATCCTGTTCATTTCAACCCTACTATTTTATTTTCTTACGCCATATCGATTTCATAGTAAAATCTTTCTCAATGAGGTGGCACACAGTTTTATTTGCCACTATGGTTGCAATAATATTCAAAGATTGGTTTTCACCTAATAATTCTGCAGGTGGATTACTTTTTTGTTTTAAATATTCATTATAATGTATGTCGACGGAATCAAACTCAATACTTTAGAGCAAAAACTCCAGCTAGGAACCTTATTAATTGAAACGGTAGTTAGACATTTTTTGAAATGCTTTGTCTTTTTTTTTTTAAATTTTATGTACTACGTAAGAGTGTAGTTTGCACCATTGTAGTCACATACGTTAGGAAATGAAAATATTGATAAAAGAAAAATATATTCATATATAATAGACTATATTATTTTTGAAACAACAAGAACAAAAAGCTGATCGTACACCCTTTTATTTGTCATTTATCATGTTACAGAGCCGATCGTGTCGGTATATCGCTATCCAAACTGTTGCAAAGAACCCAAAATTGTCATTAGTTAATTTCGATTTTAGTATACATACAGTTTGAGCGTAAAATAAAGTTTAAGGCTCCGTTTGAGAGTTTTATAGTATCGCTTATGACAGGTTTTGAAAGTGTCTGTTTTGATCATAAACGATGGTAGCGGTTTTGATTGGTTTACATCAACTGTAGTTATAACCGATCAATGCATGTTTGAGAGTTTAACATACACGGTTTTGAGATTTTCCACTAAAGTAATGTTGCATGTATATATATCATTATATTTATTCTCTAGTTTTGTGAAGATTAATTCTACAATATAATTAGTAGAGGTATAATTGGAAAAAAAAGTTATAACCTCTCAAAACATCCAATTTGATGGATTGAAAATTATCATCAAAATTACACTGCATCGGTTTTTACCAGTTTTATAACCAACAACAACCGGTGTGGAAAAAAACTTACAAACAAGGGTTATGATTGATAGAGTTAGGGGTATGTCATGAGGCAATTATGTAATTTGTTACATATATTTAACTCGTTGATCAATCTTGTTCGAAATAAAGGTATTTTCTTTCTATTATATACTTGATATAATACGGTTATATTAATTAATTAATTAAATTAAAAGTATATTTAATAGAAAATCCGTAAATGGTATGTTTTTGTGATAGTGGTTACAAAGTGTTGTAACCGTGAGTAATTTATCACAATGAAATAAATGTATCATTTTAAATGTTCCTAGTCAAGATGCATCGAGGTTGGATATCGATATATCTGTTGAGACTAGAGTACATATCGCTCTCCAAATGTTGGGCAGTGTATTGCTCATGACTGATGGGTGCACCAAGGGGTTATGTACTGATAGTTATTCGATAACTATTGAATGACTCACTCGATAGTTTTCTATTGGTTAATATAACTAAGGTTAAGCAGAGAATATCGATGTGACTAATTTACACAGTTCTCTCGACTTGATAATACTGTTGATCTTCAATGTGCAAGCTCTGCTTTGATTATAGTTAAATCGTGGCACGGTGTGACGCCCCACCTCTATACTCACACTAACCAAGGACACTACTGGGTAATGCCGTCAATTAGTGCGAAGAATAAGGTTGTTGAGGAGCGACCAACTGTATAATTGATTTGAGCGAGAACCGATATGTCAAACAGTATGTCATGCATTTCATTTGAAGAGGAAATTCACCATATCCAATCCAAACTTAAATCTACTACACGGTGGCTAAGTGGCCTTCGGAATCAATATAAAATAAGCACAACACAAAATCAGTCACAAATATTCATATCACTAAGGCGGAAACAGATATGAATATAACACATAGAAATGAACATCATAGTGGTGGTCATACCAGATCCATTACATCATAAAAGAATAGGTATAAGTGCTAGACAAAAGAATATGTATACATCAAGGAGTCTCTATCTCGAATGTATAAAAACAAAAACTACTAAGCTAAAGTAGTTAGCCAAAAGTCAGAAGCTAGTCGCAGCTAAGAAGTCAAGTGGAAGCACCTGAAATACCTCGGTCTGACCCGAGTATTATTTAAGAAGAAAAATAATAAACGGATCGGTCTATTTATAACTATCATGTAAGATGAGATAGGATAAAAGATATGACAAATATATATATATATGATAACAACAAAAATCATACAATACCTCAAATTTTCTCAAACACCAAAAGAATTTCATATTATTTATTTTATTCACCAAGTCACAAATATTGATAAAGCTTATCTAAGAAAATCACAAATATTGGTGAAACACAAACTCCAGAAATCATCAATTAGAAATTCAGAAATCACAAAAAGAGGGAGGCATATCATAAACGGGAGCATGAAAACTCACCAACACGTGTATCACAAACGAGATGTTATCCCATGGGTCGCTAACACATGGAGCCGGTGCCACGACGTAGTACAGCGATACGCCCGTGGAACCTGAAACTCAAATAAGCCGGAAAAACGATGTAGTACAGCGATACGCCCGATGAACCTGAAACTCAAATAAGACGGAACAACGACGTAGTACAGCGATACGCCCGATGAACCGAACTCAAATAAGCCGGAACAACGACGTAGTACAGCGATACGCCCGATGAATCGAACTCAATAAAACGGTTAAAAGACCATGGGTCGTTAGCCCATAAAAATGAAACGAAGCTCTACAGAACGGGGTATAGTCCCCCACGCGGACAAAGAGACATCGCACATCACTAGTCTAAATTCCCAAATGATCTTCATTGATCAATAAGAAGTGTAAATTACACTAAGCTAGTAAATAAATGAGTTTAGCTTCATGTCCCATAACCACTGGCTTAACTTAAATATTTACGAACAAATTGTAGATTTCCACTCGAAAATTACCACGAGATTTCAATCGAACAAGTCCAAGAATTAACCGACGAAGTAAACGCAAGCGTTCATACCACTTGTTTTGCTAAGTCGTTTAATTGGATTTCTCATAAGAATGAGGTAAAGGTTTGTATATACTAATAGATTGGAAAACGGTTTTTAAAAACGGGCTTTGTATTGAAGTTAATGTTGAAATCATTTTTGTGAAAGAGTTTGAGTATTTACTACTAGTATAGAAACCTTTGTATTTTAAAGTGACAAAACACAGAAATGATTGTAAAAACAATCTATCACCAAAAATTCACATTCGACGACGTGAATTAAAACCATAAAAATCGATATCAAATCATCAAATGGATATACCCAAAAATCCAGAAAAGAAGTCATCAAAGTTAATATTAAATGATAACAACTAACCGGATCAACAAAAATCGATAAAAATTGAAAATCCACTCAAAAATAGGAAAAATTCAACAGGACCAAACGTCTGGTAGGTTTAGCCAGACGTCTGAACCTGGATTCTTGAAATTTATATATGTTTTCTCCTTTTTCTTTTTAATTCCAGAAGCCTCCCAGACGTCTGACCGGTTGAACCAGACGTCTGGTTCTTGGCTTTGGATTTTATATTTTTCCGTCGTTACTTTTTTTTCTTCTGGTGCCCTAACCAGACATCTAGGTTCTTCAACCAGACGTCTGGTTGCCTGTACTGGGCAACAGTTTGCCTAGGCCATTAATGGCCAAATCAATTCGGAAGCAATCGGACGAGCGACGGAGACTAGGGATTTATGCAAAGCGACAACTCAGTCCTATAGGCTCTTCGATACGCCTCAAATAACATGTCCAAACATCCATAGTAGGATTTTCATAAATTTTGACTTCAAAACCAAAAATTGGAAAATTCACCAAATCAATTCAAATCAAAAGCAATTGGACATGAAATATATATTATGAATTCATACCTAACAACGATGAAAGCTATAGACATAGATGTGAGTTCAAGAACTCACCTTTAAACTCAAATATAGAAATGAGAAGCTCTTAAACAAGCTAAGATTGATTTCTCTTCAACAACACCTCTAGAATCTTCAATCTATTATCAAATGCAATGAATTTCCTAATTTAGGTTATAGGAAAAATCAAGAATTGAAGAGGGATTGAGATGGAGAAGATGAAGAGGATGCTTTCCTAAGCTTCTCCTTGATTTTAGAACTTAAATTTGAATTTCCTAAGAAAACTAGGGCTTAGGAATTTCTAATCTTCCCTATTTTTCCCATTTTTCCTTTAGCTTGAGTGTTAGGAATTATTATGAGTAGAATGAATCAAGGGGAGAGGAGTTAGGGTATTTGGTAGAAGAGTTTGAGTTAGCTTATTGGGTTAATGGGCTAGAACCCAACCCAAAGCCCAAATGAAAATACCAAAATCCTAATCAACTCCAAACATATCGATGTTTATACTTAAACAAGTTGTAAACATCGTTTTAAAATCAATGGAAGTGGTCTCGATTCCAAATTCGACTATTTACAAAAAGTCACATTTCGAACTTTAAATTCAACTAATGATGTTATATTTAAATAAAACATTTAAATATATAATCGTAAAATATGCGGGTTGTTACCGGCGTCCATCGAACGGCTATAATTGGGTCGAGTAGAAGCATTGGAAATGAAATACTATTCAAGAGAGTATTCGTCTCCTTAGTTATATGAGGTTAGTATCACGGTCAACTAAAGTCAACTCGAAGTCAAAGTCTCTGGTCATAGCATTTCGGTTAATAATAATTGTTATTATTGAACCAAGAACGTTGTGTTTGGACTATAAAGTTGAATGTGGATGATATTGGAATTTAGATCATTACCAAATTCCATAAATCCAAAGTGATATAGTTTTGACGAAGAGAATTGGTGTAAATAATTATCACTATTAGGTACCGCTTATAATAAGTAAAATTGGATTTTACTAAAAGGTGTGTAAGCGATAAATTCGGCCAAAATGTCACACCACCTGCTAAGTGACGTATGGACTTTAATATTCGAATAGTTCGATATTAGTCGCTGACTCAATTTATACCTTTGAGTCGCACAACCATAATGATGAATTCTTTGAAAAACCACATGATTTAATTAATTTATAAAATGTTGTAAATTGATTAAATTAATTGATATTTGAGAAATATTAATTGTTATTTTTTTGATGTTTGGAAGTTTTTTGTAATTATTTTAATGCATTTATGAAAGTTATACTTGTGCGCATTGATATACGATGTTGATATAATTTAAAGATGATTGCATGAAATGATTTATTGAAATTTTTATCATTTGATGACATGATTTATGGAAATTTTATGTCATTTAATGACATGATTTGTGGAAATGTTATGTCATTTGATGACATACGTGTAAAGAAAGGATTGGAGAGAGAGAAACAATCAAGAGAATTAAATAGGGAAGTTTTAATTAAATAAGGGGAAATTTTCGTTCTTTCAAATAAAACATATTCTCTAATTCATTTTGTATGTACAATTCATTTTCCTTCTCATTTATTATTTCTCTTTCTCTCCTCCTAAATTTTCATGGTAGAAATTATAAAAAACGAATTTTCAAAATCTTTCAACTCCAAATAAAAAGATCAAATAAAACAAAACAAAAGTGGTTCGTCCATCTCTTGCAATGATAGAATGTAGAGCTTGAAGATCTGAGGAGATATCATCATTCAAGGTGTGATTTCTAGGCAACATCCTATGGTGATTCAATCGGATCTAGAAGCACTCTTCATTCAAAGGTGCAAATCAAAGGCAACATCAACAAAGTGTGTTTTAAGGATGGGGTAGTAACGTATGTCATTTTCTATATATAGATAGTGATTTTCCAATGTTTGAGGGAAATTTAATTTGACTTTCATAATTTATATGATGTATTAATGTCTTTCTTAATTAAAAAATTGTTTATGAAGATTGAATTATTTGTTGAATGATATGATTGAGCTTTTATTTAGTAGATCAAAATTAAATTTGTTTATATTTTAAAATAACATTTAAGTGTAGATCTATGTTTTAAACATTCCAATTAAATTGTAATTCTTCAGATCTGAATGTTTACATGTTCGAATTGATTAGTTACTTTTCTTTACTTTGTTAAATTGAAACTTATATATTTTAAAATAAAATGTTTTATTTTAGTTTTATGTTTTAACATTTAATTTAAATTCCATTTCTTTAAATTTAGAAATTTATATTTTCATGTTGATTGATTGAATTATATTTAAAGTTAAAAATGAAATTTATATAAAATCAATCCAATGTTTCATTTGTAGATCTATGTTTTAATCTTTCATAACAAAGTGTAATTTTAGTTTTGAATTTTAATACATGTATGTATGTTTGCATGTATTACTTGCACTTTTTATTGCATTAGATATTTACATCTTTATCTTTATCTTTACTACTAATAAAGAGAATTCATTGAATAGATTTACTCGGTGTCTTTTTGAAATTCCAAACATACCCTTTTACATCTCATAGAGAAATAGTATTCAAATATGGAAATACAGCTTGTTAATTTCTAAGTACAACTGTTAGTCACCATGGAGAACTACATTGTGTATTCACAAGACGAAGTATCCGAGTGTACCATATTGTTCGTAATTTAGGTGGGAGTTCATCGGTCGAAGTTTTGCCTGATTCCAAGTTAGTATGAAGAAGTTATTGCAGTCTGAACAAAAAAAATAGCGGCTTCTGCACTAGGCAGAGTTCAAATATGGGGATGTGGTAGCCCGTTATTTTTAAAGTACAATTGTCAGTCACCATGGAGAACTACAGTGTGCGTTCATAAGATGAAGTATTCGAGTGTTCCATATTGTCTGTAATTTAGGTGGGAGTTAATCGGTCGAAGTCTCACTGGATTTTGAATTAGTATGAAGAAATTATTTCAGTCTGAACAAAAAAAATAGCGGCTTCTGCACTAGGCGGAGTTCAAATATGGGGATGTGGTAGCATATTATTTTCCAAGTAAACTGTCAGTCCCCATAGAGAACTACAGTGTGTGTTCACAAGATAAAGTATCCGAGTGTACAATACCGTAATTTAGGTGGGAGTTCATTGGTCAAAGTTTTTCCTGATTTTGAGTTAGTATGAAGAAGTTATTGCATTCTGAAGAAAAAAAATAGCAACTTCTAAGTACAACTATTAGTCACCATGGAGAACTACAGTGTGCGTTCACAAGATGAAGTATCCGAGTATTCCATATTGTCCGTAATTTAGGTGGGAGTTAATCGGTCGAGGTCTCGTCGGATTTCGAATTAGCATGAAGAAGTTATTGCAGTCTAAACAAAAACAATAGCAGCTTCTACACTAGGCAGAGTTCAAATATAGGGATGTGGTAGCATGTTATTTTCTAAGTAAACCGTCAGTCCTAATGGAGAACTATAGTGTGCGTTCACAAGAGGAAGTATCCGAGTGTACCATATTGTCCGTAATTTAGGTCGAAGTTCATCAATCGAAGTTTTGCCAGATTCCAAGTTAGTATGAAGAAGTTATTGCAGTATGAAGAAAAAAAATAGCGGCTTCTACCTAGGCGGAGTTCAAATATGAGGATGTAGCCTATTATTTTCTAACTACAACTATTAGTCACCATGGAGAACTACAGTGAGCGATGAAGTGAGGATATAGCCTGTTATTTTCTATGTACAACTGTTAGTCACCATGGATAACTACAGTGTGCGTTCACAAGATGAAGTATCTGATGTACCATATTGTCCGTAATTTAGGTGGGAGTTCATCGGTCGAAGTTTCGTCTGATTTCGAGTTAGTATGAAGAAGTTATTACAGTATGAACAAAAAATAGCGGCTTCTGCCTAGACGGAGTTCAAATACGAGATGTAGCCTGTTATTTTCTAAGTACAACTGTTAGTCACCATGGAGAACTGCAGTGTGCGTTCACAAGATGAAGTATCTGAATATACCATATTGTCCGTAATTTAGGTAGGAGTTCATCGGTCGAAGTTTTGCCTGATTCAGAGTTAGTATGTAGAAGTTATTGCAGTCTGAAGAAAAAAAATAGCGGCTTCTGCCTAGACGGAGTTCAAATATGAGGATATAGCATGTTAGTTTCTAAGTACAACTATTAGTCGCCATGGAGGACTACAGTGAGCGTTGAAGTGAGGATATAGCCTGTTATTTTCTAAGTACAATTATTAATCACCATGGAGAACTACGGTATATGTTCATAAGCTGAAGTATCCGAGTGTTCTATATTGTCCGTAATTTAGGTGGGAGTTCATCGATCGTAGTTTCGCTCGATTCCGAGTTAACATGAAGAAGTTATTGCAGTGTGAACAAAAAAAATAGCGGCTTCTGCCTAGGCGGAGTTCAAATACGGGGATGTAGCCTGTTATTTTCTAAGTACAACTGTTAATCACCATGGAGAACTATGGTATACATTCACTAACTGAAGTATCTAAGTGTACCATATTGTCTGTAATTTAGGTGGGAGTTCATCGGTCGAAGTTTTGCCTGATTCAGAGTTAGTATGAAGAAGTTATTGCAGTCTAAAGGAAAAAATAGCTACTTCTGCCTAGGCGGAGTTCAAATATGAGGATGTAGCTTGTTATTTTCTAAGTACAACTATTAGTTACAATGGAGAACTACAGTGAGCGTTGAAGTGGGGATATAGCCTGCTATTTCCAAGTACAACTGTTAATCACCATGGAGAATTACGGTTTTCATAAGCTGAAGTATCCGAGTGTCCTATATTGTCCGTAATTTAGATGGGAGTTCATCGGTCATAGTTTCGCCCGATTCCGAGTTAGTATGAAGAAGTTATTGCAGTATGAACAAAAAAATAGCAGCTTCTGCCTAGGTGGAGTTCAAATACGGGGATGTAGCCTGTTATTTTTTAAGTACAACTGTTAGTCACCATGGAGTACTATGGTATACGTTCACTGGATGAAGTATCCGAGTGTACCATATTCTTCGTAATTTAGGTGGGAGTTTATCGGTCGAAGTTTTGCCTGATTCCGAGTTAGTATGAAGAAGTTATTGCAGTCTGAAGAAAAAAATAGCGGCTTCTGCCTAGACGGAGTTAAAATATGAGGATGTAGCATGTTATTTTCTAAGTACAACTATTAGTTACCATGGAGAACTACAGTGAGCGTTGAAGTGGGGATATAGCCTGCTATTTTCTAAGTACAACTGTTAATCACCATGGAGAACTATGGAATACGTTCATAAGTTGAAGTATCCGAGTGTTCTATATTGTCCATAATTTAGGTGGGAGTTCATCGGTCGTAGTTTCGCCCGATTCTGAGTTAGTATGAAGAAGTAATTGCAGTATGAACAAAAAAATAGTGGCTTCAGCCTAGGCAGAGTTCAAATACAGGGATGTAGCCTGTTATTTTCTATGTACAACTGTTAGTCACCATGAAGAACTACGATATACATTCACTAGATGAAGTATCCAAGTGTTACTTATTGTCTGTAATTTAGATGGGAGTTCATCGGTTGAAGTCTCGCCTGATTCCAAGTTAGTATGAAGAAGTTATTGCAGTCTGAACAAAAAAAATAGCGGCTTCTACCTAGGGGAGTTCAAATATGGGGACGCTACTATCAACTACTTTCACAGGTACAACTTTTCATGCACATTGTGATTAAATGCAAGCCCACCTGGGCGTGCATATGTACTCGTATGAATAAAAGGAATTTTAACAACAAAGCAAAGTTTTGAAATTGACTGTAATAACTATCTAATTTATATTATTAGAAAGCTTTGATTGAATTCCATATATACATATTTGGATCTACTTGTATGTGTTCATATAAAATTTATTTTTCTTTACATATATTATCATAGTATGAAATCATTTCTCTTTTTTAATTAAGACAATAATGTATACATACAATTCATTGTTTACTTTTTATATTCTTACATTATGGCACCTATTGATTGTCCTTAATATGTTGCATTAATTAAGTTTACTAAAAGGGAAACTGTATCAATCACCCTTGTCATCCCTTATTTATTTCCATTTCAATTCCAATGTAATAACCATTCATATTGTTCATGTTTATTTTATGTATACATATCGATTACCACTGACTATGCACACTCCCTGTATGCTGCACTTGTACAATATTTACTGTGAATATATTTATAATTCATGTCATATTTAGATTAGTCATTAATGTTATTTTATCAATCGATTATTTAATTTAATTAAAAGAATGAAATGAAAAGCTTCCTTCTCTAACTAAATATTAGATTCCTCATTAATTGAATAATTTAAGAGAAAGGAAATGAAAAGTTTGCTTCTCTAAATAAATTTATGCCCCCTCATTAGTTGAATAAGTTAAGTGAAAAAAATGAAATGTTTCCTTCTCTAAATAAATTTGAAAAGTAAACGTTACACACAAATTTGTATATAAAAGTATATTTGATATACTCTAACTTACATACACGTTAAATTAAAGTGAAACTTTTTTTAAGAAGTTAAATAAAATATTGACTTTTTTTAAAAGTAACTTAGAAAAGTTCCAAATGAATTTAGACTTCATAGGCCCATTAAATATCCAAAATGGTTAAATTTTTTGAAATTAACCCATTTCTTCCTCTGCGGGCTGACCCAGTTCCAACAATGATATCAGAGCCCAATAGCCTATGTGGTCTAAATTAGTCATGCTAGGGCTAACTAATTAAGCTTGTGCACCTAGTACGGTTTCTAGAAAGGTGATGTATGGGATTGGAATTGGGTAATCAAGTACCATGTCCTACCTAGTTACCTGCCTGGCCTAAAAGGTGATATGAGTCCAAAGGCTGCCCCTAATAGAAAAGGCCCAATTTGAATTAGGCCTTGGGCTAATTTTCAAAATAGTTTTAAAAATCAAGACTATATTTTAAATTTAAAAGTTAAATTTAAATAAAAACATCTTTATTATAAAAGGTTGTAATATAACATAAATTTTCAAAATGTTTGAAAAGGTAATGAAAATTTTAAAATGTTTGAAACTGTTTAAATATCAATTTCAAATTTTAAAATTTATTACTAAGATTAATAAAATAAATTAATTAAATAAGCTAATTAATTAATACTTATATGCATGTATTATATATGTTGATATATGTTATGTTATTTAAAAGTGTTTAATAACGTAAGTGCACATGTATGTATGTAAGATAAATTTTGAAATTGATATAATTTAATTAAAATTGTTTAATTAAATAAATTAATTAAAGGTTAATTAATTAAATAAAAATAGAAATATATAAAATATAGGTGTTACAATATAAAGGCTATAGTATACGCTATAAAGGTTATAGTAGATATGTCAAATATAAAAGTTTAATTGGAATACTAATAAAAAATTAATTAAAGAGTTAATTAATTAAATAAGATTTAATTAATGAAGTACTATGCATAAGACTATCATATAAGTAATATGGAAAATAAAAGTTATATAACAACAAAACTTATATGATATGAATGTATAAACTAACGGTGGAACATTAAAGTAACCCAAATAGACTTCAGGAATAAAAACATACGTAAGTTTACGTATACCTTAATTTCTGATGTGTCTGACACTTGAATCACGAGGGTATTTCATAAGAAATACATTATTTAATAAGTCATATCACTCAATATAATATATTGAAGATTATGAATCTTCAATATAATGTTGTCCTCTACCATATATATATATTAATAAATTACTTGCATGCTCCTTAGTTGTTGAGCAAAATCAAGCTATGAATGTTATGTGTAGTATTCTGAATATATTGAATAGATGAGGTAAGATAACTATATGTATTTGTTGAGCAAACTCAAGGTACATATACTATACTTAGGCCGTGACTATATGGTAGGTATGAGTGAATAATCTCTTTCGATTTGCTGAGCAAATTCAAGGTTGAAATGAGATTAGGACAAGGAAACATGGGTTAGGAGTTGTATGTGATACAACCGATAAGGAGTATCCATCGTTTGTGGGACTATGATTTGTTGAGCAAACTCAAGGACAAAATATCAAGACAGACGAGTCCTAACACCCAGTAGTGAAGTCGAAAGACTTCTATGTTTCATCTTAGGGTTTGGAGAGACATAAAAGACTAGTGGGAGTCTTATTAGAAAAATGAAATGGTAACATTTAACCTTTCTAATATTGTAAGAACATATGCTAAATAATATTATAATTATCTACAATGATAAATTTGTGCATTTAATATGATCGATAAAACGTTTATCAATTAATATATACAAATGAACTGAATTGAAAATTGACAAATGGAAATATAATATAGTACTCACTATTAAATGCCTATTGCATGTTAATGTTTTCTATACCCATGCAAGTGCCTAATTTTTACAACTACTTAATACATTCATAAAATGATCACTTACGTGTTTATTTGTTTTAGATCGTGTACTGCATTTCATTAGTTTCGGACTCTAAAAGCAATATAAGACCATGGATGGATATTTGATGCATATACTATCACATATAAATGTTATATGGTGAACGGTCATAGTCCGTAATGTATGATACTTTAATGAATATAGTTCATTCGAAATAAGCCAATAAACTGTACTATGAGATCGAGTATTCAATTTGATTGATTACATAAAAGATCATATTGTGTTAATTGTATCACAAGACCAAAACTACAAGATAGATCTAAGAACTTGATCATTGAAATGTCAGTTTAATTAGTTTATGCAAAGAGCAACATATTTGATGTCCTTAAATGTTAAGGATAATCAAATACGCTTTCGTAAAGAGTTCGTAATGATATTGTAGTAAGAGTTTTCTTTTGAATGATTTGACCATTTAGAAAGAAAAATGAATGTATAGGAGTAAATGTGACTTAAGGTATAGTTGGGATGGATAGAATGAATAGTCATTTCTTCTTCATAAATAAATAACGAAAATGAGAATTGTAATAATAGTAAAAGATACTTAACATTGGAATAAGAAATATGATTTCTATTCTGAAATGTATTTTAGTATAGAAAATTGTTTTCTATGAGATTTGTTTCTATGGGTTCAAGAAACTCTCCACTGTAAACTAGTTGCAATATATGAAATAAATAAATCTATATTAAGTGAATGATGGACCTCCGAATTTAGTACGCTATTATAGTAATGGCGGAAATAGTGGGAGCATGTCATATAGCACTTATTAACTACATCAAATTATGAAAATTGTTTTTGTAAAACGTACTGAACATTATTTATGAAATAATGACTATTTTTCGCTATCGACTAAAAAATAGACATAACTATATTTCAATATGAATATTATGAATATAAACTGTGGTGTTTGTTTTCATAACAAAATTGATGCATTGGAAAATACAAAAGTATCTAATATTATTTACAGTTATTCTGGAATTATAAACTAAGCCGTAGTTTTGAGAAAATAATTTTACTATATGATTTTGAATCGTATGATACTTGTTAATTATATCTCAAACAACAAAGGGCTATGCACCCATTTAGTGGGAGCATCATAAGAGTTGATAAACTCTTCAAATTGATACATATAGATGTATGCAATCGTGATTCTATAAATACCAAAATGGCTCCACATACTTCGTCATATTCATTAACAAGTCATCATTGACATGGACATGTGTATTTGATACACATGTATTATGTCTATGGTAAACTCATTGAATATAAAACAATATTAAAAATAATATACGATAGAAATGATTCGATTTGATCGAATGAGTGAGTATATTGGAAAAGGTTCCAAACGTACCTAAAATGAATAAAGATTCAATCTCAAAATAACTCCTTCATGTGATACATAATGATGCATTGATATGGAGTAATCGAGCTTTGTTGGACAACGTATGATTAATTGTGAGTGAAGTTGAGTTAATTTATTTCAATAAGGTAATGTACTTAATAGTAGTACACAACGTTAATATTATTTCATCTGAATAGCAATTTACAAAATCTTACAAAATAAGGGTTTATTTGAAACTCCAACATATCTTAGGCCAAAGAGTTGGCAGGTTATGCGAGTCGAAAGATTGCATGTAATAATTGTTTACGAGGGATCTTGTATGAATCTCCCTAAAATGATTTTGAAAAGGACTGTCATTGAATGACAAATTTATGTTTTGAACATAATTTATGTAAACTAAAACCAAATCAGTTTTATAAATAAAGTAATTCACAATGCATTTATGAATCCCTATTTTATTTACACTGAGAAACAATTGTTGTTTCAAGATATATCAACTTCATTATGAAGGAATTTCTTTGGGGAATTATTGATAGTTAAATGGAATTGGATACGATCCATAGATAGAACTGATTATATGAGATGAAATGAAATTAACTAACCTAAATGAACACAAAGCATTAGAATGTCTAATAAGTATTCTCGCACATCAAAGAGAAAATATGAGTTTCTTATTAATGTCGAAAATATATAATCCTCGGTTGTTTACTTAAACCATTAAGAGTGTTGACTCTATATGATATGATGCGCAAATCTGAAAGAATTCCAAGTACACTATCAAAAATATAGATTTTGGTGGTCGTAACCGAAGGAATGTGATCCGTCGGCCGAGATTGGGTCTTTATGAGAAAGACTAATGCAGTTGGAATTAAATGAGCAATTTTGGTAAGAATAATATCGCAAATTTCAATTATTGAAATTAGCATAATAGATTCGGTATTCAACATGCTTAAGTTTATTCGGATTTACTCACAAAATTATCACTTGATAAGACTTAGTTTTCTGGTACATATGTATTGAAACAAAAAATTCTAAATAACGATTTAGAATAAGTTGTTTACACATATTAACCAAAAACGTCTCGAAGTCAGTGGGAGCGATATTGAGTTTGTGAGTCTTTAAATATGGTGCAAGAAATGATATGAAAGTATCATTTTATAAGCATCAAGATTAAATAAGTATTTGATAGAAATATCAAATAGTTGGATTTTCAATCAAAGTGTAGAGGAAGCGTGTGTTCATAAGAAGGAACGTTAAAAGGTACACTGATATTTCAAAACTATAAGTAAACAACACATTGTTGACTTTAACGATGTACTTGTGTTAAAATTAGCCTTAGTTTTTTTAATACTCGATATTGGATTAATAAATTATGTCTTTTATAGTAAGTATAAAAGATGTCGGGAATGTCCCAAATGATATGCAAGGACACCTTATTAAAATGTTTAATACGGAACATGTAAGATTGATTCCTTTGCATTAGCAATAGGAATTATCATACATGTTATGTTGTCTACTATACCATGATTTGTTTATGTATTTGATACATGAAGCAAATATCAAATCCAAATTGTTATCACTAGATGGTTGTTTGAAGTGTTCTCATGTATTTATGAAATACTAGAGAATTATTTACAGAAACAAAAACACCTTATGAAGGAGCGTTCGGACTCAAACTTCATAAGTGATATTGAGTATAATATGTCAATAATAAATTCCAGTTAAGAATCTTTAAGTCGGAAATGTTCCAAATGAAAGACCATGCCTAATTCAATGAAAAGGGCTAAGTACATCGCCTGGAATAGCGCCACAATAAAGACAATGTATATAAAAATATAAATGCCCAAATTTATAACTGAGTCGATTTCAAATGTTGAGAATCTCATAACATTGTTATATGATAACAATGTCACGATATAGTTTACAACAGAACTTATAGCTCATTGGATGTCGAGAGACATACTTCGAATTGTTCCACATGATGAAGCTATTTATCACCGTCGAAGAGAGTTGATTGACAGTAGATAATTAAAACATAATGGCATACTCGTTCACAAAGGGACTGATCTAATTGGTTTTGAGAAAACCGATTGGAGAAGTTGGAATAAGATTCCATAATTGACCCCAAGTGCAAGTGGGAGATTGATAGAGTTAGGGGTATGCCCTAAGGGCAATTATGTAATTTGTTACATATATCTAACTCGTTGACCAATCTTGTTCGAAATAAAGGTATTTTCTTTCTATTATATACTTGATATAATGTGGTTATATTAATTAATCAATTTGATTAAAATTATATCTAATAGAAATCCATAAATGGTATGTTTTTATGATAATAGTTACAAAGTGTTGTGATCGTAAGTAATTTATCACAATGAAACAAACGTACCATTTTAAATGTTCCTAGTCAAGATGCATTGAGGTTGGATATCGATGTATCCATTGAGACTAGAGTACGTAACGCTCTCCAAATATTGGGTAGTGTATCACTCATGACTGCTGGGGGCACAAGGGGTTACATACCGATAGTTATTGGATAACTATGTAATGACTCACTCGATAGTTTTCTATTAGTTAATATAACTAAGTTTAAGTAGAGAATGTCGATGTGACTAATTTACACAGTTCTCTCAACTTGAGAATATTGTTGATCTTCAATGTGGAAGCTCCGCTTTGATTATCGTTAAATCGTGGTATGGCGTCCATCGAACGGCTATAGTTGGGTCGAGTGGAAGCATTGTAAGTGAAACACTATTCAAGAGAGGATTCATCTCCTTAGTTATATGAGGTTAGTATCACAATCAACTGAAGTCAACTATGGCTAGAGCATTTCGGTTAATAATAATTATTATTATTGAACCAAAAACGTTGTGTTTGGACTATAAAGTTGAATGTGGATGATATTGGAATTTCGACCATTACCAAATTCCATAAATCCAAAATGATATAGTTTTGATGAAGAGAATTGGTGTAAATAATTGTCACTATTAGGTACCGCTTATAATAAGTAAAATTGGATTTTACCAAAAGATGTATAAGCGATAAATCCGGCCAAAATGTCACACCACCTGATAAGTGACGTGTGAACGTTAATATTCAAATAGTTCGATATTAATCGCTGACTAAATTTACACCATTGAGTCGCACAACCGTAATGATGAATTCTTTGAAAAACCACATGATTTAATTAATTTATAAAATGTTGTAAATTGATTAAATTAATTGATATTTGAGAAATATTAATTGTTATTTATTTGATGTTTGAAAGTTTTTTGTAATTATTTTAATGCATTTATAAAAGTTATATCTGCGCGCGTTGATATACGATGTTGATATAATTTAAAGATAATTGCATGAAATGATTTCTAGAAATTTTATGTCATCTGATGACATGATTTCTGGAAATTTTATGTCATTTGATGACATGATTTGTGAAAATTTTATGTCATTTGATGACATGCGTGTAAAGAAAGGATCAGAGAGAGAGAAACAATCAAGAGAATTAATTAGGGAATTTTTAATTAAAGAATGAGAAAAGTTTCATTCTTTCAAATAAAACATATTCTCTAATTCATTCTGTACGTACAATTCATTTTCCTTCTCATTCATTCTTTCTATTTCTCTCCTCGTAACTTTTCATGGCAGAAACAAAAAAAAAAAATTTCCAAAATCTTTCAACTCCAAATAAAAAGATCAAGTAAAATAAAACAAAAGCGGTTCATCCATCACTTGCAAGGATAAGATGTGGATCTTGAAGATCTTAGGAGATATCATCATTCAAGGTGTGATTTCTAGACAACATCCTACGGTGATTCAATTGGATCTAGAAGCATTCTTCATTCAAGGTGCAAATCAAAGGCAGCATCAATAAGGTGTGTTTTAAGGATTGGGTAGCAAGGTATATCATTTTCTATGTATAGATAGTGATTTTTCAGTTCATGATGGAAATTTAATTTGACTTTCATAATTTGTATGATTTATTACTATCTTGCTTAATTAAAAAATTGTTTATAAAGATTGAATTATTTGTTGAATGATATGATTGAGTTTTCATTTGATAGATCAAAATTAAATTTGTTTATGTTTTAAAATAACATTTAAGCGTAGATCTATGTTTTAAACATTCTAATTAAATTTTAATTCTTTAGATCTGAATGTTTACATGTTCGATTAATTAGCAGCTTTTCTTTACTTTGTTAAAATAAAACTAAATCTGTATATTTTAAAATACAATGTTTTATTTTAGTTCCATGTTTTAACATTTAATTCAAATTCCATTTCTTTAAATCTGGAAATTTACATTTTCATGTTGATTGATTAAATTATATTTATAGTTAAAAATGAAATATATATGGAATCAATAAAATGTTTTAATTGTAGATATATGTTTTAATTTTTCATAGCAAAGTGTAATTTTAGTTTTGAATTTTAATACACGTATGTATGTTTGCATGTATTACTTGCACTTTTTATTGCATTAGATATTTACATATGAATAAAAGAATTTTAACAACAAATCAAAGTTTTGAAATTGACTGTAATAACTATCTAATTTATATTATTAGAAACCTTTGATTGAATCCCATACATACATATTTGGATCTACTTGTATGTGTTCATATAAAATTTATTTTTCTTTACGTATATTGTTATAGTATGAAATCATTTCTCTTTTTTAATTAAGACAATAATGTATGCATACAATTCATTGTTTACCTTCCATATTTTTACATTATGTTACCCATTGATTGTCATTAATATGTTGCATCAATTAAGTTTACTAAAAGGGAAACTATATCAATTGTTATCCCACCTTTTGGCAAGGTCGTGATACCAAGGACTCGGTAAGAGACTGAAAAAATCCACTCCGGAGATCAGTTATCTGCAAGTTCACGACGGATACAGGCAAACTTGGTCCGAATCCGGATTGGACCACAATCAACATGACATAACAAATAGAGCTATGCAAACCAACATTCCAAATTTCAGGTCAATCGAAGTTCGTATGCTCAAGTTATGGAACGATCAAGATCCATGAGAAACATGTCAATCTCGTATCCATCATTCGTATCTATATGATTCAAACTCATAATGATGGACTTCGGCACTTCCCAGATCGATCACACTTCACTTAGCCAGCAACTACACTTTTCGTATCGATTACCTACTTGATCGATACGAAGAGCAAAGCCTACAATCAATACGAAGATGGAAGCAAGGCATCGATACAGAAAGGAAGCAGTGGATGGATACGAACGAAGCATAGCACAAGATCGATCCGAACCGTAAAGCATCAGATGGATACGAAAGAAGCAGTCAACCTGAAAGAAGCGGTTTCACCACTATGCATAAATCATGGATCTCCACAAAACGCGCATGCCACGTCATCGATACGAGGGCTTCAGCTTCTCCATATTTGCAACCTTGATCGATCAATAACTCCACAACCACAACTCCAAATGGAATGAGATTTTCACAACAAGTTGCACAACACATAGGGAACATCCATGATCGATCGCAGCTCAATTGGAGCAGTTTCTGATCGATACGAAGTGATGTTGGATCGATCAAGGATCAATCCTAAGTGACCCTAGATCGATCGTGTGGGCCCACCTCGGCTTGAGAAAGAGTATTCCGAGATCTAAGGCAGATATTACCAGCTCCACACCTATAAATAACACCTTCATTGCAACTAAAGAAGGACTTTTACGTCGCTGCTCGAGTTGAACTCCATTGTAATTCGAGTGTTAGTGATTGTACCGTTGTAACTCAGTTTCCAATCAGCAATAACATTAAAATCTTCAAAGTGGACATAGGCATACAACGCTGAACCACTATAAATCTCTATTTTATTTCTATTACTGCTTATTTTCTTGGTGTGATTGTTAGATTAGCCTCATTTTACATTTTACATTTTACTTCTTCATTCTAATCTCTTCCATTACACCTGATGAGTGTTGTGCCCATTTTTGGTACAAACACTTTGGTGCTTTCACTGAGAAAACTCTGTTTTTTCTCTGATTCTATGGATCCTCTGCTGCTATTGAATTACTAAAGTCTAAGGAGGAGATCTAGATCCATCTTTCGGTGGTTCCTTCTATTCTATTCAGGTTGTTCCAGATCTAAGAACAACTATATTCAACATGGTGCACACTACCAGAACCGCTTCCAACGCCACTGATCCAGAAGGAAGGGATAGGCAAAATCCCGCACAGTTGACTACTATAGGCCAAACACCAACTGGAGCTCCAGATCCATCCGGTCTAGTAACTAGATAGGAATTCCAGATCCTCATGCATGAGCTCACTCAAAGCCATCAAGAGCTTACTCAACAGATCCGTGCCAACATGGAACTTATGAACCAACTGAATGAAGAAAGGCGAGGGAGATCTAGAAGGGAGCATACCTCTTATTCCTTGTCTGAAAGCTCGGCGTCATCTGACTTCTATACAGATCTACACGCCGCCGATTAGATGAGAACTAAGTAGAAGCCTCCGGGCACCCACATGCTATGAACCCTGGAAAGACGGGGATAGGTCCTTCTATAGGGCATGAAGTTGCACCCTCCTCCCGAGGGGGGACACTTCCTTACAACACTGCTCATGACAACGCAGCTGCCGCTATAGATCTGGATGTTGAGATCCAGAACCAACCAGATCCATCCCCTTGTCACTGCACTCATGCCCAGGATCCTCACTTCCATAAAGCCCGGGAGCCAAGGAGGCATGGAACGAACCGTAGACAGCGACCGGACCATTCTCGTGACATGGAACCCGACCATGCCTTGGCCCCGAATCTCCAAATGCCTGATATTCCAACTATGATACGCCAGATGATTAGAGAAAGTCAAGGCCTCACAAATGATGATTGTGGAATTTCTAGAAGTCACACCCCATTCACCAATGACATTTTACATGCGGAGCCACCCCGTCGATTCAGGATGCCAAACTTGCCAGTGTATGAAGGAAATTCAGATCCCAACCAACATATTCTGAAATATGAATGGCTCATGAACGCTGCTCGAGCTAATGATGCAGTTAAGTGTAAAAGCTTCTCTATCTAATTGGAGGGCATTGCGACTATGTGGCTCACCCATCTACCACCAAGATCTATTTCATGTTTTGACCAGTTAGCTACTAAGTTTGTTGTGCAGTTCCGTATGCATGCTGCCAGACCTAAGGATGTAAATACCTTGTCCAGTGTTACTCAAGCTCTAGGAAAGACTCTTAGGCATTATCTGGAAAGGTTCCATGCTGCTTGTGTTGAAGTCAGCAATCCCAACGACAACTCTATTCTAATGGCGTTGACTAAAGGGATCGACCCTGATTCTGAGTTTGATGATTGGTTGGTTGGAAAACCCCCCGCTTCGTTGGACCATTTCTATGCAAAGGCAACCCAATTTTAGAGAAGGGAAGATGTTAGATGGTCTAGGAAGCAGCACGTCGTGGGGCCCAGCTGTGAAGGCATCCAGAGTAATGTTGCAGTGAAGCAGACCGGGGAGAGTTCCGATAAAGTATAGTTGAACATCCAAAACAAACAAAGTCGGCAAAAGGGTGATGGAGGTTAAGGAAAGAAGAGAGACCCTCATCGTGGGAGACCCAGAGTTCCTATGTTCGATCGATATACTCCCTTGAACACGTCGCTAGAAAATGTTTATCTTCAGACCTGTAATACAGGGCAGTACAAAAAGCCAGCTCCAAAACCGTCATTGGAGAAGCAGATTCAGACCAGGAAGTTTTATAGATTCCATGATTGTTATGGCCATAACACCAATGAATGCCGTCATTTGCAAAATGTCATTGAAAGGTTGATCAGAGAAAGAAAGTTAGAGCAGTTTGTCCAGGCACCGCAGGATGGTGGTGCGGGCCCATCTAACCTCAATCGGGATCAAGGCCAGGCTAGGTCTGAGAAACCCGCACGTACTGGCGGGAGGTTGGTAATTAATACTGTGAGTGGTGGTCCTCATCCAGCTGATCGGAGTTGGAAGGAAATGGATTCATATGCTAGCTCGATTAGGCATGTGGATTTCGAGTGTTGTAGTAGTACTGATGAAAGGGCCCTGGCAAAACAACAGAGGACGATGAAAGACGACATCGTTTTCAGAAACCGTGACGCCGATAGAGTCGAGGCCCCCACGATTGATCCATTGGTCATTTCTTCCTAAATAGGTCCTGCTTGGATGAAGTGGATCTTGGTTGATAGTGGAAGTTATGTAAATATACCTTTCAAGCGTGCTTACGATCAAATGCTGATGGAAGCGAAAGATCTGAAACTGTGTCAGTCACATATACATGGTTTCAATGGAAGTGCAACTATACCAGTTGGAACGGTGGATTTACCCATTGAGTTAGGTGTTGGTGATCGCCGAAGAGTTCGGATGTTACATTTTGTGGTGTTGGATATACATTCCCTATATAGTGCTTTTCTAGGCCGACCGACCCTTGCGGAGTTTAGGGTAGCTATTGATCCATAGTGTTTGACCCTAAAGTTCCTTACTGACAATGGGGTTGGGGTTATACATGGTAATTAGGCGGTTGGACGTGCCTATTATGTTGCAGAGCTACGGGATGTGCAACGAAAAGAGAAAGGTAAGGGCATGGAGGAATCTCTCTGCGTCTGTTTTTTGGAGGATTGACAGTTAACGCCTGGGGGCGCCACGACCAATTTCCTAAGGATCTTAATCCTAGAGACAACGATGATGAAGGGGAAGCCAAAGAATACCAAGCTTCCCCGGGGGAGTTGATGATTGATATTCCGATCAACGATGATGATGATTCCAGAGTGGTAAGGGTTGGATCTCAGCTCGGCCCCCAAATGAGACAGGAACTGGTTGATTTTCTCCAGGAAAACCTTGATGTATTTGCCTGGACTCATTCAGACATTTGTGGGATCTCGCCGGACATAGTGAGCCATACATTAAATATCGACCCACGGCACGTCCCGATGAAATAGAAAACGCACGGTATGGATCAAGAGGGATCTGCCGCCCTGAAGGAAGAAGTGGATAAACTCAAGGCTAATGGGTTTATTCGTGATGCTTTATACCCAGAGTGGGTATCGAATCCAGTGCTTGTTAGAAAGTCGGATGGAAAATGGCGGACATGTATGGACTACTCATATCTGAACAAAGCCTGCCCCAAAGACAGTTTCCCACTTCCCAGAATCGATCAACTAGTGGATTCAACGGCCGAACATGAGCTCTTATCTTTCATGGACAGATACTATGGCTACAATCAAATCCCGATACACCTTCCTGACCAGGAGCATACTAGCTTCATCACTGATCTGGGACTTTACTGCTACAAGGTGATGCCATTTGGACTCAAAAATGCTAGAGCAACTTATCAGAGGCTCGTGAACTGAATGTTTGCAAACCAAATCGGGAAGACTATGGAGGTGTACGTGGATGATATGCTCGTGAAGTCGCGGCTATCCAACAACCACATCGGCGATTTGGAGACGATGTTCAACATACTCCGACTGTACAGAATGAAGCTCAATCCATTGAAGTGTCATTTTAGAGTTGCATCTTGAAAGTTCCTTGGGTTTATTGTCAACGGCAGAGGAATTGAAGCTAATCCCGAAAAGATCTAGGCGATTCGGGATCTCGAAACTCCCAGAACCATCAAGCAGGTGCAAATCTTAATGGGAAGGTGGCAGCCTTAAGCAGGTGCAAATCTTAATGATAAATGCATTCCCTTCTTCGACCTGATCAGAAAAGGGAAACGGAATTTCGAGTGGACAGAGGAGTGAAAAGGCGCATTCCAAGCACTAGTACAACATCTGGCAACACCTCCCATCTTGTCGAAGCCGGTTGATCACAAGAGGTTATATGTCTATCTGGCGGTTTCAGCCAATGCAATCAGTGCTGCGTTAGTTCGAGAAGAGGGTCGGATCCAACGACCGGTCTATTATATCAGCAAAAGATTGACAGGGGCAGAAAGAAACTACCCAAAGATAGAGAAGCGCTGATTAGATGAGAACTTGCTACCCTTTCGGCTCTGGTCAATCGCTTGTTGATGTAATATACTGGCTTTTGTATCCTGTCTTCTTCCCGAACTAAGGCAGCGCTGATTGCATTTTCTGATTCCGCCAAGTAAACATACAACTTCTCATGATCAGTAGGTTTTGACAGAATAGGCGGTGTGGATAGATGCTAAATTAATGCTTGGAATGCGCCCTCACACTCCGTGGTCCATTCAAAGTTTCGTTTTCCTTTTCGGATCAGATCAAAGAAGGGAATGCATTTGTCAGTGGACTTTGAGATGAACCTGCTCAGTGCTGCTACTTTCCCATTGAGACTCTGGACTTGCTTTATAGTTTTCGGAGTTTCAAGATTTCTGATTGCCCAGATCTTTTTAGGATTAGCCTCGATTCCACGAGCATTGACGATAAACCCAAGGAATTTTTCGGATGCAACTCCAAAATGGCATTTCAGTGGGTTAAGCTTCATTCTGTATTCTCGAAGTATGTTGAACATTGATTCCAGGTCTTTAGTATGGTCAGTGGAAAATCGTGACTTCAAAAGCATGTCGTCTACATATACTTCCATGGTTTTCCCGATTTAACTAGTGAACATCCGATTGACCAATCGTTGATAAGTAGCCCCGACATTCTTGAGTCCGAATGGCATAACTTTGTAACGATAAAATCCTAGATTGGTTATGAAGCTGGCATGTTCCTGATCAGGTAAATGAATTGGTATCTGATTGTAGCCAGAATATGCATCCATGAAGGATAAGAGTTCATGTCCAGCTGTTGAGTCTACGAGCTGATCAATTCTGGGAAGCGGGAAACTATCTTTAGGACAGGCTTTATTCAGATCGGAGTAATCGACACATGTTCTCCATTTTCCGTTTGACTTTCGGACAAGCACAGGATTCGACACCCATTCGGGATATAGTGCATCTCGAATGAACCCATTCGCTTTAAACTTTTCTACCTCTTCTTTAAAGGCGGCAGATATCTCTGGATCCATACCACGCCTTTTCTGTTTGACCGGGACATGCTGCGGGTCAATATTCAAAGTGTGGCTCGTGATGTTCGGCGAGATCCCACACATATCAGAATGCATCCAGGCGAATACGTCAAGATTCGCCCGTAGAAACTCAACCAATTCCTCTTGAGTCTGCTGGCTTAGCTGAGATCCGATCTTTATCGTCTTTGAATCATCATCGTCGTCAACTGGGACATCGATCGTCAGTTCGATCGGGGAAGCTTGACTTTCTTTAGAATCTCCTTCATCTTCGGTTTCCCTTGGGTCAAGATCCCTTTGGAATTGGCTGGGGTGCCCGGGCCTAGGCCCAGGCATTAATTGTTAATTATCAGCAAAACAGACGCAGAGAGATTCCTCTACGCCCTTTCCTTTCTCCTTTCACTGCGCCTCCCGTAGCTCGGCAACGTAACAGGCTCTCCCAGCAGCCTGATCTCCTTGAATGACTCCCACTCCACAATCAGTGGGAAAGTTCAGAGTTAAGCACCATGGGGCAATGACTGCCCTGAACTCGGCAAGGGCCGGTCGGCCCAAAAAGGCATTATACGGGGAGTCTATATCCAACACGACAAATTGCAGTATTTGGACTCTCCAGCGTTCTCCAACTCCCAACTCCACTGGTAGCTCCACTACTCCAGTGGGTATAGTAGCGCTCCCATTGAAACCATGGATTCGAGATTGGCAAGGCTTTAAATCTTTAGCCTCCATCCTCATCTGATCATAAGCTCATTTAAACAGAATATTCACCGAGCTTCCACTGTCAACCAAAATCCTTTTCATCCAGGCTGGACCTACTTGAGCTGAGATGACCAGTGGATCGATAGTGGGGGCTTCGACTTTATCAGCATCTCTGTTTCTGAATACGATGTCATCAGTCATTGTCTTTTGTTGTTTGGCCGGAGCCCCTTCATCAAAATTACTACAAAACTCGAAGTCTGCATGCCTAATAGAGCTGGCATACGACTCCATTTCCTTCCAGCTTCGGTCTGCCGGATGAGGACCACCACAAACAGTGTTTATCACTAACCTCCCGTCGGTATGAACTGGTTCCTCCTGCCTTTCCTGATTTGTTGCACGATTCTGATTTGATGGGCCCGCACCTCCTAACTGCGGCGCCCGCACAAACTGATCCAACTTTCGTTCACGTATTAGTTTTTCAATGAGATCTTGTAAATGACGACACTCATTTGTATTATGGCCATAACTTTCATGAAATCTGCAAAACTTCCCTGTTTGGATTTGTCTTTCCATTGACGGCTTCGGGGCAAGTTTCTTGTATTGCATGGTATTACAGGTCTGCAAATACACATTTTCCAATGACGTATTCAATGGAGTATAATTGCCGAACATGGGAGCTCTACGTCGTGGGCTACGATTTTGATCTCGTTTTTTGCCTTGATTTCCACTGTCCCTCTGCTGGTTCTGTTTGTTTTGTATATTCAACTGAACTTTTCTAGAACTCTTCCCAGATTGTTTAACTACAATGTTACTTTGAATTCCTTCCATGCTGGGCCCTACGTCATCCTGCTTCCTAGACTGTTTTGCATCCTCCCTTCTCAAGAATTGAGCTGCCTTGGAATAGAAACGGTCCAATGACGCAGGTGGCTTCCCAGCTAACCAATTTCCGAACTCGGAATCAGGATCAATCCCCTTAGTTAATGCCATCAGGATAGAGTTTTCATTGGGATTGCTTATTTCTGCACATGCATCATGAAATCACTCCAAGTAACGTCTGAGTGTCTCTCCGGGAGCTTGAGTGACACTAGACAAAGTATTAACATCTTTAGGTCTCGCTACGTGCATATGGAATTGTTCAACAAACTTGGTGGCCATCTGGTCAAAATTAGAAATGGATCGT
This sequence comes from Allium fistulosum, assembly GCA_030737815.1. Classification (NCBI taxonomy): domain Eukaryota; kingdom Viridiplantae; phylum Streptophyta; class Magnoliopsida; order Asparagales; family Amaryllidaceae; genus Allium; species Allium fistulosum. The sequence goes on along the minus strand of CM060906.1, from coordinate 452,753,353 downwards.
GGCGGCAAACGAGTAAACCACATAGTAGCAATGCCCCCTAAGGAAATGGGAAAACTACGACATTTAACTGCATCATCAGCTCTCGCAGCATTCATTAGCCATTCGTACTTCAGGATGTGTTGATTGGGATCAGAATTTCCTTCATAGACTGGCAAAGTTGGCATCCTGAAGCGCCGAGGTGGTTCAGCATATAATATGTCATCAGTGAAAGGGGTATGACTCCGGGAAATCCCCCAGTCGTCATTAGTGAGACCCTGGCTTTCACGGATCATCTGACGAATCATCGTCGGTATATCCGGCATTTGGATATTTGGAGCATGTTGTGCCATGGTGTGGTCGGGTTCCACAATGCGAGGTTGGACCGGGCGCGGTCGACGGTCCATGTCTCGCCTCCTTGGTTCAAGATTTTCAGGAACATAAGGTTCTGGAGTGTGTTCTCGTCGGCGACGATGTGAATCAGCATGATTTCTAGCTTCAACTCCTTGTTCGGTAGTGGTGGTGGTTGCGAGGTTGCCTATGACATGGTAAGGAGTGGCACCCCCTTGGGAGGAGGGTCCGGTCTGATGACTGGTGGATGGTCCAGTCCTGGGTTGTCCCAGATTTAGGGCAGGTTGGTGTCTTGTGGCCTGGGTGTAGCTTACGTCCAGCCGTGGGCGTGTAGATTGGTAATGATCATCGGATGAGGTTGAACTCTCGGCAGAAGAGTAGGAAGCTGGATCTCTTCTAGATCTTCTGCGCCTTTGGCAATTCAGCTAGTTGGTCAACTCTGCGTTGGCGCGCAGTTGTTCAGTAAGCTGTTGCCGACTCTGGGTTAGCTCTTGAAGCAGCATCTGGAACTCTTGTCTGGTGACCGGGCCTGATGGATCTGAAGGTCTGGCTGTGACGCCCCACTCCGAGACCCACATTAGCAAAGAGTATTGCTAGGTAACATCGTCTGCTAATACGGAGAATAGAGCTGGATAAGGGCGACCATCTATAGCCTTGTCTTAATTATCTATTGAATACGCCGACAGTTGCCACTTCTTTCTCAAATGAATCGACATATCCAACAAATACTTAATACAAAGCCATATGTGGCAGAAGGATCTATCAGAACAAAATATAACAACTCAAATGTATTACACATCACATAACAGTGGATCATCACATACATTTACACATATACAGATACATTACAGAGTATACAAAATGATACATGTCAAGTGGTAAAGCAAACCACAATATACAGGCGAGTCAAAAGAATACATATAAGAGTTACAGCCAAAAAGGACTACACAAAAAGCTATAACAAAACGGAACTAGCAGAATAGTCCATGCGGAAGCAAAATAGGCTAAGTCCAATGTACCTAACCTGAAACATCTCGGTCTGACCCGAGTATAAAATACACGGGTCAGTCTAGCTAAACAAATAAGTTAGATAAACTAAATGATGATGAACATACAAGGTCATAAAGTACCACAAATATCTCCAAACGAGATAACCAAATCATCTAATAAGAGATGAATCATAACAAGCCTCATATCATCGGCAACTCAAATAAACAAAGGATATGAATATCCCAAAACAAGCTAAAAAGCCAAATAACAAATACCAATAAAGGTAACACAAGTTTCCACAAGGTAATCGCTATATATCGTGTGGTTCAAAGGACCTACACCGAAGGCGATACACTAGGGAAATATAATTGTCAAAGAAACAAAAGATGCTCGAGCTCAGTACTGTATAACAAGGATCCACAAACCCGAAGGCAACAAACCCAAATATCACTCGAGCGGTGACGAATGACCAACTCCAAAAGTGATACTATAGGGCAACAAACCCGAAGGCACAAGCCCGAAGGCAACAAACCCAATATCTCTCGAGCGATGACGAATGACCAACTCCAATAGCGATACTATAGGGCAACAAACCGTAGTGGCGAGGGTCCGAAGACCCAGTATTGGACACCACTAACTGGCAGAATGTGTCACAACTCTCAGAAAGGAACCCGAAAAATGTTAGCGTGAGTCCCATACCACACGTTCGCACTAAACGATTTACTAACCGTTGGTCAATTTCACACTCAAAGCAGTACAAAGTTTACCTCATCTCATCGGTAAACCAGACCCAAAAGTCAAAATGGTCAAACGAATAGATTAGGAATTAACTGGAAAGATAAACCCACGTGTTCATAGCACGCGTTTTATTTAATCATTTAATTCTCCTCCCTCTTCGCTCGAAGTGCAAAATTGTGTGTGTTTTAAATAGAAATTATAAGTTGGAGAAACAAGCTTTTAATACAATTTAAAAAGATCATTTCATAAAAACCCGTGTACGAAATCTGAAAAGGAATCATCAAATTCAAAAATGCGATAACAACTAATTGGATCGACACGAATCGATCAAAATTGGAAACCCAAGTAAATAAACAATTTGGGCTGAGACATGCAGGTCAGTCGACTGGGCACTGAGTTCAGTCGACTGGCCCAATGCCTGGAAAACTCTCGGGTTCCAGGTCAGTCGACCGGACTCAGAGAGCCAGTTGACTGGACCGAACCTGGAAAACTCTCGGGTTCTAGGTCAGTCGACTGGGCTCTGAGTTCAGTCGACTGGACCATGTTTTCCAGTATTTCCATCCTAGCCCAATGAAGGGCAAACTCTCAACAATTTGCGATCGTACGAGCAATGGGCGTTAGGGGTTTATGCCAATCGACAACCCAGCCCTATAGGCTCTTTGATACACCATCAAAAGCATGTTCATACATCAAAGCTAGGATTTTTAAAGTTTTTGACTTCAAACACAAAAAATTGAAATGTTCACCAAATCAATTCAAATAAAAAACAAATGAACATGAATAGATGTTAGGAATTCATACCTAACAACAATGATAGAAATAGACAAAGATGTGAGTTCAAAAACTCACCTATTAACTCAAAAATAATGATGAGAAGCTCAAACACAAAGAAAAGATCAACCACTCTTCACTTCTACTCTACAAGCTCCAATCTAAGATCAAAACAAGTATTTCCTAAATTAGGTTATAGGAAATTTCTGAAATTGGAGAGAGATTGAGATGGAGAAGGTGAAAAGGAGGCTTACCTAAGCTTCTCTTTGATTTTGGAGCAAGAATTTGAGTTTGCAAAAGGAAACTAGGGCTTGGAATTTCTATTTCCCATTCTCTTCCTCCATTTTCAGTTGCATTGAGTGTTGGGAAAATGAAATGAGTGAATGGATGAAGAGTTAATGAGTTAGAGTGATAAGTTGGGTTAGTGGGCTGAAACCCAAAAGCCCAAATAGAAAATAACAAAATTCAACTCACTCCAAACATATCGATGCTTATACTCAAAAAGATCGCAAACGCGATTTTGGACTCAATGGAAGTGGTCCCGAGTCCTAATTCGACCGTTTACAAAAATGACATTTCAGACTTAAATCCGACTAACGACGCTATATTTAAATAAAACATTTAAATATACCATCATAAAATATGCGGGTTGTTATAGATCTCCCCTTCTTAACAAAATTGCGTCCGTGCAATTCCTAGAGAAGAATTTGTAATAAGTACATACTTACACCCAAAAAGAAAAGAAAATAAGCTTCAGATAAAGAGATATTCTCACCATTGCTAAGCAAAGATAGAAAACCCGGATAGCATCGCTCGATAAACTCTCTGGTTTCCCAAGTATAGTCATTGGGATTAGTGGACCATTGAACATTAATGAGCGGCACGTCCTTGTTTCGAAGGTGTCTCACATCCGAGGCAAGTACGCGAATAGGCTGTTGTACAATAGATAAGTCTGGTGAGATCTCAAGACCTTGCAAATCAGGAGAGTCGATAACAGAATCCGATTATCGAAGACACTTATGAAGCTGAGAGACATGAAACACGTTGTGAACACCGGACATATGAGCTGGAAGTGAAACTCTATAAGCCATAGGGCCAATACATTCAGTAATAGTAAATGGTCCTACAAAGCGAGGAGCCAATTTCCCTGTCCTACAAAGAGAGGACTTATGAAGACAAGATCATCAACCGAGAACTCGAGAGGCTTCCTACGGTTATCCGTGTAGGATTTCTGGCGGCTCTGTGCCTCTTTCATTCTTTGACGAATAAGATCAATCTTCTCAGAAGAATCATGAACAAACTCCGGGCCAAGAATAAGCTTCTCCCCAGATTCCAACCAACATGAAGGCGATCGACATGGCCTTCCGTATAAGGCTTCAAAAGGAGCCATACCGATACTGGACTGAAAACTATTGTTGTAGGAGAACTCTACAAGGGGTAGATGATCCTCCCAACTACCTCCGAAATCAAGAATACAAATACGGAGGAGATCCTCTAAGATACGATTCACCCGTTAAGTCTGTCCATCAGACTGTGGATGATAAGCTGTGCTGAAATTAAGCTTTGTTCCCAAAGCTTGCTGAAGACTCTGCCAGAAATGACTTGTGAATAAAGGATCATGGTCACTCACAATCGAACTAGGAACACCGTGAAGTCTCACGATTTCCTTGATATATAACTTAGCCAAAAGAGAAGCGGTCCTATTAGATTTAATAGGAACAAAATGAGCTGATTTGGTGAGGTGATCAACAATAACCCAAATGCTAGAATGGCCCGATCTCGTACGAGGTAGGCCATCAATGAAATCCATCGAAATCTGATCCCATTTCCACAATGGAATCTCTAGAGGCTGAAGTAGACCAGAAGGGCGCTGATGTTCGTCTTTAATACGTTGACAAGTCATGCAATTACTCACATAACTCGCTACATCGCTCTTCATGCCTTCCTAATAATAAAGGCGATGCATATCGGCATACATCTTACCACTGCCAGGATGAATGGTATACTTAGAACGATGACGGTCATCAAGAACGTCATGCCTAAGTGCAGAATCAGAAGGCACAACAAGACGGTTCTTCTTGCGAAGACACCCATGAAGATCAATGCTGAAATCCCGCAACGCCTCATCACGGGATTCAGTCTCACAAAGCTGAATAAGATGCATAAGATCAGGATCACGCTGCTGAGATTTGGCAATACGATCAAATAGAGAGGGTTGAGCTTCCAAAATGAATAATACTATCGGAGAATCAAAGGATGGAGCTCGATCACGAATATCACAAAAAGATAGAGTCTCAAGAATATCCCATTCGGCAAGCATCATAGAAACGACAGCCGAATGTCTGCGACTAAGTGCATCAGCAACACGATTACCCTTACCAGGGGTATATTGGATATCAAAGTCATAGGAGGCAAGAAACTCGAGCCAACGTTGTTGCCTCATATTGAGTTCCTTCTGAGTGAACAAATACTTCAAGAATTTATGATCGGTATAGAGAATGAAGTGCTCGCCTAACAAATAGTGTCACCAAATCTTCAAGGCGAAGACAATGGCGGCTAACTCAAGATCATGAGTGGCATAGCGAACTTCATTCGGACGCAGTTGCCTAGAAGCATAAGCAACTACCCGATCCTTCTGCATAAGCACGGCACCGAGACCACTACCACAAGCATCGGTGTAGACAACAAGATCATGATTCCCCTCGAGAACCCCAAGAATAGGAGCATTAGTGAGAAGTTCCTTTAATGTCTGATAGGAAGCTTCACACTTATCAGACCAAATATAACGAATGCCTTTCCGAGTAAGGCTGGTGAGAGGAAGCACAACACAGGAAAAATCCTTAATGAACCGACGGTAATAACCCGCCAATCCAAGGAAACTACGAATCTCATGAACATTCTCAAGCCTCTTCCAATTCTGGATAGCTTCAATCTTTGAGGGATCGATAGAAATGCCGTCGGAAGATACATCATGGCCTAAGAACTTAACCTTATTCTCCCAAAAATGGCACTTGGAGAATTTGGCTTTAAGCTGATGGTGACGAAGAGTACTAAAGACAATTCTCAAGTGATTAGCATGCTCGGCTTCAGACTTAGAATAAACAATAATATCCTCGATGAACACAAGGACGAACTTATCGAGATATTCTCGGAATACTCGATTCATAAGATCAACAAAGAAACCAGGGGCGTTCGTCAAACTGAATGGCATAACGAGCCACTCGAAAGAACCATATCGAGTGCGGAAAGCTGTAAGAGGTATGCTATCTTCCGCGACTCGGAGCTGGTGAAAACCAGTGGATAGGTCGAGCTGAGAGAAGACCTTAGCGCCACTCAATAAATCGAACATATCATCGATCCTAGGAAATGGATACCTATTCTTGATGGCCAACTCGTTAAGCTTTCGATAATCGATGCAGAGCCTAAGAGTTCCATCGGACTTCTTCACGAAGACAACCGCGGTACCTCATGGTGAAAAACTGGACAGAAGCAACATTTTGGACTCAAGCTCTAAAAGCCGCTTCTTGAGTTCCTCATTTTCTTTTGTAGACATCCTTGTGGGAGGACGGCCAACTGGTTGCGCGCCTAGAATGAGATCAATGCGGAACTCGATCGCCCGCTTAGGTGGCAAACCCGAAACCGGCTCAAAAACATTAGAGAAGTCACAAACAATTGGAATACGAGATATATCATCATCATCTCGTGAGTTAAGAGAATATAAAGCCATTTCGGAATTATCCACATTCCGAAGAATAAGTGATAGCTGAGTAGATGAATCTTCAGAAAAAATAATCCTGGCATCGTATCTCACTAGCCAGTCCATACCCAAATCATATCAAATCCCAGATAGGAAATAACGTGCAGATTCGCACGAAAAGAAAAGCCACATAAAACAATCTCAACATCATCACAAAGCATGCTAAGGGTTGCTGATCCCCCAATAGGGTTCGCAATCCTCAACGAAGTAACCATACAAGAAACATCCAAAGACAAATCATCGACGAGCTTTTTCAGCACGAAAGAATGCGAAGCACCCGTAACGAAAAGAACTCGAATACTACGGTCATGAAATAAAATAGAACCTTCCAAAATAGATGGAGATATACCTCTGGGCTGAGAAGAACCTCCAGAAGCCTTAGCAACATAAAGCTTGCCAGACTTGGCATTAGCAGGAACAGTAGGGCAGGAGGAAACATGATGACCTTCATTCTTGCAATAATGGCAGAAGAGAGGCTTAGGACAAGCTCGAATCATATGATCAGGAGAACCACAATTGAAACACTTCCGAATGGAAGGTGTTTCAGCAGATTGAGAGTTAGAACCAGATTCAACATGCTTTTTCTTCTTGGAAGGGAAAAATTCCCGCTTATGAAATGGAAACTTCTTCTTATTGGGGTTCTCGCGAACCTCAATATCATCACCACTATCACACTCCCTCTCGATGGCTTCGAGATGAAGTGCCGAGTCAACCAACTCCTCAAAAGAAAGCTTAAGCTGAAAGACTTCTTAAGATATTTCTTAAGACCAGAGACAAACTTCATATTCTTCTTATAAGAGGTGCTAATGAATTCAAGACCATACTTAGATAAGGCCTCGAATGATGCAACATATTCAAAGACGGAGGACTTCCCTTGCTTCAACTCAAGGAAGCGACGGGCTAATAAAACTTTCTCAGATTCAGGAACGAATTTGAGTTCAAATCATTCCCGAAACTGAGTCCAAGAAAGAACAGACTCATCAAGTTCGGCTATAAGAAGCTCGTACCAATCAAGGGCACGCTCTTGCAATAAGCTAGAAGTTACAAGAACTCGATCGTGGTCAGAAAGATCCATGCGAGAGAAGATACGTTTGCATGTGCAAATCCAAGCTTGGACCTCAAGAACGGACTCGGAGCCTTTGAATGTCTTTCCTCCAAGATGAGAAAAATCACTGCACAGGCGTGCAAAGGCAGACTTGCATGGAGGAGATGCTCGAATAGGAGCTGGAGGCTGAGTGCTCCTAAATAACTCCAAAAACTGGTCGGCAGACATATAAACGCCGTCCGGATGCGAGCCTCTGGATTGCCCAGCATCCGAGCGTCGTCCTCTGCCTATTCCGGCCATTAGCTGAAAGTTAAGATAAGATAAAGATTATTCACAAGGTAGATATCATTAATTCAAATATGGAATACTACGGAATAAAATGCATTCCTAGACGTATTCCCAAAATTCTATCTACCCCAAAGGCATGGAAAGAATAAAGGCACGATGATTCAAAGATTCGTAACATTCGTACTACCCTTTGATGTACCGTAATATGTGTCTCTGTTCTATGTTTATCATATTTTTGTTCTGAACACAGCTCTGATACCAAGCTGTGACGCCCCACTCCAAGACCCACATTAGCAAAGAGTATTATTAGGTAACACCGTCTACTAATACGGAGAATAGAGCTGGATAAGAGCGACCATCTATAGCCTTGTCTTGATTATCTATTGAATATGCCGACATTTGCCACTTCTTTCTCAAATGAATCGACATATTTAACAAATACTTAATACAAAGCCATAGGTGGCTGAAGGATCTATCAGAAGAAAATATAACAACTCAAATGTAATACACACCACAGAACAGTGGATCATCACATACATTTACACATATACAGATACATTACAGAGTATACAAAATGATACATGTCAAGTGGTAAAGCAAACCACAATATACAGGTGAGTCAAAAGAATACATATCAGAGTTACAGCCAAAAAGGACCACACAAAAAGCTATAACAAAAAGGAACTAGCAGAATAGTCCATGCGGAAGCAAAATAGGCTAAGTCCAATGTACCTAACCTGAAACATCTCGGTCTGACCCGAGTATAAAATACACGGGTCAGTCTATCTAAACAAATCAGTTAGATAAACTAAATGATGATGAACATACAAGGTCATAAAGTACCACAAATATCTCCAATAGAGATAACCAAATCATCTAATAAGAGATGAATCATAACAAGCCTCATATCATCGACAACTCAAAAAAACAAAGGATATGAATATCCCAAAACAAGCTAAAAAGCCAAATAACAAATACCAATAAAGGTAACACTAGTTTCCACAAGGTAATCGCTATATATCGTGTGGTTCAAAGGACCTACACCGAAGGCGATACACTAGGGAAATATAATTGTCAAAGAAACAAAAGATGCTCAAGCTCAGTAATATATAACAAGGATCCACAAACCCGAAGGCAACCAACCCAAATATCACTCGAGCGGTGATGAATGACCCACTCCAAAAGTGATACTATAGGGCAACAAACCCGAAGGCACAAGCCCGAAGGCAACATACCCGAAGGCAACAAACCCAATATCTCTTGAGCGGTGACGAATGACCAACTCCAAAAGCGATACTATAGGACAAAAACCATAGTGGCGATGGTCCGGAGACCCAGTACTGGACACCACTAACTGGCAGAATGTGTCACAACTCTCAGAAAGGAACCCGAAAAATGTTAACGTGAGTCCCATACCACACGTTCGCACTAAACGGCTTACTAACCGTTAGCTAATTTCACACTCAAAGCAGTACAAAGTTCACCTCATCTCATCGGTAAACTAGGCCCAAATGTCAAAACGGTCAAATGAATAGATTAGGAATTAACTGGAAAGATAAACCCATGTGTTCATAGCACGCGTTTTATTTAATCATTTAATTCTCCTCCCTCTTCGCTCGAAGTGCAAAATTGTGTGTGTGTTTTAAATAGAAATTATAAGTTGGAGAAACAAGCTTTTAATACAATTTAAAAAGATCATTTCATAAAAACCCGTGTACGAAATTTGAAAAGGAATCATCAAAGTCAAAAATGCGATAACAACTAATTGGATCGACACAAATCGATCAAAATTGGAAACCCAAGTAAATAAACAATTTGGGCTGAGACATGCAGGTCAGTCGATTGGGCACTAAGTTCAGTCGACTGGCCCAATGTCTGGAAAACTCTCGGGTTCTAGGTCAGTCGACCGGACTCAGAGAGCCAGTCGTTTGGACCGAACCTGGAAAACTCTCGGGTTCTAGGTCAGTCGACTGGGCTCTGAGTTCAGTCGACTGGACCCTGTTTTCCAGTATTTCCAGCCTAGCCTAATGAAGGGAAAACTCTCAACAATTTGCGATCGGACGAGCAATGGGCGTTAGGGGTTTATGCCAATTGACAACCCAGCCCTATAGGCTCTTCGATACACCATCAAAAGCATGTTCATACATCAAAGCTAGGATTTTTAAAGTTTTTGACTTCAAAACACCAAAATTGAAATGTTCACCAAATCAATTCAAATAAAAAACAAATGAACATGAATAGATGTTACGAATTCATACCTAACAACAATGATAGAAATAGACAAAGATGTGAGTTCAAAAACTCACATATTAACTCAAAAACAATGATGTGAAGCTCAAACACAAAGAAAAGATCAACCACTCTTCACTTCTACTCTACAAGCTCCAATCTAAGATCAAAACAAGTATTTCCTAAATTAGGTTATAGGAAATTTCTGAAATTGGAGAGAGATTGAGATGGAGAAGGTGAAAAGGAGGCTTACCTAAGCTTCTCTTTGATTTTGGAGCATGAATTTGAGTTTGCAAAAGGAAACTAGGGCTTGGAATTTCTATTTCCCATTCTCTTCCTCCATTTTCAGTTGCATTGAGTGTTGGGAAAATGAAATGAGTGAATGGATGAAGAGTTAATGAGTTAGAGTGATAAGTTGGGTTAGTGGGCTGAAACCCAAACCCAAAAGCCCAAATAGAAAATAGCAAAATTCAACTCACTCCAAACATATCGATGCTTATACTCAAAAAGATCGCAAATGCGATTTTGGACTCAATGGAAGTGGTCCCGAGTCCTAATTCGACCATTTGCAAAAAGTGACATTTCGGACTTAAATCCGACTAACGACGCTATATTTAAATAAAACATTTAAATATACCATCGTAAAATATGCGGGTTGGTACAGTCCGGTGGCATCTTGGTTGGATGGAGGCAATTGTATGGGATTCTGTCTATCCCGTCCTTCCTGATCGGCAGCTGTAGAAGCAGTTCGTGTGCTTACCATGATGAATTGACGAAGTCCTTTCCTAGATCTGATGCAAATCTGAATAGGATGGAAGGGCTTTTAGGCTTGAGACCTGGATTTTCTTCTTGGATTTATGCAATCCGGTATCAATAGCAGATCCAAAGAGCAGGAGAAAAACTGGATTTTTCTACGTGAAAGCACCAAAGTGTTTGTACCAAAATTAGGCACAACACTCTTCGGAAGAGTTTGAAGAGATAAAAATGAAGAAATTAAATGAAAAGGAGGATTATCTAACAAACACTTAAAAAACAAATGATAAAAATGCACAGAAACACATGAATTTAGAGTGGTTCGGCGTATTGCCTACGTCCACTATGAAATCAATGACTTTATTGATGTCTCTTTGATGATTACAACTGATTTCAGCGGATAACAGCAAATTACAATGGATTACAGTAGTGAAATTCGAGTATAGCAGCAGCTTGGAAGTGCAAAGGTGTTTCCGGCAGAGTCTGGACGTCAAAGAGCCAAAAAAGATCCTTTTTCTGTAGGCCCTGGGGCTCTATTTATAGGCGTAGGATGCAAATATCTCACTCAGAACTCGGGAGACTTCTTCTGGCACGTGGGTGGGCCCACGCGATCGATCCCATGAAGTTTCGGCCCGATCCGTGATCGATACGAACGTAATTCGTATTGATCAAGATTTTGTCCAATGGAGTCGAAACTTGGTGTGAACATTCTTTAGCTTGTACGTAAACTCCTATGAAAATTTCATAGCATTTGGACTTGTGGACTGCGAGATATGATCGATACGAGTTGATGTTCTTCGGCAGGCTGTTTGGTTCGAATCGATGGTTTTGAATCGATCTGTTCGAACCGATGGTTGCACGTGCCTAGGTGATGACGTGGCGTGCACTCTTCGGATTGATCCACTTTTCATGCCGAGTTGACCTAGTCATCCCCAGATTCTCGCCTCGTTCGTATCGAAGGCCGTTGCGTAGCTCGAATCGATCAATAATGTGCTTTTCATATCGGTTTGCAGTATGCTCAGTTCAAATCGATGGAGATGGTTTAGTTCGTATCGATGAAGGTGGCGTAGTTTGTATCGATGATATTATGCTGTTTGTATCGAGTCGAATGTACCTTACTTCGCATCATCCTTTGGCTTGCCACTTCGTATCGAGAAGTAGTGTTGGTTTTGTATCGATTTGTGGCCGATCGATACGAAATGAGTGTAACTTGATCGATACGAAATGAACATGGATGCTACGGACAATGGATACGAAGTACAGGGTGTGAGGACCATTCGATGGATGCGAACTGTTGTAACTTGATCGATGCGAACAAGGCTGTTGAGTGGATGGATTCGAAGAATGTCGTTCCCCTGATCGATACGATGTCGCATGCTCCTGATGGATTCGAACAAGTCTCTTTAGTCGATGGATACGAAATGAGCTTGCTCACTGATGGATTCGAGCAAACATGAGTCGATGGATACGAACAAGGCTCTCCCTGATGGATGCGAAGCAGTGTGGTCTGATCGATGTGAATACAATTGATACGAACTGAGGCTCGATGATGGATACGAAATGGGGTTATTTCCTTCAATTTGCATCGATCATAACTTGAGCATACGAACTCGGATTGACTTGAAATTTGGAACGTTGGCTTTCTTGGCTTCGCTTGTCCTGTCTTGTTGATTGTAGCCTGATCCGAACTCAGACAAAATTTCTCGACATCCATGGTGAATCTGCGTGTACTCGATATTCGGAATGAGCGATCCTCGGTTTTCAGTCAATTCCTTGTTATCTTGGCCTTGCCAAAAGGTGGGATAACAATTTATATGTGGACTACTCTGGTTGATAATTCCCTTGTAAATTATCGATGGAGCACTTCCTAAATTTTGTTACTCCTTACCTAGGTTTGTCTCTCTTTAACATCACCACTCCCTTTCCTTTTGTATTCCTAAGTTTTACAATTGAGGTAAGTTGAGGTAAGAGTGCATGCAGGGGTTGAAATACCGAAACCTAGCAGTGGTCTTCGTCCCAACTTGTTTAATATTGTTACAGAACGAAAAAGATATTGCAACACACATCCATAGTGTAATATTTCAAGTAAGCACAAATGTTTTGAATATTGAACAATATAAAATAACAGCCGTCGTTTTTCTTTTATTTCCATAAAACCAATTTGCTCGCTCCATCACCGAAAAAACAGTCAGCATTTGTGCTAAATTCCCGCAATTTGGTTTAAATATACGAAGTAATGCATACAAAGTTATTCGTTTCAAGTTAGTATGAGAAATTCAACATAATCAAAAATTTACTTTCTATCATCCTTGATCATGTACACCAATATAGTAATTATGTAAGATGTAAAAAAATGTTCTTAGTTTTCAGTTTCTGAACATGAGCTCACTACAAGCCACATTCCCAGATCAACCGTTGCCTTCATTTCTTGATAGTTCACCTGACCTTTGGTTTCAGGAAGATTCTCTTGCTAGCTTTATACCTTCTACACCCTAAGGTAAAAGTACCTAATAAAATCCCTAAACCAAGTCTTTTATTATACCATCAAAAATTACATAACTTCATGCTGATTGTTCAGGTGGCTTAATTTATGCAATTAAAGTGCTTAGTAGTTCCATAGCGGTGGAAGTGCAAAAAGTTATAGCAGGGATATAGCAGAAAAAAACAGAGGTGCAAAAAGCTTCATTAGATATAAAACCAAATATTTAAAGTTAATTTATTCTTATTCTCACATTGTTTCTGTAGAAAAAAGAAATATTGTTTAATCTTATATAACAAAACCAAAAAATATCATGATTTATGCAGTCTACATTTGGTGACTATAATAGATTTCTAACTTATATTGAGCACTCATGCATTAAAAATAGATCTTTACCCTAACTTTGTTGATTTGGTTAATAAGAGAATTAATCAAATCAACTCGTTTATATTAATACTGCTAAAGCGATGCTAAAAAGCTTTGATGTAGCGGGTGTAGCGGAAAATAATAGGACTTAAAGCGGATCTACTGTATAATAGCGCTATATTGAAATAGCGTAGCAGTTGAAGAGCGCTACGGGCTATAGCGGAGATTTTGTGCGCTTTAGTAGGGCTTTAACTACATAGGGCTTAACTTATATTGGAGGGCAAGCACCTAATGAAGTACCAACCCAACAACTCTAGCAAGTTTCTCTTTCCATCATGCAAGTAATGCTTACGGACTTCGAACATGATCTCATAATAGCAATAATTCGGTACTTTCTCCGGAAACTTATATATTTAAGTTTAATTTGCATTTTTTGTCGATTATTCAATAATTTTCATTGAAAATGGTAGAATAGCGTTGCTGTAAACCCAAACTTATTGAGGCACACGAATTGGTGCAAAACGAACAAAGGGCCGAGTTGATGATGCTATTGAGAAAATGGTGGTAAGTTTCATATACTTTTTGAGCAAGTGATGATTTTGCAGTAGGAATCTAAATCTATAGTTTAACTCATCCTCACCCAAAAAAGTTTCTCTACATTTGGTATCACCTTCACAATAGTTTATCAGAATTAAAATCTTCTATAATTAGATCATTTTCAAGATAATCTACTCCACCTTTATCAATTAAATAACCTTTCAATTTCCTTTTGCTTCGTTTATTGGTTCCTGCATTTGATAAATAATTGGATTAGTATGTATTTTTACTCGTAATATAGAAATGTAACCGTAGTACTTACGCATAGGAAGTTTCAATCTTTTATCAAACATTTCTATTTATATCACATTGTATTCTCTGTTTGTAACGACCCGTAAATTTTAACGGTTTTTAATAACGTTAATAACTGAAATTTTGTGAAATTTTAATATAATTGAATTTGGAAATAAAAATTTGATATTTGGAATACGTCTATTTAAACATAGCAAATGGTAAATTTTCATCAGAAAATATGGGAGTTTATTTTGTTGTGTAATTTTATTTCAATTTAAATCAGTTAATATTTGATGATAATAAAGTATTTTCCAAACCTGAATATTTTTATATAATAAATTTGTAAATCATTTTTTGAGTGAGTCGTCATATTTCATTTCGCCAAATATGGACTTCTCTAGTTCCGTTTATCTTATTTTCGGCAGATTTGCAGTAGTTTTGCAGCGAAATATCGACTTTTTATAGGATGGTCATATCGCTGATATCTGTGTACCGTCCGATTCGTCTCGTCGTGCTGATCTCCGCGGTATATTCATTTGTGTGTTTTGGAATTCGGTGCACGGTGGAATTTGCGAAACGGTTAATCGTATCTATACGTCCTTTTGCTTCTTTATGACCATTCATTATCCACCGTTTAAAAACAATGGTTATTCGCTTTTATTATATATAGAAATCGACGTGACTTTTGCCATTCCCACCATAACATCTTTGGACCATTGATTTTCGTTCAGTTTCTTTATTTTAAAAATAAAATATAAAATGTAACGTTGCCTGCTTTTGCACGTTACCTTCAAAAACAACCTTCCCCTTCTATTTTGATACTGTACCTTTTGTTCTAAATAAATATATATATATATATAATAAGGTCTATTTGTGGCAACTGTTCATCTCCATACTCTGGTTCGTTTACATCTCCTCCCCTTCTTATTCTCGTTCTATTCATTTTATAGAGAAAAAGATTTATAATATAAAAGTTGATTTTTTTCTTTCTTCTCTGAACCATAGCTTGCATGAAATTTGGAACCACGCTTGCTGATCCCCTTCCTAACCCACCGTACCTGCCGAGCAATCCTCCCCTTTTCCTCCTTCCACGTACAAGCCGATCTACCACCCTCGACCTCAAACCCCTTCGTCATCCAACCCTGCCATGTCCGCTAGCACCCGAGCCCATTGCCCTTCACTTTCCTCTCCACTTGGCCTGAACCCATAGCTGCGGCATCGGTATCACCTAGCGAACCTATTCTTGCTTAATTAGCTCGTGCTCTCTGTTGAAAATACATAAGGTCAGCTGCTGTTGAATACATACATACATACATACATACATACATACATACATACATACATATATATATATATATATATATATGTATGTGGTTTCCTTTGTCCTTTGTGTTTTGCGTTTTGATGTTTGTCCTATCCCTTGATTTTGCCCAAAGCACTACTCGTGCATATCCTTTTTGGCCCGAAGCTTTATTTATATATTTCTTTTGAGCGACCTGCCCTTGTTTCCAGTTTATATGAAACTCATATTTATGTGTTGCAATTGACATCTTCTCTGACTTGTCCTCTGTTTCTTTTATGAAACAAAAATATATATGCAAAGTGATTTATATGTTGTATACTTCTGGCTGAAAGGTACATATATTTATTTAGCGTATAATGAGTCATAGCCAGAAACATATAATTGTTTATAAGTATATATTTATTTGCATACTAGCTTTTGTTGTTTGCATTTTTTTATATCTATTTGACCTGGATTATATATATAAGTTGTATGAGTTATTTAATCTGTTTATAAGGATATATATTTGATTTTACATGTGTTTAAATTAATATTGATTTGAAAATAATATATATATATATATATATATCATATATGTCTACATATCATTATAATTTTCAATACATGTTGATTTTAAATTTAAAACCCTATATAGATTTTGATATATGTATAATTGATATGTATAAGCTTATATATATATTTGCTGAGTTCATATATATATTTTAAGTTATATTGATTTTTTATAATGAATATTGAAAAATATATAAATAATATATATATTCCGTTTATATCAAGTTAATTCGATCTGTTCTCATCGATTCCTATTTATCAGCTCTATTCGTTAAATTCGTGCCAATCTTGCTTTGCTTTGGAATTAGTGCTTGGATTCGTAACTCATTTCATCGTCAAATTTCTCTAGCCTCGAAAGGTGAGCAATCACTCACGATTAACATCCTTATATTTATTAAAATTGATTTCACTTGAAACGACAACTGAAATATGCTGCTAATTCGAACTGTTAATTATTTAATTGTTATATATGATATGCTATTATCTGTAATTGTTCACCTATGGGATATGACACCATATCCTATTGTTTATATTTTATTTTATTGTTATTGATGATATATGCCTATTGTTGATATGTTATATTATTATCATAAGTATTATCACTCTGCAAGTTCCTTGTTAGTATAGAATTACCTATGGGTTGAAATGATACATACCCGAACGATCTTGTAGAATAGGAGAAAATCGTTATGGGTTGAAATGATAAACCCAAGCGATTTTCATTGACATTGAGTTTGGGATTGCGGGTTGAAAGGATATATACCCGTAGATATTTAAATTGCGGATTGAAATGATAAATATTTGTATCACTTGACCATATGATAGAAAATTATATACAGACACCATTGGTCTATATATATATATATATATTTTGAAAATGATTTCCAAGGTTTTGAAAAGAAATATATGTGGTTTTAATAAATATTGATTTTAAGATATTATATATATATATATATAAATGTTATTTTATAAGGTTTAAATTTAGATTTTTAAAATTATATGTTTGGAATTTTAAATTTATAAGTTAGTTTTGAAATTTATAAATTTTAAGATTTTACTTATAAATTTTACTATTTTTTTTAAAATATATAAAATAAGTTTTAATATAAAATAAATTTAATAATAATATTTAATTTTATAAAATTTAACTTAATTTGTATATAATATGTTAATTATTTATTTAAAATTATATTTTTAATATAGATTTTATAATAATTTTAATAAATTAAGTTGGAAAGAGAAATAGAAATTAATTTGAAATTTTTTTGTTTAAGAATTTTACTTAAATAAAACCAATTTGAAACTTATTAAATTTGAGATTTTAAAGATATGATTTATAACTTGATTTTGTTTTAAAATGATTAAATGAATTTTCAAGTAAATAAATTGAAGGGAATATTTAGTTTATATAAATTGTAATTTAAGGTTTTATTTAAATGATATTGGATTGACTAAGTAAATTTTTCAATATTAAATAATGGTAAAGTTGAATTTGAAATATAAATGAATTTAAGCTTTGAAATCTATTGAAATTGAAATGGTTTAAATTGTAGTTTATATCTGTATTTGAAATCGATATAAATTTTAAATGGTTTTGAACTGAATTGAAATTGTGAATTGAGATTGAATTAAATTGAATTTTGGAATTCGAATTGATTTTGTGAAATTTGAGGAAACTATTTTTATTTTATATAAATTATTTTAATATTTAAAAATATTTTACTTTATGAATTATTTTTAATATAAACTATTTTTATTATAAAACTATTTTAATATATTAATTATTTTAATATAAACTATTTTTAATTTATAACTATTTTAATGTATAACTATTTTATTATATAAACTATTTTATTATATAAACTATTTTTATTTTATAATCTATTTTATTATATATACTATTTTCTAAACTGTTTAAGAGGAAAGTGTCATGATTTTCAAAGTGTTATGATTTCCAAAGTATTATGATTTTCAAAGTGTTATGATTTCCAAAGTGTTATAATTTTTAAGTTTTATAATTTCGAAAGTGTTATAACTTTGAAAGTGCTATGATTTTGGATATGGATATATTTTAAGTGGATAATGATATCGTATTGATATGGTTTTGAAATGGATATGATATTTTGGTTTTGAAATATGAATTATTTGAAATGAAATGACCACGGTGTTATAATAACATTTGGTTGTTAAAGAGGCCGGGATCGGTTATTGTCATACTCTCTGCCAATACCGAAAACCACTTCAACAACTGTGTATGTGGTGGAGATTCCAGAATGAAGTAGGATGGTTGGCGACGATTCTATATGGTATTTACGTAGCCCTGACTCCCGTAAGTCAGCTTGATGCGGCTAAAACAGGAGCTATACCGGGCCAGGTGGGGTCATTCCCCCTATCGGACACATTTCTTCGATACCATTCTATTGCTTTTGTGATTGATTTGGGTGCACCTTTGATTTGGGAGTGTGTCACGAGGTGGGTGGTAGTAGCTGCTATGCATTACCACCAGTCCGGGAGTGCAAATGGTATATCTACCCTGGAATTGCCTTGAGTGCCTTGTCACATGCCCTATCGCGCCTTCTACGAGTTTGTTTTGTACCATACCTATGGAGTGCCCTCTGATAGCCCTCCAGTTTACGGGGGGTTACGGTACTGTATAGACTATGGGAATATATAAAATGTGTTAAGGGGGATATGGGTAACGCCTTAACGCTATTTTAATACCTTTACTTTACTATAGACATATTATAATAGCATATATTACTACATATTAGATAGTTCCACGGATCCTTAGAGGATGGAAATCCCAAACATCCTTTAAGTTACTTGTATTTCAGTTGGCATTCCACTTGAGTTGAATTTATTAATATAAGAATGTTATTCCTGACTCGAGTGTTTTGTGTTTTGCTTTACGCTCGGGTCAGACTAAGTGTCACAGCATTTGAGACTCACCTTTGGAGATTGGAGTTTTGCTTGAAGATCTGTCTTATCTATTCAGCTCTCCCCGTTGATTTGTTCAGAAATGTTATCTGTTTGTATTCGAGGCTTCTTTGTATTTTAGATATTCTGTTGTATTTTTGTTCTAACTCTGATTTTATATGGTAGCTTCATGAACTACTATTTATCTATTCCACTGCTTATTGTTATATTACTCTGTGTCTGTGATTATGTGATTGATTTATTTACTGTATATGCTGAGTTTTGCCAAATATAAATTAACAATCTGATATTTTGAACGATTCAAGTCCGACATGTACAGATGCGAATGACACGAAATAGCGGGTCGTTACACTGTTAGTGTAGAGATCAAATACATTAGAATCATGTACTTCAAATCAAATGATTAGTATACCTATTAAAACAAATATTTGGAGTAAAAACCTCATAAGAATTGAAATTAACTGAAAAGAAGAAACAAAAACTCATTAGCAATCACTTATATATTGTGTATTTTCTTTGGTTAGTTTATCTACAATGTTAGAGTTCAGTTTACGTTGCATTCTTTTATTTTGGTTTGACACCAAAAATGAGTTATTCTGTGCGTATACTTAACAAATAAAATGTGCTGTTACCATTATAAAGCTTATTCAAATCTCTATAAACCAACTTACATGAATATCTAACCAAATCATCACTATCTTGGATAAACCTAGTTGTAACCTTTCATAATACATGATTAGCCATCATATGCACAAAGTCCTATTTTGTTTAGACATAAGATTGATGTGAAAAAGAGTAACATAGAAAAATGAAGCATCGATATGATTTAAGTATAGTTTCATAGGTAATATACTAATACTAACCTTTCAACCATTATTTCGTACACCAAAGTTTCATTTTGTAGTACACTGAAAACGAGGTGTCTTTGATATGAGGAGTCGGTGGGTAAAAACAATGCTTGCATGGAATTGATTCCTATTCATATTGAAATCAAGGTATCTTTAACATGATGAATCCATATATATCAGTCAAGTTAGCTTTTCAAATTACGTTTAGAATACACTCCTCTTGTCCCCTTTATTAGTTTTATCAGAATGCTTATTGAAATAGAATAAAGCAATTAAGTCAACAATCTATTTATCCACAGTATAGATTCTAATACAACATAGTTGCATAATACAATAGTTTAATGTTAAGTCTTAACTTGCTTTGTAAATTAAGGTTCCTAGTATGCTTTAATATCTACTTGTTTTTTTATACAGACGTGCTTTATGTTTCTTATATTTATTACTTCTCTTTAAACAAATGCTTTTATCTAATTTCAGCACTACGGTACCAAGTGATTTGTTCAGTTGAAATACTAAGAAAAATTATTAATTCAAGCAAAATCCTTTTCTTCCATTTGAGTGTGTAAAATTTGGGTTATAATATTTAAATATGTTGTCCATGTGTCAATAATGATTATATACATGTTGCTACCAAAAACAAATTGCTAAGTGGCAACAAACAAGTGTAGTTAGGATCTATCTCAGCTATGCCTATGTAAATGGTCATGGGTATCAATTGAAAGTTTATTTTGGTTTGCGTAAATGCTTAACTGTTTATTATTTTTAGTATAAAATCCATTTATTTTAGTTTATAGTAATTTAACTAGTAATCTACCTTAAGGCTAAAGATTAACATTCCTTCAATATGTATTCAAAGTTCAAACATGCTTATTTCTGGACAGTATCTTCCTACATTAAATATTGTTCAATAATTACATTCACAAACATTATATCTTGAATTCTAGTTGAACTCCCTATGATTTCTCTCATATCAAAATATTGCATTTATATTATAAGCTCACCAAATGTTATATCATGTAAGTTTGACTTAAATAATATTTGTTTTCATATACATGCCTATTTAAATTATAAAAACAGAGATCAAAATAAAAGTTTTGCTAGTAATAAAAATATTATTTGAAAGCCCTTTTTGTTTGTAATTATCCATGATTGGGCATTGTAATATATATAAGAAATAATGATACAGTATGTTACATGTGCTTATGTCAGAATAACTAGTCGGTGTCGAGAACGAATTGGAAATATGGTTGATATCATATTTACTGCAGTAATAAATTTTATAGGAGAGTTCGATCCTAATCGCTTTTATGTGGATTGCTAGCAAGAAAACAAACCTTTCAAATTCTATGATTTGTATCTGTATAGATGAACTGTGTTGTGAGTGTGATTTTCACTTATTTAATCTAGTATACTTGTTACATCTTTTATGATGAATTAGCTATGTAATCCAATTTTGTAATGTCAGTTATATTTTGGATTCTCTCTTTTTGTGTGAATTTATCAATATGCATTTATATTGAAACATGACATATGCAATTGTATTGTGTTATATGCATATATCTTATATCTTATGTTTGAAGAAGTATAATCATATATTGTTACTGTCTTCTCTATAATATTGATGGAAGCATAACATTATGGGAGTAATGTTATGCATTTTATAAATCTAGTTTCTAATTGTCCATAGCAGTAGAGGCATTTTTTATTGCCTCTACTGGAGTAATATTATGTGTTGCTTACGTGGAAGGCATTGTATTGGGGGCAAATTAAGAGATTTATATGCCCATATTTATTATTAGAGGCATTTTTTAGGGGAAATTCTTCATTTTCCTCTCTTAACTGTAGAGGCGGTTTAATACCAATTTTGGCATCTAATTATAATAGTATGGACATATGTAAAATTCTCTGATTATTTGATCTTTGGTAGTGAAATTTAACTTAAGTTTGTAAAGTCCTTTTCCATGTTCTTTTTTTTGCTTTGTTGGGATCTTATTCTTATTATGTAAGTCTCTTGGTAATAATCTTCTTCATTCACCCTTAATCCCATAATTTACTATCTCTTCTTTATGGGGTAAAAGACAATAAACGTGAAAAGTTTTTCTTCTACCTTAACTGTTGTAACTTTAATATTTATCTGCACCCACAATCGTCTGCTTATATAAAGGACACGCCAACAACTGCCTTGTGTGCTCACATGTATAGGGTGTTGTGTACTGGTACACATATCAGAAAATCGTATTTAGTTCTCCTAGTTAGATTTGGTTCATCTTAACTCCTAAAAAATGTAGTCACTCTCACTATCTATGTTTGAGAATTATTTTCAACTTTCCCATAGATAGTATAGGAACAAATAAAAGAAATTTTGATATATAGATGAAATCTTTGGAAATCTCTTTGAAAATACACACACACCCATACACACACACGTATATATTCAAAACCATTTTTGAAAACTTTTCGGAAAACATTTTGCAAAACCATTTTTGAAAAACAATTTTTTTTTCAAAATCATTTTCAAGTATGTTTTCTCAATATGTGCCTAAATCCTATGGAATCCTAAACCTAAGCTTTGATACCAGGTGTAACAACCCATACCTCCCGACACATCCATCCAAAGCCTAATGCGACTTTCGGACACATCATGTTAAGAAATACGAGCTGTTGGGTTTTTAAAACATTACAGAGAATAATTAAAGGGATAGAGTTCTAAGACCTTCTACACTCCCAAATCTCATAATGGGGGAAATTAAAATACAAGTATAGAAAATAAACATTTAATAAAAACAATCTCTAAAATACTTGATTTATATATACTGTTTCAAAGATACAATATAAGTTTTACATACTTCCAATACAGTAATTAACTACAAGAAAAACAATGGATAATATGAGAACCCCATCATTGAGCTCCTTTATCCCTTGTACAATGTCTAATCACTGTTAACATATCATCCTAAGGTGGGGAAAACGAAAAGAAAGGGGTGGGTTAGACAAAAATCTGGTGAATAAGTACAAGTTTAATATGTCATGATCAAGTGCGGCTAACATTAAATCTATATTAAGTGACATAGGGTATGTAAAAAGTGTCCGTGAATTTCTAAGGTCTAATACCTAAGGATTCTTATCTAACTCACAAGGTCGAACTACTAATCGAACCTCACGGTAACGATCGATCATTGTGGGAACTACTCTCCCATCATACCTACCATCAACACTACGCTTGGAGAGGGATAATATCATAATGGAAACTCGAGTAGTGACTTATCGTATGCACCCATGTTCACCTCTCGATCGTAGTAGCAAAATGCCTCTTATCGTACTGCACTGGTGTACCCCTAGGAACTCTCGTTAGTACAGGTCCCAAATATACTTTATAGCCTCTTATCGTGCTACACCAGCATCCACATGTACCATGCTACGCGATAAAACATGCTTACATGGATCTCCCATTAGCACCAGGCTCTTTCGGGTAGTGTCTTCGCCAATGCTGCACGCCCACCCGTACGGGGCACCCCTGAGCCTATGCGAAATACATCGCCCTAATCAACCCTGTATTATGAAATACATTACCCTGATCAACATCCATGTTTGTGAAATACATTGCCCTAGCCAACTCTGGTAGGGAAATGATTTCCCTAATTTCTCAAGCATACGTACTTAGCCCAAAATAGGCCCAACCAAATAGTTCATCGTTTATATAATTTCTTATGCAATTCTTATTATTTAACTTGGGCCTTAAGCCGAGGTTCAAAATCTGCATTTTTCATTCTGGACGGTCGACCACTAGTATCCTCAGGATGATCGCTACTGGTCGACTGCTTGGGTTCCAAGGTTGACCGGTCGCGTAGTAAATTTAGGGTTTCTACGAATTTTCAACCGTTGGTTGTTTATCCAATTAATTTTTTTCATTAGCAGCATTTTATTAACCATAATTACTAATGACTAGATTATTTGTCGATCTGCAATTCAATTTAGGGTTTACTATTTAGGGTTTGCAAGTTTAATCATAAAATAGCTGCAAATACGTTAACAATTACTGTAATTAAATTCTAGGGTTTTAAATTTCAATTTAGGGTTTCTAATATATTCAATTAGGGTTTGCAAATTCAAGTGCACAAACGGTGTATATTTATAAACATCACGTTAATCATTTACTATAGTTTCTAATCTAAGATTTTAGATTTCAACTTAAGGTTCCACAATTTAATTAACAAAAAGGGTGTACTTGCATCAAATCAGATTTGTTAAATTACCGTGATTCCAATTTCTACCCTAATTTGTGGATTCCAAATTAAGGTTTACAGTATCAATTTTAATCTACTAACAACCTAAATCAATTAGAATACATTAAACCTAAATGGAATAATCATTTAATCAAATTTGTTTCCTCTCACCTCAAGCCTAGGTTTTTCCTATTGCTTTGCTTGAGAATTGCCCCTGCAAATGCAAGCTTCGCTTGTCCCATCAAGATCCAATTACTTGCACTCTTTTAGGTTGATTTTATTTTGATTTTTAAGAAGATTTAAGGTTTGGGGAGAGGTTGGATTTTGATAGAGTTTTGTTGTAGTAAACTTTTCTATTGGTTTTAGAGTTAGCTTAGGTTCCAATCTATAGAGATTAGTAGTGAATTTAAGGCATTGATTTGGGATAGATAATATTTTACTAACATCAGGAACGGTTATCAAAACTTGGGGACGAAGGAACAATCGGAAGCATCGAACAACATCACTCAACAACGCTCTGGTATTTGCCATTTACACTACATAGGGTCGACCCTAAATGATCCAAGGTCGACCTCTATCGGTCGACCATGACACCTCCAAGGTCGACCTCTATCGGTCGACCATGACACCTCCAGGGTCGACCTGGGTGTGTTATGTTGTTATATATTTTTTTTTCTACTTATTTATTTTGTTCTTAAATTTTCCGATGCCCAACTTCTCCATACTAGCTCCGATTTTGAAGTGTTTTACATGAAAATCATCCATAAAATCACTACGAACGCAATGGTGTAGGTTTCGTAGCCAAACTTGGATGTCTATGAAAATTTTCTTCTAAGTCCTTGTTTTATTTAAATTTACTTTTCTTATTAAAATTTTGTTAAATTTTATGTAAATTTTCGGGGTGTTACACAAAGACTGATGGTGAGATGGACAAGAAATATCAGCAGGAGGATCCTTAGTGAGAAGAGTGGTCATAGTGGTGACAACATTGAAGGTGGGAACTATGAGCAGAGGTGCAGTAAGCTCGGCTTCCTGTAACACGCCTAATTTTTGTTTAACATTATTCAGAGAATTTATGATAAATCGAATAGAATAATGTGATATAATAAGGAGAATGAGATTTGTTAACTAATTTGTTTTAGGCCTTAATTAATCAATTAATAAGACTGTTTTAAACATAGAATAAAAAGATATTAATGAGAAGGGGCATACTATGAATAATTCCTTAATTCATTCCTTAAACCCTTCCCCTCTCATTAATTCTCATTTCATTTTCTAAAATCAAAGTAAAACCTAAAAGGAGGTCAGCCATTACCTAGAGAAAAAGAAGAGGAAATCTAAGGAATTCAAAGGGGAAAGTTTAGGTGAATTAATCTACATCAAATCTCAATCTATCTTATCCAATCTAAGGTGAATAATAGTTAACCATCTCATTTGTTTATGTTTTGTTTTCAGATTTAGGTTTGATTTCAGAATTGGTTGTGATAATATTTCACTCTTAGGTTCATAATATTGCTATTAAATTGAGTAATGGTTTGTTAGAATTTTATGGAATTGCTCTAATGGGTTTTAATGACAAAAACCTAATTTTGATCACCTATTGATTTGAAATTGAATATATTGGGGAAAACATTGTTTTGGAGATGAGTTTTCAATTTATAATTTTTCAAGTTCATATGAATACTTAATGAATTTCCTAAGAGGAAAAATGAGTATATTTTCGGGTTATTAATTATTAGAGATAATTAAATTAATATTTTGTACCAAAATTTTTGTATATGGAGGAAGAAGAAAATTCAGATTTTTTGCGATTTTTAGGGATTTTTTTCTAATTGTTATGATTTTCTATGAATTTGTTATTCTAGAGAAGTTTTTAATTAATGTGAGTTAATGATTTAAATTATAGGGTTTTGCAAAGATGATTAAGGAGGTAGAATGTAACATATCAGTAATTTAGCAAAAGTATATGAAAAGTATTTTGTTATCCAATGATAATTTGACATGCGAATAGAGTTGGTGAAAAGTTTTAACTTTAAAAGAAAACAAATCAGTTTTAGCTTATTTACATAAATGCCATCGGCATAATAACTTATCATTTGATACCTCTAAATTCATAGAGGCTCGACGACTATAAAGGATGATACATGTGATAGCTGCTCAATATCTATGTGATGTATCCGCTTTTATAGGGGTTCGACACTTGTGTATTTAGGGGCTCAATATCTCATGATTGAAGAGGCTCGACAATCCCATGGGTAAAAGGCTCGACAACTTCTTTTTATAAAAGGCTCAACATCCTCAAAATTTTAGGGGCTCGATACCCCCAAGTTAAGAGGCTCGACAACCCTATGTGTTTTAGAGGCTCGACATCTCATGTTTTCAAGGACTCGACACTGCATCTCTTATAGTGACTCGATAGTTTCAGTGTAGCTACTTGACAACTATATGTTTAGCGGCTCAATAGCCGTATGTTTTACAAATTTGATTGCTATTTTTAGAGGCTCGATAGGCCATTTTTTCTAGAGGCTTGACAACCCTGTTTTGAAAGCAAGGGTTTTAAAAGCTATATAAAGATGATAGTTCTTTGGCGCAAGATTTTGGCTTAGTATTTGGGCTATTTCTCCTTGTTTTGAGAATGATTTCAAGTGGTTTATCATTTATAAAGATAAATTTTTTCAAGGAATGAAACAGTGTTTTAGCCTAATTTTATATGAATTTTGCCAAAGGAAAATATTACTTAAACTTAAGTAATTTTGTTATGTATATGACTATTGATCGATCATACTTGGATGAAAGATGTTATATGTTCTTATTATCATTTGATTAGTTGAATTCACATGTTTTATTAATTGGCATACTCACATTTCATTATCCAACATTGCATCTTGGGATTTAGAAACAGAATCGCCAACTAGGTTGTTCCAGTAGTGAGTACGGTCAAATTAAACTCCTAGGTGAGTAGAATTGCATCCAGGAGATCAGATAGATCATTTATGTTAGGATGGCTTGAGCTGATCAAGAAGATATGACTCATGGATTATAACCATATAAGATTTTAGGTGTGATCGGTGTAGGATTGCGCCCTATGCTTCAGCTGGTAGCCTCCGGTTGGTAAAGGTCCACGATTATTGTGTAGGGCTTTGTCAATAGAAAGACTAAAAGATGTACACACACAGAAAAGAAGTCGTAGCTCTATATGCTCACTGTATAGTTTAATTTGTTTTCTTCTAACCGTATTTGGAGATTTTGGGACATCTGGTTGTGTCGGCCTGTGTCAGCATGATAGGTTATTAGTTGGCCAATGAAAACTAATAGGTTCATAATAACCCTAGGAAAACTATTATTTGAGACAGACTGTCGATTCCATGGGGTGGGTAAACTTTGGGAATGCATAACCCTTTAATGACAGACTAGTCATATTTACCCATATTGCATGCATATAATCATATCATATTTTGTTTTAACCATTATGGTTGTAGGTGCATGATTTATGTTAAGACCGACTTATTTTAATAAGATACCAGTGAGGGAAAAACTCAATCCATTTTATGGCGTGGTTTCGCTAGATATCTTTTTTTGGTTGGAAATGTTATATTATTATTCACACGAGACTTTTTGTATGATCCGATTTTCTGTTTTTCCCCTTAAACTCTCGGGTATCCATATGAGTAGATCGGGAGTAGGGTTTTCAGGTTAGATGAATAAGCTTCCGGAGACATGCAGGAGGCAAGCTAATATTAGAAGTTAATTTTCGCTGTGTTGTTTGAAGTTTATGCTTTGTTTGAATGGATGTAACGACAGAATTTATAACCATCAAGTAGTTAGACTCTGATCATCCAAGGGGGCATCTTCATATGTCTCTCTTAGAATATAATTGTATTTATTATATTTTCTTTGAATGTGGAATCGATGGGATTATGTAAAAAATCTGAAAGTTTGTTAATGAAATGTGTTTCGAAAATTTCATATTCATGTGCTCTTGATGTTATAAATACAGTCAACCGTTCTTATTTTTTCATTAAGAAGTAACACTATGGATGACTGCAACATCAATAGTACTTATTTTCGGGCCTCAATTTGAGGGATGTTACACTTTCTTAGATTTTTTGGAGGGAACTTTCGAGAAAACAAGTCCAATACCATAACCTTTTCCTTTTTTTTAATTTGGCCAGTGCCAAAGCATCTTCTACCTTGGAGGCAACAGACCATGAAAGGGCTTTCAGTGGTATGGGGTTATCAACAATTTTAGAGGAAGCATGCAAATTAAAGTGACCTTGTCGGATGATAAAGCATCCGTGCTAACTAGATGGACTTTAGGAAGATCTATTCATAAAACAATAAGTCTTAGGAAATTCATTTTATATAAAGAAAGGAATAAGCAGGAAATGAGACCTGGAGAATATCCGGGATTGCCAATAGGTGAATGTTGTATTGGAGAATTCATAGAGAAAATGTCTAGTTTAACTACAGAAAGGGTCAACGAGCCACTTTTCTTCTTCTTCATCATCAGAGGTTCGCCCATAACATGATGGAAAGGTTTAATAAGGGAGTACTTTCACAATTTTTCCTCAGTAAGGAGTCTCGATTGGCTCCTGGAAAACTTCGAGGTATCACTAAGGCAATTAATCTTAGCCAAAACTTTAGGATCTATGTTCTTCGAATGAACAACTAACAAACATCGTTAAAGGCAACTCAATTAAAATCAATAAGACTAACTTAAAAAATAATTAAATTAAATAACTAGGAACGAAATAGATTACCAGGGAGGGAAAACTCTCCAGTAATGTCTAGAGAATAACACCTAACAAAGAAAAATTGATGGCTCCTGTTTCTAGGCCCATCGATAAAATCGATGACCACTCCACCACCTACATAACTAAAATAGTAAATGGAACCTTCAAGTTATTGCTTCATTTTCTAAAGGGTGACCAAAGTGGATAGGATAGATGGAGATAGATCTTCTAACTTAAGTTCCTTAGATAAAATAAATAAAGAGTTGATGTAAGTGAAAGAGTTGGAATTCAGTTCAATAGGAGCAATTCTATGGTAGGCCAAGATGCTATATATGATTGGGTTAAAAGGTGGGTAGTATGAGTGGTAGATATAAAGAGGGGTGAAGGAAAAAAATCCTTCTAGTGGAGAGTTCATTCTATCATCTAGCTTGGGCCCTAGCATCAAGCCCAAATATGCCAAAATAGCACCGAACGAAATCAACCTCTTCTTGTGTCGTAAAATAGGAATAATGAGAAGTGTATATCTATTCCTTAGAAAAATCTTTAACCTTGGTGGATTTGGGAGACTTAGCTGTTCCTTTGGGTGGTTTCCTTTCTACATTCGACCATGGTACCTACGATAACACATCATGAATAGAAGTTTCAAAGAAATAAATGAGAAGTGAAAAAGTAGAGTAATGTGAATATATATACATATAAACTCTAAATTAAGTTTAATTTACATGCATGAAGCATGCATGAGCATACCAATACGTTTATCCCTCACTTATGTGTTGGTGAACCAACTCATATATAGATACTAACATCTTTCAAGTCTAAATGTGAATGGATCAATAAATAATATGTATACACCAATGTGTGTGTATAACTCAACAATGACCAGAGAGAATAATCTTTGTTAAACCATCATAAGGTAAACATTAATTACAACATATTAATTTAATTTATGACAAATTTAACAAACAGATGGTTCTCATGATAAGATACCTTACTAATAATAATATAGAAGATTGATAATCTTCTGAACATGAAGACATAATATGGATATATAATAAAAATCTGGCCATCGCATGTAAACATAAAGCTTTCGTGTATTAAGCCTAAGCATAACATTCATATGAAAATTTTGGAACTGTAGCTTTTGTGAGATAGACCTAGATATAACTTTCATGAGTAAAACATTAAATAGAGCTTTCATGTGATAAGCCAAGGTATGACTTTCATGGGTAAAATGTGGGACAGGGCTTTCGTATGTTAAATTTAAGCATAACTTTTATATGCGAAGTTCAGAATAGAACCTTTGCATACAAGGTTCAAGTGTGGTTTTCATGTGAATTGGTACGACATAGATTTCGAGTGTAAAGCCAAGCATAGATTTCATGTTTGAAATTTAAAGCACGACTCTTGTATATTAAGCCTTAGGACCATAACTTGACACATAATGAACAGGTCAAACTAATTAGAAATGGATATCTAAAGCAATATGACTTGAAACCCACAAAAAAACAATGGATTGGGTTAATAGATTCAAATCAAAATGACGTATAAAAAAGATTTTAAAAGACCATTAACACCATAATTAATAGATAAAATCCTAATTAACTTTAAAGTCAAATACGACTAATTCGAATCAAATATAGCCATAAAAAACAAACAATAGATAAATTAACAATGATTAAAGTCATTTACTAATTGAAAATCCGAAGAGAATTAAAATTTTGGACAGTAAGAGTGAGTCGGTTCTTCACAAGCAAAGCTGGAAAAGGAGAAGGAAGGAGGAAGCATACTATGTATAATAAAAGGAAAAGTGACGACGAACGTTAGATCGTGAACAACGAGAATGGACGGTCAAGATGAGAAAATGAAGGAATACGAAGGGTTAATTTATACTAATGTATAAACAATTATTGTAGAGTATATAGGGGCAAGTGTTATACCCCAAATATAGTAGTCATCATAGGTGGACAAAATGAGGAGCTTTTGTAGGGTATGTACTAGAGCTCTCATGGGTAATAGCAGTGATAAAGGCTATCATGGAATAAGGATAAGAGCTATCATTTGATATGCATAAGAGTCCTTGTGGGATATGCATACAAGCTATCATGATCTAATCCAACATTTAAAGCTATCGTGTAGAATTTGTAGAGCCATCGTATTATAAAGCCCCTTGAGTCATCATGTGGAATTCATGGAACTATTGTGACATGAAGCATCCAGAATCATTGTGAGGTATTTTATACAGTTGCCATGGCATAAAGCATTGGAAGCCATCGTGAGAAGTTCATGAAGCCACTATAACATGAAGCACCCAGAGTCATCATGAGGTATTTTATAGAGCTATCGTGGTATAAAGCCTTGGAGGCCATCGTGAGAAATTCATGAAGCCATCGTAACATGAAGCACATAGAGTCGTCATGAGGTATTTTATAGAGCTATCGTGGTATAAAGCCTTGGAGGCCATCGTCAGAAATTTATGAAGCCATCGTGACATGAAGCACTCAGAGTCATCGTGAGATATTTCATAGAGCTGTCGTGGTATAAAGCATCGGAAGCCATCATGAGAAATTCATGAAACCATCATGGCATGAAGTACCCGAAGCCATCATGAGATGTTTCAAGGAGCTATCATGATATAGAGCATTTGCGGTCATCACGAAGAGTTTTTATAAAACTATTGTAACCTAAAGCATTGGGAGCCATCGTAAGGTGTTTTAATTGGGAGCTATCATAAAATGAAAAATGTGAAGCCATCAAATGATAATATCATGGGACTTTATGGGAAGTTTAAACAAAGCCACGATGAAACAAATTGGTTCACCAAGCAAAGAAAAGAGGTGCCACGTACTGATTGGATTATGTTCCATATCAATAGATCATGATTGTCTCTCCTTAAAAAGGTGCCACATGTCAAGAATCCCACAGCTTGGATTCTCTATAAATAATCACGTACCCTAACCTAATAAGGGTCCAATTTTCTAGTTCTCTTTCTTCCTCATTTTTCATTTTACTTTTGATATTGTAAAGAGAGCTCCAATTTGGGGATCCATGGCCATTAGGGCAACTTGAATTGTGAACATTGTAATCAAGGATTAGTACTTTGGATAATTTTGTTAGGAACTCCTATCTACAAGTTTTGATGACGACAAACCACATCATAATAATTATTCATATATCTTGTATCTTAGTTTTTTTGCAGATTCTCAAGGATATGGAACATAGATCACAGCAGTGGAAAGATAAACATTGTATACAAATCCTAGAAATAGAATGTAAAAATCTCCCTGGATTTTGTATATAGAAAAATATACATGCTTCCAAATATAACGGAATTCAAAATATACCAGAGGTCTGGTTTATTTCTCCAGACGTCTGGTCTCAGCCTCTAGAATTTTTCCATACAATGCATGACCAAATATCTGGTCATCATAATCCAGACGTCTGGATTTGGCTCCGGGAATTTTTTAAAAATGCAACTATCAAAATCTGAAAGGCCACTTTGTGCATCTCTTCTTCAATTCAGTTCTATTCAAACAGAAGCATCTCCAGAAACAAAGAGAAATGGTAGCAACACTTCAAACCAACCTTTTTCACAACTATAAATACATCATAGATTTTACAATCAAATTACTAACTTTCTGATTTCTATTCTCTATATTGACTTTGCATTCAAATTCAAGATTACTCATTTTAGCTATCAATATTTTAACCAAAGATCATTGACTTTGGTTCAATTTTCTTCCATATTTTCAAAGCACACATAAATTTATATCTATACATATCCAGTGGAGATTATAGGAAGACTTGTACATATTGTCAATATCAGTGTTATTCAGAGCACATTCTTGACGAAAGATCTCTATTGTAACAAGCCTATTCCTCTGGGTGAAGTGAGGATTATTGATTAGTGAAATTCCGAAGAGGAGCTTCGGGACTAGACGTAGGACGGGAGGTCCGAACCAGTATAAAAGTTCTGGTGTGATATTTTTATTTTACCTACATTATTACTCTGTGCAATTCATACTATCATATACGTACTTGTCATATACTATACACATATACGATCCACATAGACTTTCAATTGGTATCAAAGCAAGGTTAGTTCAAATCATAGTAACACGTGTTTGAAAATTGTTAATATGGCAAGTATCTTTCAAGAAGGCCAGTCAACTGCACGTCCTCCACTATTCACCGAATCTAATTATGCATATTAGTCAACTCGAATGAGAATTGGACAATGGTATTTTCCTAGGATTACAAATAAAACAATTGGACAATGGTATTTTTATAAATCAAGAAAAATACTGTAAAGATTTACTTATACGTTTCGGAATGGAGAACACCACTAGTAAACCAACTCCTATGAGCACAACTTTATATCTAGATAAAGATGAAAAGGGAAAAGACTATGATCAAAAATCTTATCGTAGTATGATCGGCTCTCTATTATATTTAACAGCTAATAGACCTGATATAATGATGAGTGTCTGTCCGTGCGCTCGATTTCAAGCTCAACCTAAGGAATCACATCATCGAGCAGTCAAACGAATTTTACGATACTTAACTAACACCATATATTACGGCTTATTTTATCCTAAAGATACAGCCTTCCAACTCATATCATATAGCGATGCAGACTTCGGAGGATGTAAAAAAGACAGAAAAAGCACAAGTGGTACTTGTCATTTTATCGGTCAATCTTTAGTTTCATGGTTTAGCAAAAAGCAAAATTGTGTTTCCCTCTCGACATGTGAAGTAGAATATATCTCTACCGCCTTAGCTTGTGCTCAAGTCATCTATATGCAAGAAACACTTAGAGATTTCGATAAAATAATTGAAAAATCTCCAATATACTGCGACAATACTAGTGCTATCAATTTATCTAAA
This sequence comes from Allium fistulosum, assembly GCA_030737815.1. NCBI lineage: Eukaryota > Viridiplantae > Streptophyta > Magnoliopsida > Asparagales > Amaryllidaceae > Allium > Allium fistulosum. The sequence continues at coordinate 452,719,302 of CM060906.1, read as the reverse complement.
AATCCAATTAACCATTCTCGAACTAAACATATAGACATACGACGCCATTTTCTTAGAGATAACGTAGAAAAAGGAGTAATATCTATAGAATTCATCAACACTGAAAACCAGATAGTAGACATCTTCACAAAACCTTTATGTGAAAAATCATTTATAAAACTTAAATGAGAACTAGGAATATGCTCCATATCTGAACTATAACAAACAAGAATAAAATTTGAATTGTTTTTCCTACCTCTCAATATTTATGGCTCATAGGTCATATAATTTTTTCTGCCAAAATTCTCTAAAAACCACAAATAGTTTAACAAATAAAACAAAACGAATGATTAAAATAGAAAATCCTACTCATATATATCAAATTTTTTTCCAAACCAAATCACAGTACAAAAACTTCTTCTAAAATATATCTTTGTTAATCAATATCAAAGTTTTCCAACATGTCATCCGATCAAAACTCCACTTACTCTACCATTGACTTTTCAACTCCATCATCGGGTAGTACATACACATCTCCTACAAAAACAACTCCAAAATCATCTCCATCCCTTCACATTGTTCCCTCGCCTGCATATCATACTAGCTACTCTCCAAAAGGAACGAAAGCCAAACATGGTATTAATCTTCAAACATCCTCTCTTTTGGACAAAGCCGACGAAATCCATCATTATCAAAAAGAAATGATGGATGTACAAAGAGAAATGTATTACGAAAAAAAACGCCAGGGAGCTCATTTAAATTTTCTAGAAAAATGCATTCTTGCCATATGTGGACATTCTCCTACTAAGGATTGTGTTCATGTACGATCTCCTCGTCTAACTGAAACTCCTCCGCATGCTCGTCAAATAACTCCATGTAAACTATGGGGAGAAGGGACATCTGAAGACCAATTCAGTCCAGTACCTCCTTCTTGGTCTCCAATATGAGCATCAAAAGAAAATACAAAGGCAAAACCAAATTCATGGGAGAAAAAATAACTTTGTTCTTCTAAAAATCATATTTCATATATATATTAATATGTATATATATATATAATATATGTATATAATATATTCAAAGTTGTAATAAGACTCAATTCATTCAAGCATATACTGTATATCTCACTATAACTATAATAACAAATCTGTACAATCTCAGACAATCAAAATAGCAAATATCTGTCAAAACAGACATCTGGAATATAGAACCAGTCGTCTGATTACACGATCGGAAACCTCTCTCATAATTTCTGCAAAATCCAGACGTCTGACTACATATTCCTAGACGTCTGGCCTTGCTTTCTACCTACTGTGATATAAATTTTTTTTAAAGGCCCAGACGTCTATCTTATCAATCCAGCATCTATAGTATGTTTCTGCCTCTGACAATCTGCTGCCTTTCTACTATATTACAACAACTCTTCAGTTTTTTTACCTCATCTTTTCATTCTCTACAAAACCTCATCAAAATCCAGATCTAAATATTTACTTTCAAGTTTCAAAAACATTGCCTCCAAAATCAAAACCTATAAAGAAACAAAAGAAAGATCAAGGATCTGCAACTCAATCAACTATTGTCACCGATTATCACATCAAATCTTGGCTTGATCAAAGCCCTAGTTCCATCAAAAGGTTTGAAGATTTGAAAATTATGAAGTTTCATCTAGGTCCCTTCTACCAACTACTATGATTTCCTCTCTATGAAATGCATTCATTATGTGAAGATGCCGAGGTTAACTATCTGATTGAACAAGGACCAAATGAGGTAACCATAGATCAGCTAACTATTTTTCTCTTTTACTCAAATCTATGTAATTCTTCCATTTGGAATCCTGAAGATGACAAAAATTGGCTTTGGACTAGTGTATATGGTAAAATCATCAAACTTACTCCTGGTATGTTAGGACGAATTCTCCATTGCTCTTACACAGGTATCGAATTAAAAGACATACCGGACAAAAGATTTTTACCCCATGATGAGGTCACTCACCTCCTTTGGGAAGATCATACGGAACAATGGAATACAAAGAACCTTCGACCTAGGGCAAGATTATTAAATCGTATGATTATTAACACTATAATACCAAGAAAAGGAAGTCATGAGCAAATATATGAAACTGATCAGAAAGCTATGTATGCTATATTTGGAGGTATTAAAGTTAATTGGGCTCAATTTCTTTTCGACGAAATTAAAAATTTCTGGATTCAAAAGCGTCAAACAATTGTTTATGCACCTTATATAATGGGGATCCTTCAATCACAAGGTATTCCTTCTTATCTATCATATTTTGAAGAACTACAAATTAAAGAAAGCGGGTCCAAATACTTCAAACTTATGCATCTAACAGACGAACCGCCACCGATAATATCATTTCCTCAATGGACACTACAGCAACAACAATAACATCAGCAACAACATCCACAAGAGCAGCAATAACCCCCTCCACAATAACCAGGTCCATATGTTTTCCAACAACATCCTTCCGAATATCACTCAGACTCGGAGATTTTAGAAGCCCGAGGAGAACCAACTTCAATAGAATCATATCGTGACGTATCCATTCGAAATCAACAACTTTTATCCCGTAATCAACAAATCTTAGGAAAGAAAGTTGTTCGTCTTGATAGATCTGTCTCAAGAATATCTTCTCGAATGGGTAAAGTCGAGAAAACACTAGATAAGGTTGTATCCACTCTTGGGAAAATAATGAGGAAATTTCATGGTCGATCATCATCCCGGTCTTCATCATCGTCACCATCAACTCCTTCACCTACTCCGTATGTTTCTTCAATTCCAGGGTCTTCAACACAATTACGAGGAAAAGAACCCATGGAAGACAAACCATTATAGTACACAAATGAAGAGGAAAGTGAGGAATTTAATATGCAACATCCTTCCCATCATCAGCAACGGTACTTGGCTTTCCAAGGGTCATCTATTCACGAGGATGAAGAGTATAATGATGAACGTCACTGGTCAGAGAATACTTCTGATCCTCCAGCTTTTTGGGAATCCTATAATAATACCTACGGCATTTTCTTTGATTCAACTAACTATTACCAGTAGTTTCCACCTTTTTTCCACTATATGTTTATTTCTGCATTTTCTCACTTTATGTACTCTTAATTCAGATATTATGTACTCCAAGTTCTATGTTTTACATTTCATTTTCTGTTTTCTCTATTTTCTTTTTGATAATGCCAAAAAGGGGGAGAAAATATGCACACACATAGGGGGAGGATAACATATAATATACATGTATACAGAGGGAGTAAATATATACATAGTTTGTCATCATCAAAAAGGGGAGAATGTTAGGAACTCCTATCTACAAGTTTTGATGATGACAAACCACTTCATAATAATTATTCATATATCTCGTATCTTAGTTTTTTTGCAGATTCTCAAGGATATGGAACATAGATCACAGTAGTGGAAAGATAAACATTGTATACAAATCCTAGAAATAGAATGTAAAAATCTCCCTGGATTTTGTATATAGAAAAATATACATAATTTCAAATAGAACAGAATTCAACATATACCAGACGTCTGGTTTATTACTCCAAACGTCTGGTCTGAGCCTTTGGAATTTTTCCATACAACGCATGACCAGACGTCTGGTCATCATAATCCAGATGTTTGGATTTGGCTCCGAGAATTTTTTAAAAATGCAACTGTCAAAATCTGAAAGGCTACTTTGTGCATCTCTTCTTCAATTCAGTTCTATTCAAACAGAAGCATCTCCAGAAACGAAGAGAAATGGTAGCAACACTTCAAACCAACCTTTTTCACAACTATAAATACATCACAGATTTTACAATCAAATTACTAACTTTCTGATTTCTATTCTCTATATTGACTTTGCATTCAAATTCAAGATTACTCGTTTTTGCTATCAATATTTTAACCAAAGATCATTAACTTTGGTTCAATTTTCTTCCATATTTTCAAAGCACACATAAATTTATATCTATACATATCCCTTGGAGATTATAGAAAGACTTGTACATATTGTCAATATCAGTGTTATTCAGAGCACATTCTTGACGAAAGATCTCTATTGTAACAAGCCTATTCCTCCGGGCAAAGAGAGGATTATTGATTAGTGAAATTCCGAAGAGGAGCTTCGGGACTGGACGTAGGATGGGAGGTCCGAACCAGTATAAAATTTCTAGTGCGATCTTTTTATTTTACCTGCATTATTACTCTGTGCAATTCATACTATCATATATACGTACTTGTCGTATACTATATACATATACGATCCACATAGACTTTCAAATTTTCATAATCAACAACTTGGATTTGGACATGTGTGTATGATTATTTCTTTGCGATGAACGAATGATTTATGGTTTAGACAAACATGTTGGCTATTGTAACGACCCGTGTTTTACGTATCGGAGGATCGTAAAATATATTTATTTTATTTATATGGCATCATATGACTCTAAGATTTTCGAAAGTGACTCTTCGGGACATTCTTCACTTCTATGATTTTTCCCGAATTTCTATGTGACCATTTTGACCCTGAAAATATTGTTTGGATTATAACTTTTGATAGTGGCCGAATTAGAATCTCAAACCAATTCACTGCTTCAAGATAATGGTTTACCATTCCGTAGAGTGGTCGTAATAGAAAAACGGATGTGTCATTTGAAAGTTATGACATTTTTAAGCTTTGGCTGTTGCTGGCCAGTTTTAGTGGGTAATTAACGAAGTTTAAATTTAGGCCCATTAACCCACTTCGAAATTTGTGCTAACAGGAGGAACTGACCTAAGTCGTTTCCTTCTTCCCCAAAATAGATCTAAGCCTCCATTAACCCTAATTTCATCAAAAATTACATCTTTTTCTTACTAATTTTAGCCAAATAATTGATTAGAGGGGATATTAAAATATATAAGCTAGAGATTATTATTTCTATGGATTTGGATCTTTCTTCCTTGCTGTCCACTTCAGATCTAAGGAAGAAAATTGGTATTTTAGGTATTTAGTGAGTGATTCTTGACTCTCACTCATTTATACTTATTTATATAGTTAAAATGGTTGTTTATAACATGTTTTTGGATCTAGAATGATTTTCTAACTTTAACCACTTGTTCTGATATGCTATGATCATAAATCTGAGACTTTTAAATGATTTTAGAAATGGATTTTATATACTATTTGTTATCCCGCCTTTTGGCAAGGCCAGGACACCAAGAAGCCGACTAGAGAACAAGGACAGCACGCCATGGATATCACTGAATTTTGTCCGAGCCCAGAGTGAGCTACAATTGATAGGACACGACAAGAAAGGCCATAGAGATCAGCACCTCAAATTTCAAGTCAATCCTGACTCATACGCTCAAGTTATGATCGAGTCAAATTGGAGGGAAAAAGCCCAGATTTCGTATCCATCACTCTGGGCGATTTCGTATCCATCACCGAAGCCCCAGTTCGAATCCATCATGCTTCGTACCGATCAGCTCCGGATCCATCGAGGTACCCAGGTTCGACTCGATTTTCTTCGTATCCATCGAACTCGTATCGATGGACTTCACACATACCAGCAATTGAAGGACCTCGTATCCTACAGCCAACGTTTACTTCGTATCCATCACTCTGCGCTTGCTTCGTATCCATCTCTCGATGTTTGCTTCGTATCCATCACTCGATGCTTGCTTCGTATCCATCAGAGGACCTCACTTCGAATCCATGCCTAATGACTTGTTCGTACCCACGAGTCAACTGACCAAGGATGACGTGTCTTCCATCAAAGTAAAATGAGGCGAGATTTGTGGAGTCGAAACAGTCAATGCGGCACAAAGACCGGATCGAAACGAAGCGCGCGCGCCACCTCACTTCAAGAGCACGTGCAGCCAGCGAGACGAACGGATGGAGTCGAAATCATGGATACGAACCAGACAGCCTATGAGGAATTCCAGTTCGTATCGACCATATCTCGTAATCCACTGATCCAAACACGATGAAATTTTAACTGGAGGTTGCACACACGACAAGGAACATCTCCGCCAATTTTGAGCTCAATTGGAAGTAATCTTGATCGATACGAAATGATTTCGTATCGATCACAGATTGGCTTGAAACTCTCTGGAAGTGGTCGAATGGGTCCCCTCACGTGTCAGGCCAAGTCTCCCGGAGTTTGAGCGAAATCCAAGCCTCCTACGCTTATAAATAGAGCCCCAGAATCAACGGAAAAAGGATGTTTTTTCTCTGAAGCGTCCAGACTCTGCCAGATTGAGATTTGCATCATACTTTTGCTGTCAATTTCGAAATCTAAACTGTAATCCGCTGTTCATCGCTGTAAACGCTTGTAATCATTGAAAGAGAATCAATAAAATCATCAAAACTTCATAGTGGACGTAGGCTATACGCCGAACCACTCTAAACTGCTTGTCTGTGCACTTTACATTCTTATTTGTTGGAGTTTTTGTTAGATAATCTCTGTTTTACATTTATAATCTTCATTTTATCTCTTCAAACAACTCCCGAAGAGTGTTGTGCCCATTTTTGGTACAAACACTTTGGTGCTTTCATTGAGAGAACCAGCTTTTTCTCCTGCTCGTTGGATCTGCCGTCGATACCGGATTGCACAAATCCAAGAGGAAGATCCAGATATCCAGTCCGGAATCCTTCCATTCTATTCAGATTTGCTCAAAATCTAGGAAAGGACTCCACCACCGACAATGGTCAGCACAAGAACTGGCGCCACCGCTACAGAGCAAGAAGGCAGAGACAGGCAAAATCCAACACAGCCGCCTTCTTCCAATCAAGACAATGCCACTCAGTCAGACTCAACGGGGCTAATCACCCGACAGGAGTTTCAAGTATTGCTCCAGGAGCTGACCCAAAGCCGTCAGCAGTTGGCAGAACAGTTACGCGCCAATATCGAGCTGACCAACCAGCTAAACCGCCGGGGGCACAGAAGGTCCAGGAGAGATGATGTCTCCAGAGCGTCTACCGAAAGCTCAGCTTCATCTGATTACCACCGCCAAACTACCCGTCCTCGACTAGAGGGGAATCGCGCTCAAGCTACTGAATATCAGCCTGCCTTAACTGTTGGGCAACTGAGGGTAGGACCGTCGACCAGTTTCCAAACCGGTCCCTCAACACGAGGAGGTACTGCCCCACAGTACACCACCGATAACCGCGCCACAACCGCCGCAGCAGAGACAAGGGTCGATACCCGAAATCAATCTGAGCCGATCAATCAACAGCGAGGACATACTCCTGAACCTTATGTCCCAGAAGACGTTGAGCCAAGGAGGCGAGATACGGGTCGTCGACAACGCCCGATCCCTACTCGCGCCGTGGAACCCGACCACGCCTTAGCTCATCACGCTCCGAATCTGCCTGTTTCGGATATATCAACCATGATACGTCAAATGATCCGCGAGAGTCAGGGGCTCACTAATGATGACTGGGGGATTTCCCGTAGCCATACCCCTTTCACAGACGAAGTATTACATGCCGAACCTCCTAGACGATTCAGAATGCCGACTCTCCCGATGTATGAAGGGAATAGTGACCCCAACCAGCATATTCTGAAGTATGAATGGTCGATGAGCGCCGCAAGGGCCGACGACGCAGTGAAGTGTCGGAGTTTCCCCATCTCTCTGGGAGGAATCGCGACAATGTGGTTTACCCGCCTACCGCCTAGATCAATTTCTTCATTCGATCAGTTGGCCAAGAGGTTTGTGGAACAATTCCGGATGCATGTTGCTAGGCCAAAGGACGTCAACACCTTGTCCAGCGTCACCCAAGCTCCTGGAGAAACACTCAGGCGTTACTTGGAGAGGTTCCACGCAACATGCGTCGAGATCACCAATCCCAACGATAATTCAATCTTAATGGCTCTGACCAAGGGGATTGATCCTGATTCTGAATTCGGAAACTGGCTGGCTGGAAAACCGCCCGCGTCGTTGGACCGTTTTTACTCCAAGGCCGCTCAATTCCTGCGGCAGGAGGATGCAAAACAGTCTAGGAAGCAGGACGATGCGAGGCCTAGCATTGAAGGAATACAGAGCAATGTGGCAGTTAAACAGTCCGGCGAAAGTTCCGGGAAAGTTCAGCTGAATATACAAAACAAGCAAACCCAGCAGAGAGGAAACAATGGCCAGAATAAGAAGAGAGATGAGAACCGAGGTCCACGACGTAGAGCTCAGATGTTTGACAGTTATACACCGCTAAACACATCATTGGAAAACGTATACTTACAGACTTGCAACACTGTACAGTATAAGAAGCCTGCTCCGAAGCCCTCATCGGAGAGACAGATTCAGACAGGGAAATTCTGTAGGTTCCATGAGAGCTATGGACATAATACCAACGAGTGTCGACATTTACAGGACCTCATCGAAAAGCTGATTAGAGAGAGGAAGCTAGATCAGTTTGTACGGGCGCCGCAGCCTGGCGGAGCGGGCCCCTCGAATCAAAATCGTTCACAAAATCAGGAAAGAGAGGATGAACCCGCTCGTGCGGGCGGGAGATTAGTAATCAACACAATAAGTGGTGGCCCCCATCCGGCAGACAGAAGCTGGGGGGAAATGGAGTCGTATGCCAGTTCTATCAGGCATGCGGACTTCGAGTGCTATAGTAATTGCGAGGATGGAACCCCGGCAAAACAACAAAAGATAATGTCCGATGATATCGTGTTTAGAAGCCGAGACGCCGATAAAGTCGAAGCCCCTACTATCGACCCACTAGTCATATCTGCCCAGGTAGGTCCTGCTTGGATGAAGAGGATCCTGGTTGACAGTGGGAGCTCTGTAAACATCTTGCTCAAACGGGCTTACGATCTAATGAAGATGGAAACGAAGGATTTGAAACCCTGTTTATCCAGAATCCATGGTTTCAATGGAAGTGCCACGATACCCATCGGAATAACTGAACTCCCAGTCGAGTTAGGCGTTGGAGAACGCCGGAGGGTCCGCATGTTACAATTTGTTGTGCTAGAAATAGATTCGCCATACAATGCGTTTCTGGGTCGACCAGCTTTAGCCGAGTTCAGGGCGGCGATCGCCCCATGGTGTCTGACTCTGAAATTTCCCACTGATCATGGGATTGGAGTTGTTCAAGGAGATCAGGCCTCGGGAAGGGCCTGTTATGTTGCTGAGCTGCGCGGGGCGCAACGTAAAGAGAAGGGGAAGGGCGTAGAGGAATCTCTCTGCGTCCGTTCTATCGATAATTGACAATTGGTGCCTGGGCCTCGGCCCGGGCACCACGACCAATTCCTGAAAGACCTGGATCCCAGGGACAACGAGGATAGAGACGAATCAACGGAGAGTCAAGCCTCTCCAGCCGAACTGACTGTGGACGTCCCAATCAGTGAGGATGATGATTCGAAGATGCTGAAAGTTGGGTCCCAACTAAACAAGCAGACACAGCAGGAGTTGGTCGAATTTCTTCGGGCGAATCTCGACGTCTTCGCCTGGACGCACTCTGACATGTGCGGGATCTCGCCGAGCATTGCAAGTCACTCCCTGAATATAGATCCGTGACATGTCCCAGTAAAGCAGAAAAGGCGCGGTATGGATCCAGAGAGATCTGCCGCCCTTAAGGAAGAAGTTGATAAACTGCAATCGAATGGGTTCATTCGAGATGCCTTGTATCCAGAATGGGTGTCCAACCCTGTACTAGTTCGGAAACCAAACGGGAAGTGGAGAACCTGTGTTGACTACTCTGACCTAAACAAGGCCTGTCCAAAAGATAGCTTCCCGCTTCCGCGAATCGATCAACTCGTAGATTCGACGGCCGGACATGAACTACTATCCTTTATGGACGCTTATTCCGGCTACAATCAGATACCCATGCATCTGCCTGATCAGGAACATACCAGCTTCGTGACCGACCTGGGACTCTATTGTTACAAAGTCATGCCGTTTGGTCTAAAGAACGCTGGAGCAACATACCAACGCTTAGTCAACCGAATGTTCGCTGATCAGATTGGGAAGACCATGGAGGTTTACGTGGATGACATGCTGGTGAAGTCCCGATTCTCCACCGATCACGTCAGAGATTTGAATTCAATGTTCAGCATCCTCCGGGAGTACGGAATGAAGCTCAACCCACTCAAATGTCACTTTGGCGTTGCATCCGGAAAATTCCTTGGGTTCATTGTCAACGCTCGAGGAATAGAGGCGAATCCTGAGAAGATCTGGGCTATTAGAAATTTGCAAACCTCTAAAACTATAAAGCAAGTCCAGAGTCTTAACGGGAATGTCGCAGCATTGAGCAGGTTCATTTCAAAGTCCACCGACAAATGCATTCCTTTCTTCGACCTGATTTGGAAGGGCAAACGAAACTTTGAATGGACCACGGAGTGTGAAGGCGCATTCCGATCTTTAGTTCAACATCTCTCCACACCTCCGATCTTGTCAAAACCGGTTGACCACGAGCAACTATATCTCTACCTGGCAGTATCAGAACATGCGATCAGCGCTGCTCTGGTCCGGGAAGAAGACAAAGTGCAAAACCCGGTCTACTATGTCAGTAAGCGACTAATAGGAGCTGAAAGAAATTATCCAAGACTGGAGAAACTGGCTTATTGTTTGGTCATTGCCTCGAGGAAGCTCCGTCCCTACTTCCAAGCTCATCCGCTTACTGTGTACACCGACCAGCCGTTACGACAGGTCCTTACGCGGCCTGAGACGTCCGGTAGGTTACTCAAGTGGAACATTGAGCTAAGCCAATTTGATATCGCATACTCTCCGCGGAGGGCCATTCAAGGACAAGTCCTAGCTGATTTCATAGCCGAATTCACCGTTCCGGAAGACTTACCCGAAACCAGTGAATCTCCCGAATACATCTGGAAGCTGTATACTGATGGTGCGTCAAATGACCGGTGTTCGGGCGCTGGGGTTGTACTTGAGACTCCCGAGGGCCGATCCATATGTTACGCTCTTAAATTCGGCTTTCATGCAACTAATAATGAAGCCGAATATGAAGCCCTCCTGACCGGCCTGAGGCTTGCCAGAGATTTGAAAATTATCGCTATAGAAATTTATTGCGATTCGCAGTTAGTGGTATGCCAGGTGCGAGGAGAATACCAGGCGAGAGACCGAAGACTGGCCGCTTACTTGGCACGAGTTCAGGAAATCCTAAACCGGTTTGATTATTATGCCATCTACTATGTACCTCGGGAACGCAATCAGAAAGCCGATTCACTGGCGAAGTTAGCCAGCACAGGCGAAGCGCAACAAATGGGACTTGTCCCCGTTGAAACTTTGGCCACTCCGAGCATCGATCGGATAGAAATGAACTCTGTATTTGAAACCGCTCCCAGTAGAGAGTCCTGGATGACTCCGTATCGGAATTACATTGAGAATGGGGTGCTACCTGAACCTAGAAATGAGAAGAGACAGATTCAGCGAAAAGCCTCGCGGTTCGTCATCCAAAACGGAGTCATGTACAGGAGGGGTTATTCCATTCCTCTCCTCAGATGTGTCGCCCACGAGGAAATCAAGCGAGTGCTACATGACGTGCACGAAGGAGAGTGTGGTGATCATACCGGCGGGCAAGCTCTCGCTAAAAAGATACTCCGATATGGGTACTACTGGCCGACGGTGAACCGAGATGCGGCAAACTATGCCCGGAAATGCGATAAATGCCAAATACATGCCCGAATTCCGAGAGCTCCGCCAACTGAAATAACCCAAATGGTCAGTCCCTGGCCATTCGCAATGTGGGGCATTGACATCATCGGCGCTTTACCTTTAGCAAAAGGCGGTGCGAAATACGCCATCGTCGCAGTTGATTACTTCACAAAGTGGGCTGAGGCCGAAGCCCTAGCAACCATTACGACAAAGAAGGTGATAAATTTCGTGGTTCGCAACATCATCTGTCGATTTGGACTCCCGCATACTATCATCACTGATAACGGAGCCCAATTCGAAAGTGCGGAATTCAAGAATTTCTGTCAACGGTTTCATATCCGCAAAAAGTTCTCGGCTGTCGCACACCCCCAAGCGAATGGGCAGGTTGAAGCTGTCAACAAAGTTATAAAATCGATCCTGAAGAAACGATTAGAGAAGGCTGGGGGCAAGTGGGTCGATGAACTTCCTATGGCGTTATGGGCCTATCGAACGACCCACAAAACCGCGACCGGACACACTCCGTTTTCCCTATCTTATGGCTCAGAGGCCGTTATCCCGGTCGAGACAGAGGTGCTCTCTCATCGCGTGACTTATTATGATCCAAAAACAAACGCTATACTCCTAGCCGAATCTTTGGATCTATTGGATGAAAAACGGGAGGAGGCTGATTTGAGAGCAGCCGCACATCGAAGCCGGGTCGCCCGATTATACAACACCAGAGTTCGACCTCGAACCTTTGAACTTGGCGACCTCGTGCTCAAGAGAATTTACCCAGTTCCTTCACACATGAAACCGAACTGGGGAGGGCCATATGTAATTACACGAAAGCTCGGAGATGGTACATTCAAGCTGTCGACTGTTGACGGTCTCGATTTACCGAGGGCTTGGAACAGCGAAAGTCTCCGCCGCTACTACATATGACAGGCTTTATTTATTTCATTCTGTTTAGCAATTTGTTTCTGCATTTCGAAATTTGAATTTTGTAATAAGGCAACTGACTTTGCCGCATTTTCTTATTTCAGCAATAAAATGCCACTTCTTCGAGCCAGAGCTGTGATTCATTATGTACGATATACAACGTCACGATGCACGAAGAGCTAAATCCCATCACGCAATGGGACTTATTCAAATGGAGAGTGGCTGTGATACGACCGGCCACTCACTAGGTGAAACCCGAGCTCGGGAACAAGCCATGACACCGATATTAATAGGATTGACACACGACAATCCTACACTCAACTCCGTATTCCCAGAGTGCGAAGCGGAGTATAAACATTCAACTCCGTATTCCCAGAGTGCGAAGCGGAGTATAAACATTTAACTCCATATTCCCAGAGTGCGAAATGGAGTATAAACATCCAACTCCGTATTCCCAGAGTGCGAAGCGGAGTATAAACACTTAACTCCGTATTCCCAGAGTGCGAAGCGGAGTATAAACACTTAACTCCGTATTCCCAGAGTGCGAAGCGGAGTATAAACACTTAACTCCATGTTCCCGGAGTGCGAAATGGAGTATAAACATTCAACTCCGTATTCCCAGAATGCGAAGCGGAGTATAAACACTCAACTCCGTATTCCCAGAGTGCGAAGCGGAGTATAAACACTTAACTCCGTGTTCCCGGAGTGCGAAATGGAGTATAAACATTCAACTCCACATTCCCAGAGTGCGAAGCGGAGTATAAGCAGTCAACTCCATGTTCCCAGAGTGCGAACAACCGCTTACGAGATGACGCATGTCCCCGGAGTGTGGATGGAACGATTCATAAGAGAACAAGCGTAGTTCGACCACTCGGTCCTCGCTTGGTGCCATCACAAGCTGATCATCACAACTTGACCCCGAAACTGGGGGCAGAAGCGAATGTTAGTCATTGCCCGAAACTGTATGGTGCTCAGCTCCAATGCAATCCCCTATCACAACTCAAGTCCGAAAGTTCCATACTTAACAAGTAAAATGAGCTATTCTTGAAGCAATCAGAAAATGCAAATACACTGGACCAAAGTCCGAACACTGCAATATTCAAGCATAGAAAGGAACGCAAGCTGAAGCTAAAAGACAAAATTTTATTCCAACTAAACTCAAAAACAATGCTTCATACATGAGTTCTTTCCAAAATGTTCCTACTAGCAGTGGCCGAACCTGCATCTAAACACGGCCTACAAAAGGGAAAAGACAGAAAAAATAACAAAATTCCCTAACTGCCTATGAAAAGGATGTCTAATCTTTCTGCTTCCTCAGCTTTTTCTTCTTCTTCGAGGAACTACTGGAGCCGCCAGCACCCTTTCGCTTGGAGCCTTTCTCCCTAGGCAAGCTCCCTTCGGGTGAAGGCATAATGTCAACGTCCTCGTCTGAGCTAGACTCTATAGGGATGCTTCCCGCGGGAGGAGTGGGAGGAACAGACTCCGCAGCCGGAGGAGGGGCTGGTACATCAGTATCAGTAAATGTGCCCCCAGGAGACACAGTCATAAGAGGAATGGGGCACTGTGCTGCCGCTCCGCCATCTACTTCACCGCCGTGCGCCGCAGCCGCCATCTCGGCATTGATCTCGGCTAACATCGCCGCTTCCCGCCGTGCTCTGGCCTCGCTAGGAGCCGTAGTAGACTGAGACAAGGTGTCAGAAGTAGCCGTGAATCCACCCAAGCCAAATGGCAAGTCCGCAAAAGGATCACTTTGACGACCAAGGAGCTCGTTTATCATCTGCTCGTCGAAAGAAAGTGAGCTCCCCTCCGTCACTCCAACTGGTGCCATTGCTGCGACGGAGGTCGCCTCAGAAACGATGGCTCCTGGCGCTTGACCTAATACTTGGGTGGTAAGAGGCGCGGCTGGTGCAACTCCTGTCACTGATCAAAGGAAAAGACATGTCATTGGCAACATTTCAACACGGATTCTTCAATCCAAATATACTGGAAGTTAGTTCAAAATACCTTCCTCGGTTTGGCTCGAGGTCGTCTGAACTACTTCAGAAGGATGTTCCTTAATAGGAGATAAGTGCGGTTGATCTGGGTCATACGCTGGGATAGGCTGGGAGTAGATCATTGAAGTTGGCTCAGACTGAGATGACACGACTATCTCAGAACTCGTAACATGGTGTTCTGCACCAGAGCTCTCTCCGACTTCCTGGATCTGAGCACCAAGCCTCACCTTGTCATGGGAAATCATGGAGTCATGGAGAACCTTCTTTTCGTCATCATTAAGGATGCGGTTCTCCAGCTCGAACTCATCAGGGGCTTCATCAGGGTGCCCAGATCTCTCCTCATCAACCAGTAGGTTCCAGGCGTTATAGAGATGTGTGGGGTAATCGTCGAGCCATGTCAAGTCTCGGTGCCTTAGCACATTGGCGTTGTAAGTGACGAGTAGCTCCTCCACCTCGGCCTCAATCCTGGCCTCCGCCTGCCGTACTTTCTCATCGACTCCAGCCTCAGCCTCACGGGCTTGTTGTACAGCCGCTTCCTTCTCCTTTTGGAGTGTCACTGCCTGGTCACAGGCTTCCTGGGCAGAGACATTGGCTGCGTCTTTTTCCTTAGCCATCTCTGAAAACTTTGACTTCAGCTCATTAAGCTCCTTGAGAGCGGCATCCCTCTCGGCAGTAATGGAAGTGTTCCTGTGACCCATGTCCTCAATTGCGGTGTAATGTTCTTGCTTCATCCTGGCCATGGCAGCGGTCACTTCATCAACTTTCTTTAAAGCCTCCATTTCAGACTTACGAGAAGACTCAGCCTCTGAGTTGAGCGCTTTTATGATTTGGTCGTTGCGACCCAGCTCCTTCTCAAGTTTCTCGATGGTGACGCCCCGCTCAAATGCCACTTTAGATGCCTTCCTCGCGGCCCGTCCCCACTCCCTATACTGGAAAAAGATGTCCGCGACATAATCGTGGATAGTGGTTTCCGCGGTTGGCGGGATTCTCTTCAGGTGCGGGGGGAAGACATATCCATCAAAACAGATGTCAGGAAATTCCTTCCTCATCTGTGCCAGCTTAAGCGCACCTTCGCTAGACGCCTCGGTCGGAACCGGTACAGTAGCCGAGGAGGTGGCTATTTCAGTCCTGCGCGGAGGATCGGACCTCAAAGCTTGAGAAGGCGGCCTAGGCCGTGAAGTTTCGGGAGGACGAGTAACTGCGACCGTAGGAGGTGCAGAGGTCCTGAGGGGAGGAGAGCGAGATCGGGATCGGCGAACATGTCCCCTATCTCTGTCAGACTTCTCCTGACCAGAGTGTCCCGTGTCATAATCCCTCTCGCCCTCTCTCCTGCGTGGCTCGTGATAACGGCGCTTACGCAAACTACCAAGCATGGAACCTTTCCCAGACATTGAACCTGAAAAGAAAACCACAAAGAATCAGTAACCGTTTGCGATGTGTTGTTTATGGTTAGGAAAATGTGTTGTGCCGTGAGGAGTGTGTGAATGTGTAACCCCCCGGACCAACCAGAAGTGTCAGTCGCATCGGCAAGCTCAGGCTCGCTAACATCGACAATATGTCGCGGTCCACCCGACCCAACATCGTGTTGCTCCGGCTCAATGTCAGGGATTGGAGGGTCAGCAGGCTCTTCGAGTTGGTCTCCAGCTTGCAGGGAGGCTGCCTCCGTAATCTTAACCCCTGGCGAAGGACGATGCAAAACCACAGACTTCCGCCTCCCAGACTTAGGCTGTTTCGAAGCCACAGCTTTGCCTTTCCTCTTAGCATCGGACTCTGGGGTTGCGTTAGCAGGTCCGACCAACGATTCTTCGTCAGTGTGGGTTTTCTCGGAGTCGGGTTCCTCGATTATCACAACCCTGGGCTTCATCCGCTTGACCTTTTTCCTGGAGATGGTCTTTAATGCACCGTCGAGTCTTATGCTCTGCCTCCGACCGATCAGCCCAAGGACTCTGAGATTCCGATCTGTCAATAACAGTTCAATATTCCTTTCTTCGCTAGGAATCTCTTGGAGGACCCGAACTATCTCTTTATAGTAGCCACCCTCAGGCCGCTGGATGATAGCTGAAAGAAAAAGAGAAGAAGACGTAAGTTTAATTTCACTTCATAAAATTGCCCTGTCAATTACTTGGGAAAAAAGACGATACTCACGTCTGAATAACCATCTTCTGGCAAACCCCGGAGGACATCGGACATAGAACCACTCCGACTTAAAATAGCTTAGCCTAGTCCACGACCCCACGACAACTTGGCAGTTCCTTACAGACTCCAAGAACGTATAAGATGGGCTGTCAGTCCGACTCTTGAAGTTAAACAAGTATCTTATGTCGGTCATACGGGGAGGACGATGGAGGTACTCCATGAATACAACGAACAAGCTGTTGAGTGAGGCATATCCGTTTGGATGCAATTGAGACGGAGCGATGTCCAGATAAGCCAACACTTCTCTTATATAGTCGCTGAATGGAGGAAGTGTGCCGGCTGCGCACGCATGCCGATTAAAAGCAGTATACCCCTCCGGGGGATTATGTGGCCTATCATCCGGTCCAGGCAACAATACCTCATCCAAAGATAAACCATGCCTTAAGCATATCCTCCCCAGCATGTCTTCGGAGATATTGGATGAGACGGAATCAGATGGACTGTTAATGAAGGACGCGTTGGGCAACTCGTCCGGAGCTGGGCCAATAGCTTCGGTCTCGATGACCGGAATCTCAATTCTGGGAAGGATAGGGTTCTGAGTTTCTTGCTGCTGCGAACTTGACGGTTCCATCACTAGCTAACTCACGAGAAACCATCATTAGGTGACAAAAAGCCCGTGCATTCCCCAGTGTAAAGTGCATGAATGTGTTGTGTAGTGCGAGTGCTATGCGTGACTTGAGCAAATTCTGCAGAATTAAAGAAAATGTGCAAGCGACGAGATTCTGGAAGTCAGACAAACATGACCGTCATCGCTGACCGTCATGACTGCGCCATCCAGATGATAACGATCGATTCAAGATTAAAGAGTTCGTTGTACTTTTTTGTTAAAAGGCAGTTCCATCGACGAGCTTCGAAAGTCAGTTAAATATGCAATCCTGTAATCAAGTCCAATTATGCAAGGCAGAAGCTCGTCGGAGTCGAATATAAGAACATGCAAAAGTTCGCTAAGTTCGTCAAATTCCAGCATGGAATCGATCGTAGTTCAAGTTCAAATTCAGTCGGAGGCGTGATGTCTTTTGTATCGATCCAGTTCGAATCGATACTTTCGTATCGATCAGGTCAACTCGATACCTTTCGTATCGATGTCAGTTCGTATCGACCGGAGGAGAAGATTTCGTATCGATCAGGTCAACTCGATACCTTTCGTATCGATGTCAGTTCGTATCGACCGGAGGAGGAGATTTCGTATCGATCAGGTAGGCTTACTTCGTATCGGCCAAGGGTTAACGGCTGTAAGACGACCAAGTGCAATAACTTCGCATCAATCTGGGGCTATCGATATGGGACCAATGAGATCTCTTGGTCTTCGTATCGATCGAGAGAGGTAGATTTTCGCATCGATCACGCCGGCCAAGCGCTTACATCAATCATCTCAGTTCAACACAAGCCCCAACCACCTTAGATCGATGCGAACCTCTGCATCCCCTTTAACCCATCAATCGATGCGAAATCATGAAATCTGGATCGAGCCGAACCCTCCTGTCCCGGATCGACACGAACTAGTGGTGAGACAATTACTCCGGAACTCTTTCTTCTCCGATTGAAGCGAACATAGCCATGGCCATCCTCGACCAAGCTCTGGTCCAGATCTGGCCTTGGCACCACCAAAATCGATAATCAGCAAAGGCACGATGGATCTGAGATCTGAACTTCGTCGCTCGAATTTAGCCGTGATTGCTTATTTACCTGAATCGAATTGGAGTTTGGGGAAATAATAAGATGATGTTTGATCGATTCGAAGATTGGAGTAATTCTTCTCTCCTGCTTGTCTGTGAATCGATACGAGAAGGCAGAAGACAACAGTAAAAGTAAAAGGTAAAAAAGTGAGAAATGGCAAAGTCCCAGATATTTATATGAAGCCTAGGACGGAACCGAGTCGATTCGACTCCCAGTCAATCTGACCGGTCGCAACCAGTCAAGCAGCGCATCGATGCGAGCATTCGTATCGAGCCCACTAACCTTTATCGGTTCGAAGGGCACAGGGAGGCCACGTGAATACGATGGGTAGATGCACGCGCTCTCCTCGCATCCATCAAGCTGTGCATTCATGAAGGCGAAATGTTCACCGGAAACCATCGTTTCGAAACATCCAATGTATGAGCCACCGATTCGAAACAGAGCAGACCTGTTAATACGAGCGTCCATTTCGTATCCATCAGAATCTATCGATGCGAACATCCATTTCGTATCCATCAGAATCTATCGATGCGAACATCCATTTCGTATCCATCAGAATCTATCGATGCGAGCATCCATTTCGTATCCACCAGATATCACCAATTCGAATCAGGATTCACCGCGATTTGTGACCATCGATACGAATGATTGTTTTCGTATCCATCAAGTCAACCCACATCGATACGAAAGAAGGCTTTTCGACTTTGAGCATCGATTCATAAGAGGACCGATACGAGAGAATGGCTAAGGGGTACGACTTTCAAAATTATCCAAAGAAGACATACAACTTTTCAAAGCACGTCATGTTTTCACAAGACGTACTTTGGGGGGCAAATGTTATCCCGCCTTTTGGCAAGGCCAGGACACCAAGAAGCCGACTAGAGAACAAGGACAGCACGCCATGGATATCACTGAATTTTGTCCGAGCCCAGAGTGAGCTACAATTGATAGGACACGACAAGAAAGGCCATAGAGATCAGCACCTCAAATTTCAAGTCAATCCGGACTCATACGCTCAAGTTATGATCGAGTCAAATTGGAGGGAAAAAGCCCAGATTTCGTATCCATCACTCTGGGCGATTTCGTATCCATCACCGAAGCCCCAGTTCGAATCCATCATGCTTCGTACCGATCAGCTCCGGATCCATCGAGGTACCCAGGTTCGACTCGATTTTCTTCGTATCCATCGAACTCGTATCGATGGACTTCACACATACCAGCAATTGAAGGACCTCGTATCCTACAGCCAACGTTTACTTCGTATCCATCACTCTGCGCTTGCTTCGTATCCATCTCTCGA
Source organism: Allium fistulosum (assembly GCA_030737815.1). Taxonomy (NCBI): domain Eukaryota; kingdom Viridiplantae; phylum Streptophyta; class Magnoliopsida; order Asparagales; family Amaryllidaceae; genus Allium; species Allium fistulosum. Next base: position 452,699,637 of record CM060906.1, on the reverse strand, counting down.
TGTTTGCTTCGTATCCATCACTCGATGCTTGCTTCGTATCCATCAGAGGACCTCACTTCGAATCCATGCCTAATGACTTGTTCGTACCCACGAGTCAACTGACCAGGGATGACGTGTCTTCCATCAAAGTAAAACGAGGCGAGATATGTGGAGTCGAAACAGTCAATGCGGCACAAAGACCGGATCGAAACGAAGCGCGCGCGCCACCTCACTTCAAGAGCACGTGCAGCCAGCGAGACGAACGGATGGAGTCGAAATCATGGATACGAACCAGACAGCCTATGAGGAATTCCAGTTCGTATCGACCATATCTCGTAATCCACTGATCCAAACACGATGAAATTTTAACTGGAGGTTGCACACACGACAAGGAACATCTCCGCCAATTTTGAGCTCAATTGGAAGTAATCTTGATCGATACGAAATGATTTCGTATCGATCACAGATTGGCTTGAAACTCTCTGGAAGTGGTCGAATGGGTCCCCTCACGTGTCAGGCCAAGTCTCCCGGAGTTTGAGCGAAATCCAAGCCTCCTACGCCTATAAATAGAGCCCCAGAATCAACGGAAAAAGGATGTTTTTTCTCTGAAGCGTCCAGACTCTGCCGGATTGAGATTTGCATCATACTTTTGCTGTCAATTTCGAAATCTAAACTGTAATCCGCTATTCATCGCTGTAAACGCTTGTAATCATTGAAAGAGAATCAATAAAATCATCAAAACTTCATAGTGGACGTAGGCTATACGCCGAACCACTCTAAACTGCTTGTCTGTGCACTTTACATTCTTATTTGTTGGAGTTTTTGTTAGATAATCTCTGTTTTACATTTATAATCTTCATTTTATCTCTTCAAACAACTCCCGAAGAGTGTTGTGCCCATTTTTGGTACAAACACTATTTACTCATATCCACATGTTAGTGTAATTTCCATCATTTGTAAGCATATTTAATGTAAAACTTATATTTATACTAGAACTAGTTTGATTACCATATTCTCATGTATTGTATGGATGAATGGATGAATATGCATGATTATCTATAATTGTACGTTATGCCTTAATGTTGTTTGCTAGTGTTTTGGATGTTAGGTAGATAGGTCGAGAGGATTGGACAAATTGAAAGCAAAATTGGTCGGAATTGGACAAAACTTGTTGGAAAAGCTTTGGAGTATAAGGGAAGCCTACATGCTAATCACATCCCCAAATCATCTAAGGATTAGATTCGGTACCGAATTAAGGGGCTTCATTCGACACCGAATCTAGGTGGCAAATCCAATGGTTCAATCGTTGGTATGGATGGATAGAGCTTGGCTAAATGAGTTGTTCCATAACATAGTGAAGGAAATTGGCTAAGTATAAAAGTTGATGATGAATTAAGGACTTGAGCTGATGCGTGTTAAGGACTTCAGTTGATGGAGAATTAAGGACTTGATTTGGTGATGAGTAAAGAGCTTAAGTTGGTGACAAGTTAAGGACTTGAGTTGATGACGAGTTAAGGGCTTAAGCTACCAACAAATTAGGGCCTGATGAATTAAGGGCTAATTTGGCACCGAATTTAGGAGGAACACCGGGTGGTAGTGGAACTTCTGAAGGTGAACATGGGGGTTCTAGAGGTTGTGCTTTAGGTGTTGGCTCATTCGCATGATGACTGATGGCAATATAACAACATAATGAAAATTACACTCTTCAGATGGTAACTCGACGTGGAATGGAGTAAGGTTCTACAGATGACGACTCGATGAAGAAAAGAGTCGTAGAATGGGCAATGTAGAATAGTTCCTCAAGAACAATGGCTCAATGAATAAAGGAGTCGTTGAATGGAAGGATGTAGAATGGTTCCTCCAAGATAATGGAAGCTAGTTAGAATGGAAGAAAGGGCTCAGATACACGTACTAAGGGATCATTGATACTCAGAGTGTTTTCTCTTGTACTCAAAGCAGGGGTATCGTGAGGCCGCTCATTGTGTTGAAGAATAGCTACCCGAATTGGAAGAATGGATCCGTGTACCCTGGACCGGAAGAATGGGTCTAGTACCAGCTTAAGGATAAAGAGAGTACAATTGAAAACTGGGATTCCCATTAGTCCCTGGCAAAAGAATTATCATACGAGCTATAATATATCCAGAGTGTACTGAGTGATAGTTAGTATTGTTTGATAGATGCCATGTTTGTCATGGTTGCTTCACTAGTCTCCTGTCACTCTATGGTTACAATCAGAGATAGGTAGTTAAGATAGGGATACCTAGACACCCTTTATCATACTTGGTTGTGTTTACGCCTTTATGATATGTAGAGCAGCATATTATGTTATTATATGCTAACTCTTTAGTTGTAGGAACGGGTCAGGTATGATTTACCTTGCTTCTTACTATATCGACTTGTATAGTATTTTGAGATTCATTTACCACTCACACCAGACTGTTGTCTGACTCAAGATTTTATGCTTTGCTTCTTATTATCTTGAGTGCTCTTAACTGAGTAGACTAGATAGTAGGTCTAGGTGCGACGCATGAGCTTTGCAGATGAAGAAATGGAGGGAGCTATTTCGTATATCTATGCTTATTTTGCTGTGCAACACTGTGGAGCCTTAGCAGTGTTCATTATTATTAGTAGTATGAGACGGTTATTTGAAAAAAAATTATATAAACTTTATTTCATGATGTGTAACTTTGTGTATCTATACTCTGATATTTGGATCACTTAGTTATCACTGTCTCTCCTATTTTATATCTGTGATATTATATTTTATTCCATGTATTGTGAGATATATGACAAGTTCTGTGAAGTTTTGTTCCATTTTTGAAACCTTGATGGTCGCTCTACATCGATTGGCATGACAACAGCGCACTATCTTATATATATTGGTGTTGGTGGTGTAGGGCGGTCTCCACATTTGGTATCAGAGCTTAGGTTGCTTTGTTTATCCTAAGTGATACTGTGATTCAGTAGAGATAAGGAAGGAGTTCTCAACCTAGACTGAATCAAGAGAGTGTATATATACAAGAGCGCTTACTTGTTATATATTTTGATTTTCAAAACTATATAGTGGTATATATATAATATAAGTCGCATGCACACATGAGTACCGTTGACATGGTTTTCTTTGTGAGAGACTGATCATTCTTGTTACAGATTGAGAATGAGCAAGAAAACAAGAAACTCTGTTAGGAACTCCCTCTTAGAAGTTGAGCAAAGAGCGACTTAGCGGGCTGCTAATCCTGACTTGCAAGTTATGTTCAACGCGATGATGGTGAACATGCTTCAGAATGCTTAAGCGGACACTCTGAATGTTGTTGTTGGTGGTGGTACTCAAGTGCAAGCGTTGAGGGCTGACTTTGCCAAGCTATGCAAAGATTATTCTACTTTGGGAGGCATGTCATTCCTTGGGATGGAGTCTGCCATCAAAGTGCTGGATTGGTTGGATACCTACGAGCGTATTTTTGGTGATCTAGAGATTGATGATGCCATAAAAAGGAGGTTGGCCTCTAGACACTTCAAGGGTGGGGCATGAACTGGTGGAATGTTATCCTTGCCGCAACACCCGAGAATCAGTTCACTTGGGATCGGTTCAAGGCTAGGTATAAGGAGAAGTTTATTCGATTTCTCAAAAGTCAGTACTATTCAGGAAATTCGCTGTTCTTAAGTAGGGTGATATGTCAGTTACTGAATACATTGTTGAGTTCGACGCCTTGTCGAAGTATGGGATGTCTTTCATTAATACTCCATTGAGAAAGAATGAGAAGTTCATTATGGGTTTGGATGACTATTTAGGGGAGAAGCTGGTGATTCATATTGATGAGCCATTTATGAGACTTATCGAGAAAGCTCTTCGCTAAGAGATTTTATACCCTAAGTCCAAATCAACTGTTGTCGTTAAGGAAGAGCTGAAACCGCAACAGAGCGAAGGAGGCAACAAGAAGAAGTGGTTGGGAATGAGGAAGCAGTCTCGGGGAAAGAATGAGAAGGATGCTTAGAAGAAGGTTAAGTGGGACCTTGTTTGCTATGGTTGCGGAGAAAAGGTTCACATGATCAAAGACTACAAAACCGATGGAAAGAAAAAGTGTTACAACCATGGCAAGCCCGGGCGCATATTGAAGCATTCTCTAAAACCACTGTAGCAGAAACAAGTTACCAAGGCATATGCTTTAGACGTTATTCCGACTTCATCGAGTGCTCCCTCGGCGAAAGAGAAGGGGATGGGCGTTGTTATTCAAGACATGCTTTCCCTTTATGTTGTTTCCATATGTATTTTATTTGATATCGGGGCTTCACATTCCTTTATATCTAGTGACCTAGTAGATAGACTTGGGATTTAAACCCAAAATAGTTAACCGACCATTGGTTGTGACGAATCCTATTAGAGGCTCCACTAGCCTGTGTATGGTTTTTCTTGGTTTGGTCTTATCGAGTCATGGATGCTCTTTTGTTTGTGATTGTTTTATTCTGAATTTCGTTGGGTTCATGATTATCTTTGGAATGGACTGGCTAAGAAAGTATGCGGCAGTAGTAGATTGCGAGAAGCTATTGGTGACAATTGGGATTATGGAAGGGTGGATGGTAGTGATTAGCTGCCTGCTAGAGGATAGGGTTATGGTTAGCTTTCTATATTCTCTTAGGATTCCACAAGAAGAGTTATCATCTATGCTTATCGTTAGAGAGTATCCAGACATATTTGCGGAGGTGACCAGATTACCACCACATAGAGAGATCGAGTTTAGTATAAACTTGATGAGGGATTCCAGACCTATGGTTATGCCATTGAGGCATAGAGTGCCTATAGAGCAAAAGGAGTTGAAGGTGTAAGTGAATGAATGTTGAGAAAGGGGTTCAATCTTAGGAGTATATTTGGGTGGGGTGCACCAGTAGTATATGCCACTAAGGCGGATGACTCTCTTAGATTATGTGTTGTTTACCGTGAGCTGAATAAAGTGACAAGGAAGAACAAGTACCCACTCCCATGTATTGATGACTTGTTCGATCAGCTGCATGGTGCAAAGGTGTACTCCCAATTGGATTTAGCGATGAGATTTCACCAGTTGAGAGTAGCAAAGGGGAGCATGCCAATCACTGCGTTCCGCACGCCGTCTGGTTTCTATGAGTGGTTGGTTTTGCCGTTCGGATAACCAATGCTCTGGCATACTTTGTTGATCTCATGAACTGCGTCTTTAAGGATCAGCTCAACAAGTTTATACTTGTGCTCATGGCTGACATCCTGATCTATTCTAGGACAGAGGAGGAACACAAGGCACACTTGAGGAGTGTACTCAAAGTGTTGAGGAAGACAAGTTGAAAGCAAAGTTTTCAGAGTGTCACTTCTGGAGAAGGGAAGTGAGTTTCTTGGGTCACATCATCTCTGAGTAGGGTATCGCAGTAGACCCTGCCAAGGTGGTGGTAGTTCAGGATTGGAACCGACCCAGGAATGCTACTGATGTGAGGAGTTTCTTAGGACTAGCGAGATATTATAGACGCTTTATAAAGGACTTCTCGTAGGTAGCTGTGTCGTTAACCAATTTTACAAAGAAAAATCAGACTTTTACTTAGGATGCAAGATGTGAGTAGGCATTTGAGAGTCTGAATGAGAGGTTGATGAGCACATCTGTATTGACCATTCCGTGCAGGAATGAGGAGCTGACAGTATACACAGATGCCTATGGTACTGGATTGTGTGCGGTATTGATGCAGAAGGGAAAAGTTGTTGCCTATGCTAGTCAACGACTAAAGCCACACGAGAGGAAGCATCTAACTCATGATTTAGAGTTAATGACGATAATATTTGCTTTGAAGATTTGGAGACATTACTTATTAAGGGAGAGGTTCGAGCTATTCACGGATCCTTGAAGTAACTTTTCGCTCAGAAGGATCTTAACCTTCGACAATAGCAATGGTTGGAATTCTTAGCCTTCTACGACTCTGGCATTTCCTATACACTTGATAATGGAATGCGGTCGCTGATGCACTGAGTAGAAGACATGCCAGTTTAGGAGCGATATTCCTAGAATGGAAATAGTTGGAGTATATTGCTGGTTACGACTTCACACATCATTGCGAATTAGAGCCAGAGATGTTGGCAAGCTTGACCATCAGACCTACTCTTACAGAGCGGATTGGTACTAGTCAGAGGCGTGATGTTGGATTAGCCGAGATCATTTCCAAGATTGAAGCAGGAGCAGAGTCTGTGGACATGAGACAGTACGGACTCGACCGAGACGGTTGGTTTCGTAAGAATGGGAAATTGGTTGTTCCCGATGTTAACGGATTAAGAGATGAGGTGCTCAGAGAGTGCCACCATTCCAAGTTGACCATACATCCCAGAAGTAATAAGATGTACCATGATATGAGGCAGACCCATTATTGGGAAAGGATGAAGAAGGACGTCAATACATTCATATCGAAGTGTATGAACTGCCAATTGGTAAAGGCAAAACAAAAGAAACCAAGTGGTCTTTTGCAACCACTTGAAGTTCCCGAGTGGAGGTGGGAGCAAATATCTATGGATTTCACAAATGGACTGCCAAGGACTCGAGCAGGGTATGACAGCATCTAGGTCATATTAGATCGGTTAACTAAGAGCGCTAGATTTATACCTATCAAGTCAAGTAAACGGCAGCCAAACTGGCCAAATTGTATGTGAAATGGATTGTGTGATTTCTTGGTGTGCCGAAGAGCATTGTAAGCAACCGAAACCCGCAGTTCACTAGTGGGTTTTAGAAGAGCTTACAAAAGGCATTAGGTATCAAGCTACATCTTAGTATATCACTCTCAAACTGACGGCCAAACCGAGAGAGTGAATCGTATCTTAGAAGATCTCTTATGAGCTTTCATTCTTAATTTCAGTGGCTCATGAGATGATCACTTGCGTTTGGTAGAGTTCGCGTACAATAGCAGTTATCATTCTAGCATCGGTACGGCACCGTATGAAGCATTGTATGGCCAACCGTGTAACGCCCCTCTATGTTGGTGAGAAGTGGGTGAGAAACTGATACTTGGGCCAGATATGGTTAGAGAGACCTCAGAAAAGATAGAGATCATTTGACAATGAATGAAAGCTGCACATGATAGGTAGAAGAGTTATGCTGATAAAGACGTAGAGATTTAGAATTCTCCATCGGAGATATGGTACTCGTGAAGATTTCTCCTTTGAAGAACGTTATTCGGTTCGATGATAGAGGAAAGTTGGCACCGAGATTTGTTGGTCCTTTTTCGATATTAGAGAGGATTGGGAACCTTGCTTATAGAGTTGACTCACCTCAAAGAATGGTGGGAGTGCATAATGTCTTCCACGTCTTCCAATTGCGAAAATATGGGCACGACTCAGGCATAACTATCGCACCAGATCAGCTTGATGATATCGAGATTGAAGCAGAAGCTTCGAGACCTCGTAGGTCGATTCGTATTGTCGAACGCGATACGAAACAACTGAGGAGGAAGGCCGTGGAGTTAGTGAAAGTTCAGTGGGGCGAAAGTGAAGGCGATTGCACATGGGAAATCATGGAGAGTATGAGGGCCATCTAGAGCTCTTCACATGGTAAAGCCTATTGGTTATCGCATTTTACTTTCACTTTCGATATCATATAGTACAGTTTAGTATTCCGCATGCTAGGATTGGTTTACCTATATTATTGATTGCATGATTGCGTGTATGCATGTTTGACGTGTTTGATGGTGTACATGATTGTTAGGCATACGGGGTAGCTATGATTGACTTTCTGTGTTTGTTTGGGGATTTTGGAGGCGAAATTCCTAAAGGAGGGAGTGTAACGACCGATATTTTACGTATCAAATGATCATAAAATATTTTCATTTTATTTTATGAGGTCATATGACTCTAGGATTTTGGAAAGCGACTCTTAAGGACATTTTCCACATCTATGATTTTTTTTGAATTTCTATATGACCATTTTGACCCTAAAAATCTTGTTTGGACTATAAATTTTGATAGGGACCGAATTAAGATCTTTAACCACTTCCATTGCTTCAGGATGATGGTTTCTCATTCCGTAGAATGGTCATAATAGAAAAACAAACGTGTCATTTGAAAGTTATAGAAGTTTTAAGTTTTGGCTGCCATTGGCCAGTTTTAGTGGGTAATTAACTAAGTCTAAACTTAGGCCCATTAACCCACTTCAAAATTTGTGCTAATAGGAGGCTGTTGGAACTAATCTAAGTCATTTCCTTCTTCCTCAAAATGGATCTAAGCCTCCATTAATCCTATTTCATAAAAAAAATCACATCTTTTTCTTACTGATCTTAGCCAAATCATTGATTAGAAAGGAGATTAACATATAAAAGCTAGAGATTATCATTTCTATTGATTTGGATCTTTCTTCCTTGTTGTCCACTTCATATCTAAGGAAGTAAATTGGTATTTTAATTATTTGGTGAATGGTTCTTGACCTCTCACTCATCTATACTTGTTTATATAGTTAAAATGGTTATTTTTAACATGTTTTTGGATCTAGAATGATTTTCTAACTTTAACCACTTGTTCATATATGTTATGATCAGAAACATGAGACTTTTAAATGATTTTAGAAATGGGTTTTATAATCTATTTACTCATATCCACATGTCAGTGTAATTTCCATTATTTGTAAGCATATGTTAATGTAAAACTTGGATTTAGACTAGAACTAGTTTGATTACCATATTCTCATGTATTGTATGGATGGATGGATGAATATGCATGATTATCTATGATTGTATGTTGTACTTTGACGTTGTTTGCTAGTGTTTGGATGTTAGGTAGAGAGGTCGAGTGGATTGGACCAATCGAAGGCAAACTTGGTCGGAATTGGATGAAACTTGGTGGAGGAGCTCTGTAGTATAGGGGAAGCCTGCATGCTAACTCGCACCCCCAAATCATCTAAGGATTAGATTCAGTACTGAATTAAGGGGCTTAAGTTGGCACCGAATTTAGGTGGTAGCTCCAACGGTTCAATCATTGGCATGGATGGATAGAGCTTGACTAGATGAGTTATTTCATAGCATAATGAAGGAAATTGGCTAAGTATAAGAGTTGATGACGAATTAAGGACTTGAGATAATGACGAGTCAAGGACTTGATCTAATGACGAGTCAAGGACTTGAGTTGATGAAGAATTAAGGACTTGATTTGGTGACGAGTCAAGAGTTTAAGTTGGTGACGAGTTAAGTACTTGAATTGACGATGAGTTAAGGGCTTAAGCTGGCGACCAATTAAAGGCCAATTCCACACCGAATTTATGAGGAAGTAGGAATGGAAATGGGGAAGGTTGGGGTGGGTTATTTATGCCCCAGACCCGTCCTGGGTTTTTTATACCCAGCCCCAGACCGACCTCATAGACCCAGTGTAGGTTTGAACTTTTGCTTAGACCTAGAACCTATATGGGTCAGGGTAGACCCGCCCCGCCCCGCCCCAAGACCCGGTGAGGCTCTACATATTCATTCAAATTTGTATAATAGTGTGTATATATATTAATTTATCCGTGGACCCGGTGTGGGTCTGAATTTTTTCCCTAGACCAGGAACCTGTATGGGCCTGGGTAGACCCGCCCCGCCCTAAGACCCAATAGGGCTCTACATATTCATTCAAAATTGTATAATAATGTACATATATTTATTAATTTTATTTGTAAAAGGAACTATCATTAAATGGTACAACAAATATAAATGACAATGTGCTTATAACGATAAAAGAAGATGATAGAAATGTACAAAAACAGTTCAAAAAATTATGCATATGTTATTGTATAATTATCGATAATGCAACTTAATATTATAAAATTTCTACAACTTATTGAATGAAACATTATAATATCCATGATATAATCACTTATGTCTAAAAAGATTAGCGAGTCATTGTAGTAATAAAGCTATTTTATGAGATCTTGGTAGTGCAGATCGGGTTGGGGTGGGTCAGCCAAGCCTCGACCCGACCCTAAACCTGAGGCTCTTAAGAACGGTCCATGGGTCCATCCGCCCCAATGACCCAATCGGGCGGGTCTTGGTGAGTCAAAATAGGAGCGGGTCTACCGGGTTTAGACGCTAAACCCGCCCCATTGCCATCTTTAGGAGGAAGGATCGATGGTAGTGGAACTTCTAAGGTGAACACAAGGGTTCTAGAGGTCGTGCTGGAGGTGTTGGCTCGTTCACATGATGACTGATGGTGATATAACAACATGATGAAAGTTAGAGTCTTCGGATGGTAACTCGGCATGGAATGGAGTTAGGTTTCGGAGATGACGATTCGATGAAGAAAGGAGTGGTAGAATATGGAATGTAGAATGGTTCCTCAAGAACAATGGCTCGATGAAGAAAGTATTCGTCGAATAGTGGATGTAGAATGGTTCCTCCAAGACAATGGAAGCTAGTTAGAGCGAAAGAAAGGGCACGGATACGCATATTAAGGGATTGTTGATACTCGGAGTGTATTCTCTTATACTCAAAGCAGGGGTATCGTGAGGAAGCTCATGTGTGGTGAAGAATGGCTACCTTGGATCGGAAGAATGGATCTGTGTAACCTGGACTGGAAGAATGTATCTTGTACTAGCTTTAGGCTAAAGAGAGTACAATTGAAAACGGGGATTTCCATTAGTCCCTGGAAGAAGAATGGTCATACGATTTATCATATATCCAGAGTGCACTAAGTGACAGTTAGTTTTGTTTGATGGACGCTATGTCTGTTATGGTTGCTTCACTAGTCACTTGTCACTCCAGGGTTGTCATCGGAGATAGGTAGTGGAGATAAGGATACCTAGACATCCTTTATCACACTTAGTTGTTTTACGCATTTATGATATATAGAGCAACATATTATGTTATTATGTGCTAATTCTTTGGTTGTAGGGACATGTCAGGTATAAAAATTATACCTTGCTCCTTACTATATCGACATGTATAGTATTTTGAGATTCATTTATCACTCACACCAGACTGTTGTCTGGCTCGAGGTTTTATACTTTGCTTCTTATTATCTTGGGTGCTCTTAAATGAGTAGGCTAGATAGCAGATCTAGATGTGACGTGGTAGCTGTGTAGAGGACGAGCTGGAGGGAACTATTTCGTATTATATATGGATTTCTATGCTTATTCTGCTGTGCAACACTATGCAGCCTTGGCAGTTCACTTATTATTAGTAGTATGAGATGGTTATTTGAGTTTATTTCTATTGTATAAACTCTATTTCAAGATGTATAACTTTGTGTATCTATACTATAATATTTGGATCACTTAGTTGTTATTGTCTCTTCTATTTTATAGCTGTGATATTATATTTTATTCCATGCCTTGTGAGATATACTATAGATTCTGTGATGTTTTATTCCATTTTTAAACCTTGATGGTCGCTATACATCGATCAGCACGGCAACAACGCTCTATCTTATGTATATTGGGTGCTGGTGGTGTAGGGCGATCGTCATAGCTATTCACCATTTATTCCATTTAGTTCAATAGCTTCAACAACCTTCAATATATAAAGCCCAACTTTTTCCCCAATAAAGACCATCTACTATGTATGTGGCAAACCTGGTTATAAGGTGCATCAATGGTTCCAGCGGAAAGGACCTTGCAATCAGATGCAAGCTACCAATATCAAAGCACAAGCTAATCTTAATGAGGATGAAGATATCATAGCTATAGTCATTGTCGAGGCTAACTTGGTGGAAAACAAGACTGCTGGGTGTTGGACAGAGGAGCTACTAGACATCTATGTTCAAATCAGGAGCTTTTCCATAAATTCTAGGATGCAGAAGATGATGGGCTTGTCTTCATGGGAAGCTCTACTACTGCTAGAGTACTTGGAAAAGGAAAGGTTCTTCTTAAAGTTACTTTTGGAAAAACTTTGGCTTCGAATGATGTATTGTATGCCCTCTCCCTTGTAGGAATTTAGTATCTGGTGGGTTACTAAATAAGGCTGGGATGAAGTTTGTTTTTGAATCTGATAAAGTTGTAATAACTAGGAATAAAGTATTTTTAGGAAAGTATATCTAGTGGATGGTATGTTTGTATTAAACTCTGTTGTTTCTAGCAATGAAAATACTTCTGCTTTTTCTTATATGACTGAACCCTTTGACTTATGGCATAACTGATTGACACAAGTTAATGTAAGCTCAATCAATAAACTAAGAAAACTGAATATGCTAAATATAAAAAATAACACTTTGTCTCCAAAGTCCTATATGTGTTAATGCCAAACATTCTAAAAAATCATTCAAATCAAACCTAAGAGAAGCACCGAATTACTAGAATTATTACACTCAGACTTTGCGAATTTCATGAACATAATTAGTAGAGGAGGTAAATGCCGTTATGTAACCTTCATTGATGACTTTTCTAGATACACCAAAATCTCTCTACTTAGATCCAAAGATGAGACCGTGGAAACGTTCTTAAAATTTAAGGCTGAAGTTAAAAACCAATTAGACCGAAAAATAAAAAACTTTGGTCTGATAGGGGTGGAGAGTATTATACTAACATTCTAAAAAGTTTCTATGAGAAAAATGGAATTATCCATGAAACTAGTGCATCTTATAGCCTCCAACAAAATGGAGTACCTGAAAGGAAAAATAGGACTCTTAAGAATAAGATGAATGCAATGCTATTAAGTTCTGGTATGACCGATAATATATAGGGGATAACTATATTATCTGCATGTTATATACTTGAGTGCCTCATAAAAATTTTAATGAAACCCCTTATGAATTATGTGAATATTTTCCTCCAAACCTAACTTTTTTGAACGTGTGGGGATGCCTTGCTAAGGTGGACTTAGCAGACTTTAGAAAAATTAATATAGGACCTAAAACATTTGATTGTGTGTTGAATGGCTATGCTCTAATAGTGTTGGATATAGATTCATGTCTTTAAATGATCGAACTATTTATGAGGCTAGTGATGTTGTATTCTTTGAAAATGTTTTTCCTTTAAAGAAATATAATAATGAGAGCTCTTTTGGCTCGTTTATTTCCACCGATGTGTCATTCCCTTTGCCCACTCTACCACTTGTTGCAAATGAATCTAATAATGAACTTAGAAGGATTCAAAAGCAATGCATAGAGATTAACTTTGGATCAGACTTTGTTGCTTTCTTTTTGGTAAAGAACACCAATTTTGAAAGGATTGATGCTACCATTGTTTTTGTAGTTTTAATTGAGAAAGATCCTATAATATACCAATATGCAATTAACTCTAGGGATTGTAATTCTTAGAAAGATGCTATTGGAAGTGAACTTGATTATATAACATTTAACCATGCCTAAAACTTAGTGGACTTACCCAAGGGATGGAAACCAATTAGGACTAAGTGGATCTTTAGAAAGAAATTGAAACTGATGATTCTATAGATAAATTCAAGTCTAGATTAGTAGCCATTGGTTTTACTGAAAAGAAAGACAATGATTATTTTGACACTTATTCCTCTGTCTCTAAGGTGGGTACTATTAGAACTTAGTTGCCTTAGTTGCTATTCATAATCTAGTAGTACAACAAATGAATGTGAAAACTATTTTTCTTAATGGTGATTTAGAAGAAGAAATTTATGTGGAACAACCTATTGGTTTTTTGGTACCTGGTCAAGCTATTAAGAAAGTTTCTTTATGGCCTAAAATAGGCTCCTAAACAATGGTATGAAAAATTTAATAGGACCCTTGTAAATAATGGTTATATTGTGAACGCCTCTAATTCCTACGTATATACAAAGGTGTTTGGTCCTCATTATGTGATTATTTGCCTTTATGTTGATGAAATGTTGATATTTGGTACAAATATGGTTGTAGTAAATTGTGTATAAAATATCTTGTCCTCCTAATTTGAGATAAGATTCAGAAGAGGCTGATGTGATACCGTGGATTAAAATGGGAAAAACTACAACCGGTTTCTCATTAAATCAGTCTCACTACATAGAGAATTTTTTTAAAATGTTTATTATTTTGATGTGACTCCTATTCAATCTCTAGTATGCATCTTAAAAAGAACAAAGAACCAGTGTGTCACAAGATGAATATGCTGAAGTCATTGGAAGCGTAATGTTTCTTATGAATTATACAAGACCTAACATAGCTTACGCCATGATTCGTTTGAGTAGGTACACTCACAACCATAACAATAAACATTAGAATGACCATCGTCATCTTTTGAGGCACCTTAAGGGTACAATTGATTGGTTCTTGAATTTTAATAAATATCCTGCTATTTTGGGGGAATTTTGTGATGCAAACTGGGTTACTGATAATGATGAAGTCAGCTCCACTAGTTGCTATGTGTTCACTTTGGGAGGAGGTGCTATATCATGGAAGTCCTCTAAATAGACATGCACAAATGACCTACAATGAAATCAGACTTTGTTGCTCTTAAGTTGGCAGGTCAAGAAGCAGAATGGTTGAAAGACTTCTTGGTAGAAATTCCACAAGGGGAAAAACTAATTTTCCAGTTTCTTTGCACTGTGATTCACAAATCGCGATTGGAATTGCAATGAAATTGTGTATAATGGAAAAGGAAGGCACACTTGACGGATTCTTCTATGAACGTCTTGATTTTGAACTATACGTTCGTCATTAATCCATCGCCAGTTTTGGTGGTGCTTATGTTATGCACATGATGGACTTTGCTTCTTTATCTATGATTGAGTCTATTACTTGTAACACCCCTAATTTTAAATAACATTATTCGGGATATTTAATTAGATAATTAAATATAATAATGAAAATATTAAGTGATAAGGGGATTGAGATTTGAATAAATTTAAGTGGCCGTGCATATTAATTTAATTGGGCTAAAGATTGGTTTAAAGATTAATTAAGTTATGTAAGGGTATAATGGGATTTAGCTACACCCTTATATATATGTTTACTTCTTAAGCCATTGAGACTCATAATCATTTTCATAAAAATAAGAAACCAAAGCAAAAGAAAGAAGGCCAGTCATTAACACTAAAAGGAGAAGAGGAAATTCAAAGAAAAGAAAAAGAATCAAAGAAAGGGGAATCAAACTCATCTCAATCCACCTTCCTTATCAAAGATTAAGGTGAAATGATAATTTCCATCTGTATTTGTTAAATATATGTTTCAGATTTAAGTTTAAATTTGTATATATGATATTTGATGATGATATGCTTGAATTATGGTTTGTTTAAATTTAAACAAGATTGTTTAAATAATGGTTCATACGGTTTTAGATCAAAACCGTGTGTTATTAGTGTTTAAATGCCATGTAAAAATTATATGTTATGCAAAACATGATTTTAGAGTTGGGTTTTAAGTTTGATAATTTTCCAAGCTTTGGAAAGATTATTATGAATTTTTGAATGAAAATAGAGCACGTTGGGTTTAATAATTTATTTTAGAAAATATATTAAGTATTTGGATTTGAAATTTTGATATGTTAGCTAACATGATCTAAGTAAATTTTTGTCAATTTTGGGGATTTTTCTTAAGTGATTTGATATACAAATAAATTATTTTGAGAAGAGGATCAAAATGATTTACGTGTAAATAAAGAGGAAGGTTTTATTTGCAAAAGTTTAAGTTTGATACTTATCCAAAATAAAAAGGCGGTTAGTTTTGAAAAGCATGGGAAAAGTTACTTAATTTAGTATTTAGCCTAGAAAAATAGGTTTCACCTCTAATCAGAGTACCTTTCGCTCCTTTCCTTTCGCCTTCGACTATGTTGAAACACCATTAAGTTAATTTCAATACACATGGTATCATCTAGATGATACATAGTGGATTGGAGAAAGGAGAAAGGCATGGTGTCGAAAGCATAGCTTCCGATGGGGTCGTTACCTCAGTTTGTTTTGAAAAGATAAGCGCATGTCTTCGTTTTACTAAGCTTTCCACTTAGTCGATACGAATGTTTTTGAAAGCAGTTTATAATGGCTTTCGAAGGGGTTGCCATGTTTGTTTTAAAAGAAAAAGGGGTTTAGAAGAAGTTCCTTTTATTATAAATCAGTGCTTTCAAAAGAAGGGGTTCCGACCTAGTCGTAGCCCTACCGCCCATCTTGTGCCTTTTGAGTGTATTGAAGTCATCAATACTATCGAAAGGTGGTGTTTGTTTTAAAGCTATATCAAGCCACTTTCTAAATGCTTTCGAAAGGGTTATGAGTTTCAAAGGCAATGGTTCGAAAGGGGTTTCAAAGCTATCCTTCAATATTTAAAATGTATGCTTTCGACTCTATCGAAAGAGTTGGTATCGATGGCATCATAAATTCCCTAATATTTTTATATAGTAAAGAATGGTTTCGAAAGAGGTACTTTTGTTTATATTTACTTAGACCCAAATGATATTTTAAAAGATAAACCCAATGATGTCGAAATGGGGACTTTCAATGCTTTAGGAAGAGATACTTCCAATGGTTTCGAAGCTATGCTTCCAATAATTAATAAGTAACACTTTATTATATTAGAAAGGTTGAAAGAAGGATTTTAAAGTGTGTTTAAAAGGAAGAAGCCTAATGTTTTGAAAAGAGATATATGCTTTCGAAGGAGGCTATCCAGTGAGGTCGAAAGCAAGGTTTCGAAAGTATAGTTTTCAAAAAAAATAACCCAATCTTATTTAAAAGCAAAACCACGACATATTAATAAACAAAGTATTTTTGAAATGGAACTTATGAAGAAGTCTAAATGGGTTCAAGGAATTAACCAACTTTGTTTGCTTCTTCATATATGT
Organism: Allium fistulosum; assembly: GCA_030737815.1. Taxonomy (NCBI): domain Eukaryota; kingdom Viridiplantae; phylum Streptophyta; class Magnoliopsida; order Asparagales; family Amaryllidaceae; genus Allium; species Allium fistulosum. The sequence goes on along the minus strand of CM060906.1, from coordinate 452,683,000 downwards.
ATATATTCACTTTATAATGAATCCAAAAAATGTACTTTGAAAAAGGTAGAATAACCAGTTGGATTGACATAGTAGTGAATAAATAAAAGATATTGGCAGGGGCAATAGGTTAAAAGTAAGCCCATGAAAGCTGTGTAAGGGAAAAGATGTTGGCAGAGGCCAATAGGTTCATAGTTAGCCCATGAAAACTATTTATAATTAAAGATGTCGGTTAGACAGGTTTATAGTAAGCCCATGAAAAAACTATATCTGGATAATAAAATGAAATATTGACAGATAGTCAATAGGTTCCTAGTTAGCCCTTGAAAACTAGGGTATAAGAAAGATATTGACTGTTAGTCAATAGGTTCCTAGTCTGCCCATGAATACTAGGATAAAAGAAAAGATGTTGGAGTTACCAAAAGATTCATAGTAATCCCATGAAAACTATATAATTGGATAGGGAGTCCTTAAAAGTTTAACCGGTTATTAGTTAGCCCATGAAAACTATCAGGTTAATAGTAATCCTAAAAACTATAATTATGACTGATAGTCCAAATGAATTGGGGATGGGTAGTCCAGAATTGATTCAATTATTTTGCATATCATCACATAATAATGTTTTGAGTTGAATTAACCATTGTGGATGCAGGGGCACAGAAAATGGTTTATAAAGGTTTTAAGATACCAGTGAGGGGAAACCTGTTCCACTAAGCGGCATGGTCTCACTAGATATTTAAATGATTTGAGATGGTATATTATTCATACCAGGCTTTATGTCTGACTCGAAGTTTATATTTTCCCCTTAAACTCTCGAATACTCAATTGATTTGAGTAGTTTGAGATTTAAGGTTTTCAAGCACCTCTTAAGACGAAAAAGCTTCTAGAGTCGTGCAGAAGGCATGTAGTTATTTAAGTTCTTTCTCATGTAATTCCGCTGTGTTGTTTTGTTAAGGCAAAGTTGTGTATTTCCTATTGTACACTGTGATCACCAAGGGGCATCTTCATATATCGCTCTTGGAGTATATTGTAATAATTATATTTTTATGAACGTGGTTAACGTTATGAGATTATGTAAAGAATGTTGAAATGAGTTTGGAATGGAATGTGAAAGTTGTTTTGAAATTTCAAACTTTTTCCATATCCATGTGTTTCTGGTATATCAATTTATCTAACATTACCGTATTTGGTCGAGGATTAATAACTATGGATGATTGCAGCATCCATAGCTGTTAGTTTTGGGCCTCCAAGTGGGGATGTTACAAGTTGGTATCAGAGCATAGGTTTATGAAAATTTAAGTAACTAAAACCTAAAAGATTTTCAAAACATAATCCAATGGATCAAAAATTTGATTGCGGTTTGGGTTAACGCGATTGTAACGTACTTATATTTGATATATATATATATATATATATATATAAGTATGTAATTCCCCTTTCTCTTAGACCGTTTTTCTGTATCTCACTAAGGCTCGTATACAGATTTACGAGAAAGAAGATATGGAAGCAGGAAACGGAAGAGGAAATCTAGGTGGAGAAGCACCACAACTGATGAAAATGCTCGACCTAACACCCGGAGGAACCAAGGTCGACAGGCTAACGTTAATCACAATGCGAAAGCTAATGTGAGTGCTGGGAATACGCCAGTAGATGCGGGGATGATGTATCCGTTCCTTGCTAATTTGATGCAAGCAGGAACTGCTGGAGTGGTTGGAAATATTGGAGGAGCAAATCTTAGGATTCCTGTTGGGAATAATTATGCCAAGCTAAACCGAGACTACACTAGCTTGGGAGGAAAGCCATTTATGGGAACGGAAGATGCTATAGAAGTGGAGAATTGGTTGTTACACTATGAAAGAATTTTCTTTGATTTGGGTTTAGAAGATGCGCAGAAGAGAAGGTTGGCCTCTAGGTAGTTGCAAGAGTCATCACTTCATTGGTGGAATAGTGTGACTGTTGGAGTTCCGGAGGAAGAGTTAACTTGGGCTGATTTTCAAAGGAGATTCAAATAGAGGTTTATTTTTTAAGTTGCCAAGTCAGCATTGATGAGAAAATTTATGAATTTGGTTCAGGGAGACATGTCAGTTATCGAGTATGCAAATTGATTTGATGAGCTATCTCGATATGGATACGTTATTATAGACGCCAACATCAAAAGGAACGAAAGGTTCATTCGAGGACCGAGGCCCGAGCTTGCTAGGGCGACACTGACTCATATCTGTGATCCCTGTAATGTGGTGGTGGAGATGGCCATTCGCCATGAAGAGATGCTTGCTATTTTTGCTAGAGAGAAGCCAATTGAATCACAGAGTTCTCAGGGAAAGAAGAGAAAGTTCGTCAAAAAGAAAGGAGCCTAGAAGGGAGATTCATCCAAGAAGTCAAAAGATGATTTAGTCTGCTACAAATGTGACAAGAAGGGTCATTTTACAAACGAGTGCCGATCAGGCAAGGGGCAGAAGAAGGTTGCGGATAAGAAGCATATTAAGTCTTACAACTGTGATCAAATTGGGCATTACAAGAACCAATGTCCAGAGCCAGTTAGGGCAAAAAAAGGAAAGGTTTTTGCTAATGGACCACCGTCTTCTTCCAAATTAGCTGCAGCAGATAAGGGAAAGACTATGATGGAAGGTACATTTTTGATTCAAAGTATTCCAGTTAGGATACTATTTGATGCTGGTGCATCGCATTCATTTATATCCCGGAATTTGGTTAATAAGTTATGCTTAGAACCCACTTACCTTGTTTCTTCCTTAAGGGTTGCGAATCCAATAGGAGGGTATGCAACTCTAGGGATGAGACGTGACCAATTAGAACTGGATTTGTTAGGTCATATGTTTGCATGCAGTTTGTATGTTTATGATTTCGTACATTTCGAAATCATATTGGGTATGGATTGGTTAGGTAGATATTAGGCTTGGATAATTTGTCAGGATGGGGAAATATCATTAAGGCATCCAAATAGTCATAACCGAATCATCTTCTTAGTAGAGTTCCGATTGAAGTGTTTGTGTTGTGTTGAGTGCTTTGGGAACAACGGAGGAGCTAAGCCAGGTTCGAGTTGCAAGAGAGTTTGCAGATGTATTTGAGCCGATTACAGGACTACCACCGAAACGAGCTATTGAGTTTCGGTTAGATCTTGTACCAGGAGCTGAACCTGTCAGTAAACCTAGCAGAATGACACCGACTGAGATGAAAGAATTGAAGGTGCAACTAGTGGATTTAGAAGGAAGGAATTTTATTAGACCAAGCAGTTCGCCTTGGGGAGCAGTCGCGATTTTCGTGAAGAAGTCAGACGGGTCATTGCGGATGTGCATCGACTACCGTAAGATGAACGAAAGGACGATCAAGAATAGATATCCTTTGCCGCGAATTGACGATCTGTTTAATCAGTTGAATGGAGCCAGAGTGTTTTCCCAATTAGATTTGACAGTCGGTTTCCATCAGTTGAGAGTGGCAGAGGACAGTATTCCTTTGACAGCATTTCGAACTAGGTATGGTTCGTATGAATGGTTAGTGATGCCATTCGGGTTGACGAATGCACATGCTTTCTTTGTGGGTTTGATGAACTGGATTTTCCGAGAACACTTGGATAGGTTCGTGTTAGTATTCATAGATGACATTTTGGTGTACTCAAAAGATAAGAGAGAGCATGAGAATTATCTGAGAGTAGTGCTTGAAATGCTAAGGCAGCATCAGCTAAAGGCGAAGTTTTCTAAATGTCATTTTTGGAAGAAGGAGGTCAAATTTCTTGGTCATGTAGTTTCGAAGGAAGGTTTGGCATTAGATCCAGTTAAGATCAGAGCTGTCAATAATTAGAGGAGCCAGAGATGGTAACCGAGATCAAAAGTTTTCTCGAACTTGCTGGTTATTACCGGAGATTTATCAAAGATTTTTCGCGGATAGCAGCACCTTTGACTAAGTTGACCAGGAAGTGTGTGAAATTCATTTGGTCTGATAAATGTGATGAAAGGTTCCTTAAGTTAAAACATTTGTTGACCAACGCGCTAGTGTTAGTTGTTCCAGATGGAAACCAAGGGTTGGCGGTGTACACTGATACATGTGGAATAGGATTGGGAGCTGTAATGATGTAGAATGGTAAAGTCGTTGCCTATGCTTCTCGACATCTTAGACCGCACGAAGTAAGATATCCTACTCATGATTTGGAGTTGGCTGCGGTGATCTTCGCATTGAAGATTTGGAGACATTATCTCTTAGGGGAGAGATTTGAGCTATACACAGATCATAGGTCCTTAAGATATTTATTCTCTCAGAAAGAGTTGAATATGCGACAATAGAGGTGGCTAGAGTTTTTAGCTGCTTATGATTTTGGTATAGAATATACTCCTGGAAAAGGGAATAAGGTAGTGGATACCCTTAGCAGGAAACATCAGAATGTGGTGTTAGCTATGTTAACAGAATGGAAGGATTTAGAAGTTCTGGCAACGTGTAGTATAAAGTCGAGATTAACTACTGATTCTAGTCAGAGTACTGCTATGTTGGCCTGTTCAGAGGTTCAACCAGTGCTGATCGAGAGGATAGCTTCTAAACAGAAAGAGGATCCAGAGATAGCCGAGAAAATTAGAAGACTTGAGGTGGAATCCGAGGTCGATGATCTTAATGATTTTGGCATTGACCAGAAAGGATGGTTGAGGAAGAAGGGACAATTATGTGTTCCGAATGTAGGGAACTTGAGAAGAGAAGTTCTAGATGAGTGTCATCGATCCAAGTTACGATTCATCCTGGGGGAACCAAGATGTATCAAGATATGAAGAGAAGCTTCTATTAGGAAGACATGAAGAGAGATGTTGGCTTATGGGTTAGACAATGTGCTAACTGTCAACAAGTGAAAGCCGAACACCAGAAGCCGAGCGGGTTGTTTCAGCCTTTAGAGAATCCAGTTTGGAAGTGGGATTCTATGTCCATGGATTTTATAGACGGGTTGCCAAGGTCGAACAAGGGAAATGAAAGCATATGGGTCATAGTGGACAGATTGACAAAGAGCACCCATTTCATTTCGGTCAAGTAAACCAGGACGGCACCTATTTTGGCAAAGTTTTTCGTGAAGAACATAGTCAAACTTCATGGAATTCCTAGTGGCATAGTCAGCGATAGGGATGCACTATTCACTAGCAAGTTTTGGAGAAGTCTACAGAGAGTATTATGTACCAAGCTCAAGGTGAATACAACATATCACCCACATACGGATGGGCAGACTGAGAGAGTCAATAAGATACTTTAAGATTTATTGAGATCTTATGTACTAGACTTTGGTGGATCTTGGGAAGATCACCTGCATTTGATTGAGTTTTCCTATAATAATAGTTTTCCGACAAGTATAGGAATGGCACCTTTTGAAGCTTTGTATGGAAGACCGTGCAAATCACCCGCATGTTGGTTAGAGACTGGAGACATATTAGTCTTAGGTCCATATATGGTTAGAGAGGCGTTAGAAAAGATTGAGTTGATCCGAGATCAGATGAAGGAAGCTCAATCCAGACAGAAGAGTTACGCAGATAAAAGGCGTAAAGACTTAGAGTTCTCAGTTGGAGACAGAGTTTTTATTAAGGTGTCACTGATGAAGGGAGTGATACGATTCGGAAAGTCAGGGAAGCTGGCACCGAAATATGTTGGTCCATTCCAGATTATAGAAAGGATTGGAAAGCTCGCATACAGAGTAGAATTTCCAAGCAATATGGCAGGTGTCAATAATGTATTTCATGTGTCTCACCTTCGTAAGTATGTGCGTGATTCAGAGACTACTATTCCGCCAACAGGATTGGATGAGTTGGTTGTAGAGCCTAATTTGACAATTGTTAGACAACCAGTTTGGGTTGTAGCGAGAGATGAGAAAAGACTAAGGTCCAAGACAGTCAAGTTGGTGAAATTTCAGTGGAGCGACAACGATAAGGACGGTACTTGGGAGATAGAAGACATAACTCGAGTTACTTATCCTGATCTATTTTAAATGGTATGTCTATATTAGATTTATATAGATGATCGCTAGTTAGATAAACTAGTATAGTTGTTAGGAGTGGTTACAGATGATTGCTATGATTAGTATTTAGTCCTTGTTGAATTTCGAGGACGAGATTCTTTAAGGAGGGGAGCCTGTAACACCCCTAATTTTAAATAACATTATTCGGGATATTTAATTAGATCAATTAAATAAAATAATGAAAATGTTAAGTAATAAAAGGATTGAGATTTGGATAAATTTCAGCGGCCATGCTTATTAATTTAATTGAGCTAAAGAATGGTTTAAAGATTAATTAAGTTATGTAAGGGTATAATGGGATTTAGCTACACCATTATATATATATATATGTCTACTTCTTAAGCCATTGAGACCCATAATCATTTTCATAAAAATAAGAAACGAAAGCAAAAGAAAGAAGGCCGACCATTAACACTAAAAGGAGAAGAGGAAATTCAAAGAAAAGGAATTAAAGAAAGGGAATCAAACTCATCTCGATCCACTTTCCTTATCAAAGGTTAAGGTGAATGATAATTTCCATCTCTATTTGTTAAATATATGTTTCGGATTTAAGTTTAAATTCGTATATATGATATTTGATGATGATATGCTTGAATTATGGTTTGTTTAAATTTAAACAAGATTGTTTAAATAATAGTTCATACGGTTTTAGATCAAAATAGTGTGTTTATTGATGTTTAAATGCCATGTAAAAATTATATGTTATGCAAAACATGATTTTAGAGTTGGGTTTTACGTTTGATAATTTTTCAAGCTTTGGAAAGATTATTATAAATTTTTGAATGTAAATATAACACGTTGGGTTTAATAATTTATTTCAGAAAATATATTGAGAATTTGGATTTGAAATTTTAATATGTTAGATAATATGATCAAAGTAAATTTCTGTGAATTTTGGGGATTTTTCTTAAGTGATTTGATATACAAAATAAATTATTTTGAGAAGAGGATCAAAATGATTTACGTGTAAATAAAGAGGAAGGTTTTATTTGCAAAATTTAAGTTTGACACTTATCCAAAATAAAAAGGCGGTTAGTTTTGAAAAGCATGGGAAAAGTTAAGGCAACCAATAAGAAATGAACACGTAGGCAGGTTAGTTTATATAAGTTACTTAATTTAGTATTTAACCTAGAAAAATAGGTTTCGCCTCTAATCAGAGTACCTTTCGCTCCTTTCCTTTCACCTTCGACTATGTCGAAACCCTATTAAGTTAAATTCAATACACATAGTATCATCTAGATGATACGTAGTGGATTGGAGAAAGGCGAAAGGCATGGTGTCGAAAGCATAGCTTCCGATGAGATCATCACCTCAGTTTGTTTTGAAAAGATAAGCGCTTGCCTTTGTTTTACTAAGCTTTCGACTTAGTTGATACGAATGTTTTTAAAAGAAGTTTATAATGGCTTTCGAAGGGGTTGCCATGTTTGTTTTAAAAGAAAATTGGGTTTCAAAGGAGTTCCTTTAATTATAAATCATGCTTTCAAAAGAAGGGGTTCCGACCTAGTCGAAGCCCTGCCACCGATTCTTGTGCCTTTCGAGTGTATTGAAGTCATCAATATTGTCGAAAGGTATTGTTTGCTTTAATGCTATATTAAGCCACTTTCTAAATGCTTTCGAAAGGGTTATGGGTTTCGAAGGCAATGGTTTCGAAAGGGGCTTCGATGCTATCCTTCAATATTTTAAATGTATGCTTTCGACTCTGTCGAAAGAGATGGTATCGATGCCATCATAAATTCCCCAATATTTTTATATAGTAAATAATGGTTTTGAAAGAGGTACTTTCTTTTATATTTACGTAGATCCAAATGATATTTTAAAAGATAAACCCAATGATGTCAAAAGGGAGACTTTCAATGCTTTAGGAAGAGATACTTCCAATGGTTTCGAAGCTATGCTTCCAATAATTAATAAGTAACACTTTATTATATTAGAAAGGTTGAAAGAAGGATTTTAAAGTGTGTTTAAAAGGAAGAAGCCTAATGTTTTGAAAAGAGATATATGCTTTCGAAGGAGGCTATCCAGTGAGGTCGAAAGTAAGGTTTCGAAGGTTTCGAAAGTATAGTTTTCAAAATAAATAACCCAATCTTACTTAAAAGTAAAACCATGGCATATTAATAAACAAAGTATTTTGAAATGGAACTTATGAAGAAGTCTAAATGGGTTAAAGGAATTAACCAAGTTATATTGTTTGCTTCTTCATATATGTATATATTCACTTTATAATGAATCTGAAAACTGTACTTTGGAAAAAGGTAGAATAACCATTTGGGTTGACCTAGTAGTGAATAAACAAAAGATATTGGCAGGGGTCAATATGTTAACAGTAAGCCCATGAAAACTGTGTAAGGGAAAAGATATTGGCAGGGGCCAATAGGTTCATAGTTAGCCCATGAAAACTATGTAAAATTAAAGATGTCAGTTAGACAGGTTTATTGTAAGCCCATGAAAAGTATATCCGGATAATAAAATGAAATATTGACAGATAGTCAATAGGTTCCTAGTTAGCCCATGAAAACTAGGGTAAAAGAAAGATATTGACTGTTAATCAATAAATTCCTAGTCAGCCCATGAAAACTAGGATAAAAGAAATGATATTGGAGTTACCAATAGGTTCATAGTAATCCCATGAAAACTATATAATTGTAAAGGGAGTCCTTAAAAGTTTAACCAGTTATTAGTTAGCCCATGAAAATTATCAAGTTAATTGTAATCCTAAAAACTATAATTATGACAGATAGTCAAAATGAATTGGGAATGGGTAATCCAGAATTGATTCAATTGTTTTGCATATCATCACATAATAATGTTTGAATTGAATTAACCATTGTGGATGCAAGGGCATAGAAAATGGTTTATAAAGGTTTTAAGATACTAGTGAGGGGAAACCCATTCCGCTAAGCGGCATGATCTCACTAGATATCTAAATGATTTGAGATGGTATATTATTATTCATACCAGACTTTATGTCTGACTCGAAGTTTATGTTTTCCCCTTAAATTCTCAGGCACTCAATTGATGTGAGTAGTTTGAGATTTGAGGTTTTCAGGCATCTCTTAAGACGAAAAAGCTTCCGAAGTCGTGTAGAAGACATGTAGTTATTTAAGTTCTTTCTCATGTGATTCCGCTGTGTTGTTTTGTTAAGGCAAAGTTGTGTATTGCCTATTGTACACTCTGATCACCAAGGGGCATCTTCCTATGTCGCTCTTGGAGTATATTGTAATAATTATATTTTTCTGAACGTGGTTAACGTTATGGGATTATGTAAAGAACGTTGAAATGAGTTTGGAATGGAATGTGAAAGTTGTTTTGAAATTTTAAACTTTTTCCATATCCATGCGTTTCTGGTATATCAATTTATCTAACATTACCGTATTTGGTCGCCGAGGATTAATAACTATAGATGACTGCAGCATCCATAGCCGTTAGTTTTAGGCCTCCAAGTGGGGAATGTTACATTACTCTTGTTGAATCCATAACTGGTTTTGGTGGTGCTTTCAAGACGCATTTGAAGGATTCTATAAACTATTTTCCTAAAAAATTAATAACCGGTTTTGGTAGTGCTTTTGAGATGCACTTGATTGATTATGTACACCTTTTTTCTATAAACCCATAACCATCTTTGGTGGTGCTTTTGAGATGCACTTGTTGGATTTTACCAATATTTTTCTATTAATTCCATAACCAATCTTGGTGGTGCATTAGAGACGCACTTGATGGACATTACTTATTTTTCTCTAATCTTGACTAATAGATTCCATAACTAGAATTGGTGTTGCCTTTAAAATGCACTTGATGGATTCTATTATCAGACTTAGGGTTGAGCTTCATGCTCTTAATGACTCCATAGACAGATTTGATTGTGCCAGGGAGACGCGCTTGATGGACTTATCTACTTGAGTGTGAAGGTGGGGCCGCCTTCTATGGGAGATTTCAGTTGACCTCTCTAGAGCACTCATAAGTTCCTAAGGTAAGCCCATAGCCATAAAAAGTGCCTACATATTGTGGAGAAGTGTAGATATCAAAAGTGTAGTACGAGTTGTGAAGTTTTAATCAAACTTGTAGTTCAAGGGAAATTCATTACATAGACAAAGTTGTAGCTTCGCTCAACTCAAATCGAAAGATGTTGGTGCATATGTACAAAACTATTCTTTTGCTCAGTTTGTTTATCTATTATTTGTTCAGAGTTTTCTTGTAGTTAATGGAGGGTTGTCAAATGACTACAATAAAACTTTAATCTCACATCGGTTGATATTTTGTTATTCTCCTCTTTATATATCATTATTTCTACTACTTATTAATTAAGCATGAGTAGTATGAATTACCTGGAAAGCTCGCACACGCACGTGGGCATTAGTGAATGGATGCATGTGGCATTTTGATGGCGCACTTGGCACTTAACACCGTGCACTACACTACAATGAAATGAGTTTAGTTCTCCATTACTCTTTCTTATCTCCTTTTCTTTTTTATTTCTACTCTCAAGACTCAAACGACAAATCTTTTTATTTGCTTATCGGTTACAATTGTGATTAATAAAATATACGAATGTATTAAAGGATTGTCTCTTTATTGCCCTAACCGTTTAAATTTCTCACCTTTTGGGTTCTGAGCTGTACTTTTCATACCTACACCTGTTTATTATTATTCCTTTGATGGAGAGAATACACAGAAAAGAATCCAATTCATCTTCTCAAAATTTCTTCTAAACTCCTAGCAATTATCTTTATACACTCCTCCAAATTCTTCAATCTTCAATGCACAAGTTTGAATTTAGTTGTGTGAACCTTGGGGAGAGAACGACAATTAACGATTGCACCTTATTCATGTCGAAATTTGCTTTTGAGGCAGTGGCATGTCCACAACACAATCTCTCTTTTCTACATTTTGTTGGTTATCTTTTCTAAAATGAAGTTGGGTAAAGAATCATATTTTAATTAGGATCATGTCTAAAGTTATATAGTTATCTATGAGTAATACTACGGAATCTTGGATAATACCAAATGTGTTCGTTTTGTTATATTCAACTTATGCGGTTATCTAATTCACTCAACCTGTAATCAAATTACCCAAATCACATCATATACTAAAAAACACATGAATAATATGACTTTTGTTGCATATAATTTTAATTATTATTTCAATGTTGCATATAGTCTTTTGTCTCCCAGTTCAATTTTGTTGATTTGGTTTAAATTTATTTGTGTTGTAGTAGTTGCAAGTTACAAAGGATCAAGAATAAAGTTTAGATGGTGATTTTATTGTAGGGAACATGCGTAAAATAGCCTTCTCAAGTTTCAAATTACCCGACCACCCCTTTTAAAAAGCTTTTTTCAAAAAGGTAGTTTATTAAATTAACTAGAAAGTTACCATATGTATTGCTAAAGCCAAACAAGTGAAAAATAAAAGTGAAAATTAGTGACACGTCCCTCTTTTCTAAACTTATTTGTTTTACAACCTTTTATTTTAGAAACTATTTTCTACATCATCTTTTTTGAATTTCTTTCTTTTTTACCTCTCTCATTTCTAAATTTAAAAACGGCTGCTCCGACGTTCATTACGGCGGTTATGAGTTATGAACGTATGTCTTGAAAACGCATACTAAGCTTAGTAAAATTACTTAAATACGACAAGCACCATTGTTCCAGTGGTTAAGTGATTCGACTTTGGTACGAGAGGTTACAAGTTCGAAACTTGCGTAGCGTGATTCGAACATTTATTAACATATGATTTGTGTTTTGTTGTCCCGATCGCATGTTGCATCTAAGTACTATTTCAAAAAAAAATTACCCAAATACCCCGCGATTTTTTTTTTTTGAAAATAAGATATAATTTATAAAAGAAAACTGAATTGGATATAATGCTAATTTTTTATAATCACAAGAATGTATGCCAAACCAACTTCAAAACTCACATGTACCGCCATCATAACAACACACAAAAAAGAAGGAAATAAACACACACAATACACACAAACATACACGGCTAATTACAGCTAGCTAAGTAAATAAGAGAGGTATTAATTAAGTAAAGCCGCCTACTCGAAATCAAAGGAAGAGCTGGACGACGTGCATTTTTTAGAGCATTTTAACTCTAGACAATATTATATCATAAGATATTTATGTGGCGCAAATGGTTAGACAATACGAAGATAATGTGATTGCACGTTTCAATAAAATAAATTAATTTTCTTCCATCCAAATATTCCTAACCTCTGAACTTTCCATAGGCGGCAAAAAGTCATTGTTGGTTTCCGAAATTAATTTCATTTTGTCTCTTCACTCGAAATGAAAAAAACGGCAAACCAAATCTGATAACATTCTCTTGTATCAACTTCTTGGCTGCCGTAGGCCTCTACAGTTCGTGAACTTGAAGACAAATTCCTAGAAGGCTGGCTGCAACTGCTTTGATTTCCGCACTTTGAACGTCTTCCTGCCTCATACGCTTCGACTTCAATTCAGATAAGTAATTATGGAAAGTTTGACTTCTATTGATCGTTGCTTCATTCTTATGTTTAAAATTTTGAATTATATGCCTTCAATCCTGTATAACGGGTTATAGTCTAATGTTTATAGATAACTCCTTGTTTTGAAAGTAACTTTGGTTATGTTTGTACCAAAAATGGGCACAACACTCTTCGGAAGTTGTTTGAAGAGATAAAGTGAAGATTATAAATGTAAATCAGAGATTATCTAACAAAAACTCCAACAAATAAGAATGTAAAGTGCACAGACAAGCAGTTTAGAGTGGTTCGGCGTATAGCCTACGTCCACTATGAAGTTTTGATGATTTTATTGATTCTCTTTCAATGGTTACAAGCGTTTACAGCGATAAACAGTGGATTACAGTTTAGAATTCGAAATTGACAGCAAAAGTATGATGCAAATCTCAATCCGGCAGAGTCTGGACGCTTCAGAGAAAAAGATCCTTTTCCCGTTGATTCTGGGGCTCTATTTATAGGCGTAGGAGGCTTGGATTTCGCTCAAACTCCGGGAGACTTGGCCTGACACGTGAGGGGACCCATTCGACCACTTCCAGAGAGTTTCAAGCCAATCTGTGATCGATACGAAATCATTTCGTATCGATCAGGATTACTTCCAATTGAGCTCAAAATTGGTGGAGACGTTCCTTGTTATGTGTGCAGCCTTCAGTTAAAATTTCATCATGTTTGGATCAGTGGATTACGAGATATGGTCGATACGAACTGGAATTCCTCATAGGCTGTCTGGTTCGTATCCATTTTCCTGCGCTTTGAGCTTCGACTCGATGGTATCACGCGCCTCTGTGAAGACGTGGAACGCACACTTCGCCTCGATCCGGTCTTCCCTCCGAATCGACCGCGTCGACTCCATACATCTCGGCGCATTCGCATCAGGAGAAGACGTGGTGCGTGCGCTTCGCCTCGATCCGATATTTGCTCCGCTTTGACTGCATCGTCTCCATGTATTTCGCCTTGTTCACTTCGAGAAATGACACGTTATCCAAGCTGGTTGACCGGATGGATTCGAGTAGGACTTCGTCCTGGGATACGAGGCAAACACTATCTGATGGATACGAAGTTGACACTGGCTGATGGATACGAAGCAGGCACTGTCTGATGGATACGAAGTAGGCACTGGCTGATGGATACGAAGCAGGCACTGTCTGATGGAAACGAAGTAGGCATTGTCTGATGGATACGAAAACGAGGACCATCGATGGATACGAAATCCATCGATACGAACTGCCGCTCATTGATGGATACGAAAATGCGCTCTTCCCTTTGCCTTGCATCCATCGTAACTTGAGCATACGAACTCGGTTCGATCTGAAACTTGGAGCGTTGGTTTGCTTTAGTTTTCCCGATCATGTCCCATCGATTGGGGCTTGATCCGGACTTGGTCAAAATTCATCGATATCCATGACAAACAACATTCGGAGCCCAACTCCTTGATGTCCTGGCCTTGCCAAAAGGCGGGATAACATTTGCCCCCCAAAGTACGTCTTGTGAAAACATGACGTGCTTTGAAAAGCTGCAGGCCTTCTTTGAATAACTTTGGAAGTCGTAACCTTTAGCCATTCTCTTGTATCGATGTGGGTTGACTTGATGGATGCCAAAACAATCATTCGTATCGATGGTCACAAACCGTGGTGAATTCTGGTTCGAATTGAAGACATCTGGTGGATACGAAATGGATGTTCGCATCGATAGATACTGATGGATACGAAATTGACGCTCGTATTAACAGGTCTGCTCCGTTTCGAATCGGTGGCTCATACTTTGGATGTTTCGAAACGATGGTTTCTGGTGAACATTTCGCCTCCATGAATGCACAGCTTGATGGATGCGAGGAAAGCGCGTGCATCTACCCATCGTATTCACGTGGCCTCCCTGTGCGCTTCGAACCGATAAAGGTTAGTGGGTTCGATACGAATGCTCGCATCGATGCGCTGCTTGCCGTGGAACCCGACCACGCCTTAGCTCATCACGCTCCGAATCCGCCTGTTTCAGATATATCAACCATGATACGTCAAATGATCCGCGAGAGTCAGGGGCTCACTAATGATGACTGGGGGATTTCCCGTAGTCATACCCCTTTCACAGACGAAGTGTTACATGCCGAACCCCCTAGGCGATTCAGAATGCCGACTCTCCCGATGTATGAAGGGAATAGTGACCCCAACCAGCATATTCTGAAGTATGAATGGTCGATGAGCGCTGCGAGGGCCGACGACGCAGTGAAGTGTCGGAGTTTCCCCATCTCTCTGGGAGGAATCGCGACAATGTGGTTTACCCGCCTACCACCTAGATCAATTTCTTCGTTCGATCAATTGGCCAAGAGGTTTGTGGAACAATTCCGGATGCATGTTGCTAGGCCAAAAGACGTCAACACCTTGTCCAGCGTCACCCAAGCTCCTGGAGAGACACTCAGGCGTTACCTGGAGAGGTTCCACGCAGCATGCGTCGAGATCACCAATCCCAACGATAATTCAATCTTAATGGCTCTGACCAAGGGGATTGATCCTGATTCTGAATTCGGGAACTGGCTAGCTGGAAAACCGCCCGCGTCGTTGGACCGTTTTTACTCCAAGGCCGCTCAGTTCCTACGACAGGAGGATGCAAAACAGTCTAGGAAGCAGGACGATGCGAGGCCCAGCATTGAGGGAATACAGAGCAATGTGGCAGTTAAACAGTCCGGCGAGAGTTCCGGGAAAGTTCAGCTGAATATACAAAACAAGCAAACCCAGCAGAGAGGAAACAATGGCCAGAATAAGAAGAGGGATGAAAACCGAGGTCCACGACGTAGAGCTCAGATGTTTGACAGTTATACGCCGCTAAACACGTCATTGGAAAACGTATACTTACAGACTTGCAACACTGTACAATATAAGAAGCCTGCTCCGAAGCCCTCATCGGAGAGACAGATTCAGACAGGAAAATTCTGTAGGTTCCATGAGAGCTATGGACATAACACCAATGAGTGTCGGCACTTACAGGACCTCATCGAAAAGCTGATTAGAGAGAGGAAGCTAGATCAGTTTGTACGGGCGCCGCAGCCTGGCGGAGCGGGCCCCTCGAATCAAAATCGTTCACAAAAACAGGAAAGAGAGGATGAACCCGCTCGTGCGGGCGAGAGATTAGTTATCAACACAATAAGTGGTGGCCCCCATCCGGCAGACAGAAGCTGGGGGGAAATGGAGTCGTATGCCAGTTCTATCAGGCATGCGGACTTCGAGTGTTATAGTAATTGTGAGGATGGGACCCCGGCAAAGCAACAAAAGATAATGTCTGATGATATCGTGTTCAGAAGCCGAGACGCCGATAAAGTCGAAGCCCCTACTATCGACCCACTAGTCATATCCGCCCAGGTAGGTCCTGCTTGGATGAAGAGGATCCTGGTTGACAGTGGGAGCTCTGTAAACATCTTGCTCAAACGGGCTTACGATCTAATGAAGATGGAGACAAAGGATTTGAAACCCTGTTTATCCAGAATCCATGGTTTCAACGGAAGTGCCACGACACCCATCGGAATAACTGAACTCCCAGTCGAGTTAGGCATTGGAGAACGCCGGAGGGTCCGCATGTTACAGTTTGTTGTGCTAGAGATAGATTCGCCATACAATGCGTTTCTAGGTCGACCAGCTCTGGCCGAGTTCAGGGCGGCGATCGCCCCATGGTGTCTGACTCTGAAATTTCCCACTGATCATGGGATTGGAGTTGTTCAAGGAGATCAGGCCTCGGGAAGGGCCTGTTATGTTGCTGAGCTGCGCGGGGCGCAACGTAAAGAGAAGGGTAAGGGCGTAGAGGAATCTCTCTGCGTCCGTTCTATCGATAATTGACAATTGGTGCCTGGGCCTCGGCCCGGGCACCACGACCAATTCCTGAAAGACCTGGACCCCAGGGACAACGAGGATAGAGACGAATCAACGGAGAGTCAAGCCTCTCCAGCCGAACTGACTGTGGACGTCCCAATCAGTGAGGATGATGATTCAAAAATGCTAAAAGTTGGGTCCCAACTAAACAAGCAGACACAGCAGGAGTTGGTCGAATTTCTTCGGGCGAATCTCGACGTCTTCGCCTGGACGCACTCTGACATGTGCGGGATCTCGCCGAGCATTGCAAGTCACTCCCTGAATATAGATCCGCGACATGTCCCAGTAAAGCAGAAAAGGCGCGGTATGGATCCAGAGAGATCTGCCGCCCTTAAGGAGGAGGTCGATAAACTACAATCGAATGGGTTCATTCGAGATGCCTTATATCCAGAATGGGTGTCCAACCCTGTACTAGTTCGGAAACCAAACGGGAAGTGGAGAACCTGTGTTGATTACTCTGACCTAAACAAGGCCTGTCCAAAAGATAGCTTCCCGCTTCCGCGAATCGATCAACTCGTAGATTCGACGGCCGGACATGAACTACTATCCTTTATGGACGCTTATTCCGGCTACAATCAGATACCCATGCATCTGCCTGATCAGGAACATACCAGCTTCGTGACCGACCTGGGACTCTATTGTTACAAAGTCATGCCGTTTGGTCTAAAGAACGCTGGAGCAACATACCAACGCTTAGTCAACCGAATGTTCGCTGATCAGATTGGGAAGACCATGGAGGTTTACGTGGATGACATGCTGGTGAAGTCCCGATTCTCCATCGATCACGTCAGAGATTTGAATTCAATGTTCAGCATCCTCCGGGAGTACGGAATGAAGCTCAACCCACTCAAATGTCACTTTGGCGTTGCATCCGGAAAATTCCTTGGGTTCATTGTCAACGCTCGAGGAATAGAGGCGAATCCTGAGAAGATCTGGGCTATTAGAAATTTGCAAACCCCTAGAACTATAAAACAAGTCCAGAGTCTTAACGGGAAGGTCGCAGCACTGAGCAGGTTCATTTCAAAGTCTACCGACAAATGCATTCCTTTCTTCGACCTGATCCGGAAGGGCAAACGAAACTTTGAATGGACCACGGAATGTGAAGGCGCGTTCCGATCATTAGTTCAACATCTCTCCACACCTCCGATCTTGTCAAAACCGGTTGACCACGAGCAACTATATCTCTACCTGGCAGTATCAGAACATGCGATCAGTGCTGCTCTAGTCCGGGAAGAAGACAAAGTGAAAAACCCGGTCTACTATGTTAGTAAGCGGCTAACAGGAGCTGAAAGAAATTATCCAAGGCTGGAGAAACTGGCTTATTGTTTGGTCATTGCCTCGAGGAAGCTCCGTCCCTACTTCCAAGCTCATCCGCTTACTGTGTACACCGACCAGCCGTTACGACAGGTCCTTACGCGGCCTGAGACGTCCGGTAGGTTACTCAAGTGGAACATTGAGCTAAGCCAATTTGATATCGCATACGCTCCGCGGAGGGCCATTCAAGGACAAGTCCTAGCTGATTTCATAGCCGAATTCACCGTTCCGGAAGACTTACCCGAAACCAGTGAATCTCCCGAATACATCTGGAAGCTGTATACTGATGGTGCGTCAAATGACCGGTGTTCGGGCGCTGGGGTTGTACTTGAGACTCCCGAGGGCCGATCCATATGTTACGCTCTTAAATTCGACTTTCGTGCAACTAATAATGAAGCCGAATATGAAGCCCTCCTGACCGGCCTGAGGCTTGCCAGAGATTTGAGAATTATCGCTGTAGAAATTTATTGCGATTCGCAGTTAGTGGTATGCCAGGTGCGAGGAGAATACCAGGCGAGAGACCGAAGACTGGCCGCTTACTTGGCACGAGTTCAGGAAATCCTAAACCAGTTTGATTATTATGCCATCTACTATGTACCTCGGGAGCGCAATCAGAAAGCCGATTCACTGGCAAAGTTAGCCAGCACAGGCGAAGCGCAACAAATGGGACTTGTCCCCGTTGAAACTTTGGCCACTCCGAGCATCGATCGGGTAGAAATGAACTCTGTATTTGAAACCGCTCCCAGTAGAGAGTCCTGGATGACTCCGTATCGGAATTACATTGAGAATGGGGTGCTACCTGAACCTAGAAATGAGAAGAGACAGATTCAGCGAAAAGCCTCGCGGTTCGTCATCCAAAACGGAGTCATGTACAGGAGGGGTTATTCCGTTCCTCTCCTCAGATGTGTCGCCCACGAGGAAATCAAGCGAGTGCTACATGACGTGCACGAAGGAGAGTGTGGTGATCATACCGGCGGGCAAGCTCTCGCTAAAAAGATACTCCGATATGGGTACTACTGGCCGACGGTGGACCGAGATGCGGCAAACTATGCCCGGAAATGCGATAAATGCCAAATACATGCCCGAATTCCGAGAGCTCCGCCAACTGAGATAACCCAAATGGTCAGTCCCTGGCCATTCGCAATGTGGGGCATTGACATCATCGGCGCTTTACCTTTAGCAAAAGGCGGTGCGAAATACGCCATCGTCGCAGTTGATTACTTCACAAAGTGGGCTGAGGCTGAAGCCCTAGCAACCATTACGACAAAGAAGGTGATAAATTTCGTGGTTCGCAACATCATCTGTCGATTTGGACTCCCGCATACTATCATCACTGATAACGGAGCCCAATTCGAAAGTGCGGAATTCAAGAATTTCTGTCAACGGTTTCATATCCGTAAAAAGTTCTCGGCTGTCGCACACCCCCAAGCGAATGGGCAGGTTGAAGCTGTCAACAAAGTTATAAAATCGATCCTGAAGAAACGATTAGAGAAGGCTGGGGGCAAGTGGGTCGATGAACTTCCTATGGCGTTATGGGCCTATCGAACGACCCACAAAACCGCGACCGGACACACTCCGTTTTCCCTATCTTATGGCTCAGAGGCCGTTATCCCGGTCGAGACAGAGGTGCTCTCTCATCGCGTGACTTATTATGATCCAAAAACAAACGCTATACTCCTAGCCGAATCTTTGGATCTATTGGATGAAAAACGGGAGGAGGCTGATTTGAGAGCAGCCGCACATCGAAGCCGGGTCGCCCGATTATACAACACCAGAGTTCGACCTCGAACCTTTGAACTTGGCGACCTCGTGCTCAAGAGAATTTACCCAGTTCCTTCACACATGAAACCGAACTGGGGAGGGCCGTATGTAATTACACGAAAGCTCGGAGATGGTACATTCAAGCTGTCGACTGTTGACGGTCTCGATTTACCGAGGGCTTGGAACAGCGAAAGTCTCCGCCGCTACTACATATGACAGGCTTTATTTATTTCATTCTGTTTAGCAATTTGTTTCTGCATTTCGAAATTTGAATTTTGTAATAAGGCAACTGACTTTGCCGCATTTTCTTATTTCAGCAATAAAATGCCACTTCTTCGAGCCAGAGCTGTGATTCATTATGTACGATATACAACGTCACGATGCACGGAGAGCTAAATCCCATCACGCAATGGGACTTATTCAAATGGAGAGTGGCTGTGATACGACCGGCCACTCACTAGGTGAAACCCGAGCTCGGGGACAAGCCATGACACCGATATTAATAGGGTTGACACACGACAACCCTACAGTTAACTCCATATTCCCAAAGTGCGAAATGGAGTATAAACATCCAACTCCGTATTCCCAGAGTGCGAAGCGGAGTATAAACACTTAACTCCATATTCCCAGAGTGCGAGATGGAGTATAAACATCTAACTCCATATTCCCAGATTGCGAGATGGAGTATAAACATCTTAACTCCATATTCCCAGAGTGCGAAATGGAGTATAAACATCCAACTCCGTATTCCCAGAGTGCGAAGCGGAGTATAAACAGTTAACTCCATGTTCCCAGAGTGCGAGATGGAGTATAAACATCTTAACTCCATATTCCCAGAGTGCGAAATGGAGTATAAACATCCAACTCCGTATTCCCAGAGTGCGAAGCGGAGTATAAACACTTAACTCCATATTCCCAGAGTGCGAGATGGAGTATAAACATCTAACTCCATATTCCCGGAGTGCGAAATGGAGTATAAACATTCCACTCCGCATTCCCAGAGTGCGAAGCGGAGTATAAACAGTCAACTCCATGTTCCCAGAGTGCGAAATGGAGTATAAACATCTAACTCCATATTCCCGGAGTGCGAAATGGAGTATAAACATTCCACTCCGCATTCCCAGAGTGCGAAGCGGAGTATAAACAGTCAATTCCATGTTCCCAGAGTGCGAACAACCGCTTACGAGATGACGCATATCCCCGGAGTGTGAATGGAACGATTCATAAGAGAACAAGCGTAGTTCGACCACTCGGTCCTCGCTTGGTGCCATCACAAGTTGATCATCACAACTTGACCCCGAAACTGGGGGCAGAAGCGAATGTTAGTCATTGCCCGAAACTATATGGTGCTCAGCTCCGATGCGATCCCCTATCACAACTCGAGTCCGAAAGTTCCGTACTTATCAAGTAAAATGAGCTATTCTTGAAGCAATCAGAAAATGCAAATACACTGGACCGAAGTCCGAACACTGCAATATTCAAGCATAGAAAGGAACGCAAGCTGAAGCTAAAAGACAAAATTTTATTCCAACTAAACTCAAAAACAATGCTTCAACATAAGTTCTTTCCAAAATGTTCCTACTAGCAGGGGCCGAACCTGCATCTAAACACGGCCTACAAAAGGGAAAAGACAGAAAAAATAACAAAAGTCCCTAACTGCCTATGAAAAGGATGTCTAATCCTTCTGCTTCCTCAGCTTTTTCTTCTTCTTCGAGGAACTACTGGAGCCGTCAGCACCCTTTCGCTTGGAGCCTTTCTCCCTAGGCAAGCTCCCTTCGGATGAAGGCATAATGTCAACGTCCTCGTCTGAGCTGGACTCTATAGGGATGCTTCCCGCGGGAGGAGTGGGAGGAACAGACTCCGCAGCCGGAGGAGGGGCTGGTACATCAGTATCAGTAAGTGTGCCCCCAGGAGACACAGTCATAAGAGGAATGGGGCACTGTGCTGCCGCTCCGCCATCTACTTCACCGCCATGCGCCGCAGCCGCCATCTCGGCATTGATCTCGGCTAACATCGCCGCTTCCCGCCGTGCTCTGGCCTCGCTAGGAGCCGTAGTAGTCTGAGACAAGGTGTCAGAAGTAGCCGTGAATCCACCCAAGCCAAATGGCAAGTCCGCAAAAGGATCACTTTGACGACCAAGGAGCTCGTTTATCATCTGCTCGTCGAAAGAAAGTGAGCTCCCCTCCGTCACTCCAACTGGTGCCATTGCTGCGACGGAGGTCGCCTCAGAAACGATGGCTCCTGGCGCTTGACCTAATATTTGGGTGGTAAGAGGCGCGGCTGGTGCAACTCCTGTCACTGATCAAAGGAAAAGACATGTCATTAGCAACATTTCAACACGGGTTCTTCAATCCAAATATACTGGAAGTTAGTTCAAAGTACCTTCCTCGGTTTGGCTCGAGGTCGTCTGAACTACTTCAGAAGGATGTTCCTTAATAGGAGATAAGTGCGGTTGATCTGGGTCATACGCTGGGATAGGCTGGGAATAGATCATTGAAGTTGGCTCAGACTGAGATGACACGACTATCTCAGAACTCGTAACATGGTGTTCTGCACCAGAGCTCTCTCCGACTTCCTGGATCTGAGCACCAAGCCTCACCTTGTCATGGGAAATCATGGAGTCATGGAGAACCTTCTTTTCGTCATCATTAAGGATGCGGTTCTCCAGCTCGAACTCATCAGGGGCTTCATCAGGGTGCCCAGATCTCTCCTCATCAACCAGTAGGTTCCAGGCGTTATAGAGATGTGTGGGGTAATCGTCAAGCCATGTCAAATCTCGGTGCCTTAGCACATTGGCGTTGTAAGTGACGAGTAGCTCCTCCTCCTCGGCCTCAATCCTGGCCTCCGCCTGCCGTACTTTCTCATCAACTCCAGCCTCAGCCTCACGGGCTTGTTGTACAGCCGCTTCCTTCTCCTTTTGGAGTGTCACTGCCTGGTCACAGGCTTCCTGCGCAGAGACATTAGCTGCGTCTTTTTCCTTAGCCATCTCTGAAAATTTTGACTTCAGCTCATTGAGCTCCTTGAGAGCGGCATCCCTCTCGGCAGTAATGGAAGTGTTCCTGTGACCCATGTCCTCAATAGCGGTGTAATGTTCTTGTTTCATCCTGGCCATGGCAGCGGTCACTTCATCAACTTTCTTTAAAGCCTCCATTTCAGACTTACGAGAAGACTCAGCCTCTGAGTTGAGCGCTTTTATGATTTGGTCGTTGCGACCCAGCTCCTTCTCAAGTTTCTCGATGGTGACGCCCCGCTCAAATGCCACTTTAGATGCCTTCCTCGCGGCCCGTCCCCACTCCCTATACTGGAAAAAGATGTCCGCGACGTAATCGTGGATAGTGGTTTCCGCGGTTGGCGGGATTCTCTTCAGGTGCGGGGGGAAGACATATCCATCAAAACAGATGTCAGGAAATTCCTTCCTCATCTGTGCCAGCTTAAGCGCTCCTTCGCTAGACGCCTCGGTCGGAACCGGTACAGTAGCCGAGGAGGTGGCTATTTCAGTCCTGCGCGGAGGATCGGACCTCAAAGCTTGAGAAGGCGGCCTAGGCCGTGAAGTTTCGGGAGGACGAGTAACTGCGACCGTAGGAGGTGCAGAGGTCCTGAGGGGAGGAGAGCGAGATCGGGATCGGCGAACATGTCCCCTATCTCTGTCAGACTTCTCCTGACCAGAGTGTCCCGTGTCATAATCCCTCTCGCCCTCTCTCCTGCGTGGCTCGTGATAACGGCGCTTACGCAAACTACCAAGCACGGAACCTTTCCCAGACATCGTACCTGAAAAGAAAACCACAAAGAATCAGTAACCGTTTGCGATGTGTTGTTTATGGTTAGGAAAATGTGTTGTGCCGTGAGGAGTGTGTGAATGTGTAACCCCCCGGACCAACCAGAAGTGTCAGTCGCATCGGCAAGCTCAGGCTCGCTAACATCGACAATATGTTGCGGTCCACCCGACCCAACATCGTGTTGCTCCGGCTCAATGTCAGGGATTGGAGGGTCAGCAGGCTCTTCGGGTTGGTCTCCAGCTTGCAGGGAGGCTGCTTCCGTAATCTTAACCCCTGGCGAAGGACGGTGCAAAACCACAGACTTCCGCCTCCCAGACTTAGGCTGTTTCGAAGCCACAGCTTTGCCTTTCCTCTTAGCATCGGACTCTGGGGTTGCATTAGCAGGTCCGACCAACGGTTCTTCGTCAGTGTGGGTTTTCTCGGAGTCGGGTTCCTCGATTATCACGACCCTGGGCTTCATCCGCTTGACCTTTTTCCTGGAGATGGTCTTTAATGCACCGTCGAGTCTTATGCTCTGCCTCCGACCGATCAGCCCAAGGACTCTGAGATTCCGATCTGTCAATAACAGTTCAATATTCCTTTCTTCGCTAGGAATCTCTTGGAGGACCCGAACTATTTCTTTATAGTAGCCACCCTCAGGCCGCTGGATGATAGCTGAAAGAAAAAGAGAAGAAGACGTAAGTTTAATTTCACTCCAAAAATTGCCCTGTAAATTACTTGAAAAAAAAAGACGATACTCACGTCTGAATAACCATCTTCTGGCAAACCCCGGAGGACATCGGACATAGAACCACTCCGACTTAAAATAGCTTAGCCTAGTCCACGACCCCACGACAACTTGGCAGTTCCTTACAGACTCCAAGAAGGTATAAGATGGGCTGTCAGTCCGACTCTTGAAGTTAAACAAGTATCTTATGTCGGTCATACGGGGAGGACGATGGAGGTACTCCATGAATACAATGAACAAGCTGTTGAGTGAGGCATATCCGTTTGGATGCAATTGAGACGGAGCGATGTCCAGATAAGCCAACACTTCTCTTATATAGTCGTTGAATGGAGGAAGTGTGCCGGCTGCGCACGCATGCCGATTAAAAGCAGTATACCCCTCCGGGGGATTATGTGGCCTATCATCCGGTCCAGGCAGCAATACCTCATCCAAAGATAAACCATGCCTTAAGCATATCCTCCCCAACATGTCTTCGGAGATGTTGGATGAGACGGAATCAGGTGGACTATTAATGAAGGACGCGTTGGGCAACTCGTCCGGAGCTGGGCCAATAGCTTCGGTCTCGATGACCGGAATCTCAATTCTGGGAAGGATAGGGTTCTGAGTTTCTTGCTGCTGCGAACTTGACGGTTCCATCACTAGCTAACTCACGAGAAACCATCATTAGGTGACAAAAAGCCCGTGCATTCCCCAGTGTAAAATGCATGAATGTGTTGTGTAGTGCGAGTGCTGTGCGTGACTTGAGCAAATTCTGCAGAATTAAAGAAGATGTGCAAGCGACGAGATTCTGGAAGTCAGACAAACATGACCGTCATCGCTGACCGTCATGACTGCGCCATCCAGATGATAACGATCGATTCAAGATTAAAGAGTTCGTTGTACTTTTCTGTTAAAAGGCAGTTCCATCGACGAGCTTCGAAAGTCAGTCAAATATGCAATCCTGTAATCAAGTCCAATTATGCAAGGCAGAAGCTCGTCGGAATCGAATATAAGAACGTGCAAATGTTCGCTAAGTTCGTCAAATTTCAGCATGGAATCGATCGTAGTTCAAGTTCAAATTCATTCGGAGGCGTGATGTCTTTTGTATCGATCCAGTTCGAATCGATACTTTCGTATCGATCAGGTCAACTCGATACCTTTCGTATCAATGTCAGTTCGTATCGACCGGAGGAGGAGATTTCGTATCGATCAGGTAGGCTTACTTCGCATCGGCCAAGGGTTAACGGCTGTGAGACAACCAAGTGCAATAACTTTGCATCGATCTGGGGCTATCGATATGGGACCAATGAGATCTCTTGGTCTTCGTATCGATCGAGAGAGGTAGATTTTCGCATCGATCACGCCGGCCAAGCGCTTACATCGATCATCTCAGTTCAACACAAGCCCCAACCACCTTAGATCGATGCGAACCTCTGCATCCCCTTTAACCCATCAATCGATGCGAAATCATGAAATCTGGATCGAGTCGAATCCTCCTGTCCCGGATCGACACGAACTAGTGGTGAAACAATCACTCCAGAACTCTTTCTTCTCCGATTGAAGCGAACATGGCCATGGCCATCCTCGACCAAGCTCTGGTCCAGATCTGGCCTTGGCACCACCAAAATCGATAATCGGCAAAGGCACGATGGATCTGAGATCTGAACTTCGTCGCTCAAATTTAGCCGTGATTGCTTATTTACCTGAATCGAATTGGAGTTTGGGGAAATAATAAGATGATGTTTGATCGATTCGAAGATTGGAGTAATTCTTCTCTCCCGCTTGTCTGTGAATCGATACGAGAAGGCAGAAGACTACAGTAAAAGTAAAAGGTAAAAAAAGTGAGAAATGGCAAAGTCCCAGATATTTATATGAAGCCTAGGACGGAACCGAGTCGATTCGACTCCCAGTCAATCTGACCGGTCGCAACCAGTCAAGCAGCGCATCGATGCGAGCATTCGTATCGAACCCACTAACCTTTATCGGTTCGAAGCGCACAGGGAGGCCACGTGAATACGATGGGTAGATGCACGCGCTTTCCTCGCATCCATCAAGCTGTGCATTCATGGAGGCGAAATGTTCACCAGAAACCATCGTTTCGAAACATCCAAAGTATGAGCCACCGATTCGAAACGGAGCAGACCTGTTAATACGAGCGTCAATTTCGTATCCATCAGTATCTATCGATGCGAACATCCATTTCGTATCCACCAGATGTCTTCAATTCGAACCAGAATTCACCACGGTTTGTGACCATCGATACGAATGATTGTTTTGGCATCCATCAAGTCAACCCACATCGATACAAGAGAATGGCTAAAGGTTACGACTTCCAAAGTTATTCAAAGAAGGCCTGCAGCTTTTCAAAGCACGTCATGTTTTCACAAGACGTACTTTGGGGGGCAAATGTTATCCCGCCTTTTGGCAAGGCCAGGACATCAAGGAGTTGGGCTCCGAATGTTGTTTGTCATGGATATCGATGAATTTTGACCAAGTCCGGATCAAGCCCCAATCGATGGGACATGATCGGGAAAACTAAAGCAAACCAACGCTCCAAGTTTCAGATCGAACCGAGTTCGTATGCTCAAGTTACGATGGATGCAAGGCAAAGGGAAGAGCGCATTTTCGTATCCATCAATGAGCGGCAGTTCGTATCGATGGATTTCGTATCCATCGATGGTCCTCGTTTTCGTATCCATCAGACAATGCCTACTTCGTATCCATCAGACAGTGCCTGCTTCGTATCCATCAGCCAGTGCCTACTTTGTATCCATCAGACAGTGCCTGCTTCGTATCCATCAGCCGGTGTCAACTTCGTATCCATCAGATAGTGTTTGCCTCGTATCCCAGGACGAAGTCCTACTCGAATCCATCCGGTCAACCAGCTTGGATAACGTGTCATTTCTCGAAGTGAACAAGGCGAAATACATGGAGACGATGCAGTCAAAGCGGAGCAAATATCGGATCGAGGCGAAGCGCACGCACCACGTCTTCTCCTGATGCGAATGCGCCGAGATGTATGGAGTCGACGCGGTCGATTCGGAGGGAAGACCGGATCGAGGCGAAGTGTGCGTTCCACGTCTTCACAGAGGCGCGTGATACCATCGAGTCGAAGCTCAAAGCGCAGGAAAATGGATACGAACCAGACAGCCTATGAGGAATTCCAGTTCGGATCGACTATATCTCGTAATCCACTGATCCAAACATGATGAAATTTTAACTGAAGGCTGCACACATAACAAGGAACGTCTCCACCAATTTTGAGCTCAATTGGAAGTAATCCTGATCGATACGAAATGATTTCGTATCGATCACAGATTGGCTTGAAACTCTCTGGAAGTGGTCGAATGGGTCCCCTCACGTGTCAGGCCAAGTCTCCCGGAGTTTGAGCGAAATCCAAGCCTCCTACGCCTATAAATAGAGCCCCAGAATCAACGGGAAAATGATCTTTTTCTCTGAAGCGTCCAGACTCTGCCGGATTGAGATTTGCATCATACTTTTGCTGTCAATTTCGAATTCTAAACTGTAATCCGCTGTTTATCGCTGTAAACGCTTGTAACCATTGAAAGAGAATCAATAAAATCATCAAAACTTCATAGTGGACGTAGGCTATACGCCGAACCACTCTAAACTGCTTGTCTGTGCACTTTACATTCTTATTTGTTGGAGTTTTTGTTAGATAATCTCTGATTTACATTTATAATCTTCACTTTATCTCTTCAAACAACTTCCGAAGAGTGTTGTGCCCATTTTTGGTACAAACAGGTTACGCTCAATCCATATATGCCACAGTACCGTATAAACTGCTACATCAATTAGATTTGTATATAAGTCCTTTTGTCTTGATTTTGTCTATTATTAGATCAAGCATATCTGTTAGTCGTTTGCTATGATTATTTTGTAATTGAACCATTGATTCAATTGAAGACCATAAACTGCTGCTACACTCACATTGAAAAAATAAATGGTCCCGTATTTCATTTTCCTTAGTGCATAGTTTGCAGATGATAGATTGAATGTCTGACCATATGCAAATTCTGTCTAGGGTTTTATGTTTGTTTAAGCACAACTAGATACGTACAAATTGCAAATTTGGGTGGTATTATGTTGTTCCATAAATGATGACTTCATTCTTTAGTTGAATCTCTAGTTTTAAAACATTGTCAGGCAGATTTAAGACTGAAATCTCCATTATTGTTGGATTCCACCACCAGAAATCACTACGATCTATGACTACCAATTTGATTACATATATGTTGTGGAATGTTTGATGCGCTGATGCTCCATCTCGCATCTGAGATAAGAACAGACACGTCTTTGCTTGAATTATCTATGCTACTTAAGGCTTGTAATCCTAATAAGTTGAGCGGAGAATTGTTGTTTATCCATGGGTCAAACCATATATTGGTATCTTTATCGGTTGATTTTTTTTGAATTAAGCCATGACTTTTACTTCTTGTTTTGAGCAACATCCTCCAAGTGTGAAGCATTTGGATCATCAATGATGATCCAGAAACTTGCCCCCATGAATATTTATTTTTTAATCACCTTGCCCACAAGCTATTTTTTGTTGATATTTCCAAAGAAGTTTTAATGCCAAAACATCATTTAAATCATTTAATTGTCTGAATCCCATGTCACCGTCCTCTTTTGGTTTACAAATTGTATCCCAATGAACTTGATGGGCCTTTCCTTGCCACAGAAAATCCGCATGTATGCTTTCAATTTGACTAGTGATGCGTTTTGCCATCTGTCCATTGTGCATCAAAAAAGCAACATTGGAGTATATAACTGTTTTAATAAGTTCCAACATTCCACTTATTGATAAAAGCCTACCGCCCTAACCATTAAGTCTTTTCTTTATTTTATCAACCAATTTTCCAATGTCTGTTTTGTTCAATTTTATGTTACTAAGGGGATTACCCAAGTATGTGACAGGTAATTCAGCAGCATTAACACCAATTACAGAACATATACCCTACTACTTATCACCCCTTTATTGAAAAATATTTTTGACTTACGATCATTCATGGATGGCGAGCCTACTACTCTTAATTTGACAAGACCTTTTTAACAGTGATTGCATTTTCTGTGGATTCCTTTGAAAATACTAGTAGATCACCTGCATACGAGAGGTGATTTATTATTAGGTTACACTTATATATGGGCGATAAATTTCTAGCATGGTGTTCCAAATCAAACATGACAGACAAAAATTCCATAGTAATAGATAATAGATATGGAGACAAAGGGTCTCCTTGTCTTAACCCTGTGTTACTATGTATAAAACCACATGGGGAACCATTTACAAGAATAAAAGGTAGGTGTAGTGATGCATTGATAAAGCATAACAACTAATTTTTTGAAAAGCCTATCATAAGAATCATGTGACATATGAACTCTTAGCTCACCTTATCATAAGCTTTTTATAAATCCACTATCAAGCATAGGTTATTCAATCCTTTCCTGTTGAAAGTACTCACCATTTCATATGCCAAAATGGAATTTTCACTTATAGATCTGCCTGGTATATATGCATTTTGATTATGTGAAATAAGGACAATCATATATCTTTTAATTTTGTTGAAAATAATGTTAAAGTCAATTTATATATAACATTGCAACAAGAAATAGGCTTAATATCTGATATGGAACTTGCATAATCTTTTTGGGGGATTAGAGCAATAAACGTGTGATTAGTTTCTTTAATAAAAAGACCACAAGAGAACATACCTTGTGTATCAGTAATTAAATGGTTTTTAATCATTCCCTAATGCTTTTTATAAAATTTTGCACCGAACCCTAGGACTACTGTCTTCAATTTGAAATGTGCAATTTTTATCTCCTATTCTGATATATCAACATCTAAATATTGTCTGGTTTGTTGAGCGAGTAGCTTTTCGCAAGTTATGTTTAGGAAGTTTGTAACCATATGTTCAATATTATAGTCTTGAAAAATATTCAACAGCATTTTGGGTCATCTCAACAGGATTAGAAATATAGTACCCATTACCGTAAGTAAATGTTTGATGCAACTTTTATTCCTGGATGTTGACATATATAAGCATACAAGAATTTTGAACATTGGTCCCCATTTTTGATTTCTGCTTATTTTCAATGGTATGATTATGCATAATTAAATCAAGGCTGAGCAAACTTTTTTTGTATTCTTGCACAATATTCTCATCTGTTGGGTTGTTGAGCAATTGCAAGTGGAGGTAATTATTTTTATCCCTCAACATATCAAACATAATGCTGGACCTACCCTTATTCCACTCCTTTAATTCTTTTTTAAACATATCTAAGTTTACAGAAAAACTTAAATAAAGGATTTCCAACTGATTCAATTTCCCATGCATGACTTGCCACTTCAGAGTAGCCACTTATGTTCACCCATGCATTACTATATCTAAAAGGAGTGTCCTTTTCTTGAAAAGCTTGATTTTCAAATGTATGAAAAAGTGGAGAGTGGTACTTGAAGAGTGATTCAAAATCTGAACAAAGGTGGATGGAAATTTTTGATAAAATTCATAGTTTGCCAGGCTTCTGTCTATTCTCCTATGGGTATTGAAATTTCTACCACCTCTCTAAGTATAATTATTGCCTATGTAGTGCAATTCCTTCAAACCAGTGAGCAATACAGTGTGAAAAAATTGAGCATCGGCATTGTTTGAATTATTACTAGGACCTACTCTATCAGAGCTATAAAGAACACAATTAAAATCCACACTTAGCGACCACGGAATACGATTATAGCTACCGGTTTCACAAATATCTGCCCATAGTTTTGTTCTTTCTGCCTGAGAGTATTATAGACATTAACACTGACATACCACCTTTGTTTTGCAACAATACAGTTGTAATTTGTTCTTCGGATGAATGTCATATGTGTCTGTTTGTGATTTATGTTCAATCAACCCTACAAAATATGGATGTAATTTCCTTAAATGATCGTAAACATCACCTCGTCTAGTTGGGGAATTTAAATTCCACACTAAAAAAGACATTATTATTATTTGTGGGGTGGGGGTGGGGGTGGGGGGTGAGGTGGTTTCCTTAGTATTAGAGTTACTAAGGGAACTCGTCTTGCTTTGTTTAGCTTCCTGGCTTTAGTTTTGACCTGAGCTATTAGATTTTTCCATTCAGGGTTGTCAATAACCCCTTGTGGGATAGTTGCCTTAAGTTCAAAAGGAATGTCGTCTTGGCTTGATCTTCTTGTCTGTCTATTAATGATGCAGTTGTTTGAGTTTAACTTGTCTTTCTTATCATCTGCTAAGTTATTTTGTGATTCACTTGTTTGTGATATATTCATGCAGTTGGTTTCTGATTCCATTCTTTTAGTCCGGTGAGAATCTTCGGTGCCTGCTTCAAGCTTGAAGGAGTAGATGGACTAGAGGAATCATGCCTTGCTGCAACATTGAAGTCCCATTTATTACTAGAACTATTAAGAGAGTTTATCTTGGTAACTTCATCAACTTCAGAGTCTTTATAGTTATTAGAATTGACTTGTACTAACGGGGAATGTATGTTTGTTTGAAAATTATCATTTCCTATTTGATAGGGTAACTGTAACATATCTTCAGTTTGTTTCTGTTCATTAGTTACAGAATGTATTGATGAGGACTATTGATCCATTTGAACATTTTGCAAATTCTCCGAATGCATTTTTTCTACACGACTCTGATTTATCCGTGTTGTAAAATTGACACTGTCATCCACTTGCATTACATTATCATGATTTACTGCGTTGTCATTGTTCTCTGCAGCCGTACATTGTTTTCGAACCCTAGTATTGGAAGAAATGCGCTATCTTTCATTATGTTCAAATAGTTGTAATTAGAATATTTATTAGGCCTCCATTCATATTTATTCTCTTGCCATAATAAGTTGTTGTCTTCATCTGATATCGGAACTGCTTTAGGGAAATTGAAATCAGATATTATCTCAATCAAAAGATTCAAAACCCTTGCAAAGGGGATGCAAATCACGCCAATTGTAACCTGATCTAATTTAATTGGATTACCAAGCAAGGAAGTTAGTCGACCAACTCCCATTTCAAACCAAAAGTCTAGATCCAGACCAGGGAAACGAACCATAATAGGAACAGATTGCAAGAATTCTCTTGTTATTTCCATTCCTGGTGTCCATTTTTGCATCATAACTACTCTCTTATCGTAGAAATAAGGGTCACCCACTAAAATATTGTCACAATCTTGTTTGATACCAGATTTAATCAAATAGAAGCCACTGTCCATTGAATAAATTTTGAAATCCCCTTTTGGTTTCCATACTTGGGCTATGCCTTGAAATAATGATAATATGGTTTAGGACCCGTAACATATAAGGCAATAGTTTTACTCCAATTTTGCCTTGAATTCCATGGCAGCTCCTTTTGACATCTTTGCACACTTCAAATTTTTATACTCATACGGCATATAGAAGGAGATGGAGATGGGTGAATAAGTTACCATTTCCTTTTCTGCGACAATCAAGCCTTTCGGATTTTAATATTTTGTTTTTCCCGATTCTGCCTTGGAATGCCTGAAGCCTCTCTGAATTTG
This sequence comes from Allium fistulosum, assembly GCA_030737815.1. Lineage (NCBI taxonomy): Eukaryota > Viridiplantae > Streptophyta > Magnoliopsida > Asparagales > Amaryllidaceae > Allium > Allium fistulosum. Next base: position 452,650,558 of record CM060906.1, on the reverse strand, counting down.
TGGGAACTTGACAAGGATGGGAAATCATGTTGATTATTAATGTTGAATCAATCTATTGCGAATCAGATTGATATGCGAGACATTTTGTCTAGATTGCAAAACACGTGAATTTGACGAGTCATCGTGCGAGATGTTTTGCTCAATCTGTATCACATGCGAATTTGTTCGAGACTGGGAAGAACGTCGAGATTTTCTGTAAGTCACCGTCGTGAAGCCCTCATTGGAATCATTTAACACCAAAGAAGAAGCCTTGTCGAATCATGTATGGAATGATGAAAGAGAGGAGGAGCCGCCACCACAATGAGGAGAGTCGGCCCTGAATCCTATACACGTCCAAGGCCAAAAATATTTACCGAGAAAGGTACAAATGTTCAAAAATTTTGGACCGTTGCACTTTTCAATTGCTCTGATCATCTAAACATTTTGATTAATGACCTTATTTAACTTTTTAATTTTTTTACTAAAATTAAAAATAAGGATGTAATTTAAAATATGTTTTAGAAAAGACTTTTTCATGTACCAGATCTGAAAACAAGAGTGTTATCTCACCTTTTGGTCAAGGCTGGAATATCAACAAATTGACAAGGAATGATGGATATCAGGATTGGAGTTCAATTGGCAACAAGGCTGCAATGGATATCGTCAAAATTTGACCGAGCTCCGATCAAGGCAGAATCGATTAGGAATGATAATCAGGGTTAGGAAAGGCTATGTTTCAATTTTCAGGACAATCGGAGTTCGTATGCACAAGATATGAATGGATTAAAATGCATGGAAAGGTTCGTATCGATGCATTCCGTATCGATATTAGTTCGAATCGATGTTGTTCGCATCACTCGTGGTCTGCCGCGCTTCGTATCGATGCACTTCGCATCGATCAGCAGGAGATGCTTCGAATCAATACGGCTCGTATCGATCAAAAGCAAAGCATAGTTATGGACTTCGAAACGATTGAGTTCGTATCGATTGGATAGGAAGGCTAGGTGGATTTCGACTCGATGGTGACACACCCAGATTGGTAGGAAAGCATGCAGAGGTTTGTTTGAATCGATACATTTCGTATCGATCAGGATGGATTCAGGCTACAGGCTTCGTATCGATATAGTTCGTATCGATAGGAAGGCGAGGAATGGCGATGCAGTTCGTATCGATCGTTGCTAGAATCGATACGAAGGACTCACATACAGATCGACCCGAAGAAGGTTGAAGGCATACGAGAAGGATACATTGGGAGACGGCTTCGTGGATGCGAAGTTGTGGATTCGAAGGATTCAGGGGCAATGTTCGTATCGATCGTATTCAAACCGATCGATACGAAGGAAACGGTAAAAGCGGCATGAAAAGAGGATCGACACGAAGGACGCGCGCCACGTCAATCTGCTAGCGCGTGCTTGGATCGATTCGAAGCGATGGATTCGAATCAAATCGATTCGAAGAGAGCATGGCTAACGGAAATACAATCTTGAATCGATCATAACTTGAGATCTACAAGTCCAAATGCTATGAAATTTTCACAGTAGCTTGAGCACATGTTGAAGAATATTCATGCCAAATTTCAGCTCGATTGGACAATTTCTTGATCGATTCGAACATAGCTTCGAATCGATCCCAAAGTGGGCCCGAATTTCCAGAAAGCGGGCATGTGGGCCCCCTCACGTGCCAGAACTGGTCTTCCCTCATTTTAGGCGAAATATCAGCCTCCTACACCTATAAATAGAGCCCCTGGTCATTCAGAAAAGGGGTCGGACAATTTTGAGAGCTAAAGAGCGCCCGGACTCTGCCAGATTTACTCCAGATCACCATTGCTGCCTTAGATTCAGATTATAATCATAAAATCCATTGTACTACGCGATAGGAAATTGTACTCTTCAAGCATCGATCAATAAAAGATAAAAACTTTGGAGTGGACGTAGGCCGGAGATAGCCGAACCACTATAATCTCGTGTTTTTGTTCATTATTTCTGGATTGCTGTTTGTTGTTTGTTTAGATCTGAGATTTGTGTTTGAATATTGCTGATTTGTATTCATACACTGGTGCTTTCACAACATTCGGGGTTTGTGACCATTTTTGGCGCAAACACTTTGGTGCTTTCACTGAGAAGAACTAGCACCCGCTACACCAATTCAAAGTTTAGCCTTGAAAGTTTGAAGGATTCGGATTGACGCTACAATGACTCGACAAACAAGACAAAGAGCTGAGAGAAGCCAACAGGGAGGAAGTCAAGAGGCATCCTCCGGAGCTGGAGAAGGACAAGCTCCGATTTACATTACCAGAGATGAAATGGAAGCTATGGCAAATTCATTACATGAAAGGTTGCTGAAGAGTCAACAGGATATGATGCAGAATTTCTTCGAGCAGATGAGAGCTGCAGGAACACAGAACATTGGACCAACTACAGCGACTGCAAATGTGGAACATGGGACTAGGGTTGCGGAACCCAATGTAGGACAGAATACAGAACCGGAAGGCAATCAACAAGGGCTTGGGGGCAGGCCCGCAGGATCCAACGCAGAAGGACCTTTGGAAGGAGTTCAGCAGGCTAGAGCCAACGTTGCGGCTAATGAGCCACATGAAGAATATGTGCCGGAGTTCCCTCGGGAGCATGGGGGGCAGCCCCTAACAGGCAACGCTGGATTAATGGAAATCATTAGGAAGACTATGCGTGGAGGTTCAACCAATAGAGACTTGGAAGGAGTGAACAGGAGTCCGTTCGCTCGGGAAATCAGGATAGCTCAGAATCCACCTAAGTTCAAGTTACCTAGCGTGGAAGTATATAATGGAAAGGCTGACCCGACTGATCACTTGATGAGATACACTAGGCACATGGAAGTGCTGGGGGCATCGGAGGAAGTGATGGCCAGATGTTTCCCTTTATACTTAACAGACCTAGCGGCAATGTGGTTTAGGCAGCTGGAAGAAGGATCTATCAGGACTTGGAGGGAATTGGTGGATAGGTTTTTGGGACAGTTTCGGGTTCATATCAAAAGACCTAAGAACGTGATGACGTTAACATCGGTAAAGCAAAGAACGGATGAATCGCTTAGAGCATTTTTAACTCGATTTAATGCTGCGGTTTCTTCGGTGGATCGGCCGGATCCATCGATGGTTTTGATGGCGGCAGTGTCGGGAGTCAGAGAGGATTCAGATTTTAAGGTATCTTTAGTACGAGACCCACCACTGGATCTCAGGGAATTCTTTCACGAAGCTGAAAGATTTCTTCGGCAAGAAGACGCATGTATGGATTTAAAGCTAAAGGAGGTGAATGTGACCGGGGGTGGAGGACCATCCGACGGAAGCTCCGATAAAGATAAAGGAAAAAGGAAGCTGGACGAAAACTCTGAAAAAGCTAGGAAGCGATGGAAGGATCCAAGGTTTTCCACATAGACAGAATTAAACGAGGCACTAGAGCGGATATACATGGAAACTCGGAATCGCCTTCCTTACCGGAGGCCGGCTAGGAGAGAACCATCTGAGCGGGAGAGGGCATCAGGAAAGCATTGTCTCTTCCACGATTTGGACAGGCATGATACCAATAGCTGCAGGCATCTAAAGGACATAATTGAGGAGCATGTGAGGAATGGACAGTTGAGGCAGTATGTTGGGGCTCGGAATGCAGCGGTGGAGCAGGAGCAACCACCGTCTACCTCAAACCATGAGGATATGAGGCACAGGAATAATGGTCGATTGGTCATCAATTGATCAGGATAATATGAAATAAGTAACAAACCATTGGCGAGCAACCGAGTCATTTACACATGTATGGGGACGGAGATAGCCCCTAGGCATGCTCTGAGTGATGATAAACCGCAAAGCCATGGTTTGCGAAATCTGTCTTTTGTTTTTGGATTGGACACTTAGTTTTCTGGTTTGGTTTTTGGAGTTTGGATTGAACTCCTGATTTTGCTTGTTTTTCTGGTTTTGGCATTCATTCGGATGATTGTTCTCCGTTTTGGATGATGGTTTTGATTTTTGATATGGATTTCTGGTTTTCCGATTTGATTTGGATTTTGGATAGGATCTTGATTGGATTCTTTTTGGTTTTTGATAAACGGTCGTCAGGTATGGATTATGCCTGGCAAGGGGTGAGTCGTTCTGCCCGAACGCGGTGAAGTGACTCATTCAGGTCGTCGAGTATGGACTATGCTCGGCAAGGGTCTGGAGTGACCAGGATTCGGCCTAGGACTTAGGCCCCCTATTATTGATTATTGTCTCAGGTCATTGAGTATGGACTATGCTCAACAAGGGTCCGGAGCGACCAGGATTCGGCTTAGGACTTAAGCCGTGGCATTACTTACGTCCAGGGACACTGGACCACGGTCGTCGAGTATGGACTATGCTCGACAAGGGTCCGGAGTGACCAGGATTCGGCTTAGGACTTAAGCCACGACATTACTTACGCCCAGGGACACTGGACCACGGTCGTCAGGTGTGGATTGCGCTTGGCAAGAACCCGGAGAGGTTAGCTCAACGTCCAGGGACACTGGACCACGGTCGTCAGGTGTGGATTGCGCTTGGCAAGAACCCGGAGAGGTTAGCTCAACGTCCAGGGACACTGGACCACGGTCGTTAGGTGTGGATTGCGCTTGGCAAGAGCCCATAGAGGTTATAGATTTGGATACCGACCCGGAGAGGTCCTGGATTCGGCTGTTGGCTATTGGATAAGAATGGATCAAAGGCTCGATCTTCGAGTCCGGATGGACATGGAATTGGCTATGGACTTTGGATATCGGATAAAGAACTATTCAAAACACGCCTTATTATCATAAGGCATATTTTGGGGGGCAAATGTTATCCCACCTTTTGGTCAAGGCTGGAATATCAACAAATTGGCAAGGAATGATGGATATCAGGATTGAAGTTCAATTGGCAACAAGGCTGCAATGGATATCGTCAAAATTTGACCGAGCTCCGATCAAGGCAGAATCGATTAGGAATGATAATCAGGGTTAGGAAAGGCTATGTTTCAATTTTCAGGAAAATCGGAGTTCGTATGCACAAGATATGAATGGATTAAAATGCATGGAAAGGTTCGTATCGATGCATTCCGTATCGATATTAGTTCGAATCGATGTTGTTCGCATCACTCGTGGTCTGCCGTGCTTCGTATCGATGCACTTCGCATCGATCAGCAGGAGATGCTTCGAATCAATACGACTCGTATCGATCAAAAGCAAAGCATAGTTATGGACTTCGAAACGATTGAGTTCGTATCGATTGGATAGGAAGGCTAGGTGGATTTCGACTCGATGGTGACACACCCAGATTGGTAGGAAAGCATGCAGAGGTTTGTTTGAATCGATACATTTCGTATCGATCAGGATGGATTCAGGCTACAGGCTTCGTATCGATATAGTTCGTATCGATAGGAAGGCGAGGAATGGCGATGCAGTTCGTATCGATCGTTGCTAGAATCGATACGAAGGACTCACATACAGATCGACCCGAAGAAGGTTGAAGGCATACGAGAAGGATACATTGGGAGACGGCTTCGTGGATGCGAAGTCATGGATGCGAAGTTGTGGATTCGAAGGATTCAGGGGCAATGTTCGTATCGATCGTATTCAAACCGATCGATACGAAGGAAACGGTAAAAGCGGCATGAAAAGAGGATCAACACGAAGGACGCGCGCCATGTCAATCTGCTAGCGCGTGCTTGGATCGATTCGAAGCGATGGATTCGAATCAAATCGATTCGAAGAGAGCATGGCTAACGGAAATACAATCTTGAATCGATCATAACTTGAGATCTACAAGTCCAAATGCTATGAAATTTTCACAGTAGCTTGAGCACATGTTGAAGAATGTTCACGCCAAATTTCAGCTCGATTGGACAATTTCTTGATCGATTCGAACATAGCTTCGAATCGATCCCAAAGTGGGCCCGAATTTCCAGAAAGCGGGCATGTGGGCCCCCTCACGTGCCAGAACTGGTCTCCCCTCATTTTAGGCGAAATATCAGCCTCCTACACCTATAAATAGAGCCCCTGGTCATTCAGAAAAGGGGTCGGACAATTTTGAGAGCTAAAGAGCGCCCGGACTCTGCCAGATTTACTCTAGATCACCATTGCTGCCTTAGATTCAGATTATAATCATAAAATCCGTTGTACTACGCGATAGGGAATTGTAATCTTCAAGCATCGATCAATAAAAGATAAAAACTTTGGAGTGGACGTAGGCCGGAGATAGCCGAACCACTATAATCTCGTGTTTTTGTTCATTATTTCTGGATTGCTGTTTGTTGTTTGTTTAGATCTGAGATTTGTGTTTGAATATTGCTGATTTGTATTCATACACTGGTGCTTTTACAACATTCGGGGTTTGTGACCATTTTTGGCGCAAACAAAGAGGCATAACCAAATTTCCATTTTATTTTACTACTATCATTGTTTATAAATGTACAAGCGTTACGGTACACACTTCATTTGTGAATTGTTTTTCTACAAATTGTATATATGCTTAATAGATTCGAGAGAATCATTTATACAAATATTTAGCTATGCGTTGAAATCATGTGTAGTTAATTTAAAAATTTTATTTTTAAGTTGCAACATATAATTTTCTGTTAGTTTGAATTTTTATTTGTATTATTAATTAATAAATAATGAATTTGTAAAGGAAATTTATTTGTTAGATCGTATTTTTAAGTTATATTAAGATTTGGAACTATTCGTAGAGTAGCGTTTGAATTTGTAAATAAAGTTTACTATCAGATCCTACTTTTAACTAATACTAAAATTCGGAAATATTCGTAGAAGGGCACTTTAAATTTGTACAGGAAGTTTGTTTATTAGATCGTATTTTTAAGTTATATTAATATTTGGAAAATTCATAGAATAGCGTTTGAATTTGTAAATAAAGTTTACTGCCAGATCCTAATTTTAACTGATACTAAGATTTGAAAATATTCGTAGAGGGGCACTTTAAATTTGTATAGGAAGTTTGTTTATTAGATTCTATATTTAAGTGATATTAAAGTTTAATAATATCTCGGACTGCCCAGTGGTTGAGACATCTGCCTCCTATTAATGAGGTCGCAGGTTCGATTCCCGGACTGCCCTACTACCAGAGCTTACCATGTGCATACGCTCAGATCAGCCACTTATGTGGTGCTCGCGGACCAGGCTAGGTGCACTAGGGGGGGTTTTACGACTCCGGTCGGTTTCCCCCCTGAACAAATTCAAAAAAAAAAAAGTTTAATAATATCTCAGAGAGTGTTTTTGGTAGTTCACGTTGATATCAAAAAAGTGTGCGGGTGGATCACCTCCTTTTCAAGAAGAGCTAATGCTTATGCTTGTTGGGTATTTTGGTTTGACACTGCTTCACACCCAAAAAGAAGCGAGCTACGTCTGAGCTAAGTTTGGATATTGAAGTCTTCTTTCGTTTCTCGACGGTGAAGTAAGACCAAGCTCATGAGCTTATTATCCTAGGTCGGAACAAGTTGGTAGGATCCCACTTTTTACGTCCCCATGCCGCCACACGAGAGGGACATGGGGCGCAAAAGGGAAAGAGAGGGATGTGGTTTCTCTCGCTTTTGGCATAGCAGGCCTCCCACTGGGAGGCCCGCACGAAGGGCTATTAGCTCAGTGGTAGAGCACTCCCCTGATAATTGCGTCGTTGTGTATTATAACTATTATTAAAGATTATATATGTTTAAAAAATTTAAAAGAAAATGATTTGCAAAATATTTTGACTTATTTTTGCATTGAAATTACGTGTAGTTAGTTTAAATTTCTATTTCAAAGTTGTAACATCTATTTTTTGTTATTTTAAATTTTTATTTACATTATTATTTAATAAAGAATAAATCTGTAAAAGAAATTTATTGTTAGATACTATGTTTGAATGGTATTAAGAATTGATAACAGTTGTAGAGCGACATTTTGAATTTGTTAAGGAAATTTAATTGTTAGATCCTATTTTCAAGCGTTATTAATATTTTATAATATATATAGAAAGACATTTTTGATATTTCGTGCTGATACCAAAAAAGTATGACACCAAAGGTATTACAACTATTATTACGAGTTTTACGGCGCGTGCGTGAATTGTTTTCCTTATAAATTATATATATATATATATATATATATATTTAAATCAATAAAAAATGATATTTTATTTTCATGTGATATTAAGATTTGTATATTTGTAAAGAAGTATTTTGAATTTGTAAATGAAGTTTAATTTTAGGTTCTATTTTTAGAAGCATTTTAAATTTGTAAAGCATTAGATCATACATTTAGGGACGTTTGAATTTGTAAAATAAATTTAATATTAGATCATATTGTTAAATGATTAAGATTTGATAATACATAGAGGGACGTTTTTGGCAGTTTACGTGGATACCAAAAAAGTGTGACACCGAATCTATTACAACTATTATTAAAGATAAAAAAATTTCTTATTTTTTTTCTTTGTTTTAACCTTTTCATTAGTCATTGTTTGTTTGAATTAAATAAAACATATTATGCAAGCTTGTGTAGGGTACGAATTCCAACCAGACAACCATGTTTTGGACTCTGTCATTTTTATGTTTTCTTTTGCTGTTTGCAATGGAATATCTAGAGTGTAAACGGGTCGGATCGAATTGACCGAAGGTGTGTTCTAGTCATGTCTTATAGGTGATTCGGACGGACACGTGTCAGACAAACATTAAACTCGAACAGTGTTCATATGAGTTGAACAACGGACGTACAATGTTCGAACGATAGAAAACATCGGACATTTTCAAATGAACGTATATTTTCTTATCCTAAATGAGAATCGCAAGGACACGGACCGGACGTCTTACAGCCTCGGACCCCGTCGGACGCTGGACAATCGTACCAAATTTACAGCCTAGGAATATCTTATATCTATGATACACTTTATATTATATCAATTTATGTTTTCATTATTGTTTAGCACTTGTTTAAATGGTAATCATGGTTTATGGTTGAACGTTATAGGCATATGCAACTTGTGTTTGTAGAATTTCATCTATATGAAATGATTGGTATTCAGGTGAATGGTGATACTGATGATGTGTCCCTTCACAAGTGGAGAATAATTAATCGTTAGTTTTTTTTGGAATCTTCTAAGTGTGTTTGTTCACACTTTTTTTGAAGTGTGAACAAAACACTTTTCTTTTATTGGAGGAATTTGGTGGGTCATATATGAGACCCCCTGAATTCCTCCAATAGAAGACCGGTGTTTTGTTCACACCTTAAAAAAAGTGTGAACAAAATCACTCTCTATTCATTCAACTTAGCTGTTTTGTATTCACTGATCCAACACCTTACGAATACACCTTTATTTTTTGTAATGAATACACCTTATTCACTATCCAACACCTTACGAATACACCTTTATGTTTTGTAATGAATACACCTTATTCACTATCCAACACCTTACGTCATTAGTAATTGTTAGTACGTATTTAAAACCGTTATATGTCAACGTGTGTGTGTGTATATATATATGTACTTTATATATAAACAATTGCTTAACAGGCTGAGGATATTTTGATACATAATGTTTCATAGGGTGGCCGACTATATGATAGAGAGGGGAAGGTTTGAATTGGTTGTTTAAGACAGAGCAATAGGTGGTAGCACTCGTCCACTTGCTAGTTCGAGTGGTGGATTGAAGGTTCAAGAAGCCAATTGCAAATCGACATGTTACAAACAGCGAGATCTACATAGGTAAATTTTGTTTTATAAATTCATATACAAGTTTACCCTCGACATTGAATGCCCTACTATTTTCAACACTTGAAATCAATCACAAATGCTATAAAATACAATTGCAACTAATTTCTGACAATAAAAACAGCAGATCGTTTGTTTTTTATAATTTGATTTTTCAATAACTAAGAAAGAAAAGAGAAACCTCACAACGGAATCAAACATCAATATAAATAAATATTACCTCAATAATACAATTGTTCTTTTTGAAATTGGGTAATTAGGTTGTAATATATAATTGTACAATAAGTCTTAGGTAGTATATAACATACTACAAGTCAACATATGTTTAGTGGTTCGAATCTCACGTTACGTAGGGTTCGAACCCATGACCTCACAAATCAAAGCAAGAGCGTCTAAACCACCGGGACGGTGATGCTGGACAATAAATATTAACTCAATAATACAATTGTTGTACAACATTATCACTTCAATTTACATTTCAACACATCAATTATCATTAACTCGAAAATGATAGAACCATGGTATAAAAAGATACACCAAATTAGCTATTATGATATAGCCTTCATCTACCTTTCCATTCTCTCTTTTTCTCCTACCTATAACTTCACATATGTACAGATATATAAAAAATAAAAAGGAAAAAGATTTCAACTACGTTTGGACTATGCCGAACCCTATACACTACGGCCATAGGCTCAATAGCTATTGCATAGGAGAAGACTGCCTACATACCCCATTTGAGAGATTAAGCCCATGTAGTTCTGTTTTTTTCTCTCTTTATCTTGCTTACAAATAGTTGTTAGCACATAACAACCATAACATCCATGCAACAATCACCATCGATGCAACTAATGCAACCACTGCAATCAATGCAAGCAGAAATACTACTCCTACTAAACCATTTAATCAATCATCATGAATATTGGGTAACAAGAATAATAACACACTCAGCCATTAAATATTGCGGAAATTTGACAACATACAATGTCAAACCAAAAAATTAAATAAGCTGATCACAACATATATATATATATATATATATATCTTGCACATATAGTAATTATCAACTATTGGTAATACACCATCAATGTAAATATAAATCAATCAAATGCATACTAAACCACTATATTAGAAACATAAACATCAATAAAACCATAGTTAACTATATACACGTAGTAATAATAGCAAAATACCTCACACACATCTAAATGCAATCACATCGTCATAACATAACATATGTGATAAATAAAATTAATCATTAATCACATGTTACATCCATCCAAAACATCGTATTCACAACCATCGTTTTCTCTTAAGTATAAAATCATTTTATTATCGTTTATTATAGAAGCGCCTTTTATTTATCTCAGAACAATAATAATTCTTCTAAAATGATAATATGCTTCAAAATATTTCATTGCAATTTCATTACTTCAAATCTCTCCAAACATCATATTTTTGTATTTTATATCGAAAATACCTTTCAAAAACCAATAGTATTATTATTATACGTCAAATAATAATATACATATTAAATCTCTTTAACATTCTACAAAACTAGTTTATTACTATTTATCTCAAAATAGCGTAATTTTCGCAAATTATGAAATCTCACTTTTTTCAATAATGGTATTTTAAAATATATTTTCCGTTATTATTTATGAATTTTCCTAGAAATTCATAAATAATAACCTTATTAAATTTCTACCGGTAATTTCAATTAATTCACCAAACCACTCTTATTTACAAATATCATATAAAACTGTAAATAACTTATTTATCATTTATTTATCTAATTTTCCCCTTATTGCATAATTCCACACATCTTATTTCAATTAGTTACATCTAATAATACAATAATCAACAAGGCATATCATACCGAAATTTTCACAATACCCAAACAATTATCAACATATCATGGCACATATCTATAATTATAGATTTTTCATTGATGGATATGCATTTAATATTTTAAAATTCGATTAATTTCATTAATGGATATGCATTTTATATTTTAAATTTTTTCACAATACCCAAACATTAATGGATACACAGTGTCAAATCGTCTAAAATTCCACCACAAGTCCAATGGAAAAAACCGCGTACGAATTAAAGTTCGTATGCAAAAGATATTGTGATTAGACAATCTCGATGATATATTAATGTAAAATAAAATGAAGGGCGAAATTGTAATTCCGTTGCCCTTTTTCCTTCAAGTTCAGGCATAAAGAAACCGTATCATCGTCGTTTGACCACTCTTTGACCACCGATTCCTCCTTCTCTCGGCTACCTAAAGCAACACCGCTACCACCACACAAACCCCCAAAGCCTCCACTGCCTGAACCACCACTTGCGACCTCCTAATTCGGTCGTCATCGCCATCGCACAATTAGGGTTTTTGAATCCTACTTGGCCAAATTTAGTGACCGTCGACATTAGCAAGCCAGCCACCACCACCATCCTACTCCACTCGTCGAGATCTACATTCCCATGCCATCAATTTTGTCAATTGATGGAATAAAAAAGGCCCCAAATAGCCCACTTTGACTTCACCAATGCCTTCTTTGAAAGAGAATTCTAGTCAACTCGAACATTTTGCAGCAATCAGACTCTTGCCATTGATTCGCCTTGTCGAGAGCTTCAAAAAGACATAATTCGATAGGGTTTGGACACTTTGGACTTTAATCACTTTTTAATCAATTTGCTAATTAGCATTAGAGAGCAATTACGTTGACTTTGGGATTAGGGAAGAAAAATGAAGATAGAGACGACGATTAGGGTTTTATGGCCACACTTATATAGTCGTTAGGCTAGGTTATGGGATGTATATCTGGTTTGGCCCAAAACACTATGTATACTATTTAAATAATGTAATGTCTCTATTTCACAAACCGAATCTCCGAATGCATCAAAAATATATCAAACCGATTGGCTTGGAAAGATTTGCACAACAATTATAAACGTGATACCAAATTCACCCTCTTATAAAAATTTAATTTTAGTTAATTTAATATTTTGTAGTATCAAATTTGCGGGTTGTTACATTCTCCTCCCCAAATTAATTGCGCCCTCAAAATTTTCCAAATACAACCATCAACCAAATCAATAAAGTCCGATCATGGGTTTGATGAAAATATACGGGGAAGAATATTAATCGTAATCAACCATCTTTAATTGTAGCACATGACATACACACAATACAATCAACCATGACACACAACAATTCATTCACACATACTATATTAACACTTATATTCCTCAATTATGCATCCACACTATAGTATGTAAAATTAACACACCATTAATAAAGGGTGAAACAATCTCAACCATAGATCAACTCCATACACAAGTTACAACATGCATTTCGGCAATCGAAATACAATCGTCCATAGCAGAAATACACAACAAAATTTAGGTTGGTCCAAACATGCATGCATAATACAAATATACATAAATCGATAATCAACATATCTGATTAAAGTAAAGCATGCATAAACCCAAAAATGGTAATCATCACACCATCACACTAATAAATAACACATATGTGCTAATCCCTATGTTGAGTACCCTTCCACTATAATACGTATATCTTCTAACCTATCGATGGACTTCCTCATAGTCTCATCCTCATAATAATCGGTGTACCATCTCATACCTGCACCTTTCAAAATAATATATATGCCCACTTATGGCTACATCCTTAAAATAATGTTACACTTGCATCAACCCTCGATTTCCCGATCCCTCACATATAATCGGGAAATATAAAACATCACTAAGGCAAACTAGATCGCCACTAAGGTCTTATACTAAACACTTCTCACCAACACTAAGGCAAATTAGACCATGACCAAGTCTTCACATCATATTAGTCAGTACCAATGTCCTACCTTTCTAAGCATCATCATCGAAGTCTCACTCCATCATGATCCTCACTGAAGCCTCGCTCCACCACAATCATCACTGATGCCTTATTTTACTACGATCATCATTGAAGTCTCACTTCACCATGATTCATCAACGGAGTCTCACTCTACGTCCTCTCAGGCTGGCAACATCTTATGCCAAAAGTGGATTCAATGTTCATTCAGACGCCTATCTCATAGGTACTGCCCTCTTAAGGCAGTCCAGACCATCTCACGGTCTAGGGTACACAAGTGAGCATCCTCACATACCTTTGCCCCTTAGGACATCCATTATATCCGGAGTTACCAAAGATCCCTTTTTACACCCGACTCAATCCAGAAAATCTCATATCCTTCTACATCGCTTCACCTTGTCGAATATGCTTCCTCGGACTACTCTAGTCCCATTCACTTACTTTCCACTTGAAGTACTCGATCAATTGCCTTGCATCATCGATTCGTCAAAGTTTTGAACACTTCACTTGACTCTTAGGATTTCCTTGCACTTGATCCGAAGTAAACCACCATTTTCCCTATGCATGGCTGGGAGTCAACTAGAGAAAACCTCACGTCATCCACCATTATTGATCCAAATATACCCTTTATCATCTAATTAGTTTTACCAGTGCACATCCCCAAAAAGTTAACATTGGGTAACCACCTCATCATAAGATTATTACCACCAATAGGTAATGTATTATACCATACAATATATAGAATCATAACAAGGCAAACAATAAGCAACCAACAATTAAACGAACTAAAGCAAAACAAACAATCAACAAAAATATTATGCATGCAAAAGAGTTAACTCAAAAGTGCATAAAATAACTAATGAACGGCCATTATCAAACAAGTAAAAAAATAATAATACAATACAAATAGAATAATTTAATTCAAAAAATCATGTCATATATCATAAAACAAACGCAGTCAAATGAAACAATCAAATTAATACAACTAATGTCAACAAGCAATCGAACAATACAACCAATTCAACTAAATCGACATATACTACTAATGTAAAATATCTCTATTCCATACGTCAAATAGGTAACCATAATCTCATATCCCAACTCTTTCCTTGGAAGGGAATAACTAAACATCCCTACAACACATTAGGGTAAACCACACAAAATAGCATATAATTTTACGTCGTTATAATGAGTTTTGGACAAACTTAAAACTCATATCAACAGTCGTCCCACATCTCATGCCACCCGGTCTAATTTTACAATCTTCGAATTAGGGTTTCTAAATAAAATACACTTCTAGAATTTTATTCAAACCAAATACTTTACTTCTTTTATTTTCAAAATTCACTTTTGAATCAAATTATTTCCATCCTTGTATAGTATTTTCCGAAATATTTAACAAGAAATTTTACTATACATTTTTTTATTAAGAAAAATATTTTCATGCATATCCTTGATATTTTCTTTCAAAAATTGGGTGCTCTCGCAATCAAAATTCTTTTTTTAAATGCTTTCTATTCAAAAACTATTTATCAAAAAGTGTTCTTTATATAAAAGTAATTACAACCAAAATTTGCTTCCATGCAAAAGGTTTTCAAATTTCAAGGATGTTTTTTTTTAAACAAAACACTTTTCTTAAATAAAAATGTTCCTCTCACTCTTTACTAAAACAAATATTGTTTAAAACATTTCTAACAAAAACAATTTAAAATATTTTCTTTATTAAAATCACTTCTCAAAAGTATTTTTCTGTAACAACCCTGTATTTTCCAAATATTTTTAAATTGATTTTTCCAGATTCAAAAGCTTTATTTATGAAAAAGAATAAATTTTGTTATTTTAAGTATAAACTTTGATTTTGATGGGGATTTGAATTCCAAATATGACTAAATTTAATATTTCCAGAAAATGTGAATTTTGGTCAAATAGTCAAACTTTGACTTTTAAATTTAAATTTTAAATAGTTTGAAATTATAAATTTTATCTTTTATTATGAAAATAGATTTAATAACTTGAATACAGCTTTTCGTTTCGTTGGAAACGGAGTTAAATTGTAGAAGTTATGTAATTTTCAATTTTGTGTATAAACTGTTTATTTTGCAATATTATTTATTTTAAATCATATAAATTTTATTTTTATTGTCATATTTTGTTTTAATATGTGTTAATAGGTTATTTAATGTCTTTTAATATTTTTAAAATGATAAAATAATTTTTCTAAAGTTTACTTGAATTTATTTCAATTTATGAAACCTAGTTTCCATTTTCTTTACTATTTTCTTAATTTAATTATATATAATTAAAATTTATTTAATTATTTTATGCCTTCACTTTTATTTGCTGTTTTTACTTTATTTATATGCATTCTACATGTATTTAAATTAAAATAGATTTTTCCAAAGTGTACTGAAGTTATTTCTAATTTTTAAAGCCTAGTTTGCATTTTTAAGCCATTTTCTTAATTTAAATTATATTTATTCAAAAATTTAATTATTTATTTTATATATTTATTTTATTTCTGAGTTGTTATTTTTATTTCTCAGTTTTTATATGTATTTATAAATTACAAATCTATACTATAAAGCAAAACCCTGGTCAAACCGGTCAAAGTGAAGCCTTTTTCTGACTGCCCATGTTGCCCCCACTTCAAATTCCAAATAAACAATTCTGATAGGGCAGTTTTGTATTTCCACCACTGCCTCAACCCACGTTCCCCACCGCTTCTTCACATGACTCTCCAAGTGCTTTTGCTGTTTTCTTCCCCTCTCTTCTCCCTGTTCGTTTTTCATTTACTCCCCTTCTCTTCTCACGCGAAAACAATGGCACTTCCATTTTCCACTTTTCAAAACGACGAAGCTAAATTGACCACGATCTGTTCCACCCTTCCTTCCGATGCGCTGCCTGCGTAGACGCTCTCCACCGCGGCGATGAGGGTCCACCATCACGATACTAAATCAGAGTATCAATCTTTTGCTACCCACGGCTAACTTTGCCACCGATAAAACTTGGAACAAAGTCCGACTATATTCCTCAACGTAAGCTCTCAAACTTACTTCATTCTTTACTGATTTGATTTCCTATGGTTTTCCTTACCCTCTCTTATTTCACCTCTCTTTGCCTCGAATTCCTTTATTTGCTTAGTTCAGTTGGACAGTTGATATTTGTACAGCTTTGAATATTGTATCTTCTTCTCTGTTTTATTTTTCGTTTCCATTTTTTTTTTCTACTGCTGATCACTGACCATCATCATTCTACATGGCTTCAGTTCTGAAACAATAACGTTTAGTTTCAGCAGTCTAACTGTTTGATGAAATGAAAAATAACCTCTGCTGGGCCATTGTGTTACAATGAATGATTTGATAACTCGGTGAGTATTAGCAATGGAACAAAATATATCAAAGCTAAATGGTTTTGAATTGTTTTAGTTTGATGGTGGAACCCTTTTTCTTTGCTTCTTCACGATTTAAAACTGTATGATTTATCATTGAAAGCAATCATATTTACTGCATATCTGTTATGTACTTTTCCTACTCTATTACTGCTCTGATATATCAGTAGGTTGTGACAAGTTTATCACCTTTCCATCACTTATGTTCAAGTGGTAACAAATTAAGAAATCAGAACTGCGATTTGGAGGCACCAGATTATGATATATATATCCCCCGAAAGCCGCAACTTCAGTTTTGATACTATAAAGAAGTTAACTCATTCTGGCTTTGGTTAGGCAGATTTCTATATACTACATTTGTCTTACTACTTAGTTAACCCCGTTATCTAAACTTCTTTTACTACAGTATACTAACGCACATCAATTTTTTTGTTGTATGAATAACATGCTCCATCGTTTCCCCTGAGCAGTACATTGTGAAAACAGAGATGGCTTTTTCAAAGTACCCAGATTGTATGTTGTGGTTCTTCTTCAAGTTGAGCTTGGTATCAATGCACATCAACCATCGACCGATTAAGGTACTAAATTTTCTTCTGTAATTAATTTTATACAAAGATTTAGTTTATTTACTGATTTTAACCGATAGGAGTTATGAAACTAACCTGAGCAAAGTTGAGCGACAGCTGTGGTAGAGAGGTGGGAGAGATGAGACTAACCCGAGCAAATTTGAGCGACAGCTGTGGTAGAGAAGCAGGAGAGATGAAACTGACCTGAGCAAATTTGAGTGGAAGAAAGGAGTGGGGAGGAGTTATCTAAACGTGGAGTGGGAGGTATTTTTAGACCATGAAAGTATGCTTTTATTTTAACAGCATGAATTAATTGTTGAGATCTACATTTATGGACCATTTACTTTTTTAATCTTTGAATCTTCACCCTTCTTATCTTTTATATTTATCCTAATCAGCATGATTAAAGGCTTTTTCTTTTTAGTACCTTTTGTCTTATGTCTATGATCACAAAGCTATAAACAATTTTTTGTTAGGTGATTCTTTTCCTTTCAAATACTTTCCCAACCCAATCAGCAAGCCCAGGGAAATGATACTTTGCATCTATGGATTTTCACCTAAAATATCGGCTATGCAGGTTTGCTTTTTTATTTTATATAATCAGTTGGAACGATTCAAACATTATTTTATAAATTGTTTCATTTCATTTTGTTAATTTCACCTTTGCTTATATCATGCTTGGTCCAATGCTTCAAGCAGAAAGTCAGAACTTTGTAACCTAACACTTTCTTACCTCAATATTGTAATAGTAGAATTTGTACGAAATTACTTGCTCACCCAAAATAAGCACAATTTTACAAAGAAATTTTATTTTGTTTGGATTTTTTTAATTTTGTTTTCTAAACTCTAAAAATCATGGTTTGATTTTTGAGGCTTGCTATCTAAAGCATAGGACACACAAATTTTTTATAATTACTACTCTAATTTGGAATTATAGAATTATCTTAGTCGCAAGTTTATCAAAGGTAAGATTTCCATAAACATATTGGACTAAAACTGGATTAAACTCAAGCTATTAGGTGTCTACTCATTTCTACAATGGCGGGCTGAGGGGAGAAGCAGAGTTGACAGTTTTGTATTCATATGCTTGATGCTAATAAGCTATTAAAATATCATATTTTCATCTTTTGTTTTCTTTTTATTTGAAATATTTTCGCACCTATTTAAACTTAAATAAGCCTAGCTTTTTGGAATTTCACGCAGGAATTGGTAGCGTGGTTGAATTAAAGGTTATAACGTCCAAAGAGGAGTTGTTGATTAACAAGAGTTATTTATGAAGATTATGTTCTTTAGCAGAGGCAGAGGTAAATGTACAAACCAAGTCACTAGAATTTCTAAATCACAATGGTATGATGATACATAAGGAAATGCCTCATATCCATACTTGGTGAAGATGTTGTACACAATTTACTATATCTAAATGTACTTATTCATGGATTCGGTTCAATATCAACTTAAATATTAATCTATCATCAACATGTACTTTGTGTCCTTTCTTTTGTAACATACATTATTTTTTGTCAAAACAACTTTCAGTAAACCAAACATCTTTCATTTATACGTGTATATATGTATTGTGTGGTGACATAGTAACTATATTTTTCACTTGAGAGAAACTATTCAAAAATTGGTAACTATCAAAACTGAGTTTTGAGGAGTATGCATCTGTACTGACAACCTGAGGCTACAATAAAGATACCTTAAATATATGAAATTTACATTATTGGATTAAACATTCTTGACATTCGCTTCGTGTAATATATGTAATTACCTTTCATTTTGTCCTCTTCTGTTAAATGTTAATGAATGATAGATAATGTGTTAAATGTTAATGAATGATAAATAATGTGATAAGCTTAATGTATTATTAATTAATATATTATGATAGTGGCTCAGTTTTTGTCTTGGCAGCAATAAATGATAATGTTACGTATGGATGGGACAAATCAAGGGAAGGCTACCTTGAACCTGGCATCAATATATAATTAACTTCACAAATAAAAGCCCTTGAGTAAGGTACGGAAGTTTCTGATTTTTTTTTAAAGACCTTTTTGAATATGATGACTTAACTAATTACTTCTTTAATTCATGACATAAAATTCTTACTTGAGTTAGTCATTTGTTAGACATTTATTTCCATCTCCATGGATATTTATTTTTAACGTGCTTATGCTGCAGATAGTTTTATACCTATGGAATAATTTTTATATTCACGCTAATAAGCAAGGAACTTGCATTATTAATTATTCTGTGCTTAGTTGCAGTAAATTTCTATATGGTTACATCTGATAATCAAATTGACACTGTATTGATCTTAAATATTGGTGAAAATGAATCTACAATGTATGTTCTCACTTATCAAAATGCAAACGATTTTCACTAAATACTTCATAAAAGCTTAACAAAATATTGATTTTATCTCAAGTTTTATAAGCTTTTATGCTGATAATATCCTTAGTTCCATATTGTTTAACAAAGTGGATTTTTGATTGTAAACTATGGAAATGAAATCGAAGGTCAGTAAACCACATTAATGTTGCTAAATAAATGTTATTGCATATTAAATTAATTGTGAAAAATCAAAGGGATGTTTATTTGAAGAAATTAGAGATTAGTACACCTCATTAATGTTGCAAAATACACCCATATTTAAGTAAACCTCATTAATGTTGCTAAATAAATGTGATTGCATATTAAATTGATTGTCAAGCAAATCAGGGGAATGTTTATTTGAAGAAATGGGAGATTAGTACACCTCATTAATGTTGCAAAATAAAGCAATTATGTATCTATCAGTCATATAAAAAAGAGAATGTCTAAATATTGGCATACTCTTACCCCATTCATTCTCAATTCATATAGTTAATTCTCCTTCATTTACAGTTAAATTTTGCATTTAGGTTCCAACTTTTTTTTCCTTTTTCTAAAAGACTTGCGCCTAATGTAAACTTCTTTAGAAGACCATTCGTTTTGTTAACTCGCCCATCTAATTAATTACTTGAATCCTGCTTCAATTCTACCATTTTTCATTCCACTAACCCTAGCATCGATGGAGGAAAATTATTTCCCTAAATTTTCATTTCAATGCTATAGTTTTTCCTTCCTAATTTTTTTGTTTCGACAAGCGAGATGTCTAGGTTTTCACCACTTTTTGTTCGTTTTGACTGAAACTTTCACGGACAGCCCTAACAGTAAGTTTTCTACATGAGTTTGTGCTACTAATTAAGATACGAAATGAGCTCTTGATTTTATTTTAACCCTTCAATCAAATAGTTAAATACCACACAACTTCCTTTTTCGCGTATCATTAGATAATATGATTTGTTATAAGTTGGTCAACCCATCTATTTTTACAGATTTGATGTTATATGTTATTGAACTTTAGTTTATTTGTGATCATTTTATCTTTAACTCAATTACTAAAGCTGTGAAAGTATCAAAAAAGAACCTTGAAGGAGTGACCACAAACACATATAAGCCTAAAGATCCATACGTTGGTAGATGCTTACTTAACACTAAAATCACTGGAGATGATGCACCTGGTGAAACCTGGCATATGGTCTTCAGTACTAAAGGTATGTATACCATTTTCTTTACTACATGTAAAGCTACTTTTTGAGAGCCTTTAGAATGCGTATTTGATTGCTCTGAGCTACTTATCACATTGAACTATAGGAAAAGTACAGTATAGAGAAGGTCAATCTATTGGTGTTATAGCTGATGGAGTTGACAAGAATGGGAAGCCTCACAAACTCAGGCTGTATTCAATTGCCTGCAGTGTTATTGGTGATTTTGGAGATTCAAAGACTGTGAGTTGTTTTACTTTGAATTCAAATTTGAATTTGAATAAACTAGCTTAAGTTATTGTTTGCTTATTACAAATAATGTTTTGTGCAGGTATCACTATGTGTGAAGAGGTTGGTTTACACCAATGATCAAGGAGAAATTGTAAAAGGGGTGTGCTCTAATTTCTTATGTGAGAAGACTTGGTTATACATTTATACATTAATGTTATAAATTAGTGTTTTATATAGTTAAATCATTTGAACTTATATCAATTTACTATTTGTAATATTTAGGTGACTTGAAGCCTGGGTCTGAAGTGAAAATCACAGGACCAGTTGGAAAAGAAATGCTCATGCCCAAAGATCCAAATGCAACTGTCATCATGGTATTAAAAATTATTCCTTTTCTATCACAGCATTTGATTCAAAAATAAGTTTACTTTCATGTTTATAAACTAATTCTGTACTGTTGCATTGGTAGCTTGGTACTGGAACTGGAATAGCTCCTTTGTACTGTCTACATCCCATTAATCATTGCATGTATATTATCTACAATTTATATTCACTGTCTTTACGTTCACACTATATCTGAAGTAGATGGGTAGTTGGATACTTCTTAGAGGTAGATTAATAAAACATATACTATTTTTTTTTCTACTATGTCTAACTTGACTATTATATTAGTGTTCAAATGAGTGTACTCCTCTCATGTTTTTATGACTTTAAACTTAAGATCCTGATGTTCAAAAGTGTTTGGTGTATGCAATAATTATGAATTTTTACTGAAAATCATAAACCTTTTGATACGAAATTATTTCATTCATTAATGGAACCTCTCTACACATCATTATAGCTATCCATGAGTATATATCCATTATCAGCTTCATTTTACTCATAGTTACTGTTGAAAATAATCTTCCATTCAAAATTTAATTGTTGACATTTACAGTGACACCATATGCCATTCATGAAGAAACAGATAGCTAAGATTCATGATCCACCAATGGGATATTCTTTTGTCTCCGCATATACAGTATTGTAGAAGCAATAGTACTGTAAAAATTTTGAAGACAATCCAAGGCCAACATTCTAGCTAAAACAAAACATAAGCATAGTAGAACCACAAGTAAAAATCAGCACAACTTTGAACTTGGCTTCTGAGGTTAAGCTTAATGCGAAATGTTGCTCGGACTACAACAAGAAACGGCAGAGTCTTCAAATGAGATTGATATTGCAAAAGATTTGATTCATACTATTATTTTATATGGTGATTGGATGGGAATATGAGTTGTACCGTACTAGGAGATTGGTGTTATTGGTATTAACATTATTATTACTGAACCGAAAAGTGTAATCTACAATTTGGTTTTCAATATTTGTTTGTATCAATAATAAGTGCTACATATTATGCTTTATCCTATCTATAACAGTATAAATTATGACCTTCTAATGTTTCGGCCATACAAAATTGCCCTTTCAGTTAATTTCAGTTAATCGTTCGAAGTTGTTCCATCATACATATTTTTGGTAGTCTACGTTAACATAAAAACGTGTGACACCAAATGTATTACAACTATTATTAAAGATATACACACATATCTGTGTATATATGTATGTATGTGTCTCTCTGTGTGTGTATTTCATTACCATAACTGTATCGCACACAAAATTTTCACCCTTCCTTCTTGGCACACGTCCAACGGACGTGCCACCATACTTGTATATATAAAAGAAATTTGAAAGGTTTGTGTCTCTTTAGTTGCTTTTGTCCTTTTGTTTTCCCGTCTCTTCATTTTCTTAACTCCTACATTCAATTCTTTTGGCCGACCCCTTTCTTTCTTTCAGCTGATCATTTTTCACTTCATTCACGTGAGAAAATATCCATCTTCACTTAAACTCACGACATTTCAACTTGAGAAAAAAAATGGTAAGTTATGGCTCCTTCTTTTTCACTTTTTCTTCCTATTTTACATTGATTTTCACCTTGTTTCCTCTTGTGCTTTGCTAGGCCACTACACCATCATCTCCTCTGACCATCACCACCATCATCTACAGCAGCAACCACCACCTATCCCCTCCTTCAGATCAGGCCGTGACCATTGGATGAAGCCATCACCACAAAACTCCACAAAACATGCAAGCCAAGCCACATATATTCACCTACCCTCCATACATCACTTTGGCCACCCCTTAGCCACCACCTCCAGCCATCACATCACCTCTGACATCAGTTCCAGACCTGTACCTTACATGACCAGACCTGTAGCAATGATGGCCGAACCCAAGCATGACCATAGGTCGAGCCTATGTTGTACCAAAACCACTTTGCCTTGACCTTTAACATTCTTTGCCTTATAACTTACCATACCCCTTCTCATTTCCATTGTAGCCATGCCTTTCCGAGTCCAAACCTGACCTATATGATGCCATACCTGAGCCAAAGCATCATTATGGCCAAGCTAAAGAGTCCCTTAGGCTAAGCATTGAAGTGATTGAGGCATGGTAAAATCATCTTGTTCATTTTTGCTTTTATTTCAATCTGTTCTAATGTTGTTTTGTATTAGAAATTCATGTGTTATATTTTGTTTTGTTTTGGGTTGTAACACAAGTTATAAGCTTGGATCTCTTCCCACTTAAACCTATTGTTGTGTCATCGTGCCTTCTGGAATCCGTTGTGTCATTTGTATTGCAGTCTCCAGCACCAAAAAGGTGAGTTATTCTCACCAGATAATATGTACTTATATAACTGATAAACCGACACCATTTGAATCTGTAAAGTATATCATCATGCTATATCTATTTATATTATTGTCATATGATGTTCACACATGCTTATACACCTGTTATCTCTTATGTTACTGTTATATCATGTTATTCTGTTCATTTTATCAGTTTATCACACTGCAAGTTCCCTGTAGATTAGAAATCACTATGGGTTGAAATGATACATACCCGAACGGACTTTAGAATAGGGAAAGATCGTTATGGGCTGAAATGATAAGCCTAAGCGACTTTTTATTTATTTTATATAACTTGGGATTGCGGGTTTGAAATGATAAAACCCGGTTTTTCTTTGTAAACTGCGGACTGAAATGATAGACATCCGTATCACTTGACCTAGGCTAGAAAATTATATACAGACCCGTGGTTTATATATTTTTCTAAAACTTATAAAATATTTTAAAATTATAAATATTATGATATTTTGATATAAATTTAAGTAAAAAATGATTTTATAGAAATATTAGTGATTTTCTATAAATTGAATAATGAATTAAGTAAATGATAAAGTAGAATTTGAACTATAAGTAAATTTTGGAATTTATGTTTTGTTTTAAAAAGGAAATTTTATGAAGTAAGAAAATATAATATTTTGATTTAAAAATGTAATTTAAATGATTTTATAAAATCATAATGATTTTTGAATAAGTTAAAATGTTAAATAAATGAATGTTTAAGTAAATTTTGAAATATAGCTTAAAATTGGAAATTTTGAATCTTTGTTAAAAGTGAAGTTTTATTTAAGTATAATAAAAGGGAAATAAGCTATATTTTGGGAATTTAAACTTATTGGTTAAGTTAAGAATTTAATTAAAGAAATGGAAATTTAATAATTGAATTTAAATAAGTAAATTGTTATTTAATTTGATTTTGTATGGAAATTTGACTTTATAAAATCATAAGAATAAATGGTATTTAAATGATTGTTTTTAAGTGTGAAATTATATGATTTTATAAGTTAAAAATGATTTATATTAAAAGTTAATTGTTTGTGAAATTGTAATTTAACTCTGAATTTGATTTGACTGCATTTTTGAAATGTAATTGTTTAAAATGAACTAAAGGGGTTAATTTAAACTAAAAGCTATTATAGTACTTTGTAAGTGCTATAGTTGATAAAGATAACTAAAGTTTAGTCGAAAATAAAAGAAACCTATTACAACACTTAAGCGCTGTCTTTTGTTAAATAACTGTTTTAAACTATAACTTTACGTAGCATTTTATAAGTGCTACGAAAACTATATTTTTGTTGTTTTAATATATTTTAATGAAAATTAATCTTTGGAAAATGATATAACTTTGGAAATTAAATGTTAAATTTCTAAAGATAATGAAGAGACATTTAAATGGTTTTAAATGGAAGAATTTGATTTTAATGTGAGTTTAAAATGGTATTTAAATTTAATAAAATTAATGGATTAAATGGTATTTTAAATGAATTAAAATGAATGATATTTTGATATTTTGAAATGAATTTGAAATGATATTAAATCTTGGAATGAATAATTAAAGTTTATATTAGTATGAAAAATATTTGGTTTACTTGTAATTTGAATCTATTTAAAAGATATTGTACTTATGAAATATAGGATAATAAAGCTTTGGAATTTATTTTAAAATTTGAATAGTTATTTTGTGGATTAAATCTATATTTGAAATTTATAAGATTTTAAATGGTCTATGGAAATTTAATTGAAGTAAATGATTGAATTGAATTGAAACTTTGGAAATTTTAATACTTGATTTGAAAGTATAATAAATTCACTTTTAAATGTTTTAAATGAATTATTTTGATTGAAATATAAACTATTTAAAAGGTGACTTGAAATGATAATAAATGAATGATATCTTTAAATTTAAAAAGTATTTAAAGTTGAATATTTAGGTTTGAACTCAAATTATATTTTGGTATATTAAAATGATTTGAAATAAAGTTTTGAAAGGATATGATATTTTGATATATTAAAATGATTTGGAATGAAGTTTTGGAAAGATATGATATTCTGATATATTGAAATAATTTGAAATAAAGTTTTGAAATAATATGATATTTTAAATATATTGAAATGGTTTGGAATTGATTTAACCTTTATTTTGATAAAGATTTGGATTTGAAATGATATTCTATTTTGAAGTATAAAATACTGTTTTTTAAATTATAACCACGGGTTATAATAACGATTGGTTGTTAAAGAGAC
Source organism: Allium fistulosum (assembly GCA_030737815.1). Lineage (NCBI taxonomy): Eukaryota > Viridiplantae > Streptophyta > Magnoliopsida > Asparagales > Amaryllidaceae > Allium > Allium fistulosum. The sequence goes on along the minus strand of CM060906.1, from coordinate 452,624,273 downwards.
CGGGATCGGATATGGACATACTCTCTGTCGATACCGAAAACCACTTTAACAACTGTGTACGCGGTGGAGTTTCCAGAATGAAGTAGGATGGTGGCGACGATCCTAAGGTATATACGTGGACCCAACTCCCGTGAGTTGGCATAAGGTGGCTAAAACAGGAGCGATTGACGGACCAATGAGGTAGCACCTCTGATCGGACACACTTCTTCGATACCATTCTATTACTTATGATTGATTTGGTGCGCACCCTTGATTTGGGAGTGTTGTTCGAGGTGGGCGGTAGTGGCTGCTATGCGTCACCACCAGTCCGGATGCGTAATTGGTATATCTACCCTGGCATTGCCTAGTTGTGCCGTGTCACCTACCATATCGAGCTTTACTACGATTATGATTTTAAGATCCGACCGCGTTAAGGTTCTCCATCCCCTTAACGCTATTTTCTATATGATTATACTTTACTGATTAGACCCTACTGTATATAGCGTATATTACTACATAGTAGATAGTTTAACGGATCCTTAGAGGATGGGCGGTCCCAAGCATCTTCTAAGTTACTTGTACCCTTATTACAGTTCGCTTGAGTTGGTTTACATTATATAAGTATATATTGTCCTGACTCGAGTGTTTTGTGTTTTGCTTTACGCTCGGGTCAGCCTGAGTTATTCACAGATTCGGATTCCACTTTCTGGAGATTTGAATCGCTGGAGATTATCTGCTTGTCTTGTCCTATCTATTTCAGTTCTGTTGTTCTACTCAGCTTGTACTTGGTTATTGTATTTAGATTTCTGTTGTACTCTATCTCTTCTGTTGTATCTTATGTAACCTTGTTATATTTATATAGTAGCTTCATGAACTACTATTTCTTTTACTTCCGCTGCATTATTTTACTCTGTGTCTGTGATCTGTGATTATATTTATTTACTGTATATTCTGAGATTTGCCAAATTTTATTTACAACGCGGTATTTTGAGCAATTCAACTCCGGCATGAGTGTCTACCTATACACTTATAATGGATGTGAATGGTTGAAAATATCGGGTCGTTACAGTTGGTATCAGAGCTTTGGCTTTGAGGCAAAACTTAGAATGTATGGTAAATTTATTTACAGAATCACTTTCGTTCGAGTTTGAATCTCTTCCTTTGATTCGTTTTCCTTTGAATTTTGGAACGTTCCCTGCGGTTCCGAAATTCATTCGTGTCCCTCACTATTCATCATCTTTTGATTCTGGAGTATCCCATGACTCCACTTCCAATGATCTTTATAGTGAATTGGCGGTCTCGCCAATATTCTAATTTTCTTGTAAAAGGGTGAAAATTCTTTATAATCAGCATCGATTCACCAGAGATTTATATTTATCCTTGGTTTAGATGCTAATATCTTTTATTATTCCAAACTCTATCTCTTGAGATTGAAGGTAGATTTACCCCAGAAAATCCACATTTGATCTTATCCATTGAGTCACGGTTGACCCGGTTAAGGTTGTCCGCGATTTATCTAAGCTTACCCATCTCTCTACTCTGTTTAACCATCTTGCCTTTTGTTTCTAAACTGTCTCCAAACATTTTGAATCGTACTTGAAAATCTATGTTTTGTTTTATATGTTGTGTTGTTTGGGTTGTCGATGTTGATTTAGGTTTTCGATTGATTCGTCTGATCAACGCTATCGATAGGATTTCTAAAACACTTTGACAGAACAAACTGACACAATATTATTTTAAAATTTGGTTAATGAAATAAATTTGGATATATAATTTTATGGAACTTAATAAATTGATTTAAATTGATAATTTGAAATGATAATACTTGATTTATCATTTATTGTTCTACAAATGAATTTATAAATAGTTGTTTATAAATTTATTTGGGAACTGAAATGAATTTAAAAACAAGAAATTTAAAGAATTTAATTTCCAATGGTTTCAAACCTTGTGTTTAAATTTTTTAAAAGGATATTATTTAAAGTATTTTGAATAAAAATTTGTCTCTAAAGGATTTTAAAGTTTAAAAATTAAGTGCTCTTCTCTTTGTCGCTGGAAAATAATTTCGGTGATGACTGCAGCATCATCGACGTTCATTTTCGAGTTTCGAAGTGAAGAGACTGTTCTGTAGTCTTGCTACAGCTTTGTTTTGGAAAATCTAATTGATTTGAATTTCTAAATATGACTGGATTATAATATATATAGATATACGATTTAAATTTGATTTGACATATTATATACATATATTTATTTATCTCTTAGTGGTTTGAAGGGAATCGGAAATTTAATTCTTACATTTTATCTTAAAGAATAATTTCAGTTATAAGAAGAAAATAAAAATTTGAATAAATGATTCAAACTTGAGATAATTGAATTGGAAAGTTTTACTTGTATAACACACAATTTAATTCCAATATAACTTACCTAAATTACACAGAAGTTGAATATGAAATTGGATAATATACAATATAGAAAGGATTTTTATAAATAAAATTTGAGTGGTTATAATAAATGTTATACACTTAAATTTTAGTTATAAAAGATTAACAGAGGTAAATATTGAAAAAGGAATCTAAAGAGATTTTATTTAAATAACTTAATAATCAAATTGATTTAATATGGAACCTTAAGTCTAACCTAGAAATTTTAATAAAGGTTATTTCCTGAAATGAATATGTTGTATAATAAATAATGTATCTTTGAATAGATAAAATAAAATACATTTGAATTAGACATTTTGTAATAAAGTTATTTAACTTGAATTCATAGTTTAATTGATGTCTAAATGAATAAATGTGTAAAGGAATTTGATTGTTATATTTGCTATATAAATATTTTATTTATGAAATAGATATGTCTTGAAAAATGAGTAATTATGATTTAAAGAGTTAAAATGTATTTTAACATCACTAAAATTTGATAATTGAGAATTTGGTTTCCAAATGGAATAATAAGTGTAACTTATTAAAGGAATATCTATTTATGAAATGGGTATTTTAAATAAAGAGTTAGGCTATGTGTTAAATTAAGAGTTAAGTAAAATAGTGAAATTTTGACTTCATAAACGAAGTATAGTTTAATTTAGATATTCTATTTATAAAAGTTTGTTTTAATAAGTCATAAGTTAAATGATATCCAAATGAATATTTTTGAAATTGAACTGATTTGAAATACTAATATATCTACTGTAGCATTTTATAAGTGCTGCTATTTTGAAAAGACAATGTTTTGGAAATTTTTATAATTAAATGAACTTAGAAATGTTACAACTTTAAAATGAATATTATTTGACCTTGAATTAAAATGGTTTAAATGAAGATTTTTTTAGGGTGTTATGATTTTCTAAGTATTATGTTTTTTTTTTAAAAGAATAACTTTTCCAAAGTGTTATGATTTTAGTAGTGTGATTTCCAAATGATAAACATCCCTAAATTGTTATGATTTCAAAGCATTATGGTTTTAAATTTATTATCTTGTTTTGTTTTTCCAAACTATCTTTTGGTTGTCCTTATTTCTCTTATCTTGTTACAGAATGGGAAGGCTATTGCTTATACCAGTCTATTTAGAAATCTTTCTGTAATCTTTGATAATCTTTGTTACTCATCTGGATCTGAACACTGTTTTTCCATTCATAGACCGTCGGTCAAGTGAAAAGGGAGATTTAGACTCTAGAGGATCTTTTTCGTGCTTATATTCTTGATTTGATCAACTCCATCTTGTTAAACTTACCTATAACAATAGTTATCAGGTGTAATTCCAATCTTCTTATCATCTTGTCTTAATTCTATTTCATTCTATCTTTTTCTGTGCTTTCCCGTACCTCGTTCCTTTTCGGGGACGAAAAGTTTTGAGTGGGGGAGAGTGTAACAACCCTGTATTTTCCAAATATTTTTAAATTGATTTTTCCAGATTCAAAAGCTTTATTTATGAAAAAGAATAAATTTTGTTATTTTAAGTATAAACTTTGATTTTGATGGGGATTTGAATTCCAAATATGACTAAATTTAATATTTCCAGAAAATGTGAATTTTGGTCAAATAGTCAAACTTTGACTTTTAAATTTAAATTTTAAATAGTTTGAAATTATAAATTTTATCTTTTATTATGAAAATAGATTTAATAACTTGAATACAGCTTTTCGTTTCGTTGGAAACGGAGTTAAATTGTAGAAGTTATGTAATTTTCAATTTTGTGTATAAACTGTTTATTTTGCAATATTATTTATTTTAAATCATATAAATTTTATTTTTATTGTCATATTTTGTTTTAATATGTGTTAATAGGTTATTTAATGTCTTTTAATATTTTTAAAATGATAATATAATTTTTCTAAAGTTTACTTGAATTTATTTCAATTTATGAAACCTAGTTTCCATTTTCTTTACTATTTTCTTAATTTAATTATATATAATTAAAATTTATTTAATTATTTTATGCCTTCACTTTTATTTGCTGTTTTTACTTTATTTATATGCATTCTACATGTATTTAAATTAAAATAGATTTTTCCAAAGTGTACTGAAGTTATTTCTAATTTTTAAAGCCTAGTTTGCATTTTTAAGCCATTTTCTTAATTTAAATTATATTTATTCAAAAATTTAATTATTTATTTTAATTATTTATTTTATTTCTGAGTTGTTATTTTTATTTCTCAGTTTTTATATGTATTTATAAATTACAAATATATATAAAAGAAATTTGAAAGGTTTGTGTCTCTTTAGTTGCTTTTGTCCTTTTGTTTTCCCGTCTCTTCATTTTCTTAACTCCTACATTCAATTCTTTTGGCCGACCCCTTTCTTTCTTTCAGCTGATCATTTTTCACTTCATTCACGTGAGAAAATATCCATCTTCACTTAAACTCACGACATTTCAACTTGAGAAAAAAAATGGTAAGTTATGGCTCCTTCTTTTTCACTTTTTCTTCCTATTTTACATTGATTTTCACCTTGTTTCCTCTTGTGCTTTGCTAGGCCACTACACCATCATCTCCTCTGACCATCACCACCATCATCTACAGCAGCAACCACCACCTATCCCCTCCTTCAGATCAGGCCGTGACCATTGGATGAAGCCATCACCACAAAACTCCACAAAACATGCAAGCCAAGCCACATATATTCACCTACCCTCCATACATCACTTTGGCCACCCCTTAGCCACCACCTCCAGCCATCACATCACCTCTGACATCAGTTCCAGACCTGTACCTTACATGACCAGACCTGTAGCAATGATGGCCGAACCCAAGCATGACCATAGGTCGAGCCTATGTTGTACCAAAACCACTTTGCCTTGACCTTTAACATTCTTTGCCTTATAACTTACCATACCCCTTCTCATTTCCATTGTAGCCATGCCTTTCCGAGTCCAAACCTGACCTATATGATGCCATACCTGAGCCAAAGCATCATTATGGCCAAGCTAAAGAGTCCCTTAGGCTAAGCATTGAAGTGATTGAGGCATGGTAAAATCATCTTGTTCATTTTTGCTTTTATTTCAATCTGTTCTAATGTTGTTTTGTATTAGAAATTCATGTGTTATATTTTGTTTTGTTTTGGGTTGTAACACAAGTTATAAGCTTGGATCTCTTCCCACTTAAACCTATTGTTGTGTCATCGTGCCTTCTGGAATCCGTTGTGTCATTTGTATTGCAGTCTCCAGCACCAAAAAGGTGAGTTATTCTCACCAGATAATATGTACTTATATAACTGATAAACCGACACCATTTGAATCTGTAAAGTATATCATCATGCTATATCTATTTATATTATTGTCATATGATGTTCACACATGCTTATACACCTGTTATCTCTTATGTTACTGTTATATCATGTTATTCTGTTCATTTTATCAGTTTATCACACTGCAAGTTCCCTGTAGATTAGAAATCACTATGGGTTGAAATGATACATACCCGAACGGACTTTAGAATAGGGAAAGATCGTTATGGGCTGAAATGATAAGCCTAAGCGACTTTTTATTTATTTTATATAACTTGGGATTGCGGGTTTGAAATGATAAAACCCGGTTTTTCTTTGTAAACTGCGGACTGAAATGATAGACATCCGTATCACTTGACCTAGGCTAGAAAATTATATACAGACCCGTGGTTTATATATTTTTCTAAAACTTATAAAATATTTTAAAATTATAAATATTATGATATTTTGATATAAATTTAAGTAAAAAATGATTTTATAGAAATATTAGTGATTTTCTATAAATTGAATAATGAATTAAGTAAATGATAAAGTAGAATTTGAACTATAAGTAAATTTTGGAATTTATGTTTTGTTTTAAAAAGGAAATTTTATGAAGTAAGAAAATATAATATTTTGATTTAAAAATGTAATTTAAATGATTTTATAAAATCATAATGATTTTTGAATAAGTTAAAATGTTAAATAAATGAATGTTTAAGTAAATTTTGAAATATAGCTTAAAATTGGAAATTTTGAATCTTTGTTAAAAGTGAAGTTTTATTTAAGTATAATAAAAGGGAAATAAGCTATATTTTGGGAATTTAAACTTATTGGTTAAGTTAAGAATTTAATTAAAGAAATGGAAATTTAATAATTGAATTTAAATAAGTAAATTGTTATTTAATTTGATTTTGTATGGAAATTTGACTTTATAAAATCATAAGAATAAATGGTATTTAAATGATTGTTTTTAAGTGTGAAATTATATGATTTTATAAGTTAAAAATGATTTATATTAAAAGTTAATTGTTTGTGAAATTGTAATTTAACTCTGAATTTGATTTGACTGCATTTTTGAAATGTAATTGTTTAAAATGAACTAAAGGGGTTAATTTAAACTAAAAGCTATTATAGTACTTTGTAAGTGCTATAGTTGATAAAGATAACTAAAGTTTAGTCGAAAATAAAAGAAACCTATTACAGCACTTAAGCGCTGTCTTTTGTTAAATAACTGTTTTAAACTATAACTTTACGTAGCATTTTATAAGTGCTACGAAAACTATATTTTTGTTGTTTTAATATATTTTAATGAAAATTAATCTTTGGAAAATGATATAACTTTGGAAATTAAATGTTAAATTTCTAAAGATAATGAAGAGACATTTAAATGGTTTTAAATGGAAGAATTTGATTTTAATGTGAGTTTAAAATGGTATTTAAATTTAATAAAATTAATGGATTAAATGGTATTTTAAATGAATTAAAATGAATGATATTTTGATATTTTGAAATGAATTTGAAATGATATTAAATCTTGGAATGAATAATTAAAGTTTATATTAGTATGAAAAATATTTGGTTTACTTGTAATTTGAATCTATTTAAAAGATATTGTACTTATGAAATATAGGATAATAAAGCTTTGGAATTTATTTTAAAATTTGAATAGTTATTTTGTGGATTAAATCTATATTTGAAATTTATAAGATTTGAAATGGTCTATGGAAATTTAATTGAAGTAAATGATTGAATTGAATTGAAACTTTGGAAATTTTAATACTTGATTTGAAAGTATAATAAATTCACTTTTAAATGTTTTAAATGAATTATTTTGATTGAAATATAAACTATTTAAAAGGTGACTTGAAATGATAATAAATGAATGATATCTTTAAATTTAAAAAGTATTTAAAGTTGAATATTTAGGTTTGAACTCAAATTATATTTTGGTATATTAAAATGATTTGAAATAAAGTTTTGAAAGGATATGATATTTTGATATATTAAAATGATTTGGAATGAAGTTTTGGAAAGATATGATATTCTGATATATTGAAATAATTTGAAATAAAGTTTTGAAATAATATGATATTTTAAATATATTGAAATGGTTTGGAATTGATTTAACCTTTATTTTGATAAAGATTTGGATTTGAAATGATATTCTATTTTGAAGTATAAAATACTGTTTTTTAAATTATAACCACGGGTTATAATAACGATTGGTTGTTAAAGAGACCGGGATCGGATATGGACATACTCTCTGTCGATACCGAAAACCACTTTAACAACTGTGTACGCGGTGGAGTTTCCAGAATGAAGTAGGATGGTGGCGACGATCCTAAGGTATATACGTGGACCCAACTCCCGTGAGTTGGCATAAGGTGGCTAAAACAGGAGCGATTGACGGACCAATGAGGTAGCACCTCTGATCGGACACACTTCTTCGATACCATTCTATTACTTGTGATTGATTTGGTGCGCACCCTTGATTTGGGAGTGTTGTTCGAGGTGGGCGGTAGTGGCTGCTATGCGTCACCACCAGTCCGGATGCGTAATTGGTATATCTACCCTGGCATTGCCTAGTTGTGCCGTGTCACCTACCATATCGAGCTTTACTACGATTATGATTTTAAGATCCGACCGCGTTAAGGTTCTCCATCCCCTTAACGCTATTTTCTATATGATTATACTTTACTGATTAGACCCTACTGTATATAGCGTATATTACTACATAGTAGATAGTTTAACGGATCCTTAGAGGATGGGCGGTCCCAAGCATCTTCTAAGTTACTTGTACCCTTATTACAGTTCGCTTGAGTTGGTTTACATTATATAAGTATATATTGTCCTGACTCGAGTGTTTTGTGTTTTGCTTTACGCTCGGGTCAGCCTGAGTTATTCACAGATTCGGATTCCACTTTCTGGAGATTTGAATCGCTGGAGATTATCTGCTTGTCTTGTCCTATCTATTTCAGTTCTGTTGTTCTACTCAGCTTGTACTTGGTTATTGTATTTAGACTTCTGTTGTACTCTATCTCTTCTGTTGTATCTTATGTAACCTTGTTATATTTATATAGTAGCTTCATGAACTACTATTTCTTTTACTTCCGCTGCATTATTTTACTCTGTGTCTGTGATCTATGATTATATTTATTTACTGTATATTCTGAGATTTGCCAAATTTTATTTACAACGCGGTATTTTGAGCAATTCAACTCCGGCATGAGTGTCTACCTATACACTTATAATGGATGTGAATGGTTGAAAATATCGGGTCGTTACAGTTGGTATCAGAGCTTTGGCTTTGAGGCAAAACTTAGAATGTATGGTAAATTTATTTACAGAATCACTTTCGTTCGAGTTTGAATCTCTTCCTTTGATTCGTTTTCCTTTGAATTTTGGAACGTTCCCTGCGGTTCCGAAATTCATTCGTGTCCCTCACTATTCATCATCTTTTGATTCTGGAGTATCCCATGACTCCACTTCCAATGATCTTTATAGTGAATTGGCGGTCTCGCCAATATTCTAATTTTCTTGTAAAAGGGTGAAAATTCTTTATAATCAGCATCGATTCACCAGAGATTTATATTTATCCTTGGTTTAGATGCTAATATCTTTTATTATTCCAAACTCTATCTCTTGAGATTGAAGGTAGATTTACCCCAGAAAATCCACATTTGATCTTATCCATTGAGTCACGGTTGACCCGGTTAAGGTTGTCCGCGATTTATCTAAGCTTACCCATCTCTCTACTCTGTTTAACCATCTTGCCTTTTGTTTCTAAACTGTCTCCAAACATTTTGAATCGTACTTGAAAATCTATGTTTTGTTTTATATGTTGTGTTGTTTGGGTTGTCGATGTTGATTTAGGTTTTCGATCGATTCGTCTGATCAACGCTATCGATAGGATTTCTAAAACACTTTGACAGAACAAACTGACACAATATTATTTTAAAATTTGGTTAATGAAATAAATTTGGATATATAATTTTATGGAACTTAATAAATTGATTTAAATTGATAATTTGAAATGATAATACTTGATTTATCATTTATTGTTCTACAAATGAATTTATAAATAGTTGTTTATAAATTTATTTGGGAACTGAAATGAATTTAAAAACAAGAAATTTAAAGAATTTAATTTCCAATGGTTTCAAACCTTGTGTTTAAATTTTTTAAAAGGATATTATTTAAAGTATTTTGAATAAAAATTTGTCTCTAAAGGATTTTAAAGTTTAAAAATTAAGTGCTCTTCTCTTTGTCGCTGGAAAATAATTTCGGTGATGACTGCAGCATCATCGACGTTCATTTTCGAGTTTCGAAGTGAAGAGACTGTTCTGTAGTCTTGCTACAGCTTTGTTTTGGAAAATCTAATTGATTTGAATTTCTAAATATGACTGGATTATAATATATATAGATATATGATTTAAATTTGATTTGACATATTATATACATATATTTATTTATCTCTTAGTGGTTTGAAGGGAATCGGAAATTTAATTCTTACATTTTATCTTAAAGAATAATTTCAGTTATAAGAAGAAAATAAAAATTTGAATAAATGATTCAAACTTGAGATAATTGAATTGGAAAGTTTTACTTGTATAACACACAATTTAATTCCAATATAACTTACCTAAATTACACAGAAGTTGAATATGAAATTGGATAATATACAATATAGAAAGGATTTTTATAAATAAAATTTGAGTGGTTATAATAAATGTTATACACTTAAATTTTAGTTATAAAAGATTAACAGAGGTAAATATTGAAAAAGGAATCTAAAGAGATTTTATTTAAATAACTTAATAATCAAATTGATTTAATATGGAACCTTAAGTCTAACCTAGAAATTTTAATAAAGGTTATTTCCTGAAATGAATATGTTGTATAATAAATAATGTATCTTTGAATAGATAAAATAAAATACATTTGAATTAGACATTTTGTAATAAAGTTATTTAACTTGAATTCATAGTTTAATTGATGTCTAAATGAATAAATGTGTAAAGGAATTTGATTGTTATATTTGCTATATAAATATTTTATTTATGAAATAGATATGTCTTGAAAAATGAGTAATTATGATTTAAAGAGTTAAAATGTATTTTAACATCACTAAAATTTGATAATTGAGAATTTGGTTTCCAAATGGAATAATAAGTGTAACTTATTAAAGGAATATCTATTTATGAAATGGGTATTTTAAATAAAGAGTTAGGCTATGTGTTAAATTAAGAGTTAAGTAAAATAGTGAAATTTTGACTTCATAAACGAAGTATAGTTTAATTTAGATATTCTATTTATAAAAGTTTGTTTAATTTATTCAATAACTTATAAATTCTATAACTTGTCTATACAAGGTCCAAATCGAATGCGGTCAGTTGCGTTGGATTCATAATGACGAGAACTATGTTATAGAATTAGATTGGTGGGAATTGGAGCTAATTGGAATTTTGCGCTAAAATCGAATGCTAGTTGGAACCAGAACGCTTCGGCGTTTGGGTGAGTTTAACTCACCCTTTTGGTTAACCAATAATGTTTTATAGTAGATAAAAATTGTTGATTGTTTGCTTGGATGCTTTATTGGTTGATTGTTTGGTTTTGATGAATTACCGCTTTTAAAGCGGTTAATATATGAAATCAATTGCAGGGACTTAACCGACCTATAGGAAATTTGTAGAGGGATCCAATGGGATTCATCGCCCTTGTTGATTTATTTTCCATAATATTCTTATTATATGAATTATGAAATATCAAACCTAATTGTCTGACTGTGATAACCCGGATTTTGGAACATCTGTTAATTGATAATTAACTGGGTTAATTAATAGAAATACTGTTTTTTTTATTTGGATTAATAAATGAAATTATGATAATTAGAATATATCTGAATATGTATATAGATGAATTTGAACTAAAATAAATATTGACTTATAAATATTCATTTGATAATATTTGTTTAATGATCTCCTTTTATAAATATTTATTTGACAAAATTTATCTTTTCAAAACTAATATAATATATATATAGAATCAACTTTAAACAGATTTTTGAAAATTCTATACATATATATGTGTAAGATTGGTTTGTAAATATGTAAGGTGAGATTTAATTAAAGATTTAAAAATACCTTTTCTTTTATATACTAGGAAATAGATATAGTTAGTATATTTGTAAATAAATATAAAGCTTTGATATGTGTATATCTTTTAAAAAAAAAACTATAAGTATAAAATTTAAAGTATACAAGACATATGTAAATATAAAATAAATAATCTATATAAATAAATAAAAATTAAGTAAGGATTTAGACATAATTTAAAAATAATTTTGAGGCAAGGATATAAACATAAAATTCATAATTTAACATTTGTAGCTAAAATAACATGCAATATAACAAGTGGCAAATTGTTTTCTTTAAATTAAAATATATTAAAATGTTGAGAGAATAGGCTGTGTTCGGTTCAAACATTTTCAGATTTCATTTCTCAATCTCTTCTTCTAAAAAAAAATAAATAAAAAGATCTCAGCCTGTACAAAATCAACAACCTCTGTTCGAATTTTGAAACCTGGAAGCCTGAAAGCAAGCAGATCGATAAACAAACTAGTATATGGATTCAATTCAACTAGATCAAGTAAATTCATCTCAGTAACTAAGCATTTCAACAACTTCCAAAAGTCTGCATTTTTCCTTTTATGTGGAAGCATGTAGCTGTAAATCAAGAAAAGCATTTGCAGTAAAATCAAGATCAAGGACGAATCTTAGATCTAAAGCAAATCAAGGAAGCAACTTCATTTCAGCAAAATCAACTCAACTTAAATAAAGAAGATCAAACAAATCTGGAAACTTTTAATCTGGGAAACAAATTGCTCCTCTGTTTGTGGAATAACAGGTGAGTAAACTAACTCTAATTTGATTTATAACTTGAAGTAAAGCTATGAGAAATGGTTGAATGAATGTAAATATGTTTGCATGTATACAAATATATGTATATATCTGTGCATGTCTGGGAGACAGGAAAATAAATCTCTGTTCTAGTTTACAGGTTTTGAAGCTGGTTTCACATAAAATGGACCATTTAAAATAAGTTGAATACTTAGATATTGTTACTTTGATGTAATGCTCGGGTCAGACCGAGTATTACAAATTTTCAGGTAAGGACGTTCTGGAGCTCAGGAGGCAAGTTGGATGGCAGAAACGTATGGAGTGATATCCGTTGTGTATATTATTGATTATCTGAGACATGTTTTCGAATTGTCCTGTATTGTGTAATAGTGTAACTCTGATATGAATGTATAAGTGTATTGATACAGTTCTTTTTGTAAAACTGTTATTTATGTGATATTATATTTTAATCCGCTGCGAATGTGAGAATTTGTGATTCTGTGTTTCTATTTCCTTCTTCTTCTTCTATCTCTTTCTTTTTCTTTTCCTAACTATCTAGGATTTTCGGAGTCGAAAATTCCGGGTCGTTACAGTTTTCATTATTAAACACAACTACCATTTATAAATGTAACGACCCGGAATTTTCGATTCCGAAAATCCCGAATTGTTAAGGAAAAGAAAAAGAAAGAGATAGAAGAAGAAGAAGAAAACAGAAACATCAACACACAGAAACCTCACATTCGCAGCGGATCAAAATATAATATCACATAAATAACAGTTTTTAAAAAAAAACTGTATCCATACACTTATACATTTATATATCAGAGTTACACTATTACACAACACAGGACAATTCGAAAACATGTCTCAGATAATCAACAATAATATACAACGGATATCACTCCATACGTTCCTGCCATCTAGCTTGCCTCCTGAGCTCCAGCACGTCCTTACCTGAAATCTGTAATACTCGGTATGACCCGAGCATTACATCAAATGGATTAAAGTTGAATAAGTTTAAAAATCAAATGGAATTTGATTTGAATTTGGAAAGGAATTAAGGTTAATTCAACTTGAATTGGGATTAAATCAATTTCAATGGAAATTGAAGTATTGTTTAAATGGAAGTGGAATTTAAATTGAATTGATGGGAAATTAATTGGAAATGGAGATTGGGAAATTAAACAGTTTGGCTCTGGATTATTTTCAAAATAAATTATTTTAATACAAATATATTTTTCCAAACTATCTTATACTTATTTTACAGATTTCAGGTAAGGACGTTCTGGAGCTCAGGAGACGAGTTGGATGGCAGGAACGTATGGAGTATATTCCGCTGTGATATTATAGTTGTCTGAGACATGTTAATTCTAACTGTCTAGTACATTTGTGAATGTTGTAACTCTGATGTATTAAATGTAATTAACAAATACAGTTTTCTTTGTATAACTGATATTATTATTTGTTATTATATTTAATCCGCTGCGAATGTGAGATGTTGTGTTTTCTGTTCTTCTTTCTTCTTTCTGTTCTTTCTTCTATCTCTTTTCTTTTTCTTCTAACTATCTGGAAATTTCGGGATCGAAATTTCCGGGTCGTTACATGTGTAACGACCCGGAAATTTCGAACCCGAAATTTCCAAATAGTTAGAAGAAAAAGAAAGAGATAGAAGAAGAAAATAGAAACAAGACACAGAAACCTCACATTCGCAGCGGATAAAATATAATATCACATAATAATATCAGTTATACAAAGAAAACTATATCAATACACTTATATTTATACATCAGAGTTACACCCATTACAATACACTGGACAGTTTAAAACAACATGTCCAAGCCAACTATACTATACACAGCGGTAAATACTCCATACGTTTCAGCCATCCAGCTCGCCACCTGAGCTTCAGAACGTCTTAACCTGAAAATCTGTAATACTTGGTCTGACCCGAGCATTACAACAAAGTAACACCCAGGTCAGGCTGGAAACCAGCGTGAGTAAACTCATCTAACATGAAATTTCAATCCATAGAACTTATTTAAACCCGGGGTAACTCGTACTTTACCACAAGTAAACAACTTATATAGTCATTACTTATTTCACAAAACAATATCTAAGTTTCCAACTTATTTTAAATAGTCCATATTATTCCAAACCTGCCTATTGATTTCATATATCAAATCTATAAAGAATTATTGTAGATTACAAATCGAAGTGGTTTCGGGTATTTACTGATACCCGACCCCGGTCTCTTCGAATCAAATGTCATCATAACCCAAGTTATCCAAGTGAAATACAATTCAAACTTAAATACAGGATGTCACTGTTTTAACCCAAACGTATTATATCACATAACACTTTATATCAGAAATATCAATCAATTCAATGTATTTAATCATTAATCAATCATTCATAAGCAAGATTAATCACTTCCAAAAATTAATTCAATTTATCTCTAATTAAATTAATTACTAATCTTTAATCACTTAGATTATCCTTACTTAACATTAATTAATCACAAACCAATTGATTTATTATCTTTAATTATTCATATTAATTAAATAAATTTGATTATAATTAATTATCAGAGATATTAGTAAATACTTTGGAATTTAGAAATTTACAGTGAAATCAATATAAATCAGAAGAATCGAACATTTCAATTTCATGATCTGATTACATAATCAAATTCGTATTAAGAAATGATGATTTTAGATGAAGGTTTCACGATTTTTTAAGTTTGTTAATGTCAAGAATTTTTGAGTTGAACGAATAATGGTTTTTCGTTGATTGCCGATGATCGGCGAGGATTGGTGGGTCGGGGTTCATGTTGGAAGTAGCTCGTGGGTCGAGGATGGTAGAAAAAATAGTCAGCGATTTTCTGAATCGCCGTAGAGGTGGCACGATGTCGAACTAGGGTTCGATTGGCAGTTTTAGTCGATTGGGTTTAAGTGGCTGCTGCATCGTCGTGGGTAGATCGGAACCGGTTGGAGGTGGTGGAAATGAAGCATTGTCGATTGACGTGACTCTGGATGGAACGGCGAGGTGTCAGATGGACGGAGGTGATGGTGCTCGATGAGTTTTTGGATCGGGTTTGGGTTCGGTGATGCATCGTGTACTTGATTTCGATTCCAGTCGAAATCATTGGTGCTGAGTGGTCGAAATCGAGTGAGGAGGTCGAAGTCGTCTTGCTGGCGATGGCATCGGTGATCAGAACGTCGACGTTCGCTTGTGCACGTGTCCGTGTATCTGTGTGTCTGGGTTGGTTGCTGTAAGATTTGAGTAGAGAGAAGAATGATTTGTCTCGGGTATATACTCGAGGAAAATGGTAGTTCGACTCGAAGACGAGAGAGAGATGGGGGAAAACTCGGAGTTGGGCTCGTGAGTATATCGGGATGGACCTGAAGTAAATTTACCAGTTTTAAAATTTTAATAAAGCAAGTTTAAAAAAATATAAAAATAAACCTAGTTTGAATCATTTCTTAAAATCTTTCCCTTATATAATAAATGGTATTAAAAAGTAAAGTTAAGGAAGTTATAATTTGTTAAGTTTAAACTTTAAGTTATTTTAAACTTAATTTAAATTGTACTTAAGTGTTAATTAAAGGATAATTAATATAATTGAATTGAAGTTAATTAATTAAAGATTAATTAATTAAAGGATTAAGGTTAATTAATAATGTGATTAATTACTAGTTAAGGTAATTAATTAAAAGAGAGTAATTAATTAAGGAAGTAATTAAGGATCATTAATTTATATAATAAATAATTAAGGGTTCATTAATTAAGATAAATTAATGAATATGGTTAATTAAAGATTAATTATTTAATTATAGTAATTTAATGATAGTAATTAAAAGTAAATTATTGTGTATGGTTAAGGATAATTATTTGAATGTAATTAAAGATAATTAATCATAGGAGATTAATTAAGGAAGATCATTAAGAGATAATTTATATATTTGTAATTAATTAGGATTAAGGTAATCCAAGTAATTAAAGGATAATAATTAATTTAATTAAAGGTTAATTAAATTGATTAAGAGTTTATCAAACTTACTTATGGATGATTGATTGATATTAATACTGGATGATTTGGGTATGATATCTATGATATATGCTGTTTTGTGAGATGAATGTTTGATATGAATTATTTATTGTGATATTGTGATTTATCTATCTGTTTATATCATCCTGAATATAAGTTTAAATGTTTAAACCCTTAAACAACTTGGACATTTAAAATGATGACATTTGAATTCGAAGAGACCGGGGTCGGGTATTAGTAAATACCCGAAACCACTTCGATTTGAAATCTTCCATAATTCTTTATAGATTGATATGTGAAATCAATAGGCCGGTTTGGGATAATATGGACCATTTAAACTAAGTTGGATACTTAGATATTGTTTTGTGAAAATAAGTATTGACTATATAAGTTGGTTACTTATAGTAAAGTACGAGTTACCCCGGGTTTTAAATAAGTTCTATAAATTGGAATTTCTTGTTAGATGGGTTTACTCACGCTAGTTTCCAGCCTGACCCGGGTGTTACTTTGATGTAATGCTCGGGTCAGACCGAGTATTACAGATTTCCAGGTAAGGACGTTCTGGAGCTCAGGAGGCGAGCTGGATGGCAGGAACGTATGGAGTGTATTCCGCTGTGATATATTATAGTTGTCTGAGACATGTTAATTCTAACTGTCTAGTATATTTGTGAATGTTGTAACTCTGATGTATAAAAATGTAATTAACAAATACAGGTTTTCTTTGTATAAATGCTATTATTTGTTATTATATTTAATCCGCTGCGAATGTGAGATGTTGTGTTTTCTGTTCTTCTTTCTTCTTTCTGTTTCTTTCCTCTATCTCTTTTCTTTTTCTCCTAACTATCTGGAATTTTCGGGTTCGAAAATTTCCGGGTCGTTACACTTGGTATCAGAGCGAAGGTTAAGCGAGAACCTTGGCTCTGTTGGGATTACTCGTTAAGGATAGGGTCAATGGTACCCTAGAACGAGTTGAGTGTATATATATATATATATGAGAGCGTAATTGTTATTTTCTTATATAAGAATATATTTTGATATATAAAATGATATTTCTTTCTATTAAAGATTAAGGTAATTGGTTGTTAAAATATTGGAATTAAATTAAGTGGTAATAGAAATAAAGCCAAATTAAAATTGAATGAAGATAAGTTTGAAATGAATTCAAACTAAAATTAAAATCTTGAATTTGTAGAAATGTTATCAAGAATAAAGGTAATAATGAATTGGTTTCTAGATATGATAATCTTGGTTATTATCATAAATGGTAATTGTGTTTAATAATGAATGTTGTTAATGATTTAGCAAAATGAAATGTTTAGGGAAGTAAACATTTAAGTGAGTATAACTTATAAATTGGAATTGAAGAGAATTTAAAATTGTGAAATTTTAAATCTAAATCCAGAAAACTTGAAATTGTTTTAAAGAAGTTGTTTTGAATTAAAACCAAAGGTGGTTTAAAAATTTAAAGTATAACTTGGTGTGTAAAGAAAATGTATATATGAGGAATATATATAATACCAATGATGATTTGAAATAAACACTTAGTGTTGAGTTTTAAATTGGAATGTGATGTAAAACCCAAAGTAAAGTAAGTTTTTAAACTTAAAAGGGGAAAGACTATTAATCTGAAGTTTAAAATTTGAATGGGAATTCAAATTGTGAAAAGTTGACCGGATTAAGTAAATTTAACTTGGAGGAAGTTAAATAAGTTTGAATAAATAACTTGAATTGGAAATTTCAAGATGAAATTTAAATTTAACTTGGGTAGTTAAATGGTTAATTTAAATGGAAGTTATGAGTGATCTCAAAATGGGTTTGAGATCTGAAAATTGAAAATGGATAATAAATTAGAATCTGAAGATTAAATTGTTTTTGAATTCTTATTTGAACTTTGTAATAAGTTAAGTAAAGATAATTTTAAAATGGAATTTTGAAATTTGAATTCAGAATTAAAAGGTTTAAAGATTTAATTTGTTAAAATAAAAAAATAAAGGTTGAATTAATTTAAAAGTGAAGGAATTTAAGGAATTAAATCAATATTTAAAAATTTTAACTCGAATTTATATAATTCGAGATAGTTTAAAATTGAGATTTAAATTGAATTAGTTCAAACTGAATTTGATTTGAATAAATGGGAATTGTGATTTAAGATGAATAAGTTTAAAATTCAAATGGAAAATTTGAATTGAATTAATTTAAAATAAAAATTGAAGATTGAATGAGTTCAAAAATTCAAATGGGAATTGGGATTAATTCATATAGAAATTGAAATGATTTGAAATTTAAGTGGATTCAATTTGAAATTAGTTTGAATAATTTGAAATTGTAATTAAAATGAATATGTTTAAAATCAAATGGAATTTGATTTGAAATTTGGAAAGGAATTAAGATTAATTCAACTTGAATTGGGATTGAATAAAATTCAATGGAAATTGAAGTATTGAGTCAATTTAAATGGAAGTGGAAATTTAAATTGAATTAATGGGAAATTAATTGGAAATGGAGATTGGGAAATTAAACAGTTTGGCTCTGGATTATTTTCAAATTATTTTAATACAAATATATTTTTCCAAACTATTTACTATACAATCTTTCTTTTTAAACCCCAAACTATCTTATACTTGTTTTACAATTATTTTTGGAACTATTTAACAACTTTTCAACTGTTTTATAAACTAATTACTGATTTTAACTACTTTATAACTAATTACTATTTTACAACTATTTTACAATTATTTAACTATTCTACAGATATTTTACAAACTAATAACTATTTTTCAACTACTTATCTATTTTAAAACTTTTCAAGCTATTTTTAAATTTAAATTGGTCAGATTTCAAACTGTTTGTAATTGAAGTAATAACTCAATTGGTAATGGAAGCAATTGAGAATAAGAGAATAGAATTAAAGGAAATGTGGATAGAAAGGAGAAATTGATTTAGCTAATAATCAATAAAGATAAATACGAAGGATGTACGTATTTTATTCTATTCGCATAGTGATTTGATCCAGATTCGAACACAGAATTTCGAGATAATATTATCGATCCGAGTTAGGATTTTTCGCTCGATTTTCGACGGCGAACCTGGATATGGATTTTTGATTGGTTCTGGATATTCTCTATCATAGCTACGACTATGCAAGGAGAATGACGGATTCTGGTCAAGAAACCAGATCTGAGTCCGCACTAGGAAGTCGGGTGGACGATACTAGTTCGGAAGTGAAATTTTGTGATCGAGTGAGTGATCAAATTGATATAGCGTACGGATGATATGTGTACATCGTACGGGTTTGAATGAAATTGGTATTGAAAATTTGTGAATAAGGAATTTGAAATGGTTTTGAAATGAAAAGTATATTTGTGAAATAAAATGGAATTGGATATTTCTTTGGTTGAAATTTACTTTATGGAAGTAAGTAAATGGTAAATAACCTTATAAAGAAATCAAACTTGAATATTTGATTTGACAATAAATAAAGTTATATTTTGTAATATGGTAAACTTCCCTTATTGAATCTAGCCAGAATAAAAAGGGTTTTGAAATATTTGAAGTATAAAAGAGGTTTTATACAAGTTTGAAATGATCCAAAGATTTTCAAAGTTATATATATCTATATCTATATATATATATATAAAGAATTTTATGAGAATGATTTTGGAAAAGGTTTTGGGAACCTATATAATTTGGAAAAGGCTTTTGATTTTTGGGAAATCAATTTTGGATTTTGGAAAACCTAGTTTGAGAATTATCGATTTTGGTAATCGATTTTGTGTAAAGGAGATTTTGATAAATCATAAAGGATATGATTTGAAGATACTATAAGTATATAGTATAAAGTGTTTTGAGAATAGCTCTGGGGAAAAAGGCGCTTCCTTGAAATGAACTTCTCAGGAGTACCACTGGGTGGTACTGCCTTGAGCCCCAAGGGGGGTTTCTAAAGTTGATCCTGTGAGGAGTCCGGACAAAACTAGTTCCTGAGGATTATTTGTGTAGCGAAAGTCGAGGGGCTGGTGCCAACAGAGGCATTTGAGTTATGCTGTGACAACAATTTAACTCGATGTCACTGCGATCTACTGCAGACCATAGCGAAAGTCATGTGTGCCGCTGAGAGCCAAATGTCTACGTTTGATTTTATATCGGTAGACTGTGACACTATGGTAACATAGCGAAAGTCGTGTGTGCCGCTGAGAGCCAACAGTCTGCGTTTGATTTTATATCGGTAGACTGCGACCTATGTGGGAGAAGTTTCATTTTGACAGCGAAATCGTGTGTGCCGCTGAGAGCCAACAGTTACATGGACTTTTGCTGCGACGGCAACGTAACCCTGGATGTAACTGCGATCTGTTGTGGGTTCCATGGTGTAATCAGTTACATGGACTTTTGCTGCGATGGCAACGTAACCCGTGATGTAACTGTGACCATGGATGGGGGTGATGATTTCCAGAGCATTCTCACCAAAGATATTTCCTATATTTTCAAAAACGTTTTCGATATTTTCAAATAAAGTATTTTCCAAATATTTTCACTGGGTGTTGAAAATGGGTCTGCTAAGTACTTATAGATTTTCAGTCTTACGCCTGATCAACGTATGACCGAATTTCTGTAAGAGCAAGGATGGACTGGTTGAAACATCGAGTTATAAAAGTATTTTTACAAAAAAAAACTATTTTGATAATATTATATAGATTTTTAAAAAAGTGTTTTAAAAAAA
Organism: Allium fistulosum; assembly: GCA_030737815.1. Classification (NCBI taxonomy): domain Eukaryota; kingdom Viridiplantae; phylum Streptophyta; class Magnoliopsida; order Asparagales; family Amaryllidaceae; genus Allium; species Allium fistulosum. Next base: position 452,602,931 of record CM060906.1, on the reverse strand, counting down.
AATGATCAAAGAAAATTTATCAGATTTTAAGTATTGAATAAATTTTGGTTTCGTTTCTTTTCGAGGACGAAAAGATTCTAAGGGGGGAGGAATGTGATAACCCGGATTTTGGAACATCTGTTAATTGATAATTAACTGGGTTAATTAATAGAAATACTGTTTTTTTTTATTTGGATTAATAAATGAAATTATGATAATTAGAATATATCTGAATATGTATATAGATGAATTTGAACTAAAATAAATATTGACTTATAAATATTCATTTGATAATATTTGTTTAATGATCTCCTTTTATAAATATTTATTTGACAAAATTTATCTTTTCAAAACTAATATAATATATATATAGAATCAACTTTAAACAGATTTTTGAAAATTCTATACATATATATGTGTAAGATTGGTTTGTAAATATGTAAGGTGAGATTTAATTAAAGATTTAAAAATACCTTTTCTTTTATATACTAGGAAATAGATATAGTTAGTATATTTGTAAATAAATATAAAGCTTTGATATGTGTATATCTTTTAAAAAAAAACTATAAGTATAAAATTTAAAGTATACAAGACATATGTAAATATAAAATAAATAATCTATATAAATAAATAAAAATTAAGTAAGGATTTAGACATAATTTATAAATAATTTAGAGGCAAGGATATAAACATAAAATTCATAATTTAACATTTGTAGCTAAAATAACATGCAATATAACAAGTGGCAAATTGTTTTCTTTAAATTAAAATATATTAATAATGTTGAGAGAATAGGCTGTGTTCGGTTCAAACATTTTCAGATTTCATTTCTCAATCTCTTCTTCTATAAAAAAAAAAAAAGATCTCAGCCTGTACAAAATCAACAACCTCTGTTCGAATTTTGAAACCTGGAAGCCTGAAAGCAAGCAGATCGATAAACAAACTAGTATATGGATTCAATTCAACTAGATCAAGTAAATTCATCTCAGTAACTAAGCATTTCAACAACTTCCAAAAGTCTGCATTTTTCCTTTTATGTGGAATCATGTAGCTGTAAATCAAGAAAAGCATTTGCAGTAAAATCAAGATCAAGGACGAATCTTAGATCTAAAGAAAATCAAGGAAGCAACTTCATTTCAGCAAAATCAACTCAACTTAAATAAAGAAGATCAAACAAATCTGGAAACTTTTAATCTGGGAAACAAATTGCTCCTCTGTTTGTGGAATAACAGGTGAGTAAATTAACTCTAATTTGATTTATAACTTGAAGTAAAGCTATGAGAAATGGTTGAATGAATGTAAATATGTTTGCATGTATACAAATATATGTATATATCTGTGCATGTCTGGGAGACAGGAAAATAAATCTCTGTTCTAGTTTACAGGTTTTGAATCAAGTTTAAAATTTCAAATTTCTCTCCCCATAGTCTCTTTAAGGATCTAATATCTAAATGAGATATATTAGTATCAACCAGGTTTGAATTTTATAATTTGTTTCAGGTAGAGATATTAGTAAATACTTTGGAATTTAGAAATTTACAGTGAAATCAATATAAATCAGAAGAATCGAACATTTCAATTTCATGATCTGATTACATAATCAAATTCGTATTAAGAAATGATGATTTTAGATGAAGGTTTCACGATTTTTTAAGTTTGTTAATGTCGAGAATTTTTGAGTTGAACGAATAATGGTTTTTCGTTGATTGCCGATGATCGGCGAGGATTGGTGGGTCGGGGTTCATGTTGGAAGTAGCTCGTGGGTCGAGGATGGTAGAAAAAATAGTCAGCGATTTTCTGAATCGCCGTAGAGGTGGCACGATGTCGAACTAGGGTTCGATTGGCAGTTTTAGTCGATTGGGTTTAAGTGGCTGCTGCATCGTCGTGGGTAGATCGGAACCGGTTGGAGGTGGTGGAAATGAAGCATTGTCGATTGACGTGACTCTGGATGGAACGGCGAGGTGTCAGATGGACGGAGGTGATGGTGCTCGATGAGTTTTTGGATCGGGTTTGGGTTCGGTGATGCATCGTGTACTTGATTTCGATTCCAGTCGAAATCATTGGTGCTGAGTGGTCGAAATCGAGTGAGGAGGTCGAAGTCGTCTTGCTGGCGATGGCATCGGTGATCAGAACGTCGACGTTCGCTTGTGCACGTGTCCGTGTATCTGTGTGTCTGGGTTGGTTGCTGTAAGATTTGAGTAGAGAGAAGAATGATTTGTCTCGGGTATATACTCGAGGAAAATGGTAGTTCGACTCGAAGACGAGAGAGAGAGATGGGGGAAAACTCGGAGTTGGGCTCGTGAGTATATCGGGATGGACCCGAAGTAAATTTACCAGTTTTAAAATTTTAATAAAGCAAGTTTAAAAAAATATAAAAATAAACCTAGTTTGAATCATTTCTTAAAATCTTTCCCTTATATAATAAATGGTATTAAAAAGTAAAGTTAAGGAAGTTATAATTTGTTAAGTTTAAACTTTAAGTTATTTTAAACTTAATTTAAATTGTACTTAAGTGTTAATTAAAGGATAATTAATATAATTGAATTGAAGTTAATTAATTAAAGATTAATTAATTAAAGGATTAAGGTTAATTAATAATGTGATTAATTACTAGTTAAGGTAATTAATTAAAAGAGAGTAATTAATTAAGGAAGTAATTAAGGATCATTAATTTATATAATAAATAATTAAGGGTTCATTAATTAAGATAAATTAATGAATATGGTTAATTAAAGATTAATTATTTAATTATAGTAATTTAATGATAGTAATTAAAAGTAAATTATTGTGTATGGTTAAGGATAATTATTTGAATGTAATTAAAGATAATTAATCATAGGAGATTAATTAAGGAAGATCATTAAGAGATAATTTATATATTTGTAATTAATTAGGATTAAGGTAATCCAAGTAATTAAAGGATAATAATTAATTTAATTAAAGGTTAATTAAATTGATTAAGAGTTTATCAAACTTACTTATGGATGATTGATTGATATTAATACTGGATGATTTGGGTATGATATCTATGATATATGCTGTTTTGTGAGATGAATGTTTGATATGAATTATTTATTGTGATATTGTGATTTATCTATCTGTTTATATCATCCTGAATATAAGTTTAAATGTTTAAACCCTTAAACAACTTGGACATTTAAAATGATGACATTTGAATTCGAAGAGACCGGGGTCGGGTATTAGTAAATACCCGAAACCACTTCGATTTGAAATCTTCCATAATTCTTTATAGATTGATATGTGAAATCAATAGGCCGGTTTGGGATAATATGGACCATTTAAACTAAGTTGGATACTTAGATATTGTTTTGTGAAAATAAGTATTGACTATATAAGTTGGTTACTTATAGTAAAGTACGAGTTACCCCGGGTTTTAAATAAGTTCTATAAATTGGAATTTCTTGTTAGATGGGTTTACTCACGCTGGTTTCCAGCCTGACCCGGGTGTTACTTTGATGTAATGCTCGGGTCAGACCGAGTATTACAGATTTCCAGGTAAGGACGTTCTGGAGCTCAGGAGGCGAGCTGGATGGCAGGAACGTATGGAGTGTATTCCGCTGTGATATATTATAGTTGTCTGAGACATGTTAATTCTAACTGTCTAGTATATTTGTGAATGTTGTAACTCTGATGTATAAAAATGTAATTAACAAATACAGGTTTTCTTTGTATAAATGCTATTATTTGTTATTATATTTAATCCGCTGCGAATGTGAGATGTTGTGTTTTCTGTTCTTCTTTCTTCTTTCTATTTCTTTCCTCTATCTCTTTTCTTTTTCTCCTAACTATCTGGAATTTTCGGGTTCGAAAATTTCCGGGTCGTTACACTGACCCTATGAGATATGATATTTTTATATGTTGAAAATTTAACCTCTGTAGTGATAAAATATCGATATCAACATTTGTTAAGCAATGTGGTGGCTATTGGCTTCAGTTGAGTATTCTGAAATACTACTAATCTCCAGTTTTGGTTTGAAAAGGGTTTTTGATTTGGAGAATGATTTTAAATCTAACCTTTGAGTTTTCTGGAATATTTTTATTAAGCAAAGATTTGAACTTCTCTATTTTACCCAAACTTTTTTTATTTGTCTTTTCTAAATCATTTAGAAATGTTTTAAAGTTATTTAAGTATTATTTAATAAGGATTTTAAGTGGTTTGACTATTGTTTAACAGTAATTTAAAAGTTGTTTATTTATATCTAATATTGTTATAAAGTTATTTATCAATATTTTACATTGTGAAAAGTAATTAATATTGTTTGAAGTTAATAATTATTTATTAACAATGTTTTGGAATCTATAACAGTTATTTATTAATAACGTTTCGGAATTTATAATTATTATTGATAAAAATGTTTTGAAGGTAATTATTATTTATATAATAATGTTTGAAGATTGATTATTATTGGTTCATTAATAAGGTTTGGAATTATTAACTATTATATTTATAATGTTTTGAAGTTAATAATTATTATTTGTTAGTAATGTTTTGTTGTTAATAATGTTTAGTATATAATAATGTTTTGAAGTTGATAATAATTATTTATTTATAATTTTTTGAAGTTATTAATTATTATATTAATAATGTTTTGGAGTTAGTAAATTATTTTATTAATGATGTTGAAAAGTTAATTTATTATTTATTTAGGGCGTTTAAAACAAATTAATTTACCAAATTAATTTTATTTATAAATAATAAATTGATTTATAAAAGGAATCTTATTTAATAAAAGAGATTTATTAAAGAGTTTATAAATGAAAATGGGGGTTTTAGTTTATAATAATTTTCAAAAAGGCTTTATAAAGAATCTTTATAAAAGACTTTTATAAAAGAATAAAGTTTTATAAATGGGTTTATAGATTTATAAAAGAAGTTTTGTAAATAGTTTCATGGATTTATAAAAGAGCTTTATAAATGATTTTAGAAATTTATAAAAAGAGTTTTATAAATAGTTTTAGAAGTTAATAGAAAGAGTTTTATGTATTATTTTTTAGATTTATAAATGAGTTTTTTAAATTGTTTTGGAAATGTATAAAAGAGTTCTATAAATTGTTTTGGAGATTTATAAAAGGAGTTCTATAAATGAATTTAGAGTTGTACAAAAATATTTTCTAAGTAATGAAAGTGTAGTGTTTTTATGAATATACTTATATGTTGAGATAAGTATATGGATATTTATCCAAGTACTGAAAGGAGTATTAAGGGTTTGTGAATATATCTTTGTGAAAGTATTTTGATACAAGTATTTACAAAGAGATTTTAATTCATTAAAGGACCTATTAAAGAGGTTAGTGGCTTCTTATATGCTTAACCAATGTTGGTTTCCCTATGGAAATAAATCCCCGATTTGATTTATGATTGTTTGTTTATTTGATAGTTAAATAACTGACTATCAAACTTGGCCAGTTTTAAATTATCGTTGTCGGTTCGGAAAGACCGAGATCAAACATATTATCCGAAAACCACTTCGAACCAGCATAAGCGTTTGAATGGTAAACATCTTGAAGATGATCGAAGATGGAGTCCTTTGAAGTGCAAGGGCTACTTGCTACTAATCCCGAGGGTGATTCCAAAATGGATGTAGTAGAAGTAGTGTCTTCGATTTTGTTTAGACCTAGAACGAGCTTGTATGGATGAATGCTAGCATTGCAATTCTGCCAGGAGGGCAGTGTTAGCATTCCAAATGGAATTGCCATACAAAAGGTAATTGTAGCCTCAAGCCTTACACCCCAGAAATGGCTAAAACAAGGTAGATGCAACAGGGCTATGTGGGTCACTTCCATTAGGGTGTGTCATCACCTTTCTAGATCATCATATTATGGATTTGGTTGTGCATGGGGGCTCTCGATTAAGCTTGGGAAGCAATCGGGGTGATTTTATATTCGGTACTATCCAAGTTCAAGGGTAGGCCTGTTCTGTGTTGGCAGGGGTGGACTAAGTTCAGGGTCTGACTCCAAGTATATTTTATCTAGAGGTGTACTGTACGGAAGGTAGTCCATTACCTTGCTATTGTTGGAATCCATTCTGCAATAAGCGCCGTGCGGACATGATTGTAAACCTATTATGCTGGAATTTAATAATGTGATAATTTTGGCTATGGTTAATATGTATTTGTATCCTAGACATTATTATAATATCAATGGATTTTCTATAGAAATGTTTTGGTTATTGTAAGGTAAAAACCCGTTCGTGTTTACGTGCGGAGTGGTCTTACGAGATACCTTTATTTTCAAAATATTTTTATAACATTAAATTTCAATTGAGGTATGTTTCTTACGCTGGTTTACCAGACCGATACGAGTGTTATTTTTCTTATAATGCACAGGTCAGACCGAGCATATTTACAGATTCAGTTTGGATACTTGGAGCTTCAGGAGACGAGCTAGATGCCTCCAAGTCGTATTCATGTATATTCTATTTTCCGCTGCATTGGTTGTTTATATTTATCAGCAACTATGAGGACATGGTGTTTTAACCGTCCAGGCTGTTGATTGATTAGTTGACTCTGATTGATATATGTATTATAAAGTTCAGTTTTTCTTATGTAAAGATCATTGTTGTATTATAGATTTCTTGTCATGTTGTGAGATTCTATTCTGTCTTTTCTTTCTTTTTCCCCAAACAATCTGTCTTTCTGGCACTCGGATGCTCGGCACGTGAATACCGTGGATGTATTAGGGTCGACTTCTAAAGGTCGAAAAGGTGGGCCGTTACAACGTGGTATCACAGCTTAGGCTAGGTGAACACCTAGGCTTTAGTGGGGTTAACTCATTTGAGATAGGGTAAGTGAGACCCTAGGCTGAGTTTGAGTGTGTATATATATGAGCGCGTATTTGTTAGTGATATAATTTTTTTTATATTGTGTTGATGTAACGACCGGGTGATTTTCGACCCCCTAAAATTGACATTGAGACGTTCACTGTATAGGGTGCCGATGTTCGACGACGGAAAATCTATCGGTTAGAAATCTGTTGAGCGAATTTATAATAAAAATTTAACCGTAAGCCCACGACATAGAAAAGTTAGTACGTGGCGAGTACGGGTCGATCCGTAGGGAATTGTTGATTTAAATTTTCTATTCAATCAAATTATACCAAAGTCAAGAGGGAATTAAACTAGAAAATGTGAAAATTAACTAAAAGAAAGTGATAAAAATATGAGAGTGTAAAGACAATTTAGAGGTAATTTCCACTCTCTAGATCACATAAATCAACAAAATAAAGTTATGATCTCTCTTTTCTTGTCATTAGTGTAATTATCATAAGTATGGCATATTTATGCTATTAATTAGCCAACGTAAGCCATCAAACTTAAACACAACCTCTAAACCACTATTCAAGTCTCATGAAAGATGACAACAAGTTGAAAATGAAATCTATTTTAAGCATGGCCTATTAACTATTAATTAGAAATATAGGCCATCAAATTTTAATTTCAGCATTCACTTCATTACCATAATCATATGTAAATGAAGATGCAATTATTATTTGTGATTGTTTAAGCATAGCCTATTTGTTATAAATAACATAGACTATCAAATTCAAAGCTAAACATCATTAAACCACTTTAAATGTTTCCATTAAGCACAAAATAGGAACATAAATGATTAAAATGTTGAAGCTACATGATTAGAGAGCTTCATTACCCCTAAATTGAAGGGGTTTAGCTTCTCATATTTGTTATCAAATCAACAAATATAGCTTGCAACATGAAACAAAAAGAAGAGGAAAATGAAAGCTAATGGAAATAGAGAACTAATTAAAAGAAAATGAAAGCTATTCTACTTGCATGAATGTAAATCTACACTACTAACATGAAAGGAAATAAACAAGTAAAAGGAAAGAGCATGTATTAAATTGCATAAAAAAGAAAGAAAATTACATAAAATAAAAATGGCTAAGTAGCCATAAAGAGAAAGAGTGCTTTCTTTTATTTGATATCCTACTCTAAACTAAAGACAAGAAGAGAATAAGAGAGGAGAGTTACATGAAGCATAAGGGGTATCTATACAAGCTTGAAACCCTAATCCACTTTTTTGGGAACTACCCAAAATACCCTCTTCGGAAGTGTGGTGGTCAAGTTATTATTAACTTCAAATAATCATCCATTAAGTGTGCATGAAGATTTAATGGCCTTTTAACATGTGCATTAGCTCCTAAGTGTACATTAAGGTAGGTGGGTGAGTGGGGTCCTCCATGATCCATGAAATGAATTATTTCCATCTCCATTCCTTTGTATTCACTCTTGTGCATGCATATATCTTCATGAAGCCAGCTGTAATTGAATTTAAATTCCTACAAAATAACATAGAAATTTTCAATTAAATTTTAGAAAATTAATATATGCACAAAAATGACCATTTTGCCCTTGGATGAAGATGAAGATGAATATGCGACGATTTGAAATAATTTGAATTTTGGTTTAAACAAGTTAAAATACCCAATATGATCATTGATTTAATTTAAATAGATTAAATATGGTGGTAAAAATATGCACATTTACGTGCACATCAAATACCCCTACACTTATCTTTTTATTTGTCCTCGAATAAAGAAAAACTAAGATAAATCCGTTTTCGTAGGGAGCACGATTGCATTGAGCATATGCAACAAGTCGTTAAACCTCTGGGTGTCCCCAGTAGGACGAGTGTTGTCTCGTGAGGGTTTTCAGTGGATACTACCCACAAAATCCAAATGCAGGATGAAAATATTTACAAAATGCAAGATTTATTTACAAAGAGATGAATGCGAGTTTTTGAAAATATTTACAAATGAAAGATTTACTTTTAAATAGACACAAATAAGTTAAATATAAGTTTTGGTCATTATCTTGAAAATTTAAGTCATTCACTCGTCAAAATTTCCAACAAAAATTAAGTTATCATAAAAAATAGACAATAGTTTAACTCGTTATTTCAGTTGATAACAAAGTGTAACCATGAAATAGATCCTCAATTGATTATCAAAATTTATCAAAGTGGCATTTTCATTTCTTTTCAATAACAAGTCAAATCAAATAAGTTAAAATAGTGCTTGGATTTCATTTACTTACTCTCTCTTATTTGAATTTTTTTTGATATTCACAATATTTACATATGCCTAACTTAGATAAACTAAGGCCAGATATATTACCCATGCACTGCCTTTCGGACTTACGTAAGGGGAATATAGAGCATGGCGAGTGAACACACGATTGTGAACACCCATCGACTGTAGGCATTATTAATAAAAGAATATATATATATATATATATATATATATATATATATATATGTATACACCTAACTCAGATAAACTGAGACCAGATATACCGATCATGCACTGCCTTTCGGGCTTATGTGAGAAGGGTACAAAGCATGACGAGTGAACACACAAGTGTGAACACTTGACTCTAGGTGTTATTAAGAAAAATATATGTACAATAATTTTTTTGTTTTTTTTGTTTTTGTTTTTTAGAAGAGAGAGTTTTGCACTATCATCTTAGCACCATTTAACTTAGAAAACAAAAAAATGTTAGATCTTTACTTTAAATCAACCACTTTTTAAAACAAAGATTTTCAATTAGGATGTATTTCATAATTAACACGTATGAATCTTCCTATATATTAGATAAACCATTGTTATTTGCAATCAAACTCCATTTTTATTTTTGTTAAGGCAAATAAATTTTCAAAAATTTCAATTTAATAAACCAAAACCATATATTTATCCTATATTGTTTCTTTAAAAATAAATAAAAAATGCTTAAAAAAAATTTGAGATTTTTTTTGTTTTTTTTCTAAGTTTTGGAAAGAAAATGTAAAAATAAACCATGAAAAATAAAAAAATACCATGAAAAATAAAAAATGAAGATGAGACTCCCTCCACACTTGATTTTAATCGTGTCCCCACAGTCAACCCAAGTGGAAGGAGAAGAATAAAACAAAAATAAAAAGATGACCTATATTTACATGAAAATGAGCGATATTTACACAAGATCAGAAAGTATATAATCAAAAAGTAAATGAAACGGTCTTCCAAAGACCGATTCATTTGTCTCATCAAATATGCGAGACACAACTTAAGCTTGAAAAACCAAACCGTAAAAGATTTCAAAATTGAATGTTGATTTGGAAAAACAAATGTCGTTTTATTAAAAATCGTACGAGTTGTTTTATTTTCAATGATTTTTAGGGTCGATAAAACAATTAATTGAAATTCAAGTTCATTTTCATCACATTGAAATTCAAGCTCATCATTGACGAATTCTTCAAAGTTATTGATTTCAAAATAAAATGATGATTTAACTCTTCCCCTTCGGAATTTAACAACTCATTTTCGTAAAGTCCAAAAAATTCATGTTCATTAAATTCGTCTTCCTTTGTTGGATTATCAACAACTTCATTGCGTATATCATTTTCAAAATCCAAAGTTTTTATATTTAATTTTTCGAAATCGGAAAAAGGAAGATCGAAATTTAACTCGAGTTTTTGACCCTTAAAAGAATTGAATTCCAAGTCAATTACCGTGTTTTCAACAACTTCATTAAGATCATCATTTTCTGTTTCAAAAGTTGTTGTTTGAAAATCATCAATTATGGTAAAATATGGATTATTATTTGACTCATCACACGTTGGGATTTGATTTTGTTGTTCATGTAATTTTTTGTATGTTTCAATCAACAAATCCATGTGATCATCGTAAATTTCGTTCATTTGTTCAACAAAATCCAACTTATAATTATTGACTTGAGAATTTTCGATTTGGATGTGTTGAGAACAATTTTTTTTACTCGCATCGTAGTCGAGATTATTCCCATTGCCAAAATTATTTGAAAAGTGGTTCACATTTCCATTTTGAAATTGGTTTTGGAGTTCAAAGTTATATTGGCATGAGTTATAATCGAAATGATTTGAATTTTGAATTGAATTCAAATTTTGAAATCCTTGACTTGAGTTATTACACAAATATGAATTACACAAATCATTTATACTTTGATTTTGTTGTGTAGAGAGTTCAAGTAAAGAGGAAATGTTATTTTCAAGAGTCGAGGGTTGGTCATTATTTTGAAAATTTTGTTGTTCAAAATTCGAATCATTTAAACAATAGTTGTTGTTGAAATATCCATAAGAATTTGGTGTGAAATTATATGGATTATATTGATTTTCACAACTATCGTAGAATTCATATGAATATGGAAATTCGGACATTTTCAAGAAAGTTTTTGGTTTTTTTTATAAAGAAAAATATATTTACAAGTAGAATTTATTTTTCAAAATGGAAAATTGTTTTCTTTTTGGCTTTTTTGAAAAGATTATGTATATTTTTGGATTTTTTTTGTTTTTAAAAAACACTAACTTAAAATTGTTTCTTTTTGGATTTTTGATTTTGATTTAAAAAATTTCAAAAGAAATCAACAAAGTTAAGAAATATTTACAATTTTTTTTAGTTTTGGATTTTTGAAAATTTTTTTGTTTTTTTTTTGAGTATGCATGAACTAATGCAACTAAATGAATGCAAGGGTTTAATTACAAATTTTCTATCCTAATTGCTCCTAACCCAAAATTGTATAATCACACTTTGTCTTAATCCAACAAGATAGTTCTCAGCCAGGTAACGGACAGGGGTTATCGGTGCACCACGAATCACCGTAGCAATGCAGTCGAAGGTTTAAGTACCTTCAGAGAAACAAACACTATAATATTTACGTATCACCATAATATTTATAAATGGTTATGCTCTGCCATAGCCTAGATACCAAGAATTAAATTGTTCAAAGAAGACAACTTATCAGTATACAATTAAGCGTTATCGATTTCTAACCGTTATCATTAATCAAAATCTAAGATGTAATGCAAAACTGAAAGTGAATGTGTATTAACAATGCAACTACGAATGGATTTTTTTTTTGTTTTTTTAAATGCAATCAATCAATAATGTAAAGCAAATAAAACAAATGATAAGGGTGTAAATTTTTTTTTATAAGCAAGCAATTTATTTTTGGCAGCAGTTCTTCTCCTTCTGAAATTCTGCTTTGGCAACCTGAAAATAAAAACAAGATATATATACAGTTTTTTTAATATCAAAGAAGTAACTAAAACAAATTGAAATCAAACAAAAGAAAATAAAATAAACAAAACAAATGAACAAGATATCTACAGTTGTTTTAAAAAGACAAATTAACACAAACCAAATTAAAACAAAACAAAACAAATTTTCAAAATTCAAATTTTTTTTGTTTAATATCAAAGCAAAACTAAAAACAAATCCAGCAACTTTTTTTTTGTTTAATAAGGATTGACTAAAAAAAAGTAAAATAAACAAATAAAAAACAAAGCCAATAAAATAAAAAAAACTATATTTAGAGCCTACACCCACAGACCCTAATACCCGGCCCACTTAAAAAAATTATTCGACATTAACTTTTCTGTGAACATATTGTAAACCACGCTCTACTTCATTTGAACAGAATATGAAAGAAAAACCAAATTCGCCCCTTTTTTAAAAAAAAATATCGCGTAATCTTTTTTCTAATTCAATTCACAATCTCAATTTCCAATTTTTTGAAGGCGATTGGCGATTTGAATTTGGTTCCTGGTGGTTTCAGGTCTGAACTCGCGAGTGGTTTCTTTGGTCGATGATGAGGTGATTGGTGGAAAGAGGCAAGCAAGTCTGCAGTGGTTGATTTGGAGGTAGATGGTTTGTAACAACCCTGAGATTGCAATTACCGAATGATGGAGTAAAATTATGATTTTAAGTTAAAAAGGGGCTAAACAAATTTTTGACATTTTGGAGTGTTTTTTTTCTCAATTTTGGGCATCAAAATTTTCATCAAAATTATTCTAGCAATAATTACTAATAAATAGTGATTACCAATAATACAACTTGCATTAATTACTAATCAATAGTAATTACCAATATTACAACTAGCATTAATTACTAATCAATAGTAATTACCTTAATGAGGCAAAAGAACAAATAGTATTTGTGCACAATCAAGCAAGCCAAAAGCCTCAACCTCCAAGCAAAGATCAAGAGACTTCAAGGACCCAAAATCAACAAAAAAATAAACAATAATTACAACATGAAGGTTGAGATAAATATGGGTTAAGAAGGAGGATTAGATAATAGGAGAGATTGCATTACCTTTCTTTTTTTCTAGGATTAAACTAATTTATGAAGAGAAGGAGATGGAGCTTCTAAATTGAGGCCATTAATTTTGTTTAGATCTAGGTTTTGAAGTTATGAAGAGGAGGGTTAGGGTTTGGATGGGGTTGAGATATTATAAAGGAGTGGGTTAGGATAATGGGTAATGGTAAGGGGTTTTAGAAACCCATTAGGACTTAGTTTATTTTCCAATGTTATCATGTGAACCAAAATCCTAAGAAGCATTCTATTTTTAATTAAAACCTTATAATTGTCTTATTTAGCCCATTAGCCTATAATCACTTTTTATTTAAAAATTCCTCATTTCAACCCAAAATATTTTAATTTGCAAACAATTGTAAATTTAACTTCCCAAAAATTTGTTTAGCCCCTTTTTAACTTAAAATCATAATTTTACTCCATCATTCGGTAATTGCAATCATAGGGTTGCTACATGGTTGTATCAGGTCACGGGTGTAGGTTGTGTAGCAAGAGAAGTTTGTATGCACTGTTTGGAGTGTTGATGATTTCTGGAGTTTGGTGATGGATTGGTGGTTCGTAAGGCTGTTGAACGAAGTTGCGATTGGTGACTGGGGCATTGGGTGTGGTGAGGTCGGTGTTTAGCTCGATTGCAGAGGTCAGGGTTGCAGAAGTCAGGTTATGTAATTGCTGCTATGGTATGTAATTGCTGTTGTGGTGAAGTCAGGTTATGGGTAAAGTCAGGTTAGCTTGTTTGTTTCTCTGAAGGTATGTAATTGCTGCTGTGTTGAATGGGTTGAAGGTAAGTAAGGGAAGGATGTTGGAGAAAGTTGTTGATGTGGGAAGTATGTGATCAGGTGATCTTTTTTTGTTGAAGGAGGAAAGGTGTTCGGTTGATGATGGTTCTGTTGATGAAGTATGGTAACTGCAGTTTTGGAGAATGGCGAGGCAGTGCTGCTAGTATGGTCATAGTGGTACAGTTGAGGTTGCAGTTTCAGATGTTTATGACAGTGTAATTGGTGTTGAATTTGGTATTTGCAGAGGATGATTGATGAGGAAGAAATGACTGTTTGCAGGCAGTGAATTGAAAGTGAATATGTTGCTATTTTGCTTGGTGTTGGTGAGGGGTTGCAGTGTTGTGATATGTATAAGGAATGTGGCAGCTATGTGTTATATGGTGAGGTAGAAGAGGGGTGAGTGGTCGATGGAGCAGAGCAGAAGCTTGTTCGCTGACAGTGTATGGTTGAGTGTTAAGTTTAGGGGTTGGGCAGTGAATTGCTGCTGGAGATGAAATTGATACTGGAGATGAAATTGATGTGTGGGGGGAGTATTGCAATAGAGATGTAGGATTGGAGAATGTGTTGTGATTGTCGAAGTCAAAGTTGAGGCCGATGTGGTTTCAAGCTATCAGGTATGCAGTGGTCGATGGTAGTGTGTTTAATTGCTAGATGGAATTTTTGGTGAATGGTGGATGGTGGATACTATGCTCAGTTGAAGGGGAAATGGTTGCTGAAGTAAGATGATGTTGAACTGGGTCTGGTATGTTTGTAGAAGTGGTAAGTGGTGGTTTAGGGATGTCCGTTGCTGTCGTTTGTGAAGCAGTAGTGAAGTACTTTTGTATCAGTGGAACTGTGTGCACTTGTCTAGATGCACTTATTGGATTTTTGATTTTGAAAATTTTCAAAGGAAAGGAAACAGAATATTTACAGATAGAGAAGTTTTGGTTGCAGAAGAAAAGGATTTGCACTGTTTTGTATAGTAGGATTTGACAGAAATGGGTTACTTGAAGTTTGTGTGGTGAACTTGGTGGTTGGAGCTGTATTGCTGCACTGTTGTGTGTAGTACTGTAAGTGGTTGGATATGCAAGCGGCTGCAAGCGGCAGTGGATGAATGTGACAGTAAATGAAGTGTTGAAAGTATGAAGCAAATGAAGTGACTGCTGTTGAAATGTCCAAGCAGCAGTTTTGGTGATGAACTGAACTGGTTCTGAGTATGAGTTGCTACTGGTAAAATGGTATGTTGTCATGCAAGTTAATGGAATGTTGATGTTAATGGGATGAAGATGGATGTGGTGATGTTGAGGCTTGTGACAGTGTATGTAGTGGTGATATGGTTGTGATCAATGGTCTATGTGGAGTTGTTTGGCAAGAAGTATGTATGGTGACAATGCAGTTTTGATGAGTTGTTATGTGAGGAGTATTGTAGTTGATCAAAGATGTGAAGAGTATGTGATGAGTTGTAGCAGTGAAATGTTGGCAGTTGTTGGCAACAGAACCAAGATAGTTGCAGTGTGCACACTAATGTGCAGGTGGTCGTAAGATGTGGGAAATGAATGTGTAAGAAGGAAGTACAAGTGATGAAAGTAGAGTGAATATAGAAGGCAGAGGAAAGAAAAAAAAATGCAATTGTAATTGTAACTGAAAATGAAGTGAAATAAAATTATTTTCATGTGAAATTGTGTTTATATATATTTTTTAAACTAGAAGAACTAGAAAAGCAACAAAAAAATGCAAATGCAAATTACAAAGAAAATGCAAAATAGAAAAACACAAATGCAAACACACACAAACAAATGCAAGAACAAATCACACAACAAACACACAAAAAATATTTATTTTTTAAATGTAAACAAACACACAAAATAAAACACACAAAAATCAAACGAAAATAATAATTCGAAGAATAGAAAATCAAAATCAAAGAAAATTCCCCGGCAACGGCGCCAAAAACTTGTTCGACGACGGGAATTCTATCGGTTAGAAATCCATCGAGCGAATTTATATTATAAATTTAACCACAAGCGCACGACGTACAAAAGTTAGTACGTAGCGAGTACGGGTCGATCCGTAGGGAATTGTTGATTTAAATTTTCTATTCAATCAAATTATACCAAAGTCGAGAGTGAATTAAACTAGAAAATGAGAAAATTAACAAAAAGAAAGTGATAAAAATATGAGAGTGTAAAGACAATTTAGAGGTAATTTCCACTCTCTAGATCACATAAATCAATAAAATGAAGTTATGATCTCTCTTTTCTTGTCATTAGTGTAATTAGTTGATGTGCTTATCATAAGTATGGCATATTTGTGCTATTAATTAGCCCAACATAAGCCATCAAACTTTAACACAACCTCTAAACCACCATTCAAGTGTCATGAAAAATGACAACAAGATGAAAATGAAATCTATTTTAAGCATGACCTATTAACTATTAATTAGAAATATAGGCCATCAAATTTTAATTTCAAGATTCACTTCATTACCATAATCATATGTAGATGAAGAGGTAATTATTGTTAGTGATTGTTTAAGCATAGCCTATTTGTTATGAACAACATAGACTATCAAATTCAAAGCTAAACAACAACATTAAACCACCTCAAATGTTTTCATTAAGTATAAAAAGAGAACATAAATGATCAAACTTTTGAAGCTACATGATTAGAGAGCTTCATTACCCCTAAATTGAAGGGGTTTAGCCCCTCATATTTGTTATCAAATCAACAAATGTAGCTTGCAATATGAAACAAAAAGAAGAGGGAAATGAAAGCTAATGGAAATAGAGAACTAATTAAAAGAAAATGAAAGCTATTCTATTTGCATGAATGTAAATCTACGCTACTAACATGAAAGGAAATAAACAAGTAAAAGGAAAGAGCATGTATTAAATTGCATAAAAAAGAAAATTACATAAAATAAAAATGGCTAAGTAGCCATGAAAAGAGAAAGAGAGCTTTCTTTTATTTGAGATCCTACTCTAACTAAAGAGAAGAAGAGAGTAAGAGAGGAGAGTTGCATGAAGCATAAAGGGTATTTATACAAGCTTAAAACCGTAATCCACTTTTTTGGGAACTACCCAAAATACCCTCTTAGGAAGTGTGGTGGCCAAGTTATCATTAACTTCAAATAATCATCCATTAAGTGTGCATGAAGATTTAATGGCCTTTTAGTATGTGCATTAGCTCCTAATTGTACATTAAGGTAGGTGGGTAAGTGGGGTCCTCCATGATCCTTGAAATGAATTATTTTCATCTCCATTCTTTTGTATTCACTCTTGAGCATGCATATATCTTCATGAAGCTACTTGTAATTGAATTTATATTCCTATAAAATAACATAGAAATTTTCAATTAAATTTTAGAAAATTAATATATGCACAAAAATGACCATTTTGCCCATGGATGAAGATGAATATGTGGCGATTTGAAATAATTTGAATTTTGGTTTGAACAAGTTAAAATACCCAATATGATCATTTATTTAATTTAAATAGATTAAATATGGTGGTAAAAATATGCACATTTACGTGCACATCAGCCGAGCAACCGAGTGTCGGAAATACCAGATTGTTAGGGTTTGAGAAGAAAGAGATAGAAGAAGAAATAGAAATAACAACATAGAATCTCACAATCGCGGCGGAACAAAATATAATATACAATAACAGCTTTTATACAAAAGAAAAACTGTAACTGTTAATATACATACAAAATTTCAAAGTACAATCATCAACATATAAATCTGGACAGTTATAATAACTTGTCCTCACAAGCTGAATATATAGCCTACAACACACATCGGAATATAATCAAGTACATGTAATACGTCTCTGCCATCCAACTCGTCTCCTGAGCTCCAAAGCATCCTAACCTGGATCTGTAATACTCGGTCTGACCCGAGCATTACAATAAAGTAACAACCGAGTCAGGCTGGAAACCAACATGAGTAAACACACTTAAATTGAATTACTTAAGTTATCAAAATCCTTCGAAAGACAAAGGTAACACGTAAGACCACGTCACACATAAACACGACGGGTTTTATTCTTACGATAACCACAACACTTTTACAGAAAATCAGGTGATATTATAATAGTGTCTGAAAATAAG
This sequence comes from Allium fistulosum, assembly GCA_030737815.1. Classification (NCBI taxonomy): domain Eukaryota; kingdom Viridiplantae; phylum Streptophyta; class Magnoliopsida; order Asparagales; family Amaryllidaceae; genus Allium; species Allium fistulosum. The sequence goes on along the minus strand of CM060906.1, from coordinate 452,584,941 downwards.
TACTAATAAAATAGCCGAAATTGTTACTTTAATTTAATTCCAGCATATTGGGCCCTACAATCAATAGCGTAAAGGTTCGTGGTGGTTATTGGATCGAAGTGGTTCCGGATAATGCTGATATCTGATCCCGGTCTCATCGAATCCAAACGATAAAATTTAAAAGTCCAAGTCGTTTAAATAACAATTTCAAAATCAAGGAGTTAACACTCATATATGGACATTCATTCCATATATCCACTTTATCATGACCAGTCCATCGAGATCTACTTGCTTGTACTCATCACATTTTCGAAAATTCAGAATAGTAACCAGTATAAGTCGATTTACTTGCCGATATCCTATTTACTTTAATTTTTTTGGCTACTTAATCATACGGCAATAGCTAATTGAAACCAAAATGAAGAACATTATTGGTTAACATAGATCATTAATGATTTATAATTGATATTAAATCGGTTTACAATTCAGAATTGGATTAGTTTCAAACAATTGAGTCGAATTATATATTTTAATCCAAATTTACTTGTTAATCAAAGAAATTAAATAAAATAATTTATTCTTCATTAATTAAAATTAAACAGGTCATTTAATAATTAATTAATCAACTAACATATAATTATTATAAATAAGAAAGTACTTATTCAGTCACTCTAACTATTATAGTCATTAAATATTTACATTTATAGAAACTCGAGGATATTATTTCGAATGACAATGCTCTACAGTGGGATCTCGACACAAAAACCTGTTCGTCGATTTGGTCCAAATTGAAGAAGAAATATATTTTTTTAAATGTTTAAGGATTTGTAAATTTTTTTTTAATTTTCTTTGCTTCAACTCAATCCAGCCCAAACTCAACAAAACAAACTTAGCTCAAACCAAACTCACGGCCCACAAATTCAAACCTGGCCCACCCTCTCTACCTCTTCCCTTCTTCTTCCATCTTTCCTTTTCCTCCCTTTTCTTCCATTCATTCGAAAACAACCCAAACGTGCACGTACGTGTGCACGTACACACCTCCTCCGACCACCTATTCTTGCCGCTGAACCCCCACACGAGTCGCCTCAACCACCTCAACTCGATCGATCACCAAAAAATCGTGGCTTAGCCTTCAAATTGAAAACGAACCCCTTGACCACGAACTGGATGAAAACCCTGCCCATTTAACCACCTCGTCACGGTGCCTCCGACCTCATCCACCTCCTAAAATTTTCCCAGAGCTTCGCCGTCACACTCTCTTCCAATCCCCCCGGACCGCACACCTCTCCTCCACTTACGTCAACGCCATTTCTTCGAAACCGAGCCCCAACAAAACACCACACTAAACTCTAAAACTACCTGAACTAGCCACCACACCCAAAAGAAAAATACCGCACTATTTTTCCCGTATGCCGCATCCCCTAACCCTCCTCCGTGCCAAATGGCAAACCACGAAATCGAGACCCTCGCCGTAATTTGACAACAGACCAATTCTGATCATCTTCGATTTTCTCACCCCACACAACACTAAAAATATCCAAACCACCACTAAAAATCGAGTTTTTCAAAGATGAACACATCCCTATAATCCATTTGTTAAATTATGACACTTGATTTTTGGCTATAACTGACCTACTCTCTGTTATTTAGGGTATTCTCTTCCTCTGCTTGATGAACTTACACGAAATAAATTTTAAAACATTTTAGGCTAAAAATAATTTTTTTTAGATATCAAGTTTCAAAACTGAATGGTTGTTGAGATGTTGAAATTCAAAGTGAAAACATAGCTGTTTTTAACCAAACGTGGACATAGAAGAAGAAGTACAGTGTTTTATTTAAGCTTTAAATGAAACTGACCATGACTACACACATCTACATACCCATAACAGACACAAATAAACTTGGCATAGATCAAAGTGTCATTCATAACACAGTTGTATACATGTATATGTACTAACAAGTTAAAAGAAAACTAGAGTGTTGTACTCACTGTAATTCAAAAGAATGAACACACTACTGCTCTGTTTTCCTCATGCTTCAAGCTCTAACTGCCTTGACCCTATCTTTCTTTTAATGGCAGCATTTTGTTGTTTTTTTTTACTTTTTTTTTCTTTTGTTGAACAAATGAATAAGGTGATATGGCACGACTATGCATACATATAGAGAAAAGAAGGTGTACAGAGTAAGCAATATGGCTTCTCATTTTCATTTTATTTTTTAATTTTATTTTTCTTTTCTTGATTTGATTTTTCTGATTTGAATCCATGTGGATTGATTTGACCTTTTGTGGATTTGATTTTAAATGTGACTTGATTTTAACCTTTTCCATGATGGTGTTTTCTTGTATGTATATATACACATATATATAGATATATATGTTCTCATATACATATGTTTACCATACATACTTACATATTTATATATACTATATACATCTTCACTTATATAGTTATTTATTTTTATTTTTTTCCATCATGAAACTTTTACATACATATATATATATATCTATATATAATTTCATATACACTATTCTTTAAGCATATATACATACACATATACTTACATATATTTTGTCATCATACATACACACACACACATATAGATATGCATACATATACAATATACATATTCATTTTATCATATTTACATATATATGCATATTTTCATATACATTACTTCATATGGACATATATACATATATACTTACATATATATTTTTAAACATCATAAAGCTTATATATATATATATATATTTATATTTATATATACAAATATATGGATATTCTATCTTAAATTTTAGATGGTGGAGTTTATATACATATATCTATAAAATTTATCATATCTAGAAATTTATAATTTAAAATTAAATATAGTTTTAATCATATATAGATTCAGATATTTTAAATATCAGAAAATACATCTATTCGATTAATAAAAATTAATATTTCAAAATTTCAAAATTAGTTTATTAACCAATATCAGATGGCTAAAAATCCAAGTCGTTACAATCCTCCCCCTCGGAACTTTTCGTCTTCGAAAAGGAACGAAGCAAGAACTAGAATTTTGATGTATATTACTAAATAAATCATTCCTTAAACATTTTACACTCTTACTCCTTTATTATGCATTTGGGACATATCCACTTTAAATTACATAGTATTTCCAAGCTAGTTTTTATATTAAAACATTTTTCATAACTCGAGTCTTAACAAGTCCATCCTTGTTCTTACAGAAATTTAGTCATACGTTGATCAGGCGTAGGACTGAAAATCTCTAAGTACTTAGTAGACCTATTTCAACACCCACTGAAAATACTTGAAAAACCTTTCAAAACGATATGGAAAGTATCACCCCCTTTCCTTCTTTACCACTATGGATCGTAGTTAACACGATGATTGCCTCACCATTCCCGCAAAATCATAAGTAAACTATAGGCATCAACACCCCTCGATTTACGCCATGGGAACACGATAGACTACAGCTACACTATGGTTACATTGCAATCCCAGCGAAACCATAAGTAGTCTGTAGGCAATCTCTGCCCCCCCCCCGAATTACGCTATAAAACAAAACAAAACCACATAGATCGCAGCTACACAAAGGTTACTTCACTATCCCAATAAAACCAAACGTAGACCGTAGGCAATCTCTACCTCCCGAATTACGCTATGGAACTAAACCACATAGATCACAATCTATCGATGTTACGTCGCTATCCCAACGAAATCAAATGTAGACTGTAGGCAATCTCTGCCTACCGAATTACGCTATGGAACCACGATAGATTGCAGTTACACAAAGGTTATGTTGCTTTCCCAGCAAAACCATACGTAACTATAGGTATAATACCCCTCGATTTACGCTATGCAAACAAATAATCACCAAGAACTCATGAGTTTTTGTTCGGACGTCCTCTAGGATACCTGTAACGACCCGCATTTTTTTCGATAATTAAAATATTGAATTAAATAAGATTTTGAAATTTAATATTGGAAGAAAATAAAATTTATGATGTAGGAATGAGAAAACTAACTAGAATGAAGTTTAATAATGTAAATTAATGTAACAGATGACTATTTGAATGTAATCTCAAGTAATTGTAGTAATTGTAAGTTATAATTGGTTACAAATTTAAAATAAGGAAATAAATTTAAATGTTATATTAATTGCTGAAGTAATATGTAATAAATTGAAATTGGATAAAATTTGTGTTGTGTTAGTAGTTATAACATTTGTGTGTAGATAACAAACTTATAAATGTGATTAAATTAAGAAAAGGTAACAAGTGTTATCTGTTACCAATTTATTTAATATGTTGAATTAAGTTGGAAATCAATTATAATTAAATATAATTAATTATTACGTTAATATGAGTTAAGACGATAACTGAAAAATGTGAATGTAATTAAATGTACAGAAATGTCAGTTATATTCATAAGGCAATAATTGATTTAATAATAAGAGTGAAACCAAGATAAATGAATTTATTAGGACTTTAAATTATAATTAATGTGAAAATCGACAAAAATTCAATATGATTGAAATATTGCAACTAATATAGTAAAAGTTGATAATTGTAGAATATTAATGCAATAAGATGTAAACAAATGTTAACTATGTCCATAGAGTAATGTTTGATTGAACAAAAAGATTGAAATCTAATTAAATCAATTTATTGGAATTAGAAAAAAATTAATTGGAATTAAATGTAATTAAATATTGTGGTTAATGTAAGAAAAGGCGTCAATTGTAGAAAATGAGGATAAAAAGATAGAAACCTATGTTAATAATTTCATAAGGTATTGGTTGATTTAATAGTAGGAGTGTAAATCAAAATAAAAGAATAAAAATGAATAAGTTTAGTAAAGAAGTAAACATATGTTTATTTATTTGAAATGTTTGGTAGCTGAAAGATTGATTGTAGAGACAAGAACTATTATTAGTAAGAAATGTATAATTAATGTTTGTATCCAATAATGTATAAATATGTTTTAATTACTATTAGGTAGGAAATAATTGTTCTACTTCTCATTACATTCATTTAGTCCATTTTGAAACTTAATCAACTGAAATTAATGTAATTGAAAATTTTCAATTAATAAGAGAGAGAATACTAAATTGTAAATTAATAGGTGCAATTAAAAGTAGCTTATGTCTTTTGAAAATATAAGGAAAGTCTGATTTAATGAAAATAACATTTACATCAAATAAAATGAATGTTTCATTTGTGAATGTAGGTTTAATTTCATTAAAATAAAGAATAAGATGATTGATTTTAAAGGAAGAAATATATGTTTATTTGAACTGTGTTTTAGCTTACAGATTGATTACAAGAATAGAAAAATAATCTATTTCAATAAGTTATTTATTACTCTTGTGTATAAACAACAAATTTATAAACGTGTTTAAATAAACAATTATTCTATTTTTCATCCATTTTAGTTGTCTGTTTTGAAATTTAACTTTGTAAGTAATTGTAATTAATGTAATTCAAATATTTCAATTAAAAGGAAAGAAAACATTAATTGCAATTAATAGATTAATAAAAGTAATGCACGTTTTGTGTTAAACAAAAAGGGTGTTTTAATGGAAATAAAAGATCATTTTGGGAAAACCAAATTGAACGTTTTCATTTTTAATGTAAGTATAATTTTTTGTATTATGCGTAGATAAAAACCTAAATGCGTACAAATTTGAATATTATTTGAGTTAATGAAGTTAATTTTGTTACGTTTCAAAAAATTGAATTTCAAAAAGTTGTGCGATGTACGTGGTCCCTTCATTTTTTTTGTTATAATTGTTGCATGAACGTTTTAAAATAGTTACCTTATTATTAATACTTAATCCGTTCATTTCTCCTTCTATTTAATACCTGAGCCTAGACGTTTAGGTTGTATTTAATTCTTGCCACCTCATTTTCATGTATACAAAATTTTACTTTCCTTCAATTTGCAAACTTTTCCATTCGTACGTACATTTCCTTATGCATTATTAATGCGTGGAGCTTTCAAAATAAAATGTGACATTTATTTTTGTCCCTCCACCTTCATTTACTACTTATAAATAACCTGCTTCTTATTTCTTCATTTGCGTTTTGTTTCTCCTGACACCTCATATTCAAAAGCTCTTATTCTTGCAAATCCAAAAGCTTTCTTTTATGAAACATGGGTTTTTTCATTTTATTATACACGTCCTGTCCTCATTTTAGTTGTTCTTCAATCTTTTCCTTAAGTCTCATCTTGAGAAAAACATAAGTATTAAAATTTGTTTTTTTATTTATTTTTTAATGCGTACTAATTATTATTTTAATAATATTTCTTACAATATGAATATCTTTTGCATATAAACTTTGATTCACGCGCGATTTCTTCTGTTGGATTCATATTTAAATTTCGGACAACATTAAATTGATTTAGTTGAATTTGGAGGCTATTGAGTTTTTGCGCTTCTGTTTGGATTTTTATGGACTAAAATCAAAGGTGAGTGTTTTAATCCACTCACAACTACTAAATTGTCTTATGTTAGTTAATTTAAATTTATGATGTGATTAGAATTTGATTGGTTGATGTTTGGTATATTTAAATTGTCATTCCAGTTAAATATGACTTTTATTGCATTTAATCATCATTTAATTTAATATTGAATTTAATTGTCAATTGAATACCTGTTGATGATAATCAGTTAATTGATGTTATTTATTGGTTGATTGAATGGTGATTGTGATGTATGTTTGATTGTTTGATATTGGATGACTGGCTGTTATATTTTTATATTGTTATAACATTACAAGTTCCCTATGGGTTGAAATGATACATACTCCAACGATCTATAGATTAGGAAAAAATCGTTATGGGTTGAAATGATAAACTCGAGCGATTTTATGGATTTTGAACTTTATTTGGGATTGCGGGTTAAAATGATATATATCCGTAAATAATATTTATGGATTGAAATGATTAATATTCGTATCACTTGACCATAGGGTAGAAAATTATATACGGACACCAGATTGGTTAAATTAAATGATTTTAAATCCTTAAATTTTAAATCTATTTTTAATATATTTAATCTAGTTTAAATCTATTTTAAATCTATTTAAACTATTTTAAATCTATTTAATCTAATTTAAATCTATTTAATCTATATTAAATCTATTTAATCTATTTTAAATCTATTTAATCTATTTTAAATCTATTTAATCTATTTTAAATCTATTTAAACTATCTTAAATCCATTTAAACTATCTTAAATCCATTTAAACTATCTTAAATCCATTTAAACTATTCTAATCTATTTTTTTACTATTTTAGAGTATTTTAACTATTTAAAAATTTATTTTTACTATTGTAAACTATTTAACTATTTATAACTATCTAAACTATTTTCTAAATTTCAGACTAAGTAAAGTGGAAATGGTTATATTTAAATCCTTGATTTACAAGCAAATATGATTAAATGATGTAATAACCTAAGTTGGGATTTAAATAACATATTTTGAGTAAATATGATGATTTTGAAATGAGGGTTTAACCTATTTTGGAAATATGATTTCGAAAGTGTTATAGTTTGATTTGAATATGATATTTTGATATCAATATGAAATGGTTTAGAAAATGTAAAAGAACCATCCGATGTGTAATAAGCGTTTGGTTGTTAAAGAGACTGGGATCGGATATTGTCATACACTCGCCAATACCGAAAACCACTTTAACAACTGTGTATGTGATGGAGATTCCAGAATGAAGTAGGATGGTTTGGCGAATGATTCTGTATGAGGTATTAACGTAGCCCTGACTCCCGTGAGTCAGCTTGATGTGGCTAAAACAGGAGCTATACCTGGGCCAAGTGAGGTCGCACCTCCGATCGGACATGCTTCTTCGATACCATATTATGACTTTGTGATTGATTTGGTGACCACCCCTTGATTTGATTTTGGGAGTGTGTTCCGAGGTGGGCGGTAGTAGCTGCTATGCGTTACCACCAGCCCGGTTCTGCAAAACGGTAGAGTCCTACCCTGGCATTGCATCGTGTTCCGTGTTCACATGCCCTATCGCGGCTTCTACGTGTTTGTTTTGTACCATACCTATGGAGTGCCCTCTGGGTAAACCTCCAGTTTACGGAGGAGCTTACGGTACTGTATAGACTATGGGAATATATAAAATGTGTTAATGAGGATATGGGTAATGCCTTAACGCTATTTTAATACTTTACTTTACTGTAGACACTATTATAATAGCGTATTGTACTATGTATGTAGATAGTTTAACTGATCCTTAGGAGATGGATATCCCGAACATCTCTTAAGTTACTACACTCACGTTAGACACTAGATAGGAGATGTCAAACCCCGTAAACATCTCTGATGCCGTTACACTCATATTTATTTACTGTTGATTTAACTTACATAAGATCTTTTAGTTCTGACTCGAGTGTTTTGTCTTTTCAATTCGCTCGGGTCAGTCTGAGCTTTTCAGTGTATCGAAGACTGCTTTTGGAGGACGAAGACGAAGATTTAGTACTATTACTATTCATTATATTTATTCCATTGCATCATGTTGTTCCGTTGCATTTATTTATTTATTCCTGTTGTATGTAACTCTGATCTGTATTGAAAAAGTATAATCAATGTTATTTGTAAACAGCTTCATGAACTGTTTATTTGATTATTATATTTTGTCATTCCGCTGCGAGATTCTGTATTTGTTTTTTTCTTTCTTTCCTTGCTCTTTCTTATTTACCCATAACAATCCTTCCTTTTGAATGGTTTGAGTTTGACATGTGTGTCTGCTTATGCACTTGGCGGGTGTAGCATGATAGGGGGTTCTCGCATTTAGGTTTGGTAGCGAGCGGATGACTCTTACTCCTACATGTCCCGCGGGGTTGGTGGAGTAGAGAAGCTGGCCATAAAAGCAGAACATAGGTACCATTGTATGCTACGGTGCGCGTTACCCCACTAGCGTTGTCTCGTTACATTTGGTATCAGAGCTTTGGTTTAGCGATAACCTTAGTTTTGTGGGGTCTGACTCATTAGAAATAGGGTAGTAATACCCTAGAATGAGTCGTTGAGTGTATATATATAAGAGAGCGTATTTGTTAGTGTTATAAAAGGTTTTTATATTGTGTTAATTTGATTTGCTTAGTATATATAAATTCCAATCGCTACATAGGACGCTATGGCATTGATAAGGATTTCTAAACACTAAATAGGGCAGACCGACACATTTTTTTTTGAAATATAGGTAAATGAATAATTTTACCTAGTATATATTTTGTATATAAAAGGATAAATTTTATAAATGATATAGTTAGATGTAATATGTTGTTTGTTAGGTAGTGAAATTTTATAAACATTGATTATAAAATAGGATTTACAAGTAAAGTAAATATAAATTGGAAATTTAGAACTTAAGTTTCGGGATTTTGAAAATTTCTTTCGAAAGATTTTGGAATATAATATTAGTATTATTTGGAAGTATTTTCTGATATAAATATTTCAATGTGATTTGAAAGAAAGTTTTAAAAAGAACTTTTAAAGGAAATAAGTTCTGCACTCCCCTCTTTGTCGTTGGAAAATAATTTCGGTGATGAGTGCACGCATCATCGACGTTCATTTTTGAGTTTCAAAGTGGGAAGGCCACTGTAGTAATTTTACTACACACTTGTTTTGATAACAAATCTTAATTTTAATTTTCTAAATAGGATTTGGATATATAAGAGATATGATTATATATATTTTATTTTGAAATGATTTGAAAATGGAACCCGGTATTTAGTTCTTAGATTTCTGTAAATTAGAAATTTCAATTACTATAATGAAATGAAATCTTGGCTATATTAATAATTGGAAACTTCAAAAAACAAAAATAAGAAATTTGATGTAAATGATTTATGAAATATATAAGAAACTGGAAACATGTAAATTTAAGAATAATGAATTTAGAAGATGTAATTATTAAACATTTTGTTAACTAAAGTGAATGAGATAACTTGTGTAACTTTCAATTGCATTCTTAAAACACACACACACATGCATAGATTTATATATATATATATATAACTTACCAAACTATTAAAAGTTGAAATGTTAATAAGAATATGCAATAGAATATTATACAAGTAAAACTTAGGAAATGAAAGTGTTCAATGGAATTATGTTTATAATGAAGAATTAAGATGTATAAGGATATTATAAACTTAAGTTAATAATTTGAGATGCTAGTAATTAAATTTAATAGAGAAAAAAGTGAATATTGAAAGTATATGATTATAAACTTAAGTTAATGATTGAAACCATTTATAAAGTAAAAGTAAATAGTAAAGATGAATAATATATATGAAAGAAATAAATGAAAAAAAGAGAAAAAAATCTAAGTATGGGTTGCTTCACAAATGAATATTGATGTAAAAAGGAAATCAAAGTAAATAATACATGTGAAGTAAAATGAAATAAAATGTATGTAATCCTTCAATAATGAATTTATTGATTATTTTAAATCATTGAATGGAAATAACTTATGTAAGTAATCGAATGACAACTTAATGAAAATGGCATTGTATGAATAAATGAGAAACGAACTTTTGTAAGTAATAAATGTAAATTAACGAAAATAAGCTTTGTATGAATGAAGGAAAATAGACAAACAATAAATGATATGAGAAAAAATTTGTAAGAATAAACTTAAACGATATTTGAAATTATTGTTTGTTTTGGCTCATGGGATGTTTGGAAAAGGATACTTTTAACTGTATAAAGATGTATGAATAATCTATTAAGTTTTATCTAAGATTGTTGAGTGTATGGTATACTAGTAGTTTATTTATCATTCTATACGACTAAAAGTTTCTAAACCCGAACAAACCATTTGTTTTGGTTGTTATGGATAGATGGTTGATTAATTTGATTTAATGTGATGATTGTATGGTCTTATTGGCAAGTGATTGTTGTTATGTTGAGTTGATTATTTTATTATCAATTGAAACAACTTAAATTTCTCTTTTACATAATTATTAACTTCTTTGGATTATATAAGTGAAATACATGTTATGGAAGCAATAGCTACTGCTTTTGGTTTCATAAATAAGCGTTGTTTGCCCGACAAATAGGTACGTTTTCGGATTACGGTTTATAGTGATATTATATTGTTTTCCCGTGGTTTGGGATATTGTATTTTGAAATATGATATATATATATGTTTATTATTGGTATTATTATTTCTCCCGGACCTCTCTGTACAAATTAGACTCTGCCGAATTTTTCCGTGAATTTTGGACTTCGAAATTTGTTGTGAAAGTGGAAATGTTTTTCAAACTTTTATTCAACTTGTATATGAAGGATTTAATTGTTTATAAATTGATGTATTTTATTTAAATTATTTAATTATGAAAATTAATTGTTTATAAATTGAATACTTTGAAAAGGATATATTAATTCCTTAATCCCTTCTTTTCCCTTTTCGAAGACGAAATGTTTTGAGTGGGGGAGAGTGTAACGACCCGCATTTTTTCCGATATTTAAAATATAGAATTAATAAGATTTTGTAATTTAATGTTGGAAGAAAATAAAATTTATGATGTAGGAATGAGAAAACTAACTAGAATGAAGTTTAATAATGTAAATTAATGTAATAGATGACTATTTGAACGTAATCTCAAGTAATTGTAGTAATTGTAAATTATAATTGGTTACAAATTTAAAATAAGGAAATAAATTTAAATGTTATACTAATTGATGAAATAATATGTAATAAATTGAAATTGAATAAAATTTTTGTTGTGTTAGTAGTTATAACATTTGTGTGTAGATAACAAACTTATAAATGTGATTAAATTAAGAAAAGGTAACAAGTGTTATTTGTTACCAATTTATTTAATATGTTGAATTAAGTTGGAAATAAATTATAATTAAATATAATTAATTATTATGTTAATATGAGTTAAGAAGATAACTGAAAATGTGAATGTAATGAAATGTACAGAAATGTCAATTATATTCATAAGGCAATAATTGATTTAATAATAAGAGTGAAACCAAGATAAATGAATTTATTAGGACTTTAAATTATAATTAATGTGAAAATAAACAAAAATTCAATATAATTGAAATATTGCAACTAATATAGTAAAAGATGATAATTGTAGAATATTAATGCAATAAGATGTAAACAAATGTTAACTATGTCCATAGAGTAATGTTTGATTGAACAAAAAGATTGAAATCTAATTAAATCAATTTATTGGAATTAGAAAAAAATTAATTGGAATTAAATGTAATTAATTATTGTGGTTAATGTAAGAAAAGGTGTAACGACTCGGGTTTTGCCCGCTCGAAAATCAACATCCGTACTTCACATTGTACTAGAATGCCGCAGATTCGACCGTTCAAATCCGATTCGCCGGAGCTATAACACAGTTAAGTAAAACAACACAGCGGAAGAAAAGAATAATACATTGATATACAATATTCGATACAACAGAGTGATACAATGAATATCAATATACATCAGAGATATGATACAAGAAATAGCAGCGGAAAAGAAAAGATAACATCAGCAGCGGAACAATATCAATAGAAGTGATAACTCCAAAATGATCTTCAGACAAGAATGAATCCACAACTCCAAGATAAGCAACTCCGATGAATGAACTAGCTCCAGATAATCTACTAAACCTGAATATCTGAAAAGAAACCCAACTCTAGACTGCTCGTGTGGAAAATTATGAGCACCCAGAGTTTAGGAAGGGAACAATAAACTCCGGATCAGTCATGGGACTGGTGTGAGCAACAAAAACAGTTTATCTTTAAACAACAACAAAAGGTTTTAAACATTGAAATCCGCAATGCTTTTGGAAAATGAAACTACCATAAGACCTCCCGCCACACACACAATGCAAACGCAGAATTGGAGGAGATTTCTTCTTATGATAGTCAAAGATGCTTACTACGTAAAATCATTGAATTATTATTTTTAGTGCATAGTGCAGAAAACATTTTCGAAAGTATAATATAAATCTTAGCCAACATACGACCAGTATCGTATGCCTACTATAACTACTATGTTCAATAGCAGGTTACCGCCACATTCCATAGCAGGTAATACAACTAAAATCGTACAAGTTCCGTATTGTTTCTTTGGATTTTCCAACAAATGGTCAGGCTAAGGAACTTCCTTCCGCCGCATGGGATCGCCTCTGGCGGGACGTCCCGAGAGACAAACTGCTCTCTGCCAAACAAGGCCGGGTTACCCCTATAACAGGTAACTCACGAATATGCCACCTCCCGGTCCTTTAGGACCTTTATCCGAGTGCTCGATAACCAACATCACACATCATAAAGAAAGTGTATCCACATGAGTAAGTATCAGGGCTCCATACCATAATACCACCCTTTTCCAGAAGGAAATGACATACCCTAAAGGGCGCGACCCTCATAACCTTGCCGCAACATTCCTGTTTCGACCATTTCCGGGTAGTGAGGTCCTGACGAAGTCTCGTCCACAAAGCTACGCTTTTTCAAAAAGCCACGCTTTGGGTCAACAGATGATCAACCTATGATCACAAAGATAAATGATCAAACAAATGATCATATCACAAATGATCAAACACTGATCATCACACAGCAACACTCAGCATGCCACATTACCAAATTGGGATATATCGCTGATAAATTTCAACTACATAACCTCTGAGCTCGTACGTCTCAGAGAAGGGTGTTAAGCTAAGAGAATAAATTCTCCGCCACCAACAGAAATGTATTTGAAAGAAATCGGCTTTATATCTCAAAGTGTAATGTCAGACATACAATCCATACAAGTCTGTTCCGGGTTCGAACAGAACCGAAGGCACTTCTCACGAAGCCCTTGCAAATCCGGATAATTTCCAATCACGTCCGGACTTCCCGTCACTAAGGGTGATAAAACCTCTATACCGGGGATCAGCCGATGCAGAGTAACTCGACGGTAATCCTTCCGTTTTCAAAAATATCCGGTCTTCAACACCGGTCTTCAAATGCTATCCATATACGACGTATCACATATTCGGAATGGGTTATACGACCCAAAGGTCCTCTCCCGACTAAACCGAATAGTGAGCGTAATATTTAAAAACATATGGATATGGGATTTCAATTAAGTCACAACTTATTACCCAAAACTTTCTTTTTAAATGGTTTCAATCGATTACCATTTCAAATCTTTTCAACAAAAAGATTTATTTTAAACAACCTTCAACGGTTTAAACAATTTCCACATTTAAATCTTTTTAAACAAAAGATTCATTCACAGATTTTCCAAATTAATTTCCATTTCAATTTGATTAACTCGTTAAATCTTTAAATCAAAGATTTAACTTATAGCTTTCAAAACAATCCCATTTCAAATGATTTAAACCAATCATTATTTTAAATCTGTTAAAGATAAAAGATTCAAATCATAGCTTTTCAAAACAATTCATTCATAACTTGGAAAACCATTTTTCCATTCAATATTGAAATTCCTTTAATTAAACTAGAATTTCATTTCTTATCTGAAAGCTTTTATTCTTTTAAAACAACAGTTTCATTTCAGAAAATTTGATTCATTCATACAAGTTAAAGTTCTTGAGTCAAATTCAAATTCTCAAAATTTTACTTTTAAAATGGTTTAACTTCATATAAACACATTTATAACATCTTTAACCGTAATTTCAAATCATAGGATTCAATTTCAAATTTGAATTCAAATTTAAATCAAATTATTTAAATTTTCAAAACTCGATTAAGTTATTCAAAATAACTTTTATTTTTGAAATTCCATTTCAAAAACCTTTTCACTTTAAACCCCAATTTCCAATTTCAAAATCAATTGAAATTAAAATTTCAATTTCAAAAACATCAGATTTACATTATCTGTGACTTAACTGATTTCCACGTGAAATCCATATTTGTGTGTGTAAAGGTGTGGTCCAGGGGTTTAACACACAATAGTGCAACATAATGAATCATCACATATCAGAATACAGAAATATAATTCGATAAGCGGTATAAGAACAACGCTTATCGTTCATTCACAGATCATAGATATATAAAGGTCACAGATAAGTAAACTACAGATCACAACATAAATCAGGATGTATCACAAAGCATCATGTATCAGGGATATCAAACAATTCAAATAATCCAATATAATCCAAATATCCATAGTTAAGATCAATAAATTATCTGATAAATTTAAATCGGATTAACTTCTTATGAATTACAAATCCTTGTTAATTAACATTTATAATTTACATTTGATTAATTTTTCTTTAATCATTTGTTAATTAACCATCAATAATAAATTTCTTAACCTTTAATTATAATTCATCAACCTTTAATTATAATTAAATCAAACTTTAATCATTAAATAATTTACTTTCAATTATTCAATTATTCTTTAATTAATTATCTTTAATTAATTACATTAATTAATTAACCAAATCTTTACTTATCTTTATAAATAAATCATTATTAACACATTAATTTATTCAAGAAATTAAGGTTAATCAAATTATAAATCTATCTTAATTAAAGTTTTTTTAATCCAATTTTAAACTTTAAAATTCACATGTTAAGAAATACTTTTACATTAAAACTTATTCAAACATTTAAAGTTGTAAAACTTTATTTAATTCAAAATCTTGAATTCAAATTTAGATTTAAATCCAGATTAAACTTTGATTTATAAATTTACATTCAATCTTTTAAAATTTGAAAACTGGACAGGTTAAAACCTGTAACCAATATCCTACCCGAGTCAGTCCCTTTCTTGCCTCGGGTCAACACACATCGATTTCGAGTAAACACTCAAGATCAACTCGCGTTCAACCTCGTTCCACAAAATACCAGTTTACTTCTTCCTCCCAACCCAACATCTTCCCAGATACACGAGTGCACAGGTGCACGTGTACAACTACTGGAACCACCCACCACCTCCGACGAACCATCCAACACTTCCAATCTCATCGCGACAACCATCGCTAATCGCCAAAACACCTTCCCTAGCCTCGAATCGAAATCGAGCAATACGCTCCAGACTTCACCAAGAACACCCACCAGAAAATCTCTTGTCCCCCAACCTCTGGCCATCAAAGGCTACAAAAATTCGACCGAAGCTTCGCCACCCACTCACGCCTCTTCTCCCCCATACGCGATCACTTTCGGTGCGCCATCGCCACCGTACGAACCCC
Organism: Allium fistulosum; assembly: GCA_030737815.1. NCBI lineage: Eukaryota > Viridiplantae > Streptophyta > Magnoliopsida > Asparagales > Amaryllidaceae > Allium > Allium fistulosum. Next base: position 452,568,762 of record CM060906.1, on the reverse strand, counting down.
TTCAACATCAACACCACAACTGAGCCCCAAAACCCTAGTTCAACGTCATACGGTCACTCCGACCATCGAGAAATTCCATGGCCAATTTTCCCGAGTTCCCCCATCTTCCAGCCTTCTCCAGAGATGAGCTCGACCACCAACCCCCAACCGTTCGTCAGAAAGTGACGAAAATGCCAAAACAAAGCTTCCCAGGAATTCTCGACGAATGTAAATCTAAAAATCATAATCTTGCTACCTAAATTCATCATTCGCCATGCCGAATCCTATTCTAAAATCAATAATCGAAATAAGCATGATCGGTTTTTTTACTCATTTCCAGTCATCTCTGTATTCTTTTATTTTTTTAAATATATACTAAATATAAAATCTTGGAACTTCTTTTTAAAATTTATATTATCCTTTTACAATCCTTTTTCGTCTAAAGATCTTCGTCTAAAACTAATTCGTTTGGAAGATAAAATTCCTATATGTGTTTAGAGCATGTTACTTAACAGGGAAGGTATACCTGTTTACATAATCTCATGTATACCAGACAAGTCAGATATATAAACAGGCATCCAACACTAACATTCATGCAATAATTTACTCCACATTACTGCGAGATCCTTTCATATAAATCAAAGTTAAAACCGGGTTAAACTTTTTAAATAGTTGCTTACTCACAGCATCAATAAGCAGAAAAAGTAGAGCATGTAAAGGTAAGAGTTTACTCACAGCATCAATAAGAAATCAAAACAGAGTAAGCTCTAAAAATAGGATTTGCTCACCGTTGTCTCCAGAAAAAGAACAGAGCCTTCACCATTTTGAAACTGTCTCGAATTTGCAGTTGAGACTTCCTAGTTTGCATTTGATTTGTTTTGATGTGAATCTTATTTGCTTCAGATTTTAACTTAGTTTGATGGAAGAAATTGAGATGAAGCTTGTTTGTTTAAAGTGAAGTTGTAGTTCACTTCAGTTTTTTTTTCTTAGTTTGAATGGACGAATCTAGGTAGGAGGTGATACATATAAAAAGAAGTTTACAGGTATAAAATATTGCTTTGTACAATAGTTTTGCAGGGATATTTTAATCTTTGCTGGTCGAAAATGAAGTTTTGGTGGCTAAAGAGATGATGGCATTTTCTAATGTACTAAAGATATTTGCATTTGTTACTTGGCTTGTATTGGAAGCCTTTACTTTTTACATACTTAGGTATATTTTTGTTTTGTTTTCACACTTATCTTTTTGCATATTTCTTACAGGCTACATATGAATGTACTTAACATTTATTTTTATTCTTTTCAAGTGTTCATGCTACTTTATAATATAATTACATTTCTATTTGTTGTTAAATCTTTCTAATGTATTCATTTTATTTTATTTATTATTATCATTTATTATTAAACAATTTATTTACTATTTAAATTCAAACCAAAACATATATATATATATCTACATATATATACAACATTTTAAATTCAAATGATTTAACGCATTTTTATTCGATTTCGGGGAAACTCGCTCCATTTTATCAATTTAATTTTACAATTTTTATTCAAATATTCAATAAATTATCAATTTAAATTTAATTAAAATCCGGGGTCGTTACAGACTTTCCCCCTTAAAAGAATTTCGTCCTCGAAATTACCAAGGAGATACAAAGATAGATGAAGAATATTTCATCGAATCAAACTGAATATCTATTCTGCATTTGGCTTACCAAATCAGAATATCATATATACAAGAACGAATCTGTTTAGCACTTCACAAGATACTCGGTTTATCCAGATCTATGAAATATGGAGTGGCATTGGTCAGTTCGAAGTGATAACTAACCATTCGTAGAATATATCCGGACCCAAAGAATAGATAGGTAGATAGATACGATTTCAAAACTTTTTAGTTTAAAACTAAAATATACCTACCAACTATAACAATCAAAGCAACCAATGCAATCAATTCATCCATACAAACAAGTCTGGCCTATCTGGAGTTTATGTCCCATATTAATATATCAAATTTCTTCCTGGATCTACCAGAAATTATCGATGAATAGAGAAAAGATGCTGAACAAAAGAGATTGATAGAAAAAGATTACTTCCTTGTTGTTACAGAGTATTGACCATTTATAGTCGTATTTCCCTGTCCCCTATCTCATCCTCTTCTTACACTCATACTTACTATCAGTGGATAGCAAGAGAATTTACTGAGGCATTCGGACGGATATCTGAGAATTACTCATTCTAGAGTTTACTTCACTCTATCTCTAATGAGCTACTTAACGTGTTATACTCCTGAGCTAAAGTTCAACCTTAGCTCTGATACCAAATGTAACGATCCACAGACAGCGGGCACCGGTAGGCTTTGCAACCATCCCAGCCCCACCGTGGCTTACACTGGCACCTCGCATTTACTTTTACGGCCAGCCTCTCGACTGTCACGGCCTCCGCCTAACCAACCCATCCCTCTCAGGGACATGTAGGGGTAAGAGTCCCCCGTTCGCCACCAAACCGCGAAGCGAGAACCCCCTATCATGCTGTAATATAGCAAATGCGATCCATATACGACGTATCACATATTCGGAATGGGTTATACGACCCAAAGGTCCTCTCCCGGCTAAACCGAATAGTGAGCGTAATATTTAAAAACATATGGATATGGGATTTCAATTAAGTCACAACTTATTACCCAAAACTTTCTTTTTAAATGGTTTCAATCGATTACCATTTCAAATCTTTTCAACAAAAAGATTTATTTTAAACAACCTTCAACGGTTTAAACAATTTCCACATTTAAATCTTTTTAAACAAAAGATTCATTCACAGATTTTCCAAATTAATTTCCATTTCAATTTGATTAACTCGTTAAATCTTTAAATCAAAGATTTAACTTATAGCTTTCAAAACAATCCCATTTCAAATGATTTAAACCAATCATTATTTTAAATCTGTTAAAGATAAAAGATTCAAATCATAGCTTTTCAAAACAATTCATTCATAACTTGGAAAACCATTTTTCCATTCAATATTGAAATTCCTTTAATTAAACTAGAATTTCATTTCTTATCTGAAAGCTTTTATTCTTTTAAAACAACAGTTTCATTTCAGAAAATTTGATTCATTCATACGAGTTAAAGTTCTTGAGTCAAATTCAAATTCTCAAAATTTTACTTTTAAAATGGTTTAACTTCATATAAACACATTTATAACATCTTTAACCGTAATTTCAAATCATAAGATTCAATTTCAAACTTGAATTCAAATTTAAATCAAATTATTTAAATTTTCAAAACTCGATTAAGTTATTCAAAATAACTTTTATTTTTGAAATTCCATTTCAAAAACCTTTTCACTTTAAACCCCAATTTCCAATTTCAAAATCAATTGAAATTAAAATTTCAATTTCAAAAACATCAGATTTACATTATCTGTGACTTAACTGATTTCCACGTGAAATCCATATTTGTGTGTGTAAAGGTGTGGTCCAGGGGTTTAACACACAATAGTGCAACATAATGAATCATCACATATCAGAATACAGAAATATAATTCGATAAGCGGTATAAGAACAACGCTTATCGTTCATTCACAGATCATAGATATATAAAGGTCACAGATAAGTAAACTACAGATCACAACATAAATCAGGATGTATCACAAAGCATCATGTATCAGGGATATCAAACAATTCAAATAATCCAATATAATCCAAATATCCATAGTTAAGATCAATAAATTATCTGATAAATTTAAATCGGATTAACTTCTTATGAATTACAAATCCTTGTTAATTAACATTTATAATTTACATTTGATTAATTTTTCTTTAATCATTTGTTAATTAACCATCAATAATAAATTTCTTAACCTTTAATTATAATTCATCAACCTTTAATTATAATTAAATCAAACTTTAATCATTAAATAATTTACTTTCAATTATTCAATTATTCTTTAATTAATTATCTTTAATTAATTACATTAATTAATTAACCAAATCTTTACTTATCTTTATAAATAAATTATTATTAACACATTAATTTATTCAAGAAATTAAGGTTAATCAAATTATAAATCTATCTTAATTAAAGTTTTTTTTAATCCAATTTTAAACTTTAAAATTCACATGTTAAGAAATACTTTTACATTAAAACTTATTCAAACATTTAAAGTTGTAAAACTTTATTTAATTCAAAATCTTGAATTCAAATTTAGATTTAAATCCAGATTAAACTTTGATTTATAAATTTACATTCAATCTTCTAAAATTTGAAAACTGGACAGGTTAAAACCTATAACCAATATCCTACCCGAGTCAGTCCCTTTCTTGCCTCGGGTCAACACACATCGATTTCGAGTAAACACTCAAGATCAACTCGCGTTCAACCTCGTTCCACAAAATACCAGTTTACTTCTTCCTCCCAACCCAACATCTTCCCAGATACACGAGTGCACAGGTGCACGTGTACAACTACTGGAACCACCCACCACCTCCGACGAACCATCCAACACTTCCAATCTCATCGCGACAACCATCGCTAATCGCCAAAACACCTTCCCTAGCCTCGAATCGAAATCGAGCAATACGCTCCAGACTTCACCAAGAACACCCACCAGAAAATCTCTTGTCCCCCAACCTCTGGCCATCAGAGGCTACAAAAATTCGACCGAAGCTTCGCCACCCACTCACGCCTCTTCTCCCCCATACGCGATCACTTCCGGTGCGCCATCGCCACCGTACGAACCCCTTCAACATCAACACCACAACTGAGCCCCAAAACCCTAGTTCAACGTCATACGGTCACTCCGACCATCGAGAAATTCCATGGCCAATTTTCCCGAGTTCCCCCATCTTCCAGCCTTCTCCAGAGATGAGCTCGACCACCAACCCCCAACCGTTCGTCAGAAAGTGACGAAAATGCCAAAACAAAGCTTCCCAGGAATTCTCGACGAATGTAAATCTAAAAATCATAATCTTGCTACCTAAATTCATCATTCGCCATGCCGAATCCTATTCTAAAATCAATAATCGAAATAAGCATGATCGGTTTTTTTACTCATTTCCAGTCATCTCTGTATTCTTTTATTTTTTTAAATATATACTAAATATAAATCTTGGAACTTCTTTTTAAAATTTATATTATCCTTTTACAATCCTTTTTCGTCTAAAGATCTTCGTCTAAAACTAATTCGTTTGGAAGATAAAATTCCTATATGTGTTTAGAGCATGTTACTTAACAGGGAAGGTATACCTGTTTACATAATCTCATGTATACCAGACAAGTCAGATATATAAACAGGCATCCAACACTAACATTCATGCAATAATTTACTCCACATTACTGCGAGATCCTTTCATATAAATCAAAGTTAAAACCGGGTTAAACTTTTTAAATAGTTGCTTACTCACAGCATCAATAAGCAGACTGTAACGACCCTGAATTTTGAACGAATTAAATTGAAAATATTTTTATTAATTTTATATATTTGAACGGTAATTTAATTTGAATCCTCGATTTAAGTTTGAATTTGGCGATTAAATTTTAAAATTTAATCGATTGGAAGTTGAATAAAAATTTGAATCTTCAATTTACAGTTGAAGAAAAATATTTCGAAAGCTTTAAAAATTCGTATTGATAACACTGAAGACAATAGAAGCTTCAGAATTGAAGTTTACAGTTATTTGTTCAGTTTAGAAAATTTTATCGTTCAGCCGATATTTAAAAATAGCCGTCCGAGGCGCAGTCTCGGAATTCGACGAAACCAGTTCCATTGGATCCGTAATATTGTATTGTTACCGGATTTCCAATTTCGTATTTTTCGGAGTTGTGGTGTGAACATACGGCGTGTAAACGCATTGAAATTTATATCGGTTTCGATTTAAATTTAAACTTTAAATCTGTCAACAACAAAATGCTGTAGCTTCCCTTCGATTTCGCCTAAATTCATGCCAGAAAACGCGAACAAAAATCGTGCAAGCACGTTCCTTCCATCCTTCAAAATTCAATACCACGAAAACAAATCAGTTCGAAAAAAATGGCAGCAGCCTCGAATACGAGATGGAGATGGGGGAAACCTCGATTGATTTCCGGGGCTCACGATTTAAGAAGCTCGAGCATCGTGAGAACTAGGGCAGCAAGGCCAATTCGATCGAGCTGGGGCGCAGGCGAGTCGCGATGGCGATTCTGATGGAGGCCGGGCGAGCGGTGGCTCGAAGTGGAGTGGGGTGGCAACCGCGAGTTGATGCGGCGGTGCCTGGATGGAAGCGTCGCGTCGTGTGGATGGAAGCGTCGCGAACTCGAGTAGATTGATCGACTCGATTGAAGGAGGCGTGGGCTTGGGTCGCGCGTCGACGAACAAGATGGGGAGAGCTGCTGAACGCGGGCAACTCGAAGGCGTGGCCAATCGACAACTTGGGTCTGGCGATGGTGGCCTTGGTTCTCAGATAGCAATAAGGTATTCGAATTTTTTTTTCTTTCTTCAAATTAAAAGTGATTTAATAAATATATATGTATTTGAAATTTTACAGTAAAGATTCAAAATAATTCAGTTTTAATCGGATAAATGTATATATATATAGAAACTGGAAATTTATATATACAGATTAAGTTTGGAAAAAAAAAATATATATATATATATATATCATTATTTGATCTTACAGGAAATTTTATAAGATAAAATTTTTGATTTTGGAAAAGATGATGAAGGCAGCTCTGTTCTTGGAAATTAAATAAATATAGATTTAAAAGAGTAGTTTTTAAAATGAAATAGAATAATACGGGTTAGAGTAGTTAATATATGTAACAAACTTATCTAATTTTTCTTGGTTACCGAAAGAATTTATTAAAGAAAAGCTTGGTTATTAGTTTAAAATTAAATAAATGAATTGTAAAATTTATTGTTAGAAAATGATTAAAGAAGAAAATTTTATTCTTAAACTAAAAACTTTAGTTGGATAAATTTGTTAAGGAGAAGTAGTTTGAAAAGAGATTATTGAATCAAAATTATCAAATGAAAATTTATTATTCGATTTATTCGAATTTTAACAAATCGTATAAATTATTTATACAAGGTATAAATCAAGAAAATCGAGTCAAGTGGAAAATGGGATTGCAATTAAAAAGCTAAGGTGAGATCTTCTCACTCAGATTTATAATTGAATTGCAGTTATTGATTGATTTGTTTGAATGTGATATTAGATATTTTAGAATATATCTATATATATAGCAGTATATACATATTGGCATATGTATATATTGGATTGATGATTTCCCGCCTCGTATAGCGGATGAGACCCTATTGCGCCGTTAGTAAGCGGATTTATAAAAAACCTATATACCGCGATAATTCCGTACTGGAGCGGAATTGGTATTGTGCTGACGTTTTTGGATGCAGGGAAACAGGTTGGAGGGATCCAACTGGATTCCTCAACTGTATTTGTTTATTTATAGATATTGATGAATATTCTGTTATCATATTGATATATGATATTGACTGTTGTGATGGACTGATTGATGCTGTTGCATCATCGGATTCAGTTTTGAAATGTAAAAATAACGACTTTTATTTTAAAAAGATTTTAAAGTGATTTTTGAAAAGTAGACGTTTATCGAATTTTTGAATTGATTTATTTCAGAAAAATAAACGTCTAGAATTTTAAAGTTATAAAAGTTAAGATTTTTGGTGAAATATAACCAAAGTGTGATTTTTGAAATGAAAGTTGATTTAATTGTAAAATAGGTTAAATTGAGATTTTTAAAGTATTATAAAAGATGTACAGAAAAATTGATATATTTATCAATTAAAATTTTTGGAATTTTAAAACGAGTTTTTATAAGTGAAGATATGAATCTTATAGAATTTTAAAATTGTGAAGATATGAAATTTATAGAATGTATAAATTGTGAAGTTAAAATGAATGAAATTGTAGAATAAAAGATTTATAAGGAATTAACTTATAAATTGGATTTTTGCCTACAAATGAAATATTGATCGAATTTGTTAATAAAGGAGATTTACAAATCGAAGTTGTTATAAAATATAAAGGGTGAAATTTATAAACATTGTTTTATAAATTCAAAACCAATTGAAATTGATAGGTTAAACATAGAAGTTTAATAAAGGAGATATATCCGCGATTTTGGATAGTGGATAATTATTGAAATAAAAATGGGTAGAAAATATTGAAATGTGGTTAGTGAAGTATATTCACGATTTTGGATAGTGAATATATTGTTGAGTAAAATGGATACTGTTTTGGGAAAGTGATACTGAAAAATGAAGTTAAACATTTTAAAGATGTTTTAAAATGTATTATAAATCGAAAGCAGAGATTTCCGCAGTTCTTGTTGAAATAGACGTTTTCGAAGAATAAGGAAATGATGGACTATAACACTGTTGTTATAATAGATGATTTCCGAAAGGAAATGTTTTTATATGGTATTGGGGTTTATATATCTATCTTAAAAAAAATTCTAATCCCAATACTAATGATTTTGAGTCGTCGTAACGATGTTTTACGTAACATTCGTTTTGACTCAAATTGATGTTGTTATAGAAAATGGATTTCCTTAAAGAATGAAATATATACTTAATTGGATTTAAGTATATCGAATATTTTCCAAGTGTTGAAAATAAATAGATTTGTGAAATACTTATTTCTAAATAAGTATGGAAATACTTTTCCAAAATGAAATGAAACGTTTTGAGATTTTATCTTCTTAAAGATAAATCGAAATTGAATATTTGAAAACGATTGAAAATCGAATATTAGTAGATATTCGAAAAATGTAAATTCCATATGGAATTTATAAAGGAAAGGGAAACTGTTTAGAAAAATAAACGTTGATTTATTTTTGAAGTGTGGAAATTTTATATCTAGTAAAGATATTTTTGAAGATAAATAATTTGGAAAATTATTTGGAATCTGATGATGTTGCGCATCTTTATTGATAGTTAAATAACCGACTATCAATAATTACCTTTAGATAGGTATTTGTTGTGAATTGGATGAATTTGAATGCCACACTCATTTTTGAATAATCGCTCACTATTCGGGTTAACCGGGAAAGGACCATGGGGGCGTATAACCCATTCCGAATATGTGATACGTCGTTATGAATCGCATTTGAAGACCGGTGTTGAAGACCGGATATTTTAAAAAAACGGAAGGATTACCGTCGAGTTACTCTACATCGGCTGATCTCCGGTTTAGAGGTTTTATCACCCTTAGTGACGGGAAGTCCGGACGTGATTAGAAAATTATCCGGATATGCAAGGGCTTCGTGAGAAGTGCCTTCGGTTCTGTTCGATCCCGGAACAGACTTGTATGGATTGTGTGTCTGACGTTACAATTTGAGATATAAAGCTGATTTCTTTCAAATACATTTCTGTTGGTGGCGGAGAATTTATTCTCTTAGCTTAACACCCTTCTCTGAGACGTACGAGCTCAGAGGTTATGTAGTTGAAATTTATCAGCGATATATCCCAATTTGGTAACGTGGCATACTGAGTGTTGCTGTGAAATGATCAGTGTTTGATCATTTGTGATATGATCATTTGTTTGATCTTATATCTTTGTGATCATAGGTTGATCATTTTGTTTGACCCAAAGCAGGGCTTTTTGAGAAAGCGTAGCTTTGTGGACGAGACTTCGTCGAGCCTCACACCCCGGAAATGGTCGAAACAGGAAGGATGCAGCAAGGTTCTAGGGAGTAGCGCCCCTTAGTGTATGTCATTCCTTCTGGATAAAGGTGGTATCATGGTATGGAGCCCAGATACTTAACCTCTGTGGTTGCTGCACAGTTATTATTACTTTGTGGTTTGTTGGAAATCGGGGATCCTCGGGAAGATCGGTGACGATCGGGGGATGGCATACGCGTGTCAGTAGTTACCTACTTTTGCAGAGGTAACCCGGCCTTGTGTTGGCAGAGATCTAACCGTAACGTTAGGTTCTCGGGTCGTCTATTCCAGGGACGTACCCATCGTGGATAGGAAGTTCCTTAGCCTGACCATTTGTTGGAAATCCAAAGAAACAATACGTGACTTGTACGGATTTAGTTGTAGAACCTATCATTCACTTATGGTGGCGCCCCACTGTTTGGATGGTAGCTATAGTAGGCATAGTTCGAAATGTCTATGCTGGCTAAGATTTATATTATACTTTCGAAATGTTTTCTACACTATGCACTAATAATAATATCCAAAATGATTTGATTTTTTGCGTAGTAAGCATCTTTGACTATCATAAGAAGAAATCTCCTCCAATTCTGCGTTTGCATTGTGTGTGTGGTGGGAGGTCTTATGGTAGTTTCATTTTCCAAAAGCACTTCGAATTGACTTTAAAAATTCTCTGCTGTTTATTTTTAAAGAATAACTGTTTTACGATCTCACACCAGTCACCATGACTGACTCGGAGTTTATTGTTCCCTTCTAAACTCTGGGTGCCCACCAATTTCCACACGGGCAACCTATAGTTAGATTATCAGGATATTCTGGATATTCTGGAGCTTGGAGATAAGCTGGATGACGAGACGTAGTATTTGTATCTGATAGTATTTATTCCGCTGTGTATTCTGTATGAGGACAAGTTATATAACTGTCCATTGTTGTATATTGACTCTGATGATGGATGTATATATAAAATGATATAGTTCTTTGTTTTAAAGATTATTCATTTATCTATTATATGTTGTTCCGCTGCGATGTGTAAGATTCTGATATTGTTCTGTTTCTGTTCTCTGTTGTTGTTCTGTTATTCTTTCTTTCTTCTCTTTTTCTTCTATCTTCTTCTTCTTCTACTTTTTCTTTTTCTTAAAACCCTCACTCTTGGAGTTTCCGGCACTCGATTGCTCGGCAGTCGATAAAGTGAGTATCGATGTCGAATTTTCGAAAGTCGAAAATTTGGGGACGTGACAAAGTGGTATCAGAGCATATGGTTAAGCGACAACCCTGCTCTGTTGGGTGTTACTCATTAGAGATAGAGTCAGCAGTACTCTAGAATGAGTTGAGTGTAATAATAGATATGAGCGCGTATTTGTTAGTGAATATAAAAAATTATTTTATATTGTGATGATTGGTTTATTGAGTGGTATATGAACCTTCGTCGGCACAGTCTGCGCAACTGGATCGAAGGAGTTTCTAAACGCTCGAATAGAACAATTCGGCACAGTATTGTTTTTGAATAGGGTGAATGAGATAATTTTACCCAAAACTATTTTTGTATAGAAAAGGATGTTTTTCTATGAATTACTATAGTATATGGTTGCATGGTTGTTAGAGGTAATAATATGAGAAATATTATCATTGAAATTGAATAAGAAATTGAAATTATAAACTCCAAAGATAAGAAATGAATTCGTATACAAATGAAACTAAAGAATGTAAATTATAAATGTGAATTATAATTTGAAACGGAATTCCAGAGAAGTATTTGGAAATGTTTTGAAAAGGATTTGAAAATTTTGGAGATTTGGAAGTTTAAATCATTTTTGATTTGAAAATGGATTTCAAAGGTTTGAAAAGTATTTTAGAGAGATGAAAGCTCTAAACTCTTTTCGGTCGCCGGAAAATAACTTCGATGATGACCGCGGCATCATCGGTGTTCATTCTCGGGTTTCCAAAAGAGGAATTGCTGCCAATTTGTTTTAAATAGGAGTTGTTTGAAAATTTGGGTTTTTGTTTTGGAAATTCAAATGGAATTTGAATTGTTTTCAAATGGCTTTGAAAAAAATGGAAACGACTCTGGAATCCTATTTAAAATACTTACGAAATATTAATAAGTTGATAACTTATAGAATATTTGAATTTTGATTAGAATGAAATTCAAAGTGAAAACGAATGAATTAGTGAATGAATGAATAAATTGCAACTGTAAGTGCAATGAAAGTGAGATGACAGTAGATTTAACCGAAGGGTAAATTGAAAAAAAATTTTGTGGAAATAAACAAAAGTGAGTAAAACTGGAATTGAAATTTAATGTTGAAAGCAAATCTGAATTTGTAAGCGAAGCTTATTAAATGAAGTGAATAAGATTAAAACTAAATGTTAAACTTCTTTTGAATTTGGTAGTAAATGAAGTTGAAACCGAATTTGAATAAATAAATTGGAGTAGTAACAAATGAATTGGAATGAGAGTTCAAATTGAAATGTAAAATTGAATGAGAATAGATATGTAACTTCAACAGTGAAGTAAAAATGATATAAGCAGTTTATATTGAAAATTTTGTAATCGAATTTGCAAAATAGTTTGAATGCTGTAACTAGATATAATGGCTAGTAGGATATACAGGTATATAAAAGGAATTGGATTTGATTTCAAAGATAAATTTGAATTGCTCGACAAAAGGTACGTATTTGAATTATAATATGAGTTTTTGATGATTTCTCTCTAGCCGCTTGGCTTTTTCTTTTTCTTTTTGAAATCTGAGAGTCCGTAGGGACGTTTTGTAGTCGTGCCGTATTAGCCGCGCAAAGGAGACGCTGGCGAAATTTTTCGAAAATTTAGGGCGTTAGAAAAATTTTGAGAAAATTTTGGAGGTTTAAATTTGAATTTAAACTTAAAAATTGAATTGTGAAGTTAAACAATGTTGTTTTGAAACTTATAATTGAAGTTGGAAATTTAGTTGAATGATAACGAATCTTTAGTAGAAAGATTTGTTTTGATAGATTGATAAAAACTATTTAGATGTTGAAAAATAGTAGACGAGTTAGGGATCATTTTTCTTAACTTGTAATTTCGAGGACGAAATTCTTTTAAGGGGGGAAGTCTGTAACGACCCTGAATTTTGAACGAATTAAATTGAAAATATTTTTATTAATTTTATATATTTGAACGGTAATTTAATTTGAATCCTCGATTTAAGTTTGAATTTGGCGATTAAATTTTAAAATTTAATCGATTGGAAGTTGAATAAAAATTTGAATCTTCAATTTACAGTTGAAGAAAAATATTTCGAAAGCTTTTAAAATTCGTATTGATAACACTGAAGACAATAGAAGCTTCAGAATTGAAGTTTACAGTTATTTGTTCAGTTTAGAAAATTTTATCGTTCAGCCGATATTTAAAAATAGCCGTCCGAGGCGCAGTCTCGGAATTCGACGAAACCAGTTCCATTGGATCCGTAATATTGTATTGTTACCGGATTTCCAATTTCGTATTTTTCGGAGTTGTGGTGTGAACATACGGCGTGTAAACGCATTGAAATTTATATCGGTTTCGATTTAAATTTAAACTTTAAATCTGTCAACAACAAAATGCTGTAGCTTCCCTTCGATTTTGCCTAAATTCATGCCAGAAAACGCGAACAAAAATCGTGCAAGCACGTTCCTTCCATCCTTCAAAATTCAATACCACGAAAACAAATCAGTTCGAAAAAAATGGCAGCAGCCTCGAATACGAGATGGAGATGGGGGAAACCTCAATTGATTTCCGGGGCTCACGATTTAAGAAGCTCGAGCATCGCGAGAACTAGGGCAGCAAGGCCAATTCGATCGAGCTGGGGCGCAGGCGAGTCACGATGGCGATTCTGATGGAGGCCGGGCGAGCGGTGGCTCGAAGTGGAGTGGGGTGGCAACCGCGAGTTGATGCGGCGGTGCCTGGATGGAAGCGTCGCGTCGTGTGGATGGAAGCGTCGCGAACTCGAGTAGATTGATCGACTCGATTGAAGGAGGCGTGGGCTTGGGTCGCGCGTCGACGAACAAGATGGGGAGAGCTGCTGAACGCGGGCAACTCGAAGGCGTGGCCAATCGACAACTTGGGTCTGGCGATGGTGGCCTTGGTTCTCAGATAGCAATAAGGTATTCGATTTTTTTTTTCTTTCTTCAAATTAAAAGTGATTTAATAAATATATATGTATTTGAAATTTTACAGTAAAGATTCAAAATAATTCAGTTTTAATCGGATAAATGTATATATATATAGAAACTGGAAATTTATATATACAGATTAAGTTTGGAAAAAAATATATATATATATATATCATTATTTGATCTTACAGGAAATTTTATAAGATAAAATTTTTGATTTTGGAAAAGATGATGAAGGCAGCTCTGTTCTTGGAAATTAAATAAATATAGATTTAAAAGAGTAGTTTTTAAAATGAAATAGAATAATACGGGTTAGAGTAGTTAATATATGTAACAAACTTATCTAATTTTTCTTGGTTACCGAAAGAATTTATTAAAGAAAAGCTTGGTTATTAGTTTAAAATTAAATAAATGAATTGTAAAATTTATTGTTAGAAAATGATTAAAGAAGAAAATTTTATTCTTAAACTAAAAACTTTAGTTGGATAAATTTGTTAAGGAGAAGTAGTTTGAAAAGAGATTATTGAATCAAAATTATCAAATGAAAATTTATTATTCGATTGATTCGAATTTTAACAAATCGTATAAATTATTTATACAAGGTATAAATCAAGAAAATCGAGTCAAGTGGAAAATGAGATTGCAATTAAAAAGCTAAGGTGAGATCTTCTCACTCAGATTTATAATTGAATTGCAGTTATTGATTGATTTGTTTGAATGTGATATTAGATATTTTAGAATATATCTATATATATAGCAGTATATACATATTGGCATATGTATATATTGGATTGATGATTTCCCGCCTCGTATAGCGGATGAGACCCTATTGCGCCGTTAGTAAGCGGATTTATAAAAAACCTATATACCGCGATAATTCCGTACTGGAGCGGAATTGGTATTGTGCTGACGTTTTTGGATGCAGGGAAACAGGTTGGAGGGATCCAACTGGATTCCTCAACTGTATTTGTTTATTTACAGATATTGATGAATATTCTGTTATCATATTGATATATGATATTGACTGTTGTGATGGACTGATTGATGCTGTTGCATCATCGGATTCAGTTTTGAAATGTAAAAATAACGACTTTTATTTTAAAAAGATTTTAAAGTGATTTTTGAAAAGTAGACGTTTATCGAATTTTTGAATTGATTTATTTCAGAAAAATAAACGTCTAGAATTTTAAAGTTATAAAAGTTAAGATTTTTGGTGAAATATAACCAAAGTGTGATTTTTGAAATGAAAGTTGATTTAATTGTAAAATAGGTTAAATTGAGATTTTTAAAGTATTATAAAAGATGTACAGAAAAATTGATATATTTATCAATTAAAATTTTTGGAATTTTAAAACGAGTTTTTATAAGTGAAGATATGAATCTTATAGAATTTTAAAATTGTGAAGATATGAAATTTATAGAATGTATAAATTGTGAAGTTAAAATGAATGAAATTGTAGAATAAAAGATTTATAAGGAATTAACTTATAAATTGGATTTTTGCCTACAAATGAAATATTGATCGAATTTGTTAATAAAGGAGATTTACAAATCGAAGTTGTTATAAAATATAAAGGGTGAAATTTATAAACATTGTTTTATAAATTCAAAACCAATTGAAATTGATAGGTTAAACATAGAAGTTTAATAAAGGAGATATATCCGCGATTTTGGATAGTGGATAATTATTGAAATAAAAATGGGTAGAAAATATTGAAATGTGGTTAGTGAAGTATATTCACGATTTTGGATAGTGAATATATTGTTGAGTAAAATGGATACTGTTTTGGGAAAGTGATACTGAAAAATGAAGTTAAACATTTTAAAGATGTTTTAAAATGTATTATAAATCGAAAGCAGAGATTTCCGCAGTTCTTGTTGAAATAGACGTTTTCGAAGAATAAGGAAATGATGGACTATAACACTGTTGTTATAATAGATGATTTCCGAAAGGAAATGTTTTTATATGGTATTGGGGTTTATATATCTATCTTAAAAAAAATTCTAATCCCAATACTAATGATTTTGAGTCGTCGTAACGATGTTTTACGTAACATTCGTTTTGACTCAAATTGATGTTGTTATAGAAAATGGATTTCCTTAAAGAATGAAATATATACTTAATTGGATTTAAGTATATCGAATATTTTCCAAGTGTTGAAAATAAATAGATTTGTGAAATACTTATTTCTAAATAAGTATGGAAATACTTTTCCAAAATGAAATGAAACGTTTTGAGATTTTATCTTCTTAAAGATAAATCGAAATTGAATATTTGAAAACGATTGAAAATCGAATATTAGTAGATATTCGAAAAATGTAAATTCCATATGGAATTTATAAAGGAAAGGGAAACTGTTTAGAAAAATAAACGTTGATTTATTTTTGAAGTGTGGAAATTTTATATCTAGTAAAGATATTTTTGAAGATAAATAATTTGGAAAATTATTTGGAATCTGATGATGTTGCGCATCTTTATTGATAGTTAAATAACCGACTATCAATAATTACCTTTAGATAGGTATTTGTTGTGAATTGGATGAATTTGAATGCCACACTCATTTTTGAATAATCGCTCACTATTCGGGTTAACCGGGAAAGGACCATGGGGTCGTATAACCCATTCCGAATATGTGATACGTCGTTATGAATCGCATTTGAAGACCGGTGTTGAAGACCGGATATTTTAAAAAAACGGAAGGATTACTGTCAAGTTACTCTACATCGGCTGATCTCCGGTTTAGAGGTTTTATCACCCTTAGTGACGGGAAGTCCGGACGTGATTAGAAAATTATCCGGATATGCAAGGGCTTCGTGAGAAGTGCCTTCAGTTCTGTTCGATCCCGGAATAGACTTGTATGGATTGTGTGTCTGACGTTACAATTTGAGATATAAAGCTGATTTCTTTCAAATACATTTCTGTTGGTGGCGGAGAATTTATTCTCTTAGCTTAACACCCTTCTCTGAGACGTACGAGCTCAGAGGTTATGTAGTTGAAATTTATCAGCGATATATCCCAATTTGGTAACGTGGCATACTGAGTGTTGTTGTGAAATGATCAGTGTTTGATCATTTGTGATATGATCATTTGTTTGATCTTATATCTTTGTGATCATAGGTTGATCATTTTGTTTGACCCAAAGTAGGGCTTTTTGAGAAAGCGTAGCTTTGTGGACGAGACTTCGTCGAGCCTCACACCCCGGAAATGGTCGAAACAGGAAGGATGCAGCAAGGTTCTAGGGAGTAGCGCCCCTTAGTGTATGTCATTCCTTCTGGATAAAGGTGGTATCATGGTATGGAGCCCAGATACTTAACCTCTGTGGTTGCTGCACAGTTATTATTACTTTGTGGTTTGTTGGAAATCGGGGATCCTCGGGAAGATCGGTGACGATCGGGGGATGGCATACGCGTGTCAGTAGTTACCTACTTTTGCAGAGGTAACCCGACCTTGTGTTGGCAGAGATCTAACCGTAACGTTAGGTTCTCGGGTCGTCTATTCCAGGGACGTACCCATCGTGGATAGGAAGTTCCTTAGCCTGACCATTTGTTGGAAATCCAAAGAAACAATACGTGACTTGTACGGATTTAGTTGTAGAACCTATCATTCACTTATGGTGGCGCCCCACTGTTTGGATGGTAGCTATAGTAGGCATAGTTCGAAATGTCTATGCTGGCTAAGATTTATATTATACTTTCGAAATGTTTTCTACACTATGCACTAATAATAATATCCAAAATGATTTGATTTTTTGCGTAGTAAGCATCTTTGACTATCATAAGAAGAAATCTCCTCCAATTCTGCGTTTGCATTGTGTGTGTGGTGGGAGGTCTTATGGTAGTTTCATTTTCCAAAAGCATTTCGAATTGACTTTAAAAATTCTCTGCTGTTTATTTTTAAAGAATAACTGTTTTACGATCTCACACCAGTCACCATGACTGACTCGGAGTTTATTGTTCCCTTCTAAACTCTGGGTGCCCACCAATTTCCACACGGGCAGCCTAGAGTTAGATTATCAGGATATTCTGGATATTCTGGAGCTTGGAGATAAGCTGGATGACGAGACGTAGTATTTGTATCTGATAGTATTTATTCCGCTGTGTATTCTGTATGAGGACAAGTTATATAACTGTCCATTGTTGTATATTGACTCTGATGATGGATGTATATATAAAATGATATAGTTCTTTGTTTTAAAGATTATTCATTTATCTATTATATGTTGTTCCGCTACGATGTGTAAGATTCTGATATTGTTCTGTTTCTGTTCTCTGTTGTTGTTCTGTTATTCTTTCTTTCTTCTCTTTTTCTTCTATCTTCTTCTTCTTCTACTTTTTCTTTTTCTTAAAACCCTCACTCTTGGAGTTTCCGGCACTCGATTGCTCGGCAGTCGATAAAGTGAGTATCGATGTCGAATTTTCGAAAGTCGAAAATTTGGGGACGTGACACAGACAAAGTAGAGCATGTAAAGGTAAGAGTTTACTCACAGCATCAATAAGAAATCAAAACAGAGTAAGCTCTAAAAATAGGAGTTGCTCACCGTTGTCTCCAGAAAAAGAACAGAGCCTTCACCATTTTGAAACTGTCTCGAATTTGCAGTTGAGACTTCCTAGTTTGCATTTCATTTGTTTTGATGTGAATCTTATTTGCTTCAGATTTTAACTTAGTTTGATGGAAGAAATTGAGATGAAGCTTGTTTGTTTAAAGTGAAGTTGTAGTTCACTTCAGTTTTTTTTCTTAGTTTGAATGGACGAATCTAGGTAGGAGGTGATACATATAAAAAGAAGTTTACAGGTATAAAATATTGCTTTGTACAATAGTTTTGCAGGGATATTTTAATCTTTGCTGGTCGAAAATGAAGTTTTGGTGGCTAAAGAGATGATGGCATTTTCTAATGTACTAAAGATATTTGCATTTGTTACTTGGCTTGTATTGGAAGCCTTTACTTTTTACATACTTAGGTATATTTTTGTTTTGTTTTCACACTTATCTTTTTGCATATTTCTTACAGGCTACATATGAATGTACTTAACATTTATTTTTATTCTTTTCAAGTGTTCATGCTACTTTATAATATAATTACATTTCTATTTGTTGTTAAATCTTTCTAATGTATTCATTTTATTTTATTTATTATTATCATTTATTATTAAACAATTTATTTACTATTTAAATTCAAACCAAAACATATATATATATATCTACATATATATACAACATTTTAAATTCAAATGATTTAACGCATTTTTATTCGATTTCGGGGAAACTCGCTCCATTTTATCAATTTAAGTTTACAATTTTTATTCAAATATTCAATAAATTATCAATTTAAATTTAATTAAAATCCGGGGTCGTTACAAAAGGCGTCAATTGTAGAAAATGAGGATAAAAAGATAGAAACCTATGTTAATAATTTCATAAGGTATTGGTTGATTTAATAGTATTAGTGTAAATCAAAATAAAAGAATAAAAATGAATAAGTTTAGTAAAGAAGTAAACATATGTTTATTTATTTGAAATGTTTGGTAGTTGAAAGATTGATTGTAGAGACGAGAAACTATTATTTAGTAAGAAATGTATAATTACTGTTTGTATCCAATAGTGTATAAATATGTTTAAATTACTATTAGGTAGGAAATAATTGTTCTACTTCTCATTACATTCATTTAGTCCATTTTGAAACTTAATCAACTGAAATTAATGTAATTGAAAATTTTCAATTAATAAGAGAGAGAATACTAAATTGTAAATTAATAGGTGCAATTAAAAGTAGCTTATGTCTTTTGAAAATATAAGGAAAGTCTGATTTAATGAAAATAACATTTACATCAAATAAAATGAATGTTTCATTTGTGAATGTAGGTTTAATTTCATTAAAATAAAGAATAGAATGATTGATTTTAAAGGAAGAAATATATGTTTATTTGAACTGTGTTTTAGCTTACAGATTGATTACAAGAATAGAAAAATAATCTATTTCAATAAGTTATTTATTACTCTTGTGTATAAACAACAAATTTATAAACGTGTTTAAATAAACAATTATTCTATTTTTCATCCATTTTAGTTGTCTGTTTTGAAATTTAACTTTGTAGGTAATTGCAATTAATGTAATTCAAATATTTCAATTAAAAGGAAAGAAAACATTAATTGCAATTAATAGATTTAATAAAAGTAACGCACGTTTTGTGTTAAACAAAAAGGGTGTTTTAATGGAAATAAATAATCATTTTGGGAAAACCAAATTGAACGTTTTCATTTTTAAGGTAAGTATAAATAATCATTTAATTGATGATAATCATTGGTTGATTGAATGGTGATTGTGATGTATGTTTGATTGTTTGATATTGGATGACTGGATGTTATATTTTTATATTGTTATAACACTGCAAGTTCCCTATGGGTTGAAATGATACATACGTGAACAATCAATATGTAACGACCCAGTATTTTGGATCATTCAAATCGACAATAAATCCACACATGTCAGACTTGAATAATTCAAAACAATGGATGGTAAATAAAATTTTGCAAAACTTAGCATCTACAGTAAATAAAATAATTACAGATCACAAACACAGAGTAATATAACAATAATGCAGCGGAAACAAAAGGATAGTAGTTCATGAAGCTACTATATATATAACAGAGTTAAACAAGATACAACAGAAGTCTCGAATACAATAGATGTCTCAATACAATAATCAAATACAAGATCTAAATACATCACTGGAATCAACTGAATAACTGAAAGCAGGATCGATAGATTGCTGAATCTCCAAGCGAAGCTCCAACTCCAAAGGTGAGCCTCAAATGCTGTATCACTCAGTCTGACCCGAGCGTAAAGCAAAACACAAAACACTCGAGTCAGGATTAACATTCTTATATCAATAAATCCAACTCAAGTGAAATATCAACTGAAATACAAGTAACTTAAAGGATGTTTGGGATAACCATCCCCTAAGGATCCGTTAAACTATCTAATATATAGTAATATACGCTATATACAGTAGTGTCTAATCAGTAAAGTATAATCATATAGAAAATAGCATTAAGGGGATGGAGAACCTTAACGCGGTCGGATCTTAAAATCATAATCGTAGTAAAGCTCGATATGGTAGGTGACACGGCACACAAGGCAATGCCAGGGTAGATATACCAATTACGTACACGGACTAATGGAGCGGATAGCAGCCACTACCGTCCACCTCGAACAACACTCCCAAATCGAAGGGTGGCCACCAAAAATCACAAAGTAATAGAATGGTATCGAAGAAATGTGTCCGAGAAGAGGTGCTACCTCACTGGTCCGAGATCGCTCCTGTTTTAGCCACCTTATGCCAACTCACGGGAGTTGGGTCCACGTATATACCTTAGGATCGTCGCCACCATCCTACTTCATTCTGGAAACTCCACCGCGTACACAGTTGTCAAAGTGGTTTTCGGTATCGACAGAGAGTATGTCCATATCCGATCCCGGTCTCTTTAACAACCAATCGTTATTATAACACCGCGGTCATTTCAAAGTAGTTTATACTTCAAAACCAAAATATCATTTTCATTTCAAAAACCAAATTGATACGATATCCTTTCAATTCAAATATATCCATTTTCAAAATCGTAGTACTTCAAAGATATAATACTTCCCGAACCAAAACAATTTGAAATAATAATACTTTGGAAAACATAATACTTTGAAATTCATAACTTTGGAAATCATAACCCTTTGAAATCAATACATTTTGGAATCCATAACACTTTCCCCTTAAACAGTTTAGATATTAAAATTATATATAAAATAAAATAGTTTATAAAATAAAAACAGCTTATATAAAATAGTTATAGGTTAAAATAGTTTATAATAAAATAATTTATATTGAAAATGGTTTATAAAAAAAATAGTTTATATTAAAATAATTTATAGAGTAAAATATAAATAGTTTTAGATATAGTTTTAAAAGACTTAATATAAAATAGCTTCCTCAAATTCCACAAATTGATTGAAAAATCAACTCAAATTCCAAATTTCAATTTTAAATCAAATTTCCAATCATCAATTTCAATTCGATTTAGTTTCTAAATAAACCATTTCAAAGTATCGATTCCAAATACATAATTGAACCATAAAACAAGCCATTTCAATTTCAATATATTTCAAAGCTTTTAAATATTCAACATTTCAAAACTAAATTCGATAAATTTATATACATATCAGATTCACTTTACAATTATTTAGTTTTGAAATATTAACTTAATCATTTCCATAACATTTAAATACAATTTCAATTTACAAATTTAAATAAACAAAATATCCCATTTAAATATATATAAGTTTGAAATATCCATTTAAGTCACCCTTTCAAATTTCAAGTTGTAAAACACTTCTTTAAATTTCAAATTCAATACATTTCAAATCAAACTTATTTAAGTATAATTCTTAAATAAATACAATTTCAATCAATTTTGAATCATTATAAATTCTATATTTGAAAATATAGATATTAAATAAATACTTAAACATATTATTTATAAACTTTATTAAATCAAATTTAATGAATCTTTAAAATCAATATTTATCAGAACCATATATTTCTTTTAAAAACCATAGAAATCATTTTCAAAACATTTATATATAGACCAACGGTGTCTGTATATAATTTTCTATCCTATGGTCAAGTGATATGGATATTTATCATTTCAATCCGCAATTTAAAATATATATATATACGGGTATATATCATTTCAACCCGCAATCCCAAATTCAATTCAAATGAAAATCGCTTGGGTCTATCATTTCAACCCATAACGATCTTCTCCTATTCTAAAGTCCGTTCGGGTATGTATCATTTCAACCCATAGTGAATTCTATATTAACGGGGTACTTGCAGAGTGATAAAAGATAGGATAATAATATAACAACAGTAACAGGCATATATCATCAGTATAAATAACAGATAATGGTGTCAGATGTCACAGGTGAACAAATACAGATAATGGCATATATATAGAAATGTAAATAACTAACAGCAATATATTTCAATTTTCGTTTCAATTGAAATCAAATTTAATAAATATAAGAACATTAATCGTGAGTGATTGCTCACCTTTCGAGGCTAGAGAGAACAGGAGATGACACAGGTACGAACATGGATACGGACACTGGAACTAAGTTACGAGTCCAAGCACGAATTCGATGATCAAGGCTGATAACAAGGAATGGACGGAATCAAATCAGAATTGGGTCGATGAAGATAAATGGGTATAAGTGAATTTATATTTATATATATAACTACAAATAACTTTATGTGTATATATATATATATATCATATTCTAAATCCAAACATATATTAACTATAAACACACATATAAAATCAAGCATACATACAATATATAGTTTGAAATAAATACATAAACATATATATATATATATTAAAAAAAATCAATGCAAACATATATCTTAGAATTAGTATTTTTAAATTCAAACACATAAACGAGGTCTCTATATATAAATATATACAGACAACTTATTAGAAACACTAAGCTTGATTTACTTACATGCATATATAAACACATACGGTTTCATATAAACACTTATACATCTTTAAACAAATATGGTCCTAGATGTGTATATATATATATATATATATATAAACAGCATATATATGATACTATAATATATAAGCCAGACCCATTATAACTTGGTTGAATATAAATGAAAGCAGCAAGCTACAACAACCAATATATAAATAAACTATTATATACCTTTACATTAAACAGAACCGACTAATATATATATTTTTAACAATATTTGTTATAACAATACAACTTACCTTATATAATATACATATAGTAACTAGAGCAGATCGTATGTGAAATATACGAACATATATAATATGCTGTACACAAATATATTCATATAACTGCTATATAAAACATAACTCAGGTTAAAAGAATAAAGTGACTACGAGTATATATTTACAATATTGAAATCTATGTTTAATGAATTAAATATACTGTGAACAAATATATAACTCATTATATGGTTATATAACTAACAAATCTTAGAATTGTAAACATATATATAACTCTACTATATAATAAGAGAAACTACAGCCTATATTATAAAAGAACAACACAAGACAAGTATATGACTCATATCAATTGCACAGACCAATATATAATCATAGGTAAAATGTACATACCTACTATATTGAGATATAATTATATCAACAGATCATATATACAAATAATAACTTATATATACACCAAACATAATATATATATATATATAAATATATATCTCATATAAATTCATATATAAAAATCGAATAAGTAACGGATCAAAATATATAGAAATGTAAACCGGTTCTGTATATTCATATTTATATACCAATCAAAATGACCCTTATGTATGCTTACTAACTTTTTTATATAAATATGTATATATATACATCTTTTAAAAATGCACTATACTTATACACATATATATATATATATGTAATGTAATATACCATTATATTGTAACTGTAAACATATTAAACTGTAAACATAGAAGATAGGCACCCTAACTATATTATATAATACAAAAAACAGCAGATATCATATACCCATTTTAGTTTAAAAATGATCAACCAGACATATACCAAGCTAACCAATATAAAATCAAAAAAATATATATAATTTCCTTCGGCAGAGACAAAATAACATGCTTTGTATATATACGGTATAAAAAATTTTGATACCAAATTATTTACCTTCAAATATTATAGTACTGGTATAATTTTATATACCTTTCTCTTATATAAGGAGAAGCTAGGTACCTAGGCAAAGCACGGAAATGAGAACAACAAAATTTTCAAATTGAAGAAGACTTACAACAAAAGAAAGAAGGGAGAAGAATGCGGTGAACAGGAGGCTCGGGTTCGAAAACATATGGGATGGGTGCTGGTCTGGTTGCTCGTCTATGGCCGAGGTAGAAGAGGAAATTGGTCGAGGTTGGCAAGGGACAGTGGCGATTTGGTGCGATTGTTTGATGGAAGCATGCGTGGTTTGATTGCAGGGTGAAAGAAGGGGAAGTAAGAGAAATGGCCTTTCAATTTTATAAACTCGTTTATTAAAACTCTTAGAAACCAGAAAAAATAAGAATCGGTTGATAATATTGAAAACCATTGGAATTGCGAAAGCCACAACTGAAAAATATTAGTTTCGGGTTTCTATTGATTTAACGGTGGATAATGAAGGGACAACAGAAACAAAACAAAAAAAAACTCGAATGCGGAACCGGTACGACTGATCAGTTCACTGATTTCATCGTTACCCGAATTCCGAAACACACACATGAATATACTACGGAGATCAGCATGACGAGACGATCAAAACGATACAGAGATCTCAGTGATACGATCATCCGATCAAAAGTCGGTATCGGTACCGAAATGCTGCTAAAATGCCAGAAATAAGATAAACGGAGCAATAGCAATTCAAATTTGAAGGAACAGAAGATGACGTCTCACTCAGAAGATGATTTACAAATTTTCTATAGAAAAATATTCAAGTTTGGAAAACGTTTTATTATTAACAATTTTAACTGATTTGAATTTAAATAAAATTGTACAATAAAATAAATTTCATTATTATCTGATGAAAATTTACCATTTGCTATGTTTATTTAGACGTATTCCAAATACCAAATTTATTTTTCAAAATTTAATAATTTAATAATTTAAAATTTCACAAAATTACCAGTTAATTACATTATAAAACCAGTTAAAATTTCTGGGTCATTACACTCTCCCCCACTCAAAACTTTTCGTCCCCGAAAAGGAAGGAAGTAGGAGAATGGAAACAACCAGAAAGAAAAATAGATTTGAGATACAAAATAAACAGTTAATTTAAAACCATATAAATTTCAATTTCAATTAATTAATACCCAATAATTGATTTCAATCCATTTGATTTCACTTAAGTTAAATCAATCTTAACTATATCTAAATTGATTATCTTATTATCCAATTATCTTAAATAAACAATTTCTAAAATCATAAATTTGAATAGTCATTTATTATAATTATATTTTATTCAACAAATTTAATTCTTTTATATTCCAAATTATTATTAAGTTTATTCCACTTAATATATCTTATCACATATATTTAAACCATATAAATTACTTTAAACCATATAAATTTTGATTTAAATTAATTTATATTCAATAATTGCTTTTAAATTCAAGGTATTTCCATAAGTTAATCAAATTTCAATTTATTAATTCTTTCAAAACAAATTTATTTGTTTCATTTGTTATTCAATTAACTTATTATTTTATTTCTCTCTATTAACATCTTTATAATAAAATTTAAGTGTATAATCTTTACTATAACAGTCAAATCTTTCCCTATAAAGTCATTTTATATTGTATATTATCCAATTACATTTTAACTTCTGAAAATTTTAGGTAAGTTATGTTGAGATGTAATTGAGTATTATACAAATAAGATTTCACAATTCAGTTATTCCCAGTAAAATATTTATCCAAGAATTTTGACTTCAGTTTATAATTGAAATCATCTTTAACCTAAAATTTAAGAATTTAAATCTCCGATTTACTTCAAACAATTTAGAGATATATATATAATATATTTATATCAAATCAAATTAAATTTTAAAATAAGATACCTATATATATATATAAATCAAATTATACTGAAGCAATTCAAATCAAAATATTTTTTCTTTCAAAACAAAACCGTAGCAAAGCTACATAATAGTTTCTCCACTTCGAAACTCGAAAATGAATGTCGATGATGCGGCCGCCATCACCGAAATTATTTTCTAGCGACAAAGGGAAGAGCACTAATTTCAACATTTTAAAATTCTTTGAAAAATCATTTATATTCGAAAATACCTTATATAATATACATTTAAAATTTTAAAACCAAAGTTTGAAATCATCGGAAATTAAATTCTCAAATTCCTGATTTAAATTCATTTCAATTCCAAATCAATTTATAAACTATGTTTATAAATTCACTTAGAACAATAAATGAAAATCAAATATTATCATTTCAAACAACCAATTTAATTAACTTATTGAATTCCAGAAAATTATACTTATAAATTTATAATATAATCATACAAATTTATTTCATTTACCAATTTGAAAAACAATATTGTGTCAGTTTGTTCTGTTCAAGTGTTTTGGAAATCCTATCGATAACGTTGATCAGACGAATCGATCGAAAATCCAAATCAACATCAACAACTCAAACAACACAATATATAAAATATTTTAATATAAATTTACAAATACACACCCTCACTTGAATGATTCCAGAATTGGATTCCAACACAAGGATAGAGATCCAAATATAGAGGGACTCTAATCAAAGAGAATTCTAATCTAAAATAGATAGGCTCGAAACGAAGGTTAGATGATTGCATTTCAAACAGGAAGATGGATAAAGTTGTATAAATCGCGGGCAACCTTAACCGGGTCAACCGTGACTTCATAGATAAGATCGATGTAGAATTCTGAAGGAAATCGACATTCGATTACCAGAGGTAGAATTCGGGTATAGCATAAGATAGCAGCATCGTAAACCGAGGATACAGAAATCTCTGGTGATCAATACCGATTGTAAAGGAGTTTCACCCCAGTACAAATTATTCGAAGATTGGCGAGACCGCCGATTTATTATAGAGATCATTCGAAGTGGAGTTATGGGATACTCCAGAATCAAAAGACACGAATGGGGAGACACGAATGGACTTTGGAACCGAAGTGGACGTTCCAAAATTCAAAGGAATCGAGTCAAAGAAGAAGGAATTCAAGCTCGAACGAAAGTGATTCTGTAATCGAATTTACTACATATGTTGAGTTTTGCCTAAAACCAGAGCTCTGATACCACATGTAACGACCCAGTATTTTGGATCATTCAAATCGACAATAAATCCACACATGTCAGACTTGAATAATTCAAAACAATGGATTGTAAATAAAATTTTGCAAAACTCAGCATCTACAGTAAATAAACTAATTACAGATCACAGACACAGAGTAATATAACAATAATGCAGCGGAAACAAAAGGATAGTAGTTCATGAAGCTACTATATATATAACAGAGTTAAACAAGATACAACAGAAGTCTCGAATACAATAGATGTCTCAATACAATAATCAAATACAATATCTGAATACATCACTGGAATCAACTGAATAACTGAAAGCAGGATCGATAGATTGCTGGATCTCCAAGCGAAGCTCCAACTCCAAAGGTGAGCCTCAAATGCTGTATCACTCAGTTTGACCCGAGCATAAAGCAAAACACAAAACACTCGAGTCAGGATTAACATTCTTATATCAATAAATCCAACTCAAGTGAAATATCAACTGAAATACAAGTAACTTAAAGGATGTTTGGGATAACCATCCCCTAAGGATCCGTTAAACTATCTAATATATAGTAATATACGCTATATACAGTAGTGTCTAATCAGTAAAGTATAATCATATAGAAAATAGCATTAAGGGGATGGAGAACCTTAACGTGGTCGGATCTTAAAATCATAATCGTAGTAAAGCTCGATATGGTAGGTGACACGGCACACAAGGCAATGCCAGGGTAGATATACCAATTACGTACACGGACTAATGGAGCGGATAGCAGCCACTACCGTCCACCTCGAACAACACTCCCAAATCGAAGGGTGGCCACCAAAAATCACAAAGTAATAGAATGGTATCGAAGAAATGTGTCTGAGAAGAGGTGCTACCTCACTGGTCCGAGATCGCTCCTTTTTGCCACCTTATGCCAACTCACGGGAGTTGGGTCCACGTATATACCTTAGGATCGTCGCCACCATCCTACTTCATTTTGGAAACTCCACCGCGTACACAGTTGTCAAAGTGGTTTTCGGTATCGACAGAGAGTATGTCCATATCCGATCCCGGTCTCTTTAACAACCAATCGTTATTATAACACCGCGGTCATTTCAAAGTAGTTTATACTTCAAAACCAAAATACCATTTTCATTTCAAAAACCAAATTGATACGATATCCTTTCAATTCAAATATATCCATTTTCAAAATCGTAGTACTTCAAAGATATAATACTTCCCGAACCAAAACAATTTGAAATAATAATACTTTGGAAAACATAATACTTTGAAATTCATAACTTTGGAAATCATAACCCTTTGAAATCAATACATTTTGGAATCCATAACACTTTCCCCTTAAACAGTTTAGATATTAAAATTATATATAAAATAAAATAGTTTATAAAATAAAAATAGCTTATATAAAATAGTTATAGGTTAAAATAGTTTATAATAAAATAATTTATATTGAAAATGCTTTATAAAAAAAATAGTTTATATTAAAATAATTTATAGAGTAAAATATAAATAGTTTTAGATATAGTTTTAAAAGACTTAATATAAAATAGCTTCCTCAAATTCCACAAATTGATTCAAAAATCAACTCAAATTCCAAATTTCAATTTTAAATCAAATTTCCAATCATCAATTTCAATTCGATTTAGTTTCTAAATAAACCATTTCAAAGTATCGATTCCAAATACATAATTGAACCATAAAACAAGCCATTTCAATTTCAATATATTTCAAAGCTTTTAAATATTCAACATTTCAAAACTAAATTCGATAAATTTATATACATATCAGATTCACTTTACAATTATTTAGTTTTGAAATATTAACTTAATCATTTCCATAACATTTAAATACAATTTCAATTTACAAATTTAAATAAACAAAATATCCCATTTAAATATATATAAGTTTGAAATATCCATTTAAGTCACCCTTTCAAATTTCAAGTTGTAA
This sequence comes from Allium fistulosum, assembly GCA_030737815.1. Lineage (NCBI taxonomy): Eukaryota > Viridiplantae > Streptophyta > Magnoliopsida > Asparagales > Amaryllidaceae > Allium > Allium fistulosum. Next base: position 452,539,132 of record CM060906.1, on the reverse strand, counting down.
AACACTTCTTTAAATTTCAAATTCAATACATTTCAAATCAAACTTATTTAAGTATAATTCTTAAATAAATACAATTTCAATCAATTTCGAATCATTATAAATTCTATATTTGAAAATATAGATATTAAATAAATACTTAAACATATTATTTATCAACTTTATTAAATCAAATTTAATGAATCTTTAAAATCAATATTTATCAAAACCATATATTTCTTTTAAATACCATAGAAATCATTTTCAAAACATTTATATATAGACCAACGGTGTCTGTATATAATTTTCTATCCTATGGTCAAGTGATACGGATATTTATCATTTCAATCCGCAATTTAAAATATATATACGGGTATATATCATTTCAACCTGCAATCCCAAATTCAATTCAAATGAAAATCGCTTGGGTCTATCATTTCAACCCATAACGATCTTCTCCTATTCTAAAGTCCGTTCGGGTATGTATCATTTCAACCCATAGTGAATTCTATATTAACGGGGTACTTGCAGAGTGATAAAAGATAGGATAATAATATAACAACAGTAACAGGCATATATCATCAGTATAAATAACAGATAATGGTGTCAGATGTCACAGGTGAACAAATACAGATAATGGCATATATATAGAAATGTAAATAACTAACAGCAATATATTTCAATTTTCGTTTCAATTGAAATCAAATTTAATAAATATAAGAACATTAATCGTGAGTGATTGCTCACCTTTCGAGGCTAGAGAGAACAGGAGATGACACGGGTACGAACATGGATACGGACACTGGAATTAAGTTACGAGTCCAAGCACGAATTCGATGATCAAGGCTGATAACAAGGAATGGACGGAATCAAATCAGAATTGGGTCGATGAAGATAAATGGGTATAAGTGAATTTATATTTATATATATAACTACAAATAACTTTATGTGTATATATATATTGTAACGACCACGACTTTCTCTCTACAGAAAGTCGTATCGCTAATAAGAAAGAAAGGGATAGAAAAGAGAAAAGAAGAAAAAGAAAGAACTAAACAATCTCAGAATCTCACAGCGGAACGAAACAAAATATAATATATCACATAACTATTACATAGTCTTTACATAATCAGAGTTACACAACTTATACAACAAAATAGACAGTTATAATTTTTGTTTATTATACAACTCAAGATACAATTCAAACAAAAGACTCAGATCAACCAACACAGCGGAATACTATCTATCTACGAATGCTGAAGCCTCCTGCTCCATATCTCCTCCATAGATTCGTCAAAGCTAACCTGAATCCCTTGGCTACTCGTAAAAATTGAGTACCCAAGAGTTTCAGGTTAGCTTTGACGAATCTATGGAGGAGATATGGAGCAAGAGGCTTCAGCATTCGTAGATAGATAGTATTCCGCTGTGTTGGTTGATCTGAGTCTTTTGTTTGAATTGTATCTTGAGTTGTATAATAGACAGAAATTATAACTGTCTATTTTGCTGTATAAGTTGTGTAACTCTGATTATGTAAAGACTATGTAATAGTTATGTGATATATTATATTTTGTTTCGTTCCGCTGTGAGATTCTGATATTGTTTAGTTCTTTCTTTTTCTTCTTTTCTCTTTTCTATCCCTTTCTTTCTTATTAGCGATACGACTTTCTGTAGAGAGAAAGTCGTGGTCGTTACATATATATATATCATATTCTAAATCCAAACATATATTAACTATAAACACACATATAAAATCAAGCATACATACAATATATAGTTTGAAATAAATACATAAACATATATATATATATTAAAAAAAATCAATGCAAACATATATCTTAGAATTAGTATTTTTAAATTCAAACACATAAACGAGGTCTCTATATATAAATATATACAGACAACTTATTAGAAACACTAAGCTTGATTTACTTACATGCATATATAAACACATACGGTTTCATATAAACACTTATACATCTTTAAACAAATATGGTCCTAGATGTATATATATATATATATAAACATCATATATATGATACTATAATATATAAGCTAGACCCATTATAACTTGGTTGAATATAAATGAAAGCAGCAAGCTACAACAACCAATATATAAATAAACTATTATATACCTTTACATTAAAACAGAACCGACTAATATATATATTTTTAACAATATTTGTTATAACAATACAACTTACCTTATATAATATACATATAGTAACTAGAGCAGATCGTATGTGAAATATACGAACATATATAATATGCTGTACACAAATATATTCATATAACTGCTATATAAAACATAACTCAGGTTAAAAGAATAAAGTGACTACGAGTATATATTTACAATATTGAAATCTATGTTTAATGAATTAAATATACTGTGAACAAATATATAACTCATTATATGGTTATATAACTAACAAATCTTAGAATTGTAAACATATATATAACTCTACTATATAATAAGAGAAACTACAGCCTATATTATAAAAGAACAACACAAGACAAGTATATGACTCATATCAATTGCACAGACCAATATATAATCATAGGTAAAATGTACATACCTACTATATTGAGATATAATTATATCAACAGATCATATATACAAATAATAACTTATATATACACCAAACATAATATATATATATATATAAATATATATCTCATATAAATTCATATATAAAAATCGAATAAGTAACGGATCAAAATATATAGAAATGTAAACCGGTTCTGTATATTCATATTTATATACCAATCAAAATAACCCTTATGTATGCTTACTAACTTTTTTATATAAATATGTATATATATACATCTTTTAAAAATGCACTATACTTATACACAGATATATATATGTAATGTAATATACCATTATATTGTAACTGTAAACATATTAAACTGTAAACATGGAAGATAGGCACCTTAACTATATTATATAATACGAAAAACAGCAGATATCATATACCCATTTTAGTTTAAAAATGATCAACCAGACATATACCAAGCTAACCAATATAAAATAAAAAAAATATATATAATTTCCTTCGGCAGAGACAAAATAACATGCTTTGTATATATACGGTATAAAAAATTTTGATACCAAATTATTTACCTTCAAATATTATAGTACTGGCATAATTTTATATACCTTTCTCTTATATAAGGAGAAGCTAGGTACCTAGGCAAAGCACGGAAATGAGAACAACAAAATTTTCAAATTGAAGAAGACATACAGCAGAAGAAAGAAGGGAGAAGGATGCGGTGAACAGGAGGCTCGGGTTCGAAAACATATGGGATGGGTGCTGGTCTGGTTGCTCGTCTATGGCCGAGGTAGAAGAGGAAATTGGTCGAGGTTGGCAAGGGACAGTGGCGATTTGGTGCGATTGTTTGATGGAAGCATTCGTGGTTTGATTGCAGGGTGAAAGAAGGGGAAGTAAGAGAAATGGCCTTTAATTTTATAAACTCGTTTATTAAAACTCTTAGAAACCAGAAAAAATATGAACCGGTTGATAATATTGAAAACCATTGGAATTGCGAAAGCCACAACTGAAAAATATTAGTTTCGGGTTTCTATTGATTTAACGGTGGATAATGAAGGGACAACAGAAACAAAACAAAAAAAACTCGAATGCAGAACCGGTACGACTGATCAGTTCACTGATTTCATCGTTACCCGAATTCTGAAACACACACATGAATATACTACGGAGATCAGCATGACGAGACGATCAAAACGATACAGAGATCTCAGTGATACGATCATCCGATTAAAAGTCGGTATCGGTACCGAAATGCTGCTAAAATGTCATAAATAAGATAAACGGAGCAATAGCAATTCAAATTTGAAGGAACGGAAGATGATGTCTCACTCAGAAGATGATTTACAATTTTTCTATAGAAAAATATTCAAGTTTGGAAAACGTTTTATTATTAACAATTTTAACTGATTTGAATTTAAATAAAATTGTACAATAAAATAAATTTCATTATTATCTGATGAAAATTTACCATTTGCTATGTTTATTTAGACGTATTCCAAATACCAAATTTATATTTCAAAATTTAATAATTTAAAATTTCACAAAATTACCAGTTAATTACATTATAAAACCAGTTAAAATTTCTGGGTCGTTACACAATAGATTAAGAAAAATTTGTTATGGGTTGAAATGATACACTCGAGCGATTTTATGGATTTTGAATTTTATATTGGGATTGTGGGTTGAAATGATATATATCCGTAAATATAAAATATTTGCGGATTGAAATGATAAATATCCGTATCACTTGACCATAGGGTAGAAAATTATATACGGACACCGGATTGGTTAAATTAAATGATTTTAAATCCTTTAATTTTTAATTTATTTAATATATTTTAAATCTATTTAATCTAATTTAAATCTGTTTAATCTATTTTAAATCTATTTAATCTACTTTAAATCTATTAAATCTAAGTTAAATCTATTTAATCTAATTAAAATCTATTTAATCTATTTTAAATCTATTTAATCTATTTTGAATCTATTTTAAATCTATTTAAACTATCTTAAATCCATTTAAACTATTTTAATATATTTTTTTACAATTTTAGAGTATTTTAACTATATAAAAATTTATTTTAACTATTGTAAACTATTTATCTATTTATCACTATCTAAACTATTTTCTAAATTTCAGACTAAGTAAAGTGGAAATGGTTATGTTTAAATCCTTGATTTAAAAGCAAATATGATTAAATTGATGTAATAACCTAAGTCGGGATTTAAATAACATATTTTGAGTAAATATGATGATTTTGAAATGAGGGTTTAACCTATTTTGGAAATATGATTTTGAAAGTGAATATGATTTCGAAAGTGTTATGGTTTGATTTGAATATGATATTTTGCTATCAATATGAAATGGTTTTGAAAATGTAAAAGAACCATCTGATGTGTAATAAGTGTTAGGTTGTTAAAGAGACCAGGATCAGATATTGTCAAACTCTCCGCCAATACCGAAAACCACTTTAGCAACTACGTACGTGGTGGAGATTCCAAAATGATGTAGGATGGTTTGGCAAATGATTCTGTACGAGGTATTAACGTATCCCTGACTCCCGTGACTCACCTTGATGTGCCTAAAACATGAGCTATACCTAGGCCAAGTGAGGTCGCACCTCTGATCAGACATGCTTCTTCGATACCATATTATGACTTTGTGATTGATTTAGTGGCCACCCCTTGATTTGATTATGGGAGTGTGTTACGAGGTGGGCGGTAGTAGCTGCTATCTGTTACCACCAGCCCGGTTCTGCAAAACGGTAGAGTCCTACCCTGGCATTGCCTCGCGTGCCATGTTCACATGCCCTATCGCGCCTTCTACGTGTTTGTTTTGTACCATACCTATGGAGTGCCCTCTGGGTAAACCTCCAGTTTACGGAGGAGCTTACGGTATTGTATAGACTATAGGAATATATAAATTGGTTAAGGGGGATATGGGTAACGCATTAACGCTATTTTAATACTTTACTTTACTGTAGACACTATTATAATTGCATATTGTACTATGTATGTAGATAGTTTAATGGATCCTAGGAGATGGATATCCCGAACATCTCTTAAGTTACTACACTCACGTTAGACACTGGATAGGAGATGTCAAACCCCGTAAACATCTCTGATGCCGTTACACTCATATTTATTTACTGTTGATTTAACTTACATAAGATCTTTTAGTTCTGACTCGAGTGTTTTGTCTTTTCAATTCGCTCGGGTCAGTCTGAGCTTTTCAGTGTATCGAAGACTGCTTTTGGAGGACGAAGACGAAGATTTAGCACTGTTACTATTTATTATATTTATTCCACTGCATCATGTTGTTACGCTGCATTTATTTATTTATTCCTGTTGTATGTAACTCTGATCTGTATTGTAAAAGTATAATCAATGTTATTTGTAAACAGCTTCATGGACTGTTTATTTGATTATTATATTTTGTCATTCCGCTGCAAGATTCTGTATTTGTTTTTTTCTTTCTTTCCTTGCTTTTTCTTATTTACCCCATAACAATCTTTCCTTTTGAATGGTTTGAGTTTGACATGTGAGGCTTATTGTCGATTTAAATTGTCCTAAAAGGTGGGTCGTTACAATCCCAATTCTCATTGAACCCACCATGTGGATTCCAAGGTAGACCCACCCAGTGGATCTCCTACCCTAAATTTCAACTTTCGTGGGGGTGCCTTTCCATACTTTTAGTTTCAAAACATATCATACTATATATATACAATATCTTTCAAATCATATACTTCATATGTATCACATATAAATTTTACCTATATAAAATCGATATCTTTTAAATCGATAGTTTTTAAATTCGATTTACCCAATTTCCAGAATTGACTATTTGCCAAAATCAAATGTCTTTAAAAACCAATAGGTTCCCAAAACAATTCCAATTCCATTCTCATATATATAAGACATTCTTTCCAAATCGGAAAATTTTAGAACCAATAATTTCTGAGTCCGCTTCATACTTATATAAACTCCATTTAGTATTTTCCAATATCCTTTCAAAGATCATTTCCTTCTAGTTATAAATTCAACAAGGGGAGTTTGAATATATAACTAATATATATAATCTTATTTATGCCAAATCAAAAATTTCCAAGTTCGATTACTTTACAAAGTTATTGGTAACATTTCTTACTTTTTATAAAGTAAGTTTCAGTTATAATAACTATTCAATCTTCATTCTAATAAATGTCCACATTAGTAATTAAAAAATTATTTTCGAATCAATATACAAAGTGATTTTATATAAGATCGTATTTCTATAAATATTTCACAACATCGATAGACTACAACACTAGTAAGTTTAATAATCACATCCATTCATCCATCAATTTATTTAATTTAGTTCGCTCCACTTAATCCATCTCCGAATATCATCTATTGGATTTCCACAACCCAATTCTATATTTATCCCATGGAGTTATTTCAATTACAATTCAATTTCATCCGGCTCCAACTCCATTTCAATATCCAATTCACTAATTAATTATCCAATTAGTTCATTTCCACCTTCCAAAATCTAATTTTTTTTAAACATCACTTCATTTGGGTTTTATTTTGGTTCAACTTTATTTTCTAATCCAAATCGGATTTCCATTTCCTTACCAAATATTTAACCATTTTTAAATTATTACTTCATTCAATCTATTCTTCTTGATTCACCATCAATATTATTTCATTAACACATTTAAAACGTATTTAGTTGCTAGCCTTTTAGTCGGATTCTATTTATGACCCAAATCCACATCTATTCCTTTTTAATTCTTTACAAAATAAATTTAATTTCCTTCTTCCTTATTTACTTATAATAAGTTAAATTTCAATATCCAAGGTTAAATTTTATAATTTAATCCACTAATTTGATAATTTGATTCATTCTAATTTCCAGAATTCGAAACCCGTTTTATTTCAAAAATCGTTTTGAAATCATTCATACATAACTTCCTTTGCACCTTTTATCAAATCTATACCTTTCCCTTTACACTTTAATTTTATTTAACTTCCATAAGTCAAATTTTAATTTCATCTTGGAATTTTCAATTTCAGGTTATAAGTTCAAAACTTATTTAACTTGACCTGAGTTAATTTCCAATTTGTTCAATCCATTTATACTTACTTAATTTAAATTTTTACGTTCCACAATTTTGTTTTCGCACTTCTTTTCTAATTAACATCATTTCCCACTTATAAGTTCAAAAACTTACTTTCCCTTTGGTTCTACTTCTCATCTTAATGGGAATCCTAGAATTCAAACACCCTGTTTTTATTTCAAATCAACTTGAAATCATATATATATATATATCCCATCTTATATACCAAATCACGCTTTTAAATTTAAACCAACTTTGGTTTTTATCCAAAACTAATTCCTCCGGAAATTCCAAAACGACCCTTGTTTCAAAACAAACATTCCCATATCAAAAATATTCTAAAAAATATTACTTATTATTTCCTTAAACACTTTGAAACACATTTCAAAATTTTTGGGACTTAGATTTCAAAACTTCTCAATTTAAATCCATTTTAATTTATAAGTCACATTTATGAATTATGCTTATATAATTCCACTTCCTTTAAAACATTTCACCATGTCTTATCATTGCTTATTTTGTAATAAACACCCTTTATTAAGACACAACCCCCAATTTATCATAATAATCAACATTATCATATCTAGAAACCAAACACACTTTATATTCCATAATAATTTTCTAAAAATCTATTTCTCTATATATAAAATCAGGGTAAAATTATTTCTTTTCAAAACACTTCCGAAATTTTTGGAATTTAAACTCTGGTTTGAATCTATTTTTTAGCTTAACTCATTTGCATAGTTCATTCTTATGTAATTCTATTTTGTTATATATATATATAACCACTTAATTTTATAATCTTATTTTGATTAATAACAATAACAGCCAACCACCTCAACATACTATAAAAATTTCAGAAAAAAATTATTTCTTTTTATATCAAAATATAATCCTATATAAAAATTATTTTAAAATCGTTTATCCTTTAAAATTATTATATAAGAAAATAACAAGTGCACTCTCATATATAATACACTCAACTCTTTCTAGGGTACTACTGACCCTATCTCTAATGAGTAATCCCCACTAGAGCCAAGGTTCTCGCTTAACATTCAGCTCTGATACCACATGTAACGCCCGGGTGATTTTCGACCCTCGAAAATCGACACTGATACATTCACTGTATAGGGTGTCGAGCAATCGAGTGTCGGAAATACCAGATTGTTAGGGTTTAAAAAGAAAGAGATAGAAGAAGAAACATAAATAACAACAACACGGAATCTCACAATCGCAGCGGAACAAAATATAATATACAATAATAGCTTTTATACAAAAGAAAAACTGTAGCTGTTAATATACATACAAATTTTCAGAGTACAATCATCAATATATAAATCTGGACAGTTATAATAATTTATCCTCACAATGCTGAATATATAGCCTACAACACAAAGCGGAATATAATCAAGTACACGTAATACGTCTCTGCCATCCAACTCGTCTCCTGAGCTCCAAAGCATCCTAACCTGGATCTGTAATACTCGATCTGACCCGAGCATTACAATAAAGTAACAACCGAGTCAGGCTGGAAACCAACATGAGTAAACACACTTAAATTGAATTACTTAAGTTATCAAAATCCTTCGAAAGACAAAGGTAACACGTAAGACCACGTCACACATAAACACGACGGGTTTTATTCTTACGATAACCACAACACTTTTACAGAAAATCAGGTGATATTATAATAGTGTTTGAAAATAAGTACTAATATAATAGCCGAAATTGTTACTTTAATTTAATTCCAGCATACTTGGGCCCTACAATCAATATCGAAAAGGTTCGTGGTGGTTATTGGATCGAAGTGGTTCCGGATAATGCTGATATCCGATCCCGGTCTCATCGAATCCAAACGATAAAATTTAAAAGTCTAAGTCGTTTAAATAACAATTTCAAAATCAGGGAGTTAACACTCATATATGGACATTCATTCCATATATCCACTTTATCATGACTAGTCCATCGAGATCTACTTGCTTGAACTCATCACATTTTCGAAAATTCAGAATAGTAACCAGTATAAGTCGATTTACTTGCCGATATCCTATTTACTTTAATTTGTTTGGCTACTTAATCACACGGCAATAGATAATTGAAATCAAAATCAAGAACATTATTGGTTAACATAGATCATTAACAATTTATAATTGATATTAAATTGGTTTACAATTCAGAATAGGATTAGTTTCAAACAATTGAGTCGAATTATATATTTTAATCCAAATTTATTTGTTAATCAAAGAAATTAAATAAAATAATTTATTCTTCATTAATTAAAATTAAACAGGTCATTTAATAATTAATTAATCAACTAACATATAATTATTATAAATAAGAAAGTACTTATTCATTCACTCTAACTATTATAGTCATTAAATATTTACATTTATAAAAACTCGACGATATTATTTCGAATGACAATGCTCTACAGTGGGATCTCGACATAAAAACCTGTTCGTCGATTTGGTCCAAATTGAAGAAGAAATAATATTTTTTAAATGTTTAAGGATTTGTAAAAAAAATAAATTAAATTTCTTTGCTTCAACTCAATCCAGCCCAAACCCAACAAAACAAACTTAGCTCAAACCAAACTCACGGCCCACAAATTCAAACCCGATCCACCCTCTCTACCTCTTCCCTTCTTCTTCCAGCTTTCCTTTTCCTCCCCTTTCTTCCATTCATTCGAAAACAACCCAAACGTGCACGTACATATGCACGTACACACCTCCTCCGACCACCCATCCAATCCCCCTGGACCACATGCCTCTCCTCCACTTATGTCAATGCCATTTCTTCGAAACCGAGCCCCAACAAAACACCACACTAAACCCTAAAACTACCTCGACAAGTCACCACACCAAAAGAAAATTGCCACACTATTTTTCCTGTGTGCCGCATCCCCTAACTCTCCTCCATGCCAAACGGCAAGCCACGAAATCGAGCCCCTCGCCGTAATTTGACAAAAGACCCAATTCTGATCATCTTCGATTTTCTCACCCCACACCACACTAAAAATATCCAAACCACCACTAAAAAACGAGTTTGTCAAAGACGAACACATCCCTATAATCCATTTGTTAAATTATGACACTTGATTTTCGGTTATAACTAACCTACTCTATGTTATTTAGGGTATTCTCTTCCTTTGCTTGATGAACTTACACGAAATAAATTTTAAAATATTCTAGGATAAAAAATAAACAATTTTTGTTTTGATATCAAGTTTCAAAACTGAACGGTTGTTGAGATGTTGAAATTCAAAGTGAAGACATAACTGTTTTTAACCAAACGTGGACATGGAAGAAGAAGAAGTACAGTGTTTTATTTAAGCTTTAAATGAAACTGGCCATGTTTACACACATATACATACCTATAACAGACACAAATAAACTTGGCATAGATCAAAGTGTCATTCATAACACAGTTGTATACATGTATATGTACTAACAAGTTAAAAGAAAACTAGAGTGTTGTACACACTATAATTCAAAAGAATGAATACACTACTGCTCTGTTTTCCTCTTGCTTCAAGCTCTAACTACCTTGATCCTATTTTTCTTTTAATGGTAGCATTTTGTTGTTTTGTTTACCTTTTTTTTTCTTTTGTTGAACAAATGAACAAGGTGATAAGGCACGACTATGCATATATATAGAGAAAAGAAGGTGTACAGAGTAAGCAATAAGGCTTCTCATTTTCATTTGATTTTTTAATTTTATTTTTCTTTTCTTGATTTGATTTTGCTGATTTGAATCCATGTGGATTGATTTGATCTTTTGTGGATTTGATTTTATATGTGACTTGATTTTAAGTTTTGCCATAATGATGTTTTCTTGTATGTATATATACACACATATGTATAGATATATATGTTCTCATATACATATGTTTACCATACATACTTACATATTTATATATACTATATACATCTTCACTTATATATATATTCCATCATGAAACTTTTACATATATATATATCTATATATAATTTCACATACACTATTCTTTAAGCATATATACATACACATATACTTACATATATTTTGTTATCATATACATTTATATATATAGATATTCATACATATACAATATACATATTTATTTTATCATATTTACATATATATGCATATTTTCATATACAATACTTCATATGGACATATATACATATACATATATATATACATATATATACTTACATATATATTTTTAAACATCATAAAGCTTGTTTATATTTATATATACAAATATATGGATATTCTATCTTAAATTTTAGATGGTAGAGTTTATATATATATATATATATCTATAAAATTTATCATATCCAGAAATTTATAATTTAAAATTAAATATAGTTTTAATCAATATATAGATTTAGATATTTTAAATATCAGAAAATCCATCTATTCGATTAATAAAAATTAACATTTCAAAATTTCAAAATTAGTTAATTACCCAATATCAGATGGCTAAAAATCCGGGTCGTTACAGTTGATTTATCGGTTGAGTGATTATGAATATTGGTCGATACAGAAGGAACAACTGTATCGATAGGGGTTTCTAAACACTTGAACAAGGCAAACCGACAAAGTATTGTTTTGGAAAAAGGGTAAATGTAATAATATTACCTACATTATATTATATATATATATATATATATTGTAACATCCCGTATTTTTAAGCCATTGAATTTGAACATTTAATTCATTTTAAATGTTAATGTGGATTCTTAATTGATTTTAAAATGAATAGATTCAGATTCAATCAATGAAATAAGCTGTAATTTTTAATTATAGTAATTTCGGGTTGAATTTGAATAACGGGAAGATACTATTTAAATATTCAAAATTGAGATAAAAGGTAAATCTGAGTGTAAATAGTGATAAAAATAGTTTTAAAAATTTATTTGGAGTTATTGGAGTGTAAATAGTGTGGTGGTAATTTTAGATGAATTTAAAAGTCGACAAATTATTATTTGGAATTTTATATTAATTTAAAAATGAATTTAATATTATTAAAATGCAAATTTATCAGATTTGAGTCTGGGATGAGCCAGAATGATTTTTAATGTGTTTATAAATTTTATATGATTTATTGTTAAGTTAATAAAATTTTAAAGGTAAAATTTTAAGCGTTTTCGTTAATTTTGAAAATCGCCTGATTTAATAGACGAGTTAAAATAGCCTTCCGGGGAACAGTCTCAGAATTCGACGAAACCAGTTCCATTGGATCCGTAATAGTTAGTTATTATCGGATTTCAATTTTCGTAGCAATCGGAGTTGTCGTTTGACCGTGGCAGCTCGAAACGCATCGAAATCGATTTAACCGATTTAATTTTAAATTGATCGTTTAATTCCGTATCTCGCTCATACGATCAAATTGGCTTACGAAACCTGTTCCATTGTGTCAGGAACGCGGAAAAACCCCAGGGTAGCCTGTTGGAACGTGAGAATTGGAGGTCGTTTGCATTTACTGTTAAAACGAGAAATTTTATTAATTAAATAATATAAAACTATAATATATATTCATTATTTATCTCAAACCCTAGTTAATACAGCCGGCCGCCACCATATAGAATGAATGGCCGAAAATCTTGCATCTTCTTCCTCGTTTTTGCCTCGATCTACTCTTCTATATCAAAAACTTCCTACATGAACATCGTAAAGCACGAGAAGATCTTCAGATCCATATGGTTGTGATCGAGATTTGGGAAGCATGGAGGGTAGAAGGCCACCGCGTTCGACACGCGTATGAAAGGCTGTCACGTCACCTGGAGGCGACCGGGTTGGCCATAGATCGGGGCGATGGTAGGGTAGGCCGTGGGCTTCGTGGTGGAGGCGACCGATCGCGTTCGAGTCAAGCAAGGAGGAGGTGCTTTGGTACCCTAGTGCGTGCGTATTGGGTTCGTTCGAACCTGGGGATGTCGCGTGCGTGTAGAAAGGAAGCGGGAAGATGAAGACGCGGCCTCGTTTTTGCTGGGTGATCTACGGTTGTGATGGTATAAAATTAAATAAAAGAAATTTGTAATAAATTGTTATTCAAACTTTAAAAATTTATATCTTTTCCGTACATTATCAGATTTCGACAAATCTGATAGCGCCGGAATCGCAGAGAGAAGCACTACGTGATGGCGCAGATCTGGAGTCATTCTGGGCAAGTAGGAATTTGAGTTAAATAGGACACCGTCCGGTTTAATTTAAATTTCGAACGCTCGCCGAAACTCAATGTGAGTTATTCTCACTCACATCTGGATGCTAGACATTATAAATAGTTGATATTTAAATATCTATGTGAATGGTTGATTATATCTGTGATTATCAGTCTGGATTGATATTTATATTGCGATGTGCTAATATCTGTGATGCAGGGAGAAACAGGTTGGAGGGATCCAACTGGATTCCTCACAATGTAGCAATTATTTTATAATTGATAGTGATACCTGTTTATATGATGTGATTGATAAATCTGGAAATTTAGTTGTTCTGTGACATTGTGGTATAAATTGTAATCACAGAATTAAATTATAAATGGCTAAAAAAGTGTTTTTACGAAATAAAATGAATTGTTAAATTTAGAATTTCAAAGAATAAAATTTGAAATCGGATTTGAAAGGAAAAATGTAAATTGGGCTAAATTGGGATTTTGAATATAATGGGAAGTTTATGAAATGGGTAAATGGAAAGTATAATTTTCTGGAGATTAAATTTATGAAGTTATAAATTGTTTAAAATAACGGTGTTTATTTTAATAATGACTAATGTTATCCGGAAATTAAAAATATGTTAAAATGGAGTTTCCGAATATAAATTAACAAGTTCAAATGAAAAATAGAATGTTTTGAAATGCCGTATTTCATTGGAATTTAATTAAGTGAATTGGAAATTTGGCTTCCATTGAAAATTCACCAAAATGTTTAAACTATATTTAAAAATGAATTTTCGGAAATGAAAAATTGTGATTTAACTTCGGAGGAAGTTATAGTTAAGTATGGAATTGGAAATTTATGTTGAAATCATAAATTGACTTGAAATAAATCAGTGGATTTATATGAAAGAGTACTTTGAAGAGTTTTGGAAACGGGAAAGTGTTTCCCTGGGAAAACCAAGTAAATGTTTATAAAAAAAGATTTTATTTAACTAAGGTTAAGTTTTAAATCGTTTTAAAAGTATTTTTAAGAAATCGTTATTTTTAAAGAAATAAATTAATAATTTTAATACCGTAATAATTTGGGAGTATATTAGCAATTATTTTACAAATGGATTTATTTAAAAGTTGGTTTTAGCTTAAGTTGTTAAAATTAGCATTTTTCTTCTTATAACGCTATTTTGAATTTAGTTAAACTAAAACCCTTATTTTTTTTAAATCAAAGTTTATGTGTTAATAACTAGTTTTCTTCACATATTTTAAATTTATATTTTGAGTAAATAAATAGAAGTAATTTTCATATTTTAAAGTATATTTCAGTATAAAGTATTTTAACTGTTTTAAATGCAAATTGTTTTATACTTGGTTATTCCCGATGGGAATAAAGGGTAAAAGATTTACCTTGTAAAGGAAGAGTGGAAAATTGGTTCAAACGAGTTTTGAAAATGTGAAAATATATCTTTGAAAGATATTATAGGCAAATAAATAATATGGAGATTATTTATTGTGTGATGGATGTGTATGGATGTTTGTGAACATTAATTGATAGTTAAATCACCGACTATCAATATTGGCCAATGCGCGATCGTTTCGAAGAGACCGGGATCGAGTTTCCGTATACCAGGATTCTAGGTCTGGAGACTCGAAAACCACTTCGATCCGGTTTGTACGTTTCGCAAAAACGATTTCGGAGTCGAAGATGGAGCAGTGAAGTGCAAGGGCTAGTCGCTACTAATCCTGAGGATATTTCCAAAATGGATGTAGTAGGAGTAGTGCCTTCGGTTCCGTTCGGACCCGGGACGGACTTATATAGACGAATGCTTTCGTGACATCGTCAGGTGGACGATGGGCATTCTAAGGGATATGTGCTATAAAGGTATCGTTTAGCCTCAAGCCTCATCAACCGGGAATGACTGAAAATCAGGGGTTATGCAGCAAGGCTTCGTGGGTAGCCCCCACTTGAGAGTAAGGTCATCCCTGTCTAGATGTCCCTTTTATTTCGGCTTAGTGGTGCGGTTGCTGATCCCAACCGTGGGGTGATTTTACTTGGAATTATCCAGTAAGGGATGATTCCGGTCTTGTGTTGCAGGGGAGCGGGCGTACTCCTCGGTACTGTGATCTAGGCCACGTACTGTGACAGGTGGTACCCCAGTGCCTAGTCATTCGTTGGAAATCCATTTTACCTACGTGCCTTGTACGGTATTTGTTTGTATACCTAGTATGCTGGAATTTAATCATGTAACAATTTCAGCTATTTTAATAAGTATTTGTAGCTAGACACTATTATAATATCAGAGGATTTTTATAAAAAGTGTTTTAGCTATCGTAAGGTAAAAACCCGACATGTTTATTTGTGGCATGGTCTTACGAGATGCTTTTGTTTCAAAGGATTTTTGAACTTTAATAATCAGTTTGGATGTATTTATGATGCGCTGGTATTCCAGACTGACTCGGGTGTTATTTTATTATAATGCTCGGGTCAGACCGAGTATATTTCAGGATAGGTTGCTATGGAGCTCAGGAGAGGAGCTGGAGTCCGAGACGTATTTCTCGTACTTGTATTATTCCGCTGCTGTGATTGTTGAGATTGTTTGACTGGCTATGGTTGGTTGTATTGATATACTCTGATGATGATGTATTGTATATAAACAGATATAGTTTTGATTTGTGTAAAGTTCTGTTCTATATATTATATTTTATTCCACTGCGACTGTGAGGTTTTGATGTTGTTTAGTTCATTCTTCTTCTTCTCCCTTCTTTCTTTTCCTACAATCTGTCTTTTCCGGCATTCGATCGTCGGCATATTATACTGTTGAGTATTTTGTGTCGATTTTCGAGGGCTGAGAAGGGCGGGTCGTGACAGTTGGTATCAGAGCATAGGTTGGCGACAACCTAGGCTTTAGTGGGAAATTACTCATTTTTAATAGAGTCAATAGTACCCTATAATGAGTTGAGTGTAATAATAGCTATGAGAGCGTACTTGTTAGTGAATATAAAATTGTTTTTATACTGTGTTGACTTATCGGTTGAGTGTTTATAAATTCTGGTCGGTGCGGGAAGTACAACCGTATCGATAGGGGTTTCTAAACTCTTAAACAAGATAAACCGACATAGTATTATTTTTAAAGTGGGTAAATGAAATAATTTTACCCAAAATTTTATTTTGATATAAAGAAATAATTTTCTAAATTATTATATATGTATTGGATGTTTGTTTGGTTGTTTCTTCTATAATCAAATAAGAAATTAAAACATGATCTAAAATTTGAAATGATATATATAAGAAAATAAGAAGTTAAAATATTAAAATGGTTTATAACCAAATGAAATTGACTGAATATGTTTTAAATAAGAAAAGTAAAAATTAAAATTTGATTTAAACTAGAATTTTGACCCCGGAAATTTTGAAAGGGATTTCAAATGGAATTAAACAAAGTTTTGGGAGTTTGACTTTGTGGAAATGTTAGAAATGTTTTCAAAAGCATTGAACTCACTTCAGTCGCTGGAAAATAATCCTGATGATGCTGGCCACATCATCAGAATTCATTTTCGAGTTTCTAAAGTGATGGATTGCTACCAAAATAGTTGGTTATGACATTGTTTGGACTTGTTTGGGAAAACAAGTGATTTTGGAATTTTCAAAGGAAAATTGTTTGGTAAAAGCAGTTTGTTTTGGAATTTGGTATTTGATTTGAATATCAAAAGAGAAATGTGTTGATTTTTATTTCAAATTGGTTTTGAAATAAATCCGGGTAAATTGAATTCTGGAAATTCTATTTTAAATAAAAAATGTGAAAGTTGAAATGATTCAACTATATAACTTATAAAGGAAAGTGGATTTAAAGAAGAATTGAGTATATATGGAATGTAAATCTACTTTGAATAAATGAAGGTGAATGGAATATATCTAGATTTAACTTATGATAAGTTAAATAAAATTAAGGATTTGAAATTGAATTAAACCTAAATGAATTGGAATTAAATGGAAGTTGAGATAACGGTGAAATGTGAATGCTTATGATTGTACAAATGAATTCATATTCTTAAGTTATTAAGTGTTAAAAATTGACATTGTGATTATAAAAATGTGGATTGGTTTGAAATGAGCAATATAAACTTACAAGTAAATAAGTTGGAGAACTTGAGAATGAAGATTTGATTTTAACTCAAGTAAAATGGAATTATAATCACAAATGGAAATAATAAATGGAATGGTGAATTCGAACTTAATTTTAAATGGAATGCAAAGTAAGGTGAAACAATTATAAAATATAAAAGAGGTAAGTGAACTAAAGTTAGTAAATAAGTTGAACTTGGATATGGAGAATCAAGATTAAATTGAATTGGGTTTAACTTTGACTAAAATGGAATTAAGCTGAATATTAAAATTTCTGTTGTGTTATGAATAAGAATGAATGTAGTTAAATTCTTATTTAAGGTAGTAAAGGAAATGATATAAATCCAAGTTGGCTAAATAAAATTTAGATGAACTTGAATTAATTCTGGAAAGGAATTAAATTGAAAATGCATATATAATCTAGTTAACCTTGAATTAAATTTGGATAAGAATTTAATTAAATGGAAATTTAATTTAGTTGAAGGGATGTTGAATGAAGTAAATGCTCAGTAAATTAAATTTAAAATGATTGTTTGGCAATGAGTTTTGTGTTAGCTTAATTAAATGGAATTTGTATTGTAATGAATAGAATTTTGATAGCTTGGTCAAAATTTGAAAGGTTAATAAAATCCAGTTTTGGGATGGGATTTAAGTTGGTAATAAGTGTTGGAAGTGAGAATGAATAATGGAATTAGCTTATAATAATGATGATTTGAATTGAAGTAAAATTCAAATGAGAAAAATAATTTAAATGGTCTCTTTGTTGATAAAATAAATCTAAAATGGATTGGATAAATAAACGAAGAGCATTAAACTTTGTAAATGAATTGAAATTGGTTGAATGAGAATCCGATGGAAATAAAATTAAATAGATAATGGTAATATTGTGAAACTACTTAAGCAAATTGAAAGAAACAAATGATTGTGGATGAGCTTTATTAAGAAATTTGAATGGAATTTGTTGGATAATAAAATTGAATTGAAAGTGAAATGATATTCATTAATTATTGTGGTAAATTAAGAATGTATGAGTTGAATATAACCCAGGATGGAATGATATTAATATAAACTTGAATTTGGTTAATGGAAATAAAGATGTAAGGAAAATGTAATTTAACAATTACATTGGAAAGAGAAAATATTTGGTTTGTGAACCATGCAAATGGAATAAAATTTATATGAATCTAAGTTGGAAATTAATTTTAATGTTTATAAGTTTAAGTGGTGATTATTTTGCTTGAATGAAATGAAATTGGCATGTATTCGGAATTGAATTGTGTAACAAACAATTGAAATTGATTTTTGGATAAATTGATATGGATTGGAATCTAATTTAAAGAGTTTGTAAATGAATGCAAGTAAATTGATTTAAAGTAGCAAATGGAATGGATTTTAAATCAACTGGAATGAGTTGATATTTTATTAAGTAATTTTGTATATGGATAGAAATGCAAATGATTCAAGTTTAAAATAAAATTTGATTGCAAATCAAATTGGGAATGTAAGTTAAAATAAAGAAAATGTAAGTATATCAAATTTAAGAATAAGAATTTGATTGTGAATCAATTTGTAATTGAATTGAAGTAAATTGATGCAAGTGATACGCATGTAATCAAACTGATGTAAATATGAATTGAGAATATTAAACTTGAATGCAAGTCATTCAAGAGAAAAAGAATGAAGTTTGGACTTGAATAAGAAATTGGAAAGGTGATTTAAATCTTTGAATTGTTGGTAAATATGGTTGATATTGTTAAACTATGAAGTTTGGGTTTGTAAAGAGGCTTTAAAATGATGTCGGAATTGTGAAATTGATAATTAAGGTGGTTAACATTGTTAAATTATGAAGTTGCTTGGTTTGGTTATGAAATGGATATGTTTGGTTTGCATTTGTATTGGAAATGTTATGAAAATGCTCATATCTTGAATTTGATGAGTTTGATGAGTATAGTACAGGTGCGGGAGGCGTTCGAGAGAGTTGGAGCGCGTATATGCGAGATATTAGCCGCTTGCTTTTAAAAATTTGCTAAGAGGTACGCCTACGCAAATATAATTGGGAAAATGATATATATATTGTGATATATTTTGGTTTCCGGCCATGTGAGCCGATGTATATATATTTGTGTATCCTGCGATATCGCAGAAGCTCCTCCGTGCAAAGGAGACTCTGCCAAAATTTTTCAGAAATTTTGGGAGTTAGAAAATTTTTGGGTTTTTGATTTGCTAAGAAATTGAAGTTTTGAAAGCAAATGTTAAAATAAAGGCTTTCGAGTAAATAAAGCAAATGGTTTTGAAATGGAGTTGAAATTTTTTGGGAAAGTGAATATAAGCTTTTAACTAAGCAAATTTGGAAATAAATGGGTTGGAGAGTATTTTCTACCTTAGCAAATTTCGGGGACGAAATTTTTATAAGGGGGGAGGAATGTAACATCCCGTATTTTTAAGCCATTGAATTTGAACATTTAATTTATTTTAAATGTTAATGTGGATTCTTAATTGATTTTAAAATGAATAGATTCAGATTCAATCAATGAAATAAGCTGTAATTTTTAATTATAGTAATTTCGGGTTGAATTTGAATAACGGGAAGATACTATTTAAATATTCAAAATTGAGATAAAAGGTAAATCTGAGTGTAAATAGTGATAAAAATAGTTTTAAAAATTTATTTGGAGTTATTGGAGTGTAAATAGTGTGGTGGTAATTTTAGATGAATTTAAAAGTCGACAAATTATTATTTGGAATTTTATATTAATTTAAAAATGAATTTAATATTATTAAAATGCAAATTTATCAGATTTGAGTCTGGGATGAGCCAGAATGATTTTTAATGTGTTTATAAATTTTATATGATTTATTGTTAAGTTAATAAAATTTTAAAGGTAAAATTTTAAGCGTTTTCGTTAATTTTGAAAATCGCCTGATTTAATAGACGAGTTAAAATAGCCTTCCGGGGCACAGTCTCAGAATTCGACGAAACCAGTTCCATTGGATCCGTAATAGTTAGTTATTATCGGATTTCAATTTTCGTAGCAATCGGAGTTGTCGTTTGACCGTGGCAGCTCGAAACGCATCGAAATCGATTTAACCGATTTAATTTTAAATTGATCGTTTAATTCCGTATCTCGCTCATACGATCAAATTGGCTTACGAAACCTGTTCCATTGTGTCAGGAACACGGAAAAACCCCAGGGTAGCCTGTTGGAACGTGAGAATTGGAGGTCGTTTGCATTTACTGTTAAAACGAGAAATTTTATTAATTAAATAATATAAAACTATAATATATATTCATTATTTATCTCAAACCCTAGTTAATACAGCCGGCCGCCACCATATAGAATGAATGGCCGAAAATCTTGCATCTTCTTCCTCGTTTTTGCCTCGATCTACTCTTCTATATCAAAAACTTCCTACATGAACATCGTAAAGCACGAGAAGATCTTCAGATCCATATGGTTGTGATCGAGATTTGGGAAGCGTGGAGGGTAGAAGGCCACCGCGTTCGACACGCGTATGAAAGGCTGTCACGTCACCTGGAGGCGACCGGGTTGGCCATAGATCGGGGCGATGGTAGGGTAGGCCGTGGGCTTCGTGGTGGAGGCGACCGATCGCGTTCGAGTCAAGCAAGGAGGAGGTGCTTTGGTACCCTAGTGCGTGCGTATTGGGTTCGTTCGAACCTGGGGATGTCGCGTGCGTGTAGAAAGGAAGCGGGAAGATGAAGACGCGACCTCGTTTTTGCTGGGTGATCTACGGTTGTGATGGTATAAAATTAAATAAAAGAAATTTGTAATAAATTGTTATTCAAACTTTAAAAATTTATATCTTTTCCGTACATTATCAGATTTCGACAAATCTGATAGCGCCGGAATCGCAGAGAGAAGCACTACGTGATGGCGCAGATCTGGAGTCATTCTGGGCAAGTAGGAATTTGAGTTAAATAGGACACCGTCCGGTTTAATTTAAATTTCGAACGCTCGCCGAAACTCAATGTGAGTTATTCTCACTCACATCTGGATGCTAGACATTATAAATAGTTGATATTTAAATATCTATGTGAATGGTTGATTATATCTGTGATTATCAGTCTGGATTGATATTTATATTGCGATGTGCTAATATCTGTGATGCAGGGAGAAACAGGTTGGAGGGATCCAACTGGATTCCTCACAATGTAGCAATTATTTTATAATTGATAGTGATACCTGTTTATATGATGTGATTGATAAATCTGGAAATTTAGTTGTTCTGTGACATTGTGGTATAAATTGTAATCACAGAATTAAATTATAAATGGCTAAAAAAGTGTTTTTACGAAATAAAATGAATTGTTAAATTTAGAATTTCAAAGAATAAAATTTGAAATCGGATTTGAAAGGAAAAATGTAAATTGGGCTAAATTGGGATTTTGAATATAATGGGAAGTTTATGAAATGGGTAAATGGAAAGTATAATTTTCTGGAGATTAAATTTATGAAGTTATAAATTGTTTAAAATAACGGTGTTTATTTTAATAATGACTAATGTTATCCGGAAATTAAAAATATGTTAAAATGGAGTTTCCGAATATAAATTAACAAGTTCAAATGAAAAATAGAATGTTTTGAAATGCCGTATTTCATTGGAATTTAATTAAGTGAATTGGAAATTTGGCTTCCATTGAAAATTCACCAAAATGTTTAAACTATATTTAAAAATGAATTTTCGGAAATGAAAAATTGTGATTTAACTTCGGAGGAAGTTATAGTTAAGTATGGAATTGGAAATTTATGTTGAAATCATAAATTGACTTGAAATAAATCAGTGGATTTATATGAAAGAGTACTTTGAAGAGTTTTGGAAACGGGAAAGTGTTTCCCTGGGAAAACCAAGTAAATGTTTATAAAAAAAGATTTTATTTAACTAAGGTTAAGTTTTAAATCGTTTTAAAAGTATTTTTAAGAAATCGTTATTTTTAAAGAAATAAATTAATAATTTTAATACCGTAATAATTTGGGAGTATATTAGCAATTATTTTACAAATGGATTTATTTAAAAGTTGGTTTTAGCTTAAGTTGTTAAAATTAGCATTTTTCTTCTTATAACGCTATTTTGAATTTAGTTAAACTAAAACCCTTATTTTTTTTAAATCAAAGTTTATGTGTTAATAACTAGTTTTCTTCACATATTTTAAATTTATATTTTGAGTAAATAAATAGAAGTAATTTTCATATTTTAAAGTATATTTCAGTATAAAGTATTTTAACTGTTTTAAATGCAAATTGTTTTATACTTGGTTATTCCCGATGGGAATAAAGGGTAAAAGATTTACCTTGTAAAGGAAGAGTGGAAAATTGGTTCAAACGAGTTTTGAAAATGTGAAAATATATCTTTGAAAGATATTAGAGGCAAATAAATAATATGGAGATTATTTATTGTGTGATGGATGTGTATGGATGTTTGTGAACATTAATTGATAGTTAAATCACCGACTATCAATATTGGCCAATGCGCGATCGTTTCGAAGAGACCGGGATCGAGTTTCCGTATACCAGGATTCTAGGTCTGGAGACTCGAAAACCACTTCGATCCGGTTTGTACGTTTCGCAAAAACGATTTCGGAGTCGAAGATGGAGCAGTGAAGTGCAAGGGCTAGTCGCTACTAATCCTGAGGATATTTCCAAAATGGATGTAGTAGGAGTAGTGCCTTCGGTTCCGTTCGGACCCGGGACGGACTTATATGGACGAATGCTTTCGTGACATCGTCAGGTGGACGATGGGCATTCTAAGGGATATGTGCTATAAAGGTATCGTTTAGCCTCAAGCCTCATCAACCGGGAATGACTGAAAATCAGGGGTTATGCAGCAAGGCTTCGTGGGTAGCCCCCACTTGAGAGTAAGGTCATCCCTGTCTAGATGTCCCTTTTATTTCGGCTTAGTGGTGCGGTTGCTGATCCCAACCGTGGGGTGATTTTACTTGGAATTATCCAGTAAGGGATGATTCCGGTCTTGGGTTGCAGGGGAGCAGGCGTACTCCTCGGTACTGTGATCTAGGCCACGTACTGTGACAGGTGGTACCCCAGTGCCTAGTCATTCGTTGGAAATCCATTTTACCTACGTGCCTTGTACGGTATTTGTTTGTATACCTAGTATGCTGGAATTTAATCATGTAACAATTTCATCTATTTTAATAAGTATTTGTAGCTAGACACTATTATAATATCAGAGGATTTTTATAAAAAGTGTTTTAGCTATCGTAAGGTAAAAACCCGACATGTTTATTTGTGGCGTGGTCTTACGAGATGCTTTTGTTTCAAAGGATTTTTGAACTTTAATAATCAGTTTGGATGTATTTATGATGCGCTGGTATTCCAGACTGACTCGGGTGTTATTTTATTATAATGCTCGGGTCAGACCGAGTATATTTCAGGATAGGTTGCTATGGAGCTCAGGAGAGGAGCTGGAGTCCAAGACGTATTTCTCGTACTTGTATTATTCCGCTGCTGTGATTGTTGAGATTGTTTGACTGGCTATGGTTGGTTGTATTGATATACTCTGATGATGATGTATTGTATATAAACAGATATAGTTTTGATTTGTGTAAAGTTCTGTTCTATATATTATATTTTATTCCGCTGCGACTGTGAGGTTTTGATGTTGTTTAGTTCATTCTTCTTCTTCTCCCTTCTTTCTTTTCCTACAATCTGTCTTTTCCGGCGTTCGATCGTCGGCATATTATACCGTTGAGTATTTTGTGTCGATTTTCGAGGGCTGAGAAGGGCGGGTCGTGACATATATATATAAAATAATAATTTTCAGGAAATTAATATAGTTATATATAGTGTGTTTTTTTGTTAGAAAATGAAAATATCTGATTACTATCATTTATTATTTATTGTTTATGCTCAGGTAGTTATGAGTAGTTATTATTTGATTAAATTAAATACGAACACCTTGTGAATTTAGTTTCATGGTTTAACTATAGGTGTTCGATGATAATATTGAGTTGAATTTTAAATTATAATAAAATTTATCTATTATAATCTAAACAAAGAGAAACAATTATGAAAACATTTTATATAAGAAGTGAAATTATATAAGTAGGATTTATAAATATAGTTTATAATTAAGTATTTAAAACTAAGAAATTGAGTGCTTAAGTCCTGGAGATTTGAAATTGTTTTTTTCAAAGTGTTGTGAGGAATAATAATGTGTTATTTGGAAGTATACTTGGAATAGAAATTTTCTTAAAATATGGTTTATAAATAAAATGGATTTAAACTGAGAAATTTAGAACTCAAAGCCTGGTGTTTGGAAATTGTTTTTCAAATTCTTGGAAAAACTATTAATGGTATTATTTTGAAAATATTGGTTAGTAGTAATATTGTAAAAGGAGTTGGAAGAGATAAAAAGCAATGAAATCACTTTGGTCGCTGGAAAATAATTTAGGTGATGACTACAACATCATCGGTGTTCATTTTCAAGTTTCTAAGTGGGGAATTGCTACTATGGTAGATGTGTTTAGAGCTATTTTGGTAAACAGGTCTTGATTTAAAAACCCAAAGGTGAAAAAGGGGATATGTATATTATGAATATTTCAAAATGGTTTGAAATAAAAACTGTGTGTTTTGGTTCTAAAATTTCAGTTAAGTAATATTACAAACTCATGTATCTTAATAATTTGGATAGTCTAGTTTTTGCAATTGGTTTTGAAAGGTTGTTTGGTAATTTTCATGTAGTAAAATGAAATGGAAATTTCGAAGGTTTGAATAGTCGAAACTTCCGAGTTAAATTGGAAAAAATTAGTTAAGTCTTTTGTGTAAACAGAAGAGAATAAGTTTTTATAAATTATAAATTTGAGAAAATAGCATGTTAAAATAAATTTTAAATTTATGGGACATTTAGGTTAAGTGAAATCAAATCTGAAATTTTTATATATACTCTTAGATTGTAGCAGAGTGTTATAAAAATATAAACTTAAGTTTTAAAGCGGATTATGAACATAAGTGCACTCTATAAATGTTTATAATAAACTTAAGTATGAGAGAGCTTCAAAATGAAGTTGTGGTTGTCTGAAAGGTGTATAAACTTAAGTTTTAAAATTGTTGATAAACATAAGTTGTGTTAGATAAGATGTTAATAGACTTAGGTGATGTTTTTTTAATTAAAACAATGATTCCTTGAAAAGGTATTATAATCTTTGTAACATGGTATATTTAAATGTTTTAATTAAATATAGCGTCGTTAGTCGGATTTAAGTCTGAAATGTCACATTTTGAAAACGGTCGAATTAGGACTCGGGACCACTTCCATTGAGTCCAAAATGGCGTTTGCGACCTTTTTGAGTATAAGCATCGATATGTTTGGAGTGAGTTGAATTTCGCTATTTTATATTTGGGCTTTTGGGTTTGAGTTTCAGCCCACTAACCCTACTTATTACCCTAACTCTCTAACTCTTCATCCATTCACTCATTTCATTTCTTTTTCTCTAGCTCAACTGAAAATGGCGGAAGAGAATGGGAAATAGAAACTCCAAGCCCTTGTTTCCTTTTACAAACTCAAATTCTTGCTCCAAAATCAAAGAGAAGCTTAGGTAAGCCTTCTGTTCACCTTCTCCATCTCAATCTCTCTCTAATTTCAGAAATTTCCTATAACCTAATTTAGGAAATACTTGTTTTGATCTTAGATTGGAGCTTGTAGAATTGAAGTGAAGTGTGGTTGGTCTTTTCTTTGCATTTGAGCTTCCCATCTTTGTTTTGGAGTTAAAAGGTGAGATTTTTGAACTCACATCTAAGCCTATAGCTTTTGTTGTGGTTGGGTAAGAATTCCTAACATCAATTCATGTTCATTTGTGTTCGATTTGGTGAATTGTCCAATTTTTGGTTTTTGGAATCCAATTTTGAAAAAAATCCAATCTTTGATGTTTGAACACGTTAGTGGAGTGTTTCGGAGGGCCATACAAGGCTGGGTTGCCGTTTGGCGTAAATCCTCAGTCGTAGTTGCTCGTCCGTTCGCTTCCATCCGTGTTATTGATTTTGCCCCACAAGGGGAGTTAGGTTGATTCTGCTCTGGTAGCAGGTTCAGTCGACTGAACTAGTAGGCAGTCGACTGAACTAGATCCCAGGAATTTGCCTGGGTCTGTATCAGTCGACTAACCTTCTAGGCTAGTCGACTGACCCTGGGGCAGAAAACTTCGTACCCCTGTGTCAGTCGACTGACACCCTGGGTCAATCGACTGACCTGGAAACATAAAGTTTCCAGGCACTAGGCTAGTCGACTGACCCCTGGTTCAGTCGACTGACCTGCTTGTCTCAGCCAATTTGTTTATTTTGCTTGGTTTCCAATTTTGATCGATTCGTGTCAATCCAATCAGTTGTTATCGCATTTTTGACTTTGATGATTCCTTTTTGATTTCGTTCACGGTTTTTTATAAAATGATATTTTTAAATTGTATTAAAAGCTCGTTTATCCAATTTATAATTTCTATATAAAACACACACAATTTTGCACTTCGAGCGAAGAGGGAGGAGAATTAAATGATTAAATAAAACGCGTGCTATGAACACGTGGGTTTATCTTTTCAGTTAATTCCTAATCTATTCGTTTAACCGTTTTGACCTTTGGGTCTGGTTTACCGATGAGACGAGGTGAACTTTGTACTGCTTTCAGTGTGAAATTGACTAACGGTTAGTAAACCGTTTAATGCGAACGTGCGGTATGGGACTCACGCTAACATTTTCCGGGTTCCTTTTTGAGAGTTGTGACACATTCTGCCAGTTAGTGGTGTCCAGTACTGGGTCTCCGGACCTTCGCCACTACGGTTTGTTGCCTTCGGGCATTGCCTTCGGGTGTGTGGATCCTTGTTATACAGTACTGAGCTCGAGCATCTTTTGTTTCTTTGACAATTATATTTCCCTAGTGTATCGCCTTTCGGTGTAGGTTCTTTGAACCACACGATATATAGCCATTATCTTGTGGAAACTTGTGTTACCTTTATTGGTATTTTTTATTGCCTTTTTGGCTTGTTTTGGGATATGTATGTCCTTTGTTCATTTGAGTTGCCTATGATATGAGGCTTGTTATGATTCATCTTTTGTTAGATGATTTGGTTATCTCTTTTGGAGATATTTGTGGTACTTTATGACCTTGTATGTTCATTATCATTTAGTTTATCTAACTGATTTGTTTAGCTAGACTGACCCGTGTATTTTATACTCGGGTCAGACCGAGATGTTTCAGGTTAGGTACATTGGACTTAGCCTATTTTACTTCCGCATGGACTATTCCGCTAGCTCCTTTTTGTTATAGATTTTTGTGCAGTCCTTTTTGGCTGTAACTCTGATATGTATTCTTTTGACTCGCCTGTATATTGTGGTTTGCTTTACCACACGACATGTATCATTTTGTAAACTCTGTAATGTATCTGTATATGTGTAAATGTATGTGATGATCTACTGTTCTATGATGTGTATTACATTTGTGTTGTTATATTTTATTCTAATAGATCCTTCAGCCACCTATGGCTTTGTATTAAGTATTTATTGGAGATGTCGATCCACTTGAGTGAGAAGTGGAAATTGTCAGCGTATTCAATAGATAATTAAGACAAGGTTATAGATGGTCGCTCATATCCAGCTCTATTCTCCGTATTAGCAGATGGTGTTACTTTGTAATACTCTTTGCTAATGTGGGTCTCGGAGTGGGGCGTCATAGCTTGGTATCAGAGCTGAGTTCAGAACAAAATATGATAAACATAGAACAAAGACACATATTATGGTACATCAAAGGGTAGTACGAATGTTATGAATCTTTGAATCATCGTGCCTTTATTCTTTCCGTGCCTTTGGGGTAGATAGCATTTTTGGGAATACGTCTAGGAATGCATTTTTTCGTAGTATTCCATATTTGAATTAATGATATCTACCTTGTGAATAATCTTTATCTTATCTTTCAGCTAATGGCCGGAAGAGGCAGAGGACGATGCTCGGATGCTGGGAAATCCAACGGCTCGCATCCGGACGACGTTTATATGTTTGCTGATCAGTTTTTGGAGTTGTTTAGGAGCACTCAGCCTCCAGCTCCTATTCGTGCATCTCCTCCGCGCAAGTCTGCTTTTGCCCGCCTGTGCAGTGATTTTTCTCATCTTGGAGGAAAGCCATTCAAAGGCTCTTAGTCCGTTCTTGAGGTCCAAGCATGGATTCGCACATGCGAGCGTATCTTTTCTTGTATGGATCTTTCTGACCACGATCGAGTTCTTGTAACTTCTAGCTTATTGCAAGAGCGTGCCCTTGATTGGTACGAGTTTCTTGTAGCCGAACTTGATGAGTTCGTTCTTTCTTGGACTCAGTTTCGGGAACGATTCGAACTCAAATTCATTCCTGAATTTGAGAAAGTTTTATTGGCCCGTCGCTTTCTTGAGTTGAAGAAAGGGAAGTCCTCCGTCTTTGAGTATGTTGCATCATTCGAGGCCTTATCTAAGTATGGTCTTGAATTCATTAGCACTTCTTATAAGAAGAATACGAAGTTTGTCTCTGGTCTTAAGAAATATCTTAAGAAGTCCTTAATTCTCCAGCTTAAGCTTTCTTTTGAGGAGTTGGTTGATTCGGAACTTCATCTCGAGGCCATCGAGAAGGAGTGTGATAGTGGTGATGATGTTGAGGTTCGCAAGAACCCCAATAAGAAGAAGTTTCCATTTCATAAGCAGGGATTTTTCCCTTCCAAGAAGAAAAAGCCTATTGAATCTGGTTCTAACTCTCAATTTGCTGGAACACCTTCCATTCGGAAGTGTTTCAATTGTGGTTCTCCTGATCATATGATTCGAGCTTGTCCTAAGCCTCTCTTCTGCCATTATTGCAAGAAGGAAGGTCACCATGTTTCCTCCTACCCTACTGCTCCTGCTAGTGCCAAGTCTAGCAAGCTTTATGTTGCTAAGGCTTCTGGAGGTTCTTCTCAGCCCAGAGGTATATCTACATCTATTTTGGAAGGTTCTATTTTATTTCATGACCGTAGTATTCGAGTTCTTTTCGATACGGGTGCTTCGCATTCTTTTGTACAGAAAAAGCTCGCCAATGATTTGTCTTTGGATGTTTCTTATATGGTTACTTTGTTGAGGATTGCGAATCCTACTGGGGGATCCGCAACCCTTAGCATGCTTTGTGATGATGTTGAGATTGTTTTATGTGGCTTTTCTTTTCGTGCGAATCTGCACGTTATTTATTATTTGGGATTTGATATGATTTTGGGTATGGACTGGCTAGTGAGATACGATGCCAGGATTATTTGTTCTGAAAGAATTTTATATCTTCGACACCCAGATTCGTCTACTCAGCTATCACTTGTTCTTTGGAATGTGGATAATTCTGAAATGGCTTTATATTCGCTTGACTCACGAGATGATGATGATATATCTCGTATTCCTATTGTTTGTGACTTCTCTAAAGTTTTTGAGCCGGTTTTAGGTTTGCCACCCAAGCGGGTGATCGAGTTCCGCATTGATCTCATTCCAGGCGCGCAACCAGTTGGGCATCCTCCCACGAGGATGTCTACAAAAGAAAACGAGGAACTCAAGAAGCAGCTTTTTGAGCTTGAGTCTAAGCAGTTGATTCAGTCCAGTTTTTCACTGTGGGGTGTCGCGGTCGTCTTCGTAAAGAAGTCCGATGGAACTCTTAGGCTCTGCATCGACTATCGTAAGCTTAACGAGTTGACCATCAAGAATAGGTATCCATTGCCTAGAATCGATGATATGTTCGATCAATTGAGTGGCGCTAAGGTCTTCTCTCAGCTCGACCTTGCCACTGGTTTTCACCAGCTCCGAGTCGTGGAAGATAGCATACCTCTTACAGCTTTGCGCACTCGATATGGTTCTTTTGAGTGGCTCGTTATGTCGTTCGGTTTGACGAACGCCCCTGCTTTCTTTGTTGATCTTATGAATCGAGTATTCCGGGAATATCTTGATAATTTCGTCCTTGTGTTCATTGACGACATTCTTGTTTATTCTAAATCTAAAGCCGAGCATGCTAATCACTTGAGAATTGTCTTAAGTACTCTTTGTCACCATCAGCTTAAAGCCAAATTCTCCAAGTGGCATTTTTGGGAGAATGAGGTTAAGTTCTTAGGCCATGTTGTATCTTCCGACGGCATTTCTGTCGATCCCTCAAAGATCGAAGCTATCCAGAATTGGAAGAGGCCTGAGAATATTCATGAGATTCGTAGTTTCCTTGGTTTGGTGAGTTATTACCGTCGGTTCATTAAGGATTTTTCCCATGTTGTGCTTCCTCTCACCATCCTTACTCGGAAAGGCATTCGTTATATTTGGTCCGACAAGTGTGAAGCTTCCTTTCAGACATTAAAGGAACTTCTCACTAATGCTCCTATTCTTGTGGTTCCCGAGGGGAATCATGATCTTGTTGTCTACACCGATGCTTGTGGTAGTGGTCTCGGTGCCGTGCTTATGCAGAAAGATCGGGTAGTTGCTTATGCTTCTAGGCAACTGCGTCCGAATGAAGTTCGCTATGCCACACATGATCTTGAGTTAGCTGCCATTGTCTTTGCCTTGAAGATTTGGCGACACTATTTATTAGGCGAACGCTTCATTCTCCATACCGATCATAAATCCTTGAAGTATTTGTTCACTCAGAAGGAACTCAATATGAGGCAACAACGTTGGCTCGAGTTTCTTGCCTCATATGACTTTGATATCCAATATACCCTTGGTAAGGGTAATCGTGTTGCAGATGTGCTTAGTCGCAGACATTCGGCTGTCGTTTCTATGATGCTTGCCGAATGGGATATTCTTGAGACTCTATCTTTTTATGATATTCGTGATCGAGCTCCATCCTCTGATTCTCCGATAGTATTATTCAGTTTGGAAGCTCAACCCTCCCTATTGGATCGCATTGCCAAAGCTCAGCGGTGTGATCCTGATCTTGTGCATCTTATTCAGCTTTGTGAGACTGAATCCCATGATTAGGCGTTGCGGGATTTCAGCATTGATTTTCATGGATGTCTTCGCAAGAAGAACCATCTTGTTGTGCCTTCTGATTCTGCACTTAGGCATGACATTCTTGATGACTGTCATCGTTCTAAGTATACCATTCATCCTGGCAGTAGTAAGATGTATGCCGATATGCATCACCTTTATTATTGGGAAGGCATGAAGTGCGATGTGGCGAGTTATGTGAGTAATTGCATGAGTTTTCAACGTATTAAAGCCGAACATCAGCGCCCTTCTGGTCTCCTTCAGCCTCTAGAGATTCCATTGTGGAAATGGGATCAGATTTCAATGGATTTCATTGATGGCCTACCTCGTACGAGGTCGGGCCATTCTAGCATTTGGGTTATTGTTGACCTCCTCACTAAATCAGCTCATTTTGTTCCTATTAAATCTAATAGGACTACTTCTCTTTTGGCTAAGTTATATATCAAGGAAATCGTGAGACTTCACGGTGTTCCTAGTTCGATTGTGAGTGACCGTGATCCTTTATTCACAAGTCATTTCTGGCAGAGTCTTCAGCAAGCTTTGGGAACAAAGCTTAATTTCAGCACAGCTTATCATCCAAAGTCTGATGGACAGACTGAACGGGTGAATCGTATCTTAGAGGATCTCCTCCGTATTTGTATCCTTGATTTCGGAGGTAGTTGGGAGGATCATTTACCCCTTATGGAGTTCTCCTACAACAATAGTTTTCAGTCCAGTATCGGTATGGCTCCTTTCGAAGCCCTATACGGAAGGCCATGTCGATCACCTTCTTGTTGGTTGGAATCTGGGGAGAAGCTTATTCTTGGCCCGAAGTTTGTTCATGATTCTTCTGAGAAGATTGATCTTATTCGTCAGAGAATGAAAGAGGCATTGAGCCGCCAGAAATCCTACGCGGATAACCGTAGGAAGCCTCTCGAGTTCTCGGTTGATGATCTCGTCTTTATTCGTGTTTCTCCTTTGAATGGGGTTATGCGCTTCAGTATGCCAGGAAATTGGCTCCTCACTTTGTAGGACCATTTCCTATTACTGAACGTATTGGCCCTGTGGCTTATAGAGTTTCACTTCCAGCTCATCTATCCGGTGTTCACAACGTGTTTCACGTCTCTCGGCTTCAGAAGTGTCTTCAAGAATCGGATTCTGTTATCAATTCTCCTGATTTACAAGGGCTTGAGATCTCACCAGACTTATCTTTTGTACACCGGCCTATTCGCGTACTTGCCTTGGAGGTGAGACACCTTCGAAACAAGGACGTGCCGCTTATTAAAGTTCAATGGTCCGCTAATCCCAATGACTGTACTTGGGAAACCAAAGAGTTTATCGAGTGATCCTATCCGGGTTTTCTATCTTTGCTTAACAATGGTGAGAATATCTCTTTATCTCAAGCTTATTTTTTTTCTTTCCTTTTTGGGTGATGTAAGTATGTAGTTGTTACAAATTTTTCTCTAGAAATTGTACGAACGCAATTTTGTTAAGGAGGGGAGACCTGTAACAACCCGCATATTTTACGATGGTATATTTAAATGTTTTAATTAAATATAGCGTCGTTAGTCGGATTTAAGTCTGAAATGTCACTTTTTGCAAACGGTCGAATTAGCACTTGGGACCACTTCCATTGAGTCCAAAATTGCGTTTGTGACCTTTTTGAGTATAAGTATCGATATGTTTGGAGTGAGTTGAATTTCGCTATTTTCTATTTGGGCTTTTGGGTTTGGGTTTCAGCCCACTAACCCTACTTATTACCCTAACTCTCTAACTCTTCATCCATTCACTCATTTCATTTCTTTTTCTCTAGCTCAAATGAAAATGGGGGAAGAGAATGGGAAATAGAAACTCCAAGCCCTAGTTTCCTTTTGCAAACTCAAATTCTTGCTCCAAAATCAAAGAGAAGCTTAGATAAGCCTTCTTTTCACCTTCTCCATCTCAATCTCTCTCTAATTTCAGAAATTTCCTATAACCTAATTTAGGAAATACTTGTTTTGATCTTAGATTAGAGCTTGTAGAGTTGAGGTGAAGTGTGGTTGGTCTTTTCTTTGCATTTGAGCTTCCCATCTTTGTTTTTGAGTTAAAAGGTGAGATTTTTGAACTCACATCTAAGCCTATAGCTTTTGTTGTGGTTGGGTAAGATTTCCTAACATCAATCCATGTTCATTTGTGTTCGATTTGGATCGATTTGGTGAATTGTCCAATTTTTGGTTTTTTGAATCCAATTTTGTAAAAATCCAATCTTTGATGTTTGAACCCGTTAGTGGAGTGTTTCGGAGGGCCATACAAGGCTGGGTTGCCGTTTGGCGTAAATCCTCAGTCGTAGTTGCTCGTCCGTTCGCTTCCATCCGTGTTATTGATTTTTCCCCATAAGGGGGGCTAGGCTGATTCTGCTCTGGTAGCAGGTTCAGTCGACTGAACCAGTAGGTCAGTCGACTGAACCAGATCCCGGGAATTTGCCCGGGTCTGTATCAGTCGACTGACCTTCTGGGCCAGTCGACTGACCCTGGGGCAGAAAACTTCGTACCCCTATGTCAGTCGACTGACACCTTGGGTCAGTCGACTGACCTAGAAACATAAAGTTTCCAGGCATTGGGCCAGTCGACTGACCCCCTGGTTCAGTCGACTGACCTGCTTGTCTCAGCCAATTTGTTTATTTTGCTTGGTTTCCAATTTTGATCGATTCGTGTCGATCTAATCAGTTGTTATCACATTTTTGACTTTGATGGTTCCTTTTTGATTTCGTACACGGGTTTTTATAAAATGATCTTTTTAAATTGTATTAAAAGCTCGTTTCTCCAATTTATAATTTCTATATAAAACACACACAATTTTGCACTTCGATCGAAGAGGGAGGAGAATTAAATGATTAAATAAAACGCGTGCTATGAACACGTGGGTTTATCTTTTCAGTTAATTCCTAATCTTTTCGTTTGACCGTTTTGACCTTTGGGTCTGGTTTACCGATGAGATGAGGTGAACTTTTACTGCTTTGAGTGTGAAATTGACTAACGGTTAGTAAACCGTTTAGTGCGAACGTGTGGTATAGGATTCACGTTAACATTTTCCGGGTTCCTTTCTAAGAGTTGTGACACATTCTGCGAGTTAGTGGTGTCCAGTACTGGGTCTCCGGACCTTCGCCACTACGGTTTGTTGCCTTCGGGCGTTGCCTTCGGACATGTGGATCCTTGTTATACAGTACTGAACTCGAGCATCTTTTGTTTCTTTGACAATTATATTTCCCTAGTGTATCGCCTTTCGGTGTAGGTTCTTTGAACCACACGATATATAGCCATTACCTTGTGGAAACTTGTGTTACCTTTATTGGTATTTGTTATTGCCTTTTTGGCTTGTTTGGGATATGTATGTCCTTTGTTCATTTGAGTTGCCTATGATATGAGGCTTGTTATGATTCATCTTTTGTTAGATGATTTGGTTATCTCTTTTGGAGATATTTGTGGTACTTTATGACCTTGTATGTTCATTATCATTTAGTTTATCTAACTGATTTGTTTAGCTAGACTGACCCGTGTATTTTATACTCAGGTCAGACCGAGATGTTTCAGGTTTGGTACATTGGACTTAGCCTATTTTGCTTCCGCATGGACTATTCCGCTAGCTCCTTTTTTATAGCTTTTTGTGTAGTCCTTTTTGGCTGTAACTCTGATATGTATTCTTTTGACTCGCCTGTATATTGTGGTTTGCTTTACCACACGACATGTATCATTTTGTAAACTCTGTAATGTATCTGTATATGTGTAAATGTATGTGATGATCTACTGTTCTGTGATGTGTATTACATTTGAGTTGTTATATTTTATTCTGATAGATCCTTCGGCCACCTATGGCTTTGTATTAAGTATTTATTGGAGATGTCGATCCACTTGAGTGAGAAGTGGCAATTGTCGGTGTATTCAATAGATAATTAAGACAAGGTTATAGATGGTCGCTCCTATCCAGCTCTATTCTCCGTATTAGCAGACGGTGTTACTTTGTAATACTCTTTGCTAATGTGGGTCTCGGAGTGGGGCGTCACAATATTAGAAAATGTTTTATTAATGAAGATAAGTATTTGTAAAGTGTTTGTAGTCTTAAAGTAATATGTTATGAAATGACTTTGAAAATGAATTCTAGTATGGATTATGAATATGAACTTAAATCTTAAAGTGTTGATAAAACATAAGTCCTGTTTTAAAAATGTTTATATACTTAAGTAAAGGTTTTATGAAATAGTTCGTAAATAATTTTAGTATTAAAAGAAATATACTAAGAAATAATAAATGTGAATTAAAATAATTGGTATAGTTAAGAAAACTAAAATTTGGAAGTTTAGCTATGAGATGAAATTTAACTTAAGTAAAGTAAAATTAAAGAAAATGATTTATGAAATGGTTTGCAATGAATTTTATTATTAAAGGAAATACTATTGGAAAATCAAGTGTGTTTTAAAATTTAATGTGAATAAAAAGAATTTGGTACAATTTAGGAACCAATAAATATGTAAGTTGTACGTAGATCATATTATTCTTATAATTGATTTTGAACCAGATTCGAGTACATGATTTCGCGGTTATTTACATCGGCCCGAACAAAGATTTTTTACTCACTTCTCAACGGCGAATACGTGATATGGATTTTTCATTTAATTCCGAAGTTTTCTACATAGTATATGGCTATGCGAGGAGAACAGTGGTTTCTAATCCAGAAATCGAATCGAAGTCCACACTAGGGAAGTCGAGTGAGCGATACTAGTTTGGAAGTAGAATTTTTGTGATCGAGCGAGCGAATTTGCTATTGTGTATGGATGGTAAATGTACATCTTACGGGCTTTATCATAATTATATGTTTTGACATTAGAAATGCAAATTATATGGCTATAAGTTATTTGGATGGATATTATATGTAAGTAAGATGCAGGTATATGGAAGCAAAGGCTAGTTTGATGCTTTTGGTTTCCTGAGTAGAGTTTGATTGCCCGACTAATAGGTACATGTTTATGTTTTTGGTTTGGTTTGATGATTTTATACCCTAGATATAGGAGGCCACTTGGCTTTTGTTTTCTTTTTTTGGATTGGGGCTGAAGTGGCGATTTGTAGTTTTCCGATCGAGCTACGCAAAATAGACGCTGTCAAAATTTTCAGTAATTTTAGGACTTAGAAAATTTAATAGTCTATTCCAACTATTTGATTTTGAAAAGTAATAGGTTTGGAGGAAATTTCCTTACCTTGGTAATTTCGGGGACGAAATTCTTTTAAGGGGGGAGAATGTACGACTCGAAATTTTGGTCATTTGATTTTGAATATTTTATTAATTTTAAATATAAAATAATTGATATTTTAAAAAGTTTTAAAACTTGAATTAAATTAGAGATTATTTAAAATCTTGGAATTATGGATAAATATTTGAAAAGTGATTAAAATATTAGGATTTTAAGTTGAATATTAATTCTGTGGATTTAATAGACTTGTTTAACTCCTTTTAAATTATTAAATGCTATCAGTGAATTCCTTTGTAAATTTATTTGCAATAATAAACAGTTCGAATAAATAATCAGAAAATTTGTTATTAATATTTCGACTCGATTTTTATTGATGTATTTTTAATTTATTTTATTTGATTTTTTCATGATTTTTAATTTGAAAAATATTTTAATTGTCGTTTGACGATATTTCGGCAAATATCGTTAAACGGCGGTATTTTTGTGATTTTACAGAACTTAATAACTAGCGTATACTATTATTTTTTTGGGGTCGCGTTGTTGTTCTGAGTGCGACCATATTTTTGTTTTGTCGTGTGCAGTCCATACATAAACGAAAACCTGTGCGGCGAAATGCCTATAATTTAAAAGTGGAAATTAGCCATAAGGGCCTCTTTAGCAAGCGCAATTAGTTTCTAGGACATCAACTGAAATAATTACTTTTAAGGACAAAATGCAAAATAATTAGTTTCTAAGGCCTAAAAACCTATGAAATTATGTCCTTGAAAGTAATTGGACTGCTGACTTTGTCCTTAAAAGTAATTATTCTGCTGACTTTGGCCTTGAAATTAATTTCTCTAGATGTGTATCCTAGAAACTAATTGGACTGCAAAGTTTGTCCTTATGGTGAAATGCCCCAATTTAAAATATATATCCAAACTCAAACATTTCGTACCAACTAGCACAAAAACATGTTTTCTTGTTTCTCCTTTTTTTTCGTTCACAGTGAAGACAAGTAATAATGGCCGATCTTTTTAAATTCGAAATAAAATTAAATAAAATTGGAAACTTGTTCCATTAAACTTGTAGGAGCATAAGCTTTGTTTTGGCATAGGTATTGATGGGTGTGACGCAGTTTTGGGAAGCTTGACCTTACCCAGTCATCATAAGGTTGGAGATTAAAGGAGATGTGGTCATCGATTTGCAAATTTAAGGGTAGATTTGGATTCGTGGTGGCATGGAGTTTCGACGCCATGATTTAGAGGAGGTTCGGTCGATGATTGGTGGGTTTGATGTTCGGCTACATTAAGGATTTTGGAGCTGCCGCATTTAGTACTGATGGTTTGGGCATCGACTTTTAGGATTCGTCGGAGAGAGGTTGCGACCAGTGATCTGATGGTGGAGTCGGTGGGTTGTTTAGTTGACCGTGGAAGGTGTTTGAGAGGGAGTAAGTGGCGGTTGTGTGCACAATTAAAGTCATGCATAGGTAGTGTATTAGAGTAGTGAGGAAGAAGGATTTAGTATTTAATTATGGTAATTAGTTTAAAGTAATGTAATTAAGGAAATTTATTTGCTTAATTTATCCAATAACTTATAAATTATACAACTTGTCCATACAAGGTCCAAATAGAATGCGGTCAGTCGCGTTGGATTCATAATGACGAGAACTATGTTACAGAATTAGACTGGTTGGAATTGGAGCAATTGAAATTTTGCACTAAAATCGAAGTCGGAATCAGAACACTTCGGCATTTAGGTGATTTTAACTCACCCTTTTGGTTAACAAGTAATATTTTATAGTAGATAAAAATTGTTGATCGTTTGCTTGGATGCTTTATTGGTTGATTATTTGGTTTTGATGAATTGACGCTTTTAAAGCAGTTAATATATGAAATCAATTGTAGGGACTTAACTGATGTACAAGAAATTTGTAGAGGGATCCAACGGGATTCCACATCCTGGTTGATTTATTTTCCATAATATTCTTGTTATATGAATTATGAAATACCAAACCTGATTGTTTGGCCCTATGAGATATGATATTGTTTTATATTGAAAACTTAACCTCTATAATGATAAAAATTAATATCAACATTTATTAAGCGATGTGGTGGCTATTGGCTTCAATTGAGTATTTTCAAATACTATTAATTTCCAGTTTTGGTTTGAAAAAGTGTTTTTGATTTGGAGAATTATTTTAAATCTAACCTTTGGGATTTCTAGAATATTTTTATTTAAGCAAAAATTTGAACTTCTCTATTTTACCCCAAATCTTTTTATTTGTCTTTTCTAAATCATTTAGAAATGTTTTAAAGTTGTTTAAGTATTATTTTATAATGATTTTAAGTGGTTTAACTATTGTTAAATAGTATTTTAAAAGTTGTTTATTTATATCTAATATTGTTTTAAAGTTATTTATCAATATTTTACATTGTGAAAAGTTATTTATTAAATAATTAATATTGTTTGAAGTTAATAATTATGTATTAACAATGTTTTGGAATTTATAACAGTTATTTATTAATAACGTTTCAGAATTTATAATTATTATTGATAATAATGTTTTGGAAGATAATTATTATTTATATAATAATGTTTGAAGATTAATTATTATTAGTTCATCAATAAGGTTTGGAATTATTAACTATTATATTTATAATGTTTTGAAGTTAATAATTATTATTTATAAGTATTTTTTTGTTGTTAATAATTATTAGTATATAATAATGTTTTGAAGTTAATAATAATTATTTATTTATAATGGTTTGAAGTTATTAATTACTATATTAATAATGTTTTGGAGTTAATAAATTATTTTATTAATGATGTTGGAAAGTTAATTTATTATTTATTTAGGATGTTTAAAAATATTAATTTATCTGATTAGTTTTATTTATAAATAATAAATTGATTTATAAAAAGAATCTCATTTAATAAAAGAGAATTATTAAAGAGTTTATAAATGAAAATGGGGTTTGACTTTATAAGAATTTTCAAAAGGGCTTTATAAAGAATCTTTATAAAGGGTCTTTATAAAAGAATAAAGTTTTATAAATGGGTTTATAGATTTATAAAAGAAGTTTTATAAATAGTTTCATGGATTTATAAAAGAGCTTTATAAATGGTTTTAGAAATTTATAAAAAGAGTTTTATATATTGTTTTATTAATGGTTTTTGAAGTTAATAGAAAGAGTTTTATAAATTGTTTTGGAGATTTATAAAAGAGTTTTATAAATTGTTTTGGAAATGTATAAAAGAGTTTTACAAATTGTTTTGGAGATTTATAAAAGAGTTTTATAAGTTGTTTTGGAAATGTAAAAAAGAGTTTTATAAGTTGTTTTGGAAATGTAAAAAAGAGTTTTATAATTTTTTTTGTAGATTTATAAAAGAGTCTTATAAATTGTTTTGGAAATGTATAAAACGGTTTTATAAATTGTTTTGGAGATTTATAAAAGGAGTTCTATAAATGATTTTAGAGTTGTATAAATACATTTTCTAAGTAATGAAAGTGTAGTGTTTTATGGGTATACTTATATGTTGAGATAAGTATATGGATATTTATGCAAGTATTGAAACATGTATAAAGTGTTTGTGAATATATCTTTGTGAAAGTATTTTGATACAAGTATTTACAAAGCGATTTTAATTCATGAAAGGATCTATTAAAGAGGATAGTGGCTGCTTATATGCTTAACCAATGTTGGTTTCCCTATGGAAATAAATCTCCGATTTGATTTATGCTTATTTGTTTATTTGATAGTTAAATAACCGAATATCGAACTTGGCCAGTTTTAAATTATCGTTGTCGGTTCGGAGAGACTGGGATCAGACATATTATCTGAAAACCACTTCGAACCGGCATAAGCATTCGATTGGTAAACCTTTTGAAGATGATCGAAGATGGAGTTCTTTAAAGTGCAAGGTCTACTTGCTACTAATCCCGAAGGTGATTCCAAAATGGATGTAGAAGAAGTAGTGCCTTTGGTTTTGTTTAGACCCAGAATGAACTTGTATGGATGAATGCTAGCATTGCAATTCTGCCAGGAGGACAGTGTTAGCATTCCAAGTGGAATTTCCAAATAAAAGGTAATTGTAGCCTCAAGCCTCACATCCCCAAAATGGCTAAAATAGGGTAGATACAGCAGGACTAAGTGGGTCGCTCCCATTATGCTATGTCATCACCTTCTAGATCATCATATTATGGATTTGGATGTGCATGAGGGCTCAGGATTAAGTTTGGAAAGCAACCAGGGTGATGACATATTCGGTACTATCCAAGTTCAGGGGTAGGTCGGTTCTGTGTTGGCAAGGGTGGACCGAGTTTAGGGTCTGACCCCATGTACATTTTATCTAGAGGTGTACTGTACGGAAGGTTGTCCATTACCTTGCTATTGTTGGAATCCATTCTCCAGTAGGCATCCTGGGGACTTGATTGTAAACCTATTATGCTAGAATTTAATAATTGACAATTTCAGCTATAATTAATATGTATTTGTATCCTAGACATTATTATAATATCATTGGATTTTCTATGGAAATGTTTTGGTTATCGTAAGGTAAAAACCTGTCCGTGTTTATGTGCGGCGTGGTCTTATGAGATACCTTTATTTTCAAAATATTTTTATAACATTAAACTTCAATTGAGTTGTGTTTCTCACGCTGGTTTACTAGACTGATCCGGGCGTTATTTTTCTTATAATGCTCGGGTCAGACCGAGCATATTTACTGGTTCGGTTTTGGATACGTGGAACTTCCGGAGACGAGATGGATGCCTCCAAGTTGTATTCACGTATATTCTAATTTTTGCTGCATTGGTTGTTTATATTTATCAGCAATTGTGAGGACAAGGTGTTATAACTATCCAGGCTGTTGATTGATTAGTTGACTCTGATTGATATATGTATAATAAAGTTCAGTTTTTTGTGTGTAAAGATCATTGTTGTAATATAGATTTCTCGTCACGTTGTGAAATTCTGTTCTGTCTTTTCTTTCTTTTCCCCAAACAATCTGTCTTTCCGGCACTCGAATGCTTGGCACATGAATATCGTGGATGTATTAGTGTTGACTTCTAAAGGTCGAAAGGTAGGTCATTATGATAACTTTCAAAATCCAAAATGTATATTTTTAATATAACTTTCAAGTCGAAATTTCATGAAAACATGTCTACTTTTTAAGATAAGGTCTTAATATCATTTGTGTGTCACTTGGGATATAACCTGCACCTAACCCTCTAATAAGATTTCACCCTACCTCATTCCTACAGTATTTATTTCTCACTCAAAGGTCACTATAAATAACTAACATCTTAAGATAAGGTAATGGTTGTTACGCACACAATCCATATATGTAAAACATACAACCATCAATAAGAACGCTCTCTTATTCTATTTTTTAACCTCACCAAAAGTGTAAATTAACCTATTGTAAATGGTTATGTCCACCGAAGGCTCAGGGAATCGCTAAACCTAAGCCCCTATACCAAGTTTAATGCCCCATTATTTTCAATACCTAAAATCAATTACAAATGCTAAAAAATACGATTGCAACTAATTTCTAACATTAAAAACTAAGAAAGGAAAAGAGAAACCTTAAAATAAAACTGAACATCAATACAAATAAATATAAACTTAATAATACAATTATTATACAACAATATCATTTAAATTTTCATTTCAATACATCAATCATCATTAACTTATAAATGATATAACTATGGTATAAAAGGATATACTAAATCTGCTATCTGCAATATAGCCTTCATCCACCTTTCAATTCCCTCTTTTGCTCCTACCTACAACTTCACACATGCATGCGTGCATACACACAAATATTATATATATAATAAAAAGGGAAAATGTTTCAACTATGTTTAGACCGCGCCTAACCCTATACATTATGGTCATATGCTCGATAGCTATTGCAAAAGAAAAGACTGCCTACGTACCCATTTTGGGGGATCAAGCCCATGTTGTTCTATTTCCTGCTCTTTTCCTACATCCAAATAGACGTTAGGACATAATAACCATATCATTCATGCAACTATCGCAATCAACGCAACCACTACAACTTACTCAATCAATGCAAGCAGGAAACACTACTCTCGCTAAACCATTCTAATCAATCACCGTAAATACGGGATAACAATAATAATAACACACTTAGCCATTAAACACTACAAACATTTGACTACGCACAATGTCAACCTCAAACATTAAATAAGCTAATCACAACATATATACACTTACATATACTAATTATCAACTATTAGTAATACACCATCTATGTAAGTATAAATTAATCAAATGTGTACCAAACCACTATGTTAGTAACATAAACACCAATAATAAGCCGTAATTAACTACACGCGTAGTAATAGTGGTAAAATATCATACACACATCCAAATACGATCTCATCGTTAGAAAACAACATATGTGATAAATAAAATCAACCATTAATCGCAAATTACATCCATCCAAAACATCATATTCACAACATCGTTTTCTCTTAAGTATAAACTCATTTTATTATTAGTTATTATAAAGCACATTTTTATTTATCTCAAAACAATAATAATTCTTCCAGAATGATAATATACTTCAAAATATTTCATTGTAATCTCATTACTTCAAATCTCTCCAAACATCATATTTTATTTCAAATTACCTTTCGAAACAATAGTATTATTATTTTATGTCAAAATAATAATACACATATTAAATCTCTTTAATATTCCATATAACTAATTTATTACTATTTGTCTCAAAAATAGTGTAATTTTCACAAAAACCATATTATTATTTATGTAATCTTATTTTATTTAAATAATAACAATAATAAACTTTTCAATTTTAAACAAATGAGGAAAATAATCTTTTGTAAAATAATCAACTTTCTCCAATCTTGCTCTTCCGCGATTTCAATCTTTTCTGCAACAAAATTTGAATTACAATTCTTTCAGCAATCTCTTATATCAAACTTCTGAATAATTAATTTTAAATTTCAATTTATTATCAATCTCTTATAAATTTCAATTTATTAATTTATATTCAACAATTAATTTTAAATCAAGGTATTTCACTAAGTTGATTTTATTTCAATTTATTAATTTCCTCAAAACAAAATTTATTTTATTTAACTCACTTATTATTCAATTAACATGTTATTTTATTTATCTCTATTAAAAATTTTATAATTAAAATTTAAGTGTATAACA
The DNA here is from genome assembly GCA_030737815.1 of Allium fistulosum. NCBI lineage: Eukaryota > Viridiplantae > Streptophyta > Magnoliopsida > Asparagales > Amaryllidaceae > Allium > Allium fistulosum. The sequence continues at coordinate 452,494,899 of CM060906.1, read as the reverse complement.
TATATTATAACCACTCAAATCTTATTTATAAAATCATTTTATATTGTATATTATCCAATTACATATTCAAATTCTGAATAATTTAGGTAAGTTATATTGGAATGTAATTGAGTATTATACAAACAAAATTTTGCCCAATTCAATTATTCAAGTTTAAATTTTTATCCAAAATTTTGACTTCAGTTTATAATTGAAATCATCTTTAAATCATAAATTTAAGAATTTAAATCTCCGATTAACTTCAAACCATTAAGAGATAATTATATATATACATACTATATATATGAGATCAAATCAAATCTAAAATCATATACTTATATCTATATTAAATCAAGCCATACTTAAGGAATTAAATCAATTTATTTTCCAAAACAAAAGTGTAGCAAAGCTACGAATTAGTCTCTCCACTTCGAAACTCGAAAATCAATGTCGATGATGCGGCCGCCATCATCGAAATTATTTTCCAGCGACAAAAGAGGAGAGCACTGATTTCAACATTTAAAATTCTTTGGAAACAATTTCTATTCGAAATTACTTTAAATAATATGCATTTTAAAACTTTAAAACCAAAGTTTGAAATCACCGAAATTTAAATTCTCAAATTCTTAATTTTAAATTCATTTAAATCCCAAATCAATTTATTAACCTTGTTTATAAATTCATTTATAGAACAATAAATGATAATCAAATATTATCATTTCAAACAACCAATTTAATTAACTTATTAAATTCCAGAAAATTATACTTATATATATATATAGTATAATCATACAAATTTATTTACTTTACCAAATTTAATAATAATATTGTGTCAGTTTGCTCTGTTCAAGTGTTTTGGAATTCCTATCGATAGCGTTGATCAGACGAATCGATCGAAAACCAAAATCAACATCAATAACTCAAACAACACAGTATATAAAATAGTTTTAATATTTACACAAATACACTCTCTCACTCGATGATTCCAGAATGGATTTTTAAATCAAAGATTGGGATAGAGATTCAAATTAGAGGGACCCTAACCAACATAATTCAAACAAGGAAGATAGGCTCGAGACGAAGGTAAGATAATTAAATAAAAAAATAGATAAGATGGATGGACTTATATAAATCGCGGGTGACATTAACAGGTCAACCGAGACTTTAAGAATAAGATCGATGTAGAATCTGGAGCAAATTGACATCAGATCATAAGAGATAGAATTTGGGCATAGAAAAAGATAGCAGCATCTAAACCGAGGATACAAAAATCTCCGGTGAATCGATGCCTGTTGTATAGGAATTTCACCCCTTTACATATAATTCTAAGAATGGCGGGACCGCCGATTCATTATAGAGATCAACAGGAGTAGAGTTATGGGATACTCCAGAATTAAGAAATTACGAATAGGGAGAGACAAAGATGGATTTTAGAATGAATGGGGAAGTTCCAAAATTCAAAGGAAACCGAGTCAAAGAGGAAGAGATTCAAGCTCGAACGAAAGTGATTCTGTAATTAAATTTACTATATATGCGAAGTTTTGCTTAAAACCAGAGCTATGATACCAACTGTAACATCCTGATTTTTCATGCCATTAGCATCCATACATGTCGGATTTGAATTTCTCAAAATATCAGATTGTTAATTTAAATTTGGCAAAACTTAACATATACAATAAATAAATAATCACAGAATCACAGACACAGAGTAATAATAATAATGAAGCGGAAACAAAAGAACAGTAGTTCATGAAGCTACTATATATATAACAGAGTTAAAAAAACTACAACAGAAGTCACGAATACATAGATGTCTCAATACAATAGTCAAATACAAGATCTGAATACATCACTGGAATCAACTGAATAACTGAAAGCTGGATAGATAGCTGGATCTCCAAGCGAAGCTCCAACTCCAAAGGTGAGTCTCGAACACTAAGCCACTCAGTCTGACCCGAGCGTAAAGAAAAACACAAAACACTCGAGTCAGGATTAACATTCTTATATCAATAAATCCAACTCAAGTGAAATATCAACTGAAATACAAGTAACTTAAAGGATGTTTGAGATAACCATCCTCTAAGGATCTGTGGAACTATCTACTATGTAGTAATATACGCTATTATTATAATGTCTAAAGTAAAGTAAACTATTAAAATAGCGTTAAGGCGTTACCCATATCCCCCTTAACACATTTTATAGTGCCAATAGTCTATAAAGTACCATGATACCCCGTAAACTGGGGCTACCAGAGGATACTCCATAGGTACGACACAAATCAAACTCGTAGTAAAGCAAGCTAGGGTAGGTGACATGGCACAACTAGGCAATGCCAGGGTAGATATACCAATTACACTTCCGGGCTGGTGGTAACGCAGAGCCGCAGCAATCACCCACCTCGAGCCACACTCCCGAATCAAGGGTGCGCACCAATCAATCACAAAGTAATAGAATGGCATACGATGGAATGTGTCCGATAGAGGTGCTACCTCATTAGCCCGTCAATTGCTCCTATTTTAGCCACCTTATGCCAACACACGGGAGTCGAGTCCACATATATACCTCATATAGGATTGTCACCACCATCCTACTTCATTCTGGAATCTCCACCGCGTACATAGTTGTTAAAGTGGTTTTCGGTATCGACAGATAGTATGCCCATATCCGATCCCGGTCTCTTTAACAACCAAACGTTATTATAACATCGCGGTCATTTCAAAATAGTTTATACTTCAAAAACAAAATATCATTTCCATTTCAAACCCATATCAAAACGATATCATTTTCACTTCAAATATCCGGTTCCAAAATCATAGCATTTCCAAAGATATAATACTTTAGAAACCAAAACAATTTGAAATAATAATACTTTGGAAATCATAATACTTTGAAATTCATAACTTTGGAAATCATAACACTTTGAAATCATAACACTTTCCTTCAAACAATTTAGATATTAATAATAGTATATAAAATAAAACAGTTTATAAAATAAAATAATTTATATAAAATAGTCATCAGTTAAAACAATTTATATTAAAATAATTAGTACATTTAAAATAGTTTATATTAAAGATAGTTATATTAAAAATAGTTTATGTTAAAATAGTTATATTAGAAATAGTTTATATTAAAAATAGTTTATAAAATAATATAAAATAGCTTTAAATATAATTTAAAATACTTTATATAATAAAATAGTTTCCTCAAATTTCACAAATTAATTCAACTCAACTCGGATTCCAAAATTCAATTTAATCCAATCTCAAATCCTCAAATTTCAATTCAATTCAGTTTCTCAATAAACCATTTCAAATCATCGATTTCAAATACATATTTTAACCATAAAATAAGCCATTTCAATTTCAATATATTTCAAAGCTTTAAATATTCAATAACATCTAAATACAACTTCAATTTACAAATTTAAATAAACAAAATATCCCATTTCAATTTATGTAAATTTGAAATATTCATTTAAGTCACATTTAATCAAATTCAAGTTATAAAACATATCTTTAGAATTTCAAATCAAACTTATTTCAGTAAAATTCTTAAATAAATATAATTTCAAATCAATTTCAAATTTATCTTTCCAACCTGAATCATTATAAACTTTATATTTGAAAATATATATTTTAAATAAATACTTAAACAAATTATATATCAACTTTAATAAATCTTTAAAAGTCAATATTTATTAAGACCATATATTTCTTTTCAAAACCATAGAAATCATTTTCAAAATATTTATTTATAGACCAACGGTGTCTGTATTGTTGAGTCAAGATTTTTATATAGTTTTGATTTCTGACAAAGGGATAAACCGTGATCGACAAAAGAAGTTATTCATTGAGACACAAAGAGCTTCATACGTTAGAGGTTGATTATTTGGTATGTTAGTAGTATTATTTATGTTAAAATCTATCCTCAAATAATCATGCATCTCAATATAATCGATGTATATACGTTTTGGATGGCATTGCACATTCACTGTGCAATTTAACAGGGACCGGTCGACCGGTACAAAAACAGGCGGTCGACCGTTCCTGTGTAAATTGCACAATGAACGTGCACACATGCACATAACGTCTATATATTTGAAATTTTGTCTACTGGTCATTTTTTGACCTGTCGACCGTTTTTAAACAGAAAGCAACCTTTCCCAAAAGACACTTCTTTCTTCAATGGTTGCTTCTCTTACCTTTCATCAATGATCACATCTGTTAATGGCTACTCTTCACAAAGAGTTACAACCATTTATTCTCTATATAAACATATCTAAATCATTGATTGAAATATAACAATTCTTTGCTTTAAAATTCTGATCTTAATTTCTAAATACTCTTGCATTCTAAAAGCTCTCTACTTCAAATTGCTTATCGAATCATTGAAATTATTTCATATCTTTTGATTCAAATAAGTAATAAACTTCCTTCAATCTTCACAAACATCATTCACATATTTTGAGGATAAGATTATAGGAAGGGTGTACTACAAGTGACAAATCAGTGTTATCAAGAGCACAAGTTGTCAACAACAATTGTATTTGTTTTTGGTTGAAGTCCTCGGTGTTGTAAGAGGCACGAAATCCTGTTCAGCTGTTCGGGTATTGTAAACCTGTTCCTCCGGGTGAAGCGAGGTAGTTGGTAGTGAAAATCCAGATAGAAGTCTGGGACTGGACGTAGGACGGGAGGTCCGAACCAGTATAAAAATCCCTGGTGTGATTTTTATAGTTTACTGCATTTACTTTTCTATATCTGTGAATTGCTATAGTTAGTTTATTGAATATTTACTTGTATAGAAATTGTAAATAACATTCCACATATATTGTTAGTCCATATTACACGATCCATATTTAGTGTGCACAAGCATACACACTTTCATTTGGTATCAGAGCACGGTCATCATATAACCGTAACACCGTTATTTGATATATTCTTGTAATATGGCAAATAACGCAAGCACTAGCACTAACACTTACACGGAAGGTCAATCAACACAAAGACCTCCATTCTTTAATGGTCTCAACTATAGCTATTGGGCTACATGTATGTCATTTTTTATGCAATCAAATAGTTATGATGCTTGGAATGCTACTCAAAAAGAAATAGTGAATCCAACAACTGAATATTCAGAATGGACAACGGCTGAGAAAACGGCAGCAGCCGTAAATGCAAAGGTAATAAATATGTTGTTTTGTGCATTAGATCAAAATGAATATAACCGTGTTAGTATCTGCACTACTGCATATCAAATTTGGCAAACGCTGAAAACCACTCATGAAGGTACAAACAAGGTTAAACAAGCCAAAATAGCCATGCTGAAAAGTCAGTTTCAAAATTTCAAAATGAAACCGAATGAGACAATCAATGATATGTATTCAAGGTTTCAAACTATTCATCATGCACTTATCGGATTAGGACAAAAATATTCAGATTTTGATGTTGTTTCAACAGTCCTACATTCTCTGACTAGTGAATGGGAAGGAAAAGTATTAGCAATTGAAGAAGCTAATGACCTTTCCATCATGAAGCCAGATGAATTGATAGGAAATTTAATGTCCTATGAAGCAAATTTGCAGGCTAGAAAAGAACAAAAAGAAGAAAAGAAAAATGTAGCATTTCATGCTGAGAAAGATGAAAATTAATCAGATTCTGAAGATGAAGATCTAGCATTCATTGCAAAAGGATTCAAAAAATTCCTAAAATATTGAAAAGCCAGTCATTACAACAAAAGGAAATCTGGATCAAACAAACCATCTTCATCAACTATAGAATGTTTCAACTGTCACAAAAAGGGGCACATGCAGAAGGATTGTCCAGAACAGAAGAAGAAGTCAGAAAATGATAAATTCAAACATAAGAAGGACAAGTCAAAGAAACGAGCCTTCTCAGTAACATGGGATGATTCAGACTCATCCTCATCTGAAAGTGAAAGTGATCAAGAGAATGAACAAGCTAATGTTTGTTTTATGGCAACAGAAGATGAGGTACAAATTCCTACATTTGATGAATTACTTGATATTAATTCTGAACTGATAGTCAAATATAAAGTCATAAAACGTCAATTAAAAGTAGCCAAAGCAGATTTGAGTAGAGCAGAGTTTGAACGAGATATGTTAAAAAATGAGAAGAAAATATTAGAAGAAGAACTTGAAAAACTTCAAGAATCATCATCTAATGTTGACTCTCAATTATCTCTTTTGAGTCAAGAAATTGAAACTCAAAAAGAGAAAAATGATGCTCTTACTACTGAAAATCATGAGCTTAAGGCAAAAGTCAAAAATCTGGACCTAGAAAAGGCGAGCTTACAAACTAAGTTAGATGACATAACTCAAAATGTTTCTAACTTTAACAAAGGTCGAGAAAATTTGACAAAAATCTTTGAAAGTTCACAATCTGTTTCAAATAAACAAGGTTTGGGATATAGGAAACAAGAAACCAAGAAACATCTTGGTAATGAAAGGAAAAAGAAAGTACAAAAGACTGGAGCTAAGAAAAATCTTAGTTTATTATATTCCAAACCAAAACCAGTTGTGAAATTTCAGAAGAAAAATGTCAAGACTATCAAAATATGGGTTCCTAAAACAAATAACAATTTGATTAGGAATAAATATATTCAGAATTTCATGAATACTGTACATCTTAATACTAATTATATATATAAAGGGGATACCGGACCCGTATGGGTTTGGACTCCTAAGACCTAACTCTTAGGACCCCATAAAAAGTGGGTACCATGGACTTAATTTTATTTTTTGCAGGTCCCACTTAAGAAAAGAGGAAAGTGGATATTGGACAGTGGTTGCTCAAAGCACATGACTGGAGACAAGAGCTTATTAACAAATATTACATACTCAGATGGTGGCTCCGTCACTTTTGGAGATAATTCAAAAGGATATATCATCGGCAAAGGCGATGTGAGCAATTGCGGTACATCTTACTTACCTCTTATTACAAATGTCATGCTTGTTAGAAATTTAAAACACAATTTACTTAGTATCAGTCAATTATGTGACAAGGGTTTTACAATTTCTTTTTCGAATAATAAGTGTAGTATTCTAGATAAAGATCATAATTTAATTTTCGAAGGTTATAGAGACAGAAATATATATATTCTGAATATGAATATTAATCATAACTCAGATATGTGTCTTGTGGCTAATGATAATGATCCATGGCTATGGCACAAACGCTTCTGTCATATAAACTTCAGAACTATTGACAAGCTAGCCAAAAACAATCTAGTTAGAGGACTACCCAAAATGAGTTTTAAGGTTAACAACATCTGTGATGCATGTCAATTAGGAAAATTAACCAAATCATCTTTTAAATCCAAGAAAGTCATATCAACATTACAACCACTTGAGTTACTACATATGGATTTATTCGGACCAACACAGGTTCAGTCGATAAACCATAATCGATATGTATTTGTAATAGTTGATGACTATTCTCGGTATACATGGTCTATTTTCCTGAAAAACAAGAGTGACACTTTTGATCATTTTAAATCTTTCGTCAAAAGAATTCAAAAATCGAAAGGGCTAAAAGTTAAAAACATAAGGAGTGATCATGGTGGTGAATTCGAAAATAACGAATTTGAACATTTTTGTACAAAGAAAGGTATTAACCACAATTTTTCGTTTCCTAGAACTCCACAACAAAACAGAGTTGTAGAACGAAAAAATCGAACATTACAAGAATGTGCAAGAACGTTATTAAATGGATCCACTTTACCAAAACATTTCTGGGCAGAAGCCGTCGCCACTGCGTGTTATGTTTTGAATCGTGTGTCCATTCGACCACTCACCAAGAATACGTCTTATGAATTATTTAACGAAAGGAAGCCAAATATATCTTACTTCAAAGTATTTGGTTCAAAATGTTTCATTTTAAATACGAAAGACCATCTCGGAAAGTTTGATCCGAAAGCTGATGAAGGTATATTTGTCGGTTATTCGGAAAGAAGCAAGGCGTATCGTATTTTTAATAAACGAACCAAAACTATTGAAGAATCTCTTCATGTTTCTTTCAATGAAATCTTTCAGCCCTCTCAACCAAAATCTGATGATGACGAAACTATATTTTCTGACACTCCTATCATCACAAATTATGACTCTGACTCTGAAAATATTGTTGAAAATATTTCTCAACAACAACCAGCTTGTGAAATACGTTCCCCTCCAAGATTATTGAGACACCATCCGGTTCAAAATGTAATTGGGGAGGTCGACTCACAAGTAAGAACTAGGAGTCAATTACATCAAATGGGACATGTTGCGTTTCTATCAAATATTGAACCTAAGAATCCTAAAGAAGCAGCTACCGACGAATATTGGATCATTGCCATGCAAGAAGAACTAAATCAGTTCGTGCGCAATGACGTCTGGGAACTTGTTCCAAGACCAACTGATCAATCAGTGATTGGTACTAAATGGGTCTATAAAAATAAGGCTGATGAACAAGGAAATATCACCAGAAATAAAGCAAGGTTAGTAGCACAGGGGTATAATCAGGAAGAAGGTATCGATTATGAAGAAACTTTTGCACCAGTTGCTCGACTAGAAGCTATTAGAATCCTATTATCTTTTGCTTGTCACCATAATTTCAAACTTTATCAGATGGATGTCAAAAGTGCATTTCTTAATGGATTTATCAAAGAGAATGTATATGTCGAACAACCTCCTTTGTTTGTACCTGAAAAATATCCTGACCATGTGTTCAAACTTAATAAAGCTCTTTATGGTTTAAAACAAGCACCTCGTGCTTGGTATGAACGATTACGTAGCTATCTTATCAACTCAGGATTTCAAATAGGCAGAGTCGATCAAACTTTGTTTATCAAACATTCTCAAAAGGATATTCTAGTTATTCAGATATATGTAGACGACATCATCTTTGGTTCAACAAATGATAAACTCTGTAAGGAATTTGCAAGTATTATGACCAAAGAATTCGAAATGTCTCATATGGGAGAATTGTCATACTTTCTTGGACTTCAAATCAAACAACTTCCGAATGGTATTTTTATTAATCAAGAAAAATACTGCGGAAATCTTATCAAGCGCTTCGGATTAGAAAATACATCTGGTAAACCAACTCCTATGAGTACAACTACACATCTTGAAAAAGATGATAATGGTAAGAGTGTTGACCAGAAATTATATCGAAGCATGATTGGTTCTCTTCTTTATCTTTCAGCTAGTCGTCCAGATATAATGATGAGTGTTTGTCTATGTGCTCGTTTTCAAGCAAATCCAAAGGAATCGCATTTACGAGCAGTGAAGCGTATAATTCGTTATCTTAATAATACAAAAGATTTCGGTACTTTTTTATCCAACATAATGTCCATTCGAATTAGTTTCATATAGTGATGCTGATTTTGGAGGTTCTCGAACGGATAGAAAGAGTACAAGTGGTACGTGCCATTTTATTGGAAAATCACTTGTCTCTTGGTTTAGTAAGAAACAGAATTGTGTTTCACTATCAACATGTGAAGCCGAATATATATCAGCGGCTCTCGCTTGTACTCAAGTATTATATATGCAACAAACACTTCAAGATTTTGATATTCATTTATCAAATTCTATTATATACTGTGATAACACAAGTGCTATAAATCTTTCTAAGAATCCAGTGAATCATTCTAGAACCAAGCACATTGATATCCGTCATCATTTCCTTAGAGATAATATTGAAAAAGGAAATATATGTCTTGAATATGTCCAAACTGATAATCAATTAGCGGACATTTTTACTAAGCCTTTGCTCGAATCTAGTTTTATTAGATTACGAAGAGAGCTTGGTTTAATTTCTAGAAAAGAACTTGTCTAATAATTACTGATGTTAAACTATTAAGTTCTTTCGTTTGATTATTTTTTAACTATAGCTATTTTAAGCTATTTTTAAATTGAGCCTCTGCTTGTTTACACCATCAAATTCCTCTTTTCACTCTTATTCATAGGCTTATATATAAGAAATCTTTATATAAGCTTGTCAAAAATATTCTTTTTATTCATCTTCTCTTATCTAAGCATAAATACAAAATTTTCTATGGCACATATTTGTGATGAGTGTGCTCAAAAATCACACATTTCCGTTACAAGTTCTGAGCCAGAAGAATATTTTTCTCCTGAAACACCAAAATATAAACCAAAGTGCCATCATCAATGCTCTCGTACACCTGGAAGTACGCCTAAATCAAAAAAGGCGAAGAAAGTGCTATTCTGTTCTCCTCATACCAAAGAGAAGATCGATGAAATTCATCACTATCAAAAACATCAAATAGATCTTCAACGTCAGCTTCATTATGGACAACAACAGCTTCATCATGAACAACAGTAGACTTCGACACGTTTATCTATTTTAGAAAGAATGGCATTCTTCTTCTGTGGAACAAACAAACGAGATATTCATGAGCCGATGCCAAACGCACCTTCATCTTCTAGAACCCCAAACTCATGGGACAGAAACTATGCTCAGAATGAAGGGGCAACTGAAAAATGGTCATCTTGGAAGGCTCGCATTGATGATATCAACGAAGATTCAACCGATCTTCCTTCTCCCACTCTTCATTAATTTTATTTATATGTTGTATCGTTGTTTATTTTCTTTTTCACTCATTTAATAACAATTAAATATTGTAATAAGAGTGATATACGATTTATAGGACACAGCAAATTGAAAACAGGCTGAACTGTGCTTCCAGAACAGCACCGGTCGGTAGGTAAAAATGGACCGGTTGACGGTTTTGCACTCTGGATAAAAACGGTCGACCGCCCCATTTTGACCGGTCGACCGGTTACGTGTATTCTGCTTTTTTATATAACTTTCCGTTCATTTTTTTCCTCTCTCTCTCTTTTACTTCAAACCGGTCTTCTTCCCCCAAATCCCAGAAATCCTACTTTCTCTTTTTAAATTTCTTTCTTCCAATTTATCCCTAATGGCTCCTCAACAAAAGAAATTAAAGCAAGCTTCTACCTCAGAAACACAACCCATTGATCTCTCTATCAAGAAATGGCTTGTGGATCCAATTTCACTCAAAAGGTGGAATGACATGAAGGATTTTACTATCCATCCGGGTTCGTTTGTTAAATTCTCAGATTTCTCTAGTTATCGTATTCTAGATTTAGCAAAGGATGCCGACATTGAAAACCTAATTGACTATGATCAAAACAATGTGGAAATTAACCATGTCATGATCAAGTTATTCTATGCTAATCTAAATTTAGAGAAAAACAAGCCCGCAGATCCAAATTATTGCCTTTGGTCCGTTGTATGTGGCAAAGAAGTGTTTATCTCATGTGATAGGATGGCAAATGTTCTTGGTTCTCGGTTTATTGGTGAAAAATTCTCAAATGACTTTTGCAATATTCATGTCTGTAATCAAATTAGTCATCAATTTACTGAAGATGACAAGGATAGCACTAAGTCTATTGGTTTACGGCCGTCTACAAGAATTCTTCATCATACTCTTATGCACTCTCTTTTACCGAGAATTGGAAATTTTGATGCCGTCTATAAAGAAAATTTCAAGGCATTATACGCAGTCTATGGGGGCATTCGTTTAAACTGGATTGGTATGATCTTTGATGAGGTCTTGAAAGTAAATGATAGCTCTAGGCCACACTTGTTTTATAACGAGTATATTATGCGACTCTTGCTCGATTGTGGCATTGAACCACCAAAGTCTTCTATTTCCAAACCAAAAGCCATCAACAAAGCTTCGATTACAAGAATGAAGCTTCCAGCTCCATACTTCAATATTATGCCTTTTGAACAATGGAAAGACCAAGGACATAGAGAAGCTTCCTCCCGATCATCCCGTCCTAAACCTGAAGAAGTTAAACTTTTAAGATCATCTTCCTCAACAAAAGAATCACTTAACACTATTGCTCAAAATCAATTCCTTCTCGAAGCACAACTTAAGCGCATGGACACAAAAATGGATAAACGCTTTAACAAACTTAAGTCGTTCTTCAGTTCTATATGGGAAGCAATATCATGTGGAGCATCATCCTCATCCATGCCAACTCAAGACCCTGGCAAGCGCCCAGCTCCTCCTACTTTTGCTTGGACATCCTTGGAGGAGGGTACAAGCTCGAGAACGAGTCATGGACGTGGATACGGAAAAACTCAGCTTGTTGAAGAAGAAGAAGAAGAGGGTGAGACAGAGTCAGATTGAATCCTTTTAGTTTATCTCTTTATCTATTATTTTGTGTAAATTATGACTTTAGTTTTTTCTTTAAGACATTATCTGGCACTTGTACTAAATAGTGTCGCGTTTTAATTCGTACTAGACTCTTAGGTATTATCATATTATGTGACACTTAACTCTTGATCTATGGTAGTAGTTTTATTTTGCTTATACTCTGGATTATATAATTTATATCCTCTATTTAACAAACTCCTTTTCGTCGATGACAAAGGGGGAGAAAATTGTGCTAACAGTATATATGCAGGAAAATATAGAGTTACAGGCACAATCTCAGGGGGAGATCATATACAGGGGGAGATTCATAACTATGTTGTCATCAATCAAAAAGGGGGAGAATGTTGAGTCAAGATTTTTATATAGTTTTGATTTCTGACAAAGGGATAAACCGTGATCGACAAAAAGAAGTTATTCATTGAGACACAAAGAGCTTCATACGTTAGAGGTTGATTATTTGGTATGTTAGTAGTATTATTTATGTTAAAATCTATCCTCAAATAATCATGCATCTCAATATAATCGATGTATATACGTTTTGGATGGCATTGCACATTCACTGTGCAATTTAACAGGGACCGGTCGACCGGTACAAAAACAGGCGGTCGACCGTTCCTGTGTAAATTGCACAATGAACGTGCACACATGCACATAACGTCTATATATTTGAAAATTTGTCTACTGGTCATTTTTTGACCTGTCGACCGTTTTTAAACAGAAAGCAACCTTTCCCAAAAGACACTTCTTTCTTCAATGGTTGCTTCTCTTACCTTTCATCAATGATCACATCTGTTAATGGCTACTCTTCACAAAGAGTTACAACCATTTATTCTCTATATAAACATATCTAAATCATTGATTGAAATATAACAATTCTTTGCTTTAAAATTCTGATCTTAATTTCTAAATACTCTTGCATTCTAAAAGCTCTCTACTTCAAATTGCTTATTGAACCATTGAAATTATTTCATATCTTTTGATTCAAATAAGTAATAAACTTCCTTCAATCTTCACAAACATCATTCACATATTTTGAGGATAAGATTATAGGAAGGGTGTACTACAAGTGACAAATCAGTGTTATCAAGAGCACAAGTTGTCAACAGCAATTGTATTTGTTTTTTGTTGAAGTCCTCGGTGTTGTAAGAGGCACGAAATCCCGTTCGGCTGTTCGGGTATTGTAAACCTGTTCCTCCGGGTGAAGCGAGGTAGTTGGTAGTGAAAATCCAGATAGAAGTCTAGGACTGGACGTAGGACGGGAGGTCCGAACCAGTATAAAAATCCCTGGTGTGATTTTTATAGTTTACTGCATTTACTTTTCTATATCTGTGAATTGCTATAGTTAGTTTATTGAATATTTACTTGTATAGAAATTGTAAATAACATTCCGCATATATTGTTAGTCCATATTACACGATCCATATTTAGTGTGCACAAGCATAAACACTTTCATGTATATAATTCTCTACCCTATGGTCAAGTGATACAGATATTTATCATTTCAATCCGTAATTTAAATATATACGGGTATATATCTTTTCAACCCATAATCCCAAATTCAATTCAATGAAAATCGCTTGGGTTTATCATTTCAACCCATAACGATTTTCTCCTATTCTACAGATTGTTCGGGTATGTATCATTTCAACCCATAGTGAATTCTATACTAATAGGGAACTTGCAAAGTGATAATAGATATGATATAATATAACAGGCATATACCATCAATATAAATAACAGATAATGGTGTCATATGTCACAGGTGAACTGATACAGATAATATCATATATATAGCAATGTAAATAACTAATAGCAGCATATTTCAATTGACGTTCCAATTGAAATCAAATTTAATAAATATAAGAACGTTAATTGTGAGTGATTGCTCACCTTTCGAGGCTAGAGAGATTTGACAATGAAATGGGTTACGAATCCAAGCACGAAATTTCAAAGCAAAGCACGATGGACACGATTTCGACAAACAAGTTGATAAATCGGAGTCAATAAAAACAAATCAAATCAGCTCTGATATAAATTGAAAATATATGCATTATTATTATAATATATATATATTTTTCTTTTTTAATATTTTAATTTAAAAAAAATGTTAAAAATAATATAAAATTTCAAAATCATTATTCTTAAAAACTCAAGTGTAAAGAATCAAAGATATATACCTAACTACTACTAATATATACTTATATAAACACATAGATATACAGACTAATATATAGACATATGTATAACTTACATTGTTAAATATATATACGTGGCTGAGGCAGGAAATACATACACACAGCTAGATTTGCATAGATCTAAGATTGTTAAACGTGTAAATATATACCTATAACAGACTGCTACATAAAGCATATTTATATTTTTGGAATCCAACACCAGTATATTCAAAGATATTGACATCTTAACTTAAAAATATCAAACATAGTTCAGGTTAACATTTTAAAGAATTTATATACATATACTTTTAACTATGTATAAAGTATAGTCTCAAATCTGTTTCCAACGAACAAAAGTTGGTAATAAAACTTCTATAAAAGCTTGTCCATGCAAAAATCAATAGCCCTCAAACAGAGATGTATATATATAGTTTATATTTAACATAAAACAAATACGAAAGAGACGGCATATATACTAATATAAAGACATATACATACGTATATAAACACTATGCGAAAGTAATTTAAACAAATGTACATTGTATATATCTCTAAACTATAAACAATATGCAGATTCACAGTTATAACAATATATGTAACTGGGCTAAAATATACATGCATGCAGACACACCACTAAATGTGTATATATATAGACTAGTATATGACTAAAGTATAAATATCTATACAAACTGTAAAAAAAGAGAAACATAAAGCAATAGAACCCATGATATAAATAATATATATATAATACAATTCATGTGCACAGAAATGAGTAAAACCAGTGTGACCATAAACATACTTATATAACTTGCAACTGTTGAATATATATATATGTAGTACTTCTTTTATATAAGTCTCATATATAATATTCAGAAATCATATATATACATAGTATAAACCCATTACTATGTAAACATGTCTATATAACATAAAAAAAATATAGGCACCCAATCATAAACGGGCATGTTATAACTAACATATTAAATACTTCAAAGTTTCACTAGCTAATGCATATATACAGGCAAACCAAAATATACCTATACTTAATATATATGTACATATATATACCTTGCTTTTATATGTAGTGACCTTTTATATATAAATAAAATAACAACTTGTATAAATTTATAAGTATACTAACAAAGCATATATATATATTAGAATTATATACATATATATACCTTGCATGCATTTGGAGATGAAGAAAGTGGGTGGCCAGAGGTTGCTTGCAGAGATGGAGGCCGGTTTCAGGGTGGGTGGCGTGCGGAGATGTAGCAGGCGGTCAAGGTGATGGACTGTGGTTGAGGGGTTTTGTGGCCGAACAGAGGAGAGGTGGAGGAGTTTGGAGCTGCTATCGGGGTAGCGTAGAGGTGATGCTCGGCTACGTTGTTCACGTGGGTTGTGGTCTCGGGGAGGGTGGAAGATCATATGATGCTCGGTGGAGATAAGAGATGTGGTGGGCGAAGGAGCAAAGGAGATGAAAAGGTAAGGGTGAGGGAAAAATAACGGGGGAACGAGATGAGAGAGAGGTGAGAAAGGAGGAGTGTTTTCTGTGATTTTTTTCTTTTTTTTTCAAATGAAAAATGACAGCCGAGTCAAAGAGAAATAGAAATGAATATAGAGAATAGTAAAGGGCGGAATGCTGAATTCAGTAATTATTAAAAAGACTATTGGTTTCAAGTTGGATAAAGAATAGTCACCAGAAATCCAAATGACTCGGTTGCGAAACCGATACGCTGAGCATTCCACAGATTGCACCGCACACCGGACTCTGAAATACAGAAGTGAATATACTGCAGAGATCAACAAGACGAGACGATCGAAACGGTATACATATATCAATGGTACGATCAATTTATCAAAAGTTGATAATCGGCACCGAAAATGCTGCTAATTCTTCGAAAATAAGATCGACGGAGCAATAACAGTCAAAATTTGAAGAAACAAAATATGACATCTCACTCAGAAGATAATTTACAAATTTTCTATATAAAAATATTCAGGTTTGGAAAACATTTTATTACCATCAATTTTTAACCGATTTAAATTGAAAAAGAATTACACAAGAAAATAAACTTTCATATTATCTGATGAAAATTTACCATTTGCTATGTTTAATTAGATGTATTCCAAATATTAAATTTGTTATTTCAAAATTTTATTATTTAAAATTTCACAAAATTTCAATTAATTAAATAAATAAAGCCACAAAATATTACGGGTCGCTACATATATATTTGTGTGTGTGTATCTCTATGTGTGTGCATGTATGTAATTGTTATTATATATATATATTCAATTGTTATTTTATGCTTAAAAAATACTTTGGACAACAAATGCATATATAAAGTGACAAATATGTCTGTTGCGGTGTAAATTCCACACCTATATATGGTCACATTAACCATGTACACTTCATATTTATTGCACATGCATTATATGCATATAACTATATTTGATACACTTATAATATAAAACTCATTAAATTTAGATTAAATAAAATATCCCCTAAACAAATTCAGTAAAATATGGTGAATTGTTTATAAAAGTAAAAAGTATTATTTCTGGTTAATTACTCATTCATTACATTTATGACCTATTAGTTTACATAATTAACAACTTGATTTTTCACTTACCCAAAATAGTAATAAAACAATTAATTACTACACACGTATACATATAATAGTATATTTGGTATACTCTAATTTATATAAACATTAAATTTATAAAACTCCTTTTTGAAAAATTTAAATAAAATGAGATTTTATGTAAAACAAAATTATATTTGATCTAATGACCCTTTAGATTTCATAGGCCCAATAGATCCAAAGTAGAAAAAATTTTGAAATCTACATATTTTACCTGCTTTCGACTAGCCAGGTTCCTTCAATGGGTATTCATTCGAGTAGGTTGAGTTTATAGGAATTACAGATATTTGCCAAAATTAAGATATTTTATGAGACTATGTAGAAGACAAAGATGAGTAGGAGGCCTTATTATCATTATCTATAGTAGTAGCTTTTAATTCCTCTATGTAAATATATGTTAAAGTCCAAGAGACTACAAGGGTTTGGCATTTTCATATATCGAATCTTTGATACTACTATGTAATAATTATTATTTTACCCCCACATAAGAAAGATCAAAGGGTATTGCTCTATTTACTTAGACTTTTGAAAAATAAGAATCAACTTATCTCATCATGTCAATGAAAGATAATTCCAAGTGACTATAGCATATTGGGATTTCATCTTTGAGACTTAGAATAGAGATGTTACAGTTGGTATAAGAGCTTAGTTTTAATTGATGCCTAATTAAATAGGGTTAGAAATAGTTAAGTATTTAATGGAAAAATAATGCCTTTGGGAGGGTATACGCTATTATATAGCGTACATGTATTTTTCTATATAGATCTATCGATCCATCCATCATTATTTCACTCTCTTTCTATCCGATTCTAATGGAGGCTTGCTTGACAAAGAAGCAAGAATAGAAATGAGAAGTGGAAGGATTATGGTTGGAGGAGCATATTCAAGAAGAGAGTGCGAAAGTACTCAAACTAATGCAAGAAACGAACGCAAAACACCAAGTGGTTTAAAATGAATTTGTTCCACCTACAAATGTCATGGGTATGGATGTGAATGCTTTGTTTCGACAATTCATGATACAAATGATGATGGAAAACATGCCAGAGGCAGTTGAGCCAAGGCCTATAGTGAGGGAGGACTTTTCAAAGATGAACCAAGACTATCGGAATTTAGGAGAAAAGATATTTACCAGAAAGGAGCCAGTTGTTGAAGTGTTGACCTGGTTGAAACTTTGTGAAAGCATCTTCGGATATTTAAGGTTGAATGATATCCATAATCAAAGATTGGCTTTGAGGCAGTTGCGTAAAGATGCTTTAGACCGGTAGGGGACCGTAGTTACCAAGACCCCTGAGTTTACTTAGGATCAATTCAAGGAAAGGTTTGAGACTCGGTTTATTTCAAAGTCTTAATGAAGCATATTGCTTTAACGATTTGTAGATTTAGAGTAAAGAAATCTATCGATGGAGGAGTATATTCAAAAGTTTGATGCTTTGGCTAAGTATGGCCGAGAAATGATTAATACCCCATTGAAGAAGAATGAGAAGTTTATTATAGGCTTAAAGAAGAGTTTGGATCATAAGTTGATAGAGCACTTGGCATCTCCTTTTGAGTTCATTTTGGACAAGACACAAAGATACGATAGCACGTATTAAGAGAAGAAGAGAGTTGAGACTAAGCCTGAGGCAGTGCAAAAGAAGAGGTTCACTCCTTATGCAAAGCTTAAGAAGACTTAGTCAAAGGGTAGGAGTGTCGAGACTGTTATTGTCGAGGTTACTTGTTTCAACTTCAGACAAAAGAGGCACTATGCATCTTACTGCTAGCCCAAGTAACAAGGGAAAATTGAGATGTTTTAAGTGCGACAAGATAGAGCATAAAAAAAGGACTATCAATAGTTGTGGGCTAAGGTGTTTACTTGAGAAGGGCTATAGGAAATACCATCTACCGGAGATAAAGGCAAGAGTGTTATTTTGAAGGTGTGAATTTGGTTTTTGGTATTTTAGTTAGAATACTATTTGATACAAGTGCAATTCACTCATTATAGTGAAGGACTTGGCCAGTAGATTTTGGTTAGAGGTTACCTATTTAGTCATTTCCATAGTAAATCAGATAAGAGGATATGCTACTCTCAGATTTACCAGCATTAACTTAGAAATTGAGTTAGGTGGGTATAAGTTTTTTTATGATCCCCATATGTTTGATTTCATAGGCTTTAGAGTTATTTTGGGGATCGATTGGTTGTAATGTTTTGGCATTAAGATATATTATTCTGAGAGGCTTATAGCATTAAGTCACCTTGACCGAAGCATGAGAGTACCCGTAGCTTCAAAAAGCCAAGACCTATCTATGAAGTTGAGAATGAGGCTATTGAAGTAGTGTAAGTAGTTAAACACTTTCCCAATGTGTTTGAACTAGTTTCGGGATTACCACATTCTAGGGTTCGAGTTTCATATCGAGTTGATACCCGAAGCTGAGTCTATTAGCTGACACTCTAGTAGAATCCACCAAAGGAGATGGAATAATTGAACAAGAAAGTAATGGAGGGTGTGTGTAAGAGCATTGTAAGGTCAAGCAACTCATTACTTGGAGCTTCGACTGTGTTTATAAAGAAGTCCTATGGTTTGCTGAGACTATGCATTGACTATCGGAAGTTGAACGAGAGGACAGTGAAGAACAAATATCCATTAACAAGGATTGATGACTTGTTTAATCATTTGAATGGAGCAAAGGTATTCTTGCAGCTAGATTTGGCTTTCAGATTCCATCAACTAAGAGTTGCAAAGGAAAGTGTTCCTTTGACTACTTTTAGAATGAGGTATGGTTCGCATGAGTGGTCGGTAATGCCTTTTGGGCTAACAAATTCACCTACGTTCTTTGTAAACTTGATGAACTAGATTTTCCGACACTAGTTAGCCATATGTACTGGTTATAGACGATATTTGGTATACTTAAAAGATGAGTAAGACCTTAAGGTTTACCTAAGGTTTATGTTGAAAATTTTAAGACAACATAAGTTGAAGGTGAAATTTTCTACATGTCGCTTTTGGAGAAGAGAAGTTAAGTTTCCAGGCCATGTAGTTTTAGAGGAAGGATTAGTTGTAGACCCTTCGAAAGTTAAGGCTGTGAATAGTTGGAAGAGACCCGAGACTGTTACAAAGGTTTGGAGTTTTTTAGGATTGGCAAGTTACTATCGAAGATTCATCAAGGACTCTCGTGTAGTAGCGACAGTGACATGACTCACTTGGAAGAGAGAGAAGTATATTTTGACCAAGGATGTGAGACATCATTCTAAGAGTTGAAGCTTCGATTGATGAATGCTCCTGTTTTTTTATACTTGAAGGTAATAGAGATATGATTGTTTATACCGATGCTTCAGGTTCGAGTTTAGGAGCAGTGTTAATGCAAGTAGGGAAAATAATAACTTATGCATCTAAACAATTGCAACTTCATGAGGTTTGATATCCAACACATGACGTGGACTTAGTAGCTGTTATCTTCGCATTGAAGATTTGGAGACATTACCTTTTAGGAGAGTGGTTCAAATTGTTTACTGACCATAGATCTTTAAGATACTTCTTCTCTCAAAATGAGTCGAATATGCGACAACAAAGGTGGTTAGAGTTTTTGGCAACTTAAGACTTCAGGATCGAGTATACCCCAAAGAAAGGAGATAAGGTTGTCGATGCTTTAAGCCAAAGGCAGTAGAGTTCTGTTTTTACTATGATAGAAGAGTATGATTTTTTGGAGACATTAGCTTCCTGCAATGTTCATTTTCGATTGAGTGCTAGTTCAAGTAGAATTTTTGGGACATTATCATACTTGGAAGATTGCCCAACTCTCATGAAAAGGATTGCCGAGTAGCAAAAAAAGATCCACTTTGTGCTGAGAGAATCAGGTGCCTAAAGGCTAGTGCCGAGGGTTTTGGAGTTGATGAAAGAGGTTGGCTTCGGATGAAGGGAAGGTAATACATTACAAATATAATAGATCTTCAAAAGATACTTCCAAATGAATGTCACTGCTCAAAGTTTACTGTTCAACCATGAGGTACTAAGATGTACCAAGACATGAAGCGAAACTTCTATTAGGTGAGAACAAAGAGAGATATTAGAAATTGTGTATGAAGATGATTAACTTGTTAGTAGGTAAAGGCCAAACATCAAAAGAAATGTGGACTTTTGTAGCCTTTGGAAATTCCGACATGGCAGTAGGACTCGGTTTCTATTTATTTTGTATATGGGTTGCCGAGTTTAAGAGCCGGGAACATGATATATTGGTCATAGTAGATATATCGACTAAAAGTTCCTATTTATCCCAGTGAGATGTACAAGGACGGTCGCAAATTTGGCTGAGATTTATGTGAAGATTATAGAAAGACTACATGGGGTTAGAAGTACTAAGGTCAGGGATCGAGACCCATTGTTTGCTATTGAGTTTTGGCAAAGCCTACATAGTGCTTTGTGTTCAAAGTTATGTATGAGTACAACATACCATCCTTAGACAGATGGACAGACCGAGGAGTTACTGGTATTTGAGAATTTATTGCGAGCTTGTGTATTAGATTTCAGAGGATCATGGGAATATCACTTACACTTAGTGGAATTTTCATATAGCAAAAGTTACCAGTCCAGTATTTGAAAGGCACCTTTTGAGGCATGTATGGAAGACATTGGTATATTGGCGAGACATCAGATTGGCACGTATTGGGACCAGATGTAATGAAAGAAGCTTCTAAATAGACTGAGCTAATTTGATAAAGGATTAAGCATGCTCAATCAAGGAAGAAGAGTTATGTGAAAGGAGGCGGAAAGAGTTAGAGTTTGAGATCGGAGTGTTTGTTAAAGTTTCTCAGATGTGAGGCAAGATGATGTTCAAAAAAGCAGGATATTTAGCACCATGATATGTTTGCCCATATCAAATACTTGAGAGGATTAGTAAAGTAGCCTATACGGTTGAATTTACAAGTGCTTTTGTTGGGATCCATAGTGTGTTTCATGTATCACATTTATGGAAGTGTGTCTCAGACCCTAATGTCGTTGTAAGTCTGAGAGCTATGGAAAACTTGATTTTCAAACTAAGCATGACTTATGTAAGAAAATCAATTTGAATAGTAGAGTAGAACATGAAAGAGCTTGGAAATGAGGTTGGGAAAAAGAAGATAAAGTTAGGAGGACTTATCCCGAGTTATTTGCTTAGACTTAGCATGTATGTTTTTTCTATGCTATTGTTATGTATTAGTAGATGCATTAGTACATTTTGTTTATTACACATTGGTGGAGAACTTATGTATTTATGCTAGAGTGAGCATAAGAGGGACCAAAGTAACTACCGTAGCTTATTTGAATTTCGAGGATGAAATTCCCAAAACGGGGATGCTTACAACACCCATATTTAAATAGATAATTAATTAAGAATTCATTATGAGTTTAAAGGTTTAATAAATCAATTTTTTAAATTTAACGAAGAAACATGAAATAAAATAGATAACGAAAATATAAATATTTAGGCAATATTTATTTGGTTGTTGTCATTTAGACTAAAATAAATAATAATTTGTTGTGAAAAGCACTTTGATATACATTTACTTGTGATGCCACACTTTCAATTAACTAAAGAGATTGAAATAAAATAGAAGAAAACTGAAAAGAACTGACGACCCAACTCACTATAGGATAATGATAATAACATCTCTATTTATTTTATTCATTCATTTCTCACAAAATAAAACAAAAGCTTTATACTCATTAATAGTGGTGGCCTAGAAAAGAAAAAGGAAGAAGAAGATAAATGCTAAAGAATCTTATAGTTATTAAAGATCAAGCTAATTAAAAGGTTTATGTGAGTAGTATCACTCTCATTTTACCATTTTACCCATGTTGAAATCGGCTATGATTAATATGATAGTGTTCATATGTGATAAGCATTCATAAATGATAGAAATTGTTTTAACGAATGTTTTGGGTTGAAATGACTTTAATAGAGGATTTTTAGCTATGGTTCCCTATAAAGAATTCTAAATGATATGAAAACTTGATATGATGTTCTAAATGTATTTTTGGAGATGAATTTTAATCTTAGACTTTTCTTCTGCTTAAATAATTAGTTATGGAATTTTACAGATTTGTATATTTTGGAAAATATGATAAAATAGCTAAAATATAGTAGTTTTGGTAAAAACGTGCACAGAAACATATTTACGAATTTTACGGATTGTATTAAATTTTTATAAGTAGTTTCCTGATTTAAAAATACGCATTTCCAAAGTAAAAATGTGATTGTCGAAATTGAAAATATGATTTCGAAGGGTATTTTATATATAAAATATATAATAAGGGATTAAAGGACAAGATCCAAAATAAGGGTTGTAAAGTAATATAAAAGTACTATATCCAAATGAAAAAGATTAAAAGCGAATGGGTACGGAGGTGACACATAGGTGGATTGATTTTAGTGCTTGTACTTAAGCTGAAGTGGCAACGCATGAGGGTAATTACTGAAGGTCGGATCTGAAGGTGTTATACTGAAGGTGTAACACCCAAAGCTCAAAATGAATTAAAACAGGACTATGTAAAGTTATAAGTAAATAAGCTAAGGTAGTACGAAAGAGAAGGTGATTACCGAAAGATCTAGACGAAGGTGATTGTCGAAAGAGCTTCCTGAAGGTGTTTGTAATGAAAAATGTTAAGCAAGGCATCCCTAATCATACTCGAGGGTAGTGAATGTCGAGACTTTATTAACTTTCAATGGAAAGCTAATACCAAGGTATTAACTTTTTGTGGAAAGTTAATGTGAGATTGATTAACTTTTGATGGAGAGTTTATGCCAAGACCTATTAACTTTCGGTGGAGAGTTGCTAATAAGACATATAGATCCAAGGCTTAAGATGGTCGAGGGTAGTACTTAGAGTTTTGCAAAGCATGATGTTGATTAATAAATTTGCCAACCTTAGAATTAGACTTACGTTCACGAAAGCAATGGTTACTTGCTAATCCCTAGGTGTAACGACCCGATATTTTGGACCATTCGCATCCATTATAAGTGTATAGGTAGACACTCATGCCGGAATTGAATTGCTCAAAATACCGCGTTGTTAATTTAAATTTGGCAAAACTGAACATATACAGTAAATAAAATAATCACAGATCACAGACACAGAGTAATAATTGCAGCGGAAATAAAAGAGATAGTAGTTCATGAAGCTACTATATGAATATATAAAATACATCAAAGTTAGAACAGATACAACGGAAGAGTAATACGATACATCAGATACAAATCAGAATACATCACTGGAATCATCGAATACTGAAAGCAGAATAGATGGCTGGATCTTCAAGCAAGCTCCAACTTCAAGGTGAGTCTCGAATACTGGTACACTCAGTCTGACCCGAGCGTAAAGCAAAAACACAAGACACTCGAGTCAGGATTAACATTCTTATATTAATAAATCCAACTCAAGTGAAATAGCAATTGAAATACAAGTAACTCAAAGGATGTTTGGAATAACCATCCTTTAAGGATCCGTTAAACTATCTACTAGGTAGTAATGTACGCTAAGTAGATAATGTCTATCAGTAATATGTAAAAATATCAAAATAGTGTTAAGTCATGGCCCATTCCACCCTTAACACATTTTTATTCCCAAAATCATATACAAGACCGTAGTTTCCCCAAAACCGGAAGTCACCAGAGGGCAATCCATTTACTAAAGGTACAAATCAAAATCGTAGTGGTCGCGCATAAATGGAATACAAGTATGACAAGGCACATGAGGCAATACCCAAGGTAGTGATACTACCGTTCGCCTGATACGGACTGGTGAGAACGCAACGCCGCAGCGCCCGCAACACCGTGAAACAACACTCCCAAAATCAAGGGTGCACCAATCGACAACAAGTATAAGTAGTTCGAAGAAGTGTGTCCACTTGAGGTAGCTAATCCTCCATTGGCCCGGCACAGCTCCTGTTTTAGTCATTTCCAATTTGACACAAGTGTCAAGGCTATCCATCATCGTTCTCTTTCTTCAGTCAACACGATCGCCATTCCAACCACTTCATTCTGGATCATCACTCCGCGTATAGTTATTAAAGTGGTTTTCGGTTTAGATAGAGAGTATATCCATAACCGAATTCCGGTCTCTTTAATAACCTTCGAAATTATTTCACCGATTGGTCGTTTAATATATTTCAAAACCAAATCAATTTCAATTTCAATCAGAGTTTATAAATCAACATTTCGTTTGTCTTTCTAAACCAATTTCCAAATTTCCGTTTCAAAACTTCCAAATTACCATTTCAAAATCTTATAATTCAATTTCAATCTTTATTTAAACAATTCAAATATCAATTTAAATTCGAAATACAAGTTTCATTTCGAAAACATTTAAATTAAATCTTATTTAACATTCAAATCAATTTAAAATCATTTATCGATTTCATTCAATATTCGTTAAGTTACTATGCCATTCAAAACAATTTCCATTAAATTTCCAATTCATTAAATCCATTATTTAAATTCAACTTCATTATATCAAAACTTACAAATTTAATTAAATTAAATTCATCAAATCAAATTCTTTACATTTCAAGTCTTACATTAATTCCAAAATATCACATTTCATTTCTTGTTAAAGAAATCTCAATTTCAATTATTTATTTACTTACTTTAAATAATTTCCAATACTTAATTAATAAAGAAATCTCAATTTCAATTATTACGAAGTAAAATTCACTTATTCAAAAATTCAATTTAATTTAATCATTAAATAATTTAATCTTATTTAATTATTAAATAATTCAATCTTATTTAATTAATAAATAATTCAAAGTTTAATAATTTCAAACTTAATTATAATTTCAATACTTAATTATTAAATCATTTCAAAGTTTAATAATTTCAAACATAATTATAATTTCAAACTTAATTATTTAATCGTTTCTCAAATTAAACATCATTCTTTCATCAATTACATTGTTAATATTTTGTTTCAGATTATTAAATATTAACATTTTCCTTTCATTAAAATTCAAATTTTAACTTCATTTCAAAACCATATTATTTATTCAAATAAAATCTTCGTTTATTTTCAAATCAAATTATTAACCAATCGGGTTTTTATTTAATTTTCTTTCCTAGGTCAAAGTTCAATTTGGGTATTTATCATTTCAACCCGATTCCAATTCAATTCAAAATCAAAGCATAGCAAAGGGAACTTGCAGTGTGATAACTGGGATGGTGTCAAAGTAAATAAACAAGCAATGACAACAATCAATAACAATCCAATAATCAATTCAAATAATCCCGAAATAACCGTATTAATTCGCATTGTTAGTTGTACGAATTAATATAATTATTTCTAGAATCTACACTATCATTTCATGTAGATTAAAGATTATTACATTACGGTTTTTCACTTGTCATCTATTTACAGTTTCATACATCATCAATTTAACAACATACATTCGGTGGTTCAAAGTATAATTAAACAAATCCAACGTGTCAATAAATTCAACAGTTAAAGGGGTCATATTATACAAATGTTAGTTAATCAAATTTAACATTTAATTATCCTATATCAAGTTCAATTGCATACTATTTATCATTTTAACATTAACAATTTAACGTCCAATATAAACATCAACAATCAATCAATTATCAACCAAACTGTATTATCATCGCATAAATAATTAACAGATAATGGTGTCAGATGTCACAGGTGAACTGATACAGACAATAGCATATATAACAGTGTAATTAACTAACAGCAGCATATTTCAATTGTCGTTTCAATTGAAATCAAATTTAATAAATAAAAGAACGTTAATCGTGAGTGAGTGCTCACCTTTCGAGGTTAGAGAAGATAGACACTGGGACGGAAGCGAATTGTGGATCCAAACACGAATTCCAAAGTGAAACAAAATGGGCACGAATTCGACGGGTAAGCTGATAAGAGAATAGACAAAAATCCAATCAGAAATGGGTCAATGAAGATAATCGCAATCATCTTGATAGAACAGAAATTATATATATTTTCAAGAAATCGATATTTAAGTTTAAAACTAGTATTAAAATATCATATTAAAAAAATCATTGTTTTACATTAAATATTTACATCAAAATCAACCATATACAAAATGCAGGTTAGTCAAAGTTTCTATAACATCTCAGCTTAGAGATGTATTCAACATATATATATATACATACTTTTATACAAATAAAATTTATTAAACTAACAGTAACTTCAAAATATATATATATACCCAACCATATTCTATAAAATTTGTATAAATATATATATAAAAGCAGATCGATTTCTATAATATAATACACATAAATATATTAATTTTCAAAGATCTACAATTTATATGCTATAAACTTATATATAAAACAAAATCATTAAACAACTTATTACCATCCTATAAATTATATATATAGATATACCTCACAGTTTAAATCGTGTACATATATTACATATATAAACAGAACATAACAATTATTACATACGTGTAAATACTTACAGATTATAAATATATAAGATATATATATCATATAAAACTATATACGAAACATTACTAAATATACTTTACTAATATAAACTGTAAAATAGTCCCAGGCGAAAGTACATATGCTAGAATAAATATATGTAAACTATACCTATAGCCAAAAGTAACGCATACTGCTTTTGAGTGTAACTTAAAATACCATACAGACCTATGACTTTAAGTCTATCCAACAACATATATACTTAACTACAATATATTGTCACATATACAAGAAGATAATCCATACGTTATATATACCTTAAGATCTTGTATCTTCTGACATAAACTCACATCACAGGGTATACTTATATAAAGTATTATGTAGGACCAATATAACTTACCTTATCACTATGTATAAACAGTAGATTAAATATTACTTATCAGTATAGACTTACATAACATAACACTATATGTGTATTATATATAATACCCAAACATGCTTCAGACAAAGTATATTTTCTTTATACATATATTTACATGTTCCACTTCAAAACACATCTAAAAAAAATCGAATATCTATACTATATTTGAATACAAATATTCCTCCACAAATCAATATTTTTACTGTACATGTATATATAGGCTACTCAAAATCATTCAAAATTTATGTATATGCAGATAACATATGCAGCCTTCTTTCCCCAAACACATGCCGTTAATTAATATGCAACCATTTCACTTTATATTCTCTACTAAAGAAATGTAGATTATTGAATATGTGTACACTACAAATATAAACTTAAAAATCAATATTTAAGACTAGTGTATTATATGTATGCTAAAATACATTCTATTACCTATATACCGATACAACTTATATATATAAATTATATATATATCTTCATATATATTTGAAAAGCAATAACAGAATGTATATATAATACTAGTATAAACTTATGCAAACAAATAACTATATATATATATATATATAAACATTTTATATTTTTTTAAAATCAATACTTTAAAACCAATATGTATAGCTCAAAATATAAACTATACATAAACTTCCATAATAACCATTCTATGGTTTATATATACCTTTCACATAAGCTACTGTATCAATATATTGTTATATAACTAACAACAACAGAAACCTTCAACAGAACATATATAACTTGATATAGGAAGCAACTAATACTATATATATGTGTATGCCTAAGTTATAACAACTATTATATACAAACAATATAAACAGAACCTGTAAATAGGCAAAGATGCAGGAAGGAGAGAGATAGGTGGAAGTGGTGGCCGAGATGCTCGGCGATTGTTTATGGTCGGCTTTGTCAGGCGGAGTAGAAAGAAAGGCTGGGCAAGTCTGTTGGTGGAGGAGAAAGGAAGCGTTACGACTGCGGAGGAGTGGCCAATGTAGAGTAGGACGGATCTGATCGGAGCATGGAGGAGATGGAAAGTCGGCTGTTGGTCGGGCAGTGGGAAAACTTGGCTGATGGAAGCTTAGGCGTTGGAGATGATGGTATGGGGAGTGAGTTTGGGTTCGAAGGACAGCGGTTGCTGGCCGATGCAGAGAAGGGCCGAGAGGAGAGGTGCTGCCGTTGACGATGATGTGGTGGTGCTCGGAGCAGTGAGATGGAGGGAGGATGGTTAGGCGCGTCGGGGCGGAGGTGTTGCGGATCTAATGCTGCATGCGGCATGGGCTCGGCCGCATGGTGGTGGGAGGTGGAAGCCGCGGGTGCTAGGTTGGTGGTTGAGGCCGGAAATTTGGAGGGAGGTGGCGATTGGACGTGAGTGTGATGGGGTTGGCGAAATGGTGAAGCTTGGTCTCGGGCAGAGGGTGAGTGGATATGATGAGGAGGAAAAATTTCTTTAGAACTTGCTGTAATATTTTTAGAAGAAGGAATTAGAAGAGGAGGAGGTGTTTCTGCATTGTGAAGGTAAGAAGTGGAAAAGAAAATTAGATGGACGAAGACAGTTTGAAGAGAAAGCTAAATGGAAAGGCAACAGTCACGTTACTGCATTGGTAATATAAGTGACCGTTCAAAATAATTAATACCACATTCACAAATTTATATTTTCTTTCTTTTTCGAAACGATTATGGAATGGAAATTTTTAAAACATTTAAAATTTTTGTTTGTGCAGACATCTTCAGTTTTGAAGCTGAAAGAAAGAGTAAAACTAAAAACTCGGTACCGATACGAAAACGCTTCTAAACGGGCTCCAAAATACAGAATTGAATATATCGCAAAGATCAACACGACGAGGCGATCAACACGGTATACAGATATCGGTGGTATGATTGAATTATAAAAATTCGAATTTTCTAATAGCGGAAAATGCAAGAAAATCACTGAAAAATAAGATCGACGGAGCCAAAGACGTCCGAATTTGGGAAAACGACAAACTGACATCTTACTCAAAAGATGGTTTAGAATTCTTCTATGTAAAAATATTTGTGCTTTGAAAACATTTTATTTTCATCGCTTTTTAACTGATTAAATTGAAGTGAATTTACGCGCGAAATAAACTTTCATATTTTCGGACGAAAATTTACCAGTTGCTATGTTTAACTAGACGTATTCCAAATATAATTTTTTATTTCAAAATTTTATCGTTTAAAATTTCACAAAATTTCAACTAATTACGTTATTAAAACGGTTGAAATTTACGGGTCGTTACACTCTCCCCCACTCAAAACTTTTCGTCCTCGAAAAGGAACGAGGTAGGAGAATAGAAACAACCAGAAAGAAAACAGATTTGAAATACAAAATAACAATTAATTTAAACCATATAAATTCAAATTTAAATTAATTGATATTCAATAATTGATTTAATTCATTTGATTTCACTAAAAATCAATCTCAACTTTTTCTAAATTCATTATCTTATTATCCCATTTCTTAAATTTACAATTTTTAAAACCATAAATTTGAATATTCTTTTATTATAATCATATTTTCTTCAACCATTTAAATTCTTCTTTATTCCAAATTATTGTTAAATTTTCTACTTAATATATCTAATCACATACATTTAACCCATATAAATTAATTTAAACCATAAAAGTTTCGATTTAAATTAATTTACATCTATTAATTTCTTTTAAATTCAATGTATTTTCATATGTTGATCAAATTTTAATTTATTAATCCTTTCAAACAAATTTATTTCATTATTAACTGAGTTTACTAATTATCCTATCTAACTCTATTAACATCTTTATAATCAAAATTTAGTGTATAACATTTATTATAAACACTCAAATTTTATTTATAATTTCAATTTACCTTATACATTATCCAATTACATATTCAACTTCTGAATGATTTAGGTAAGTTGTATTAGAATGCAGTTGAACAATATACAAATAAAATTTTCCCAATTCAATTATTCAAGTTTAAATATTTATTCCAAATTTTGGTTTTATTTATAATTAAAATCATCCTTTAACAAAATTTAAGAATTAGATTTCCGATTAACTTTAAACAACTTAGAGATATATATAATATATTTATATCAAATCAAATTAAATTTTAAAATAAGATACCTATATATATGTAAATCAAAATATACTGAAGAAATTCAAATCAAAATATATATTTTTTTTCTCAAAACAAAATCGTAGCAAAGCTATAGAATGGTTTCTCCACTTCAAAACTCGAAAATGAATGTCGATGATGCGGCCGCCATCACCGAAATTATTTTCCAGCGATAAAGAGAAGAGCAATGATTTCAACATTTTAAAAATTCTTTGAAAACGATTTCTATTCGAAAATATTTTAAATACTATACATTTTAAAAATTTAGAAAACCAAAGCTTGGAATCACTGGAAATTAAATTCTCAAATTCTAAATTTTAAATTCATTTAAATTTCAAATTAAAATTTTAAACCATGTTCTATAATTTCATTTATTTATCATATTAGAATAATCTATGGTTTTCCAAACAATAAATGAAAATCAAATATTATCATTTTTGACAACAGATTCATTATCAATTTAATTTCATAATATAATCATACAAACTTTATTTTATTTACCAAAGTTGAAAACGAAATTGTGTCAGTTTGCTCTGCTCAAGTGTTTTGGAAATCCTATCGATAGCGTTGATCAGACGAATCGATCGGAAACCCAAATCAACATCAACAACTCATACAACACAATGTATATTAAAACATTTTTATATTAATTTATAATTACACTTCCTCGCTCGACTATACAAGAATAGATTTCAAAGCAAGGTAGAGATTCAAATTTGATTAATTCAATCAAAGAAATTTTTGATTTGAGAATAAGTTGGAACGAAAGATAAGATGATTATTTAACCAAATAAGGAAATAGATAATCTTATATAAATTGCGGGCAACCATAACCGGGTCGACCGTGACTTCAAGAATAAGATCGATGTGGAATTTCGAGGTAAATCGACATTCGATCTCAAGAAATAGAATTCAGGTATAGCAGGAGATAGATAGCAATGTAAACCGAGGGTACAGAAATCTCCGGTAAATCAATGCCTATTGTAAAGGAGTTTCACTCCATTTCGAATCATTCGAAGTTTGGCGAGACCGCCAATTCATTATAAAGATCATTCAAAGTGGAGTTATGGGATGCTCCAGAATTGAAAGAAGACGAATAGTGAGGGACACGAATGAAATTTGGAACCGTAGGGAACGTTCTAAAGTTCAAGGGAATTGAGTCAAAGGAAGAGATTGAAACTCGAATGAGAGTGATTCTGTAAATACATTTACCCTACATGTTAAGTTTTGCCTAGAGCTACCAAAGCTCTGATACCAACTGTAACGACCCAATATTTTGGACCATTCGCATCCATTATAAGTGTATAGGTAGACACTCATGACGGAATTGAATTGCTCAAAATACCGCGTTGTTAATTTAAATTTGGCAAAACTGAACATATACAGTAAATAAAATAATCACAGATCACAGACACAGAGTAATAATTGCAGCGGAAATAAAAGAGACAGTAGTTCATGAAGCTACTATATGAATATATAAAATACATCAGAGTTAGAACAGATACAACGGAAGAGTAATACGATACATCAGATACAAATCAGAATACATCACTGGAATCATCGAATACTGAAAGCAGAATAGATGGCTGGATCTTCAAGCAAGCTCCAACTTCAAGGTGAGTCTCGAATACTGGTACACTCAGTCTGACCCGAGCGTAAAGCAAAAACACAAGACACTCGAGTCAGGATTAACATTCTTATATTAATAAATCCAACTCAAGTGAAATAGCAATTGAAATACAAGTAACTCAAAGGATGTTTGGAATAACCATCCTTTAAGGATCCGTTAAACTATCTACTAGGTAGTAATGTACGTTAAGTAGATAATGTCTATCAGTAATATGTAAAAATATCAAAATAGTGTTAAGTCATGGCCCATTCCACCCTTAACACATTTTTATTCCCAAAAGCATATACAAGACCGTAGTTTCCCCAAAACCGAAAGTCACCAGAGGGCAATCCATATACTAAAGGTACAAATCAAAATCGTAGTGGTTGCGCATAAATGGAATACAAGTATGACAAGGCGCAATACCCAAGGTAGTGATACTACCGTTCGCTTGATCCGGACTGGTGAGAACGCAACGCCGCAGCGCTCGCAACACCGTGAAACAACACTCCCAAAATCATGGGTGCACCAATCGACAACAAGTATAAGTAGTTCGAAGAAGTGTGTCCACTTGAGGTAGCTAATCCTCCGTTGGCCCGGCACAGCTCCTGTTTTAGTCATTTCCAATTTGACACAAGTGTCAAGGCTATCCATCATCGTTCTCTTTCTTCAGTCAACACGATCACCATTCCAACCACTTCATTTTGGATCATCACTCCGCGTATAGTTATTAAAGTGGTTTTCGGTTTAGATAGAGAGTATATCCATAACCGAATTCCGGTCTCTTTAATAACCTTCGAAAATATTTCACCGATTGGTCGTTTAATATATTTCAAAACCAAATCAATTTCAATTTCAATCAGAGTTTATAAATCAACATTTCGTTTGTCTTTCTAAACCAATTTCCAAATTTCCATTTCAAAACTTCCAAATTACCATTTCAAAATCTTATAATTCAATTTCAATCTTTATTTAAACAATTCAAATATCAATTTAAATTCGAATACAAGTTTCATTTCGAAAACATTTAAATTAAATCTTATTTAACATTCAAATCAATTTAAAATCATTTATCGATTTCATTCAATATTCGTTAAGTTACTATGCCATTCAAAACAATTTCCATTAAATTTCCAATTCATTAAATCCATTATTTAAATTCAACTTCATTATATCAAAACTTACAAATTTAATTAAATTAAATTCATCAAATCAAATTCTTTACATTTCAAGTCTTACATTAATTCCAAAATATCACATTTCATTTCTTGTTAAAGAAAATTCAATTTCAATTATTTATTTACTTAGTTTAAATAATTTCCAATACTTAATTAATAAAGAAATCTCAATTTCAATTATTACGAAGTAAAATTCACTTATTCAAAAATTCAATTTAATTTAATCATTAAATAATTCAATCTTATTTAATTATTAAATAATTCAATCTTATTTAATTAATAAATAATTCAAAGTTTAATAATTTCAAACTTAATTATAATTTCAAAACTTAATTATTAAATCATTTCAAAGTTTAATAATTTCAAACATAATTATAATTTCAAACTTAATTATTTAATCGTTTCTCAAATTAAACATCATTCTTTCATCAATTACATTGTTAATATTTTGTTTCAGATTATTAAATATTAACATTTTCCTTTCATTAAAATTCAAATTTTACCTTCATTTCAAAACCATATTATTTATTCAAATAAAATCTTCGTTTATTTTCAAATCAAAATATTAACCAATCGGGTTTTTATTTAATTTTCTTTCCTAGGTCAAAGTTCAATTTGGGTATTTATCATTTCAACCCGATTCCAATTCAATTCAAAATCAAAGCATAGCAAAGGGAACTTGCAGTGCGATAACTGGGATGGTGTCAAAGTAAATAAACAAGCAATAACAACAATCAATAACAATCCAATAATCAATTCAAATAATCCCGAAATAACCGTATTAATTCGAATTGTTAGTTGTA
This sequence comes from Allium fistulosum, assembly GCA_030737815.1. NCBI lineage: Eukaryota > Viridiplantae > Streptophyta > Magnoliopsida > Asparagales > Amaryllidaceae > Allium > Allium fistulosum. The sequence continues at coordinate 452,460,325 of CM060906.1, read as the reverse complement.
CGAATTAATATAATTATTTCTAGAATCTACACTATCATTTCATGTAGATTAAAGATTATTACATTACGGTTTTTCACTTGTCATCTATTTACAATTTCATACATCATCAATTTAACAACATACATTCAGTGGTTCAAAGTATAATTAAACAAATCCTACGTGTCAATAAATTCAACAGTTAAAGTGGTCATATTATACAAATGTCAGTTAATCAAATTTAACATTTAATTATCCTATATCAAGTTCAATTGCATACTATTTATCATTTTAACATTAACAATTTAACGTCCAATATAAACATCAACAATCAATCAATTATCAACCAAACTGTATTATCATCACATAAATAATTAACAGATAATGGTGTCATATGTCACAGGTGAACTGATACAGGCAATAGCATATATAACAGTGTAATTAACTAACAGCAGCATATTTCAATTGTCGTTTCAATTGAAATCAAATTTAATAAATAAAAGAACGTTAATCGTGAGTGAGTTCTCACCTTTCGAGGTTAGAGAAGATAGACACTGGGACGGAAGCGAATTGTGGATCCAAACACGAATTCCAAAGTGAAACAAAATGGGCACGAATTCGACGGGTAAGCTGATAAGAGAATAGACAAAAATCCAATCAGAAATGGGTCAATGAAGATAATCGCAATCATCTTGATAGAACAGAAATTATATATATTTTCAAGAAATCGATATTTAAGCTTAAAACAAGTATTAAAATATCATATTAAAAAAAATCATTGTTTTACATTAAATATTTACATCAAAATCAACCATATACAAAATGCAGGTTAGTCAAAGTTTCTATAACATCTCAGCTTAGAGATGTATTCAACATATATATATACATACTTTTATACAAATAAAATTTATTAAACTAACAGTAACTTCAATATATATATATATACCCAACCATATTCTATAAAATTTGTATAAATATATATATAAAAGCAGATCGATTTCTATAATATAATACACATAAATATATTAATTTTCAAAGATCTACAATTTATATGCTATAAACTTATATATAAAACAAAATCATTAAACAACTTATTACCATCCTATAAATTATATATATAGATATACCTCACAGTTTAAATCGCATACATATATTACATATATAAACAGAACATAACAATTATTACATACGTGTAAATACTTACAGATTATAAATATATAAGATATATATATCATATAAAACTATATACGAAACATTACTAAATATAGTTTACTAATATAAACTGTAATATAGTCCCAGGCGAAAGTACATATGCTAGAATAAATATATGTAAACTATACCTATAGCCAAAAGTAACGCATACTGCTTTTGAGTGTAACTTAAAATACCATACAGACCTATGACTTTAAGTCTATCCAACAACATATATACTTAACTACAATATATTGTCACATATACAAGAAGATAATCCATACGTTATATATACCTTAAGATCTTGTATCTTCTGACATAAACTCACATCACAGGGTATACTTATATAAAGTATTATGTAGGACCAATATAACTTACCTTATCACTATGTATAAACAGTAGATTAAATATTACTTATCTGTATAGACTTACATAACATAACACTATATGTGTATTATATATAATATCCAAACATGCTTCAGACAAAGTATATTTTCTATATACATATATTTACATGTTCCACTTCAAAACACATCTAAAAAAAATCGAATATCTATACTATATTTGAATACAAATATTCCTCCACAAATCAATATTTTTACTGTACATGTATATATAGGCTACTCAAAATCATTCAAAATTTATGTATATGCAGATAACATATGCAGGCTTCTTTCCCCAAACACATGTCGTTAATTAATATGCAACCATTTCACTTTATATTCTCTACTAAAGAAATGTAGATTATTGAATATGTGTACACTACAAATATAAACTTAAAAATCAATATTTAAGACTAGTGTATTATATGTATGCTAAAATACATTCTATTACCTATATACCGATACAACTTATATATATAAATTATATATATATCTTCATATATATTTGAAAAGCAATAACAGAATGTATATATAATACTAGTATAAACTTATGCAAACAAATAACTATATATATATATATATATAAACATTTTTTTTTTAAATCAATACTTTAAAACCAATATGTATAGCTCAAAATATAAACTGTACATAAACTTCCATAATAACCATTCTATGGTTTATATATACCTTTCACATAAGCTACTGTATCAATATATTGTTATATAACTAACAACAGCATAAACCTTCAACAGAACATATATAACTTGATATAGGAAGCAACTAATACTATATATATGTGTATGCCTAAGTTATAACAACTATTATATACAAACAATATAAACAGAACCTGTAAATAGGCAAAGATGCAGGAAGGAGAGAGATAGGTGGAAGTGGTGGCCGAGATGCTCGGCGATTGTTTATGGTCGGCTTTGTCAGGCGGAGTAGAAAGAAAGGCTGGGCAAGTATGTTGGTGGAGGAGAAAGGAAGCGTTGCGACTGCGGAGGAGTGGCCAATGCAGAGTAGGACGGATCTGATCGGAGCATGGAGGAGATGGAAAGTCGGCTGTTGGTCGGGCAGTGGGAAAACATGGCTGATGGAAGCTTAGGCGTTGGAGATGATGGGATGGGGAGTGAGTTTGGGTTCGAAGGACAGCGGTTGCTGGCCGATGCAGAGAAGGGCCGAGAGGAGAGGTGCTGCCGTTGACGATGATGTGGTGGTGCTCGGAGCAGTGAGATGGAGGGAGGACGGTTAGGCGCGTCGGGGCGGAGGTGTTGCGGATCTAATGCTGCATGCGGCATGGGCTCGGCCGCATGGTGGTGGGAGGTGGAAGCCACGGGTGCTAGGTTGGTGGTTGAGGCCGGAAATTTGGAGGGAGGTGGCGATTGGACGTGAGTGTGATGGGGTTGGCGAAATGGTGAAGCTTGGTCTCGGGCAGAGGGTGAGTGGATATGATGAGGAGGAAAAATTTCTTTAGAACTTGCTGTAATATTTTTAGAAGAAGGAATTAGAAGAGGAGGAGGTGTTTCTGCATTGTGAAGGTAAGAAGTGGAAAAGAAAATTAGATGGACGAAGACAGTTTGAAGAGAAAGCTAAATGGAAAGGCAACAGTCACGTTACTGCATTGGTAATATAAGTGACCGTTCAAAATAATTAATACCACATTCACAAATTTATATTTTCTTTCTTTTTCGAAACGATTATGGAATGGAAATTTTTAAAACATTTAAAATTTTTGTTTGTGCAGACATCTTCAGTTTTGAAGCTGAAAGAAAGAGTAAAACTAAAAACTCGGTACTGATACGAAAACGCTTCTAAACGGGCTCCAAAATACAGAATTGAACATATCGCAAAGATCAACACGACGAGGCGATCAACACGGTATACAGATATCGGTGGTATGATTGAATTATAAAAATTCGAATTTTCTAATAGCGGAAAATGCAAGAAAATCACTGAAAAATAAGATCGACGGAGCCAAAGACGTCCGAATTTGGGAAAACGACAAACTGACATCTTGCTCAAAAGATGGTTTAGAATTCTTCTATGTAAAATTATTTGGGTTTTGAAAACATTTTATTTTCATCACTTTTTAACTGATTAAATTGAAGTGAATTTACGCGCGAAATAAACTTTCATATTTTCGGACGAAAATTTACCAGTTGCTATGTTTAACTAGACGTATTCCAAATATAATTTTTTATTTTAAAATTTTATCGTTTAAAATTTTACAAAATTTCAACTAATTACGTTATTAAAACGGTTGAAATTTACGGGTCGTTACACTAGGCTTAAAATGTAAAATGGGGAAGTAAACAAGCAAATTAAAGTAAATGACATAAATATGTACAATGGTTCGACAATCTTGCCTACATCCACGATGAAAATCTCTTGCTATGTTTCTCTCTTACATTTACAAGGAATTACAAGAGAATAATAAGAAATAAAGCACGTATGGCTAAAAAGTTGCAAATCTTATGAGCTTAGGGCTTTGATTTGCTGTGAGAGAATTTACGAGTAGAAGATAGTAAATAGAATTTAACCCCTTTGAAGTAGTATTGCATGAGATATTTATAGTAGATATAATGGATGATGGATGGCTGAGATTGCACAGTAAAATAGACGGGAAGCATGCTCGACCTTCGATCATGTCGCGTGGGCTGATGGACTAAGGTTGTAAAGATGGAATGTGTGGCCTAAAAGTGTGTATGGATCGTTTATTTATTTTTAATATGCAAGTGTAATAAAAAGCTAATTTATAACTAGCTGAGTAAAGTAAATAAAAGTAAAGAAACAATCACACTAGAGTTTTTATACTGGTTCGGACCTCCCGTCTACGTCCAGTCCCGAAGCTCCTCTTAAGCTTTAACTAGTAAACAACCCTCGCTTTGCCCGGAGGAATAGGCTTGATACGAAAATCATTCTTAGACAAGTATATGTTCTGAGAAACACTGATTTTGACTGCACATTACAAATCTTCCTATAATCTCCTTTGATTAGTATATGTACGTGAAGCTTTGCTTTTAGGAAGTGATAAAACTGATATATTGTTTGCTTTTAGAAATTAGAGTATGCAAAGAGTATAGATATGAGATTCAGAAAATTCAAGTCATTTGTTTCTTAAAATCTTTACATATTTATAGATGTTGAAGAGTTTTCTTGAAGAGTAGCATCCGTTAGTGCATTCTATTTCAGTCTAAAGGTTGCAATTATTGAGGAGGAAGAGGTGCGTTAAAGAGGTACAGATGCAACCATTAGATTGAAGAAAGTTATTGTTCATTGATTTTGCCTGTTACCCAGCATAGATGCCTATTCATATATATATTTTTTAAACAGCACCCAGAGTCAGACGTCTGATATGTATTGACAGAGTCTGATACATATTAATTTATTTTAACAGAAACCATAGTCAGACATCTGATATATACTGACAGACGTCTGATATATGTTATTTTCTACAGTTAGCCTGTTTGAGAAATGAAGACTTATAAAACTTTTGTCGTGCAATGTTTGTGTTAAACAACTACTAAAGGAGATTTACAAGCTATATATCTATGACAACAACACACTATATTAGCTTTTCTAATACCAATGATTCTTCTCCTCTGTTGGTCGTCTTCATGTTGCGATATTGTGAATTTTGAAAGCTTTTACCTGGAAATAGATAGAATATATTGTATGTGTATGATTGTATAGTTGTTGTCATCGAAATCATAGAATAGAGGTTCTAACATTCTCCTCCTTTTTGATGCTGACAACTATACAATCATTTATCGAATAAGCATACAACTACCTCTGAATGTGATTCCTCTCCCTATGTACATGTAATAAGATATCTCTCCCTCTTTGGCATTATCAAAAAAAGATACAGAAAGGACGAAATGAAAAATATAAAGATCATAGATTTAAATAAAATAACAGATAAGTTTTGTCACAGTAATACAAATACATTGTTTGGAAGAGGTTAAAATAAGGATACATAAAACCTACCAGATTAACAATAAAAGAAAAACTTATTGGTAGTTGTAGTAACCCCAGAAGTTAGACGAGTCTTCATTATATGCACCATGTTGCCATTGAGACTGGTCAGTATACTCCTTATCTTCTTGAATAGAGAAACCCTGAAAAGACGAGTAGTAACTATAGCGATGAGGGTCTTGTGGAGCCTGAGGATCTTGTGAAGGAAATGATATATCTTCACTTTCTCGGTATCAAGAAAAATTAGTGCTTTGCCAGGATGAGAATGTTTTGGTGGTTCGTCTGAAGGCCCTGCGCTTGAAGATGGTCCTGACTGAAACACTTGTGGTGGTGTTGGGGACGGAGAAGATGAAGACCGAGATGAGGAACGACCCCGTACTTTTCTGAGGACTTTTCCCAAAGTGGAAACGACTTTTTCTAATATCTTCTCTACCTTGTTCATGCGCGTAGCAAATGACCGTTCCAAGCGAGAAATATTTTTATCTAGTACTGTAACGACTTGCCTTTTTGGATGTTTTAAGCAAACATACACGTCAGACTCAAACCATTCAAAAGGGCAGATTGTTATGGGGTAAATAAGAAAAGCAGAGAAAGAAAAAAAAAACAAAATACATAATCTCGCAGCGGAATGACAAAATATAATAATCAAATAAAAAATTCATGAAGCTGTTTACAAATACATTAATTATACTTTTATAATACAGATCAGAGTTACATACAGCTAGAATAAATAATAAATAAATGCAGCGGAACAATATGATGCAGTGGAATACATATGATAAGTAATAATCGTACAAAATCTTTGTCTTTATCCTCCAGAAAGCAGTCTTCAATAAACTGAAAAGCTCAGACTGACCCGAGCGAATTGAAAAGACAAAACACTCGAGTCAGAGCTAAAAGATCTTATGTAAGTTAAATCAACAGTAAATAAATATGAGGGTAACAGCATCAGAGATGTTTACGGGGTTTGACATCTCCTATCCAGTGTCTAACGTGAGTGAAATAACTTAAGAGATGTTCGGGATTTCCATCTCCTAAGGATCCATTAAACTATCTACTATGTAGTACAATACGCTATTATAATAGTGTCTACAATAAAGTAAAGTATTAAAATAGCATTAAGGCGTTACCCATATCCCCCTTAACACATTTTTTATATTCCCGTAGTCTATACAATGCCGTAGGCTCCACCAAACCAGTGGTTTACCTAGAGGACACCCCATAGGTACGGTACAAAACAAACTCGTAGAAGGCGCTCTAGGGCATGTGAACACGGCACTCGAGGCAATGCAAGGGTAGATTTACCACTGCAGAACCGGGCTGGTGGTAATGCATAGCAACTACTACCGCCCACCTCAGAATACACTCCCATAATCAAAATCAAGGGGTGGCCACCAAATCATCATAAAGTCATAATATGGTATCAAAGAAGCATGTCCGATCGGAGGAATGACCTCACTTTGCCCAGGTATAGCTCCAGTTTTAGTCACATCTAAGCTGAATCAAGGGAGTCAGGGTCACGTCAATACCTCATACAGAAATCGTTCGCCAAACCATCATACTTCATTTCTGGAATCTCCACCACGTACACAGTTGTTAAAGTGGTTTTCGGTATTGGCAGAGAGTATGACAATATCCAATCCCGGTTTCTTTAACAACCAAACACTTATTTCACACCGGATGGTTCTTTTACATTTCAAAAGGTCAATTCACAATTTATATCAAAATATCATATTCAATTTCAAATCATATCTCTTTCGAAATCATATTCACTTTCAAACTATATTCACTTTCAAAATCAAATTCACTAATCATATTCACTTTCAAATCATATTCACTTTTGAAATCATATTCACTTGGAAATTATTGATAAGTTATGTTAATTAATTCTTCATTTCAAAATCATCTTATTCACTCAAATATGTCATTTCACAAAAAGGTATCAATTCCAATTTCCAACTTAGGTTGTATCATCATCAAGGATTTAAATATAAATACTTTGACTTTACACGGTCTGAAATTTAGAAAATAGTTTAGGTAATTATAAATAGTTTATATAGTTTTAAAATAGTTTAAATAGATTTAAAATAGTTTAAATAGTAAAAAAAGTTTAAATAGATTTAAATTTGATTTAATTAGTTTTAAAATGATTTAAATAGATTTAATATAGATTAAATAGATTTAAATTATATTAAATGGGTTTAAAATAGATTAAATAAATTTAATTAGTTTAAAATAGGCGAAATAGGTTAAATTGGATTAAATAGGTTGTAATAGATTAATATAAATTAAAATTGTTTTAAATTTATTGAAATGGTTAATTTAATTAAAATAGCTTAAATTAGTTTAAATAGATTTCAAAGTTGTATCCCAACATTTTCAGTAACTCAATTCCAATAAATTCATTTATATTTGACACTTCAACTTTGAAATTCAAATTTAAATCCTTTGAGCAATTCGTTAAACCGATTCAAATTCAACATTTAACACTTGGATTAATGAAAATAATTCAGCTTATATAAATCAATTTCTATTTCAAAATACCAGCTAGCTGAACTCAAAATTTAAAGATTCAAAAATCATTTAATTTAACCAATCCAGTGTCCGTATATAATTCTCCTCCCTAGGGTCAAGTGATACAGATATTTATAATTTCAATCCGCAAAATTAATTTTTTACGGTTATATATCATTTCAAACCGCAATCCCGAATTAAATAAAAATCCATAAAATCGCCCGAGTCTATCATTTCAACTCATAACGATTTTTCCCTAATCTATAGATCATTCGGGTATGCATCATTTCAACCCATAAGGAACTTGCAATGTTAAAACAATATAAAATACAACATCCTGTCATCCAATATCAACAATCAAACATCCATCACAATCATCATCCACATAAACCAATAAACATCAATAGATAACTGATCATCAATAACAGATATTAAATTGGCAATTTAAATTCAATACTAAATTAAACGATGATTAAATGCAATAAAAGTCAAATTTAACTAGAATGACAATTTAAATATACCAAACATCGATCAAATAATTTCTAATCACATCATAAATTTAATTTAACTAACATAAGAAATTTTAGAAGTTGTGAGTGGGTAAAAACACTCACCTTTGATTTCAAATCAATTTGAACTCCAATTTAGGGCCCAAAATCTAACAGTCTCAGAATTCGACCAAACCAGTTCCAAAATATCCGGAATTCCGATACGATCCCAACAAAGAAAATCGTGCGTGAATTCGAGCTCGTATGCAAAATTTATTAACGTTAGAAGATTGGAAAATTTTAACTTCGGGTCTTACTTCGAGTCGCTGCCTCAATTACCCGGTGCTTGCTTAGAGTTTTTGCCAAAATGATCCGAGACCCGAGACCCGAGTCATTTGGCTCCTGACCCGAAGTCGCTCCAGGGTTTCGCCTTTGGAACTTGAAGCATGCCCAGATCCGCCTTGTTTGGCCTCGAACTCTCTCTAACCCCAAGTCGCTGCAGGGTTTTCTCCTTTGAAACTTGAAGTAAACCTCTTCCCGACTCGAAGTAAACCTGGAGCAAAAAAATTTTTTTCGGTTTTTTTTAAAATTAGGTTTTGGAATTTGGGAATTAGGGTTGAGAAGGAGGAAGAAGATGTACGTACAGAAATAATAATATGAGAAACAACTAGGGTTTATAACAGCCTATATATAGGCAGGGTTGGATCGAAACGACTACGCGACCCAAAAAGCCCGTTCTGACTCCGAAACGAAAATAGGTCATCCCATATATCAAAATAGATGTTTTCAGTGTTTTTAAACTCAATGGAATAGGTTTCAAGTTCTAATTCCATCGTATGAAGAAGTTAGCTTAAAATCAGCTTATTTCAAATTGATTTCAATTGAATTTGATCTCTACGCGTTTCGAGTCCGCATGATCAAACGGCGAGTCCGATCACTACGAAACTTGAAACCCTACAATAATTCACCGTTATGGATCTGATGAAACTGGTTTCGTCGAAATCCGAGTCAGTGGCCAAAATGGCTATTTTCACGTTAATTAAATAAATTTATATTAAATTAATTAACCACTTTTTAATTCAATATTTATAAAATAACCAATTTTCATCCTTTTTGATTACTTAGACATTTACAATGATTTAAAACAAGTTTACATAAAATTTCAGTGTTGGTTATTACACTAATTAGAGTGTTCAATTTCAACTGTAATTAAATCCAATTAATTATAATTTAATTCCAATAAATTGATCTAATTTGGTTTCAATCTTTTTATTCAATCCATTATTACTCTATAGACATAGTTAACATTTGCTTACATCTTATTGCACAAATATTCTACAATTATCATCTTTTACCTTATTAGTTGCAATATTCCTATATTATTTAACCTTTGTTGACTTTGACATTAATAAAAATTTAAAATCCCACAACTTCATTTTCTTGGTTTTATTTTTATTATTAAATCAATTTATTGCCTTATGAGTGTAATTGACATTTCTGTAAATTTTATTACTTTCTCAATCTGCAGTTATTGTATTAACTCACATTAATGTAACATTTATTTACATTTATTTGTAATTGATTAAATAAATTGGTAACAAATAACAATTGTCACATTTTCTACATTTAACCACACTTGTACGTTTATTATTTACAAACAAATGTTATAACAACTTACATAATACTAATTCTATCCAATTACCTTTTATTACACATTATTTCATTAATTAATACAACCTTTATTTATCAACTACTCTTTTAATCCAATTATCAATTAATACATACATTATTACAATTAATTTACAATCTATAGCCAATTATAACTTTTTAATCATTTTAATTAATTGGAATTACATTCAAAGCCATTATCAATTACCTTAAATTAATACAATTTCATTTCATTCCAGTTATATTCTTATTATTAAATCACAAATTTTTATCTCTCCCAACATTAAATCACAAAACTCTATTAAATTAACAAATTTTTAATTATAAAAAATTATGCGTCATTACAAATGCTTGCTGGTTTAAGGAGAGGAGACGTTGGTTTTGAAGTGCAACATCTCGATAGTTTTCTCCTGGTCCCGTTGCAATTCTGGCTTCTTGTATTTCAGAATCAGTGTAATACTCTATAAATGCTGAAGCTCTGGCAGGTTGGGAAGGTCGAGTTGGGGGTGCTTGTTGTTGTTGTTGAGGGTGTACTGGGAAAAGAGGGTTATGCTTGGCGGTGTTTCTGGGAGATGCATCGGAGAGAAATCTAATGCCACTATCTTTAACGGAGATTTCTTCATATTGGGAGAGATTTGAAGGAATTCCTAATGACCTAGAATTCTCATTATATACAGAGCATAGGCAATGCTAGGACATGTAGGTATCCAAAAGCTTTTAATTTGGTCGAAAATATATTGTGCCCAATTGACTTCAATATGACCAAAAATAGCATACAAAGCTTTATGATCGTCTTCATATACTTGTTCGTGACTACCTAACCTAGGGATTACTGTGTTTATTTATTAGCTTACAGTTAAGTAGTCTGGCTCTTAGATGGAAACTAGATGGTTTTAATTTCCGCATATCGTCTTCCCAAATAAGGTGAGTAATAGCAACTATAGGGGCATATCATGTATCAGGAACTTCTTGTAATCGAATTCCCGTATAAGAAAAGTTAATAATTTGCCCAAGCATTTCAACATTAAATTTTATTATGTGTCCATAGACACTGGTCCAAATCCAGTTATCCTCGTCTGAAGGATTCCAAAGTTTTAAGAAACAAAGATTAATTAAAAAGAGGAACACTACTAGTTGATCCATCTTCCTAGCATTGTCGTCATAGTTAACTAGGTGGTAGATATGAGAATCTTCAGTCAGATCAATTGCATCATAGTGAATGAAACGACGAATGGAATAGAATGGACCAACGTGGAAAGGCTTCTTCTCCAATTCCTATAATTTTTTTTTCCATTTTTTTTCCATAATCCACTTCTTTATGTGATGGTCGGTGACGAATTGTTGAGAAGGAGGTTGTGAACTCTGGCCTGCAGCAGGTTTCCTACGTTTGGCAACCAGATTTTTAGCCTTTGGAGCCATTGATTTGGGGAATTGAAAAGTGAAATTGGATTTGGGAATTAGGGTTTTGAGGTTTTGGAGGAAAGAGAATAGTGAAAAATGAGGTAGTAGAAAAAGATAATATATAGTGATATGAAAAGGTGTGGGCTTAGGCGTAGTCAGACGTCTGTAGTGGGAGATCAGACGTCTAAATGGGGACGAATTTTTTAGACAGAAAGGTTTAACAGACGTCTGAATGTAAAATTAGACGTCTGTCTATTAAAAACTTATTTTTCCAAAGAGTGTGGTCAAACGTCTAGGTAGTTCCTCAGACGTTTGTGCTGAAGTCGTTTATTTTTTATTTGACGGAGTGAATACACGGACGTCTGTTATTGTTTTCAGATGTCTGTGCTGAAGAACAATTTTTTGTTCAAGAAATTAGACGATTGACGATTGTTTAGACATCTATGATAATAAGAGTAATATTTTCGGACCTGTTATCAGACGTCTGGGTGTTTATTCAAATGTCTGACGGTGTATAATTCTTCTTATTGTTTCTATGTACGTTGATATATGTAAACAAAATTTATTAAAGAGAAGGAATTACAAATGGTTATGAATAAACATGTTTATTTAATATATATATTAACCGTCCGTCGTTTACGAAGAAATTTCTTTAGTTGTCAGCAGGCGAATCAAGAGAATGGTAGTTTTGTTTCTCCTATGAATTAGGTTCGATTTTGGTCAGCTCAGATGATGGCTTAAGAGGAGACCAGTAAGGGCGAATAGGAATATGTTTGGTGTGCGATGTTCCTTCTCCCCATAGTTTTTGTGGAGTGATCTTGTGTGCTCCTGGAGGAGTTTCTCGTGCACGTGGAGACCTCTGATGTAAGCAGTCTTTAGTTGTTGAATGACCACATATGGCGATGATACATTTTTCAAGAAAGTTTAGATGTGCTCCTTGATGACATTGTTCATAATACATTTCTCTTTGAACCCCTATCATTTCTTGTTGATAATGATGAATGTCGTCGACTTTGTCGGAGAGAGAGGATGATTGTAGGTCGATTCCATGCTTAGCTTTCTTACCTTTCGGAGAGAGGCCAGGATGGTAAGTCAGTGAAGGGATGATTTGGAGAGATGGAGATGATGCAGGAGTGACTTTTGTGGGAGAAACGTAGGTGCTGCCGAAAGATGGGGAGGCGTAGTCAATTGCGGAGTAGGTGGAATCGTGATCAGAAGACATTTTTGATATGTTTGTTTAGAAATCTGATTCTTTGTTTAATTATTAGAAGTTTGTATATAAATTTTTTTATTAGATACATATATATACTCAATTTATATGCTACGTTAAGAAAATTAAGTTAAGATTAATAACTGTTAGAGAATTTCAGCCACAAATGAAAGATTAAGAGGTTAATAATTATTATAAAATTTTAGCCAAGAAAATAGAGGAAAGGTTTGTTAAAAAAATATGGTTGTCAGTAAAATTAAGACATGTATTATATAAAAAATTTAAGATTGCATTATAAATCATGTAACGATATAATACCTTGTTCACGTCTTAACTTAAAAAAAGTTTGTTCGCTTAGTGGTTTTGTAAAAATGTCGGCTATTTGATTTTCGGTATTTACAAATTCTAGAGTTATTATTTCTTTTTCAACATTATCTCTTAAAAAATGGTGACGAATATCTATATGTTTTGTGCGAGAATGATTTATTGGATTTTTAGATAGGTTTATAGCACTAGTGTTATCGCAATATATAGGAGATTTGTTAATTATTTTTCCAAAATCTTTAAGTGTTTGTTGCATGTATATTACTTGAGTGCAAGCTAAGGCCACAGCAATATACTCTACTTCACAGGTTGAAAGTGATACACAATTCTGTTTTATACTAAACCTAAAGACTAGAGATTGACCGCTAAAGTGATATGTGCCAATTGTACTTTTCCTATCAGTTTTGCAACCGCCGAAATCCGCATCACTATAGGATACAAGTTCAAAAGACCTGTCTTTAGGATAGAAAAGACCGTAATTTGTATTGTTGGTTAAGTAACGCAAAATATGTTTAACTGCTCGATAGTGTGAATCTTTAGGTTGTGCTTGAAATCTTGCACACAGACACACACTCATCATGATATCGGGTCTACTATCTGTTAAGTATAATAGTGATCCTATTATACTTCGATATAATTTTTGATCAAAATCCTTTCCGTTTTCATCTTTATCTAAATGGGTACTTGTGCTCATGGTTGTTGGTTTACTTGATGTTTTCTCCATTCCAAAAAGTTTTAACAAATTGTGACAATACTTTTCTTGATTTATAAAAATACCATTTTCTAACTGTTTAATCTGTAATCCTAAGAAAAAATTTAATTCTCCTATATGAGACATTTCAAATTCATTTTTTATGATATCTATAAACCCGTTACATAGATTTTCATTAGTTGATCCAAATTTTATGTCATCTATATATATTAGAACAACTATAATATCATTATTAATTCTTTTTATAAACAAGGTTGTATCTATTTTTCCAACTTGAAATCCAAAATTTATTAAATAAGTTTTTAGTCTATCATACCAAGCACGAGGTGCTTGTTTTAAACCATATAAATTTCTTTAATTTATATACATGTTCGGGAAATTTTTCATGTATAAACAACGGAGGCTGCTCAACATAAACCTATTCTTTTATAAAACCATTTAGAAAGGCACTTTTTACGTCCATTTGAAAAAGTTTAAAGTTATGATGACATGCAAAAGCATGTAACATTCGGATGGCTTCTAGACGTGCGACTGGAGCAAATGTTTCTTCATAGTCAATGCCTTCCTCTTGATTATACCCTTGCGCTACTAACCTAGCTTTGTTACGAACAATGTTTCCATTTTCATCATTTTTATTTTTATAAACCCATTTTGTCCCGATTACAGATTGATCCGTAGGTCTCGGTACAAGTTCCCATACTTCATTTCTTTCGAATTGATTGAGTTCTTCTTTCATTGCCATAATCCATGATTCATCATTCGATGCTTCTTTATAGTTTTTAGGTTCAAAATTTGAAATAAATGCAACGTGACTCATTTGATTTAATTGATGTTTGGTAGAAACTTTTGTATTTAAATCACCAATTATATTGTTGATTGCATGGTCTTTTGATCTTAACGTATTATCATTGTCAACGGTATTTTCATTATTGTTATGTACAGTTGTGTTATTTTCAGATGGTTTTGTTAAAATCCCATCATCGTCACTATTTTTATTATTTGAAAATTTTTCATCAAAAGAAACGTGTAGACTTTCTTCTATAGTACTACTATGTTTATTAAATACTCTACAAGCTTTGCTAGGATCTGAGTATCCGATAAAGATTCCTTCGTCGGCTTTTGAATCAAATTTTCCAAGATCATCTTTAGTATTTAGTATAAAACATTTTGAACCAAATATTCGAAAGTATGATACTTCGGGTTTTTACCAAAAAACATTTCATAATTGGTATTCTTAGTTAAAGAACGTAATGTTACACGATTCAATACATAACAAGAAGTAGCTACAACTTCTGTCCAAAAGTTTTTTGGTAGATTACTACTGTTAAGAATAGTTTGTGCACATTGTTGGAGTGTACGATTTTTTCTTTCCATAACATCATTTTTTTGCGGTGTTTGTGGAAATAAGAAATTATGTGTAAATCCCTTTTTGTTACAAAAATTTTCAAAACTTTCTCTTTCGAATTCACCTCCGTGATCACTTCTTATACTCTTTATTTTAAGATTCATTAAATTTCTAATTCTTTTAGCAAAAATTATAAACATTTCAAAAGTATCACTTTTATGTTTTAAGAACAGTGTCCATATTGACTTTATAATTTAAAAGAAATCTTTTATAATTTACTATATTGACAAGCATCACATAAAATTTTAACTTTATAATTTATTTTAGGAAGACCTCTAACCAAATGGTGTTTAGCTAATTTGTTTAAAAACCTAAAGTTTATGTCACACAATCGTTTGTGCCATATCCTTGGATCATTAAAATCTATGGCTAGGCATAAATCACTGGAGTTGTTAAATTTCATATTTAAGACATAGATGTTTCTTTTTCTTCATCCTTCAAAGATTGGATTTTTATTTTGATCAAATATGTTGCATTTATTCTTTTCAAAATCAATTTTGAATCCTTTTTCACAAAGTTGACTAATGCTTAATAGGTTGTGTTTTAATTTTTTAACTAAAAGAACATTTGTAATAATAGGTGAAGTGGACATACCAACATTGATGACATCTCCAATTCCAATGACAAATCCAATTGAATTATCTCCGAAAGTTACAGTACCACCATCTCTGTATGTTATATTTGATAACATTTGTGCATTTTCAGTCATATGTTTAGAGCATCCGCTATCAAGTATCCATTTTTCCTTGTTATTAGATTTAATTTTGGGTACCTACAAGATAAAAACAGTTTAATTGGTACCCACTTTCTTTGATACGGTCCTAAATGTAAGAAAGAAAAGGTTTCCATACCCAAGAGGGTTTGGGACCTTTAAAAGAGTAATTTTTATTATGGACAACATTTTTCAAATAGTTATCTTTGTGTTTTTTTCTAATTAATTTGTTATTAGATTTTAGAATCCATATTTTAATTATTTTGGGGTTAGAAATCCTTTCTTTAGTATCTGACTTCTTGAACCTATTATAAAGTGAACTATAGCTTTTATGTTTTGAAGTTTTCTTAAATCCTAATCCATTACGATTTCCAGATGGTTTAGAAATTTTGATCAAGTTATCCAAGTTTTGCTTTCCTTTATTGAATTTCGAAACATTGTTAGTAATCTTGTCTAACTTATCGTTAAGACAAGTAATTTCGGATTTTGATGCTTCTAGATCATTCTTTAATACAATGTTTTCTTTTCTAATATCATCATATTCTAGTTTAACTTTTCCTATTTCACATAATAATTGTAACGACCCACCTTTTTGGACGGTTCAAATCGAAAATGAACCACACATGTCAGACTCAAACCATTCAACAGGGAGGATTGTTAATGGGGTAAATAAGAAAAAAAAGAAAAAGGGAAAGAAAAAAATAAAACACAGAATCTCGCGGCGGAACAACAAAATATAATAATCAAATAAACAGTTCATGAAGCTGTTTTACAAATAACATTTGATTACACTTTTACAAATTCAAATCAGAGTTATACATACATCATAAATAAAAAAATAATGCAGCGGAACACGAAATGTAGTGGAATAATAAATAGAAATAATATACTGAATCTTCATCTTTGTCTACCAGAAAATAGTCTTCAACACTGAAAAACTCAGGCTGACCCAAGCATAATAAAAAACAATACACTCGAGTCAGAACTAAAAAATTCCTATGTAGGTCAAATCAATCTCAAATAAAAATATGAGTACAATGGTTTTAGAGATGTTACGGGATTTTTCATCTCCTATCAAGTGTACAACGTGAGTGCAATAACTTCTGAGATTTCAAATAATTCAAAATACCAATTTTAACCACTTTATTTAAAATAAATCTGAAGTTTAAATTAAAAACTTAAACTTTTTAAATAATTCAGTTTTAATAAATAATCCAAATTCAAGAAATTGTATGGATATATATCATTTAAACCCATAATTTAAATGTCTTAATTATCCAATTATAAAATGATTCAGAGGACCATTTAAATGATGTCAATAATATATGAGGTGATAACATGGACATATTAAAATAAATAAACAACCATACATCCAACATATTAATCAATAAGCATCCATTTCAAACAACATCCAAGTCAACCAATATGTTTCAACATATAATAATTATCAATATCAGGGTTTAACTATCAATTAAATTCCAATATAAAACTAAATGTCAATTCAGATTCAATATCAATTCAAATGTCCACTAAAATCAACAAACGGCAAAAAAAAATTATATATCACATCATATATTTTATTTAACTTGTAATGGAATTTTTAGTATTGCGTGAGTGGGTTTAATCACTGACCTTTGATTTATAACCAATTGAAAATCCAATAAAAGCCCAAAATTTCAGTAGTCTCTAAATTCAACCAAACTAGTTTCATGTTGTCCGGAATTTTGATATGAACCCAAAGGAAGAAACCGCGAATTAAACGGAGTTCATATGCGGAAGATATTCAAGTTATAAGAATATTATGGAAATGAAATAGAAAACCATGTACACACATTTTAATAATAAAATAAAACAAGTTAGTTAGTCACATTAAGAATTTTAAAGCCTGCTCATGTTTCTAAATTCTGGAGAATCAACGGAAAAAAAATGACATGATGGCTCACACATGGAGGAAGGAGGCTGTAGGAAATGGATTTGTAAACAAATGGAAAAGATTGGCTTCATGAAAATAAGTTGCTCACATTTGTTTGTCTTTTTTAGAAGAGAAAGAAAACTTTATGAAAAAGAAATAATGGAAGCACGTTTTGAAAATGGAAAGTTAGAGGAAGAGATTTATGAAATAGGAAACGAATAAGTGTAAAGCACGTTTGGAAATTGAAATATGAAAGGGAAGGATACAAGAAGATGTAAATTTGCAAAATAAAACGAGCCTAACATCCAGGTAATTAACAAAACATGAAAGACACACATTAGAATTTGATAACACATGTTTACATGGCAAGCCAATCTTTTGGTATAAAATTTCAAAACATGTGCTACCTCAATTAATTTCATCAACACACATGAAACATTTCAAGGCAAGGCTCGCGTGTAAATAAATAAAACTTACTGGAAAACCAAAAGAGGCATGTATTTCATAAAAAAAAGTAATAATAAAATAAAATAAATGAAAGCGACGATTTAAATTTGAGAACGTAGACCGTACATAGAAATCACAAATCTAATATACTAAAAAGTAGTTCATTTTAAAATATTTTATTAACCCAAATATGCTCAAATTTACACACATATATGTATTTTTATTTAGTACACAGCAAATAAAATTAAACACTGCAATTAACATAATGAGGACCGCCACCCCACACATTAAAAGATAAACTGAGACTCCAAAGTCAAATTTGAAACGGAATAAATTTCTTATGTAAATATGTTAACTATTCCAAATCAAAAATTTAACTAAACCTTCAAGTTGTTTTCTTACCATTTTATTATTGTTATTTTTTTATAAATTAAATTCAAATCAAGTTTGAATATTTAAATAAATCAAATATTCCAACTAGAAACATACAACAAAATTCAATTCTTTGTTTTAATGAAATTAAATTTACATTCACAAATGAAATATTCACTTTATTTGATAAAAATATTCTTTTCAAGAAACCAATCCTTATCTTTTATTTTTATTGAAACTTATTTCTTTTTATTACACATTAATTTACAATTAACACCCCCCCTTTAAAACCAACTTATATTTAAAGACTATCCCATTAAAGATTCACAGAAATAATACTTCGTACAACCACGTCGTTTCTTTATCAATTGATTTCCTACTATCATTATGTTTGTAACAAATTTAAGTACTTACAATTTGAACGTAATATTTCTCATTGAAATCCTCATTACATTTTTAACACAAATCGTAAGTTGCACATATCATTAATTAATTACCATTTACTTCTATTTATTATTAATGGCAAGGTATAATTACTATTAATTACAATAATTAAATCTCAAAACATACCCTAATAAAGGGAAGATAATTAATCCAACTGTTTTCCTTTGAAATCCAATTTTCCATGTTAAACCCAATATCTATGTACTAAATTAATTCCAACATTTAATTACAACTGTAATAAAACCCATTCATTATATATTTATATTCCAAACAAATCCTTTTATTTTGATTTACATTCTTATTATCAAATCAACTATTCCCTTATGAAATTGATTAACATAAGTTTTCATTTTATTACACTCATCACTCAACAGTAACGTTTCTTCTTATATCAATTGTAATATTTCAATTACATTAATTCTCCATTAATTACCAAATAAATTTCTAACAGATTTAATAATAAGATAATAAATAAAACAATGGTTATACATTAATAATCCATATCTATTAACTTATTGTTTACAAACAAAGGTTAATAAATTTACGTACAAAATAATTGATTTCATACTCCATATTAAAACCAATTGCAATTAATAACATATGATTACATCAATTTATACATCATTTATTCTATTCCTTATTAACCTTTATTATTTAAATTGATTGAAATTACGTTAACATATTATAGTAGTCAATTACATTCAATCAATATTAGCAAATTATATGTTAATACATGTTACCATTTTTTCTCTCTTTAAAATTAGTTGTTTTAAGATTTATCTTAGGGTCAAAATTTCTAATCTACTATGATTCAATTTAATAAATCATAAATTTTAATTTCTGGCAATATTAAAGTCCAAAACCTTATGAAATTTAATATTTTAATTATCAAAAATATGGGTTGTTACAATAATGAATCATTTTGAATAGATAGGTTCTTATATTTTTCTTGTGTAGTTTCTGATTCTTCTTCTAAAAAGGTTTTCTCATCTTTTAATAATTCTATTTCAAGTTCCATTTGATTAATTTTAGCAACATATTCTTTATTTAATTTTTTAGTTTCTCTATATTTGTCATCTAATTTCATGCTGAGTTCTAAAATTTCATAATAAGTAAGATCATTACGTACGTCCTCAGTGTTTGCCATGAAGCATACATTTGCTTTCTCAGAATCACTATTGCCGTCGCTGTCTGATGATGACGACGAATCTAAGTCATCCAAAGTTACTTGAAAAGCCCGTTTTCTTTTCTTGAATTTCTCGAACTTGCTTTTCTTTTTGTCATTATTGAGTTCTGGGCATTGTTTCTTCATGTGTCCGAACTTGTTACACCCAAAGCATTTGATCGAAGTTTGGTTGGATGAATTTGAATTTCCTACGTTTTGGGATCTCGTCATCTTTTTGAATTTCATGTACTAGTTGTAATTTTTGGCAATAAATACGATCTCATCTTCATCTAAGTCTGAATTATTATCATTGGCTTGAAAGGCTATATTTTTATTTTCATTATTTTGTTCTTTTCTTGGCTGTAAATTTGCTTTGTATGGCATCAAATTTCCTATCAATTCTTCAACATTTAGTTGAGATAAGTCATTCGCCTCTTCGATGGCCAACACTTTTCATCCCATTCATTAGTAAGGAATTTAAAATACGTGTAACTAAATCAAAATCTGTAAATTTGACTCCAAGTGCCATAAGATCATGTTGGATAGTTTGAAATCTAGCATACATATCACCGATAGATTCATTTGCTTTCATTTTAAATGAAGAAAACTAATTTTGTAAAATAGAAAGTTTGTTTAACTTTGTTAGTGCCTTCATGAGTGATTTGTAGTGTATGCCATATATCATATGCAGTAGTGCACAACATGACACGTGAAAATTCATTTTTATCAAGTGAACAAAATAAAACATTCATGGCTTTAGCATTGTTTGTTGCTGTGTTCTTTTGAGCATCTTTCCAAGTGCTAATATCTGCTTTTGGTGCTACATATCTAACTTGTGTTGCTTGCCAAATTTCTAAACCATTTGCATCCATAAAAATACGCATACGTGTACCAACAAGCATAATTAGATCCATTGAATAGTGGAGGTCGTGTAGTAGATTGTCCTTCTTGAAATGTACTTGCCATATTAAATATGTTTCAATTACGTGTTACTGTGAATTGAGATAACCGTGCTCTGATACCAAATGAAAGTGTGTATGGATCGTGTATTTATTTCTAATATGCAAGTATAATAAAAGGCTAACTTATAACTAGCAGAGTAAAATAAATAAAAGTAAAGAAACAATCACACCAGAGTTTTTATACTGGTTCAGACCTCCCATCCTATGTCCAGTCTCGAAGCTTCTCTTCGGCTTTAACTTGTAAACAACTCTCGCTTTGCTTGGAGGAACATGCTTGATATAAAAATCTTTCTTAGACAAGTACGTGTCCTGAGAAACACTGATTTTGACTGCACAGTAAAAATCTTCCTATAATCTCCATTGATTAGTATGTGTACATGAATCTTTGCAATTAGGAAGTGATAAACCGATATGTTGTTTGCTTTTAAAAATCAGAGTGTGCAAAGTGTATAGGTATGAAATTCAGAAAATTCAAGTCATTTGTTTCTAAGAATCTTTACATATTTATAGATGTTGAAGAGTTTTCTTGAAGAGTAGCATCCGTTAGTGCATTCTATTTCAGTCTAAAGGTTGCAATTATTGAGGAGGAAGAGGTGCATTGAAGAGATACGGATGTAACCATTAGATTGAAGAAAGTGATTGTTCATTGATTTTGCCCGTTACCCTGCACAAACGTCTGTCCATAATATTCAGACGTCTGTTCATATATATATATATATATATATATATATATTAAATAGCGGAAAGAGTCAGACGTTTGATATGTATTGACAGACGTCTGATACATATTAATTTATTTTAATAGAAACCATAGTCAGACGTCTGATATATACTGACAGAAGTCTGATATACGTTATTTTCTACAGTTAGCTTGTTTGAGATAATGAAGACTTATAAAACTTTTATCATGCAATGTTTATGTTAAACAACTACTAAAGGAGATTTTACAAGCTATATATCTATGACAATAATACACTATAATAGCTTTTCTAATACCAATGATTATTCTCCTCTGCTGGCCGTCTTCAAGTTACGATATTGTGAATTTTTAAAGCTTTTACCTGCAACTAGATAGAATATATTGCATGTGTATGATTGTATAGTTGTCATCATCGAAATCATAGAATATAGGTTCTAATATGGCCGAGAGACACGCCGATTGTCCCTCCATACTAGGTACATGCATTGCATTTATTGTCCATTTAATGCTGATGGCGTGCTGCAAGAGTAGGTATGCTTTTGGCCGACTTGTTATGTTACCTAGTATAGCTAGCTGTATGGCTTGTTGTTTACATTTGCTTTCCTATTTGGAAAGGCGGATGAACAGCTTTCCCTGATGGTGCTTGTCGGTTGATCGTTGATGACATTAGAGGAAAGCTTAATGTTGCTAAGGACTAGGTTGCCAGGAATGTGTCGTCCCAATTGTAAGACGATGGGAAGGGTTGCTTGGGACCAATGAAAGGCGGGCTATAATGAAGCCGAGAAAAGAGGGGTCATGCTTGAGACGATCTTTTCTAATGAGTTGGCTATTAAATCCATCTTGATTTGTGCTTGCCGACAATAAACTTGGAGTGTTGTTAAGTGGATGGGCTGGCCTTAAGCCAAATTGGATGTGGGCTGCCATTAGTGGGCGGTCATATATGTGCTAGGTCGGCTCAGACTGGGTTGGGTTATGCTTAATCCGCCTGTTAATTAGACTTGCAAGAAATTTGAGCAACATTTTTCCCCCAAGTCCCTCTCTATGAGCAGGGACGAGCTTGTCAAGTCATAAAGATCATGCCGACTAGTTCTTATTCTATGCATTTAATGCATGCCCTACGCACGTTTTGTCATTGGCTAAGACGGTTCTCTTTTTTCAAATGAGGCAGAGTGCTCGTGTTTCCAACGTTGGTGAAGTGCATGTTATTGATTACACCTAGTCGACTAAGATTTGATGGCTTTTTGAATCCAACGACTGTGATTGAGGGGGTAGGTATTTAAATATCATTTATCTCTTCTTCTTCCATTCTTTACCGAAGTGAAATTTTTTTAGCCATTACAGCTCTTAAAAACCTCTAAAACCCCCGACTTTTCAATCTTTCATTGATAAAAAAGTGAGTTTTCCCTCTTTTCCTTCTTCTCCACCATTGTGAATGCTGTAGCCATTGCCAAATTTTGAATTTTCTGAACCTTTTGTGTTTTATGCTATTAATGTTTTTTTTGTTGCTATTGTTTTCTTGTAATGCTTAATGTTGTAATTTTTTTATGTTACACTTTGGTCGGAATCCGCTTTTTGTTGGCCATTTTTGGACGTCGATCGACCATTGTTGCCATGTCAACGATGGTCGATCGACATTGGCAAACCCTGTAGTAGGCCTATAATTTTCCATGATAATATTTGTAATAATTTTGGTAATGGGCTATGGAATAGGCCTACATTTATGTCTATGGGCTTTAAGTAAAAAAATTAGAGTAATAAATAGGGGTCATAAGGCTTGTTACTTAGCTTAAGAGTTTGTGTCATAAGCCGATCCTCATGGGGTGCCCGGCTCGGGCAACCCGTGGGATGGTCATCAATCTTTCATCTTGAGGTGTTGTGAGCAAAGATGGTGGGGCTTTGTTTAACTTAGGTCGCTTATGCTTCAGATGGCCACTTTAGGATTCACCTCCGCTAGTAAATCGACTTCCATTGGTGCTGCTTGCCTCAAGGATTCTGAGCTACAATATGAGAAGGTTGACTTGGCTAAGCTTTTATTCGGCCACGGGTGCAACATAGAGATGGTTCGAAACCCCACAACTGTCGACCGCCCTGACCATTTTCCCCTGGGCTTTTTCGCCTTTTCTCAAGGTTATTTCAAGGTAAGAGTCATGCTACCCCTCCACCTTTACTTTGTCTCAATCCTCAATGCATATGGGCTTGCCCTCGGTCAGCTTACCCCTAACAACTACCGGCTCTTATGCGAGGTCTATGCTTCTTGCATGGAGCTCGGCCTTTCTGATTTGAATGCTACTTCATTGAGATGATCTTTCGACTGTAGAAGGAAATCGGGAACCCAACCGTCAGCTACTTCCACTTCTAGGCTAACACCAAGCCTTTTATTTTTTTGGGTGTTCTTAGAAAAGCTGCCCCTGATTGGATGATGAGATATTTCTTTGTCCTCACGTGGTCAACCCCAGGATCCAATACCTCGAGTTCTGAACCCTCGGTAAGTATTTTATTCTTTTCTTTTCCCATCTTATTTTTCCTGTTTTCCTTTGCTTAACTTTCCCATTGTTAGGGGTCTCACTTACTTATACTGGCATCGGTTTTGGGATGTTAAATGAGAACTTGAACCCATTAAAGACATCCGCTGCCAACCATTAGGTCTAAGAATCTTGGCGACTGATGCCAACCTCCATCGGGTTGTGCTAATAAGGATGGATCAGATAATGGTCGGGGAGCGGACTACCTCAGCAAAGACATCATCAAAGGAGGCGACCAATGCAAA
Organism: Allium fistulosum; assembly: GCA_030737815.1. Lineage (NCBI taxonomy): Eukaryota > Viridiplantae > Streptophyta > Magnoliopsida > Asparagales > Amaryllidaceae > Allium > Allium fistulosum. Next base: position 452,435,597 of record CM060906.1, on the reverse strand, counting down.
GCAGGACTACTCCAAAGTTCAATTCTTGAACCTTGATGCTGGGCCGACCATGGGCAAGAACCAAGGATATTATGACAACGTTATGAGTGAGAGCCTGAAGAGTGGCAACATGTTTATCATGATAAGCTAAGTGACGTAGGGAAGATACCTTAATAGGAAGAATATGATCGACAATAATTAGTTGACGTCCCGGTCCTTTATCGTGAGACGCAGCACCTTGATTGGGGGTAACGAGGCATGATTTGAGGAAATCAATGTTGGGGATTACAAGAGACGGGCGTCGGTACAGACATAGGTCCCTCTTCTAAGGAAGTTCCTCCATACAACTATTTATATCTATGATACGAAGCTGGGCCTCTATGTGGGCCTCATGCTGGGATGGACCAAACTAGTGTAGGCAGCTCGGCCTCATCATGCCCGCCCCTTTACAAGAAGGCGGGGCCGGGTAGGTATAAATGGTAGCTTACTTGCACTTTTCTTTCTCTTATTTTGAATTTCGACTAACTCTTGTTTCGTCTGTTGCTGCAGTGGTTGACATGCTAGGTGTCAATGCTTTTGAAAAGAGGGAGAGGCTCGTCAACACCATCGTGACTCAAGTGCCTAGTGCCCCTATCTGCCTAATGCACCTAAGACACTTGCTATGCCCAGAGCTGGGAAGCTAGTTATTGATGTGCCTTCCTACCCCATGCGGTTGCTCCAACCGTCCACTAAGAGGAGAGGGAGAGTTGGGAATGGCCCACCCTCGGTAGATGAGGTCGCCTCTCTCTTCAATAAGTTCCTCAATATTTATAACTTGGAGAAGATGACTGCATATGAGGCAGCGCTACCACTAGGGTAGGTATATGTGGACATCAACCATGGTGAGGATGTTGACGACTTGTATCGCATACTATCGTCCTTCCAACTCTTGTCTATGGAGGCCCTCTCATACCCCTACCAGGCCTGGACCGGCAGAAATCGACATTCCCTAGAGGATGCGATAAATATCCAGACTATGAAACTTATTTCTTTTTTACTTTATCTATACTATATTATTATTAGTGAGTTCACTTTCAAGCTCACCCATGCCTCCTTGAAATTTGGCAGCTGAACGGTCACATCTTTTAAATTCCTTTCTTTTCTTATCGAGCTCTCCGCTTATTCGCTTAACATGATTCTTTCTTTCTTTCTACTTTCTACCGTTTCTTTCCTCCAATCAAAACCAAAATATTCATTCCCCAAAAACAATTTTCTTCTTTTTAATGTTCCCTACGGATGCAAGATGGAGGAGTGGATCCGAAGATAGCCTACAGACGCAAGATGGAGGAGTGGGTCTGAAGATAGGATTGCGATTTAATCGTCGATCCGACAATGATATGCCTTCATCTATCATATTTAAGGTAACAATCCAAGCTTTATTTGTTTATACTATTCGATTTGTTAAGCATAACTAAGCCTGGTTTTTTCTGGATTTGCTGTGTTTTTTTTTGTAGTGGTGAAAAGGGTTTATGGCCGAAGGTAGGATCGCGATTTAATCGTCGATCCGTCAACGATCTGCCTTCGGCTATCCTATTTGAGGTAACAATCCAAGCTTTTGTTTGTTTGTACCATTTGATTTGTTCATCTATTGGATATTTTGGTTCATTCTACCCTAAAGTCTTTCTATTCTTTGCAAAGAGGTGTTGATATTGTTTCTTTGGGTGTTTAGCCGAGGAAAACAGGAATTCCCTTCCCTTACCTTTTATGTTGTTCTTTGATAATAATTTCATATATTTTTCACTGTATTTAGTTACAGAGAAGGTTCTACCGTATTTACTTTTTAAATGAATAATGAAGAGATTTTATATTGTGTAACTGAAACTTAGTGCCCGTACCCACTACAGGATTTAACGTGGAGATCGTGGAATACAATAACATTAGTTTTACCATTTGGGATGTCGGGGTCAAGACAAGGTACCATGGACTCTCTCTATTTTTATAACTGAACTGTTTTTGTTATTTTCTCAATGTGCTGACACATTTAAAATGAAATTTCAGTTCATTTGTCATCAAAGTTGACTGGCAATACATATTTTTTAGTTTCTTTTTTGTTTTGTACTTATGTTTATACTTTTGGCTGTATAACAGATTATGCCTTTCTGGATGCATTACTTCAGGTATACAAAAGGCCTCATCTTTGTGGATGAAAGCAATGATAGAGACAATGTTGTTGATGCAAGGGATGATCTCCATATGATGCTAACAACGTATGATATTTCTTATTGTACTTAAAGTGAACTAGAGAATTGTATATGTTTGTATGCTTCGTATTTTCATTTCTCTCTAGAATGTTCATATAAGGCTACACCATGATAACTACTGTTTTGACATCATTTTGAATCCTCCGAGGTGTCCAAATTCTGTTTTATATCAAAAATGGAATCAAGGCGGGGTGGAAAGAAATTTCAAAGAAATTTACAATTACATGGATGATTAGGTTTAAAAGAGTTTTCAACTTTTGTGTTACTGTAAAGGGTATAAACAAGGTATCATATTAAGGAAAGGAAAGCCTCGAGTGTTAGTAATAAGTGAGGAAATGCATTTACATACCCATGAAATGTTATCCTCGGAAATATTCAATTAAATCCATCTCTGTTCAATAATACAGACCATTTTCAATTCAAGTTATCAAGATTGTTAAACAATTGCATGATGCAAGTTCAGTCGATGCAGCTTGAGGAAGGATGCATAGGTTTGTAGTTGCTACTATTCATTCCATTTTATGAGTTCACATGAATTGCATTTTCCCACTAGGATTCTTTTTCTTTAAAAGTTAACATTTATTCTTCTATTTAACAAAATCTGTAGGCTTTTACTTTCAGCTAATTTTTTTTGGTAATATCAATAATGAAAGCATTTACAAACCTAAAGTTAGGACATTTTAAAAGGTCAAGTTTGTTCATTTAAAGTATTAATTCGGTGTATATAGACTCGCTGTACACATAATATTATTGATATATTTTTATTCGAATGTTGATTTTATATTTATGTTAGTATCTACATTAATTGAATATGATATATATTATTTTTGCTACTTTGTAAGATTTTTTACTTTATGGAAATAGGATAGAACCTAACAACTATTGTTAGCCTTTGATTTCTCTTGCATCCCTCTCTTTCTTCACAAGTTAAATTAAAATCGTTGATTTTAATCAACTTTTATTAACTCTTACCTTGCTCTTCGTTTTAGAATTACCATAATTGGACTGTCAACATATGAGGTAATGTGTATTTGCAGTAGTTGTATATTTCAAAATGCTGCACTGCCAAAATGATTAATAAAAAGTACAAATTGTTGATTTATGGAAACTTATTTTTAGTATTGTTTTTTTTCTTTCTCATGTGACCCGATTTATGGAAATTTACTTTTTAATGTTGTTTTAATTATATAATTTTCTTGTGTTTTCAGCAAACAACTGAGAAGCGCTAATGGAGAACTTCTTGGGTTGGGCCAATGACATACGAACTAAATGTCTTAATAGGTTTAAGTAAACATATAAGTTTCTTAATGGTACAGTACTTATATCCTTGATCCTCACATCGTCTCATTTCCTATTTTTTGCTAGAGTTTTGACACTTCTAAATCTCAGTAGTAAAACTGCAAGTATCTAGCTACAAATGTATGTAAACATGTAATGGTTGCATCATGTATTATGCTTACCAATGGCATTTTTGACACTATTCAATAATTACACACACACACATATATTCCTTCACTTTTGTTTAGTTTAATTAATGAAAGAGATTATTTTGTGTTATCAATATAACTTTATGCTATTTTACATCTTCTTCCTTTTCCTTTTATCCATGTTTCTTATAATCTATGTCACATTATAACCATGGTAATCATTTTTAACAAATTGATGAAAGGCAATTTTGTTTTGGGGACTAGAAAAAAAGGTGATAACATGCATTTCATTCTTCATCTCAATACGCGAACACAATTCTAATTTTTTTTACATATTTTGGGTCTGCTATAAATTTTAAGAATTTTTTTTAGCAGCATTGAGATCTGCATCAACCAATTATTTAACAAAAGTTGTGTTATTCAACTATTTGAAGCTCAACGATTAGGTGTTTTCTTAGCAAGGACAAGGATTTGGATTATTATTTTTGTTTCAAGAAGAATAAGTAAATACGGTTACCATTGGAAATAAGCCGCTGTTAGCAGTGAGTGATTGCAATACTGGTTTTTGCTAATAAAATTGAATCTTTTATAATAACTTTATCTTTGTTGGCTATAACAACCAAGTAGCTCTGTTCATGTTGTGTCAGGTATCACTTTTGGCTCTAACCATCCATGCGTGCATTTTCTTAATCAACTTCAATGCGTCAACCAACAATCTTCAGGTATTATATTTTAATTATCAAGGCATGATATTGTTTATTTAATTTATTTAGTCTTTCCTTATAGTTAACAGTATGGTTGCATAATTTTTATAATATGCAATAATGGAAAGGCTGCATACTAAATACACAGCAGTATAACAAGCTAAATAGTGATGAACCTTTCAATTCTTCAACCCTCTCAAAATAAAATCCTAAATTACTTTGAACCCAAATAGTCAAGAATCGATGATTAATGCTACCATCTTTGCCTCAGATATTTATTTGTAATTTTTATGAATATTTCAAGCATTAGCTCTATCTTTTGTAATTGTTTGTGACTTTATCATTTACATTTGATAAAGGCATATAAAGTTGTATAATTTTTACAAATAAATTGTTATTTTTCGTTATCTTTGACCCACAACATATAAGTGCTCAAATTGTTCATGGATCTCTTAAATAATGCTAACAGACATTATATTTCTTTGCCACATAATAAATAACAAAGATCTGAAATTTTTTGGCATTTGTTTCAAATATTCATTGTTTTATCATAAACGGTTTCATTGTACTATAGTTGAGTATATTTATATTACACACTTTCATAGCTCTCCTCCTATATGTTTAGCTCTGTGATGTGTTATTTTCTAAAAATATTTGGATCATTATTCTCTACAATCATATTTGTGGGATTAACATTTCTTAATCATCCATAGATTGGTGATTCCTGTTTAGTTTGCATGCAAGCTGAGCTATTAAGATATCAATTCACGTTAGACTTGCCTATAAAGGATTGTAAAAAATAAATCAGGTTTGCCTAATTTACAAGGTTTATAACACTGTTATAAATTCATTATTTGCCATACATCAGGAAAATTTTAGTTAATAATCTGAATCAAATTATTTTTTCTCTTTGGCTAATCTCATAATTTAGTGTCTATTATAATTTTAAGTTTCTGTTTTAAATATTGGATTATTAGTTGATTTCATATTTTAATTAATTTAGTCATCTGGATCATTGATTAGTCAATAATGCTCGAGTTGTGGCTTAAGGAAACTTAAAATTAGTTTTGATTCAATTTCATAATCAACTTCGTCGTAGTTCGTTATTAAATATTAACGAATCTTTAAAATTTATTTGTCTATATTCTATATGCAGTTCATGATGCAGATACAAATGAAGAGCAATTTTTTTTAATCTTCTTTGCCATCTGATCTTGGTTCAGATAGGCTTAAGACTGCCTATGTTTCTTGGCTTTAACCATCCATTTCTCAACTATTATATGAAACAAAGCAATTCATTTCAACATCAGTTATTTTTTGGGGTTTCGTATTCTTATTATGAATTGTAAAGGAAAAGAGAATTTTCGTCTCAGTGAGAAACAACAATCTCTTTATAGTGACACACACAATGTAGAATTACCTTGATTGGAAAGTATGCCTTTTGAAAATAGAGGAGAAAAAGGGTTTTACGTCATGTATTGAAGTAGATTCTGATTGATATTTTTGTCCATAATAAATTTTTATACTTGAAATTTAGAAACTGACAACTCTTTTATCTATTATTGTAAATCTGAATAATTTATAAAAAAATAAGTAAAAGGTTTCATGATAGCTCTCTACACCATGCAACTTGGGGTGCAAGCGAGCCAAATTAGGGCGCACATAAAAGTTTATTTTGGTTTATGTCATAGTTGAATAGTTTGAATTTTCCAAGAAAACGAGTTGTATCGTCATAGAAGCAACAAATTTGAACACTGAATAAACTCATAAAATAATGATAAGAGATTAAGAAAATACGATTCAAGTAGATTTAGCACAAATTATGTATTTTCGGGAAGAAGAGCATGTTATGTATCAAAGGATTTAACATAAGTTATGTAAGGCTTCTTTTTAGGAAGAAGAGCATATTATGTATCCAAGAAGGAATGCGCTACCTTTGGGAACGTTCTAAAATGAAAATAATGCAAGAGAGATGATACCATTAGCTTCCCTTGATGATTTGAAGGCATGCAACGTATACAATGAAAAGTAAACAATTCAAATTTCTCCTTCTTGATAGATTTGGTATGTTTATGAAAATAGATAATATGTACTACCTTTCAGGTGTCTGTGCCTTATTCCATAATTTATTATATCTTTGAGAATGTTCTATATAAAGAGTTGGATTGATTTTATATTCAATTTGTTAAAAAATAGGCAATTCTAGGTGCATTTTGAAGTAAATAAAAATCTTTTTGAGTGTCATATCTCAATTTTTAATGTTGTTAGTATCTGTTTAAATGATATACTTATCTATTTTTCCAACGTGCACCAACGATTTATTTACAAAATTCTGACGTGCATAATTACAAACCACTATTATATATGGTATAGCTGTAGTGGTAAAGTATAGGCGGTCCTTTTATATGAGTTAAATATATTGCATAATGTATATTGAATGAAACTAACATGTTCTTCCATAGGATAGAAAATCAGTACATACAATGTCTGTTCTAAATCATTTCATACTGACTTCCGTATCCATTTATATTATCAAGTTATCAGGCCTGATATTATTCAGTTTTCAGATTGCAGGCTGTCTTTTGTACTACATTTTGAAAGCTATACCCTTCTTTAGAGGACTACTTCAAGTTTCATACTGATTGTTATGTAAATGAATTGATGTAAATTTGTACTTTTAGTTATGGCCTGAAAAAACAGCCATTTTGATTATGTATATAAGTCCTATTCTTTACTGCTAATAGTCATATCTGTTGGTTGGCAACTCAGCATTATACTTTAATCGGCATGGGCTATTTTTTGAGTAAATAATTGGCAATACCAGAATATGAGATTATTTCTTAACTACATGAGGGCGTTAATTATTTGACCAATTAAGACATTGGATATTCCACATATTTATGTGAGGTTTATCATAAATTATTTGGTGTAGAAGCATAGATTTAGATGACATTTTATTTGGCGTTTCCCCTTAACCCTTTCATTCAACTTCAACACTCTTTAGACAAAGCATGTATCTTCCATATCATGATGTATCTTCCATATCATGACCGTTCTACCATGTTCTCCAGATGAAGACTGTTTGTGTCATGGTATCTTCCATATCATGCATGTTCTGCTGTATGCATCTTCTGTATGCTGTATGTTATGTTGTATGTTCTCCATAGTAAATAAGTAGAGCATGTTCTACTATATGCATATCATGGCTCACTATTAAATGTTCTCATGGACATGCATTAAGTAATTTGTCATTAATTTTGGTATTTAATTTACGCTCCATTGAGCATTATTGGTATCCCATGCTTTACTTATTTTCAGGCAGGTTTCCTAAGATTTAGCAACTTATTTATCATAAAGGTAGCGTATAATATATCTCATTAACATGATGTTGGTATAATTGCCGCTCTTTGACAATGGGCCTTCTGCCATGTTGTTCATGGTTTCATATCAAGATAAGCAAATTTTCATATAATACCATTATACAAGGTCTAATTTCACAACTAAAAAATATGCTTCATTAGCAAAGAATAATAGCACAAACAATTGCAAAACTAATAATAATCAAATCCGTGTGCGTAGCACGGGTTCGCACTAGTTATTATTCTAATGTTGCTCTTTTAGGCCGGGTACATCTGTCTTCGCATCTGAGGGGAGATGAATACCTTTAGAGGGATTAAAAGGCCTAAGGAAAGGCTTGACAGGCATCGAAAGCTGAGGTTGTCAAGGCTTGGGAGGCCAAGGAAAAAGGCAGAGAAGGTGGTGGCAGACCTCAAGGAGATGCTGGAAAGGGTGGAGTATGAGGCCGGCCAGTTGCGGGCTGACCTGAACAAACACATGGCTGGACAGAGTGAAAAGGACCATGTCGGTCCTTACCCCTTCTCATTTGATGGTCCATCCACATACAAGCGCCAAACTTGCTACCTAGTGACCATCTCTTCTTTGTCGTTGTTCTGACTTGAACACTCGATAATGAAATCTACAATGACCTAGCTATTGATAAAAATGCGAAGTGGAATGGTATTTTATGCTACCCAAGCTCAACAAACCACTTCAATAGCTGACCCACTATAGCGAGTTAGCTAAGGACTTACTTCAAAGATTGGTCGGTAAGGATTTTAATAGAATGAGCTTGAAAGTACGGTCGGAGTTTTCGGGCTGCCATAAGCAGGAAAAAGGCAAGCTTCTCTAGCTTTATGTATCTCTAGGGGTTGACAACCTTTTGCGGACATAACTGGCTACTGGATCTTCTCATCTTCTTTGATCTGGGAAGCGCTGATCATGTGGTTAATTAATGCTAAATATAATTACAAATCCTCCCCATCAACGAGCTTGGATAGTAGTGGAGGAGTGTCCAAATGCAGCTTCAGCTCATCGAATGCCTTGGTGCATTCATTATTCAAGGTGAATGAATTTTCCCTCTTGATAAGGTCGAAGAAAAGGAGACACTGGTTGTCTCCCTTTGACACAACTAGATTAATGCTGCAACAATCCCGTTCAAGCTCTATACTTGTTTCATAGTTCTGGGGGCTTCCATACCCATAATGGCTTAAATCTTGTGCGGATTAGTTTCAATATCCTTGGCACTCACAACTAACCAAGAAATTTGTTAGACCCAATAGCAAAGATCACTTCTTTGGAATCAACTTCATTTGATACTAGCGTAATATGCTGAAAATCTCGGCCAGGTTCTATACATGCTCCTGGCCCTTTCAAACTTCACTAACATATCGTCTATAGAAACTTCCATGGACTGGCCGGTCTATTCAAGAACACACGATTGACGAGACACCTGTAGGTGGTGCTCACATTTCATAGACCAAATGGCATGGCATGGCAGTAGTACATACTAGGATTTGTAATGAAGGAAGTGTGCTCTTGGTCTAGGCCAGGCATGGAAATCTTGTTCTACCCAGAATATGCGTCCATGAAGGTGAGGAGATCGTGTCCACTAGTCACATCTGCAAGTTGATCGATGCATGGCAAAGGAAAGCTATCTTTAGGTCAAGCTTGGTTGAGGTCGGAGAAGTCAATGCAAATTCTCCAAGATTCATTTGGCTTTCTAAGCGGTATAGGGTTAGCTACCCATACTGGATACTCTGCTTTCCAAATGATGTCATTGGCTAACATCTTCTCTACCTTTTCTTTAGAGCTTGATACCATTTTGGGTTGAGTGGTTGAAGCTTTTGATGGACACAGGCAGCTTTAGGATCAATATTGAGTGTATGGTGAATGATCCTAGGATCAATGTCGGTCATGTTAACATGTCTCCATGCATAGACGTTTTGCTTTACCGTAGAAATCTAACTAGATCATCCCTAACTTCCCGACCGAGTTCTATGCTGATTTGAACAACTTTTCTAGGGTTGGCATAGTTTATAGGTATCGGTTCCAAGGGAGTAGGAAGAATGACCTCAAAGCTTGAGAACCCCATGCGGGGGTCGAGCGGGTCATTCTCTAGATCTACGTTTGTTTCCAAGTAGCATTGGTCCAATACGTAAATCATGCACTCTATGACATCCTCGGTTGGGACAGACATCCATGCTCGAGTCGGGATATTGATGTTGCCCCCCTTCTCTCACAAATGAGTATGCTGACCTTGGATTTCCTTTCATACCAATGGGGAGTGACTTGCTAATTCCATGCCGTGATGAGCTCTTTGGTTCTTTAGGGAGTGGCCAAGGACATAAGATTCCTACTATCCCAGTCTTCACTATGGCTGATGGTCCCGCCTTGACCCTGAGCGTTATTGGGCTCTTGAATACTCTCGGGTGACATGTAGCTAGTTAATGCAGATTCACAGCCAAGGGTGGTTCAAGCACGACCTTGAGCGTTGCTATGCCCGAGGATACGATCAGGTGGTACACCGTCAGCACTTGGATCTTCAATGGCAAGAGCGGTTTTGACACTTCGTCAAGCACTCTCCTAAGTGACACGTCGTCGATTGCCACAACTTGCTAGGGTAGAACATTGCTGGTGGGAGGAGTTGATGCTGATGCTTTAGGGTTGAGGGAAGTTTTGGCGTAAACCAAAGCGCTGATCGACTCGGTGGTCCTCTCGAGTGACTCACCACTAAGTGTTGCTAGTTCTTGCTGAAACATGAGAACATGTAATATCCCAAATTTTTGTTTAACATTATTCAGGTAATTTAATTAGATAAATTAAATAGAATAATGTGAGGTGATAAGGAGAATGAGATTTGTTAACTAATTTGGACCAGACCTTAATTAATCAATTAATAAGATTGTTTTAAACATTGAATAGAAAGGGATTAATGAGAGGGACAAAATGGGAATAATTCCTTAATTCATTCCCTAAACCCTTCGTCTCCCATTCATTCTCAATTCACTTTCTAAACTCGAAACAAAACCCAAAGGAGGTCCACCATTACCTAGAGAGAAAAAGAAGAAGAAATCTAAGGAATTCAAAGGGGAATGCTTAGGGGAATTAATCCACATCAAATCTCAATCTCTTTTATCCAATATAAGGTGAATAATAGTTAACCATCTCATTTGATATGTTTTGTTTTCAGATTTAGGATTGATTTCCAAATTGTGTATGATAATATTTCTCGTCTGGATTGATAATATCATTATTAGATTGAATGATGGTTTGTTGGAATTTTATGGAATTGTTCTAATGGGTTCTAAATGCCAAAAACCTAATTTTTGCTCTCCTATTGATTTGAAATTTGAAAATATTATGGAAAACATTGTTTTGGAGATGGGTTTTCAATTTCATAATTTTCCAAGTTAATATGAACATTTAACAAATTTCCTAAAAGGAAAAATGTGTTTATTTTCGAGTTTTTAATTGTGAAAGATAACTAAATTAACATTTTAGTCCTAAAATTTTTGTATGTGGAAGAAGGAAATTCAGTTTTTAGTGATTTTTGGGGATTTTCCCTAATCGTTATGATTTTTTATGAAATTTTTATCTAGAAATATTTATAATCGATATAAGTTAATGATATTAATTATAAGAGTTTTACAAAGTTATTTTAGAAGGTAAATGTGACCTACCAGAATTTTAGTAAAGAATATGAAAAGTGTTTTATTATCTAATGAAAATTTGATATGCGGCAAGAGTTAATAGAAAGTTTTAACTTTAAAAGGAAATAAATCAGTTTTAAAGTTATTTACAAAAATGTCATCGGTGTTATAACTTAGAGTCCCGATACCTTTATATACATAGAAGCTTGACGACTATAAGGGTTGATACATGTGATAGCTGCTAGATAGCTATGTGTTGCATCTGCTTGCATAGGAACTCGATACCTTGTGTTTTTAGGGGTTCGAAACCTTATGTTTTGTAGTGGCTCGATAACCTCATCGTTCAGAGACTCGACAACTTATTTCTTTTTAAAACTCGACATCCTCAAGTTTTTATAGGCTCGGTACCTCATATTTTTAAGAACTCGACGTCTCTTATCTTATGTGACTCGATAGCTTTCGTGTAGCAACTCGACAACTATATTTTTAGTGGCTCGATAACCGTAAGTTTTACAAACCTGATAACTATGTTTTTGACGCTCGACATCCATATGTTTTACAAACTTGATAGTTATGTTTTAGAGGCTTAATAGCCCGTGTTTTCTAGATACTCGACATCTATATTTTAGTGGCTATACAGCCGTATGTTTTACAAACATGAAATCTATGTAATAGAGGCTCAATAGCCCATGTTTTCTAGATATTCGACATCTGTATTTTGATAGTAAGTATTTTAAAATCTATGTAAAAGGATAGTGCTTTGGAATGAGATTTTGGCTAAGTATTTGGCTATGTTTTCCTTGCCTTAAGAAAGATTTCAAGTGGTTTATCAAATCTAAAGATAAATTTTTTCGAAAAAATAAAATTGTGTTTTAGCTCAATTTTATATGAATTTGCCAAAGGAAAATATTACTTAAACATAAGTAATTTTGTTATGTATATGACTATTGATGATCATATTTTGATGAATGATGTAATATGTTCTTATTATCGTTGATCAGTTAAATTTACATATTTTATCATTGTCATACTCACATTTTCATTACTTAACATTGCACCTTGAGATTTAGGAACAGAATTACCAGTTAGGTTGTTCCAATAGTGAGTATGGTCAGACTAAACTTCTGAGTGAGTAGAATTGCATCCAGGAGATCAGATAGATCAATTGTGTTAGCATGCCTTGAATTGATCAAAACCAGATATGTTCAGACTCATGGATTTAAAACCATATAAGATTTAGGTAGGTCTGGTGTAGGGTCGTGCCCTATGTTTCAACTGGTAGCCTCAGGTTGGTAAAGGTCTGTGATTCCAGTGCATAGGGCTTTGTCAGTAGTGAGACTAAAAATATGTACGCACATAAAAGAACTCTTAGCTTTATATGCTCACGGTATTGTTTAAGTTGTTTTCTCCTAACCGTATTTGGAGATTTTGGGACATCTGGTTATGTTTTGGCCCGAGTCAGCCTACTAGGTTATTAGTTGGCCTGTGAAAACTAATAGGTTCATAGTGACCCTAGGAAAACTATGATTTGAGACAAACAATTAATTTTATGGGGCGGGTAAACTTTAGGAATGCATAACATTTTAAATGACAGCACACTTACCCATATTGCAAGCATATGATCATATAATGTTTTATTTTAACTATTATGGCTGTAGGTGCATGAATTATGTTATGATTGACATGTTTGATAAGATAATAGTGAGCGGAAAACCCATTTCGTTCTGCGGCGTGGTGTCACTAGATATCTGTTTTAGTCCGAGATGGCATATTATTATTCACACCAGACTTTTTGTCAGACCCAAAGTTTCTGTTTTTCCCTATAAACTCTTAGGTACTCAATTGAGTAGATCTGGAATAGGTTTTTCATGTTAGACGAATAAGCTTTCAGAGACATGCAGGAAGCAAGCTATTATTAGGAGTTTATATCTGTTGTGTTGTTTGAAGTTTGTACTATATTTGAATGGATGTAACGGCAAAGTTTATAACTGTCAAGTAGTTAGACATGATCATCCAAAGGGACATCTTCAAATCTCGCTCTTGGAATATAATTGTATTTATTATATTTTCACTGAACGTCGAATCGATGAGATTATGTAATGAATGTAAACGGTTATTAATGAAACATATTTTGAAAATTTCCATATTCATGTGCTCTTGATGTTATAGATACAATTAACCGATCTTATTTTACTATGGGGAAATAACATTATGGATGACTGCAACATCAATAGCGCTTATTTTCGGGCTCAAATTGGAGGATGTTACAACTTGGTATCAGAACATAAGTTTATGTAAAACTTAAAAGAATTTGAAAATATAATCCAAATAAATCAGAGAATAGGGTTGGAGTATGGGATAATGCTATAGTAACGTACTTGTTATTGCAATATATAAGTATGTATTCTATCTGTATTCTCCCTTCTCTCCTAGACCATTCTTTTGTATTTTAGGAAGATTTTTCTGTAGATTATGAGAAAGCAAGATATGGAAGCGGGAAATGGAAGAGTGAATCTAGGTGGAGGAAGCACCACAACTAATGGAAATGTTCGACCCAGTACTAGAAGGAATCCGGGTCGACCAGCAAATGATGATCCAAATGCAAATGCTAATGTGAGTGCTGGAATCCTACTAGTAGATATGGGGACTACATATTAGTTCTTCATTAATATGATGCAAGGTGGAGCTGGTTTGGCCGGAGGTAATGCTGATAATGGGGGAGGTGCAAATCCCGAGGTACCTGCTTGCAACAACTATGCCAAGTTGAGCCGTGATTAAACCAGCCTTAGAGGAAAGTCTTTTCATGGAACAGAAAGTGCTATTGAAGTTGAGAAATGGCATTTGCGCTATGAAAGAATCTTTGCTAACTTAAGCTTGAATGGTGAGTAGAAGAGGAGGTTAGCATCTAGACAGTTGCAAGGAGCTGCTTTGTATTGGTGGAACAGTGTGACTATAGGAATACCATAGGAGAATTTGACTTTGGGCTAAATTTAGAAGGAGGTTTAAGGAAGTTTTTGTCCGAGATAGCTAAGTCAACTTTTCTCAGGAAGTGTGTTGAATTGGAACAGGGAGAGATGTCTGTACTGGAGTATGCAAGTAAGTTTGATGAGTTGGCCAGATACGAATATGCTACTATTGATTCGGTGATAAAATGAATGAGAAGTTCATTCGAGGATTGAAGCCGGAGATTGCCCGGGCAACTATGCGGCATCTCAAAGATCCATGCAATATGGTGGTTGAGATGGCGTTAAGGAATGAGGAAATGCTTTTGACATTTAGAAGTGACAAGCCTATGGAGATTCAATGTTTTCAAGGAAAAAAGGAAGTTCTTTAATAAGAAGGAAACTTAGAAGGGTAGAGCTGCCAAGAAAGGGAAGGCTAATGTTGTTTGCTATAAGTGTGATAAGAAATAGCACTTTACTAATGAGTATCTATCTGGTAATGGCAAGAAGGTTGTGGGAAAGAAGGGTGTGAAGTGTTACAACTACAACCAAATGGGGCATTACAAGAATGAATGTCCAGAAACAGCCAAGGCTAATAAAGAGAAAGTTTTTGCTCTATAACCATTAGCTTCTGGACTGACTGTAGAAGAGAAAGGAAGTTTGTGATGGGCAGTACACTTTGGATTCATGGCATATCTATTACCGTATTATTTGATACTAGTGCATCACTTTCTTTTACCTCGCAATGTTTGGTTGATAAGTCAAATCTAGAACCACCATACCTTATTACTTTCTTAAGGGATGCGAATCCGATAGGAGGTCATGCAACTTTTGGGATGAAATTTGACCATTTAAAATTTGAGCTATTAGGTTATGCATTTACCTACAATTTTCATGTGTTTGATTTGGTAGGTTTTGGGATTATTCTGGGTATAGATTGGTTAAGCAGATACGATGCTAGGATGTTTTGCCAGGATAGGAAGACATCATTAAGACACCTTAATAGCCATGATCAAATTATATACTCGGTAGAAAATTCAAGGTTAGATGTATGTGCTTTATTAGGTGCAAAGGAAGTGGACGATGATGTGAATTGGGTTTTCATTGTATGAGAGTATGCAGATGATTTTAAACCAGTTACAGCACTGCCACTCTAACGACCCACTATTTTGGACCATTCAAATTGATAATAAAACCACACATGTCAGACTTGAATAATACAAAACAATAGATTGTGAATAAATTTGGAGCAAATAAAACCAATCACAGAATCACAGAAACAGAATATCATAATAACTCGTAGCGGAAAAATAAAATACGTAGTGGTTCATGAAGCCACTACAATACATAGTCTCAAAACAAATACAAAATACCATAGTCTAAAAAACAGATACAACAGAAGTCTGAATACATAAGTTTACAAATACATAATCCAAGCTGAATGAAATAACTGAAATGGAAATAGACAACTAGATAGACAGATAACTCCAGCAATCTCTAGCTCCAAATGGTGAATCCAAAGCGGTAATACTCAGGCTGACCCGAGCGTAAAGCAAAACATAAACACTCGAGTCAGGACATACATACTTATACAATGTAAACCAACTCAAGTGAACTGTAATAGAAATGCACAAGTAACTTAAAGGATGCTTGGGATCGCCCATCCTTTAAGGATCCGATAAACTATCTACTATGTAGTAAGGTACGCTATTATAATAATGTCTAAAGTAAAGTAAACTATCAAAGTAGCATTAAGGCTTTACATTTTCCACCTTAACACATTTTTATATTCCCGTAGTCTATACAGTACTGTAATCTCCCCCGTACTGGGCGTCGTCAGAGGGCACTCCATAGGTATGGTACAAAATAAACTCGTAGTAAAGCTCGCTAGGGTAGGTGACATGGCACAATAAGGCAATGCTAGGGTAGATATACCAATTACGCATCTGGACTGGTGGTAACGCATAACAGCCACTACCGCCCACCTTGAGCCACACTCCCAAAATCAAAGGGTGCACCCAAACAATCACAAAGTAATAGAATGGTATCGAAGAAGTGTGTCTGATCAGAGGAGCTACCTCATTGGCCCAGAATTGCTCCTGTTTTAGCCACCTTATGCCAACTCACGGGAGTCGGGTCCACGTATATACCTCAATAGGATCGTTGCCACCATCCTACTTCATTCTGGAATCTCCACCGCGTACACAGTTGTTAAAGTGGTTTTCGGTATCGACAGAGAGTATGTCCATATCCGATCCTGGTCTCTTTAACAACCAATCGTTATTATAACCCGTGGTTATAAATTTCAAAAATGGTTTATATTCCAAATCAAAATAATTCATTTAAACCATTTAAATATGAAGTCAATATCCTTTCAAATATAATATTCAATTCCCAAAATTATAGCATTTTCTGAGTTTATTCATTTAATTACAAAAATTTCTAAACATTGTATTTTCAGAAACAACAGCACTTAGAAAGTGTTACGGTAGATATAGTAGTTTTTTAAAACATTGTCAATTTCAGAAACAACAGCACTTATAAACTACTATAGTAGGTATATTAGTTTCAAAACAGTTCAGCTTTAGAAACAGCAGCACTGACAAAGTGCTACAGCAAGTATTTTAGTATTTCAGAACTTAGTTTAATTTCAAAAACAACGGCACTTATAAAATGCTATAGTAGATACAGTGTAAATTTTGAAAACCAATACATTTCAAAAACAATAGCACTTATAGAACGTTACTGTAAGTATAGTGGACATTTGGAAAACACTACATTGAAACAACAACATTTCTGAAATGCTACAATTGCTGTTATAAGTTTATTTTAACAATTTAAACAATATATTTTCAACTTTTCTCATTTTTAACTTATCAAACTTATTCCACTTTTCAAAAAAAAATTATTTGGATATTACTTAACTTATAATTTTAATAAAATAACATTTTATTAAATAAATATCCAATTATATTATAATTCATTCACTAAGTCAATTTCACATTATAATTTACTTAACTTTTCATTTTAACAAACAAATCTTAATATTTCTTTCTTTTAAAATATCCATTTCATAACTAAATATTTTAATTACTAAGTTAAGTTTAAAATTCCATTTTTAAATCAAATTTCAAATATTATATTAATTCACATCTTATTTACATTTCCAATCATTTATTAATTAATACAATTTCAACTTACAAAAAAATCACTATAAAATTTATTTAAATCCTTTAAATCCAGTTAAAATCTCATATAAATTATATTCCAAATACTTACATTTTTCAGAAAATATTTATATTTAAAATTAACCACGGGTCTGTATAATATTTTATAACCTAGATCAAGTGAATACAGATAATATATCATTTCAATCCGTAATAAATTAAATCCCGGGTTTTATCATTTCAAACCCGCAATCCCAAGTCAAATAAAATAAAAATCGCTCAAGCCTATCATTTCAGCTCATAATGACTTTTCCTTATTCTAAAGTCCGTTCGGGTATGTATCATTTCAACCTATAGTGATTCTATTCTAATAGGGAACTTGCAGTGTGAGAAATAGAAAATAAATAAACAGTAAAACATATAATATGATGTCAGGTGATGTAACAGGTATATAAAAAAGTTATATCATTATATAATGTCAGATAACAGGTAGATGTGAACATATAACATAGCATATCAACTACTACAATTCAAATGACATTGTTTCACATTTATATAAGTATGATTTGTCGAGAGTGATAAACTCACCTTTTAAAGCTAGAGATTACGAAGTAGAGACACACAACAACCACTGAAAGGCAGGAAAAGCACGAACTAGATTCGAGGAGAAGTAGCACCCAAATCCAAATCTTGTAAACAAATAATTATCACAAACATAAGTATATGATTCACCACTGTAAAATATGAATTAAACAATGAAAGGTATGAATCAAAATAGGATAAAATGGTTTGACCAAGGCCATTGGGCTCGGCTACATCACATGTAGGCTCGGCCACACCCCTATATGGTTCGGCCATGATGTGTTTGAGGCATGAAGGCTCGGCTATGGATCATGTACACATGGCAATTACAATGGAATATGAAGAGTGGTAAGTTATGAATCATGGAAGGTAAAAGGAAAGGCAAAGAGGGGTCACAAGCACACCATGGTTCGGCCTTATGGTCTAGCATGGCTCGGCCATGTTTTTTTGGGTCAAGGCAACATCTCAATTCACGGCTTAGGGTGGTGTAGATCAAGGCATGGCAAAGAAGTGGTGGTGTTTTATGTTGTGGCCGAGGCTAATAGAAGAGGAAGGTGAATAAGGATGGCTCAGCTAGGTGTTGTTTGCTTTATGGTGATGGATCTTGATCTAGGGGTCACGACCAAGGGCATGGGATGGTGATGCGGAGTGGTGGCCGATCATAGGTAGAGGTGGAGAGGAGATGTGGTCGGAAATATAGATGGAGGCCGAGCACTTGATGAAGAAAACAAAAGAAAAATGGAAAAAGAGAAAGAGGAGAATCCATGGAAACTTACTGTAATTTCTACAGGAGAATGCAAATGAGAAATGAGAAGTTTGAGGAGTTTTGTACGTGAATTGATAATAGAAATGCATGGCCAAACAAGTAATGAACGGCCAGGGTATTGATTGAGTGGTTAGGCAAATGAAAAGGCATGAATTAAAACATGTGACCTATGTCTCTTCAAATTTCCAAGCCATTTAAAAATAGATAATCAATCAAAAATCCCATAAATAAAATAAAAGTCAAAACAAAATAAAATAGAAAATAAAAATAGAGAAATAGACTCAGGAAAAATAGAAAATAAATACAGAAAATAATTGCGTGTAAAACGCTGTATTTTATCCGATTTTAAAAATATAAATCAGAATTTAACGAAACGAAAAGCAGAACGGATATCGGAATCATATCCAGCTTCAAATAAAAAGATTAAAATTCTAAAATTTAAAGTTAAAATTTTAAGTTTGACCCAAGTTGACCAAAATATAAAATTTTTAGAAAATGTTTATTTTATTATATTTGGAAAAAAAAATTGCAAACAAAATCCCAATTTACATTGGAAAAATTCCAAAAATTCAAATTTTAAATGATTTAAAATCAAAGTTTTCAAATAAATTCTATTTGAAAATATTTACAAAATTTTGGGTTGTTACACTCTCCCCCACTTAAAATTTTTCGTCCTCGAAAAGGAACGAAACAAGGAAAACATGGAAAGATAAGATAGAAAAGAAAAACATACCTGAAACAAACAATTCCGGATTTGAAGCACACATGCTCTCCTCCGTCTCCCAGGTACAATCCCGATCATCAGTACTCCACTGTACTTTGACCAGATTGACAGATTTCCTTCTCAGCTGCTTCATACCTCTATCGACAATAAGAAGTGGCTTCCTCTCGACAGTCAGATTAGGCTGAATATCCAAACTCTCGAGAGCAGAAGGCTGGATAATAAGGGATGGATCATGAAGATACAGGTGAAGATGCGAAACATGGAATACATTATGCACTCCAGAAAACTTCTCAGGCAAATCCAGACGATAAGCCAAAGAACCAATCCTCTCCAAGATGCAGAAAGGGCCAATGAACCTAGGAGCAAGCTTCCCTCAATGACGAAAACGAATGAAATTCCTTAAGGGAGAGACATTAAGGAAAACCAGATCACCAACAGAAAACTCCAAACTCCTTTTACGCCTATCAGCATACTTCTTCTGCCTATCCTGAGCACTCCTCATCTTCCTCTTAATCTCCTCAACTCTCTTAGAAGCCTCAAGAATCATATCAGGACCAAGAACCAAACGATTACCAGATTCAATTCAGCAAGATGGAGATCTGCAAGGTCGTCCGTAAAGAGCAGCAAACAGAGACATTTCAATACTAGCCTGAATTCAAAAGATGAAATGAGGTAGATAAAGGATTAAGATAAGATTAACATAGAAAATTGAGATTATACCTGATAACTACTGTTATAGGTGAATTCGACAAGATGGAGATGATCTTTCCAAGATACTCCATAATCGAGAACATAAGCACGAAGAAGATCCTCTAGAATCTGATTCACTCTTTCCGTTTGACCGTTGGTCTGTGGATGGTAAGCAGTGCTCAGATTCAGATGAGTACCCAAAGATTCCTGAAAAGCTCTCCAAAACTGAATGGTAAAGATAGGATCACGATCACAAACAATACTGATAGGAACACCATGGAGATGAACAATCTCCCTCATATAGATCTCAGACAAGCTAGAAGCAGAACGGGTAGACTTGACCGGAATGAAATGAGCCGAGTTGGTCAATCTATCCACAATAACCCAGATACTCTCATTACCCCTCCTAGTCCTTGGTAATCCATCAGTAAAATCCATGGAAACTTGTTCCCATTTCCAATTAGGAACCTCAAGGGGCTGCAAAAAACCGGGGGTCTTCTAATGATCGGCCTTGACTTGCTGACAAGTCGCACACCTACTAACAAAAATGGAGATATCTCGCCTCATACCTCTCCACCAATACAACTTCATATCCTGATACATCTTTGTCACACCCGAATGAATACAAAGTCTGGATCGATGATTTTCCCGAAGTAACTCCTGTTTCAATCCATCGACATTCGGGACACAAATCCGATTATTAATCCTCAAAATACCTCTATCATCGATCTGAGCTCCACTACCATCAAGACTACTACCTCCAACCCTACTACGAACATTCTCCTTAATAAGCCTAAGCATCTGATCCTCATCCTGCTTAGCCATGATACGATCTAAAAGAGGAGAAGAAACAGCAAGCTGACACAACATCGCCTTCTTCCGACTCAAAGCATCAACCACAACATTAGCTTTCCCAGGGGTATAGTTGATGTCGAGGTCATAAGAAGCAAGTAACTCTAACCACCTAACTTGTCTCTGATTCAAATCCTTCTGGGTGAAAATATATCTCAAAGACTGATGATCGGTAAAAAGCTCAAACTTAGTTCCCAAAAGATGATGCCTCCAAAGCTTTAAAGCAAAAACCACAGCAAGCAATTCCAAATCATGATCAGCATAATTGGCTTCATGGGTCTTCAACTAACGACTGGCATAAACAATGACCTTCCCATCCTGCATCAGAATAGCTCCTAAACCTTCACGACAATCATCAGTGTATACCGTTAATCCCTCATTTACATTTGGAACGGTAAGAACTGGTGCGGAAGTAAGCTTGTGCTTTAACTCATTGAATGCAGCTTTACACTTATCATCCCATATAAACTTGGCATTCTTTCAAGTCAAAGCAGTGAGAGGTGCAGCAATCCGAGCAAAATTCTTAATGAATCTTCGATAATAACCGGCAAGGCCTAGAAAGCTATGGATATCTATTGGAGTTCTAGAAGTTTCCCAATCCTGAAATAGAATAGGAAAATAAGAACTACAAGAAAGATAGAATAATTAGGTCACAAAAGAAAGATGAGAAAAGGTAGACTTACATTGATCGCAGCGATCTTGACTGGATCAATAGAAATTCCATTACTAGAAACAATATGTCCAAGGAATCAGACTTCATCTTTCCAGAAATGGCATTTAGAGAATTTAGCTTTCAACTAATGACTCCTAGGAGTCCCCAGAACAAAGCTTAAATGAGATTCATGCTCTTCCTCGGTCTTAGAAAAGACCATAATATCATCAACAAAGACCAGAACAAACTTATTAAGAACATCACGAAAAACACGATTCATCAAATCAACAAAGAAAGCAGGGGCATTAGTCAAACCAAAAGGCATGACTAACCATTCATAAAACCCATTCTTAGTATGGAAAGCAGTCTTGGGAATACTTTCCTCAGCAACTCTGTGCTGGTGAAAACCTGTGGCAAGATCAAGTTGAGAGAAAACAGTAGCACCATAAAGCTGATCGAACATATCATTGATGCGAGGCATTGGATATCTGTTCCTTATAATGAGCTTGTTCAGCTCCCTATAATTAACACACATCCTCAAAGAACCATCAGACTTAGTGACAAAAACCACAGCTGCTCCCCATTCGGAATGACTAGGTCTGATCAGACCCTTGGAAAACAAGTCCTTAATTTTCTTCCTTAACTCAACCTTCTCACGGGGTGCCATTCTTCTGGGAGGAAGAACTACAGGTCGAGCTCCCGGAATAAGATCAATATGGAAATCAATTTCCCGCTTAGGAGGTAAAGAAGAAACTTCACCAAAAACATCGGGATAGAGCTTAACCACAGGGGTTGAATCAAGATCAACAAGAGAAGAATCCAGCGAATAAATAAGGCTGCCAACATAATCAAGAGGCATACGGCACTGAATCACCAAAGGATTACCCCGATCATCAACAAGAGAAACAGTTCGGGATTTACAAGAGATAAAAGCATCATGCCACTTAAGCCAATCACCTCCATGCAACAAATCAAAAGCATCGAAACCCAGCACATAGAAATCACCACTAGAACGATGATCAAAATAGAGAAGTTTCACTTGCTTACAAATACTATTAAGGTTCACGGGACCACCAATAGGATTAGAAACACATAAAGGTTCAACAGCATATGAAGGAGAAAGGAGATGCTCAAACTTATCACAAATATCAACGGAAATAAAACTATGCGAGCTCCAGTATCAAATAAAACACGAACATGATGATTAAATAAAGAAAAGGTGCCCTGGAGAGTACCTTGATTATCACTAGGAGCAGGAGCAGGTGCAGGTGGAGCAGGTGAAGAAGTAGAGGTAACAACAAAAATACCAGATGGCTTGCCCTTCTGATACAAAGGACAATCTTTCTTGAAATGACCAGGCTGCAGACAGACATGACAGAGGTAGTTCATGGTATCCTGAGATGGAGGAACAACAGCACCAACTGAAGTAGGGCAACTATTTGCATAGTGTCCCTTCTGATCACACTTGAAACAGGTAATGGAAGATAGGTCGACAGGCTGCCTCTGAGAAGGAGAAGGTGAAGATCCCTAACCCAGATTCTTGTGCCAATTCTTCTTCTGCTGGAGGAAATTTGGCTTTCTCTTCTTAAAGTTAGCAGAGGAAGACTGAGATGAAGGAGCACTAGCAACAGCAAGACCCTTAGAAGTAGGGCTCTCATAACGGATAGCCATATCCATAAGCTCGGTGAAAGTGCCATGAACATGAGAAATGAGACGATCATAATACTCCGGACAAGCACCAGCTATGAACTTCTCATTCTTCTTAAGTTGGGTGTCAATGAGGCTAGGACCGAACTTGGAAAGTTCATTGAACTTCCGCTCATACTCAGAAAAGGACATGCTCCCTTGCTTAAGATCCATAAACTCACGATAAAGCTGAGATTTCTTGGCTTCGGGCATCCATTTTATCACAAAAGCCTCCCTGGAGAAAGATAGATAAGCTTAAGATAGATTTCAAAGAGAAAAAGCTAAACAGAACACAAGACAACACAAGAAGAAGATACCTAAACTGATCCCAAGAAATATCAGCCTTAGCAGTGTTAGCCGTAACAGACTCCCACCAATCCAAGGCTGCTTCCTTCAACTGCCAAGCTGCCAACTGACGCTTCTGAGCATCAGTAATCTCCAAACTAGTAAAAATCCTCTCAAGACTCCTCAACCACTGCTGAGCCTCTACGATGCTCTCAGATCCAGTAAACTTGGTACCACCAAGCTGAGTGAATTCCTTGCAAAGAGTGGTGAACCTGATGGGTGCAACAGGCTCGGGAACTGGGGCAATACCACGACCCCTACCTCTGGCATTCCTACGATTCATCCTGAAAAATCAAGAATGAATTTTAGGACAAAGGTAAAACAGAAAGACAAAGATAAGGTTCACTAGAATGGAAATCCTAATCAAAGAATTTAAATAACAGGGTGGATTCGAAAGGAATGAAGTTAGGAAAGAAAATTGAGATTTTAAAACAAGAAAAATTTATATCCAAAATAATCTTTTAAAATCCTTTAAAATCATTTGAAAAATCATTTTATACTTAAAAATACGTTCTCTCACAAAGAAATGATTCTAAGATATATTTCACTCATTCTAGGGTATTTCTACCCTATCTCTAATGAGTTTTTGCTCCATAGGCTAAGGTTTGCCTAAAACCTGGCTCCGATACCAAATGTAACGACCCACTATTTTGGACCATTCAAATCGACAATAAAACCACACATGTTGGACTTGAATAATACAAAACAATAGATTGTAAATAAATTTGTAATACTCAGGCTCCAGCAATCTCTGAAAAACTGAAATGGAAATAGACAACTAGATAGACAGATAACTGAAATGGAAATAGACAACTAGATAGACAGATAACTCCAGCAATCTCTAGCTCCAGAAGGTGAATCCAAAGCTGTAATACTCAGGCTGACCCGAGCGTAAAGCAAAACAAAAACACTCGAGTCAGGACATACATACTTATACAATGTAAACCAAATCAAGTGAATTGTAATAGAAATGCACAAGTAACTTAAAGGATGCTTAAGATCACCCATCCTTTAAGGATCCGATAAACTATCTACTATGTAGTAAGGTACGCTATTATAATAATGTCTAGAGTAAAGTAAACTATCAAAGTAGCATTAAGGCTTTACATTTTCCACCTTAACACATTTTTATATTCCCGTAGTCTATACAGTACCGTAATCTCCCCTGTACTGGGCGTCGTCAGAGGGCACTCCATAGGTATGGTACAAAACAAACTCGTAGTAAAGCTCGCTAGGGTAGGTGACATGGCACAACAAGGCAATGCCAGGGTAGATATACCAATTACACATCCGGACTGGTGGTAACGCATAGCAGCCACTACCGCCCACCTCGAGCCACACTCCCAAAATCAAATGGTGCACCCAATCAATCACAAAGTAATAGAATGGTATCGAAGAAGTGTGTCCGATCAGAGGAGCTACCTCATTGGCCCGGAATCGCTCATGTTTAGCCACATTATGCCAACTCACGGGAGTCGGGTCCACGTATATACCTCAATAGGATCATCGCCACCATCCTACTTCATTCTGGAATCTCCACCGCGTACATAGTTGTTAAAGTGGTTTTTGGTATCGACAGAGAGTATGTCCATATCCGTTCCCAGTCTCTTTAACAACCAATCGTTATTATAACCCGTGGTTATAAATTTCAAAAATGGTTTATATTCCAATTCAAAATAATTCATTTAAACCATTTAAATATGAAGTCAATATCCTTTCAAATCAAATATTCAATTCCCAAAGTTATAGCATTTTCTGAGTTTATTCATTTAATTACAAAAATTTCTAAACATTGTATTTTCAGAAACAGCAGCACTTATAAAGTGTTACGGTAGATATAGTAGTTTTTCAAAACATTGTCAATTTCAGAAACAACAGCACTTATAAACTGTTATAGTAGGTATATTAGTTTCAAAACAGTTCAGCTTTAGAAACAGCAGCACTGACAAAGTGCTACAGTAAGTATTTTAGTATTTCAGAACTTAGTTTAATTTCAGAAACAGCGGCACTTATAAACTGCTATAGTAGATATAGTGTAAATTTTGAAAACCAATACATTTCAGAAATAATAGCACTTACAGAAAGTTACTGTAAGTACAGTGGACATTTTGAAAACACTACATTGAAACAACAGCGTTTCTGAAATGCTACAATTGCTGTTATAAGTTTATTTTAACAATTTAAACAATATATTTTCAACTTTTCTCATTTTTAACTTATCAAACTTATTCCACTTTTCAAAAAAAATTATTTGGATATTACTTAACTTATAATTTTAATAAAATAACATTTTATTAAATAAATATCCAATTATATTATAATTCATTCACTAAGTCAATTTCTCATTATAATTTACTTAACGTTTCATTTTAACAAACAAATCTTAATATTTCTTTCTTTTAAAATATCCATTTCATAACTAAATATTTTAATTACTAAGTTAAGTTTAAAATTCCATTTTTAAATCAAATTTCAAATATTAATTTAATTCACATCTTATTTACATTTCCAATCATTTATTAATTAATACAATTTCAACTTACAAAAAAATCACTAGAAAATTTATTTAAATCCTTTAAATCCAGTTTAAGTTAAAATCTCATATAAATTAAATTCCAAATACTTACATTTTTCAGAAAATCTTTATATTTAAAATTAACCACGGGTTTGTATAATATTTTCTAACCTAGGTCAAGTGAATACGGATAATATATCATTTCAATCCGTAATAAATTAAAATCCCGGGTTTTATCATTTCAAACCCGCAATCCCAAGTCAAATAAAATAAAAATCGCCCAAGCCTATCATTTCAGCTCATAACGACTTTTCCTTATTCTAAAGTCCATTCGGGTATGTATCATTTCAACCCATAGTGATTATATTCTAACAGGGAACTTGTAGTGTGGGAAACAAAAAATAAATAAACAGTAAAACATATAATATGATGTCAAGTGATGTAACAGGTATATAAACCGGTTATATCATTATATAATGTCAGATAACAGGTAGATGTGAACATATAACATAGCATATCAACTACTACAATTCAAATGACATTGTTTCACATTTATATAAGTACGATTTGTCGAGAGTGATAAACTCACCTTTTAAAGCTAGAGATTACGAAGTAGAGACACAGAACAACCACTGAAAGGCACGACAAAGCACGAACTAGATTCGAGGAGAAGTAACACCCAAATCCAAATCTTGTAAATAAATAATTATCACAAACATAAGTATATGATTCAACACCGTAAAATATGAATTAAACAATGAAAGGTATGAATCAAAATAGGATAAAATGGTTTGACCAAGGCCATTGGGCTCGGCTACATCACATGTAGGCTCGGCCACACCCCTATATGGTTCGGCCATGATGTGTTTGAGGCATGAAGGCTCGGCTATGGATCATGTACACACGACTATGGCAATGGAATATGAAGAGTGGTAAGTTATGAATCATGGAAGGTAAAAATGCAAGGCAAAGAGGGGTCACAAGCACACCATGGTTCGGCCTTATGGTCTAGCATGGCTCGGCCATGTTTGTTTGGGTCAAGGCAACATCTCAATTCACGACTTTTGGTGGTGTAGATCAAGGCATGGAAAAGAAGTGGTGGTATTTTATGTTGTGGCCGAGGCTAATAGAAGAGGAAGGTGAATAAGGAAGGCTCGGCTAAGTGTTGTTTGCTTTGTGGTGATGGATCTTGATTTAGGAGTCACGGCCAAGGGCATGGGATGGTGATGAGGAGTGGTGGCCGATCATAGGTGGAGGTTGAGAGGAGTTGTGGT
Source organism: Allium fistulosum (assembly GCA_030737815.1). Classification (NCBI taxonomy): domain Eukaryota; kingdom Viridiplantae; phylum Streptophyta; class Magnoliopsida; order Asparagales; family Amaryllidaceae; genus Allium; species Allium fistulosum. Next base: position 452,408,063 of record CM060906.1, on the reverse strand, counting down.
CGAAAATATAGGTGGAGGCCGAGCAATTGATGAAGAAAACAAAATAAAAATAAAAGAAAAATGGAAAAAGAGAAAGAGGAGAATCCATGGAAACTTACTGTAATTTCTATAGGAGAATGCAAATGAGAAATAAGAAGTTTGAAGAGTTTTGTATGTGAATTGATAATGGAAATGCACGGCCAAACAAGTAATGAACGGCTAGGGTATTGATTGAGTGGTTAGGCAAATGAAAAGGCATGAATTAAAACATGTAACATATGTCTCTTCAAATTTCCAAGCCATTTAAAAATAGATAATCAATCAAAAATCCCATAAATTAAATAAAAGTCAAACGAGATGGGTTATTGAGTTTCGAATAGACCTTGTACCTAGAGCTGAACCTGTAAGTATGTCGCCTAGCAAAATGACACCCACTGAGATGAAAGAGTTAAATGTGCAGCTGGTGGACTTAGAAGGAAATAATTTCATTAAACCATGCAATTCGCCTTAGGGAGCGGCCACGGTGTTCGTGAAGAAATCAGACATGTCGTTAAGGATGTGTATTGATTATCATAAGTTAAATGAGAAGAATCGGTATCCTTTGCCGAGAATAGATGATTTGTTTGATCAGTTAAGGGAATCCAAGGTATGTTCCCAATTGGATTTAGCAATAGGGTTCCATCAATTGAGAGCGGCGGAGGACAACATTCCATTAATGGCATTTCGAAAAAGATATGGTTCGTATCAATGGTCAGTCATGCCCTTTGGACTGACCAATGCGCCTGCTTTCTTTGTGGATTTGATGAACTGAATCTTCCAAGAGCATTTGGATAGATTCATGTTAGCGTTTATAGATGGCATTATGATATATTCTCAGAATGAAGGAGATCATGATATTAGTCTTAGAATAGTGATAGAGACGTTGAGGCAACATCAACTAAAAGCGAAGTTCTCAAAATGTCATTTTGGAAGAAAGAAGTGAAGTTCCTTGGTCCTGTAGTTTCATAGAATGGGTTATCAGTAGATCCAGCTAAGATTGAAACTGTTAATAATTGGAAAAGACGTATGACCGTTACCGAGATAAAAAGTTTTCTGGGGTTAGCTAGCTATTATCGGAGGTTAAATGGGATTTCTCTAATATAGCGGTTCCTATGACTAAACTAACAAGAAATGACGTAAAGTATGTGGACCGATAAATGTGAAGAAACATTCTTAAAGCTAATACATTTATTGACCATGCGCCTGTGTTAGTTGTTGCAGATGGAAATCAAGATTTAGTGGTGTATACTGATGCATGTGGGGACAAGGTTTGAAGTTGGGTTAATGCAAAAAGGCAAAGTGGTTGCCTTTGCTTCTCAACAGCTTCGACCACATGAAGTTAGATACCTGACTCACGATTTAGAGTTGGCATAGGTGATCATTGCTTTGAAAGTGTGAAGACACTATCTTTTGGGAGAACGATTTGAGTTATTTATGGATCATAAGTCTTTGAAGTATTTATTCTCTTAGAAAGAGTTGAATATGAGACAGTAAAGGTGGCTGGAGTTTTTGGAAGCTTATAATTTTGATATTGAGTATATGCCAGGGAAAGGTAATAAAGTGGCGAATGCACTTAACAGGAAACATCAGAGTGTAGTGTTAGCTATGTAGCAGAAGGAAAAATTTAAAGGCATTGACTACTTAGGGTGTATGGTTAAGGTCAACGGCTAGTTCGAGTCGAAACACAGCAATGTTGTCATGTTTGGAAGTTCGACCGATAATGATCGAAAGAATTGTTTCTAAGCAAAGAGAGGATCCATTACTAGCTGAACGGATTAGAAGACTTGACGACGGAAGATTGACGATTTAAAAGATTTTAATCTTGAACAGAACGGATGGTTGAGAAGAAGGGACGATTGTGTGTTCCAAATGTTTGTAACCTAAGGAGGAAGTTCTTTGGGAGTGTCATAAATTGAAGTTTACTATACATGCTGAAGGAAATAAATGTATTAGGATATGAAGAGGAGTTTCTTCTAGGAAGGAATGAAAAGTGATGTAGGCTTATGGGCAAAAAATGTTTGAATTGCCAGTAAGTAAAAGCCGAGCATTGGAAACCAAGTGGATTGTTTCAACCTTTAGAAGTGCCACTTTGGAAATGGGATTCTATATCCATAGATTTTATTGATAGGTTGCCAAGGTCGAATAAGGGAACTGAAAGCTTTGGGTCGTGGTAGATAGACTGACCAAGAGTGCACACTTTATTCTCATTAAGTCGACAAGGACGACACTACTGTGGCAAAGTTGTTAATGAAGAATATTGTAAGACTGCATGGGATTTCTAGTAGTATAGTCAGTGATAGAGATACTTTGTTCACTAGTGAATTTTGGAAGAGTCTGCAAGAAGTGTAAGGTACCAAGCTGAAGAAGATTACCACTTACCATCAACAAATGGATGGGCAAATGGAAAGAGCAAACAAAGTTCTTGAAGATTTGTTAAGTGCTTGTGTACTAGACTTTGGAGGGTCATGAGAAGACCATTTGCATTTAGTTGAGTTTCCTATAATAATAGTTATAAATCTAGTATAGGATTGGCGCCTTTCGAAGCTCTTTACAGATGGTTGTGCAAATCACTAGCATGCTGGTTAGAGACTGGAGACAAATTGATTCTTGGCCCAGATATGGTGAGAGAAGCTACATAAAAGATCGAGTTGATCCGATCAAGGATGAAGGAAGCTCAGTCTAGGCAAAAAAAGTTATGTAAATAAGACGTGTAAGGATTTAGAGTTCTCAGTTGGAGACGATGTTTTTATTAAAGTATCACCAATGAAGGGTGCGGTATGGTTTGGAAAGTCAGAGAAATTGGCACCGACATAAGTTGGTCCGTTTCCTATCACAAAAAGGATCGGGAAATTCGCATACTGGATAGATTTACCAAATAGTTTGGCGGCGGTCCATAACGTTTTGCATGTTTCTCATCTTAGAAAGTGTGTATATGATCCAAAAACTACTATTGCACCGAGTGAATTGGAAGATTTAGTAGTAGAACCGGACAACCAGTTTGTGAGAAGAAATTAAGAAACAAGACCATCAAGATAATGAAAGTCCAATGGAGTGAAAAATGAGAAAGACTGTACGTGGGAGACGAAAAACAAGATTAGAGATACGTATCTTGAGTTCTTTTGATGGTATGTTCTATATCATTCATATAGACTTGTTGCTAATAAGATATACTAGTTTTGTTGTTATATGTTCGTCACACATGTTTCCATGATTGTTATGCTTGTTGTTTTCCTTATCGTAATTTTGAGGATGAAATTCTTTAAGTGGGAGCCTGTAACATCCCAAATTTTTGTTTAACATTATTCGGGGAATTTAATTAGATAAATTAAACATAATATGAGATGATAAAGAGAATGAGATTTGTCAAATAATTTGGGTCAGGCCTTGATTAATCAATTAGTAAGATTGTTTTAAACATAGAATAGAAAGGGATTGGTAAGAGGGACAAAATAGGAATAATTCCTTAATTTTTTCCCTAAACCCTTCCTCTCTTATTCATTCTCATTTCATTTTCTAAATCAAAACAAAACCTAAAGGAGGCCGACCATTACTTAGAGAGGAAAAGAAGAGGAAATCTAAGGAATTCAAAGAGGAAAGCTTTGGGGAATTAATCTACATCAAATATCAATCTTCTTATCTGACTAAGGTGAACAATATTTAACCATCTCATTTGATATGTTTTTTTTCGGATTTAGGATTGATTTTTGAATTCGATGTGATAATATTTCATGTTTGGATTGATAATATCATTATTTGGTTGAATGATGGTTTGTTGGAACTTTATGGAATTGTTCTTATCGGTTCTAAAGGAAAAAAACCTAATTTTAGATCTCCTATTGATTTGAAATTTGAAAATATTGTGGAAAACATTATTTTGGAGATGGGTATTTAATTTCATAATTTTCCAAGTTCATATGAATATTTTATGAATTTCCTAAGAGGAAAAATGTGTTTATTTTTGGGTTTTCAAATATTAAAGCTAATTAGATTAAAATTTTAGTCTCGAAATTTTTATATATGGAAGAAGAAGGAAATTTAAATCTTAGTAAATTTAGGGATTTTTTCCTAATTGTTATGATTTTATATGAATTTGTTATTCTAGAAATGTTTGTAATTAATATAAGTTAATGGTATTAATTATAAGGGTTTTGCAAGGTTATTTGGGAAGGTAGTACATGACCTACTAGGATTTCAGTAAAGAATATGAAAAGTGTTTTATTATCCAATGAAAATTTGACATGAAGAAAGAGTTAGAAAAAAAATTTAACTTTAAAAAGAAACAAATCAATTTTTAAGTTATTTACAAAATTGACATCGGCATTATAACTTAGAGTCCCAATACCTTTATATTCATATAAGCTCAACAACTATAAGGGATGATACATGTGATAGCTACTAGATAGCTATGTGTTGTATCCGCTTGCATAGGAACTCGATACCTTTTGTTTTAGGGGTTCAAAACCTCATGTTTTGTAGAGGCTCGACAACCCCATAGTTTAGAAACTCAGTAACTTCTTTCTTTATAAAGCTCGACATCCTCAAGTTTTTGGAGGCTCGGTAACTCATATTTTTAAGAACTCGACACCTCTTGTCTTATAGTGACTCGATAGCTTCCTTGCAGCTACTCGACAACTATATTTTTATTGGCTTGATGGCCTATGTTTTACAAACCTGATAACCACGTTTTAGCAGCTCGATAGCTGTATGTTTTGCAAACTTGATAGTTATGTTTTAGAGGCTCGATAGACCATGTTTTCTAGATATTTGACATTCCTGTTTTGATAGCAAGTATTTTAAAAGCCATGTAAAGGATAGCGCTTTGGCATAAGATTTTGGCTAAGTATTGGTTTTCGTTGTCTTAAGAATGATATAAAGTGGTTTACCAATTCTAAAGGTAAATGTTTTCAAGGAAATGAAATAGTATTTTAGCCCAATTTTATATGAATTTGCTGAAGGAAAATATTACTTAAGTAATTTTGTTATATATATGACTACCGATGATCGTATTTTGATGAATGATGTTATATGTTCTTGTTATCATTGATCCGTTAAATTTACATATTTTATCATTGCCATACTCACATTTTCACTAAAAATGTACCTTGGGATTTAGGAACAGAATTACCAGTTAGGTTGTTCCAGTAGTGAGTACGGTCAGACTAAACTAATGAGTGAGTATAATTACATCTAGGAGATCAAATAGATCAATTGTGTTAGGATGCCTTGAAATGTTCAAAACCAGATAAGATATGACTCATGGATTTAAAACTAGATAAGATTTAGGTGGGATTGTTGTAGGGTCACACCCTTTGCTTCAATCGGTAGCCCTCGGTTGGTAAAGTTCCATGATTCCAGTGCATAGGGCTTTGTCTATAGTGGGACTAAAAGATGTGTACGCACAGAAAGGAACTCATAGCTCTATATGCTCACCGTATTGTTTATGTTGTTTTCCTCCTAACCGTATTTGGAGATTTTGGGACATTTGGTTATGTTTTAGCTCGAGTCAGCCTGCTAGGTTATTAGTTTCCCTGTGAAAACTAAAAGGTTCATAGTGACCCTAGGAAATCTATTAGACAAACAGTTAATTTCAAGGGGCGGGTAAACTTTGGGAATGTATAACCCTTTAAATGACAGACTAGTCATACTTACCCATATTGCATGCATATGATCATATCATGTTTTTTTTACTATTGTGGTTGTAGGTGCATGAATTATGTTATGATTGACATATTTGATAAGACACCATTGAGGGGAAAACCCATTCTGTTCTATGACATGGTCTCACTAAATATCTGTTTTGGTCCGAGATGGTTTATTATTATTCACACCAGACTTTTTGTCTAACCTGAAGTTTATGTTTTCCCCTTAAACTCTCTGGTACTCATTTGAGTAGATCGGGAGTAGGGTTTTCAGGTTAAACAAATAAGCTTTCGAAGACGTGCATGAGGCAAGCTATTATTAGGAATTTATTTTCTCTATGTTGTTTGAAGTTTATACTATGTTTGATTGGATGCAACGACATAATTTGTAACTCTCTAATAGTTAGACACTGATTATCTAAGAGGGCATCATCATATGTCGCTCTTGGAATATAATTGTATTTATTATATTTTTTTGAATGTGGAATCGATGGGATTATTTAATAAATGTAAAAGATTATTAATGAAATGTGTTTTGAAACTTTCCATATTCATGTGTTCTTAATATTATAGATACGATTAACTGAGCTCATTTTGCCACCGGGAAATAACACTATGGATGACTGATGCATAATAGCGTTTATTTTCAGGCCTCAAATTGAGGGATATTACATAACACACTTATATGCTTGTTTGAGGAAGGTCGCATAACACTTCATGGCCTTTTGCTAATTGCCTTGGATCTCCCTGACACCGTCCTGAATGGGAAACTTCATGACAAGCTGGTTATAGCAGACGATGGCATCCAATTCAACAAGTGTCGACCAACCTATTAATAGATTGTACACAGAAGGGCAAGGAAACAACTATAAAGTTTACTTGTATTTTTGTAGCAAGGGGTTCTCAATTGAATGTTATCATGAATGAGGTGGTGCCTATTAGAACAATGCCTATATCCCAAAGCCATAAATTAGCAAGGCATATGGAGTGAGGCTGGAGGTAGGAAGCTTGAGAGCCTTGCAGACATGCTTGAACATGACATTGAATGAGTTGCCCCCATCCATGAAAGCTTTATGTACATTTGAGTTGGTCGTCACAAGAGTATAGACCATAGGATCATGATGGGGTAAGAGACCGCTGCCCTATCCTTGACTGTGAAAGTGATTGACTGGTCTGATTCCAACCTAGGCGCTTTTGATGCTCGATGCTCTAAGGAATAGACTTGGCCGGCTGCGCCCGCTTCTCTTTAGTACCGGGACTATGCTCCCTGGCTGATTCTGGTCACAAGCAAGCCTCTATATATGGTCAAGATGTCGGTTATTGTTGCGACATTATTGTTGGGCTGTTAGGTAGAGTCGGCTGGTCGTTGCGGTTTATCCTTTGTTTCACTTGATGTCGAACAAACTTTAAAAGCATCCCTTCCCATATGAGTCTACTAATCTTATCTTTAAGTACTCGACAATCATTGATGGAGTGACCGTTGATTTTCGTGGAATTCGCAATACTTCCTGTTGCTGCAAGGTTCCTACCTTCGCCCTTTCCTGGTGCCATTGGGTATTTTGTTGCACCCGGTCTCAAGTAGTGAGATATATCGTCATTATATCCCTATTCATAGTAGCATAGTTAGCATACCTATTCCTATATTGGGTGCCATTCTTAGCTTACCTCTTGGCGTTGTTCTATCAACCATTGCCGCATCGTTCAACATTATCACGAGGACCAGTTTGAGTTGTGTACTGGGTTGAAATCAATTAGGGATGTAGTCGGCTTCTTTGGAAGCTCTTTCCACATTCTTGGCTTATATGTGACCCCTGAGCGGAGGGTCACAACCAGGCTATTTATGTCGGGACCCATTGCCTTGGTATATTCTTTAATAAAGCGATTGACATACGACCAAAGGCTTGCCGTTGGCCCCGGTCTAATGTTTCCTAGCTCGCTAGCTATCATAACATGGGTCTTTGAAGAGAAGAACTTGGTCTTGAAATCTAAATATAGTTGGGCCTAAGAACTAATTCATTCCATCCATGGATGCAAGAACCAATAGGAGGCCGATCCAGTGAGAGTGGAGGGAAAGAGTAAGCACTTTGCTAAGCCAGAAAGATGACTAGCACGAGTGATGGAGTTAAATGGGGTGACGTAATCAGATGGGTCAGCACTCCCATCATATTTTCCAATGTGCAGGAAGGCATACCGCTTGTAGATGTACGTGTTAAAAATTTCTTCAAAAAATGGTTACCCATTCTCTTATCAGAATGCTGCACGTAGACTCTCAAAAGTAGATGGCCATTCCAATGAGGAGGAACAATGGTGTCTTGGTTCTCTAGGCATGAAAAAACCCAGAGTAATATCAATTGTGATGACCCGGAATTTCTGGCAATATCAATCTAATAATCTGTATTAGAAATTAAATTGATTTGATAATATTTGATAATAAGATCGGAATTTGATTTAATAATCTTCTTTTAAATAAATATTTAACTGATAAATTATCTTTTAATAACTGATAAATTGTTTTCTATTAATTTTTATATATCTGTATATAGTGTAAATAGTTAAGATTTGTTTTAAAAATTTAATAAATAAGGTTATGTTTTTAAATTCTAATCTTTTGGTAATTTGGGAATTTGACTAAATTAAATATTAAATAAATAACCGTTTGGCTTTAAAATATACTTAAGATTTAAGTTAAAATTGTTTAATGATTTTAGCTTAGATTTAAATTAAACAAAGAATTGTTTTGTTTTATAAAAATAAGAAATGAAGTAATAATTTCTTTTATAAATCTATTTTAATGTAATAATGAGTTTTATTTATAATATAATGTCTATACGAGTAGATTTTTATAAATAAAGTTTGTTATACATATTTTAAAAAGGAATTATGGTTTTTAAATTTATATGAATCTCTAGAATAATATATATATTAAAATAACATATAGATAATAAATTATATCTTATAAATAGTTAAAGTAATTTTAAATAAATCAAGTATTTAATAATATAAGTTTTAAAATAAAGTAAAGGCAAGATTTTTAATTTGTGTTTAAGTATAAAATTGTGTTTATACCTAAGTTAAAACTTTATAAATAAATAGCACTATTGTTAGAGATAGAAATAATTATACAAGATAACATAACCATAACAAAACTTTAAACTAAAACTTAAGTAAGATATTTTATAATCTATAACAAAATACATATGCAGGCAAGAGAATTTCCAATATATATATACAAAGTAAAAATATAATACACTTATGTTAGAAACTAGAGATAAATACCAAGCTAACTATAACAATAACTATAACAATTACAAACTAAAAACTTATGTGCAGGCAAGAAAGTTTTATACTCTATGGCAAAATATTCTTGCAGGCATTGAAATCACCTAGTACAAGATAATAGGTTAAGGCAAGTAAATTTTATACTCTATAACAAATACATGGGCAGGCCGAGACCACTTCAACACATACGAATGAAATAAGATAGTATGCTAAGTTTAAGTTAAACAAATATAAACATAGATAAGGTTGTAAGCATATACGAATTGGATTGTAGGAGAAGCAAATGTATAAAATATCTATGTACACAAGTACATTTGCATTTAATGTTTTCACCCTAGCACACAACAAAGTCAGTTTGATAATACTTTCAGCCACCAAAGAAATGAAAAAAAATCTCTGAAATTTGTACTTAAACAGTAAACAAATTGGTATACTTGTTTATTTATCAACCAATTCATTTTATTTCGTATACAAGAGTTTTGTAATTCCAGTTTTTAAACAGAGAAAAGCCTAAACAAAATTTAAACAAATACAAACCTGGAAATAGACTAGAAGCAAAACACTTCAGTTTCGAATTTAAGTTGGAAGCATCTTAACTAGAGCAAGGTTCCAGACAAATTTATGTTCGAGTTTTAAAGCCATTTCAAAGTTTCAAAATCCCAGTCTCGAGCATTCCAGTTTCAAGCATTTCTGTTTCCAAACATAAAGGAACAAGCTCTGTTTAAATGCAAGGTGAGTGATCTGACCTAGTTTCCTCTTTTTTTTTTTAGAAATGCCAGTGAGTAAACAAGCTATAATTTATTTAAAAAAAAAACTAGATGCTTGTGATGATCTTAAAGGTTATGATATGGATTATTCTTGCATATATGGATCAAATATGAATTCCTATATGTATGTATAAGTAAGCAGGTCTGAGTTGCTCTGTTCTTTGTTCACAGGGTTTAAAACAAAGTGAGAATTTAAATCTCACCTTTGAATCTCTTATAGGATGTGAAATTCAAACAAGTTATGTTTGATTAAACATAAATTAAGTTTTAAAAATATATTTAACTAAATTTAGTTTGAATATTATCTGGGAAATCAAGAAGACATGGAAAATCTTAAAAACATGTAAATTTCAAAAATCTTGATTCTCTGATTCATATATATATATTCTGAATCGACTTTGAAAACTAGGATTTTTAAAGGGAAATTCACGATTTTTAAGCATGTAAATTGTGAGAATTCGAGTGTTGAACGGAAAATGGATTTTGAGCTTTTTCCGGTGATCATCGAGTCTTTGGCGGTCGGGGTTATTGCTGAAGTAGGCTTGGTGATAGGAGATGTTGGCAAAAATGGTGGATGAATTTATAAGTCATTGGTGCGTCATGGATTCGACGAATTAGGGTTCGAGTAGCTGTTTCGTCGACTGGTTTTGCGAGGCCAGTTCATCAACGTTAGGGTGCCGGAGTTGATCGCAGGAGGGGGAATCGGAGCACAGGTCCTTGGTGAAGTTATGGTCTGAGTTTTAGCTTTTCTGATGATCGATGATGGTTACTTGGGGCATTTTCAGACGTTCAACTTTGGGTTCCAGATTGTCTTGATCTGTTCGATTTCGTTTCCAAGCGAATCGATCAAATTTGGGTGGTCGAGATGTTAGGGCAGGTCATTGGTGACCTGCAGACGTCGGCAAAGATGGACAGAACGGTGACGAATTTATGTGCACGTGAACGTGTGCATCAGTGTGTCAGGAAGTTGCTTGGGTTGAGGAAGACGAAGTTGCTCGGGTCACGTCTCGAAGTTGTGTGATAGTTGACTCGAAGAAGAGAGGGTCGCGATTTTCCTCGGGATCGTACCCGAGTATAGGTGAGGATTGCTCGAGTTTTCGTCTCAGCTTGTTCTTAGTTACCAGATTTTAGTTGTATAAAACGGTAACCAGGTTTAAATTTTGTAAAAGAGAATCAAGTTTACAATTTAAAGCAAGTTCTTTCCAAAATAAATGTCAAACAAATTTCAAGTGTGTTTAATTGAATATATTTTCAAATTTAAAATGTTTAAGGCTGTTGATTTCAAGAGTAATTAATTAAGTTAATGAAGAAAATTCAAGTATAATTAACTAACTTAATTAATTCATGATAAAGGATTAATTAAGTAATTAATTAAGAGAAATTAATTAATTTAATTAAACTAATGATTAAGGATTAATTAATTTATAATTGAGGGATATAATCAATTCATTAAAGGTTAATTAATTATAATTAAGGATTATTAATTAAGTAATTAAGATTGATTAATATATGATTAGAGATGAATTAATTAAATGATGAGGGTTAATTAATTTGAGTTATTAATTAAAGGCTAATTACTTAATGAAATTGAAAGGGAATTAAGGGATGATAAATCAATTGTTTGAAATTAATCAATGTTGAGTAAGCAGGATTTAAAGGTGACTACAGTAATAAATTTAATCTATTTGAATTAAATTAGAAAAGGTATGAATAATTAGCCTTGCTTATAAGTGACTGAATGATATTGAATGCCTTGGACTATTTGTTATTCCTGGTATGTGATTGTAATGCTATGTAATGTTTTGTAATTTGATATGGTTGGCGTAAACAATGATGATGTGGTTACCTAGATGATCTGCAGTGTAAAGGTGACACCCTGCATTAAAAATTAAATTATATTCACTTGAATATCTTGGATTTAGATGATATTGGCATCGAAGAGACCAGGTTCGGGTATCTGTAAATACCCGAAACCACTTCGATTCTTTATAGATTGATATATGAAATCAATAGGCTGGTATGGAATGATGTAAGTGAATTGGACCAATTAATCTAAGTTTTGGTACTTAGAAAATTGATATGTGAAATAAGTGATGTTTCTAACAAATTGTGAAATTGTAAATTGACACGAGTTACCCGGGTTTGCAAATTAGTCTTATAACTTGGTATTTCATATTATACGGGTTTACTCACGCTGGTTTCCAGCCTGACCCGGGTGTTACTTTGGTGTAATGCTCGGGTCAGACCGAGTATTACAGATTTTCAGGTAAGGACGTTCTGGAGCTCAGGGGCGAGCTGGATGGCAGGAACGTATGGAGTGTATTCCGCTGTGATATATTGTTATCATCTGGTACAAGTTATTTTCAACTGTCCAGTGATTGTGAAATATTGTAACTCTGATGTATAAAAATGTAAATTAACTGATACAATTTTTCTTGTATAACTGCTATTTATTTGATATTATATTTTGATCCGCTGCGAATGTGAGAATATGTGTTGTGTTCTGTTTTCTTCTTCTTCTATCTCTTTCTTCTTTCCCATAACTATCTGGAATTTTCAGGATTGAAAATTTCGGGTCGTTACAGTTGGTATCAGAGCGAAGGTTAAGCGAGAACCTTGGCTCTGGTGGGTGTACTCATCAGAGATAGGGTTAGTATTACCCTAGGATGAGTTGAGTGTATATATATATGAGAGAACGTACTTGTTATTTTCTTATATAAAGATTTTAAATGGTTTTAAAGGTAAATGATTTTATATAAAATTATATTTGATATATGTAAAGCAATATTCCTTAACCAACAAATGTTAAGGTAATTGGTTGTTAAACTATTGGAATTAAATTAAGAAGTAATAGTAATACAACCAAATTGTAATTGAATGAAGATAAGTTTGAAATGGATCCAAACTAAAATTAAAATCCTGAATTTGTAGAAACGTTTCCAGGATAAAAGATAATAATAAATTGGTTTCCAGATATGATAATCTTGGTTATTATCATAAATGATTGTTGTGTGTATTAATGGGTAAGCAAAATGAAATGTTTTAGGAAAGTAAATCATTTGGGCAAGTATGACTTATAAATTGGAACTGAAGATGATAAATTGTGAAGTTTTAAATCTAAGCTAGAAAATTTGGAATTTGTTTCAAATTGATAAAGGAATAATAAATAATGTTATTTAGTATATTTAAATGGAAGGGTCTTATTTCAACAAGAGATGTTGAAAATTTGTTTTGAACCAAAGGTGGTTTAAATTTAAAGATAACTTGGTGTGTAAAAGAAAATGTATATATGAAGAATATACATAATATCAATGATGGGTTGAAATAAACTCTAAATAATGAGTTTTAAAAATTTGGAATGATATGTGATACCCAAGGTGATAAGTTTTTGAACTTATAAGATTATTCATGTGAAGTTTAAAATTTGAAATGGGAATTCAAATTGGGCAAGGTTGCCTAGATTAAGAAAATTGAATTTAATTTTGGGAAAGTGAAATAAGTTAACAAGCAACCTAAATTTGAAATTTCAAGATGAAATTGAGATTTAACTTGGAAAGTTAAATGGTTAATTTGAATTGGGAATTTGTGTGATCTCAAAGTGGGTTTGAGATCTGAAAATTGTATATGGATGGATGTTTAAAATAAATTGGATGATAACATCCTATTGTTATTAATAATCTTTAAAATTGTAAATTGGTTTGGTTTAACTGAATAAGAAATGAAGTGTGGTAATATATCCATTATTGAAAAAAAAAGGAAATCTAACGTTAATTTGAAATTAAGGATGTGGAATTACTTTAAATTGGAAATCTGAATAATTAAATTTGATTTGTTTAAGAACTGGCTTCAAACTGGAAGATAAAATTGAGTAACAAATTAAATTTTGAAAATAAAATTGTATTGAACTCTTATTTGAACTTTGAAAATACATAAGTAAAAGATAATTTTAGATGGAATTTTAAGAATTGGACTAAGAAATTAAATTGTTTCAAAACTTTAAATAAAAGTTAATTTGGTTTAAAGGGTTAAACTAACCTTTGGAAATTTAACTCGAATTTATATAATTCGAGATGGTTTAAAATTTGAAATTGGAATTGAATTCATTCAAATTGAATCTGATTCGAATTAATTGGATTAAAGATTAAAGAGGTATAAGTTTCAAATTTAAATGGAAAATTTGAAGTAGATTAAATTGAAATAATTTGAAATTGAAGTGGGTTCAATTGGTATTAGTCCGAATTGATTGGAATAAATTGAAGTTATAATTAAAGTTGAATAAGTTTAAAAATCAAATGGAATTTGATTTGGGTTGGAAAGGAATTGAGAATTAATTCAACTTGAATTGGGAATAAATCAAGTCCAATGGAATTTGGAGTTAATTGAATTGGAAATTGGGTCAATTTAAATGGAAATTTAAATTGAATGATTGAGTTAAAGGTTGGGTAGTGAGACAGTTTGACTCTGAAATTATTCTTAACAAATTATCTTAATATAGTTTTCTTGAATCTATCTTTCCAAGCTATTTACTATATCCAACCTTACTTTTCAAGGCCAACTATTTTATACTTATTCTATAATTATTTTTGAAACTATTTAATAATTTTACCACTGTTTATGAACTAATTACTGTTTTTCAACTGTTTATATAACTAATTACTATTTTATAATTATTTTACTATTTTTCAGTTATTTTACGATTACTTAACTGTTTACAGCTATTTTACAAACTAATAATTATTTTTCAACCACTTATCTATTTTTAAGCTATTTCCTAAAAATAAACTGGTCGGGGTTTAAACTGTTATTGAGTAAATACCCAACTCAGATAAGAAGTGAAGTGGTAATCCAAGTGGGAATTAAGGCAAATGTGAATAAGTGAATAAAATCAAAGTGAATGTGAGTAGAAAGGAGAAATTGATTTAGCTAATAATCAATGAAGAGGAATACGTAGGATGTACGTATATTATTCTATTCGCATAGTGATTTGGTCCAGATTCGAGCACAGAATTTCGAGATTATATTATTGATCCGAGTTGGGATTTTTCACTCGATTTTCGACGGCGAACCTGGATATGGATTTTTGATTGATTCTGGGTATTCTCTATCATAGTTGTGACTATGCAAGGAGAATGACGGTTTCTGATCAAGAAACCAGATCTGAGTCCGCAATAGGAAGTTGGGTGGATAATACTAGTTCGGAAGTGAAATTGTGTGATCGAGTGAGCGATCAGATTGGTATAGCGTACGGATGGTATGGGTACATCGTACGAGTTCCAATAAAATTGATATTGAAAATTTGTGGATAAGAAATGGAAATGATTTTTGAAGGTAAAAGTATATTTTGTGAAATATACAATGAATAAAAATGAAAATTGGATATTCTATAATAAAAATTTACTTTATTGAAGTAAGTAATATGGTAAATGAATTTATAAAAAGTAATCAAATTTGAATGTTTGTTTGGAAAAAACAAAATTATATATCTTTGTTAAATGAGATAAACTCCCTTGTTGAATCTATTGCCAGAAGAAAAGATTTTTGAAATACTTAAAGTCTAAAGGGAATCTATACAAGTATAAAGTTGATTTAAAAATTTTCCAAGGTTATTATATATATGTATATATAAAAAGGATTTGTGAAAATGATTTTGAGGAAGGTTTTGGGAACCTATGGATTGGAAAGGCTTTTGATTTTTGGGAAAAAATCAATATTGAGATTTGGAAAAGCCTATTTTGAAATTTATCGATTTTGGAAATCGATTTGTGTAAAGGAGCCTTGTGTGAAATTCATACTAGGTGTATGATTTGAAAATACTATATGTGTATAGTATAAAGTGTTTTGAGATTGGCTCTGGGGAAAAAGGCGCTCCCTTGGAATGAACTTCTCAGGAGTGCCACAGGGTGGCACTGCCTTGAGCCTCTAAGAGGGAGGTTCTAAAGTTGATCCTGTGAGGAGTCCGGACAAACTAGTTCCTGGGGATTATTGGGTAGCGAAAGTCGATGGCGTTGATGCCTACAGGGGCATTTGGGTTATGCTGTGACGACAGTATAACTCGATGTCACTGCGATCTACTGTGTGGGGACCATAGCGAAAATCGTGTGGAGGATGAGTGCCAACGGTCTACACTTGATTTTGCCGGGAAGGCAACGCAACATCGGTAGACTGCGGTCTATGGTCAAGTGGAGGAGTTTCATTCTTTTGGCAGCGAAATTCGGTGGCGCTGATGCCTACAGTTATATGGGTTTGTGCTGTGATAGCAACGTAAGGCCCGGGTATAACTGCGATCTGTAGCGGGTTCCATGGCATAATCGAGTGGCGCGGAGACCTACAGTTATCTGTGGATTTTGCCGGGACGGCAACGTAACCATCGGGTTAACTGCGACCATGGATGGGGGTGATGATTTCCAGAGCATTTTCACCAAGATATTTTCCCTATTTTCAAAACTGTTTTCAATAAAATTATTTTCCAAAGTATTTTCACTGGGTGTTGGAAACGGGTTTGCCAAGTACTTATAGATTTTCAGTCCTACGCCTGATCAGCGTATGACCGAATCTCTATGAGAACGAGGATGGACTTGTTGAAACATCGAGTTATAAAAAGTATTTTTATAAAAACTATTTTGAAATAATGTTATATAGATATTAAACGGAAATGATCGAAGAATATTTTTCTGATTTTAAATATTTTCAATAAATCTGGCTTCGTTCCTTTTCGAGGACGAAAAGATTCAAAGTGGGGAGGAATGTGATGACCCGGAATTTCTGGCAATATCAATCTAATAATCTGTATTAGAAATTAAATTGATTTGATAATATTTGATAATAAGATCGGAATTTGATTTAATAATCTTCTTTTAAATAAATATTTAACTGATAAATTATCTTTTAATAACTGATAAATTGTTTTCTATTAATTTTTATATATCTGTATATAGTGTAAATAGTTAAGATTTGTTTTAAAAATTTAATAAATAAGGTTATGTTTTTAAATTCTAATCTTTTGGTAATTTGGGAATTTGACTAAATTAAATATTAAATAAATAACCGTTTGGCTTTAAAATATACTTAAGATTTAAGTTAAAATTGTTTAATGATTTTAGCTTAGATTTAAATTAAACAAAGAATTGTTTTGTTTTATAAAAATAAGAAATGAAGTAATAATTTCTTTTATAAATCTATTTTAATGTAATAATGAGTTTTATTTATAATATAATGTCTATACGAGTAGATTTTTATAAATAAAGTTTGTTATACATATTTTAAAAAGGAATTATGGTTTTTAAATTTATATGAATCTCTAGAATAATATATATATTAAAATAACATATAGATAATAAATTATATCTTATAAATAGTTAATGTAATTTTAAATAAATCAAGTATTTAATAATATAAGTTTTAAAATAAAGTAAAGGCAAGATTTTTAATTTGTGTTTAAGTATAAAATTGTGTTTATACCTAAGTTAAAACTTTATAAATAAATAGCACTATTGTTAGAGATAGAAATAATTATACAAGATAACATAACCATAACAAAACTTTAAACTAAAACTTAAGTAAGATATTTTATAATCTATAACAAAATACATATGCAGGCAAGAGAATTTCCAATATATATATACAAAGTAAAAATATAATACACTTATGTTAGAAACTAGAGATAAATACCAAGCTAACTATAACAATAACTATAACAATTACAAACTAAAAACTTATGTGCAGGCAAGAAAGTTTTATACTCTATGGCAAAATATTCTTGCAGGCATTGAAATCACCTAGTACAAGATAATAGGTTAAGGCAAGTAAATTTTATACTCTATAACAAATACATGGGCAGGCCGAGACCACTTCAACACATACGAATGAAATAAGATAGTATGCTAAGTTTAAGTTAAACAAATATAAACATAGATAAGGTTGTAAGCATATACGAATTGGATTGTAGGAGAAGCAAATGTATAAAATATCTATGTACACAAGTACATTTGCATTTAATGTTTTCACCCTAGCACACAACAAAGTCAGTTTGATAATACTTTCAGCCACCAAAGAAATGAAAAAAAATCTCTGAAATTTGTACTTAAACAGTAAACAAATTGGTATACTTGTTTATTTATCAACCAATTCATTTTATTTCGTATACAAGAGTTTTGTAATTCCAGTTTTTAAACAGAGAAAAGCCTAAACAAAATTTAAACAAATACAAACCTGGAAATAGACTAGAAGCAAAACACTTCAGTTTCGAATTTAAGTTGGAAGCATCTTAACTAGAGCAAGGTTCCAGACAAATTTATGTTCGAGTTTTAAAGCCATTTCAAAGTTTCAAAATCCCAGTCTCGAGCATTCCAGTTTCAAGCATTTCTGTTTCCAAACATAAAGGAACAAGCTCTGTTTAAATGCAAGGTGAGTGATCTGACCTAGTTTCCTCTTTTTTTTTTTAGAAATGCCAGTGAGTAAACAAGCTATAATTTATTTAAAAAAAAAACTAGATGCTTGTGATGATCTTAAAGGTTATGATATGGATTATTCTTGCATATATGGATCAAATATGAATTCCTATATGTATGTATAAGTAAGCAGGTCTGAGTTGCTCTGTTCTTTGTTCACAGGGTTTAAAACAAAGTGAGAATTTAAATCTCACCTTTGAATCTCTTATAGGATGTGAAATTCAAACAAGTTATGTTTGATTAAACATAAATTAAGTTTTAAAAATATATTTAACTAAATTTAGTTCGAATATTATCTGGGAAATCAAGAAGACATGGAAAATCTTAAAAACATGTAAATTTCAAAAATCTTGATTCTCTGATTCATATATATATATTCTGAATCGACTTTGAAAACTAGGATTTTTAAAGGGAAATTCACGATTTTTAAGCATGTAAATTGTGAGAATTCGAGTGTTGAACGGAAAATGGATTTTGAGCTTTTTCCGGTGATCATCGAGTCTTTGGCGGTCGGGGTTATTGCTGAAGTAGGCTTGGTGATAGGAGATGTTGGCAAAAATGGTGGATGAATTTATAAGTCATTGGTGCGTCATGGATTCGACGAATTAGGGTTCGAGTAGCTGTTTCGTCGACTGGTTTTGCGAGGCCAGTTCATCAACGTTAGGGTGCCGGAGTTGATCGCAGGAGGGGGAATCGGAGCACAGGTCCTTGGTGAAGTTATGGTCTGAGTTTTAGCTTTTCTGATGATCGATGATGGTTACTTGGGGCATTTTCAGACGTTCAACTTTGGGTTCCAGATTGTCTTGATCTGTTCGATTTCGTTTCCAAGCGAATCGATCAAATTTGGGTGGTCGAGATGTTAGGGCAGGTCATTGGTGACCTGCAGACGTCGGCAAAGATGGACAGAACGGTGACGAATTTATGTGCACGTGAACGTGTGCATCAGTGTGTCAGGAAGTTGCTTGGGTTGAGGAAGACGAAGTTGCTCGGGTCACGTCTCGAAGTTGTGTGATAGTTGACTCGAAGAAGAGAGGGTCGCGATTTTCCTCGGGATCGTACCCGAGTATAGGTGAGGATTGCTCGAGTTTTCGTCTCAGCTTGTTCTTAGTTACCAGATTTTAGTTGTATAAAACGGTAACCAGGTTTAAATTTTGTAAAAGAGAATCAAGTTTACAATTTAAAGCAAGTTCTTTCCAAAATAAATGTCAAACAAATTTCAAGTGTGTTTAATTGAATATATTTTCAAATTTAAAATGTTTAAGGCTGTTGATTTCAAGAGTAATTAATTAAGTTAATGAAGAAAATTCAAGTATAATTAACTAACTTAATTAATTCATGATAAAGGATTAATTAAGTAATTAATTAAGAGAAATTAATTAATTTAATTAAACTAATGATTAAGGATTAATTAATTTATAATTGAGGGATATAATCAATTCATTAAAGGTTAATTAATTATAATTAAGGATTATTAATTAAGTAATTAAGATTGATTAATATATGATTAGAGATGAATTAATTAAATGATGAGGGTTAATTAATTTGAGTTATTAATTAAAGGCTAATTACTTAATGAAATTGAAAGGGAATTAAGGGATGATAAATCAATTGTTTGAAATTAATCAATGTTGAGTAAGCAGGATTTAAAGGTGACTACAGTAATAAATTTAATCTATTTGAATTAAATTAGAAAAGGTATGAATAATTAGCCTTGCTTATAAGTGACTGAATGATATTGAATGCCTTGGACTATTTGTTATTCCTGGTATGTGATTGTAATGCTATGTAATGTTTTGTAATTTGATATGGTTGGCGTAAACAATGATGATGTGGTTACCTAGATGATCTGCAGTGTAAAGGTGACACCCTGCATTAAAAATTAAATTATATTCACTTGAATATCTTGGATTTAGATGATATTGGCATCGAAGAGACCAGGTTCGGGTATCTGTAAATACCCGAAACCACTTCGATTCTTTATAGATTGATATATGAAATCAATAGGCTGGTATGGAATGATGTAAGTGAATTGGACCAATTAATCTAAGTTTTGGTACTTAGAAAATTGATATGTGAAATAAGTGATGTTTCTAACAAATTGTGAAATTGTAAATTGACACGAGTTACCCGGGTTTGCAAATTAGTCTTATAACTTGGTATTTCATATTATACGGGTTTACTCATGCTGGTTTCCAGCCTGACCCGGGTGTTACTTTGGTGTAATGCTCGGGTCAGACCGAGTATTACAGATTTTCAGGTAAGGACGTTCTGGAGCTCAGGGGCGAGCTGGATGGCAGGAACGTATGGAGTGTATTCCGCTGTGATATATTGTTATCATCTGGTACAAGTTATTTTCAACTGTCCAGTGATTGTGAAATATTGTAACTCTGATGTATAAAAATGTAAATTAACTGATACAATTTTTCTTGTATAACTGCTATTTATTTGATATTATATTTTGATCCGCTGCGAATGTGAGAATATGTGTTGTGTTCTGTTTTCTTCTTCTTCTATCTCTTTCTTCTTTCCCATAACTATCTGGAATTTTTAGGATTGAAAATTTCGGGTCGTTACATCAATAATGTGACTTGGCACATGCATAGCATACCTCCTTGAATGAGCATGAAAATCCATGAGTGGTTTTTTAGACACCACTCTGTCCCAGGCCTTAGCAATGTTCATGAGGTCATAAGCGTCCGGAAGAGCAGGTTAGTGAGGAGGCTGATCGACTAGGTCGACTATAGGAGAAGCCGATGTGACAAAGTTTATGGCAGTCCAAGCATCCAACCTTGTCTTCTTCAGACTCTACGCTTTATGGGATAAAATACACATATTTGTTAATTATTGCAACACGCTACGCCACATGTCATTGCTGAACCGAGGAATGGGGTAAGAACCACTGGCGATGGTATTGTTATTGGTTTCATGATCATTGGAGTTGGTACCTACATTTTCAGGAGCTGGAACCATTTTAACAAGTTTGAACATACTTTTGTAGAGAAGACATGTAATGAAAGGTAGGAGCTTTAATGGGAGGCCCTCCTTATTGCGAAAAATGTTAACTAATAAATTAGCCAATCTCGGAATTAGACTAATGTGTTCATGAAAGCAAAGGATACTTGTTAATCAGTAGGTTTAAAAATGTAAAATGAAGAAGTAAACAAGCGAATTAAAGTAAACGACACAAAAATGTAGAATGGTTCGGCATGCTTGCCTATGTCCTCTATGTTAATACATATGATTTATGATATTTTATATGTGTTGTGTAACCGATGCCAGCATGGGGCCCCACTAGCGGAGGAATTTCGATGAAAAATGACATTATTCATAATAGACTTATGTCTAACAGGTTTGTTTATTTTTTATCCCTATAAACTCACGGGTACCCATTTTAGTAAATTGAGTTTATGGAATTATAGATATTTTCTGAAGTTAGGATATTTTCCAATACTACGCAGAAGATGAATACGAGCAAAAGACCTTATTATTATTATTATTATTATTATTATTATCTACATTAGTATCTTCTAATTCCACTACAAAATGTAAATATTTGCTAAAGTCCAACATGCTAAATGGGTTCGACATCTTTATATGTTCAATCTTTGATGCTAATATGTAATGATTATTATTTTAACCCTGCATGGGAAAGACTAATGAGTATCATGGAATGAACTCTGACCTGTGATGGGGAAAAATAGTTTAGTTTCTATATTTACTTAGACTATTGATACATAATAATTAGCCGCCGAAAGATAATTCCAAGGTGAATGTAGCATATTAGGGTTTCATCTTTGGGTTTCAGAATAGTGATGTTACAATTTAGTATAAGAGCTTAGTTTTAATTGACACCTAAATAAACAGAGAGAGAAATGGTCAAGTACTTAGTAGAAAATCAACTCCTTGTGGAGGGTATATGCTATTGTATAATGTACTTGTAATTTGCTATATAGATATATAGGAGGACACACACATATATATCCTTCTATCATTATTTAACTCCCTTTCTTTTTATTCTAATGAAGACTTGCTTATAAGAGAAATAAGAATGGACATGAGAAGTGGAAAGATCATGGTAGAAGGAGAAAACGAAAGAAGAGAAGCCGAAAGTACTCAAACTAATGTAAGAAACGAAGGGGAAGCGTCACAGTGGTTGAAAATGAAGCTATTCCACTTGTAAATGTCGTGGGTATGGTAATGCTTTATTTCGAAAATTCTAATTTGTATAATTTGGTGAAACTATATCGCACTTTTATATAATGTTTATATTGGTTCATTTTGGTATGCTATTATCTCATATGTTTTATATCTATATATACATTTTAACAATGTGTATGTTATATTTTAACTATGCGCTATGAGATATACTTTAGGTTATCGAGATCGATCTTACTTTACCTTGACTGCTTCTCTCCATTGGTCGGGTACCGTCGCGATGCACTACTCTATATGGATTGGGTACCGGAGGTGGAGGGAAGTATTTACACCTAAGCTTTAACCATTTCAATCTTTTGTATAAGTCTTTGCATTCAAATGTATCCTCATTCATTTTATACCTTCACATTTTCAAATTCACACTATAAATTGAAATGAAAAATCATGGAAACTGGCTACCAAAACACTTACGATGATACACTTAATTAGTTAATGAAAGTATGAAATACTAATATCGAGTAATTTTAAGCAATCGAATACATCATCTTTTAACTATCATATTTATGCCACAGTGAACTATCAGTGTTATGGGCTATCATTGCAATGCAATAATAAGCTATCAGGGTTATGAGCTATCGTAGCTATCCAACAATGAGCTATCGAGATTATAAGCTATCATAGCTATGCAACAATGAGCTATCGAGATTATCAACTTTTAGCTATCGAATGCATAAACTAATAGCTATCGAATATATAATATTTAGTTATCATATATATGATTATTTAGTTATCGAGGTCAACTATTGAACGTATGAGCTGTCTAATGTATGAATAATCATCTCTATTATTATTGCATATATAAACTATCGTCAATATAGCTAACGAATACATGACCTATGGTCTCTACATTTATCAAATGTATAAGCTAACCAATGTATGAGCTATCATCTCTATAGCTGTGGAATGTAATAGTTATCATCTCTATAACTATCGAATGTACGACTATCGACTTTATGACCTGTCAAATGTATGAGTTATCATGATTATGATGGAAAATTCATTATTAAATGGAAAACTATCATAATACATAATACAGTAACCACTTTTTGAACTAGTCTTCACATATATCATGCTTCCATTTATTGCTTTTAAAAATGTAGTAGTAATTTTTGAAACAAGCTATTATCTTCTCCTTTAATTAAACCTTAATTAATTTATTTCTTTAGTTAACTCATAAATCAAGGTAATTCCCTACCTTATAATCTAATTCATATTAATTCGAAAAATAAAGGGAAAATTCCCAAAAATTCAAAGAAATAACACTTTCTTTTACATTTTGTAACAAAACTGGAACAAAATATTAAATGTCAGTATTTTAAAATAATATTTTACATCCAAAACTTCCCATTTTTATCTTAAAAAAATCATCATAAATTATTTTATCATCCAAAAATTATGAAATTAAAAACCTATCTCAGATCCAATATTATGACAAACATATCAAAATTCCATTTCATTTCGAGGTAATTAATTCATGTTTTACTCTTAAAGTAGTTTCACACCTAACCATTTACCAACAAAACTCATATAGAATTAATCCACCATCATCAAAACATGTTTATCATCATTATAAACAACAATATACACAAAATTCAAATCTAAGCTGATTTAGATGGAAAGTAGGGTAATGTTGCTCACATAAGTAAAAAGGCTTGCTAAAAATCCTTTCTTCTTTTGGAAAATGAAACTTAAATTGTCTTTTATTTGTTTTTCTCTTCACTCACTCTTCTAGTAATGGCTACCAAGCTCTTATTGTAACACCCCATAAAATTTAATAAGAAAATTAACAAGTAAAATAAGGCTAAAAATGAAATTTCTGTAAATGTCGAAATTCGATCACAGAAGATGCTCCATTATGTCTTTGGTAATTTTCTAATGAATTATCATATATAATAAACTAAAAACGTAGCATGTATAGAGAAGTTACGGACGTTTGAAGTTTTTAGATTTAAAATAATTTAAAATGAATTTGAAATTTAAATTATGAATTTTGGGAGAATTTCAAAAGTTTGAAATTTGAATTGAAACATTTACTTAAACTGGAACTAACGTCAAGGAGAAATTAAAGTTAACGATGATTTAATTGGAATTAAAATCGGGTAATAAATCAAATAAAAACGAAAAAATCAGAAGTAGTCGTTGGCTGAATGGAGGTTGGTCGACCGTCTTTATAGGGCCGGTCAACCGCATGATAGTGGTCGACCGATCGGGTAGGTTTAGCTTAGAAATAAGCTGGCCGAACGGCCTAGATTTGTTGGTTTCGATCTAACAATCCTCGTTTCGTCCTACCTCTATAAATAGAACTAAAGACTCTCCCCTTTTCCGCACAAAATTTTGTAACTACGCCAAGACTCTGTTAAAATCATTCCTTCTAGAGTTTCAGAAAATAGTAAACTATAGGTAAGTAATTCTAAATCATAATCTCTATTTCAAATTCAATCTCCAGTCTGCCTCCTTTCTACCTTTTGAATTCTAAAACCTAATATATCTGTATAAAATCTATTTACATATATTAAAAATGGGGAGATCTATTGGTGGTTTAAAAGTAGTTCAATTCAGATCTAAGCCAAAACAAAGGAATTTTCTATGTGTGAAATTTCCCCTTTTTCCATTCTAGTATCTGTGTTGTACCTATTTGGATCTGATATATGCCTTTGGAAATTCTAGAAACGCAATACCCTAAAACAATAAAACCCTAGAATTTCCACAAGTAAATATCAATCTTTGTAATTGTTGGAATTTTAATTGTTCTTAGTATTGCCATATTAGAATCTAAGTAATTATTGGAATGAGATAATCTATGGTCAATTTAACCTATTTTTCCCCTTTTGAAATTGAAGTGTTCAAGAATTCAACAAGGATCAATCCCTAATCAGGGGCGAAATAAGGGAATACCTTATATGGCCTCAATTAGTTTTCGTGTAGGGTAATATACGTATGTAGTGGACATACATATAAGCTATTACTAAGTTATAGGAATGCAAAGTTAGTCCAAAGCTACATGGAAGTCTGCCCGGTTAAATCTGGCTACCAGCGGTGTGGCCTTCTGGACTAATGTGGGACATTGCCTATAATAAACAACTCCAGTGGACCTGAGTGTAACGACCCACCTTTTTGGTCAGTTTAAATTGACAATAAACCACACATGCCACTCAAACCATTCAAAAGGGAGGATTGTTAATGGGGTAAATAAGAAAATAAGAGAAAAGAAGAAGAAAACAAACATAGGATCTCGCAGCGGAACGATAAAATATAATAATCAAATAAACAGTTCATGAAGCTATTTATACAATACATTTGATTATAATATATACAACAATTATCAGAGTTATATATACATCAGGGATAAATAAATAATGCAGTAGAAAACATGATGCAGGAATACTAATAGTAATAATACACCGAATCTTCGTCTTTGTCCTCCAGAATAAACCTTCAACAAGCTGAAAAACTCAGGACTGACCCGAGCGTAATGAAAAGAAAAAAACACTCGATTCAGGACTAAAATATCCTTATGTAACTCAAATCGATATCGCATATAAAATGAGTGCCATGGCGTTAGAGATGCTTATGGGTTTTCACATCTCCTATCCAATGTATAACGTGCGTGCAATAACTCAAGAGATGTTATAGGATTTTCCATCTCTTAAGGATCCGTCAAAATATTTATATGTAGTATAATAAGCTATATATATAATGTCTAGTCAGTAAAATAAATATTTTTCTTAGCGTTAAGGCTTTATATTAATCCCCCTTAACACGTTTTTAAGCATTGTCGTACAATTTGCATATAAAACACCAGTTAAACGGTCGGTGGATAGGGATGCGCCGAGATACGACAACACTAAACTAAAATCGTATGGAGTCTCGTTTAGAGATATAGGTATGACAAGGCATGTGAGGCAATGCCCAAGGTAGGATACTACTAGTTCGGGTCGTAGGGCTGGTGGTAACGCATTATAGCTATGACCGCCCACCGCGTCCATCCATCCCCTATCGAGTCAAAGGGAGGCTATCCCAATCAAGGTGCACCAATCAAAACCAACAACGAGAGTAATAATATGGACCGAGTCCAAGAAAATCGAAGAACGGATGTCCGCTCAGGGTAATTAGCCCACTTGGCCCTATCAAGCCATCATGTTTTAGTCATTTCAAATTGGCACAAGTGGCGGGGTCTATCCATCATCGTTTTCTTTCTTCAAATCCACCAATCGTCGCCAAATCCAACCACTTCATTGTGGATTCTCCTCCGCGTACACAGTTGTTAAAGTGGTTCCTGTATCGACAGAGAGTATGCCCATATCCGGCCCCGGTCTCATTAACAACCAAACGTCGTTTTACACACCGGTTGGTTCTTTTACATTTCGAAAACAATTCGTTCTTGATATCAAAATACCATATTCACTTGAAAATCAAATCCATTTCGAAATCGTCACCTTTACTCAAAATATACTATTTAAGTTCAAAATCATTTTCCCATTAATATCATGATTTCGCTTCCAAAATCGTTTCGAATTCCAATTTGGGTCATAACTTCATTTAACCCAATTCGTATTTAAATCCATGATTTAAAAATAACATTCCACTCCAGACCAATTTGAATTTTTTTTTGAAAAAAATAGTTTTAATAGTTTTAAAATAGTTAAAATAATTAAAATAGTTAAAAATAGTTTAAATAGTTAAAATAGTTAAAAATAGTTTGAATGGTTAAAATAGTTAAAAATAGTTTCAAAGTCAAACCGGTCGAATTCCAACTTCTCAATTCGAATTAACTTCGATTCCAATTTATATTCAAATCAATTTCAATTTCAACCTCAATTCCAATTAATTTAATTCAATTTCAATTTGAATTAATTTCAATTCAACTCTCAATTTTTTAAATCATTTCGATTAATATAAATTCGGGTTCGATTTTCAAAATATCAATTTAAGTCACTTAAATTAAATTTAACTTCAATATTAAATTTAAAATCCAATTTTCAAATATAATTAAATTCCGAGTTCAATTTTGAAATATCGTTTTATCACTTTTTCTTAGTAATATTCAAAGTTCGAATAAAAGTTCAATCTTTTAAAAACAAATCAATTTATGAAATTCAATCATATTCCGATTTTAACTTCAAAATCTCAACTTCAATTATTTAACAATTTCTTTTAACCAAAAATTTATTTCAACCTTTCAAACTCGAATTCATGATTAATTCGATTTCTATAAATTTATTTTTATTTCTTTTAAATCAAAACCATTTAAAAAATATCAAATCAAAGATTTTAAAATCATTTAATTTAACCAATCCAGTGTTTGTATAAAATTTACTATCCTATGGTCAAGTGATCAGTTATTTCAATTTAATTTCAGGGATGGATATATATCATTTCAATCCAAATCATGATGTCATAGGTATATATCATTTCAACATATTTCTTAATTTATTCGAAATAATTAAATTTATAGTTCTATATACTGTAAATAAATTACAGGGTGATAACAAGCTATATATATATATAATAAATAACATCCAACCATCCAAATATCAACCAATTTGCATCCATCACAATCAATCATACAAATAGACAATAAAATTCATGGCAATTTCATAGTTATCAATATCAGGTAATTTAATTGCAATTAAATTCCAATTTCAATTTGACTGTCAATTTTAATTTTTAACAGTAAATTCAATGACAATCTAGATGACAATTAAATTTATCAAACAACGACCAATAAAATTTATATCGCTTCTGTAACGACCCCGAATTTTATATAGATTTAAATTGATAATTTATTGAATTTTTGAATAAAAATAGTAAAATAAATTGATGAAGTGAAGCGAGTTTCCCCGAGACGAATAAATTTGTGTTAAATCATTTAAATTTAAGAATATTATATATATGTGAATATATATGTGTATTTAAGCATATATAAGTAAATTTGAATAATATATATATATCTACATTTGATTTGAATTTAAATTGTAAATAAATATTTTAAAAATGAATATATATATATATATAGAAAACCAAGACAATTAATATAAGAATAAAATAATCAAAATAAATACATTAAGTTTAAAAATAGAAATGAATATTTCAAATAAATGGTTGTGTGAAAATATGAAATGAACATAAGATAATTTTTAAAAATATAACAACTTTAAAATTGACACTTAGGATAAATTCTGGAAATACAAAATAAACAAAGAAAGATAGTATATAAATATATTTAAGCATGAAACACATAGTACATTAGCATTAAAATGCTTTCATCTCAGCACAAACTTAAGTCAATTCGAAATCTTATTAAGCATTTCGGCCTCCACAAATTTGCCTAATAAAACATAGTATATATGTACATAGGATATGAAGCATACCCAGGCAAGTAATCATGTTTGTAAAATAGATATGCAGGCAAAAGAATAAACAAGGTAAAAATAAAAATATCTATGTACTAAAATAAGATAAGGGTTGAGACATAAAGGACTTTAGCATTAAATGCTAGTTTCAACAAGTCAATTCGAATTGTTAAAATTTCCTTCAGCCTCCAAAAGAGATAAAAATCTCTGATCAATTCTTGTACCAGTAGTAATAGCCTGTAAACATTTTTATATATCAATCTACCTCTTCTCGTTTACAAAGACTTATCCTTTCCAGTAAACACATTAAAACTGAAGCATCCTTCATTTAAACAAAAACAAGAAAATTTACAGGAGAATCAAGCATTAGCAACTCAAAGTTTTGAAGTTTTAAAGCATTTTCCAGTTTTAAGTGTTCAATGTATCAACAGCTTTTCAAGTTTGCAAACCCTGTCTTCATTCATGTCTGGTGAGTAACATTTTGTTTTAAAACTTTAAAAATATGATTTTGTGAGCAAACTTTTAAACCAGCCTTCTCTATATCTTTTACCTGTGAGTAAACTAATCATTTCAAGATCTAAGTGGAATGGAATGTTTGTTATGCTGAAGTATTTGTTCTCCAGTTTTTAGCTCTGTAAACATCATAGGATTGAACTTGTTCTTCCTGTTTTTGGTTTCAGAGTGAAGTGAGTTTGAAACAAATCAAATAAACCTTCATACAAATGTGTTTAACTGAGGTTCCTTAATCAAAATAAGTTGTTTCAACTTGACTCACAGCAATAAAATAAAATAAAATTTTGTTTTAAGCTAAAGAATGAAGCACTGGACTCTGTATACTTGTTTTACAGTACAAGCAAAATCATGTGTTAAATTCAAGTATGTTAAATCATTAATTCGATTATAAAATTTGAATAAGTATGCAAAGACATGATTTTTAAGATTTATATGGTGATTTTTAATTGAGCGTTTCGAGAATAGTTCACAGTTGAACAAAATGGGAATTTTCGTCAAGACTCGATGATCAATGGCGAGTTAGGGATCGAGATTAAGGATCAAGCTAGCTGGTACATCGGTGGATACGAGAAAAATACTAGATGATTTTACATTTCATCGTGGTGATTGGAAGACGGCAATTTAGGGTTTGGATAGTTGTTTTGGTCGACGTAAATTCTCGAGTTCATGTGACGTCGAGAGAGGACCGGACTAGATCGCATATGGGGGGATGGCTTCGGTGGTTTGAGGCACGTATGGGGTTGCAGCAGTTTGGTTTCAGATGGCGTGGTTCGTCGCCGGTAGTTGATTTCCCGATCGTGGGCATTTTGCCTGTTTCGATCGAGATAGTGATTTTGAGTTTGCCTTCGATTTTTGGTTGGATGCATAGCTAGGGTGGTTGTCGAGGTCGCGTGTGGGTTGGCGAAGGTTGGAAGGATGGTCGGCGTCGAGATTTCCGGTCGTGCACGTGCACGTTTGATTCGAGGCTGAACAATGGTTTGGGGATGAAGGCTGGCATCGGGTTTATTTTCGTGTTTTCGCGTGATCGACTCGAAGTATGGTTCGTGATGACGCCAGGGAAAGATTACACGAGTGTGCTCGGGAAGGTTGGAGTTTG
This sequence comes from Allium fistulosum, assembly GCA_030737815.1. NCBI lineage: Eukaryota > Viridiplantae > Streptophyta > Magnoliopsida > Asparagales > Amaryllidaceae > Allium > Allium fistulosum. The sequence continues at coordinate 452,377,736 of CM060906.1, read as the reverse complement.
TCTCGGGTTTTGTTGATTTTGGCTCGGGAACATTTTGTTTTCCAGATTTTAAAACAGTTTCAAAGTTTAAAATGTTTAAAGTTAAATATCTTTGAATTGTTTTTAACAATTGGATTAAGTGAGAATTTAAAGGATTATTTGATTAAAGGATAATTAACCAAGGGATAATTTATTAATTAAGGGTTAATTATGTGATTGACTTAAGAATGATTTATTTATGGTAATTAATTAATGTGATTAATTAATTAATGGGATTAATTAAAGGTAAATTTGTTAAGATAATTAATTAAAAGAATTAATTAATAATTAAAGGTTAATTGATTTATTAATAATTAATTAACCAGGATTAGTGATTCATTCATAAGTAATAAATTTGATTTAAATTAATCAGACAATTAACTGATCTTACTTATGAATGGTTGGATTATATTGAATGCGAATTATTTGATATCCCTGATTTGTGATGCTTTGTGATACATCCTGATTTATGTTGTGATCTGAAATATCTGTTTCTGTGATAAATTACTTTGTGAATATAAAACCCTTGGCCCGTAAACGGCATTTGAATTTCGATGCGACAGGGAGTCGGATTCCAGTTGGTTATCCGAAACCCACATCGAATTATAATGATGAATCTTTGTGACTGATAAATTTATTTTATCTATGAATCTGTGAATAAAGATAAGCGTTATCGATTATACCGCTTATCGATATATCTGTGATGATGGATGTTGCACTATTGTGTGAAAACCCCCGGACCACACTCTTACACACACAAATATGGATTTCACGTGGAAATCGGTTAAGTCACAGATGATGTAAATTTGATGTTTTGAAATTGAAATTTTTAATTTCAATTGATTTTGAAATTGGGAATTTGGGTTTAAAGTGAAAAACTTTTGAAATGGAATTTCAAAGATAAAAGTTATTTTGAATAACTTGATTTACTTTTGAAATTTAAATAATTTGATTTAAATTTGAATTCAAGTTTGAAATTGAATTCTATGATTTGAAACTAGGGATTAAAGATGTTGAACAAGTTATATATGGGTTAAACCATTTTAAAAGTATTGATTTGGGAATTTGAATTTAATTCAGGGTTTTAACTCGTGTAAATATAACTGGATTTTTCTGAAACGAAACTACTTGTTTTCAAATAGTAAAAGCTTTCACATAAGTAATGAACTTCCAATTTGTGTTAAAAGGTTTCAAGTTTGAAATGGAATTGAAATGTTTTGAAAGCTATGAAATGAGTCTTTGATTCAACGACCGGATGAGTTAATCCAACTTGAAATAGAATTGTTTTGAAAGACTATGAATGAATCTTTGAAAACGAGTTTTGAAAGATATAAGTTAAATCTTGATTTAAAGATTTAACGAGTTAATTCAATTAAAATGGAAATCGATTTGAAAATCCATGAATGGATCTTTGTGAATGGGGTTAATTTTGTGAATTGAATCTTTTTGTTTAAAAGATTAAAAGTGTGGAAATTGTTTAAACCATTGAAGGTTTTTGAAATGAATCTTTTTATTTAAAAGATTGGAAATGGTAATTTGTTTTACCATTCGAATGAAAAGTTTTGGGCTTTAAGCTGTGATTTAATTGAGACCCCAGTATCCATATGATTTTTAATTGCGCTCGTTATTCGGTTTAGCCGGGAGAGGACCTTTGTGTCATATAACCCATTCCGAATAGTGATACGACGATATGGATAGCATTTGAAGACCGGTGGTGAAGACTGGGTATTTGCGAGAGTGATAGGATGACCTATCGATTGTCTCTGCACTGAGTAGCTATGGTATAGAGATTTCCTAAGTGATGGGAAGTCCGATCAGGATTGTGAATACCCGGATTGCAAGGGCTTCTTTGGAAGTGCCTTCGGTTCCGTTCGAACCCGGAACAGACTTGAATGGATGTGTGTCTGACGTTACACTTTGAGATGTAAAGCTGGTTTCTATCAAATACATTTCTGTTGGTGGCGGAGAATTTATTCTCTTAGCTTAACACCCTTCTCTGAGACGTACGAGCTCAGAGGTTATGTAGTTGATGGTTACTTGTGATACATTCCCAATTTGGTAATGTGGCATACGAAGTGCTGATGATCATTTGTTGGTCAAAGCGTTGCTTTATGAAAAAGTGTTGCTTTGTGAAAAAACGTGCTTTGTGAAAAAGCGTAGCTTTGTGGACGAGACTTCGTCGAGCCTCACAACCCGGTAATGGTCGAAACAGGAATGTTGCGACAAAGGTTTTTAGGGGTAGCGCCCCTAGGGTATGTCATTTCCTTCTGGATAAAGGGTGGTATCATGGTATGGAGCCCAGATACTTAACTCGTGTGGACACGGTAATTTATTACTGTATGATGTTGCTTTGTTGGTTTTCGGGATCCCGGGATAAAGGTCGGTAACGACCGCGGGATGACATGACTCGTGTGTTAGTTACCTAGTTACAACTGTACAGCGTGAGGTAGCGTCAGTGTGTTAGTTACCTAGTTACAGCTGTACAGCGTGAGGTAGCGTCGGCCTTTTGTTTGCAGAGATCCGGTTAGGATCCGGGGCGTCTTTCCAGAGGCGTTTCTATTTCGGTAAGGAAGTTCCTTAGCCTGATCATTTGTTGGAAATCTAGAGAAACAATACGAACCCTGTACGGTTTTTCGTTGTATTACCTGCTATGGAATATGGCGGTAACCTACTATTGAACGTAGTAGCTATAGTAGGCATACGATGAAATGTTGTATGCTGGCTAAGATTAATATTATATTTTCGAAATGTTTTCGACATTATGCACTAATGATAATAATATCGAATGATTTTTTCGTAGTAAGCATTTTTGACTATCATAAGAAGAAATCTCCTCCAATTCTGCGATTGCATTGTGTGTGTGGTGGGAGGTCTTATGGTAGTTTCATTTTCGAAAAGCATTGCGGATTTCAATGTTTAAAAGCCTTTTGTGTTTGTTTAAAGATAAACTGTTTTTGTTGCTCACACCAGTCCCATGACTGATCCGGAGTTTATTGTTCCCTTCCTAAACTCTGGGTGCTCATAATTTTCCACACGAGCAGTCTAGAGTTGGGTTTTTCAGATATTCAGGTTTAGTAGATTATCTGGACCTAGTTCAGTTCTTGGAGTTCATGGACTGACGTTGCTTATCTTGGAGCATTCTATTGGAGATATTCTATATGCTGCTGATGTTATCATTTTTTTTCCGCTGCTATTTCTTGTATCATATCTCTGATGTATATTGGTATCTGTTGTATCATTCTGTTGTATCATACTATATTGGATTTTGTATCTGTCATTGTATCAATGTTATATATATTGATATATTCTTTTTCTTCCGCTGTGTTGTTATACTTAATGTTGTTATAAGCTCCGGCGAATCGGATTTGAACGGTCGAATCTGCGGCATTCTAGTACAATGTGAAGTACGGATGTTGATTTTCGAGCGGGCAAAACCCGAGTCGTTACAACTTCATTATATCAAATTTAACTAGCACAAAAATATTCTAGTACGTTGTGAGCGTTATAAAACACTCACCTTGATTCTAGTTGTCGCTTTCGCGTTTTGGTACGTCTAAAATCAAAAAGGCGTTTGATTTTAGCATGAAATTCCAATAGCTCAGATCTCGACCAAACCAATTATATGTCGAAGAATTCGTCAATATAAACCCAACGCGACTTGAATCGTCCGAATCGGACCTCGTACGGACAAAATATGATTTTTATAATATATCGATAATTTGATTAATTTAAACACTAACGTAATATCATTTCTAAACCCATACCCAAAAGAAGCCTGGCCCACTTCAATGCTTCTTCTCCCCAAACGTGCACATCAGGCCACCATCCACACACACACACACATATATATTCTCTTTTTTTTCTTCCTATTTTTTTTCTATTTTTTTTCTTTTATACGGCCCAAGGCCCAACAGAGAAAGCAGCCGACCCATCCTCCTATTCTTCATCCCCCTTTCTCTCACCTGTAAACTCATATGCACGGCAACATTGTGCACGTGCACGATCTTTCAACGCCACCAACGACCAACTCGAGTCTACCATCCAGTCGCGCTCTAGCTCGCCTATGCACCGCACGACAACTTCTCCGCTCTAGAAACCCTACCGAATTCCGATCGATGAACCCAAAATTTCAAGCATCCAGGCAAAATCGCGATTCCATATAGGCAATCGCACTCTCCAGAATTCGAGTTTTTCGGCTCCTTTTGACTCGAGCAACCCAGAACGAACCTACACATCACAAACCAATGTCAGAGATCAAAGAAAATCTTAACCCTAGTTTTTGAAACTACCGTTCGACCACTGCCGCCCGCTTCTAGACAACCTTGAACACCACCAAATCTTCACAGCTTCGATGTCCTTGCCAAGACATGAATTTCAAAATTTGTTTGATGATTGTTAATTGAGTATAATTCGAGTTGTGGATTTTTGAAATTTTAAGAAATTGATTTCCTTTGTATATTTTTTCCCCTCCTGTTTAACCATGCAAAAGAAAGCAGAGAGAGGTGATGCATTTAAAGAAGAAAGAATAGGAGTAGGCAGGCTCATAATGTGACTGATGGGTGATAGAAAAGCGGCTAAAAAGAAAGGAAGTGACAGCCTAGTCCAATCAAAGAAAACAAATTATTTAAATTTTCAAAATATCAAGCAGTAAATTTTAGATCCCTATCAGGGTGTGCCACCAGTCGTTTGTAATGTTATACCCCTATTCCGAACGCAATGGAACAAGTTTCGAGTCCCAATTCGATCGTATGGAGAAGATAGTTTTTGGACCCATTATTATATTGAATTTTCGATATTAAATCCAGCACGTTTCTGTCCCGCACGATCAAACGGTAACTCGAAACGTTACAAAATTTGAAATCCGATAATAATACACTATTACGGATCCAATGGAACTTGTTTCGTCAAAATCCGAGACTGTGCCCCGGATCGCTATTTTAACATCTCGATTATAATATAAAATTTCCAATTTATAATTATTCACTTTTAAATCCAATTTTAAATGTTAACAATCTTCATTGTTGTATAAATAAAATTTACATCAACTTTCGGTATCATTTTCAGTCATATTAAATTCAGAATTCAATTAATCAAAAAATTACAATATTAAGTGTAATCAATTTGGATAATTCAATAAATCACTATCTTTTGAAATATTAGTTAATGAACATATAAGATTTAACTTTGAAAACAAATTCAAATTATAGAACAACTATTTTCATTTTACAGTTATTCAATTCCCATTATTCAATTATTCAAATAATTTCCAATATTGAATTTTAAAAAATTTAAAATCATTAAAATTTTATTTTTTAACCATTTTTATTTAATAATTACATTAAATTTAATAATTTAAAATAGCTAAAAATATGGGTCGTTACACCGAGGATAGTCCCAATTCTATAGGGTAAACCTGCCCAGCTAATATGGCTACCAGTTCCTACGAATAGTCCGACTAATGTGAGACGTCACAAGTGGGTTATAGGTCATAAATTGCGCTTTGGGTACGGTAGGTGAAATCCTTAGGAGGGGTCCGTTAAGGGTTTGAGGTATTAAGTGGCCATGGTAGGGTCCACCTCTTTCTTAGGTGAAGTATTAAGTGACCTATTAGGATTTCTTACGGTGTTAGTAAGAAGGAACCATGTATAGACCTACCTTTGTGTTAGGTCTTAAATGACGAAGATCTACCTATTTTATAGATCTTAAATGATCAGAGTCTGCCTAAGCCCCATTAAAAAGGTATTAAGTGGTTTGGATATTTCCTCATACGTCGTATGCGCTAGTTATGAAGAATGTAGAGTCAGACTAGAAGAGCTTTCGGGCTTACAGTTGACTTTTGTGTAGTTGGGATTGAAGGGGATCTATTGGGCTACAATTGACTTCATACGCATATGATTATTTTGTACGTAAGACATATTATGTTTTCAGATAATACTACCCAGATAACTATTATGGTAAACCTTGGGATTTCTTTCACCATATTTTGTTGTCTTGACTCTCTCCTCATTTCAACAAATAAGTTAGGGGCATAGGGTATTGCTAAAGAAGAAAAAGGTGGGAAGACTGATCGTTGTGGCAGTTTTTATCCGCTATTACTTGTTTATGTTATTTTCTTTCATGTACCCACACTTTGAGACTATGTTGTTGCTATTTCTATTGTCATTTTGAGACATATGTATTGAGATGATTATGTTGGGATATTTTGAGATTTTATGACAATGTTTCTATGTTTTCTGAAATGGCTTTTATTTATGGGTACATGTTTTACTATTATATTTTATCCATTCCACTATGAGGTTTTGAAAGTTAATAGATAGCTCTGTGTACTATGGAATGTTTTTAATTTTCACCAACTAATAGCCAGTCTTGGAATGGTTCTAAGTTCTGATGGGCCATTTCTGGGTCGGGATTTATGTCTGGTTCGGGGAGGGTTGTTACATCTGGTATCAGAGCATAAGTTACCTAAAAAGGAAAATAAGTATACATATGGGAGCGTACTTGTTATATTTGAAAGTGTTTTTCAAATGTTTTTCAATTTTATTCCAAAAAACCCCTATATATATGTATGTATATGTCCTTAAAGAACATATGCAACCACACTAGGAAAAATTTTCCTTTCAGCAATTAATACTATCTTAGGAAACTATCACAAAGCAGGTTTATAAGCCTATAGATAGTTGATATGGATGAGAATTTAGAAGCTAGAAACTTATCTCCTGAAGGGATGCCCAACATTTGTGGCTTTCCTGAGTGGTTCAAACAGTATTTGAGACATGTGTGGGAGATTCCACTTCCACAGCAAGCTGCTCCCGCAGCACCACCTGTAGATGCAACACCTAGACCTTTAGACTTCCCCAAATTTTGCAAGGACTTCCAAAATATGGGCGGGCGTGCATAAACAGGAATTGAGGATTTTCTAGAAACTAAGGCATGGATAGTTGATTATGACCGCATATTTAGGGAGCTTGGGTGGGAGGATAGAATCAAGAGAAGGATTACTGCTTGGCATCTGAAGAAGGAAGCCTTGGATTAGTAGTGACTATTGTTGTAGGAGAAAAGGATGAGGAGGAGATTACTTGGGATGGCTTTAGGACTCGCTTTGAAACAAGATTTATGTTTGGTGCAGGAGTTAGTTTGCAGTTAGAGAGGTTCAATCAGCTGAAGCAAGGAGGTGCTACTCTTAATGAGTACACCAACAAATTTACGGAGTTGGCAAAGTTTGGGATGGGTTTGATAGACATGCCAATGAAGAACGCTATGAAATTTGTCAAGGGTCTGAATTCACCCCTGAGAGAGTTGCTTATAGCCCATATTCCAATGGGCACTACCTATGAGGTCATTGTTGAGATGGCCTTGTTACAGACTACTAGTGGTTAAGAGTAAGGAAGGTGAAGGAGAAGGTTGAGTTGGCGTCAAAGCAAGGCAGAGCTAAGAAAGGATTTTGGGGAAATAAGAAGGTTAAGGCTAAGCTAAAGAAAGTGGGGTTAGTTTTTAGAAGGTACCAGAAAAAGGGACACATTGCTAAGGATTGCAAGGTTAACTTAATGAGGGAGGAAATTAAGGGAAAGTGCTTTAATTGCTCTGAGGAGGGGGCACTTTTAGAATAAGTGTCCAAAACTTACTAAAGGTTGTCAAAGTGGGCAGGCATATCCTATAGTGGTGGTTCCTATTTTGAGTAGGCCACCTTCAAAGGAAAAAAAATAGACTGCTTTGGAAGGTACACTTATTATTTCTGAAAATGTTATTTGTACCTTGTTTGATTCTAGAGCATCTCACTCATTTATAGTTGAAAAAATAGTTAGATCCTTAAACTTGAAAACCGAAGTTTTCACCAACCCAATAACAGTATCAAATCCTATTGAGAGATCGACATCTCTTTCCTTATTTTGCAAAGACCTAGTTGTGGACATATGTAACGTTGAGTTTACATGCAATACGTACGTTTATGGTTTTGAGAGGTGGACTTATCTTAGGGATGGATTGTTTATCTTACTACGGGGCTGTTTCAGATTGTGAGAGGAGGATAGTGTGGCTAAGGAGTTGTAAGGGAAAAGATATCGATGTTCGTTGTTCGCCCCAAAACTTAGTTGAGTTGAGCTATCTATATTCTCTTAGCTTAACACCATATGAACTCTCATATGTACCCGTAGTCCGAGACTTTGCTGATGTTTTTCAAGAAGTCTCTGGTCTCCTACTCCGTAGGGAGATCAAGTTCAGAATTGATTTGAAGAGAGGCGCTAGACCTGTTACATTCCCACTGAGGCATGTGGCTCCTAAAGAGAGGCGAGAATTGGACAAGTAGATTTTGGAACTATTGCAGAAAGGATTCATATGCCGTAGCATTTCTGAATGGGAAGCACTGGTTGTCCTTACCACCAAGGAAAATGGCTCATTAAGGCTATGTGTTGGTCATCGAGCACTGAACAAGCTGACTAAGAAGAATAAGTACCCTCTAACTACGATAGATGACTTGTTCGATCAGTTCGTTGGTGCCAAAGTCTTTTCCTAGTTGGAATTGGCCACTAGATTTGTAACGACCCGTAAATTTCAACTGTTTTAATAACGTAATTAGTTGAAATTTTGCGAAATTTTAAACGATAAAATTTTGGAATAAAAATTTAATATTTGAAATACGTCTAGTTAAACATAGCAACTGGTAAATTTTCGTCCGAAAATATGAAAGTTTATTTCACGCTTAAATTCACTTCAATTTAATCAGTTAAAAAACGTTGAAAATAAAACATTTTCGAAACCAAAATATTTTTACATAGAAAAATTCTAAACCATCTTCTGAGCAAGATGTTAGTTTGTCGTTTTTCCAAATTCGGACATCTTTGGCTCCGTCGATCTTATTTTTCAGTGTTTTTCTTGCATTTTCCGCTGGTAAAAAAAATTCGAATTTTTATAATTCAATCATACCACTGATATTTTTATACCGTTGTGATCGTCTCGTCGTGCTGATCTCCACAGTATATTCTTTTGTGTGTTTCGACGTTCGATAGACGACGAAATCTGTAAAACGTTGGACCGTATCGGTACCATTTTTGAACCCTTTTGTTTCATGTGCCTTTTCAAATCTCCAACCGTATATAACAGGCTGTAATTGCTTTATAAAATTCTGAAACAGCTTTTGACTTTTCACATTTGCATTTATATTTTACCTCTTTTCGTGTACCCATTGCCGTTCACAACTTTTCAATTGCAACAAAAAAATACCTTCATTTTTCATATCTTTCATTGCAATGCCTTTGGCCACAAACTCAAGCGAAGCTGTCTCGGCGTTAATCTTTGCAAGCAGAAAGAAACAAAGAACTTCTTCACTCACATTCTCTGAGATATATGGTGGAGTGACAATGAACAACACGCTTTGTTTAGCAGTCTTCTGTGCGCTAGTGTATGGAAGAGGCCGGACATGGGATTTCTCATCCGAAGCACTAATCATTTTACTCGTTTGCCTTGTCATGGGAGCTTTCACTAGTTTCCGTACAACATTTCCTCTCTGGTCTTGTTTCGTTGCTTACTTGCTCTATCCTTTGTCTCTACTCATCGTTTATATTCTCGATTACAAATTTGGATGGCAATGATTCCTTCTCCTCGCATATCTTTTACCGGAGAAAATAAAAAAAAATATTTTTTTTTCTGCTGTTATTTAAGTGTTCTTCCTTCCTCCCTGGTGTTGAGTTTATATGGTTAAAAACATTTCTCTTGCTGTGGATCTTTATTAACCATGGTGAATATTCCAAATGAGTGTGTCTAAATTATGTTCAGGCAACAGTGAAAGACATTACCTGTATTTATATAGCTATGAGGTAGTTGTTATAAAAAAAAAATATAAAGAGCTGTATAAGTTGTTGGTACATTGTTGTTATATGTATTTTACAGTCACACGTGTATATATATATATATATATTATACAATATTTTATATTTAATTCTATGTCAGTAATATGTATTTTTGTTAGTTTTAATAAGGGTTCATATAGCATACATTTAACGCACGTTTTATTTTGGGTTTTGAAATTATATATATATACATAAAGCTATTTTTCATATATATGCTAGTGTCATATTTTGACTGTGCTGTTTTGCTTAAGTGGATAATTTGGTATCTATAAACATGTACATCTTAAGCAATACGTGATATATATGTGTTATCAGTTATATTAGTATATATAGTTAGCCTGTGAAAGTTTAAAACTATTTGTTATAGTATGTTACAGCAGTGTCACACACATATATATTAATTTGAAATCTCTATAACTATGTAAACATATGCAGTGAAGTGGGTTACAACGATTCTCATATTGATTTTATAATGATATAAACAGTCCCATATATTTTTGTATATGTGTTTGTTAAATTTATGGATCTGTGGTTTAGATATGTCTAAGCTTATATGCCTATTTTGTTAGTCTACATTGCTATATTTCCGCATATTAGCTGTAAATGTTTACATATTTATTTTATCTTATATTATTTCTTCATCAATCCAGTTGATCCAATCTTTGTCAATTCTGAGCTAGCAGTTCTGCTCATTAAGTTGTGTTCAATCATGCTTCGCTTTGAAATTCGTGCCTGGATTCATAGCTCATTTCAAGATCAAATCCTCTCTAGCCTCGAAAGGTGAGCACTCACTCACGATTAACGTTCTTTTATTTATTAAATTTGATTTCAATTGAACGAAAATTGAAATATGCTGCTGTTAGTTAATTACACTGTTATATATGCTATTACCTGTATCCGTTCACCTGTGACATCTGACACCATTATCTGTAAATTATTTATGCGATGATAATACAGTTTGGCTGATAATTGATTGATTGTTGATGTTTATATTGGACGTTAAATTGTTAATGTTAAATTGATAACTAGTATGCAATTGAACTTGATATAGGATAATTAAATGTTAGATTTGATTAACTGACATTTGTATAATATGACCCCTTTAACTGTTGAATTTATTGACATGTAGGATTTGTTTAATTACATTTTGAACCATTGAATGTATGTTGTTAAATTGATAATGGATGAAATTGTAATAAATGACAAGTGAAAACCGTAACGTAATAATCTTTAATCTACATGAAATGATAGTGTAGATTCTAGAAATAATTATATTAATTCGTACAAATAACAATGTGAATTAATACGATTATTTCGGGATTATTTAAATTGATTATTGGATTGATATTGATTGTTGTTATTGCTTGTTTATTTACTTTGACACCATCCCAGTTATCACACTGCAAGTTCCCTTTGTTATACTTTGATTTTTGAATTGAATTGGAATCGGGTTGAAATGATAAATACCCAAATTGAACTTTGACCTAGGATAGAAAATTAAATAAAACCCGATTGGTCAATAATTTGATTATAAAATAAAACGAAGATTTTATTTGAAAAAAATATATGGTTTTGAAATGAAGTTGAAATTTGAATTTTAATGAAAAGAAAATGTTAATATTTAAAATCTGAAACAAAATATTGACAATGGAATTGATGAAAGAATGTTGTTTAATTTGAGAAATGATTGAATTAAGTTTGAAATTTTAATTAAGTTTGAAATTATTAAACTTCGAATGATTTAATAATTAAGTTTGAAATTATAATTAAGTTTGAAATTATTAAACTTTGAAACTATTTAATAATTAAGTTTGAATTATTTAATAATTAAATAAGGTTGAATCATTTAATGATTAAATTGAACTGAATTCTTTGATAAGAGAAATTGAACTTTTGAATAAGTGAATTTTTACTTCGTAAATAATTGAAATTGAGTTTCTATATTAATTAAGTTTTTGGAAAATTATTTAAGAAAGTAAATAAGTGAAATGGAATTTCTTTAACAAGAAATGAAAATGTGATATTTTTGAATTAATGTAAGACTTGTAATTGTAAGAATTGATTTGACGAATTTAGTTTAATTCAAAATTGTAAATTTTGATTTAATGAAGTTGAACTTAAGAATTGATCTTATGAATTGTGAATCTAGTAAACTTGTTTTGAATGATAAAGTAACTTAACGAATATGGAATGAAATCGATAAATGAGTTTAAATTGATTCGAATGTTAAATAAAATTTATTTAAATGATTTCGGAATGAAACTTATATACGAACTTGAATCCAAATTTGAATTGTTTTAAATAATTTGAATTTGATTTATAAGATTTTGAAATGGTAAATTGGAAGTTTTGAAACGAAAATTTTGGAAATTGATTTCGAAAGACAAATGAAATATTGATTTACGAATTGAAATTAAAATTGAAATTGATTTGGTTTTGAAATAAATAAACGACCAATCGGTGTAATAATTACGAAAGTTATTAAAGAGACCGGGATCGGTAATGGATATACTCTCTATCTAAACCGAAACCACTTTAATAACTATGCGCGGAGTGATGATCCAGAATGAAGTGGTTGAAATGATGTTCGTGATGACTGAAGAAAGAGAACGATAATGGATAGCCTTGACACTTGTGTCAAATTGGAAATGACTAAAACAGGAGCTGTGCCGGGCCAATGGAGGATTAGCTACCTCAAGTGGACACACTTCTTCGAACTACTTATACTTGTTGTCGATTGGTGCACCCTTGATTTTGGGAGTGTTGTTTCACGGTGTTGCGGGCGCTACGGCGTTGCGTTCTCACCAGTCCGGATCAGGCGAACGGTAGTATCACTACCTTGGGTATTGCCTCATGTGCCTTGTCATACTTGTATTCCATTTATGCGCGACCACTACGATTTTGATTTGTACCTTTAGTATATGGATTTCCCTTTGGTGACTTCCGGTTTTGGGGAAACTACGGTCTTGTATATGCTTTTGGGAATAAAAATGTGTTAAGGGTGGAATGGGCCATGACTTAACGCTATTTTGATATCTTATTATTACTGATAGACATTATCTACTTAGCGTACATTACTACCTAGTAGATAGTTTGACGGATCCTTAAAGGATGGTTATTCCAAACATCCTTTGAGTTACTTGTATTTCAATTGCTATTTCACTTGAGTTGGATTTATTAATATAAGAATGTTAATCCTGACTCGAGTGTCTTGTGTTTTTGCTTTACGCTCGGGTCAGACTGAGTGATCCAGTATTCGAGACTCACCTTTGAAGTTGGAGCTTGCTTGAAGATCCAGCCATCTATTCTGTTTTCAGATATTCGATGATTCCAGTGATGTATTCTGATTTGTATCTGATGTATCGTGTTACTCTTCTGTTGTAAACTCTGATGTATTTTATATATTCATATAGTAGCTTCATGAACTACTATCTCTTTTATTTCCGCTGCACTTATTACTCTGTGTCTGTGATCTGTGATTATTTATTTACTGTATATGTTCAGTTTTGCCAAATTTAAATTAACAACGCGGTATTTTGAGCAATTCAATTCCGGCATGAGTGTCTTCCTATACACTTATAATGGATGCGAATGGTCCAAAATGTCGGGTCGTTACAGTTGGTATCAGAGCTTTGGTAGCTCTAGGCAAAACTTAACATATAGGGTGAATATATTTACAGAATCACTCTCATTCGAGTTTCAATCTCTTCCTTTGACTCAATTCCTTTGAATTTTGGAACGTTCCCTCGGTTTCGAAATTCATTCGTGTCCCTCACTATTCGTCTTCTTTCATATTCTGGAGCACCCCATAACTCCATTTTGAAGGACATCTATAATAGATCGGCAGTCTCGCCAATCTTCGAATGATTCGTAAAGGAGCAAAACTCCTTTACAATAGGCATTGATTTACCGGAGGTTTCTGTATCCTCGGTTTACGATGCTATCTATCTCCTACAATACCTGAATTCTATTTCTTGAGATCGAATGTCGATTTACCTCGGAATTCTACACCGATCTTATTTTTGAAGTCACGGTCGACCCGGTTAAGGTTGCCCGCGATTTATATAAATTTATCCATCGCCTTATTTTGTTATTTAATTATCTCATCTTTGTTTCAAACCTATCTTCGAATCGAAATTCTCTTTGATTTGAGTCTATCAAAAATTTGAATCTCTATCCTTATTTTGAAAATCCATTCCTGTATCGTCGAGCAAAGAAATGTATTTGTAAATTTATATTAAAATGTTGTTTTCAAATTTGATAAACAAAATAGCTTTGAATGATTATATTATATATAAATATAAGTTTTCTAAAATTAAATTGTTAATGAATTTGTTGTTTGAAATAATAATATGTGATTTTCATTTATTATTTTGAAAACCATTGACTATTGCATAATATAAATAAATGAATTTATAAATACGGTTTATAAATTGATTTGGAATTTGAAATGAATTTAATTCAGAAATTTGAGAATTTAGTTTCCGGTGATTTCGAACTTTGGTTTTAAAATTTTAAAGTATATATTATTGAAAATATTTTCGAATAGCAATCGTTCCAAAGAATTTTTAAAATATTAAAATCAGTGCTCTTCTCTCTGTCGCTGGAAAATAATTTCGGTGATGGCGGCCGCATCATCGACATTCATTTTCGAGTTTCGAAGTGGAGATACTATTCTGTAGCTTTGCTACGGTTTTGTTTTGAAAAAATATTTTGATTTAAATTTCTTCAGTATAATTTGATTTATCTATATATAGGTATCTTATTTTAAAATTTAATTTGATTTGATAAATATATTATATATATCTCTAAATTGTTTAAAGTTAATCGGAAATCTAATTCTTAAATTTTGTAAAAGATGATTTTAATTATAAATAAAACCAAAATTTGGAATAAACATTGGAACTTGAATAATTGAATTGGGAAAATTTTATTTGTATATTGTTCCACTGCATTCTAATATAACTTACCTAAATCATTCAGAATTTGAATATGTAATTGGATAATATATATAAGATAAATTGATATTTATAAATAAAATTTTAGTGTTTATAATAAATGTTATACACAAAATTTTGATTATAAAGATGTTAATAGAGTTAGATAGGATAATAAGTAAACTCAGTTAATAATTAATAAATTTGTTTTGAAAAATTTAATAAATTTGTTTTGAAAGAATTAATAGATTGAAATTTGATCAACTTATGAAAATACCTTGAATTTAAAAGCGATTAGTAAATAAAAGAAATTAGTGAATATAAATTAATTTAAATCGGAACTTTTATGGTTTAAATTAATTTATATGGGTTAAAGATATGTGATAAAATATATTAAGTAGAATAAATTTACAATAATTTGGAATAAAGAAGAATTTAAATTGCTGAAAAATATGATTGTAATAAAAGGCTATTCAAATTTATGGTTTTAGAAATTGTAAATTTAAGATAATTGGATAATAGGATAATGAATTTAGAAATAGTTGAGATTGATTTTTAGTGAAATCAAATGGATTAAATCAATTATTGAATATCAATTAATTTAAATTTGAATTTATATGGTTTAAATAAATTGTCATTTTGTATTTCAAATCTGTTTCCTTTCTGGTTGTTTCTATTCTCCTACCTCGTTCCTTTTCGGGGACGAAAAGTTTTGAGTGGGGGAGAGTGTAACGACCCGTAAATTTCAACTGTTTTAATAACGTAATTAGTTGAAATTTTGCGAAATTTTAAATGATAAAATTTTGGAATAAAAATTTAATATTTGAAATACGTCTAGTTAAACATAGCAACTGGTAAATTTTCGTCCGAAAATATGAAAGTTTATTTCGCGCTTAAATTCACTTCAATTTAATCAGTTAAAAAACGTTGAAAATAAAACATTTTCGAAACCAAAATATTTTTACATAGAAAAATTCTAAACCATCTTCTGAGCAAGATGTTAGTTTGTCGTTTTTCCAAATTCGGACATCTTTGGCTCCGTCGATCTTATTTTTCAGTGTTTTTCTTGCATTTTCCGCTGGTAAAAAAAAATTCGAATTTTTATAATTCAATCATACCACTGATATTTTTATACCGTTGTGATTGTCTCGTCGTGCTGATCTCCACAGTATATTCTTTTGTGTGTTTCGACGTTCGATAGACGACGAAATCTGTAAAACGTTGGACCGTATCGGTACCATTTTTGAACCCTTTTGTTTCATGTGCCTTTTTAAATCTCCAACCGTATATAACAGGCTGTAATTGCTTTATAAAATTCTGAAACAGCTTTTGACTTTTCACATTTGCATTTATATTTTACCTCTTTTCGTGTACCCATTGCCGTTCACAACTTTTCAATTGCAACAAAAAAATACCTTCATTTTTCATATCTTTCATTGCAATGCCTTTGGCCACAAACTCAAGCGAAGCTGTCTCGGCGTTAATCTTTGCAAGCAGAAAGAAACAAAGAACTTCTTCACTCACATTCTCTGAGATATATGGTGGAGTGACAATGAACAACACGCTTTGTTTAGCAGTCTTCTGTGCGCTAGTGTATGGAAGAGGCCGGACATGGGATTTCTCATCCGAAGCACTAATCATTTTACTCGTTTGCCTTGTCATGGGAGCTTTCACTAGTTTCCGTACAACATTTCCTCTCTGGTCTTGTTTCGTTGCTTACTTGCTCTATCCTTTGTCTCTACTCATCGTTTATATTCTCGATTACAAATTTGGATGGCAATGATTCCTTCTCCTCGCACATCTTTTACCGGAGAAAATTAAAAAAAATATTTTTTTTTCTGCTGTTATTTAAGTGTTCTTCCTTCCTCCCTGGTGTTGAGTTTATATGGTTAAAAACATTTCTCTTGCTGTGGATCTTTATTAACCATGGTGAATATTCCAAATGAGTGTGTCTAAATTATGTTCAGGCAACAGTGAAAGACATTACCTGTATTTATATAGCTATGAGGTAGTTGTTATAAAAAAAAATATAAAGAGCTGTATAAGTTGTTGGTACATTGTTGTTATATGTATTTTACAGTCACACGTGTATATATATATTATACAATATTTTATATTTAATTCTATGTCAGTAATATGTATTTTTGTTAGTTTTAATAAGGGTTCATATAGCATACATTTAACGCACGTTTTATTTTGGGTTTTGAAATTTTATATATATATATATATATACATAAAGCTATTTTTCATATATATGCTAGTGTCATATTTTGATTGTGCTGTTTTGCTTAAGTGGATAATTTGGTATCTATAAACATGTACATCTTAAGCAATACGTGATATATATGTGTTATCAGTTATATTAGTATATATAGTTAGCCTGTGAAAGTTTAAAACTATTTGTTATAGTATGTTACAGCAGTGTCACACACATATATATTAATTTGAAATCTCTATAACTATGTAAACATATGCAGTGAAGTGGGTTACAACGATTCTCATATTGATTTTATAATGATATAAACAGTCCCATATATTTTTGTATATGTGTTTGTTAAATTTATGGATCTATGGTTTAGATATGTCTAAGCTTATATGCCTATTTTGTTAGTCTACATTGCTATATTTCCGCATATTAGCTGTAAATGTTTACATATTTATTTTATCTTATATTATTTCTTCATCAATCTAGTTGATCCGATCTTTGTCAATTCTGAGCTAGCAGTTCTGCTCATTAAGTTGTGTTCAATCATGCTTCGCTTTGAAATTCGTGCCTGGATTCATAGCTCATTTCAAGATCAAATCCTCTCTAGCCTCGAAAGGTGAGCACTCACTCACGATTAACGTTCTTTTATTTATTAAATTTGATTTCAATTGAACGAAAATTGAAATATGCTGCTGTTAGTTAATTACACTGTTATATATGCTATTACCTGTATCCGTTCACCTGTGACATCTGACACCATTATCTGTAAATTATTTATGCGATGATAATACAGTTTGGCTGATAATTGATTGATTGTTGATGTTTATATTGGACGTTAAATTATTAATGTTAAATTGATAACTAGTATGCAATTGAACTTGATATAGGATAATTAAATGTTAGATTTGATTAACTGACATTTGTATAATATGACCCCTTTAACTGTTGAATTTATTGACACGTAGGATTTGTTTAATTACATTTTGAACCATTGAATGTATGTTGTTAAATTGATAATGGATGAAATTGTAATAAATGACAAGTGAAAACCGTAACGTAATAATCTTTAATCTACATGAAATGATAGTGTAGATTCTAGAAATAATTATATTAATTCGTACAAATAACAATGCGAATTAATACGATTATTTCGGGATTATTTAAATTGATTATTGGATTGATATTGATTGTTGTTATTGCTTGTTTATTTACTTTGACACCATCCCAGTTATCACACTGCAAGTTCCCTTTGTTATACTTTGATTTTTGAATTGAATTGGAATCGGGTTGAAATGATAAATACCCAAATTGAACTTTGACCTAGGATAGAAAATTAAATAAAACCCGATTGGTCAATAATTTGATTATAAAATAAAACGAAGATTTTATTTGAAAAAAATATATGGTTTTGAAATGAAGTTGAAATTTGAATTTTAATGAAAAGAAAATGTTAATATTTAAAATCTGAAACAAAATATTGACAATGGAATTGATGAAAGAATGTTGTTTAATTTGAGAAATGATTGAATTAAGTTTGAAATTTTAATTAAGTTTGAAATTATTAAACTTCGAATGATTTAATAATTAAGTTTGAAATTATAATTAAGTTTGAAATTATTAAACTTTGAAACTATTTAATAATTAAGTTTGAATTATTTAATAATTAAATAAGGTTGAATCATTTAATGATTAAATTGAACTGAATTCTTTGATAAGAGAAATTGAACTTTTGAATAAGTGAATTTTTACTTCGTAAATAATTGAAATTGAGTTTCTATATTAATTAAGTTTTTGGAAAATTATTTAAGAAAGTAAATAAGTGAAATGGAATTTCTTTAACAAGAAATGAAAATGTGATATTTTTGAATTAATGTAAGACTTGTAATTGTAAGAATTGATTTGACGAATTTAGTTTAATTCAAAATTGTAAATTTTGATTTAATGAAGTTGAACTTAAGAATTGATCTTATGAATTGTGAATCTAGTAAAATTGTTTTGAATGATAAAGTAACTTAACGAATATGGAATGAAATCGATAAATGAGTTTAAATTGATTCGAATGTTAAATATAATTTATTTAAATGATTTCGGAATGAAACTTATATACGAACTTGAATCCAAATTTGAATTGTTTTAAATAATTTGAATTTGATTTATAAGATTTTGAAATGGTAAATTGGAAGTTTTGAAACGAAAATTTTGGAAATTGATTTCGAAAGACAAATGAAATATTGATTTACGAATTGAAATTAAAATTGAAATTGATTTGGTTTTGAAATAAATAAACGACCAATCGGTGTAATAATTACGAAAGTTATTAAAGAGACCGGGATCGGTAATGGATATACTCTCTATCTAAACCGAAACCACTTTAATAACTATGCGCGGAGTGATGATCCAGAATGAAGTGGTTGAAATGATGTTCGTGATGACTGAAGAAAGAGAACGATAATGGATAGCCTTGACACTTGTGTCAAATTGGAAATGACTAAAACAGGAGCTGTGCCGGGCCAATGGAGGATTAGCTACCTCAAGTGGACACACTTCTTCGAACTACTTATACTTGTTGTCGATTGGTGCACCCTTGATTTTGGGAGTGTTGTTTCACGGTGTTGCGGGCGCTGCGGCGTTGCGTTCTCACCAGTCCGGATCAGGCGAACGGTAGTATCACTACCTTGGGTATTGCCTCATGTGCCTTGTCATACTTGTATTCCATTTATGCGCGACCACTACGATTTTGATTTGTACCTTTAGTATATGGATTGCCCTCTGGTGACTTCCGGTTTTGGGGAAACTACGGTCTTGTATATGCTTTTGGGAATAAAAATGTGTTAAGGGTGGAATGGGCCATGACTTAACGCTATTTTGATATCTTATTATTACTGATAGACATTATCTACTTAGCGTACATTACTACCTAGTAGATAGTTTGACGGATCCTTAAAGGATGGTTATTCCAAACATCCTTTGAGTTACTTGTATTTCAATTGCTATTTCACTTGAGTTGGATTTATTAATATAAGAATGTTAATCCTGACTCGAGTGTCTTGTGTTTTTGCTTTACGCTCGGGTCAGACTGAGTGATCCAGTATTCGAGACTCACCTTTGAAGTTGGAGCTTGCTTGAAGATCCAGCCATCTATTCTGTTTTCATATATTCGATGATTCCAGTGATGTATTCTGATTTGTATCTGATGTATCGTGTTACTCTTCTGTTGTAAACTCTGATGTATTTTATATATTCATATAGTAGCTTCATGAACTACTATCTCTTTTATTTCCGCTGCACTTATTACTCTGTGTCTGTGATCTGTGATTATTTATTTACTGTATATGTTCAGTTTTGCCAAATTTAAATTAACAACGCGGTATTTTGAGCAATTCAATTCCGGCATGAGTGTCTTCCTATACACTTATAATGGATGCGAATGGTCCAAAATGTCGGGTCGTTACAAGATTTCATCATTTAAGGTAAGCTAAAGATAGTAAAGCGAAGATAGCTTTCCACATGTTGGATGGACTATTTGAATGGGAGGTGATGCCTTTTGGTTTGACTAACGCCCCTGCATACTTTGTGGATTTAATGAGCAAAGTTTTAAGGGGACAGTTGAACAAGTTCATTGTAGTATTTGTGGATGATATTCTTATATACGCCAAGATGGAGAGCGAGCATGAAAAGTACCTAAGGGAAGTATTAGAAACCTTGAGAAGTCATCAACTAAAAGCAAAATTCTCTAAGTGTCATTTCTGGCAAGGAGAGGTGAGGTTTTTAGAACATGTTGTTTCCGAGGAAGGATTACCTGTTGATCCGACTAAGGTAGAAGTTGTTCAAGGCTGGAAGGTATCAAAGAATGCTAGGGAAGTTAGGAGTTTACTTGGTTTGGCTGGTTATTATCGAAAGTTTATTAAGGACTCGCAAAGATAGCAGTACCCTTAACTTGTCTAACCAAGAAGAACTTTGTTTTTTGCAAGGGACAAAAAGTCTACAAAATCTTTTGAGACTTTGAAGTGGTTGTTGACTTATGCACCAGTGTTAACGATTCCTGACGGATCAAAACCTTTCACCGTATACACTAATGCATGTGGTACGAGATTGCGACCTATTGTAACAACCTACCCTTCGTAATACCCAAACGTATGCGCCTTACATCATCACACGACTTTCGAATACCACAAAAAA
The DNA here is from genome assembly GCA_030737815.1 of Allium fistulosum. NCBI lineage: Eukaryota > Viridiplantae > Streptophyta > Magnoliopsida > Asparagales > Amaryllidaceae > Allium > Allium fistulosum. The sequence goes on along the minus strand of CM060906.1, from coordinate 452,356,554 downwards.
CAAATCGTGGGGGTAAAATTAGAACAAAACACTAAACCAAGACATCGATAAGATCTCACAACAAAATGACAATATATAATATACTGAATGTACATGAACAGAATAAGTTGACAATATATAAGAGACCGCACTAGTAGAAGCAACTGACAAATAAATATCAGTACAGAATATTCAGACTACATTAACTCCAAAATAAACACAGAGTTCTGAATAAATATCTGATACAACAATCTCGTATATAAATAACAGGTCTGTCATGTACAATAAAATAACAAGTATATATATCTTAAATAAATCATCAATGCCACGCCTCCAAAATGCTCCAGCTGCGCACTCTGCTAGCGTATCCCCAAAAGCACCTGACTTTCGAACTACTCAATCGAGTACCTGAGAGTTTTCATGACACAAGCAAACAAAGACAAAATGCAGGTCAGGCACAAAGTCTGGTGTGAGGGAAAATCTGAAATGCCTATAAACAAGTACAATAAATCCATCTCAAAAGTAGAGGATCATACCATAACCTGCTCTTCTCCTGTAACAACAAGTTAGCACAATATCTTCTATTGCACTACATTGCCCAAAATTATTAATAATATAGTACAAATGTACCATAATCAAACCATGATCCCAATACAACAATCACTACTGCTAAGATCGATATGATACACCTCACGTGTACAGTCACTACTGCTAAGACCGAATAGGTACGCCACAACACGTATGGTCACTACTGCTAAGACCGAACAGGTACGGCTTAATGCATATGGTCACTACTACTAAGACCAACGGGTACGCTTAACACGTATGGTCACTACTGCTAAGACCAAACGTTCGTAAGATTATGAACGTAGGACCCAATAACGTCCAAGCGATCACAACAAGATAAAGCTATTCACGGTCCCTTTAAGAGCGTGTCGAGTGTGTCATGGCCATCAACAATACTCTAGGCACACTATAAGGTCGATACCTAGGTAGGTCACATAAGTCCATACCCTTGGTGTGTCATAACAAGTCAACACTAGCAAATCATATATTACTCTAAGGTTGAAACCTTAGAGTAAAGACTCATTTCGTATAAAACATACGAAATCGCCATGCACGGCTCAAGTCGCCACGGCCAAAAAACCCATCGGACAACTCTAACAAAACCCCATACTAACCCAAATCGGATTCCAAATGGAACAAATGACCTCAATGTCATAGTACTCCTTAGATATACCCTCCTGATCTACCTTAAAATCTACGGTTTTGAAATACATGCCGGGGTGGGTCCCACGTGGGCCTCGAAATCAAAGAACTCCAAAACCTACCAAAATTTCATAGGTTTTACCCCTCAAAAACGGTGAATAATGGTCCAAATATCACCTCAATCCGACTTCATATGCGAAAGTTATCGCATTTTGAAGTTTGCACAACACACAACAGGTCAGCCGACTGAAGGGCCATTCAGTCGATTGAACCAGGGCCAAGATGAACTTTTTCCTCTCAACCAGTCAACTGAATGGACCGGGTCAGTCGACTAAACTAATAGTTTCCAGGGAATGAGTCTGGGCAGGGAGTAGATTCCGCGAACGAATGTTGGTTCGTGCGTTGTTTCCTCCGACGCTTCGCTCGATGAGTCGCCTTGCCACTAGAGCCTGCCTCCATCCCACTAGACATCTACCGGGGTCGATTTATTGACATTTTCAAAGTGAATTCCATAAGTAATTGAAAATTGATTTCGATATCAAAATCCACTCTTTGCACGAGTAGTATTCTACAGGCGATTTTAGTGACCCGGCTTCCTCTAACATGCCAAAACGACATACCCGGCATTATGAATAGCCCATACATGTGTCGATGCAATCATCCATGCATGCCTAAGCATACACGTATACTTAACCATGCAGATTACAACATAAATACATTCGAGCTTCACCGGGGTGATTACTCGACCCAGTACTTTCCCATGCAACTTAGCGCACCCGGTGATCACTATGGCCAAATGAGATTGCTCTTAACATGACCATATACACATACAGACATTCCCATATGTATATACAATCTGTTACACAAATATTCACCTCTTACAAAGACAACTCTACCTACAACACTATAGTTATTTCAATCATTGATATACCCGCTCATGCACGTATACACACACGTATATCCAGTAGGCAATTCAACTATTACTCAACTAAATATTACTTATTTTAGTAATTCTTCTAATAAGAGTGAAACATCTCTTTATATCATTTTATAAAATCATAAAACATTTTATAAAATATCATACTAGCTTATAGCTACATTATAGCCTTTGAGTACTTAATCACTTCATTAAAAATCAATTATTCACCTTTTTACTATTTGATAAAATCTCGTATCCATTTTATAAAATATATACTTCATTTACAAAATCATGAAACCATTTTATAAATACTAATTAAGGCTTATAGGGTCTCTAATCACTTTAATAATAATTGTAGAGTTCACAAATCACTTAAATTAGCTTACTAACATTTTGCAAATCAATTCAAATGGGTTAATTAATATTTTCTAATGATGTGCACATCATTACACTACTTAAGTAACCCCAAATCAAACAATAACATCACAACAAATCACCCAATTAGCCCAAATCAATTCTAGGGCTTACTAGCTATTTTCAAACATAGTAATTAGGGTGTTAAACAATTAATTTGTTAAGGGAAACATGCTTATAACATGAGTAAAAGTCTAAACCCTAGCATAGTAATCTCCAAAATCATTCCATAATACTTCATAATTATAAATAAACAAATTAATGAAGTAAAATACACAAATTAATAGGAGAATCATCGCACTCACCTTGATTAAACCCATGCTAAGCTCCATTCACCATAACCCCAAATTTGCTTTCTTTAAATTCCGAAATTAGTCTCCAAACTCCATTCCATGCCAATCCATTGATGGGTTTTGTAGAGAATGAGGAGAGAAGATTTATGGTTATTTTTATTTGATTTTAAGAATTTTTATTTGAGGGGTTAGGGCTTAGGATTAGAAGAGGATTAAGGGGTGATTAGAAAGCCAGTAGTAAAAATTAGAGAAGAGGAAAAGAAAATGAACATGAAATGAGAAATGAGGATGGAATTATGAAAGGGGTTAGCCTCATATAGGCTAAGTAAAAGGGGCTTAGCCCAAATCCATCTCATCCACTCAAATCACTATTTGCTCTAAATTTTCACCGTCTCCAGACATATTGAACCTTATACTCATTCAAATTTTGGATGCCATTCCGAACTCAATGGAAAAGGTTTCAGGACCTAATTCCATCGTATAAAAAAGTTAGCTTTTGGATCAGTTTACGAATCGAATGCAGGCTACCAGCTAAAAATCTACCGATCGAAATATATTGATGCTTATTTGCATTAAGATTCGCAACATCGATCCGGACTCAACGAAAGCGGTCTCAAGTCCTGATTCGACCGTATGCGAAAAGTTGTATTTTAGTCTTCCAATTCAATAACGACTTAATATTTAAATTAACTATTTGAATATATTATCATTAAATATTCAGGTTGTTACAGTTCCTTATGCAAGAAGGGAAGGTGGTAGCTTATGCTAGTAGGCAATTAAAGGATCATGAGAAAAGGTATCCAACCCATGATTTGGAATTAGCAATTGTTGTTTTTGCTTTGAAGATGTGGAGGCATTATCTTTTGGGGGAGAATTTTGAGTAGTTCACGACCACAAATCTAATAAGTACCTCTTTTTCCAAAAAGATTTAAATCATAGGCAGTTGAGATGGATGGAGTTTATAGCATCATATGACTTTGAGATTCAGTATACCTCTGGCAAAGGGAATGTTAAGGAAGTGGTTATGGAAATGTTAAGGAAGTTAAGCACTCTTAATTAAGGAGTTTCTCTCAAACTTTAATTTCCCATGGCCAGTAGTACCCGCTCAAGGATATCTTGCAGTTATGGAAGTAAGGCTGACATTAATGGATCGTATAGGACTGGGGCAGAAGGAGGATACGGTATTAATGGAGATTTTCAACAAAATTAGTAGAGGTGAACATTTTCCCCATGATGGTAGATATGCTTTGGATCAAAGAGGATGGCTAGGGAAAGATGGATGTTTATGTGTCCCAATGAAGGAAGGTGTGTTGGAAGAAGTTCCAGTAGAATGTCACCATTCTAAGATGAATACCCACCCCAAAGGAGATAAAATGTATAGAGAAATGAAAAGGATTTTCTATTGTCCTGGATGAAGAAAATGGTAGCAAAGTGTGTCTTTAAGTGTCTGACATGTCAAAAGATTAAGACGGAACAAGGAAAGCCCAGAGGATTGTTGTTTTCATTGGAAGTACCAATTTGGAAGTGGGAGCATATATCTGTGGACTTTATAGATGGGTTGCCTATAAGTCAAAGAGGCAATGAAGCTATTTGGGTTGTAGTGAACAGGCTCACTGAGAGCGCTCACTTTATTTCATGTTAGGAGTAATAGAACTGCGGTATCTCTTGCATCAATTTATGTTAAGGAAGTGGCGTGACTTCATGGAATTCCAGTTAGTATAGTTAGTGATAGGGACCCCTTGTTCACTAGTGAATTTTGGGGAAGTTTGCAATCTGCTTTGGAACTACTTTGAGTCTTAGCACTGCTTATCACCCTTAGACTGACAGGAAAATAGAGAGGGTTAATAGAATCTTAGAAGACTTGTTGAGAGCTTGCATCATGGATTCTGGTGGATCTTGGGAAGTACACTTGCCTTTGGTGGAGTTCGCATATAATAATAGTTATCATGCAATGATTGGCATGGCATCCTTTGAAGCCTTATATGGGAGTCCACGTAAGTTGCTTAGTTGTTGGTGGAAAACTACAGACAAAATCATACTTGGACCAGACTTTGGAAATTCTAGAAACGCAAAACCCTAAAATAATAAAACCTAAGTAAATATCAATATTTTCCCCTTTTGAAATTGAAGTGTTCAAGGATTAAAAAAGAATATAATTTAGAAATGGTGTGTAAATTATGAGTTGAATTGTTTGTAATTTGAACTGCCTATTTCTACCACTTAAACAAACAAAGAACTCCTTTAATGTTGTATAAAAAGGTTGAATTGAACATAGGTGATCTAATTTGTGAGGATCAATTCTTTAAAATAGAAAAGGGTATTATAGTGTATTAATATGGGAAAAATGTAGACATTCCATGTTGTACAAATCTATTTTATTTAGTTATGGTAGTAGCAGTTCATGTGGATAGATTTGTATGAGATTGATATTTCACATTACCTTAAGCGAATTATTGGCGAATTGTTGAAACGGAATAATTAGACCTAAAACTTCACGCGTAAATATTATATATATATATATATTTGTATGTGTGTAATATAACATAATGATTATAGCGTATTAATTATAGCATATTGAACGTAATAATTAGTATTATTAGAATAGTTGAGTAATATTAATCTTAAAAAGATAGTTAGAGTAAATTAGGGAATCAATCCCTAATTAGGGGCGAAATAAGGGGATACCTTATATGGCCTCAATCTGTTTTCGTATAGGATAATATATGTATGCAGTGGACATACATATAAATTATTACTAAGTTATAGGAATGCAAAGTTAGTCCAAAACTATATGGAAGTCTGCCAGGTTATATCTGACTACCAGCGGTGTGGCTTTCCGGACTAATGTGGGACATCGTCTATAATAAACAACTCCATTGGATGCGATGTTAGTCCCAATTCTATAAGGTAAACCTACCCATCTAATCTGGCTACCATTTCCTATGAATAGTCGGACTAATGTGAGATGTCACAAGTGGGTTATGAGTCATAAATTGCGCTTTGGGTATGGTAGGTGAAATCCTTAGGAGAAATCCGCTTTGGGTTTGAGGTATTAAGTGGCCATGGTAGGGTCCACCTCTTTCTTAGGTGAAGTATTAAGTGACCTATTAGGATTTCTTATGGTGTTAGTGAGGAGGAACCATGTAGAGACCTGCCTTTGGGTTAGGTCTTAAATGCCGAGGATCTGCCTATTTTATAGGTCTTAAATGATCAGAGTCTGCCTAAGCCATATTAAAAAGGTATTAAGTGGTTTGGGTATTTCCACATACACCATATGCGCTAGTTATGAAGAATGTAGAGTCAAACTGGAAAAGCTTTCGGGCTTGCAATTGACTTTTGTGTAGTTGGGCTGGAAGGGCCTTTGGGCCTACAGTTGACTTCATACATAGTTGATAATTTTTATATGTAAGACATATTACATTTTCGAATAATGCTACCCAAATTACTATTATGGTAAAACTTGGGATTTCTTTCACCAGAATTTGTTGTTCTGACTCCCTCCTTATTTCAACAAACAGGTTAGGGGCGCAGGATATTCCTGAAGAAGCAAAAGGTGGGAAAGCTGATCGTTGTGGTAGTGTTTATATGCTATTACTTGTTTATGTTATTTTCTTTCATTTACCCACACTTTGAGACTTTGTTGTTGCTATTTCTATTGTCAGTTTGAGATTTATGTATTGAGACGATTATTTTGGGATATTTTGAGATTTTATGACAATGTTTCTATGTTTTTTGAAATGGCTTTTATTTATGGGTACATGTTTTACTATTTTATTTTATCCATTCCGCTGTGAGATTCTAAAAGTTAATAGATAGCTCTGTGTACTGTGTAATACTTTTAATTTTCACCAACCAATAGCCGGTCTTGGAATGGTTCTAAGTTCTGATGGGCCTTTTTTGGGTCGGGATTTAGGTCTGTTTCGGGGCAGATTGTTACACTTATGATATGGCTTTGTTTTAACGAAAAGAGAATTGTGTGTATTTAAGGATATAAGGGTTAATAATTTGGGCTAGGGTAAAAATCCCTCCTTGCTTGATCTTATTAGTTCCTTAACCACTTATTATACACAATCCACTTTATTTCTTTAATCCTTTATGGCCTAATTATACATGATGATAGTTACTCTAAGTTCAACTAAATTGATCTTTTAAGTGTCCAACACTTGGTTAACTAACTTTCCCCTTGAGTAATTGATTTATTGAATCCCTTTATTTGTTGTTAATTAATCTCATCATTAATTAGGCCCATACTATGGCACTTCAAAATATGGGGTGTTGCATGGCACATCACATGATATCCACAAAGTTCTTCTAGTAGTGAGAGTGATGTTCATAGCACTAGAGAGGATTCAGTTCAAGGTGGAGTTAATGCTGATTTAGGAGATGTTGAAATCATTCAAGCTAATCGGTATATTAGGAAGGCACTGGGGAGATATGGAGAGTGACACTATGCAAACCTTAACTTTGGTGATCAGTTGACTATGCATTGTATGTGGTCCAAGACAAACCTTTAGAATTTGATAATGCTTTGAAGTCAACAGTTTAAAATGAATTTTCATTATGGAAGAGGAGATGAAATCTACAAGAGATGCTAAGTTGTATATTTTGTTGCAGCGACTAAGGAGACACTCTATTTAAAGCGGTTATTGTGTGACTTATGTTTTGTATATGATAGTGTGGTGGTGAATTGTGATAGCCAAAATACAATTTACTTAGATAGAACTTTGTCTTATAGCTCGAGGACAAAGCATATAAAAGTAAAAGAATCTTTTATTGTAGCTATGATCGAAGAAAAGTTGGTTCCCCTATAGAAAGTTAAGATAAAAGATAATGTGGCAAACATATTTACAAAGTCATAGCATGTTGCTAAGTTCGAGCATTAGTCGAACTTGATTCGCTTATTGAGATGCTAGGTGCCACATAATGGCATAGTGGGGAGACCTACTTGGAGCTAGTAGGAGACGTCGTAATCTTCTTGTGTATATGAGATTGATGGTTTATATCTGATATGAATAATTCTGAAATTCATGGTTACTGATTATATGTTGCTTGGTTTGTACTGTTGTTCGGTTGAAATCTGAACCTGGTTCTAGCTAAAGACTAGTGTATATTCAAGTTCAAGTGCACCAAGCCCGAAGCCCAAAACTTTATTCCAGATTATACTTGCCTAATATGTGTACATGCTTTATATATATCAGTGTATCTCTTTCCCTGTTTTCAAGCATAAAAGAAGAAAGAAACAATGGCTTCTGAAACTTATATTTGATTTCTAATTTCTCTTGAATAATTGAATCTCATATTTTCTGAAAATTATTACAATATCTTTAGATTGGATTCTTTCAACACTTCGTTGGGGGCATGTGGCTTTGTCAGAGCTCGTTAGCAAAATGAAATGGGCGATGGAATTCTAGAGCTCATTGGGGAAGTATTCATGTTCACACCATGAATATTGGTTAAAGGTACAGTTTGGAGCAGGCTTTGTTTGGGTATTTATTTGGATCAAAGTGGAGTGTTGAAATTATAACTTAAATATATGTTATAAATATATATATTTTCTCTTTAATTGCATTAAAGAAAATGCAAGTATTTATTTACATGTAAAGAAACAAATTTAAGGGATGAAGTTAATTAATCAATTCCCTCATTGGTTGATTGATAAAGGCATGTTATTAGGCCATGCATATTAGAGAAGCTAAAAATTGGAAATATACGCATTTCCATATGAACCAGTTAATTAATCTGGTTTCAATTTTATTAACATAAATCAATTTCTTCAAACCTAAATATTGATATATATATATATATATATAAATGTAGTCATTTACTGGAAGTCATCCTCTTAAGATTTAGTTCTTCTATGTTCTTGTAATAAGCTCCATTAAAATAGATATATCAATCTCTTGTATTCCTCTCTAAAATTGTTAATAAAATTTCTTTCCTTTAAAGTGGATGTATACAATCACTTTGATGGTGGAACCACTATAAATCTCTGTATCTTATTTACTTTTTGTTTATTTCAATCTTTTACATGTTTGATTCTTGGTTGCCGAATTAAGTTTGATTGTTCAATTTGTTTGTTTATCTCACTTATAGCTGATCTTACATATTCTTCCACTTAGATTTGAGATAAATTGATATTATAGGCAATTTTTCCCTAATAGTTGATTTGATCATTAATGGAGCTCTGCCGAAAACTCAATTATTTCATTGTATTCAAGGGTATTATATTATAATCAATCTAAATATAGTGAAATTAGTCACAAAAACATAAAGTGAACTTAAATCTGATTAACGACTGAACCACTATGAAAACTCTTACTCATGTTCTTTTCTTTATTTTGTTTCTTTATTATATTATTTTGTACATATACTTGTTTATTTTCCTAATTTGAATTTTATTATATAATAGACAACAAGTGAACCAAATTTCCTTACTATGCTAGGATTCCAAATCTAGGATCGCCTATTAGGTATTGGATTCAATAAGCAATCTTTCTTGAGGTGTTTTCCTATTTTTGAGACACACATCTTTTCAAAATAAAAAATTCAAAATATATTTCTAACCTATATGATTAAAATCTAAAAAAAAATATTTTATGTGTTATAAAATTGAATTTGAAAAGAGTGTTACAAAGTCCTTCCCTAAGTTTATATAATTAATACCTGAAACTTTACTAAACTACTCCCAACATTTCAAATGTCCAACAATTCAAATTAATATAATTTTTATAATATTGTTTTAAAGGGTTTATCAAAAGTTAAATAATATAAAATTAAACTACATTATATGCAAATGCAATAAAAGTCTTAATAAACAAATGTGTAAATTGCATAAAATATTATACTCATCATATTACCCTATACTCCAACAATCACATAAATAACTACAAAACGCATTAAGCTGCATAAACAAAACTATTGCTTTAGCTGAACATCTATAATTTTTCATTTCATGCTTCATGAGTTTCTAGATTGCATAACATGATTTTTATTACCCATAAATCAAAACAACAAACAAAATTGATGCAAAGTTAAATCTAGAGTGGTTGGATTATTGTGAAAATATGTATCATTAATTTTTTATTGATTGATCGAAAGGAATCACATAGAATAAATATATAAAAAGATACATACTAATACATGATTTATCTTCACTGGTGGTGTTATTTATTACCATACATGTACTTTAGTACACTTATATGAATTAGGCTAGTAAAGGCATGGTAACATTACAATGATGTAAAACAGTATAAACTAAACAAAGATTGAGGCTTCATTTGTTTAAAATTCTAAACACTGAATAATGATTGTTGAATTCTTATTGCTGGTTGCTAAATACTGAATTATGAAAGTTGGTTTATTTATGTTTTTAAAACTTCAAATTCGAACCGATGGAAATGGTTAGTTTGATAGTATTATCCTATATAATAATCGAGATTTCAGATGATAATTATTAAAATGATAACTGTAAATTTAAATTTAGAAAAGGTTGAAATTTATAAAAAATTAATTTTGGAAGTACTCGGTTAATGCTGAAACTTGACTAATGGATAAATATTTGAAACTTTTTAATTTTGGATGATTTTAGTTTCAATTTGTTACATTTCAAAATTTTGATTTTCAAAAAGGTAAATTTCCAATAATTAAGTTTTCAAAAAATTAATTTTGTAAAAATGGTTATCAAAATTTTGTATTTTAGAAATTTTTATCTTTATAACTATTTTTCAAACTTAAACATTATTCAATTTAGCATTTTAAGAAAATAATTTGAATTTAAAAAAGTAACTAAAGTTAACTTTAAAAGTTTGAACACTTGAGTATAACGGATATTTAAAAAAATCAAGTTTTTTATGTTCAAAAGTTTGAACTTCTATTGTTTTTTATAATAATATAACTAATAAGGCTATATATGGAAGAAATTATCATTAAGCATTCAAGATCAATAAGAGCTAGTCCGAGGCAAGGTGCAAAGCTAGTTTGGATCCTTAGTTATCTTAAATGAGGTAGAATGGGTATATTGAAAACAAGTGGAGGTAAGCTTTAGTTAATAAGCTAAAGTATTCTGATCTAGTAACCACCAAAAAGGCTTACTAGATTCCGAAAGGGTGTTAGGTCATATTACTTTTGCGGTAGAGTCCCAATTATTAGTGGTGGCACCGGCATGTCAAAGTGAGTTATTTGCCTATTAAGAGACCATTTGACGTTTTAGGCTTAGGCTAAGTAGATGCTACCATTCAAATTTTATGCATAACTTGAAGTTAAATTTGAACTAGGGTTCGTCAGTTGCCCAATGGATGGCGACAAGCAGAGGTGATTCTGGGTGTTTGAACAGAGTCTGTCTCGTTGAGGGTTGCAGTTTTGATTTACCAAACCATAGGTAATGAGACTGTTCAAGTTGCGATAACATTGTATTATGGTATATATGATTCTAACTTTGGTATCTTACAGATTAGTGTAGTGATCCATAGTTGGTGGTATACCTAAGCAGTACTAGGACAAGATATGGGATACGACTAACATCAGTGCTACATGGTCCATGGAGATCGATGCATCAGGGTTGAAGGTCTATCTTCACAATGCTTATATTCAATTAACATCAATCGAATGTAGTTCTCATTAAGGATGGTTTGTTAAAAAATATATTTTGTTTGGTTAGGGATAGTCGAGGTAGACTTCTCCATTAGTTTGTGGTTATCTAAATTATCTTCTAAGTGACGATTAAGTGTTTGGTCGGACCAACATTGTGATGTACTTAGTAAATTCTTCTTGTTATCATTATGAATTGTGTATTGTGCATTTAAGGGAAGTTTGAACTCAAGCAAACTCTAGGCATGTGTATAAGAGAGAGGATAAGTTAGAGTTTGGTTAAGTTTCCTTCTTTGAAGGGCGACTTCTATCCGGGAGGATAGGGAAGTTGGAGTAGTGATTGTAGAACTTATTCAATGATTTTAGAGTCGATATTCAGATATATTGAGCCAGCTTACCATTCAATAGATCAGGTGCACTTTTTTACCATCTATCTCACATGAGAAGAGTTGCATGACTTAGGCTTGTTTCTTGTTGGATTGCTTATTTGTTTTATTCTGTTGTTCCATAATCGTTGGTTGTTTTATCTCGTGTTTTATTTTGGTTCAAGCTATTGATTGTTATAGGTGCTAGGGTGGTTGGGTTGTGTTATTCCACTATATAGGATTTCGAGGATGAAATTGTTAAGCAGGGAAGAATGTAACAACCCATATTTTGGATGCTTAGGTATTTATAAATTATCTGAATATCAAAAATTAAATTTACCGATGAGTCAAAAATTAAAATTATGGAGATGATGGAATCAGGGCTTGAAACTACTACCATTATGTTACGCCCATTTTCGATCACAACGTATGTGGGCACAACCCATTTAACCTGCAAACTGCGGAGTATAAGGAAACGACCTAAAAGATCGTATAGTGGATCCTAAAATACATTATACGCGAAGTTTAGTAGAACAAATGAACATGGTTTTAAGGTCGGCCAAAACCATAACGTTGTAGTTCCCTTGAACGACAAATAAACGATTATATGAAGTGTACTGTGTACATTTAAAGCATTTAGAATAATTATGACACTACAACGGACATCATAGTCCTAAAGCTAGTTCAAACCCCACAGTCGCATGAGAAGTTACGATAAACGTAAACATGAATCACATAAAAAACTACGCGGCTTAGAAATAAGGAACGTTATGACAAACAAAACAAGCCAAAAATATAAACAAGAGTTGCGCTGCCATAAAGCAAAATAACATTTTAAAATTCCAAAAATCAAAGCAATCCAAACTCTAGACCGTGTCACCATCCTCATCCAAGGCAGCACAATCATACCCTCAAACGACGCCGCTATCTCCTAGGCCACGAACGAACATTAGAACCTGCACTGCCACTCATAAAGCCATCATGCCTTAATAAGAAAGAACAACAACTCCTATGATGCGAAACTATGCCGACATATCACTGAGAGGTTGTCTGACCCAAACTAGGTTAGTCTGCCAGTACATGTCAACTTAAACATGCAAAAAACAAGATTGTTACATAACAACACAGTCATGTTTTTTTTATTTTCATAATTATCCAAATGCAAAGTATAGAAGCAGTTCACCAAGACCTATATGATGCTGCACAAAAGTAGATTACAACACAGCCTACCGAATGGACAATGAAGGTAGCGTTTCAAATTCAAAGAATCCCGCATAAATTCAAATCTTTCTCACCTAAAGAAAACTTTTCCGCTAATGGCCACATCAGTTATCTATGCACATTACAACAATCAATTGGAGAAGGACACTTGGCAATATTTGACGATGAAGAAAGATGACATCAACAATCCGTGAAAGATTTTATGCTATAAATGGAAAAGCACTATAGCAAGAAAGGGACTTTTGGATGAATTCTCTGAAAAATAACTATACATCTTGTACTCTTTCTGCCGTTAAAATGATTGTATGAGGAAGAAGAATGATAATGAAAGATTTGACCCATGGATGTAGGATTTTCTGGAATCCAAACCATGTAAATCTCTATATCATTTAATTTACTATACTTATTGTCTTCCATTTTTTGTAGATTCCATTTAGCTTTAATTTGGCAATGTTTAGTACGAAAACCAACTCAAGCATTTTAACAAATAGTAGAAGTGTCACTTCTTGATTATGTAAGCATTCTACAACATAATCACTATGTAAGGAAAATTTAATTTTACTTGAATTTGTTTATTCATACTTAATAGGGTAATTAGAAATATAGTCAATCAATTAGAAATTTGGTGTTGTGAGACGATAAATATCATCAATATTTTTGGCACTAGAAGGAGAGCCAATTTCCTCTTCGGCAAAATTCACACACGTTTCCTTTAGACACCACTATAACCCCATGAATCCCACTGATTCCAATACTCCTCCTAACCAAGAATGGCTTCATCTGGCCACAAAAATACCAAAAAAGCAACTCCTCACCTCCATAGCCCAAATTGAGGTAGGAGCTTCTATAGAGCCTTCCTTGGACTCTGTCCAAGCTGCTCTCCAGGCTTTCACAAACCAAATAAATAAACACATGGATGGGCAAGAGAGATCTATAGCCCAGTATCCTGCTCTTAAACCGACCTCCGCTCAGTCTTACACAGCTCACTGCCATCGTTCAGCGACTGCACAAACTATGCAGCGTGTGAATGACAATGGTAATCTCAGAAATCAGAATGGTGATGATAGCCTAAAAAAATGGATATAAAGCTCAAAGGCAAGATTCAAATCAATCCCCAAATCAAATCGAAGCCTACGAACATCAACCCATTACTGCTGAAAAAACAAACACGAACTGCACAAGATGACGGTGATGTTACCTCACTCTACAAAGATGGCTCATCCTAAATATACCTAAAGGAGGATGAGATCCATCAATTTAAAGTCCACATAGAGCAGTTGTGAAACTTTGCTGACGAAATAGCAGATAGTAAGTAAGAGAAGAGAGTTTTTCCCAGTTTAGTGAAAGTATTATAGAGGCAGACTTCCCTACTAACTTCAAAGCCTCATCAATCGATAAATTTGATGGGACTACCAACCCGATGACCGTATTTAAAATTTTGAGTACTACATGGACATTCTGAAGGTAGGAAGTATGGCCAGATGCAAGCTTTTTCCAGTATATTTGGCCGGGGCTGCTTCCAAATAATTTAGAAGGTATGGGCTAGGGGAGGTCCGCTCTTGGCCATTGTTAGCTGTAAATTTTTTGAAACAATTCAATTCTGGGAGAGCGGCTTCTCTAGACGTGAATACCATGTCCTACGTAAAGCAAGGCAAAAATGAAAGCTCATGCAACTTTATAAAATGCTTCAAATCCGAGGCTCTTCGGGTTGGAGTAACTTATGAAGAAGCACTACCGATGGAAGCACATATTTGGATCGAAAGGAACAACGCTATGCGGGATAAGAACAACAGGAAGCCATGCCATATCATGAAAGCTTTCTATGAAAGATCCAATAGCTATAAATGAATTGAAGAAGCTAGTGCCATAGAATTACCTTCATCCGTTAGAGCTTCTGCTCCCCACAATGAGAAAAGGAGGGGTAGAAGGATACCATCCACCTATCCAGCGGTAGAGAGAATTTAACTTCGCAGCTAAAATTCCCCTCGCCTGTACACCTAGTTAGGTATATGAGATAACCAGAACTGAACTCACCTACAATGTCTCGAACAAGGGAATGAAGCGGAACAAAACAAGGGGAGCATATTGTCGCTTCCACAGAGCCAACGGCCACCATACTGATAATTACTGATACTTGAGGAACGAAATTGAAAGATTGATCCAAAAGAGATACTTAAGTAGTTATCAAAAGGAAAGTAATGGAGAGAGAGCTGAGAATCCCTCTCCAGATCCGAATGAACGTCTCGCAGAAAACCCTAGCAATCTCATGGCTTTGATCCACGGAGGACCACACTTCTCTAGATAAAGCAAAAAAGCACAAGAGCACTATGTACAAGAAGCTAAAATGGAGCAGAGAACTATATTCCATGTGAAGCAGAAACCTGCTCAGGACATAATCTTCACTACTGCTGATGCTGCTTTGGTGGTCTTTCCACATCAAGACCCTTTGATAGTTATGGTGCAGATCTCAAACTGCATCATGAAGAAAATCTTTATGGATTTTGGAATCTCAGTTAACGTTATATTCAAATCTGTGTTTGACAGGATAAAGCTTCTAGTAGAAATACTAAAGCCAAGCCCCAGACCAATTTACGGCTTCAATAATACTATCGTGTCATCACATCTTCTCGTTACCGCAGGGACTGCCCCTCTCCACAAATCATTATATGCAAGTTTCCGGATCATTGATCAACCATCTCTGTATAATGCATTCTTAGGAAGGCCGGCACTGATTGACATAGGGGCAGTAATTTCTCAAAAAGATTTTCTTTTGAAGTTCCATACTCCTATTGGAATAGGGTCAATTAGAGAGGAACAATTATTGGCTAGAGAGTTGTATAATGTAAATCTCATTTCTACCAATAAAATTGTTAAAAATTATTTTGCTGTCTCTTCTAATATTTGTAATAATGATAATGAAAAAGAAAGAAAGCCAATTCTAAGAACTACATCGGTACTAAGTACCAAGGTTGATGCTGGTCATTTTATGATCACAACATCAGTAAGAAGAAAAAAGAGGGAGTATATGCACATGATCGGCACTGATGAGTATAACTCAGTCTATACGTGGTATTTGTCCGAAGAAGCTCAAAGTCAGGCTTTCTTCATTGCATCCCAACCTGAAGAGAAAGAAGAAAGTGAAATAAATCTAAGATTAGGGGAAACAAGGAGAGAATTAAACTCATTAGATAGCATCAAGGACAAACAAATAGATCCTAAAGATCCTTTGAGGGTTCTCAAGATAGGAAAAAACCTTAGCGTAGAAATTAAAAAAAATAGACTTCCTCAAAAGGTCAGTAGACATTTTTTCTTAGGTGCACTTAAATATGGTAGGAATAGACCCGGCTTTCATCTGCCATGCACTCAACATCGATCCCAATGCTCATCTAGTAAGACAATAGTGCAGAACTCTTGATCGTAAAAGATATAATGCGCTGCATAAAGAATTTAAGAAGCTAAAAGAGAATGGGTTCATCGGAGAAGTGTATTACCTAAAGTGGATCTCTAACCCTATTCTTGTAAAGAAGTCCAATGGGAAATGGAGAACTTGTGTAAACTATACCAACCTCAACAAGGCCTAACCAAAGGACAACTTTCCTCTACCTAGGATTGATCAATCGGTGGATGCAACTAGCGGCCATGAACTGCTCCCGTTCATGGACACATATTCGGGTTACAACTAGATCGCTGTGTTTGAGCTAGATCAGGAGCATACCAGTTTTATTACGAACAAAGGCTTATACTACTATAAGATCATGTCGTTCGAACTCAAAAATGCTGGAGTCACCTATCAAAGGTTAGTTAATATGATGTTCTCTGATTAGATTAGTAAAAACGTTGAAGCATACATGGATGACATGCTCGTTAAGTCAAAAGTAGCACCGAGTCATGTGCAGGATTTGGAGGAAACCTTTGCAGTCCTAAGGCAATACAACATGAAGTTAAATCCCTTGAAGTTTACTTTTGCCATTCAGTCAGAAAAATTTCTGGGGGACATAGTAAGCGCCCTTAGCATTGAAGCAAACCCAGAGCAGATTGATGCCATAAGAAAGAGGGGAGTCCCAGAAAAGCCAAAGGATATCATTAACCTAAACGGTAGAGTAGTTGCTCTAAGTAGATTCATTTCCAAAGCAATCGACAAATGTATACCATTCTTCGATCAAGCGAAAAAGGGATAATTTCAAATGGACCGAGGAGTGCAAAATAAGATTCCTGAATTTGAGGAATCGTCTAATCAGTAGTCTTATGTTATCAAAATCGGTAACAGTTGAGGACTTATATGCGTATTTAGTTGTAACTGATAAAGATATTAGTGCTGCAGTGGTTTGAGAAGATGAAGGGACCTAGAGGACTATATACTTCACAAGCAACCGTTTGTTTGGAGCAGAGCTCTACTACTCAGTCATTAAAAAGTTAGCCTATAACCTGCTCCTCATAGAAAGAAAACTACAGTCGTAGTTTCAAGCACATCCCATCAAAGTCCTCATAGACAAACCGCTGAAGCAAATATTAAAGAACGCAGAAACGTCAGGTCGCTTGCTAAAATGGGCAATGTAGCTTGGTCGGTATGATATCTCATACTATCCAAGAAAAGAAATCAAATGACAAGCACTGGCAGATTTCATTGTGGAATGCACGATGCCTGCTGAGTTGCAATCTAAGGAAGAGACACCCACCCTACAGTTCTAGCAATTGTTCATGGATAGGGAATCAAATGAACAGGTAACAGATATGTATTGATCACTACCGAGAAGAAAAAATTGTATGGAGTAGTGTAGCTCCGATTCAAAGCTACCAATAATGTAGCAGAATATAAGGCACTCCTCGCAGGCTTAAGGATGGCTCAGGTAATGAAAGTAACCCATATTAAAATTCATAGTGATTCCTACTTAGTTGTAAATCAAGTGCAGGGAAATTATCAAACTAAAGAGCCAACCTTAGCCAAATAAGTAGAACTGTCCAAACGGTTGCTAGTGCAATTTGATCAATTTGAAATAGAGCAAATCCCACATGAGAAAAATTCTCATATGGACTCATTGACTAAACTTGCTAGCACTAAAGTAGCGTAGGTAATGAAAGTTGCCCCAATAGGACATCAGGTTGAACTAAGCATAACAAGGCTAATCAAATACTGGTCCTAACTAGGGCACAACAAGCATCGGTCGGACAAGATCAAGTCCAAGAAGTAGTTGAAAATCGAGCGCAGACCCCACATGTGCTTATCCCTCTACATACAGAGGAAGATTCATGGATGACACCTATCAAGCAATTCTTGGTAAGTGGAATCCTTCCCCCAAACAAAAATGAAGCTCCTAAAATTCGATATCAGGCTCCGTATTTCTCCTTCTTTAATAGGATATTATACAAGAGAGGATACTCTACCCTTTATCTTAGATATATTTCCAAAGAGGAAGGAATACGAGTCTTAGGTGAAGTACATGAAGGTCAGTGCGGAGACCACTCTGGAAAAACCAAGTTAGCTAAGAAAGTGCTAAGACATGGCTACTACTAGCCAACTGCACTTCAAGATGCGTAGGAATACAAAGGAAAATGTGACAAATGCCAAAGATTTGTCAGCATCCCAAGACAATCTTACCATAAGCTCATCCCGTTGGCCAGCCTATGTCCATTTGACGTATGGGTCATAGACTTGATAGGACTGCTTCCTATGTCTAAAGGAGGAGCAAAGTACGCCATAGTGTTGATAGACTATTTCACCAAGTGGGTGGAAGCAGAACTCTTAATTATAATTACTGCGAAGAAGATAGTCACTTTTATTGTGAGGACTATAATTACTAGGTTTAGGATCCCACATAAAATAATTTCTGATAACGGAACCCAATTTTAGAGTACAAGGTCAATTTTCATTGACAACCTCTCTATAGCATGCTTTTCTAAACACTCGATACGTTTCCTTAATTGTTGAACTAAGTTATCCCCCTCATAAGACTTTAACCACAAAGTTTTCTCGGTGCCTACTTCTCTTATCTAAAAGGAAAATGTAGGAGAACACAAGTTCAAAATACACTACTGCGCACAATAAAACAAGACGAAATACAGTAAGATGAATAACCAACATCTTATAAAACCACCATGTACATACACAAAATATAAGACGGTACAACCAAGTATAAAACAACACAAAACAAGATAACAAGAATGGTCAAATATTTATTACTACATCAGCGGAAGATCCCTACAGTTTGAGTCGAGATTGTACTCCTGCGTTCATCGGGTTCTGCTCTGCATTAGAATTCAAACTCCACCTCCACCTGAACCGCCTTAAAAGGGGAATCAGGAATCCCCCTACGTTCTCAGGACCACTTCCTCATGCAGTAATCCAAGGCATATGTTATGGCTTCAAGATCACCAAGAAAATCCAAATTAACCTCTACATTCATCACATCAGGTCGGTCTAAAAAAATCTGCCTTCTTACCTGAACATAGATCTTGTACAGTACATTAAAGATAGTGGTATCAAGATCTTTCTCTATCTCAATGAGTTACTTCTTAAACTCATTTGCTCTCTCCTTCTACCAACCAACTTTTTCCCCCACCTTGGTGGCAAGCTGCTCAGATTCCTTAAGTTTCTTGTTAACATCATCAAGCTATTTAACGACCTCCTCTAATCTTGTTTTGGCATCCCTCTCCCTCTATGCACCTACTTTGGTGTCCAACTTCAATCGAGTAATCTCTACCTGATCCCTGGATGACACCGCTTCCAGATCCAAGAGTCGTTTATGCAACTTCATTGCAGAGGCCATACCCTAAACACAACGGTATAACGAAGCATAAGAAATACCTCCGAATTTCCTTTAAATCAAATTAACCAATGGATAACCAATAAACTTACTTGAAAAATACTGCGATGAAAGCTAGAATAAAGGTCTTCAATAAGCGAAGGAGAAGACGCCATTAAAGTAGGGGCAAGGCAGTTACATCGTTGATGAGAAGGCGGCCCATCCGTTCGATTAAATCGGGAATGACGCCCTCCCGCAAGATAGGTAGGAAGCAGGAAGAAGGAGGAAGTGAACAAATAGGGGACACATTGATTAGAGTAGAAGGAATCACCTCAGAAGAAGAGGGAAAGTTGGCCTTTCGCCTCTTGGCCGAGTCGTCTATCACAATTAGATCACCTTTGGGTCTCTTTATGTCTTTATTTTTCTTCAAAGCAGCTACCAATTTCGAGGACATGGTACCTGCACAGAGTAAGCAACGACGTGCCTAATATACTGCATGATGCATATAAAAAATGGAAGAAAAAGACATATTATGTAATAAAAAACTAACTAAAATACATATAATCAAAGTATACCACTAGGTGCAGCCTCAGAAAAAGCATAAACGAAAATATAATGATGAAAATGGTGATGTGGGTAGAGGAAGTTATGTCTGCTAGTAGGTCGACTATGAACAAACTTGAACACTTAGAACCTCCATACCATAACCAAGTGTTATCGTCCTAAGAGATGAAAAGAGCTCTCATTCGCTCCTAGTAAAATCACAAAGATTAACTAAAAAGAAAAGAAAATTCAGGTTAGTGAAGGAAGTTTTAGGAGCTAAAATTAGAAAGAAAAGGAGAGGCAGTACCAGGTTCCCCAAACGAGAAAATGAAGCCAACCTGGTTTGAGATGAAAAAGGATTGATCTGCCCATCTATAAGTCTTGCATGGAGTTGACGAAAAAGGAGACTTGGTAGCTTGAATATGATAAAATCCGGTGCATTTTGAGGTTATGCTCTTATGCAGCGTGTATAAAAAGAGCAGTTCTCGGCAAGAAGGAGGAGTCGAGTTTTCAATATATAAAATGTAGGTGTAGACAAGAAGAAGATAAGATATAGAGGCTAACTAAATGGGGGACAGACCAACCATAGCCAACTATTCTTTGATAATGGGGTGTAGAGGAAGATAAAGCCCACATCAAATGTGTTTCGAAGTAAGGGAAATATACCCCTCTGGGGTAGGTGAATATGATCTGGGGGTGTAGGGACCCTAAACCCACATCCCTCAATTCCAAATTTGATCGAGATTTCTTTAACTTGGCTTTCCTCACAGATGGCCGAAGTTTGGTGTAAAAAGGACGGATCACGAGCCAATGAACTAGGAAGATCATCGGATGCCATTGATAACTAAAAGAATAGGAGAGTGAAAATCAAAACCCACAAAAACCACTTTAATTCAAACAGCAAATAAGCAAAAACAAGGAATTCACATGTGTAAGAGAGATATTTCAAATTAAAGAACAAAACCAATTAATTAAACAAATATAATCAAGATTCTATTCGAAAATCTAAAAATGCACAACACTGTACGAACGATTTGAGGATCGAGCAATAAACAAATAAAACCTTAGAAACGATCTCTCCAAAATAAAGAATATATATATATATATATAAACCAGTTTAAACCATAAATTTCATCAAATCAATTAACCGACCACCTAAGGTGCTAGAAAAGTAAGAGAATAAGAGAAATGAAAATAAAAAACTTATAGGTTAACGATGATCGAAGCTTGATAAAATGAAACTGAGGTAAAAGCCGAAAATTGCTAAAGTTTTTCTTTTCTTTCCCTTTTGTTGAGCAAGCTAAATCAATATAGAAGAAGATAGACGAAATAAGTACAAGTTAAGTTAAAAGGTTTCAAACCTTGATTCAAATGATGCTTTTAATCAGGACCATTATAGTAATGATGAAAGGGGATCTTCATGAAAAATTAAGCAAATCTCTTGAAAAACGAAATGACATGTCTGATCACGTACGAGAAGCACAGCCACCCATATAATGACATGTGTAAGAAAAATTAAATGTGATAGGATTGATGGATTAGACAAACAGAAGAATGGGCATTGTAGATTACAAGTCCATGCTAATATGTGTTAGCGCAAACTTAATGGGCAAGTGTTACACTCATTTTTGATCACAACATATGGGTGTACAGCCTGGTTAACCAGGGAACTACAGAGTATAAGGAAACGACATAAAAAATCATGCAGCAGATCCCTAAAAGACATCATATGATAAGTCAGCAAAACAAAAAGAACATGATTATAAGGTCAGCTAAAATTGTAATGTAGTAGTTCCCTTGAATAGCAGATAAACCGTAGTACGAAGCATACTACGTACATCCAAAGCATTTAGAATAATTATAACACTACAATGGACGGCATAGTCCTGAAGCAAGTTCAAACCGCACAGTCACATGGGAAGTTACGATAAACGTAAACATGAATCACATAATGAATTGCACAGGCATAGAAATAAGACATGTTATAACAAACAAAATAAGCCGAAAATATAAATAAGAATTGCGATGCCATACAACAAAATAACATCTTAAACTTCCTAAAATCAACGTGGTCCAACCCTAAACTGCGCGCCATCCTCATACAAGGCAGCGCCTTCATATCCTTAGACAATGCTGCCATCTCCTAGGCCATGAAGCATCTTCAAAACCTGCGCCATCACTTATAAAGCCACAATGACTTAATAAGCAAGAGTGACGGCTCCTATGACGCGAAACTGTGCCGACATTTCATTGTGGATGTTGTCCGACCTAAATCAGGTTGGCCCATGCAGTACATGCCGACTTAAGAAGCAAAAAAAGGACTGTTACATAATAACATGACAATGTTTCTTAATCTTCATAATTATCCAAAAGCAAAGTATAGAAGCATGTCACCAAGATGTATATGACATAGCACAAAAGCAAATAACAACACAGCCCACCAAACGGACAATGAAGATAACATTTCAAATTCAAAACATCCCACCTAAATTCAAGTCATCCCACCTAAAGAAAACTTTCCCGTCAATGGCCACGTCAACAATCTGTACACATTACAACAATCAACAAGAGAAGGACACATGGCAACATCTAATGATGGCGAAAGGATGCAGAAATATGACGTCAACAATCCGTAAAAGATTTTCTTCTATAAATGGAAAAACATTGTAGTAGAGAAAGAGACTTTTGGATGAATCCTTTGAAAAATAACCTCACATTATTGTACTCTTTCTGCCATTAAAATGATTGTGCGAGGAAGAAGAATGATAACGAAAGATTTAACCCGTGGACATAGGATTTTTGAAATCTGAACCACATAAATCTTTATGTCTTTTACATTACCATACTTATTGTTTTCCATTTTTAGTAGATTCCATTTTGCTTTAATTTGGCAAAGTTTAGTATGAAAACCAATCTTGGCATTTTAACAAATAGTTGAAGTGTCTCTTCTTGATTGTGTAATCATTCCACAACATAATCACCATATTAAAAAAATTAATATCACTTGAATTTTTTTGATTCACACTTAATAGGATAATCAAAAATATAGTTACCCTATTAGAAATTTGGTGTTGCAAGACGAAAAATCTCATCAACGCACTATTTCTACAATGTCACTTTCAAGCTTTTTGAGTATAACCATCGATACGTTTGGGATTGCAAATTTTGAGTTAGATATTGAGAGTCGATTGATAAATGGTTCAAAACGCTAACTTTTACATATGAGTGAATTAGGTCATGGGACCTCTTTCATTCTATCCAGAATTCTATTTTTGAGTCTTTTAAGTATAAGCTTCTATATATATTCAAAGTTATGGATTTTGGAAGAAGAATTATGACTCGATCCATAAGTGATCGAAAATGCTAACCAATGCATACAATGGAATTAAATCTTGAGGTCATTTCCATTATGTCTGTAACTGTAAACATCGATACTTTTAGACTTATGGTTTTTGAGTCATGAAGGGGATGATTTTGTTAATGTTTAGATATGATGGTGTTGGACCCAAGGCCCATTAGTCTTGCATATAAACAGTTGCCCCCTATCCCTCTCTCTTCATCTTTTCATTTGCATGTTACTTTCTCTCTTGCCCTCTCTTCTGAAAACCTAAAGTTTTCGATCCTTAGATCCAACCAAAGCCCATAAAATATATTCCCTAAAATCAACTCAAAATCACCTAAATTCTTCTCTTGTCTTTTTCTACAAACACTATTAGTATTGGAACATTTGAAGGTGGTTTGATTTTTGGCCTGAAGAGAAAGAAGCCTAGAGAATGGGTACTTGCTGCTTTGGGGTTGCTAATAGTTACTAAGTGAGTGGATAACAAACTTGTAGTTTGTAATTATACAAAGATACATGCTTTGCTATGAAATGTTAATTAAATCCTTGAGGTTGGTTTTCATTGAAATAAAGTTTGAGTTAGTCTGGTTTGGGGATTACAAGCAAGAAGGAACGATTTTATGTTATATAAATGATAAAAACATGAGTTTTATAAAATTTCATGACCAATTAGGGGCTAATGGCATAATAACTTGAAATGATTGATGTTGTCATTAATAAACATATAGTTGAGGTTAAAATGAAGTAAGATTGATAAAAGTTGGAAATTTAAGAAAGTGAATAATTAATAGAAAGACTATCTACTTATGTTTGATTACTAGTAGTTGATATTAGACTTTTAGTAATTGATGTATGAAGTATGAAGTGTACTAAGCTAAGATATGAACTACATTACTAATAGAATTAAGGATGTGCCCTAGGGATTTATGTAATTTGTTATATAACTTAATTCTTGCAAAAGAATCTTGTTTGAAATAAAGTATGCATCTGGTTTTATTAAATTTTATATGAGTTATTATATTATGATATAAATGGTGATATGAATACGTCAAACATGTATAAGTAGAAAATCCTTAGGAAAAGTATTTTTATCAATTGGAGTTGAGAATGTGTTTATAACCATGAGTTTTGAATCGATATTTAAATACTTATCCTTAAATTGTTTCTAGTCATGATGTATCAAGAAAAAGATATCGATACATCCATTAAGACTCATGTAAATAATGTTCTCCATATAATAGATGGTGAATAACTCACGATCGATGGGGACACCAAAGGATCACAGACTTATGATTATTTAGAATGATCACAGAGTCACTCAATGAGAATCTTCTATAGATTAATACATCTAAGTCAAAATAGAAGATCTCATGTAACAACGTATAGCTGTCGTCAGATTTAAGAGTAGTGGATCTTAAATAACTAGACTATACATTGATTATGGTCAATCACATAACAATACGATCATGTTGCCATGATAATTGGGTATACATCGAACTACTGAATTAAAACACTACTCAAGAGAGGATTCATCTTCTTCATTTTAGAAGGTTGGTATTACCATAATTGGCAGTCAACTTAAAGTCAAAATCTTTGATCGGAGTAATACGATTAATCGATAAATGTTGTCGGATATAACTAAGGACTTTAAAGTAGTATATGCAGTTAACTTTGAATATTATTAGAGTTTTTTACCATTAAAAAAACTGTAAATTCTTAGTGATATAATGACGACAAAAAGAAAACACATAGAGAATATCATTATAAAGTATAGCTTAATAAAGATTAGAAATTGGATTTTGCCTATAATCTATAAGCAATTGGACTTGAGCTCGATATTGTACTTCAGTAAAATCCATGCAAGTTTTAGTATTTGATTATTTTAATTATTAATTGAAGACTGAGTTCACACCTAGGATTCAACACAATAGAGTTGTTAGTTGATTTTCGAGTTCAACCAATTCAAATATAATTTATAGATATTATAAATTGATAATAAAATTAATACAAATGTTGTGTTGAATTATTATACCATTTTAATTATTTATTTGATGCATTAAGATTAATTAAAATAATATACAATTGTCATATATATATATATAATTAAATATTTATAATTAATTAATATATGGTATATTGATTAGGCCTGACACCATAGTATCCCACGTAAGGCATGACCAGCCATAACATGAGGTTTAAGGGGGCATTTGACTTGGCTAATGGCTCTAGATAAGATCTGGATTCAAAATAGAGAGAAAGGTCGAAAATATTTGATCTTATGGTGGTTATAACATTAATAAATCCTAGCCTCACCCTATCCCATTAAAATTATACACAAAATAATAAATCCTAGCCTCCATGAGAGAATTGGTGGAAGTCTCAAAGTCGAGATTTGCATATCGAGTTTAAGAACAATGAACAAGCGTTCCAAAGTGGAACCGTAAGCAATCGACGTGTCAATAAATAGTAGATTTAATAGGCACAAAACTTATTTTAGATATTATAACATTATTTATATTTCTATATTACCATACTGTTTTTGTCAATGACATAAAAAACTAGAAGTAAAATTAATAATTATAAATATTTAAAACATTGAATATACACACACATATAATTATATTTATATTACTAGAAAAATAATACTTTTTTATAAATGCTTACATGTAATAGGTTTTAATGGGTGTATGAGTGTATTAAAGTATTTTTTCCGTTTTAATAGAAAAATTAATTTTGCTTTCGTATTTAAAATAAAATAACATTTTTTCTACTTTTATTCTTAGGTTTGATAATTTAAGAAGGATTTTTTTATTTGTTTCTAAATAAAATAAACACATGTGTGTGTGTTTGTTATCCTGCCTTTTGGTCAAGCCGGGATACCACAAATTTGGCTAAAACGGATGGTTATCGGGATTGAAGATCGGTTGTAGTTGAAACTATGGACGATAGTTGAATGGATTCGGATGAACAACACTCAAAAAATGGCTAAGTATGGGCACTTCACCTAGGAAACAGATCGGATCGGATCCTAAATTTCTGACCCAATCAAGGTGCGATTAGTATGGAGTGACAAGGAAGACCCCATAAGGCTATATTTCAAATTTCAAGTCAATCGGAGTTCGTATGCTCGAGTTATGAGCAAAAGAAGATGGATCGGTGTTGACGGATCAATGGTAATTTGCTTGGAATCGGATATGGGAAAATTTGCTACTTGCTTGGATTCAGCGCATGGTTCGCTTGGAGTCGCTGAAATTTGAAGTGCTGGATCGTGCTTGGAGTCGGATTCATGTTTGCTTGGAGAAAAACAATCGGCACAGATTGTTTTTCGTGCTTGAAGTTTGAACCACGTTTGCCAGGAGAAAATTTGGATTTTACCCTAGTCTAACCCTGGGCTAGAATTTTCAGCACCTGCTTTGAGTCCCAAACATGGTTACTTTGGGTCTCGCTTTGGGTCAACCCTAAAGAGGGTCTTTCGACGATTGTTTTGGCGATTTTTGATGATTATCTATAACTCAAAACCTACAAAAGAAATCGACATGAAATTTAAAGGATAGCTACACTACACCATGAGGGAGCCACATCATCGATCGCTGGGCCCCACGATGAAGTTGGATCGATCGGTCATGATCCATATGGATTGATCCACAAAACAATTCAAATCAATGATGATAGATCAATATCTCACAAACGCAAAGTCGGAATGACATGAAACTTTGGGAATAGTTAAATATTATGTAAAGGAACCTACCATACCGATCGCACATCATTTGAAGAAACTTGAACGATCGGCCTACATCGTTCTTGAATGATTGTATCATTTCAGCCAAAACAATCCCACCTCCACGGAAAACACGATATCTCACAAGCAGCAAGTCAGAGTGAGACTTTGGAGAGAAAGTAGCTAACATTATGAGGAACTCACTAGAATGATCGCACCTCAAAAGGAGCATGTATGGAACGATCGCCCATGATTGATTACAACTTAACGCAACTTCACAGAAAACGTGATATCTCACAAACGGTATGTCGGAATGGCGCGAAACTTTGGGAGCATGGACTAGAGGCATGTGGGACCCCAAAGAACGATCATATCCCCATTGGAGCTAATATGAACGATCGGCACTAATCGTTTATATGGTGTGCGATTGATCTAAAAATTGGTGGATTAGGTCGTACAGATCTAAAGGTTCTTCTGGTGAAATTTCAGCCTGATCCATGCACATCTTCACCTAGAAATACAGTGGACTTGGCTCATTGCTAAGGAACTTTTGGCTGGTTCTCCTTCGTCACTCTTATCTCTTCCTCCATTATTTTTCTAAGGCAAATAACAACAGTACTTATAATCTTACATTATAAATAAAAGATAATTGGAGTGGACGTAGGTCGTAGTTTGCCGAACCACTATAAAACTTGCGTGTTCATTTACTTTTCTACAGTATATTCTATGATCTATGAATCTATATTTCTCTGTTTGGATCAAAATATTGGATATCGATGCTTTCGCATACAACATGGTGTTTGTGACCATTTTTGGTGCAAACAATATATATATATATATTCGGTTTAAAAAAATATGTTTTCATTAGTTTGAATTAATCAAAATTATTTTAAATTTCAAATTTTAAATAAATATACATTTATCAACACATGAATTATATATATATATATTTGGATTATATATATATATAAACCAAAGAAAAAAATCCTTATAGCCAAAATAGAAAAATATTAATAATATATATTATATATACATGTTATTTTATTAATGGTCAAAAAAACATAAAATTCTGACATTGGTTTTTTACTTATAACCATATTATTTTTAAAAAATAAAGACCTATCCAAGGGAAAGGCACTACATTAACTATGTTCTATAGAGCAATGTTGTTGAGGTAGTGCACAAAAACCCTTAAATAGAGTCTGCTATATAAGCTACTACTAGTGGAGGAAAATCGCCTTCCTTCGGTTGCATACAAAAGAGAAAAAATAAAAAAGCTGAGCACAAAATAAGATCTAGTGCACACATTTTGCCCCACTACTAATGCACCTAATCAAACGTTAACTAATTTAAAGACAAGAAGAATGATGTTTGTGAAAGTCTCTAAACTAGAAAAATTATTCATTTGATGATTGATTTTCGGTAATCGATATATGATTTTTAGTGATTGAGATATATGAAATATGGAGTGTATAAGCTACAATAATACGAAATGGACCACTTTGATCGGTATAATATAAATTAATAATCTGTGAAAATAGTAATTAAAGAGGAGATTTTAAATAAGGAAAACTAGATTAGAAGTTGATTTAACAAAGTGTGCTAGAGAATTCATGCTAAGTAGCGGACCGGAACAAATTGAGAAAAACAAGCGTTATTCGAACCTTGCTCCGGCCTTAATGGAGTACGATAATGCCTCAGACTCGGTTTGGGGTAGGTCAAACAGCACTGCTGCATGAGACAGCAATGCATCTTTTAGCGCTGCTGCCTATAGCAACATTGCACGTTTTTGCAGCACTACTACCTGAGCCAACAGTACACATTTATGCATAACTACCTCAGGTAACCATGCTTGTTTTTGCATTATTGCCTTGAAGCGATGCAAACATGCGATATTGCATGCAATAGTGCAAGGCATGCACAACCTCATGAGTAGCGACGCGAGTTAAACCTTGCTCTAGTCTTGCCGAAGCACGATGAAGCCCCAAACTCGATCATGGGAATGAATTACCCACCTCTATATACATACAACCAAAGAGTATCACTAACTAATACTCTCTATATGAAGAGTGTGGTGGTATTAGGCAGTCACGCATGAACATTCCCTTGGGCTGACACTGGTCTGTTTTTTAATATTATATGCAACTCACCTATACATACACAATACCGTCACAAAGCAATAAACACATGTATTTTCATGATAGAACAATACACAATATAAATAAACTACAAAGATCATAGAGTCATAAAGGAGAGTGATAATATATACTAAAAAATATACATAGGTTCAAGTGGGTCAGTATAAAAGAGTAAAATGCCCACTATCTCTCAACTGTGTATACAGCTAAATACATTGCATACATCTTAACGATAACAATCCATATAAGGCTACATGAAAACATAATGATACATAATTATACTAATAACCAGCCTCCATACTATGCTTTCAACCATAAGTTGGTGTCTTCGTCCTTGAACCTGAAATGTTTTGGACTAACCAAAAGGTTAGACCATGTCTAAAATGTGGATGTAAATATGTAATAATAAATGGTATGGTGAACACATATTTCACAAAGTATCATATAATCATCAATGGTATAAACATATATCTCAAGCCGTACCCTATATTAATAGAGTATGGCATAATGGGTGTTCAAACCATACCCTATCTCAAACCAACTATCCATAATCAACCAACAGACCCGTCAAAATAAACAACACATCATATAGGATAAGTAACAAGAAGATCATCCATACATCCAAATATCCAATAATAACACATATAAACAAAGAATATGCCACTAGCCTTAAAATAGGCCACTTAACCATTTATCACACAAATGAAAGGCATGGGGATTGACCATACGTACGTTGGACACATTATTTCCGGTATAATCATAACTCATCATCTTAGGAGAGGTGTATAAATAATATATGTCTATCTACCATACACCATAGAACCAGATGGGAGAGTGATATCCATCGGGTGCTAGTCAACGCTAAGCATTAGTCACAACGCTGCGAAGTGTTGTATGGTAATAAACTGCTGACTTATGTGACACTAGGGCAATAGCACACAGCTATAGAACAAAAAGCGTGTTACGTATCCAGGGTGCTACCTCGCAATCAGGCCGTTAAGATGGATACTAGCCCAATTCGGTTTACCACTCCATGTATAATATGAGTACACAAAGTGTTATATATATATATATGTGTGTGTGTGTGTGTATGTGTGTATTGGCACACGGTCATACTCACCACAGCAAGCATCACCTCATATTCACACATAAGCAATACCATGGTATTGTTATCCCCGTATGAGTTTCATCTACTTATAAGGAATAACCAAACAAATATCAATTCAGACGTCCAATACCACCTGGTGATACTTACCCATTTATTCGGTGTTTAGAAATCGCACTCGCTCTGCCATAATATCCTATACCATGGTTCAAAGGAGTAATCGAAAAATATTATCGAATGTCACATACCAAATCATATTATTAATCTGTTTACTAAGAAGTCCCACAGCATAGAATTTCACATAATAATAGTCTATGTAGCAAGTCCATAGAATAACCGGAGAAATAATACCGAATACCAATCGGTATTACAACTCTGTTTATTCAATATTCTTGTCACACAGAAATAGAAATACACAAAGTACACAATTCATTTAGAAAAGTGACTTTCATTTATATGAAAATTATATTTATTTATTCTAATACTCTTATTATATATAATATTAAAATATAAACGTCATATTTGTTTAATATAAAAAATAAAGATTTAAACCTTAAAGTACATTCCTCGATTTCTTTTCTATATTTAAAGCTCATAAAAATCACTATTATAATCACATATTATTTATAAAAGCCACCTCATCATTTACTATAACTAATACAATTTTAAAATGAGTTAATAAACTCTAAATCAATCTCTTTTTATTTCAACGAATATATTTTTGAAATCTCTTCCTTATACGTAAAAATCTTAGAATACACTTTTAAAAACCTCCTAATATTAATTAAAACTATTTCTTATTTTTCTATAATTAAATAGGTTCTTAAAATTATTATTTAAAGCCAAAAATAGTTTTTACTTAATAAATCAATATCTTTAATAAAATAATTAATATTCAATTTAAACTAAACTTTATCCCCAAAATAATTTCATATAAATAGTGCGTCAAAATTTTACTTTTAAAACATGAATTTGAAAAACTTTTTCTCCAAAATAATTTCATATTTACAATGCATCAAATTTTTTCTTTAAAAACATGAATTTTAATATATATATATACACACACGCATACATACATGCATATATATGTGTGTGTGTGTGTGTGTAAGGAGCGTTCAATGGCACCCCAAATACTGCAATGCCCCATTAGCCCCTTAATTTCCATCAAAAGTTCTAATTTAAATAATATGTGTAATAGGAAATGAGAGAAGCAACTATTATTTAAATCGAAACTTATGGTGGAATTCAAGGGGCTACTACCTGGAGCTTAAACCCCAAGGTTAGAACTGGTCGACACCCCCTTTAGATTGGTCGATCGATCTAGTCGCATGGGGTCGATTGCCCATGCAAAATCTGGAGCTTAAAGCTCCAGACAATCCACACTTCATTGTCGATTCATTTTCCCATTCCATTTTCCAATTTCAGTGCATATTCAAGCATCAATCTATCACCTAACACAATAAGCATCATATGATCATAGATGGTGGATGTAGGAAAAGAGATAGTGAGTGGGTTCATTTCATTTACAACCACCATCACACATTCATTTCTAACGTAGATATGTGAGTGAAGAAGAATCATTCACCTGGAAGTAGTAGCAGACAATACTTTACTTAAGCTTTGCTCCTTCTTCCTTCTCCTCTTCACTCACTCATTGCAAAATCCAACTTTATGAAGATCAAAACTTCAACTTTTTTGCTCCTACTGGTGTTTCTTTGCATTGAGAAGCATATACATTGATTACGGAATTTATAGATTTTATTTTGATTTTATATGATGAAGCTAAGGTTTAAATCTTTTACTGAAGATTGAAAATGAGGTACAAAATGCTTAAATTAGGTATAGATTAATATATTTGATGGGGAGATGAAGTTTTCTAGAGTTATCAAGAGGAATTAAAAGATGCGATAATATAGTTTTAGGGCATTGGCAAATTAAACCCTAATTAAATCACTAATCCTTTATTTATTGTATTCACTTTACAAAATGTTATATACTTAACTTTTCCCACTTTAAAAGTCAAATAAAAATCATATGTACCTTTAACTAGTATCTAAGAAATATTGGATATTTTTACAAAAAAATGTATTCTATATATTTCCTTATTTTAAGTAATTAATTTTTTCAGAATTCTTCGATCTGGCAAAGACAATGGTTGTAATATGCAAAGTAAGAGAGATCCTCCAAAGCACATTGATGATGCTTTCCTTAAGACGTTATTTTCCATCACCACTCGTTTAAAAAAACAAATGAGTGTTGTGAGTTAATGCAAATCGTCTCCCAAGATACAATAGGGCCAAGATGATTATTCTCTTTAATTGATTGTGATAGCACTGTCGAAATCGATTTTCAAACTATCTTCTGAATTGACTGTAGTGATAAGAGTATCGAATTTGTGATCTGAAGTATCACGAACCCAAATATGTAATGAAATAAAAAAGTAAGGAGAAGAGAATGAGAAAAATAAGGATTTGTTTTATACCTTAATTTGTAAGGATTTTTTTTACATAGAGATATATATTTATTATCATATATATATTTCTGAAGCCTAGAGCCATTTTTCCTTTTATCAAATGAACAATTTATCCAGGATCAAGATTTTTACCAATATAAATATATCAGTGTATTCATAAAGATATGCACATACATATGAAGATGCATGTGCCTCTCTTGTTTAAATCAGAGTTATGGTAAACAAGAGGATAATTTGATTGATTAAATTTAATCAATCCACACATAGTTCAATTTAATTCATACAATAAAATTCCATCCATATATGTATTTGTAAGATTTTTAACTCTTGATTTCTTGCTGGATTCTCTATGAAGTGTAATTCCTAGAAACAAGGATATTGTGTTATGAACACATATAAATCAATGGTGTGGTGCTTATGTTCTGAAACTGTTTCAGGAAGAAGTGATTCTAAAACAGTTTTTAGGCGTTGCAAATTTCCGGGAGAAGAAGATTAAACTGAAACAGTTTTTGGGTCTTGCCACTTATAGTTGCAGAGAGGTGCCTTTTTGTTGTGAGAAGACGGATCTGTTTGTAACAACCCACATATTTATCGATTTTATATTTAAATATTTTATTTAAATATAGAATCGTTAATCAGATTGATGTCCGAAAAGCTACTTTTTGCAAACAGTCGAATTGGGACTCAAGACCACTTCCATTGAGTCCAAATTGATGTTTGCGACTTTTTTGAGTATAAACTTTGATATGTTTGGAGCTAGCTAAAAATTTGACCATTTCACTTTGGGTTTGGGTTCAGCCCATTTGCCCAATTCTGGTTTTATCAACCCAACTCCACTCCAACTCTTCATTGCTTCACTTTCATTTCCTAATACATTCAAGCTTCATCAACAATGGTGGGAGAGATTGGAAATTAGAAACTCCAAGCCCTAGTTCATTTGCAAATCCTTCTTTTAGCTCCAAATTCAAAGAGAAACTATTGGTAAGCATCCTCTTCATCTTCTCCAACTCATTCTCCTTTCAATTTCAGAAATTTCCTAAACCTAACTTAGGAAATGTTACTCTTTTAAGCTTAGATTCAAGCTTGTTGAGTTGGAATTGGAGAGTGATTGTCCTTGCCATTGCTCTATAGCTTCTTCTTCATTTGTTTTGGGTTTAAAGGTGAGATTTTTATCTCACATCTACGTCTATAACTATCCTTGATTTCTTGGTATGAATTCCTAACACCTTTTCATGTTCATTTGATTTTGGTTTGGATTGATTTGGTGAACATTTCAATTTTTGGTGTTTGAAGTTAAAACTTTGAAAATCCTAGCTTTGATTTTTGCACGTGCTTTTGGTGGTGTTTGGGAGAGCGTTAGGGCTGGGTTGTCGCTAGGCATAAATCCTTTGTCGTCGTTGCTCATTCAATCGCTCCGAATCCGAGAAGTTGTGTAGGTTTGCCCATTTAAGGGCTATGAAAATTCTATCCTGCTACAGGTGACAGACGTCTGTGGATTATCCACAAACGTCTGTGGATTATCCACAGACGTCTGTGGCTTCAGGAAAAATATTTCCCGAAACAGGTGATAGACGTCTGTGGATTATCCACAGACGTCTGTGGCTGTTGATTTCTGGAAATTAACCTATTTTTATGTGGATTTCCAAATTTATCGATTTTTGATTATCCATATAGTTATTGTCAATTAATATCAACTTTGATGATTTCTTTTCTGGATTTTTGGTGTTTCTATTTGATCGATTTGAAATCGATTTCCATGGCTTGATTCACGTTATCAAAATGTGAATTCTTGTGATAGATTGTTTCTATAATCATTTTGTGATTTGTCACTTCTAAATATAAAGGTTTCTATACTAGTAGTAAATATTAAAACTCTTTTACAAAGATGATTTCAACTCTATTTTTAATACAAAGCTCTTTTATAAAACCGTTTTCTAATCTATTAGTATATACAAACCTTTACCTCACTCGTATGAGAAAATCTAATTAAACGGCTTAGCAAAACAAGTGGTATGAAACGCTTGCGTTTACTTCGTCGGTTAATTCTTGGACTTGTTCGATTGAACTCTTATGACAATTTTCGAGTGGGAATCTACAATTTGTTCGTAAATATTTAAGTTAAGCTAGTGGTTATGGGACATGAAGCTAAACTCATATATTTACTAGCTTAGTGTAATCGACACTTTTTATTGATCGATGATGATCATTTTGTAATTTAGACTAGCGATGTGCGATGTCTATTTGTCTGCGAGGGAGACTAAACCCCGTTTTGTAGAACTTCGGTTCAATTTGGCTAGGTAGCGACCTGTGGTCTTCGGACCGTTTGTGGAGCTTCGACTCAAAATTTATGGTTAGCGACCATGGAATAGCGTTCCATTTGTGATACACGTGTTGGTGAGTTTTCATGCTCCCGTTTGTGATAGGCCTCCCCCCCTTTGTGATTTTTGGATTTCTGATTGATGATTTCTAGAATTTGTGTTTCACCAACCTTTGCGATTGGCATTAATATGTTTGTCAATATTTGTTGTTCGGTGAATAAAATAAAGAATATGATATTCTTTTTGGTGCTTTGAGATTCTTGAGATATTGTATGATTTTGTTGTTGTTTTTAATCACACTTGTCCTAGTATGACATTATCATTATCATACGTTCTTATTATATCTCTGCTTATATCTCATTTCTTTAATGATAATTATAGCTTGACTGATCCGTTTATTATTTTCTTATTAAATAATACTCGGGTCAGACCGAGATGTTACAAGTGCTTCTGCTTGACTCCTTATCTAGGATCACCTTCTGACTTTTGTCTAACTACATTACATTTGTAGTTTTTTGTTGTTATACATTTGAGATAGAGACTCCTTGATGTATACATATTCTTTTGTCTAGCACTTGTATCTATTCTTTTGTGATATTGTGGATCTTGTTTGACCACTACTCTGATGTACACTTTTATGTGTTATATTCATATCTAATTCCGCCTTTGAGATATGAACATCTGTGACTGATTTATGTTATGTTTATTTCTATATTCGTTTCTGAGGTCCACTTAGCCACTGTGCGGTAGCTTTGAGTTTGCATCGGTATGTCGGATTTCCTCTTGAAACGAAATGCATGTTATACTATCTGACATATCAGTGCTCGCACAAAGCAATTACACGGATGGTCGCTCCTCAACAGCCTTATTCTTCGCACTAGTTGACGGCATTACTCTGTATGTCCTTGGCTAGCGTGAGCATAGAGGTGGGGCGTTACAGCATGGTATCGGAGCCAAACTTCGGAACAATGTAGAATAATCTAGCAAGGATCATTGTCCTAAGTATTTCTAAGGAATCGTGCCATAGGATTTGGTTCGAGTCTTCGTACCGTTCTATCCTATTTTCTTTTGTGATGCCTTGTTTTATCAATCAAGGTTGTTTGATATTCATTTTGAGAATAACCTTTTTCCTCTTCTTTCTTTCTTTCTTTCTTAGAGAAGAGAAATGGTTAGACCTGGCCGTCCCAGCGCCGGTCAATCTAGTGCTACTCCTCAGGAGGGAGTATTTATGTCTGCCCAGCAGCTTCTAGATCTTGTTAAGAATGCTCAAGCCATCGGACCCATTCCAGAGCCTACTCATCCTAGATCCGGTTTTGCATGCTTGTGTAGAGATTATACCGATTTGGGCTGAAGGCCATTCCGGGGATCCAAGAGTGTCATTGACATCCAAGCTTGGCTTAGATCATGCGACCGCATCTTTTCTCGCATGAATCTTGTTGATCTCCACCGAGTCCAAGTGGCTTCTAGCATGCTCCAAGAAAGAGCATTGGATTGGTATGAGCTTCTTATTTCTGAAATCATTGAAGCGGATCTCACTTGGGAGAAATTCCGGGAAAGATTCGAATTGAAATTTGTGCCGGAGGCTGAAAAAGTAACTTTTCCCGGCGTTTTATCGACCTTGTTCTAGGTGAATCTTCTGTGACGGACTACGTCGCATCTTTCGAATCTCTTTCTAAATACGGGGTTGAATACATTAATACCCCATTGAAGAAAAATCAGAGATTTTTTTATGGCTTGAACAAGAATCTCAAGAAGCCATTACTTCTGAAATTGGAAGTTTCTTTCGATCAGCTTATTGATATCGCTCTTCGTCTTGAAGAGGCCGATAAAGAGTGTGATGTTGAAGTTAAGGGTGCTAAACAAAACTTCAACAACAACATGAAAATGGCTATTAAGTTCAAAGGCCCCAATCCCAATCCCAACAAGAAAGGGAAGCAAGAATCTTCGGTAGCAAAGACTCCTACCTCTAGTCGTGGACGATGCTACAATTGTGGTATTACGGACCACTATGCAAATGATTGCCCGAAACCATTTTTTGTCGTTATTACAAAAGTTCAGGCCATCTTATATCTACATGTCCCATACTCCAAAGTAGGAGAGAGGGAGAGCTAAATGTTGTTCAAACCGCTAGTGACACTTCTCTTGGTCAAGGTAATTCTCCTTCTATCCTTGACGATATTTCTTTTGTGATTATCTTATTTGAGTTCTTTTTGATATGGGTTTCATCTCATTATTTTTATATCAAAAGAACTTGTGATTCTTTTTCTTCAAACATTTCTGGGCTTGATGACTTCTTTGAGGATTGCGAATCCGGATTGGTGGATCCGCAACACTCAATTTTCTTTTTATTGATGTCGAAATTATATTATGTGATTTTTCTTTCCGAGCCGTTTTTACTTATGCTTCGGAATTGACTTTTGTAAGGATTGGCTTAATTATTATGAAGCCATATCCTTTGTCCCGTGTGGACTATTCATCTTCGACATTTTCAATCTGTTAAGCAGATTTCTGTTTTTCCTTTATGATTTTGATTCCAATTTGATGGCATCATTTTATTCTTTAAACTCACATGATGTGGAAAGTGTTATTTCTCTCATTCATGTGGTTTGAGAATTTTCCGGTATTTTTGAGTTTGTCTTAGGATTATCACCTAAGCAGTCTTTTGAGTGGTTTTAAGGTCTTTTCAGATCGACCTTACCACCGGTTTTCTTAGCTACGAGTTGCGGAATTTAGCATCCACTTACCGCATTCCGCACTCGTTATGATTCTTATGAATGACTTATTATGTCATTCAGTTTATCCAGTTTATTTCATCCATTTTGTAAATCGAGTATTCTATGAATATTTCGATGAGACCATTCTTGTATTCATTGATTTTGGATGAAAATAGCGATTTAAAATTTTGCAAATCTTTTTCATAAGATATTTACAAGTACAATTGGATTTTTGTTCTTAAAACGAGCAAAGAATATTCTTAAAGCTTTTAAGAGATATTTTTATCGTGTAGAAGATGATTTTGTGATTGTATTGCCCATTGAGTGCTTTAAGAATTCTGGTCGATGCGCTTGATCAACGTTATCGATAGGAATCTCCTAAACGCTTTGATGAGACAATCAGACACAGTAAATTGACTTGTAAAATAAAAGTTTTTTTCCAAAAAGATTATTACATAAAGATAAATGTAATTTTGAAAGTTTTAGCTTTTCGGGAAAGAAGATTATTTAAAAGAAATTCTTTCTTTTCGATACTCTTATTCTTGTGATTCCCGAAGGGAACCAAGACTTTATCTTTTGTACCAATGCTAATCGTATTAGTCTGGATGCCATTCTCTTGCAAAAGAGAACGTGCTATCACTTGTGCTTATAAATAATTTAAGCCGATCGAGACTAGATATGCCACTCATGATTTAGTGCTCGCGGCTATTGTTTTCGCTGTTAGTGTTTGGCATCATTATTTTTTTGGGGAGAAATTTGTCCTCTACCCCGATCATAAATCTTTGGAATATTTATTTTCTCATAAGGAAGTTAATATGGCTTGAGTTCCTTGCATCTTATGATCTTGATATTCTTTATACTCCCGAAAGGGGAAATCGTGTTGCCAATGCCCTTGTCGTAAGCAACAAGTAGTTGTTTCTTTGATGATGTTCGAATGGAATGATCTTTTTACCAAGTTCGTCGGACGTTTCAATGTACTTCGTTTTATTGAGCTTCGTCTCATTTCTTTTATGGACTCGCGTCTGATGTTCTTTTATGGTGTTCGGTTCGTTGGACGTACCGTTTTTGTACTACGTCGGAGTTCCGAATTATTTGAGCTTTGGTTCAGCTGGCGTACCATTATTGTACTACGCCGTTGCACCGGCTCAATTTTTCTGTTATTCATGACGTTTTCCACGTCTCTTATTTACGGAAATGCCTTAGGGATTCCACTTTTATTCTTGAGTCTGGTGTTATTGAGAGAATTGAAGTTTCACCAGATTTGACTAATGAGCAACATCCTATTCGCATCATTGCTTCAGAGGTTGAGCGCCTTCGAAAATAAAGATGTTCTTCTTGTGAGAGTTCAATGGTTCTCGAATCATAGGGATTTCTCTTGGGAATCCAGAGAATTCATCGAGCAAACATGTTCGGACTTACTCTTTCGTGCTCTTTATGGTGAACTTCTTATTTCAAACTTTCTTTTGTGATGATATGCTTTTTTGGTTGTTACTTTTTAGTTATTTCTTAAGATTACGAGGACGCAATTTATTTAAGGAGGGGAGTCTGTAACAACCCGCATATTTATCGATTTTATATTTAAATATAGAATCGTTAATCGGATTGATGTCCGAAAAGCTACTTTTTGCAAACAGTCGAATTGGGACTCGAGACCACTTTCATTGAGTCCAAATTGGTATTTGCGACTTTTTTGAGTATAAACTTTAATATGTTTGGAGCTAGCTAAAAATTTGACCATTTCACTTTGGACTTTGGGTTTGGGTTCAGCCCATTTGCCCAATTCTGGTTGTATCAACCCAACTCCACTCCAACTCTTCATTACTTCACTTTCATTTCCTAATACATTCAAGCTTCATCAACAATGGTGGGAGAGATTGGAAATTAGAAACTCCAAGACTTAGTTCATTTGCAAATCCTCCTTCTAGCTCCAAATTCAAAGAGAAACTATTGGTAAGCATCCTCTTCATCTTCTCCAACTCATTCTTCTTTCAATTTCAGAAATTTCCTAAACCTAACTTAGGAAATGTTACTCTTTTAAGCTTAGATTCAAGCTTGTTGAGTTGGAATTGGAGAGTGATTGTCCTTTCCATTGCTCTATAGCTTCTTCTTCATTTGTTTTAGGTTTAAAAGTGAGATTTTTATCTCACATCTACGTCTATAACTATCTTTGATTTCTTGGTATGAATTCCTAACACCTTTTCATGTTCATTTGATTTTGGTTTGGATTGATTTGGTGAACATTTCAATTTTTGGTGTTTGAAGTTAAAACTTTGAAAATCCTAGCTTTGATTTATGAACGTGCTTTTGGTGGTGTTTCGGAGAGCGTTAGGGCTGGGTTATCGCTAGGCATAAATCCTTTGTCGCCGTTGCTCATTCAATCGCTCTGAATCCGAGAAGTTGTGTAGGTTTGCCCATTTAAGGGCTATGAAAATTCTGTCCTGCTACAGGTGACAGACGTCTGTGGATTATCCACAGACGTCTGTGGCTTCAGGAAAAATATTTCCCGAAACAGGTGATAGACGTCTGTGGATTATCCACAGACGTCTGTGGCTGTTGATTTCTGGAAATTAACCTATTTTTATGTGGATTTCCAAATTTATCGATTTTTGATTATCCATATAGTTATTGTCAATTAATATCAACTTTGATGATTTCTTTTCTGGATTTTTGGTGTTTCTATTTGATCGATTTGAAATCGATTTCCATGGATTGATTCACGTTATCGAAATGTGAATTCTTGTGATAGATTGTTTCTACAATCATTTTGTGATTTGTCACTTCTAAATATAAAGGTTTCTATACTAGTAGTAAATATTAAAACTCTTTTACAAAGATGATTTCAACTCTATTTTTAATACAAAGCTCTTTTATAAAACCGTTTTCTAATCTATTAGTATATACAAACCTTTACCTCACTCGTATGAGAAAATCTAATTAAACGGCTTAGCAAAACAAGTGGTATGAAACGCTTGCATTTACTTCGTCGGTTAATTCTTGGACTTGTTCGATTGAACTCTTGTGACAATTTTCGAGTGGGAATCTACAATTTGTTCGTAAATATTTAAGTTAAGCTAGTGGTTATGGGACATGAAGCTAAACTCATATATTTACTAGCTTAGTGTAATCGACACTTTTTATTGATCGATGATGATCATTTTGTGATTTAGACTAGCGATGTGCGATGTCTATTTGTCTGCGAGGGAGACTAAACCCAGTTTTGTGGAACTTCGGTTCAGTTTGGCGGGGTAGCGACCTGTGGTCTTCGGGGCGTTTGTGGAGCTTCGGCTCAAAATTTATGGTTAGCGACCATGGAATAGCGTTCCATTTGTGATACACGTGTTGGTGAGTTTTCATGCTCCCGTTTGTGATAGGCCTCCCCCCTTTTTTGATTTCTGGATTTCTAATTGATGATTTCTAGAATTTGTGTTTCACCAACCTTTGCGATTGGCATTAATATGTTTGTCAATATTTGTAGTTCGGTGAATAAAATAAAGAATATGATATTCTTTTTGGTGCTTTGAGATTCTTGAGATATTGTATGATTTTGTTGTTGTTTTTAATCACACTTGTCCTAGTATGACATTATCTTTATCATACGTTCTTATTATATCTCTGCTTATATCTCATTTCTTTAATGATAATTATAGCTTGACTGATCCGTTTATTATTTTCTTATTAAATAATACTCGGGTCTGACCGAGATGTTACAAGTGCTTCTGCTTGACTCCTTATCTGGGACCACCTTCTGACTTTTGTCTAACTACATTACATTTGTAGTTTTTTGTTGTTATACATTTGAGATAGAGACTCCTTGATGTATACATATTCTTTTGTCTAGCACTTGTATCTATTCTTTTGTGATATTGTGGATCTTGTTTGACCACTACTCTGATGTACACTTTTATGTGTTATATTCATATCTAATTCCGCCTTTGAGATATGAACATCTGTGACTGATTTATGTTATGTTTATTTCTATATTCGTTTCCGAGGTCCACTTAGCCACTGTGTGGTAGCTTTGAGTTTGCATCGGTATGTCGGATTTCCTCTTGAAACGAAATGCATGTTATACTATCTGACATATCAGTGCTCGCACAAAGCAATTACACGGATGGTCGCTCCTCAACAGCCTTATTCTTCGCGCTAGTTGACGGCATTACTCCGTAGTGTCCTTGGCTAGCGTGAGCATAGAGGTGGGGCGTCACACCGTTCATTTGCAACTGTCACGTTTCCCGCCCACGTTCATTCGTTTCAAATGTCAACATTCACATTTATCGCCGTTTCTGTCTTTTAAAATTTTGAATTCTAGGCTTGTTAACGAGTTCGGACCTGGCCCGTTTTAACTTAAATATTTCTGTCCAAAAATATTATTTGAACCCAAACCCAAACCCGATCTGGCTCGGTCGGTCGAACGGCCGGTGGCGGCACGCGCATGTGTGGTTGTGATGCATAACTTCCCTCCTTACAAAAAAGCAAGCATTGGGTGTCTAAAGAGCCCAACATTCATTTGAGGAATCTATGTTTAAACAAATATAGTTCATATGGTTCTAGGATGTGGGACTATCCACAATCCCTCTTCCTCTTCTCCTTCCCTTCTTCTTATTTAAAAATAATAACTCACATAAAAAATTTCATAAAAAATTTCACTAACAATCCTCCACCAAATTTTAATAGAATTTCTCTTGTCATATGTTGTAGAAAAACTTAAACATAAGTATAGATGTCTTGTGGACTTGAATCTATACATAGTGATAACATATCGGAGCATGCAAGGATGGAGTGGTTGACTAAGCATTGAACAATGATCCTATGCGACGTACCAGTTGTGTCTCACACACTTGTTTTCTTTGCTTCAGATAGTTCATGAGTCGACATGTGGTTTGGCCTTGTGTCTATATCTTGGTTTCATGAAATGCCCTTAGAGAATTAAGCCATAGTCTCGTAGAAGGCGGCACGGCACCACTTTCGTGCATTCATATAGGTAGGTTTATTTACAAGTGACCTATAACTATACACTTCAACAGTACTCCTGTTATAAACCTATTAAGTACTAATTAGTACAACCTCCACCATATCATTATAGGTACCAAGCACTCTTCTTGGAATAGATATAATATTAGTTGTTCAGACTAATATTATAGCACTTCAAATCACATTGTATAATGTACTTTCGCTCATTGAACTCAAGATAATGAAGTTTATTATGTTAAGTTGAGTTTCCATCATAGGTGGTTTTTATGTTGGCTTTAAACCCATTCCTTTTGATGTTTTCACCACCTAATCTCTTGCAAGTCCTTTTGTAAATGGATCAGCCAAGTTTTGGCTAGATTTCACAAAATCTATGGTAATTGCCCCATTGGTGAGCATTTGCCTCACTGCACTGTGCCTTACGCCCATATGCCTAGATTTGCCATTATATACCTGGCTATATGCTCTTGATAGTGTTGCTTCACTATCATAATGCATAGATATCGAAGGCATTGGTTTTGCCATACAGGAATTTCTAACAGTAAATTTCTCAACCATTCTGCTTGTTTACTACAAGAAGCCAGTGCCATAAATTCAGCATTCATAGTAGAATCTGCAATACATGTTTGTTTCTTTGAGGCCAAAGATATCGCTTCCCCACCAAGAGTGAATACCCATCCACTGGTTGATTTATTGTCATCCTCTCTTCCAGTATTCCAACTAGCACATGTGTATCCTTCAATTACACTTGGATACCCATTGTACAATATACCATAGTCTATGGTTCCTTTTAAATATTTTAAATTTTTTTGTACAGCTAGTCAGTGAATATAATGAGCATTGCTGGTATATCTACTCATTTTGCCAACAATGTAGGCAATATCATGTCTTGTGCATATTATGACTACCAATAACTTTAGCATATTCTGGTTGATCTACCAGTATTAGAATGTAGTTGCATATTTGGGTCAAATGGGGTGCTTACCGATTTGCAATCAAATTGATTAAAACTTTTTAGAACCTTCTCTATGTAATGAGACTGGGTAATAATCAACTGTGATATCCCGGGATTTCAGGGAATTTAAAATGTGATAATCTTGTAAA
The DNA here is from genome assembly GCA_030737815.1 of Allium fistulosum. NCBI lineage: Eukaryota > Viridiplantae > Streptophyta > Magnoliopsida > Asparagales > Amaryllidaceae > Allium > Allium fistulosum. Next base: position 452,312,407 of record CM060906.1, on the reverse strand, counting down.
TTAATTATTTAAAATTGGTAAAATTGTTATTTCAAACAAATTAATAATGAGTTGTTTTTAAATATAGTTATGAGTAGATTCTTAAATGGAATAATTAGTTAAAAAATTAAATTGTGTTATTTAGAAATAGATTTTTAATTAGACATATTATTCCAAATTAAAAAGTGTTATTTAAAAATGTGTGTATTTAAATTGATTTTAAATAGGATAATTATTGATAATTAATAATGTGTTTGGTTGAAATGGATATCTATATTTATTTAAATTAATTTTAAATTGGACTTTAAATTGACTTTGAATTTGGATTTAAGAATTGAATTTAAAGAAAAAAATATATATCTTAAAATGAAAATAATAATATAGTTTGAATTTAAAATATATGAATAAAGTTTTTATTTAGAAATAAGATTTGTTTTATATTTTTCTTTTTATAGAAATTTATTTATAGAAATTTGAAAGAGTATTTATTTAATAGGAATAAATACAAAAGCTTTTGAATATTCATTTAAAAATGGATTAAATATAATATATATGATTTTATTAGAATATAATTGGTTTATATTCTATTTCCTTTTAAAAGATTGTATTTACATAAGGTTTAGAAAAGTATTTATAAATTAAGAAATGTATTAATCAATTAGGAAATTAATAATAAAAAGCTTTAAAAATAATATGAATATAAATAATGACAAGTGTTAACATATTAAACCTCTTAAATAACATGTGTTAGCATATTAGATAAGGTATGAGACAAGTGTCTCTTTTATTTTATTTTTCTTTAAATTTTAATAAAATCAAAATTTACTTATATAAACTTCTACCTTTCCCCTTCATTCTTTTTCTCTAATTTCAGTTCAAAGACCAAAAACCCAAAACCAGAAAGTTATCAATCCCGAAATGATCTCCACAACCCAAAAACTAAAATTTATTTCCAAACTCAAGAATCAAATCTGAAATCCTCTTCTCAATCAAAAACAGAAATATATTTCCAAACCAAGAAATTACAACCTGAAACCAAGTAAACCAATCTGAATATTTTCTCTGTAATCTCCTCAAAACCAAATGCAACCCAGAGAATTATAAAAGCCTGTAATCACTTCCACAAATACAAACCTGAAATTTATTTCCAAAACTCAAAATCGAAACCTGTAAAGCAATCACCAGATCAACTCAAAACATTTTCTCAAGCCTGTAACCATCCTTCAAGTATGCATGCAAGTATATATGAAGCCAAAGCAAAAGTTTCCAAAGCTTTGCAGTTTTAAGGAAATCAAGCAAATTCTTTCCAGTTCAAATCAAAGCATTCAAGTTTTCAAATTGTCAAGAGATTCAGTTTTCAAATCTCAGTTTTCAAGTCTCTGCCTTTTTAATCTGGTGAGTAAACCTATATTTTTAAAACAGTTTTAAAATCTGAGAATAAATTTAAATGTTGTGATGAATGTTATAGTAATTTGGTTTGCATATGATTTATCTGTGAATGGATGCTGGTATAATAAAATGCATGTTCTAAAAATCAGTATGTATGCATGCTCTCTGTTATTTTCCTGTGAGTAAAATTAAAACATAAATCAGTTTTAACTTGATATATATGTAGTGTTGAGAGGAATCTCGTGATGCATGTTTAAAATTTTGTATGCATGCTTGTTAAAATCTGAATACATGTCTATATGAATGTATATATTGGTATGTATGATTGTGATCCACTCTGTTTACTTTCTAACAGGCTAAATATTTAACAAAACTAAAATTCTCTTCATGTATCTTTGTTAGGCTGAAGTATTCAAACAAATGTCGTTTGTTTGAACATAATTAAGTTTTAAAATTTTTAAACTATATAAATTAAGTTTGAAATTTACTGGAAAAAGAGGTGTGCAAACCTGTACACATGAATATGAATTCTGTTCCAAGCTTACAGGTTCCAGGAACCTGTTTTCAAATTCAAAAGCTATATCTCAATTCAATTTTAAGCTTTGAGATCTAAATAGAACATGTTTGTATGATCATGCTTTAAGTTTTAAAAATAAATTGGAGTAAATTAAATCAAAGCTTCTCTGGAAACTTGAAAAAAAAAACACAGACAACCAAATATATGTTGAAGATCCAACAATCATGTTTTCATATTTAAATTATACCATCAAAACGTTTTTGAAAATAATGATTTTTTAAAGGAAAAATCAGAATTTTTAAACATATATTTACTGAGAATTTATGAATTGAATGATTTTTGGTTTATTGGTGATTTCTGATGATCGGAGTCATTTTGGGTCTCGTGATCGAGGTTGGGGTTGGGTTGTCGATTAGGGATCATCAGAAAAATCCTCGGTGAATTTATAATTCACCGAGGTGATGGCGTGATGGAGATTTAGGGTTCGATCACTAGCTTTGGTCGAGGGTTTTTTTCGAGGCTGCTGTATCATGGATAGTTGATCAGAGGCAATCGGACTAAGGGGAATCGATGTGTGGAGTCATGGTGGAGCTAAGGATGGAAGCGCGTGATCTCTGGCGATCTTGGGAGGCAAGGCGAGTGGATTTTGTTGTCGAGGCTGGGTTTCAAAATGGATCGAGTAGCTCGAATTTAAATTCCGGTCGAGTTCGTCGATTTGGTTGGTCAGAAAGCACGTTTGGGTTGTCGTCGACTTGGGGATGGTCGTGGTGAAGATCGGAATCATGTCGTTTAGATGTGCACGTGTACGTGTACACATTTAGGTTGGGCAGCGTTGTTTGTTTTTGGGGAAGAAAGGTGATTAACGGGGCGTACTCGAAGAACTTTCGTGTTTGTCTCGAAGCAGGGGAGTTTGAGAGGAAGGATCGGGGATTTGGGATGTTGTCTCGAGTAGGATGCGGGATTGACTCGAAGCAGGGATCGAGTGAGGGAAGAATGTTAAACATGTTTATAAAATAAAGAGTTTGAAATTTTATATTGGTTTTATGTTTAAAACCTTTTCTAAATCTCTTTTTCAAATGTTCTTAAACTTTATTTTTAAATGGTATGTTTGTTAAATTTAAGTTGTTAAAACTTAAAAAAATAAAAAAAAATGTTTTATAACCTAATCATTTATAAATGGTAATTAAGGGTTATGTTAATAATATGATTAAGCAATTAACAAAGATAATTATCCTTAAGTAATTAAGATTTTTGGATAATTAAATGAAGTAACTAAAGTGAAATTAATTAGTTAAATTATTGATTTATATATATAATTAATTTATAGTTAAGGATATCTAAGTAATTAATTAAGGATTAATGATTTATTAATTAAGTAATTAGTTATGAGATTAATTAATTTATTAATTAGAGATTAATTAGCTAGTAATTAAGAGGTACTTAATTAAGTTTTATTAATTAATAATTAGGTTTTATTAATTAATAAATAAGAAATAATTAATCTATAAAGATTAATTAAGGATTAATTAACTAATAATTAAGAAGTACTTAATTTGTTATTAAGTTTTATTAATTGATAATTAAGGTTTATTAATTAATAATTAAAGAACAATTAATCTGTATTTAAGGTTAATTAAATTGTTTAAGAGTAATTAAGGAATGAATTACTCAATTGTAAATAATAAATGAATGTGATTAACTTAAGTTAATTAATTTATAAATTAATTAAAGATAGTAACTTGGTATTTGATTAAGTATAATTACTTAATGAGAAGTAATTAAGGATTTATTACTTGGTATAATTAATTAAAGGATTAATATAATTAATTAAGAAGTTAATTAATTAAGGTAAGTAATTATAGTATGATAATTACTGTATATGATTAATTAAGGTGGATTAATAGAAATGATTAATTAATTAATGGTAGTAATTAATTAAGGATTATTAATTAATGTAATTAATGAAAGGTTAATTACTGTTAATGGTTAAGAATAATTAATTTGTAAAATTAATTAAAGGATAATTACTTTATGTAATTAATGAATAATTAATCAAGGATGATTAATATTTAATGAGTAATTAATTAATTAAAGGTTTGTAATTAATTAATGAGTGATTAAGCAAGGTTAGATAATTAATTCTTAAGTAATTAATTTAATTTATGTAACGACCCGCCTTTTTGGACCGTTCAAGTCGACAAATCAAACACATGTCCAACTCAAACCGTTCAAAAGGGCGGATGGTTAATGGGGTTAAATAAGAAAAGAAAGAACAGAAGCAAACTCAGAATCTTGCAGCGGAAGGAACAAGATATAATAATAAAATAACAGTTCATGAAGCTGTTAAATAAATAAATTTGATTATTATTATACATCATAAATCAGAGTTACATACATATCAGAGATAATACAATAATGCAGCGGAAAAATAATATGGTAGTAGAATACAAATGATGTAATACCAAACTCCGTCTTCGTCCTCCAAAATAGATCTTCAACCTTATCTGAAATGCTCAGGCTGACCCGAGCGTAATGAAAAGACAAAACACTCGAGTCAGGACTAAAATATCTCATGTAAGTCAAATCGAATAAGAAAATATGAGTGTGACGGCGTCAGAGATGTTTACGGGGTTTGACATCTCCTGTCCAGTGTCAACGTGAGTGCAATAACTTAAGAGATGTTACGGGATTTTCCATCTCTCAAGGATCCGTTAAACTATCTACTATGTAGTACAATACGCTATTATAATATGTCTACATTAAAGTAAAAGTATTAAAATAGCGTTAAGCCATGGCCCATTCCACCCTTAACACAGTTTATATTCCCAAGAGCATATACAAGACCGTAGTTTCCCCAAAACCGGAAGTCACCAGAGGGCAATCCATATACTAAAGGTACAAACCAAAACGTAGTGGTCGCGAATAGGATAATCAGTATGACAAGGTACATGAGGCAATACCAACTAGGATACTAGTAGTTGCGTGATCCGGACTGATGTTGGGCATAGCAGCTACTACCCCAACACCGCGAAACAACACTCCCAAATCGCGGGGTGCACCCAAATCGAATCACAAAAGTAATAGACATGGTATCGAAGAAGTGTGTCCGCTAGAGGTGGCGAACCTCAATGGCCCGGCGCGGCTCCTGTTTTAGTCATGTCAGGGGTCATCCAAAATCGTTCTCTTTCTCCAAATCAACACGCTCACCAAAACCATCCACTTCATTCTGGATCAACACTCCACGTGTATTAGTTATTAAAGTGGTTTTCGGTATCGACAGAGAGTATGTCCATATCCGATCCCGGTCTCTTTAATAACCACGTTATATTTTTCACACCGGTTCGATCTTTTATATTTTCAAATCGATTCATAATTGATATCAAAATATCATATTCGCTTCAAAATCAAATCCATTTCAAAATCATCATATCTACTCAAATATACGATTTCATTTCAAAATCATTTTTCGCCTCAATATCTCATTTCGATTTCAAAATCAATTTTCGCCTCAATATCTCATTTCGATTCACATAAACTCGAATTCCAAAATTTAAAATTTTAATCAAATTTCAAATCATCAATTTCAACTCGATTCAGCTTCTCAATAAACCATTTCAAATTATCAACTTCAAATACATATTTGAACCGTAAAATAAACAATTTCACTTTCAATATATTTCGAAACTTTAAATATTTCACATTTCAAAACAACTCATATATTTATATAAGAATATAAGATTCGCTTTAAAACCATTTCGTATTCAAATTAGAATATTCTTCAAATTAAACATCCGTATTAAGTAGTTTACTTAATTTCTGGAACAATTCCAATTCAATAAACTTAGATTAACATTCGGATTTCAAGAATTCATTTAAGTATTAACTTCCAAATCAATTTCAGTTCAAATCCTATTCAAATCAATTTTATCTTCAAATTTAATTCAATAGTTTCAATTTAGTCCAATTCACAAATTTCTTTGAATTTCAATTAAATTCCAAATTAATTAAATCTCAATTTCATATCAATTTTCAATTCCAAACTCAAACTTGAAATATCATTTCATATAAATTTTCTTAGAAATATTCAGAGTTCGATTAAAAGTCCAATCTTTTTAAAACAAATCAACTTTCGAAACTTTACGCCATATTTCAATTTTTCTTAAAATCTAAACTTCGAATAATTAAACCATTTCATTTACCAAGTTTAAATTCCAACATCTCGAGCTTCAATTCAAAATAATTCAATTTCCATAAATTGGATTTTTATTCTTAAATCAATTCATTTAAATAATTTCAAAACAACTTTTAAAATCATTTAATTTAACCAACCCGGTGTCCGTATATAATTCTCTAACCTATGGCCAAGTGATTATTTATTTCAGTTAAATGTCGGGGATGAATATATATCACATAAACCAATCATAGTGTCATATGTATGTATAACAGGATACATATAAGCAAATAAACATCCAAACATTTAAATATCAACCAATAGCATCCATCGAAATAAATCATCCAATAGACAATACAATTCACGACAATTTCATAGTTATCCATGTCAGGTAATTTAATCGCAATTCAATTTTAATTTCAATTTGACTGTCAATTTAATTTTCAACGGTGAATTCAAATGACAATCTATATGACAATTATTTTTTTTATCAAAACGACAAATAAAATTCATATCACTTCACAATATCAAATTTAACTACCATAAATTATTTTAGTCAATTGTGAGCGTATAAACACTCACCTTGATTTTCTGTTGTCGCCGAGACGTTCCGGTTTGGAACTGAAACTGGACGACGCCCAACTTTAGCCCAAATTTCCAACGTCTCCAAATCCATCCAAACCAGTTTCATTTCGAAGCTCTCGTCATTACGATCGCAACGCAAAAAGTTTCGTCCAAAACGGACCTCGTATGAAGAAGTTATGCTATTTTAAAGTTTGTACATGTTTTAATATAAATAAATTACAATTTTCATTTCAAATTTTAAACCTCATCAGATCTGGGCCCTTGATTCTGCCTCTACCAGATCTGGCCACATGCTTTGCCTTCTTCCCAAATGCACTCCTTCCAGTAAAACACGTACAAAACAAAACCCATCTCCATTAGCTAGGGTTAAGTGCCACCGCCTCCACGCTTGACGAAACTTCATCAAACTACCGCCATTCGAAGCGCCTCGGCCACCACCACCCACGCCTACCACCATGATGAACTCGGCCCCACTATTTGCACGCAGCTCGAGGCCAAACGGCCACTGTTCCAGCCCCCATAGCCTCCACTACGTCGCGCCATACCCCATCATCTCCGTATGGATTGAAAGCTCTCGACGAGTGCTACAACTTTGTAGTTGAACACTTCTTCTAATTCTTCACGGATTGAGAGAGATTGAGGAGGAAAGAAGATGAATTTCTGGCCTTAGAATGTGATAGTGGCGGCTGGAGCTATTTGGATTAGGGTTTTGGGCTTTTGTTTGCAAATTGAAGATGTGAGGTCCTTATATAGAAAATTGGCAAAACACTATTCATCGAAAATTTTCCGAACTCCAAACGAAGCGTGCCGGCTGGCGTTTCTAAGGTTTACCCCATGTTCCGAACGCAATGGAACATGTTTCGGAGGCTAATTCGGTCATCTGGGCGAGTTACAGAGAAAAACGATCAGTTTTAAATTAAACCGATTTAAACCGATTTCGATGCGTTTTGGCTTGCCCTGGACAAACGGTACATCCAATTGACACGAAATTTAAAACCATACAATAATATGACATTACGGATCCGATGAAACTAGTTTCGTCAAAATCCGAGACTTTTTGAAAAATGACTATTTTCTCTCGCCGAATTAATATTAAAAACAATTCGATGCGTTTCGAGCTGCCACGGTCAAACGATAACTCCGATTGCTACGAAAATTGAAATCCGACAATAACAAACTATTACGGATCCAATGGAACTAGTTTCGTTCAATTCTGAGACTGTTCGAAAAATGGCTATTTTTCAATCGATAATTAAATATTAAAATATTCAATTTTCACAAATTAACTTTAAATTCAATTTTAAAAGTTCTATAACATTACTATAACTCCAATATGATAAGATAAAATTTTACAAATCATTTTCAATCATATTCAGCTCGATTTACAATTATTTCTGAAATTTAACTTATTAAATTATTGATTTAATTGTCTAATTAAATCCAATATTCGAAAAATAAATTATTCGACTGTTTAACTTCAATATAAAATTCCCAATTTTAAATTATTAACTTTTAAATCAAATTTCAATTGTTCACAAATTCCATTTTTAATTTCACAGTAATATTAAATTACATTCATTTACGTTGATTCCATATTATAACTTCAATATTAAATGTAACATTTTATTTATTTCGCTGTTTACAATCAAATTCAATTCAATTCCATTACTTGTTACATTTAAATTCAAATCTTTACTTATGTTCAATTACAAGTTGACATCTTTATCGAATTACAGTTTCAGTTATTATCTGATTTCAATCAACTATAATATTAAGTTACATTTATTTATATTAGTTTCAATAACATAAACTTCCATTATTAAATCTACCATTTTATTTATTCTTTGTTTACAATCATAACCAATTTGGTTTACAATCAAATTCAATTCATTATTTACATTCACTACAAGTTAACATCCTATTTATTTTACAAATAAGTTATTTCAGAATTCAGTTTTGTATTTTAACTTGTATTTTGCATTTAACAACACAAAATTTTATTTCCTTCGGATTTTTATCCAAAATTTTCATTTTAATTCGTATTTTTAAAGTGTTAAAAATACGGGTCGTTACATTCTCCCCCACTTAAAACTTTTCGTCCTCGAAAAGGAACGGAGAAGGGGAAACCATCATTTAGATATAATTCATTCAAAATATTCGACTTATTTGCAAAATTTAGTTATAGGATTTTTTTTCTTAAAATTTTCTAACTCCCGGATTTTTGAAAAATTTCGGCAGCACCTCCTTTGCGCGGCTAGGACCGAAAAATTTCACATGGTAATAATTGCATGATATACATCTCATTTCAAAAATGAGGCATCCCAAAAACATGGGGAACACAATAATATACCACAACATAAACTGTAATCCGAGAACGTACCTTCTATTAAGCGTTTATTAGCATTTTAACTTACATTTTGCATTTAGCGCAGAAGCGAGCTCCACAAGCGAAGCGCAACCCCTTTGCTACCAACTAAAATGCTCAATAACCAAGTTAGAACCATGCATATAAAGATAGATCAATATACTTAGCATAAACGACATACATATACATATTTAACTTCAAAACTGAAATTTTTAAATTCAGGACAGCGAACAAATCCCAGTTTTTGGTCACCTAAACGATAAAATTTTAAAATGGAATCTAAATAAAAGTTGTTGCATTTGTTTCAGGCTTTCCGGAATGTCCAAAATCATAAAATTCGGACCATCCGTTCAAAAGTTACGACCGTTTTACTAAATAGGAACGCCTCAGCCTGGCAATGAATTGCGCAGGTCAGCGACATTTGGTCACGTTTTTGACCATCTAAACGACATTAAAACACCAAATTCTTAAAACAAAAGTTTTAGCTTAAGTTCTAAGCTTTTCAGAAAGTGCAAGATCATCAAAATCCGATACACCAGTAAAAAGTTATGTCATAAATACTAAGATCAAATGCTATTGGTTTTGCTTATTCTTACACAGGACAGCGATAGACATTTACATTTTTAACCTAGTAAACGAATGAATTTTCTGAAATACTCTAAACCAAAGTCGTGCTACAGATTCTAAGCTTTCCGAAAAGTCCAAGATCATCAAATTCCGATTATTCATTTAAAAGTTATGGTACTTTTAGTTTCAGCACATACCGGACAATTTTAGATTTCTACATTTGTTTGTTATTACAAATACAAACTATCCAATTTAAAGTTTCCGGAAAATCAAACTTTAACCCAAAGTTGTTAATTTCTTTTATATTTTTATGAAATAAGTTTACATTAAATTCGTTTTTCGGTTTATTCACTTTATTACATCCACATTTAACTCAAGACAATTTTTCTTCAAATTAAATTGAATACAATTATATTCAACATCACCTTACTTCAAATTGAATTTAATTATTTAAATTTATATTCCATTTATTCAATTTATTAACAAAATGAATCATACTTAATCAATTAACATCCATCTAACAACCAATGCATATCAAACATTAACCTCCATCCAAATCTATAATAAATCAATTATACATTTCCAAGTCAAAATTTTAATTTCATACACTTCCAAGTTTATTGACATTTAGTTTTATTCAAATTTAATTAGTTTCCATTTACTAATTCTATATTTAATTAATTTTAAATTTAATTCACTTTACAACTTAAATTTCCTTTATATTTACAACTATCAATAGATCTTCACATTTTATTATTCAGAATCACACTTGTATATTATTCATTTACTTATCCATATTAGCATTTTAAACTTTTTAAGTATTTGGTAAGTTATAGCTATGCAAATAGAATGTAGTTAAACAATATACAACTTCTTTTCATTCAATTTGAGTGTTATACCTATTAAATAAATTTCCAATTTATTATTTTCCAAATTAAGGGTTACTCCTACAATTTTAATAATTTTTTTTTTAACACTTAAATTCAATTTCACCTTTTTCAATTCATAAGTTTCTAACAATTCAAGATTTATTTTAGTTTAATAATTAAAATCATTCCTTATTAGAGAACTTAAGAATTTCAACACCGGATTCGATTAAACCCTTTTTTTTTAAAATAAATATATATATATATACTAATATCTTTATATCTCAAATCATACTTTTAGAAAAAATTTAATCAGCATTGAAATATATATATATATATACTTATTTTCATTGCATACTTTAGAATATTTCAATTCAAGTTCTATTTAATCCAAAAGAGTACAGTTCCTAGTTTATTTCAATAGTTTAAAATCATTAAATATTAAAGAACTTAAGAATTTCAACTCCGGTTTCATTTCAAATCAAGTTTGAAATAATATATACTTATATTAATATATATCAAGTCATACTATAGAGAATACAAAATAAAATTCAATTTTAATCAAAACAGGGTTTAGAAAAACTATTAAGTGATCTCCCCCACTTAGACTCTCGAAAATAAAGTCGATGATGCGTGCACTCATCACCAGAATCATTTTCTAGTGTCAAGAGGGGAGTATAACACTTACTTCATTTGAAAATCCTTTGAAAACAATTTCTAATCGAATATACTATCATATAATACTTATATTATACATTTCAAATTTTTGATAATAAATTTTCAAAACACCGGAATTTAAATTCTCCATTTTAATTTAAATTCATTTTTATTTTATTTTATTTACCATTTATATTCATTGTCTGTCATATTTACAAGTTTCATTCCTTAAAATCATCCATTAGTCAATAGTTAGAAATATTGACTAATCAACAATAAACGATGATAATCTAATATTATCATCTCCTAACAACCAATACAATCAAAATTTGTAAATTTTCAAGATAATTCTTTTATATATAAAATATAATCTAAAACAATATTATGTCAATCTGTCCTATTCGAGTGTTTAGAAATTCCTATCGATGCCTTGGCGTCCCAAGTACCAACCAGAATTCATAAATACTCAACGGAACAAATTAACACAATATAAAATCATTTTTATATCAAAATTACAAATACGCTCTCTCATATACACTCAAACTCATTCATAAGGTTTAACCCTATTTCAATGAGTTATTCCCCACTAGAGCCAAGGTAATCTAAACCAAAGCTCTGATACCAACTGTAACGACCCGCCTTTTTGGACCGTTCAAGTCGACAAATCAAACACATGTCCAACTCAAACCGTTCAAAAGGGCGGATGGTTAATGGGGTTAAATAAGAAAAGAAAAGAAAAGAAAGAACAGAAGCAAACTCAGAATCTTGCAGCGGAAGGAACAAGATATAATAATAAAATAACAGTTCATGAAGCTGTTAAATAAATAAATTTGATTATTATTATACATCATAAATCAGAGTTACATACATATCAGAGATAATACAATAATGCAGCGGAAAAATAATATGGTAGTAGAATACAAATGATGTAATACCAAACTCCGTCTTCGTCCTCCAAAATAGATCTTCAACCTTATCTGAAATGCTCAGGCTGACCCGAGCGTAATGAAAAGACAAAACACTCGAGTCAGGACTAAAATATCTCATGTAAGTCAAATCGAATAAGAAAATATGAGTGTGACGGCGTCAGAGATGTTTACGGGGTTTGACATCTCCTGTCCAGTGTCAACGTGAGTGCAATAACTTAAGAGATGTTACGGGATTTTCCATCTCTCAAGGATCCGTTAAACTATCTACTATGTAGTACAATACGCTATTATAATATGTCTACATTAAAGTAAAAGTATTAAAATAGCGTTAAGCCATGGCCCATTCCACCCTTAACACAGTTTATATTCCCAAGAGCATATACAAGACCGTAGTTTCCCCAAAACCGGAAGTCACCAGAGGGCAATCCATATACTAAAGGTACAAACCAAAACGTAGTGGTCGCGAATAGGATAATCAGTATGACAAGGTACATGAGGCAATACCAACTAGGATACTAGTAGTTGCGTGATCCGGACTGATGTTGGGCATAGCAGCTACTACCCCAACACCGCGAAACAACACTCCCAAATCGCGGGGTGCACCCAAATCGAATCACAAAAGTAATAGACATGGTATCGAAGAAGTGTGTCCGCTAGAGGTGGCGAACCTCAATGGCCCGGCGCGGCTCCTGTTTTAGTCATGTCAGGGGTCATCCAAAATCGTTCTCTTTCTCCAAATCAACACGCTCACCAAAACCATCCACTTCATTCTGGATCAACACTCCACGTGTATTAGTTATTAAAGTGGTTTTCGGTATCGACAGAGAGTATGTCCATATCCGATCCCGGTCTCTTTAATAACCACGTTATATTTTTCACACCGGTTCGATCTTTTATATTTTCAAATCGATTCATAATTGATATCAAAATATCATATTCGCTTCAAAATCAAATCCATTTCAAAATCATCATATCTACTCAAATATACGATTTCATTTCAAAATCATTTTTCGCCTCAATATCTCATTTCGATTTCAAAATCAATTTTCGCCTCAATATCTCATTTCGATTCACATAAACTCGAATTCCAAAATTTAAAATTTTAATCAAATTTCAAATCATCAATTTCAACTCGATTCAGCTTCTCAATAAACCATTTCAAATTATCAACTTCAAATACATATTTGAACCGTAAAATAAACAATTTCACTTTCAATATATTTCGAAACTTTAAATATTTCACATTTCAAAACAACTCATATATTTATATAAGAATATAAGATTCGCTTTAAAACCATTTCGTATTCAAATTAGAATATTCTTCAAATTAAACATCCGTATTAAGTAGTTTACTTAATTTCTGGAACAATTCCAATTCAATAAACTTAGATTAACATTCGGATTTCAAGAATTCATTTAAGTATTAACTTCCAAATCAATTTCAGTTCAAATCCTATTCAAATCAATTTTATCTTCAAATTTAATTCAATAGTTTCAATTTAGTCCAATTCACAAATTTCTTTGAATTTCAATTAAATTCCAAATTAATTAAATCTCAATTTCATATCAATTTTCAATTCCAAACTCAAACTTGAAATATCATTTCATATAAATTTTCTTAGAAATATTCAGAGTTCGATTAAAAGTCCAATCTTTTTAAAACAAATCAACTTTCGAAACTTTACGCCATATTTCAATTTTTCTTAAAATCTAAACTTCGAATAATTAAACCATTTCATTTACCAAGTTTAAATTCCAACATCTCGAGCTTCAATTCAAAATAATTCAATTTCCATAAATTGGATTTTTATTCTTAAATCAATTCATTTAAATAATTTCAAAACAACTTTTAAAATCATTTAATTTAACCAACCCGGTGTCCGTATATAATTCTCTAACCTATGGCCAAGTGATTATTTATTTCAGTTAAATGTCGGGGATGAATATATATCACATAAACCAATCATAGTGTCATATGTATGTATAACAGGATACATATAAGCAAATAAACATCCAAACATTTAAATATCAACCAATAGCATCCATCGAAATAAATCATCCAATAGACAATACAATTCACGACAATTTCATAGTTATCCATGTCAGGTAATTTAATCGCAATTCAATTTTAATTTCAATTTGACTGTCAATTTAATTTTCAACGGTGAATTCAAATGACAATCTATATGACAATTATTTTTTTTATCAAAACGACAAATAAAATTCATATCACTTCACAATATCAAATTTAACTACCATAAATTATTTTAGTCAATTGTGAGCGTATAAACACTCACCTTGATTTTCTGTTGTCGCCGAGACGTTCCGGTTTGGAACTGAAACTGGACGACGCCCAACTTTAGCCCAAATTTCCAACGTCTCCAAATCCATCCAAACCAGTTTCATTTCGAAGCTCTCGTCATTACGATCGCAACGCAAAAAGTTTCGTCCAAAACGGACCTCGTATGAAGAAGTTATGCTATTTTAAAGTTTGTACATGTTTTAATATAAATAAATTACAATTTTCATTTCAAATTTTAAACCTCATCAGATCTGGGCCCTTGATTCTGCCTCTACCAGATCTGGCCACATGCTTTGCCTTCTTCCCAAATGCACTCCTTCCAGTAAAACACGTACAAAACAAAACCCATCTCCATTAGCTAGGGTTAAGTGCCACCGCCTCCACGCTTGACGAAACTTCATCAAACTACCGCCATTCGAAGCGCCTCGGCCACCACCACCCACGCCTACCACCATGATGAACTCGGCCCCACTATTTGCACGCAGCTCGAGGCCAAACGGCCACTGTTCCAGCCCCCATAGCCTCCACTACGTCGCGCCATACCCCATCATCTCCGTATGGATTGAAAGCTCTCGACGAGTGCTACAACTTTGTAGTTGAACACTTCTTCTAATTCTTCACGGATTGAGAGAGATTGAGGAGGAAAGAAGATGAATTTCTGGCCTTAGAATGTGATAGTGGCGGCTGGAGCTATTTGGATTAGGGTTTTGGGCTTTTGTTTGCAAATTGAAGATGTGAGGTCCTTATATAGAAAATTGGCAAAACACTATTCATCGAAAATTTTCCGAACTCCAAACGAAGCGTGCCGGCTGGCGTTTCTAAGGTTTACCCCATGTTCCGAACGCAATGGAACATGTTTCGGAGGCTAATTCGGTCATCTGGGCGAGTTACAGAGAAAAACGATCAGTTTTAAATTAAACCGATTTAAACCGATTTCGATGCGTTTTGGCTTGCCCTGGACAAACGGTACATCCAATTGACACGAAATTTAAAACCATACAATAATATGACATTACGGATCCGATGAAACTAGTTTCGTCAAAATCCGAGACTTTTTGAAAAATGACTATTTTCTCTCGCCGAATTAATATTAAAAACAATTCGATGCGTTTCGAGCTGCCACGGTCAAACGATAACTCCGATTGCTACGAAAATTGAAATCCGACAATAACAAACTATTACGGATCCAATGGAACTAGTTTCGTTCAATTCTGAGACTGTTCGAAAAATGGCTATTTTTCAATCGATAATTAAATATTAAAATATTCAATTTTCACAAATTAACTTTAAATTCAATTTTAAAAGTTCTATAACATTACTATAACTCCAATATGATAAGATAAAATTTTACAAATCATTTTCAATCATATTCAGCTCGATTTACAATTATTTCTGAAATTTAACTTATTAAATTATTGATTTAATTGTCTAATTAAATCCAATATTCGAAAAATAAATTATTCGACTGTTTAACTTCAATATAAAATTCCCAATTTTAAATTATTAACTTTTAAATCAAATTTCAATTGTTCACAAATTCCATTTTTAATTTCACAGTAATATTAAATTACATTCATTTACGTTGATTCCATATTATAACTTCAATATTAAATGTAACATTTTATTTATTTCGCTGTTTACAATCAAATTCAATTCAATTCCATTACTTGTTACATTTAAATTCAAATCTTTACTTATGTTCAATTACAAGTTGACATCTTTATCGAATTACAGTTTCAGTTATTATCTGATTTCAATCAACTATAATATTAAGTTACATTTATTTATATTAGTTTCAATAACATAAACTTCCATTATTAAATCTACCATTTTATTTATTCTTTGTTTACAATCATAACCAATTTGGTTTACAATCAAATTCAATTCATTATTTACATTCACTACAAGTTAACATCCTATTTATTTTACAAATAAGTTATTTCAGAATTCAGTTTTGTATTTTAACTTGTATTTTGCATTTAACAACACAAAATTTTATTTCCTTCGGATTTTTATCCAAAATTTTCATTTTAATTCGTATTTTTAAAGTGTTAAAAATACGGGTCGTTACATTCTCCCCCACTTAAAACTTTTCGTCCTCGAAAAGGAACGGAGAAGGGGAAACCATCATTTAGATATAATTCATTCAAAATATTCGACTTATTTGCAAAATTTAGTTATAGGATTTTTTTTCTTAAAATTTTCTAACTCCCGGATTTTTGAAAAATTTCGGCAGCACCTCCTTTGCGCGGCTAGGACCGAAAAATTTCACATGGTAATAATTGCATGATATACATCTCATTTCAAAAATGAGGCATCCCAAAAACATGGGGAACACAATAATATACCACAACATAAACTGTAATCCGAGAACGTACCTTCTATTAAGCGTTTATTAGCATTTTAACTTACATTTTGCATTTAGCGCAGAAGCGAGCTCCACAAGCGAAGCGCAACCCCTTTGCTACCAACTAAAATGCTCAATAACCAAGTTAGAACCATGCATATAAAGATAGATCAATATACTTAGCATAAACGACATACATATACATATTTAACTTCAAAACTGAAATTTTTAAATTCAGGACAGCGAACAAATCCCAGTTTTTGGTCACCTAAACGATAAAATTTTAAAATGGAATCTAAATAAAAGTTGTTGCATTTGTTTCAGGCTTTCCGGAATGTCCAAAATCATAAAATTCGGACCATCCGTTCAAAAGTTACGACCGTTTTACTAAATAGGAACGCCTCAGCCTGGCAATGAATTGCGCAGGTCAGCGACATTTGGTCACGTTTTTGACCATCTAAACGACATTAAAACACCAAATTCTTAAAACAAAAGTTTTAGCTTAAGTTCTAAGCTTTTCAGAAAGTGCAAGATCATCAAAATCCGATACACCAGTAAAAAGTTATGTCATAAATACTAAGATCAAATGCTATTGGTTTTGCTTATTCTTACACAGGACAGCGATAGACATTTACATTTTTAACCTAGTAAACGAATGAATTTTCTGAAATACTCTAAACCAAAGTCGTGCTACAGATTCTAAGCTTTCCGAAAAGTCCAAGATCATCAAATTCCGATTATTCATTTAAAAGTTATGGTACTTTTAGTTTCAGCACATACCGGACAATTTTAGATTTCTACATTTGTTTGTTATTACAAATACAAACTATCCAATTTAAAGTTTCCGGAAAATCAAACTTTAACCCAAAGTTGTTAATTTCTTTTATATTTTTATGAAATAAGTTTACATTAAATTCGTTTTTCGGTTTATTCACTTTATTACATCCACATTTAACTCAAGACAATTTTTCTTCAAATTAAATTGAATACAATTATATTCAACATCACCTTACTTCAAATTGAATTTAATTATTTAAATTTATATTCCATTTATTCAATTTATTAACAAAATGAATCATACTTAATCAATTAACATCCATCTAACAACCAATGCATATCAAACATTAACCTCCATCCAAATCTATAATAAATCAATTATACATTTCCAAGTCAAAATTTTAATTTCATACACTTCCAAGTTTATTGACATTTAGTTTTATTCAAATTTAATTAGTTTCCATTTACTAATTCTATATTTAATTAATTTTAAATTTAATTCACTTTACAACTTAAATTTCCTTTATATTTACAACTATCAATAGATCTTCACATTTTATTATTCAGAATCACACTTGTATATTATTCATTTACTTATCCATATTAGCATTTTAAACTTTTTAAGTATTTGGTAAGTTATAGCTATGCAAATAGAATGTAGTTAAACAATATACAACTTCTTTTCATTCAATTTGAGTGTTATACCTATTAAATAAATTTCCAATTTATTATTTTCCAAATTAAGGGTTACTCCTACAATTTTAATAATTTTTTTTTAACACTTAAATTCAATTTCACCTTTTTCAATTCATAAGTTTCTAACAATTCAAGATTTATTTTAGTTTAATAATTAAAATCATTCCTTATTAGAGAACTTAAGAATTTCAACACCGGATTCGATTAAACCCTTTTTTTTTAAAATAAATATATATATATATACTAATATCTTTATATCTCAAATCATACTTTTAGAAAAAATTTAATCAGCATTGAAATATATATATATATATACTTATTTTCATTGCATACTTTAGAATATTTCAATTCAAGTTCTATTTAATCCAAAAGAGTACAGTTCCTAGTTTATTTCAATAGTTTAAAATCATTAAATATTAAAGAACTTAAGAATTTCAACTCCGGTTTCATTTCAAATCAAGTTTGAAATAA
Source organism: Allium fistulosum (assembly GCA_030737815.1). Lineage (NCBI taxonomy): Eukaryota > Viridiplantae > Streptophyta > Magnoliopsida > Asparagales > Amaryllidaceae > Allium > Allium fistulosum. Next base: position 452,293,789 of record CM060906.1, on the reverse strand, counting down.
TATATACTTATATTAATATATATCAAGTCATACTATAGAGAATACAAAATAAAATTCAATTTTAATCAAAACAGGGTTTAGAAAAACTATTAAGTGATCTCCCCCACTTAGACTCTCGAAAATAAAGTCGATGATGCGTGCACTCATCACCAGAATCATTTTCTAGTGTCAAGAGGGGAGTATAACACTTACTTCATTTGAAAATCCTTTGAAAACAATTTCTAATCGAATATACTATCATATAATACTTATATTATACATTTCAAATTTTTGATAATAAATTTTCAAAACACCGGAATTTAAATTCTCCATTTTAATTTAAATTCATTTTTATTTTATTTTATTTACCATTTATATTCATTGTCTGTCATATTTACAAGTTTCATTCCTTAAAATCATCCATTAGTCAATAGTTAGAAATATTGACTAATCAACAATAAACGATGATAATCTAATATTATCATCTCCTAACAACCAATACAATCAAAATTTGTAAATTTTCAAGATAATTCTTTTATATATAAAATATAATCTAAAACAATATTATGTCAATCTGTCCTATTCGAGTGTTTAGAAATTCCTATCGATGCCTTGGCGTCCCAAGTACCAACCAGAATTCATAAATACTCAACGGAACAAATTAACACAATATAAAATCATTTTTATATCAAAATTACAAATACGCTCTCTCATATACACTCAAACTCATTCATAAGGTTTAACCCTATTTCAATGAGTTATTCCCCACTAGAGCCAAGGTAATCTAAACCAAAGCTCTGATACCAACTGTAACGACCCGCCTTTTTGGACCGTTCAAGTCGACAAATCAAACACATGTCCAACTCAAACCGTTCAAAAGGGCGGATGGTTAATGGGGTTAAATAAGAAAAGAAAAGAAAAGAAAGAACAGAAGCAAACTCAGAATCTTGCAGCGGAAGGAACAAGATATAATAATAAAATAACAGTTCATGAAGCTGTTAAATAAATAAATTTGATTATTATTATACATCATAAATCAGAGTTACATACATATCAGAGATAATACAATAATGCAGCGGAAAAATAATATGGTAGTAGAATACAAATGATGTAATACCAAACTCCGTCTTCGTCCTCCAAAATAGATCTTCAACCTTATCTGAAATGCTCAGGCTGACCCGAGCGTAATGAAAAGACAAAACACTCGAGTCAGGACTAAAATATCTCATGTAAGTCAAATCGAATAAGAAAATATGAGTGTGACGGCGTCAGAGATGTTTACGGGGTTTGACATCTCCTGTCCAGTGTCAACGTGAGTGCAATAACTTAAGAGATGTTACGGGATTTTCCATCTCTCAAGGATCCGTTAAACTATCTACTATGTAGTACAATACGCTATTATAATATGTCTACATTAAAGTAAAAGTATTAAAATAGCGTTAAGCCATGGCCCATTCCACCCTTAACACAGTTTATATTCCCAAGAGCATATACAAGACCGTAGTTTCCCCAAAACCGGAAGTCACCAGAGGGCAATCCATATACTAAAGGTACAAACCAAAACGTAGTGGTCGCGAATAGGATAATCAGTATGACAAGGTACATGAGGCAATACCAACTAGGATACTAGTAGTTGCGTGATCCGGACTGATGTTGGGCATAGCAGCTACTACCCCAACACCGCGAAACAACACTCCCAAATCGCGGGGTGCACCCAAATCGAATCACAAAAGTAATAGACATGGTATCGAAGAAGTGTGTCCGCTAGAGGTGGCGAACCTCAATGGCCCGGCGCGGCTCCTGTTTTAGTCATGTCAGGGGTCATCCAAAATCGTTCTCTTTCTCCAAATCAACACGCTCACCAAAACCATCCACTTCATTCTGGATCAACACTCCACGTGTATTAGTTATTAAAGTGGTTTTCGGTATCGACAGAGAGTATGTCCATATCCGATCCCGGTCTCTTTAATAACCACGTTATATTTTTCACACCGGTTCGATCTTTTATATTTTCAAATCGATTCATAATTGATATCAAAATATCATATTCGCTTCAAAATCAAATCCATTTCAAAATCATCATATCTACTCAAATATACGATTTCATTTCAAAATCATTTTTCGCCTCAATATCTCATTTCGATTTCAAAATCAATTTTCGCCTCAATATCTCATTTCGATTCACATAAACTCGAATTCCAAAATTTAAAATTTTAATCAAATTTCAAATCATCAATTTCAACTCGATTCAGCTTCTCAATAAACCATTTCAAATTATCAACTTCAAATACATATTTGAACCGTAAAATAAACAATTTCACTTTCAATATATTTCGAAACTTTAAATATTTCACATTTCAAAACAACTCATATATTTATATAAGAATATAAGATTCGCTTTAAAACCATTTCGTATTCAAATTAGAATATTCTTCAAATTAAACATCCGTATTAAGTAGTTTACTTAATTTCTGGAACAATTCCAATTCAATAAACTTAGATTAACATTCGGATTTCAAGAATTCATTTAAGTATTAACTTCCAAATCAATTTCAGTTCAAATCCTATTCAAATCAATTTTATCTTCAAATTTAATTCAATAGTTTCAATTTAGTCCAATTCACAAATTTCTTTGAATTTCAATTAAATTCCAAATTAATTAAATCTCAATTTCATATCAATTTTCAATTCCAAACTCAAACTTGAAATATCATTTCATATAAATTTTCTTAGAAATATTCAGAGTTCGATTAAAAGTCCAATCTTTTTAAAACAAATCAACTTTCGAAACTTTACGCCATATTTCAATTTTTCTTAAAATCTAAACTTCGAATAATTAAACCATTTCATTTACCAAGTTTAAATTCCAACATCTCGAGCTTCAATTCAAAATAATTCAATTTCCATAAATTGGATTTTTATTCTTAAATCAATTCATTTAAATAATTTCAAAACAACTTTTAAAATCATTTAATTTAACCAACCCGGTGTCCGTATATAATTCTCTAACCTATGGCCAAGTGATTATTTATTTCAGTTAAATGTCGGGGATGAATATATATCACATAAACCAATCATAGTGTCATATGTATGTATAACAGGATACATATAAGCAAATAAACATCCAAACATTTAAATATCAACCAATAGAATCCATCGAAATAAATCATCCAATAGACAATACAATTCACGACAATTTCATAGTTATCCATGTCAGGTAATTTAATCGCAATTCAATTTTAATTTCAATTTGACTGTCAATTTAATTTTCAACGGTGAATTCAAATGACAATCTATATGACAATTATTTTTTTTATCAAAACGACAAATAAAATTCATATCACTTCACAATATCAAATTTAACTACCATAAATTATTTTAGTCAATTGTGAGCGTATAAACACTCACCTTGATTTTCTGTTGTCGCCGAGACGTTCCGGTTTGGAACTGAAACTGGACGACGCCCAACTTTAGCCCAAATTTCCAACGTCTCCAAATCCATCCAAACCAGTTTCATTTCGAAGCTCTCGTCATTACGATCGCAACGCAAAAAGTTTCGTCCAAAACGGACCTCGTATGAAGAAGTTATGCTATTTTAAAGTTTGTACATGTTTTAATATAAATAAATTACAATTTTCATTTCAAATTTTAAACCTCATCAGATCTGGGCCCTTGATTCTGCCTCTACCAGATCTGGCCACATGCTTTGCCTTCTTCCCAAATGCACTCCTTCCAGTAAAACACGTACAAAACAAAACCCATCTCCATTAGCTAGGGTTAAGTGCCACCGCCTCCACGCTTGACGAAACTTCATCAAACTACCGCCATTCGAAGCGCCTCGGCCACCACCACCCACGCCTACCACCATGATGAACTCGGGCCCACTATTTGCACGCAGCTCGAGGCCAAACGGCCACTGTTCCAGCCCCCATAGCCTCCACTACGTCGCGCCATACCCCATCATCTCCGTATGGATTGAAAGCTCTCGACGAGTGCTACAACTTTGTAGTTGAACACTTCTTCTAATTCTTCACGGATTGAGAGAGATTGAGGAGGAAAGAAGATGAATTTCTGGCCTTAGAATGTGATAGTGGCGGCTGGAGCTATTTGGATTAGGGTTTTGGGCTTTTGTTTGCAAATTGAAGATGTGAGGTCCTTATATAGAAAATTGGCAAAACACTATTCATCGAAAATTTTCCGAACTCCAAACGAAGCGTGCCGGCTGGCGTTTCTAAGATTTACCCCATGTTCCGAACGCAATGGAACATGTTTCGGAGGCTAATTCGGTCATCTGGGCGAGTTACAGAGAAAAACGATCAGTTTTAAATTAAACCGATTTAAACCGATTTCGATGCGTTTTGGCTTGCCCCGGACAAACGGTACATCCAATTGACACGAAATTTAAAACCATACAATAATATGACATTACGGATCCGATGAAACTAGTTTCGTCAAAATCCGAGACTTTTTGAAAAATGACTATTTTCTCTCGCCGAATTAATATTAAAAACAATTCGATGCGTTTCGAGCTGCCACGGTCAAACGATAACTCCGATTGCTACGAAAATTGAAATCCGACAATAACAAACTATTACGGATCCAATGGAACTAGTTTCGTTCAATTCTGAGACTGTTCGAAAAATGGCTATTTTTCAATCGATAATTAAATATTAAAATATTCAATTTTCACAAATTAACTTTAAATTCAATTTTAAAAGTTCTATAACATTACTATAACTCCAATATGATAAGATAAAATTTTACAAATCATTTTCAATCATATTCAGCTCGATTTACAATTATTTCTGAAATTTAACTTATTAAATTATTGATTTAATTGTCTAATTAAATCCAATATTCGAAAAATAAATTATTCGACTGTTTAACTTCAATATAAAATTCCCAATTTTAAATTATTAACTTTTAAATCAAATTTCAATTGTTCACAAATTCCATTTTTAATTTCACAGTAATATTAAATTACATTCATTTACGTTGATTCCATATTATAACTTCAATATTAAATGTAACATTTTATTTATTTCGCTGTTTACAATCAAATTCAATTCAATTCCATTACTTGTTACATTTAAATTCAAATCTTTACTTATGTTCAATTACAAGTTGACATCTTTATCGAATTACAGTTTCAGTTATTATCTGATTTCAATCAACTATAATATTAAGTTACATTTATTTATATTAGTTTCAATAACATAAACTTCCATTATTAAATCTACCATTTTATTTATTCTTTGTTTACAATCATAACCAATTTGGTTTACAATCAAATTCAATTCATTATTTACATTCACTACAAGTTAACATCCTATTTATTTTACAAATAAGTTATTTCAGAATTCAGTTTTGTATTTTAACTTGTATTTTGCATTTAACAACACAAAATTTTATTTCCTTCGGATTTTTATCCAAAATTTTCATTTTAATTCGTATTTTTAAAGTGTTAAAAATACGGGTCGTTACATTCTCCCCCACTTAAAACTTTTCGTCCTCGAAAAGGAACGGAGAAGGGGAAACCATCATTTAGATATAATTCATTCAAAATATTCGACTTATTTGCAAAATTTAGTTATAGGATTTTTTTTCTTAAAATTTTCTAACTCCCGGATTTTTGAAAAATTTCGGCAGCACCTCCTTTGCGCGGCTAGGACCGAAAAATTTCACATGGTAATAATTGCATGATATACATCTCATTTCAAAAATGAGGCATCCCAAAAACATGGGGAACACAATAATATACCACAACATAAACTGTAATCCGAGAACGTACCTTCTATTAAGCGTTTATTAGCATTTTAACTTACATTTTGCATTTAGCGCAGAAGCGAGCTCCACAAGCGAAGCGCAACCCCTTTGCTACCAACTAAAATGCTCAATAACCAAGTTAGAACCATGCATATAAAGATAGATCAATATACTTAGCATAAACGACATACATATACATATTTAACTTCAAAACTGAAATTTTTAAATTCAGGACAGCGAACAAATCCCAGTTTTTGGTCACCTAAACGATAAAATTTTAAAATGGAATCTAAATAAAAGTTGTTGCATTTGTTTCAGGCTTTCCGGAATGTCCAAAATCATAAAATTCGGACCATCCGTTCAAAAGTTACGACCGTTTTACTAAATGGATCGAGTAGCTCGAATTTAAATTCCGGTCGAGTTCGTCGATTTGGTTGGTCAGAAAGCACGTTTGGGTTGTCGTCGACTTGGGGATGGTCGTGGTGAAGATCGGAATCGTGTCGTTCAGATGTGCACGTGTACGTGTACACGTTTAGGTTGGGCAGCGTTGTTTGTTTTTGGGGAAGAAAGGTGATTAACGGGGCGTACTCGAAGAACTTTCGTGTTTGTCTCGAAGCAGGGGAGTTTGAGAGGAAGGATCGGGGATTTGGGATGTTGTCTCGAGTAGGATGCGGGATTGACTCGAAGCAGGGATCGAGTGAGGGAAGAATGTTAAACATGTTTATAAAATAAAGAGTTTGAAATTTTATATTGGTTTTATGTTTAAAACCTTTTCTAAATCTCTTTTTCAAATGTTCTTAAACTTTATTTTTAAATGGTATGTTTGTTAAATTTAAGTTGTTAAAACTTAAAAAAATAAAAAAAATGTTTTATAACCTAATCATTTATAAATGGTAATTAAGGGTTATGTTAATAATATGATTAAGCAATTAACAAAGATAATTATCCTTAAGTAATTAAGATTTTTGGATAATTAAATGAAGTAACTAAAGTGAAATTAATTAGTTAAATTATTGATTTATATATATAATTAATTTATAGTTAAGGATATCTAAGTAATTAATTAAGGATTAATGATTTATTAATTAAGTAATTAGTTATGAGATTAATTAATTTATTAATTAGAGATTAATTAGCTAGTAATTAAGAGGTACTTAATTAAGTTTTATTAATTAATAATTAGGTTTTATTAATTAATAAATAAGAAATAATTAATCTATAAAGATTAATTAAGGATTAATTAACTAATAATTAAGAAGTACTTAATTTGTTATTAAGTTTTATTAATTGATAATTAAGGTTTATTAATTAATAATTAAAGAACAATTAATCTGTATTTAAGGTTAATTAAATTGTTTAAGAGTAATTAAGGAATGAATTACTCAATTGTAAATAATAAATGAATGTGATTAACTTAAGTTAATTAATTTATAAATTAATTAAAGATAGTAACTTGGTGTTTGATTAAGTATAATTACTTAATGAGAAGTAATTAAGGATTTATTACTTGGTATAATTAATTAAAGGATTAATATAATTAATTAAGAAGTTAATTAATTAAGGTAAGTAATTATAGTATGATAATTACTGTATATGATTAATTAAGGTGGATTAATAGAAATGATTAATTAATTAATGGTAGTAATTAATTAAGGATTATTAATTAATGTAATTAATGAAAAGTAATGAAAGGTTAATTACTGTTAATGGTTAAGAATAATTAATTTGTAAAATTAATTAAAGGATAATTACTTTATGTAATTAATGAATAATTAATCAAGGATGATTAATATTTAATGAGTAATTAATTAATTAAAGGTTTGTAATTAATTAATGAGTGATTAAGCAAGGTTAGATAATTAATTCTTAAGTAATTAATTTAATTTAAGTTAATTAAATTAATTATAACATAGGGTTAATAATTGTTGCTTATGGATGATGGTTGTGTAGAATATCTGAATTGGATGATATCTATTGGATGATATGCTGTGATATTCTGTGATATGATATTGGATATATCTATGATAAATGTGTAATATTTATCTATGTTAAAGCTGTGTGAATTCAAGTATTGAATATAGATAAGTTAAATTGTTTAAACCTTTAAACAACTTGGCCTTAAAAGATACGTTTTGGATTTCGATGAGACCGGGATCGGGTTTCCGTATACCGGTATTCCAGGTCTAGAGACCCGAATACCACATCGATCCAAATTAACGATAGGTCGTGAATCAAGTGAAGATGAAGATTCAGAGTGCAAGGGTTATTGTCGTTAACTCTGAGGGTGATTCCAAAACGAGTGTAACGAGATAATGCCTTCGGTTTCGTTCGAACCCGGAACGAACTTGTATGGATTGAATGCTTTCAGCACATCGTCAGGCGGACGATGAGCATTCTAAGTGATATGTTCTGATTAAAGGTAATCGTAACCTCAAGCCTCATCAACAGGGAATGGCTAAAACAGGGGAGGTGCAGCAAGGCTTCGTGGGTAGCGCCCACTGAGAGCAAGATAGATCCCTGTCTAGAGGTCCCTTTCTATATTTCGGCTTAGTGGTAGTTGGAACTGCAGCCAACTACGGGATTGTCTTGTTCGGGATTATCCAGTAAGGGATAGTTCCGGCTTTGTGTTGCAGGGGAGCGGGCGTACTCCTCGGTACGGTGATCTAGGCCACGTACTGTGACGGGCGGTACCCCAGTAGCCCTGCCATTGATGGAAACCCATTCTTCCTACGAGACCCTACGGTTTTGATTGTATAACCCACTTTGTGGCTAGTATGCTGGAATTTAATAATGTAACAATTTCAGCTATATGAGTATTTATTTGAAAACCCTAGACCCTATTATAGTATAATCGAATTTCCTATCAAAGTTTTGGTTAGCGTAAGGTAAAAACTTACCCATGTTTATGTGTGGGAAGTCTTACGTGATACCTTTTGTTTTCAAAGATTTTTCAAAGTTAAGCAACTTTTAACCGTTTACTCACACCAGACCCATGTCTGACCCAAGTGTTTATTTCTGTTTTATAAACTCTTGGGTACTCAAATTTTTACGAGTAGCCAAGGGATTCAGGTTAGCTTTGACGAGTTATCTGGAGGAGCAATGGAGCAGGAGGCTTCAGCGTTCGTAGATATAGTGTTCCGCTGTGTTAGTTTCTCTGAGTCATTTGTTGAGTTGTATTTGAGTTGTAATAACTAGACAGGTGTTTATAACTGTCTAGTATGTGTTGTATAAGCTGTGTATCTCTGATGTATATGATACAATGTAATATCTTATTTGATTAATATAATTTATTCGTTCCGCTGTTTAGATTCTGATATTGATTCTTCTTTCTTCTCTATCTTTTCTCTTTTCTATCCCTTTCTTTCTTCAAGATGATACGACTTTTTGTGGAGAAAAAGCCGGGTCGTCACAGTTGGTATCAGAGCGCGAGGTTGAGTGAATACCTAGGCTTTGGAGTAAATTCTTTCTTAAGAGAGCGTATTTGTAATTTTTAACTATATATACATATATATATTTATTCTACCTATTTGTTGGGTTACCTGTTCGGGTTTTCCAATTTAAGATATAAAGGTAGATAGGATGGTGGTGTGTGTAACACGACTACAATTAGTTGGAGTTTGAATGTTGAGGTTGGAAATGTATCTGTCGAGACTATAAACCTAATACCGTCTCGAGTAAGTTTGGCAGTATGGTGTAAGAATTTCTCGGATCTCTGAAGGAAATCTTTTTCAAGATACGGAGTCCATTATTGGAGTGTAAGTTGGGTTGAGCTCGGGTGAGCAGATTTTGTAGAGTTTGAATCTGTCGGATGAGCAGAAGCGAGTGATGGTATCTTGGCAATCTCAGGAAGAAGTAGTTGCGTAATGAGACGCAATGACTGGATGTTTCTGAAGATGTTTTCTTTTGAAACAAGTTTGAAGGAAGTGTGTCTGCTTCGGTGTTGTGGCTGAGTTCAGCAGGGTCTTTTTTTTGTTTGGTTTGAGGTCAGAGTTTCTCGAGAAGCTTTGGATAGGAAGTTCTGGCATCTGTGTCAGCAGTGCAACCCAGAAGAGTTTTGTGTTCCAGCAAGAAGATCTTTTGGCTTTGCAGTTTTCTGGTGGTGGAGTTCAGAGGCAACAGAGTGGATCTATTTCTTTGATGGATTGGTTAAATAGCATAAGCTGTTTTGATTGGTTAAGAAAGCAGTATCTTTGGATATTGGATTGGATAGGATCGCAAAAGTGACTTGCGATAGTTTGAGTATTCTCTTGAGTTATCAGAGTTTTTCTGGATGTCTTCAGCGAAGTCAAAGATTTGTCTGCAATTGAGATTGAATTTCTTATCGACTAGGATTCCAAGAGTAGTACCGGTGGTTCAGCTTAGTAGAAGGATTGGGTGAAGCAGCTCAATATTTGATGAAGTATCTGAGTTTACTTTATAGATCTGTTGAACCATATATTTTCCAGGATGTGTTGTCTAGTTTGTGCTCGAGTTCATCAACGGCATTTTTATTTTCTCCAGATCAGAGTGGTGCAGCGGAAGCAAGATGGCAACTGTTCTAGAATGGAAGCAACTGGAAGTTGCAGTGTTTGGATTAAGAGTTGCTACAGGAAATTTTTCTGGATTTGAGGCCAGAATTGGCAGTGCATCTGTTTTGTCTTTTCCGGATAAGAGAAGTAAGTTGTAATCTTCTAATATTGAGGAGTAGAGTTTGTGTTTCTTGATTCTAGTTAATCTTGAGGAGATCATTTTGCTGAGTTGATTGGTCTAGTCTGTTTCTAGAAGTATCAGCGAAGGTTGAGCTGATCGGAATGGATGTAGGCAGTCCGGAATTGTCAGAAAAGTTCTGAAGATTAGAGATGGAGGAATTTGGAATTCGAAGTTGGAGACTTCGTTATTATTGAAGTTTTCTCTGGTAAAAGGGAGCTATAAGATTGGGTAAGTCTGGGAAGTCAGCTCCGAGTTGTTTTGGATCTCTTCTGTATTCTGATTTGGATAAGTGTTTGATCTACAGGATTGAATTGCCAGTTTGGATAACTGGGATTCGGAGTATATCGCGTATCTTTGAGGAAGTACGTGTTTGATCTATCTCTGGTTTTGGAACTAGTAGTTCAGAAAGATTTGGTTGTTGAGTCAGACTCGTCTGTAGTCTGATATCCTGTTTATGGTTGTAAATCTAGATGAGTAGGAGCTCTGTAGCTTCGTAGTTTAGATTGTCTGTAGAACGAGTATCCCGGTATATATATATATACTTGGGGAAACTCGTGGAAATTTAGGAAGCTTATCCGGATCTGTGTCCGGATAACTAATATTGATTGTTAGATTTGAATTGTTTGTTTGGATAAAATTGGTTGTTTATTTGTGTTGGCTGATAGGTATGCTTAGATTGGTTGAAATAAAATAAAAACTTTGGATTATCTTTTGTTTTAAATTTCGAGGACGAAATTCTTTTAAGGGGGAAGGAATGTGATATCCCGGGATTTCAGGGAATTTAAAATGTGATAATCTTGTAAATTAATTATTTAAAATTGGTAAAATTGTTATTTCAAACAAATTAATAATGAGTTGTTTTTAAATATAGTTATGAGTAGATTCTTAAATGGAATAATTAGTTAAAAAATTAAATTGTGTTATTTAGAAATAGATTTTTAATTAGACATATTATTCCAAATTAAAAAGTGTTATTTAAAAATGTGTGTATTTAAATTGATTTTAAATAGGATAATTATTGATAATTAATAATGTGTTTGGTTGAAATGGATATCTATATTTATTTAAATTAATTTTAAATTGGACTTTAAATTGACTTTGAATTTGGATTTAAGAATTGAATTTAAAGAAAAAAATATATATCTTAAAATGAAAATAATAATATAGTTTGAATTTAAAATATATGAATAAAGTTTTTATTTAGAAATAAGATTTGTTTTATATTTTTCTTTTTATAGAAATTTATTTATAGAAATTTGAAAGAGTATTTATTTAATAGGAATAAATACAAAAGCTTTTGAATATTCATTTAAAAATGGATTAAATATAATATATATGATTTTATTAGAATATAATTGGTTTATATTCTATTTCCTTTTAAAAGATTGTATTTACATAAGGTTTAGAAAAGTATTTATAAATTAAGAAATGTATTAATCAATTAGGAAATTAATAATAAAAAGCTTTAAAAATAATATGAATATAAATAATGACAAGTGTTAACATATTAAACCTCTTAAATAACATGTGTTAGCATATTAGATAAGGTATGAGACAAGTGTCTCTTTTATTTTATTTTTCTTTAAATTTTAATAAAATCAAAATTTACTTATATAAACTTCTACCTTTCCCCTTCATTCTTTTTCTCTAATTTCAGTTCAAAGACCAAAAACCCAAAACCAGAAAGTTATCAATCCCGAAATGATCTCCACAACCCAAAAACTAAAATTTATTTCCAAACTCAAGAATCAAATCTGAAATCCTCTTCTCAATCAAAAACAGAAATATATTTCCAAACCAAGAAATTACAACCTGAAACCAAGTAAACCAATCTGAATATTTTCTCTGTAATCTCCTCAAAACCAAATGCAACCCAGAGAATTATAAAAGCCTGTAATCACTTCCACAAATACAAACCTGAAATTTATTTCCAAAACTCAAAATCGAAACCTGTAAAGCAATCACCAGATCAACTCAAAACATTTTCTCAAGCCTGTAACCATCCTTCAAGTATGCATGCAAGTATATCTGAAGCCAAAGCAAAAGTTTCCAAAGCTTTGCAGTTTTAAGAAATCAAGCAAATTCTTTCCAGTTCAAATCAAAGCATTCAAGTTTTCAAATTGTCAAGAGATTCAGTTTTCAAATCTCAGTTTTCAAGTCTCTGCCTTTTTAATCTGGTGAGTAAACCTATATTTTTAAAACAGTTTTAAAATCTAAGAATAAATTTAAATGTTGTGATGAATGTTATAGTAATTTAGTTTGCATATGATTTATCTGTGAATGGATGCTGGTATAATAAAATGCATGTTCTAAAAATCAGTATGTATGCATGCTCTCTGTTATTTTCCTGTGAGTAAAATTAAAACATAAATCAGTTTTAACTTGATATATATGTAGTGTTGAGAGGAATCTCATGATGCATGTTTAAAATTTTGTATGCATGCTTGTTAAAATCTGAATACATGTCTATATGAATGTATATATTGGTATGTATGATTGTGATCCACTCTGTTTACTTTCTAACAGGCTAAATATTTAACAAAACTAAAATTCTCTTCATGTATCTTTGTTAGGCTGAAGTATTCAAACAAATGTCGTTTGTTTGAACATAATTAAGTTTTAAAATTTTTAAACTATATAAATTAAGTTTGAAATTTACTGGAAAAAGAGGTGTGCAAACCTGTACACATGAATATGAATTCTGTTCCAAGCTTACAGGTTCCAAGAACCTGTTTTCAAATTCAAAAGCTATATCTCAATTCAATTTTAAGCTTTGAGATCTAAATAGAACATGTTTGTATGATCATGCTTTAAGTTTTAAAAATAAATTGGAGTAAATTAAATCAAAGCTTCTCTGGAAACTTGAAAAAAAAAAACACAGACAACCAAATATATGTTGAAGATCCAACAATCATGTTTTCATATTTAAATTATACCATCAAAACGTTTTTGAAAATAATGATTTTTTAAAGGAAAAATCAGAATTTTTAAACATATATTTACTGAGAATTTATGAATTGAATGATTTTTGGTTTATTGGTGATTTCTGATGATCGGAGTCATTTTGGGTCTCGTGATTGAGGTTGGGGTTGGGTTGTCGATTAGGGATCATCAGAAAAATCCTCGGTGAATTTATAATTCATCGAGGTGATGGCGTGATGGAGATTTAGGGTTCGATCACTAGCTTTGGTCGAGGGTTTTTTTCGAGGCTGCTGTATCATGGATAGTTGATCAGAGGCAATCGGACTAAGGGGAATCGATGTGTGGAGTCATGGTGGAGCTAAGGATGGAAGCGCGTGATCTCTGGCGATCTTGGGAGGCAAGGCGAGTGGATTTTGTTGTCGAGGCTGGGTTTCAAAATGGATCGAGTAGCTCGAATTTAAATTCCGGTCGAGTTCGTCGATTTGGTTGGTCAGAAAGCACGTTTGGGTTGTCGTCGACTTGGGGATGGTCGTGGTGAAGATCGGAATCGTGTCGTTCAGATGTGCACGTGTACGTGTACACGTTTAGGTTGGGCAGCGTTGTTTGTTTTTGGGGAAGAAAGGTGATTAACGGGGCGTACTCGAAGAACTTTCGTGTTTGTCTCGAAGCAGGGGAGTTTGAGAGGAAGGATCGGGGATTTGGGATGTTGTCTCGAGTAGGATGCGGGATTGACTCGAAGCAGGGATCGAGTGAGGGAAGAATGTTAAACATGTTTATAAAATAAAGAGTTTGAAATTTTATATTGGTTTTATGTTTAAAACCTTTTCTAAATCTCTTTTTCAAATGTTCTTAAACTTTATTTTTAAATGGTATGTTTGTTAAATTTAAGTTGTTAAAACTTAAAAAAATAAAAAAAAATGTTTTATAACCTAATCATTTATAAATGGTAATTAAGGGTTATGTTAATAATATGATTAAGCAATTAACAAAGATAATTATCCTTAAGTAATTAAGATTTTTGGATAATTAAATGAAGTAACTAAAGTGAAATTAATTAGTTAAATTATTGATTTATATATATAATTAATTTATAGTTAAGGATATCTAAGTAATTAATTAAGGATTAATGATTTATTAATTAAGTAATTAGTTATGAGATTAATTAATTTATTAATTAGAGATTAATTAGCTAGTAATTAAGAGGTACTTAATTAAGTTTTATTAATTAATAATTAGGTTTTATTAATTAATAAATAAGAAATAATTAATCTATAAAGATTAATTAAGGATTAATTAACTAATAATTAAGAAGTACTTAATTTGTTATTAAGTTTTATTAATTGATAATTAAGGTTTATTAATTAATAATTAAAGAACAATTAATCTGTATTTAAGGTTAATTAAATTGTTTAAGAGTAATTAAGGAATGAATTACTCAATTGTAAATAATAAATGAATGTGATTAACTTAAGTTAATTAATTTATAAATTAATTAAAGATAGTAACTTGGTATTTGATTAAGTATAATTACTTAATGAGAAGTAATTAAGGATTTATTACTTGGTATAATTAATTAAAGGATTAATATAATTAATTAAGAAGTTAATTAATTAAGGTAAGTAATTATAGTATGATAATTACTGTATATGATTAATTAAGGTGGATTAATAGAAATGATTAATTAATTAATGGTAGTAATTAATTAAGGATTATTAATTAATGTAATTAATGAAAAGTAATGAAAGGTTAATTACTGTTAATGGTTAAGAATAATTAATTTGTAAAATTAATTAAAGGATAATTACTTTATGTAATTAATGAATAATTAATCAAGGATGATTAATATTTAATGAGTAATTAATTAATTAAAGGTTTGTAATTAATTAATGAGTGATTAAGCAAGGTTAGATAATTAATTCTTAAGTAATTAATTTAATTTAAGTTAATTAAATTAATTATAACATAGGGTTAATAATTGTTGCTTATGGATGATGGTTGTGTAGAATATCTGAATTGGATGATATCTATTGGATGATATGCTGTGATATTCTGTGATATGATATTGGATATATCTATGATAAATGTGTAATATTTATCTATGTTAAAGCTGTGTGAATTCAAGTATTGAATATAGATAAGTTAAATTGTTTAAACCTTTAAACAACTTGGCCTTAAAAGATACGTTTTGGATTTCGATGAGACCGGGATCGGGTTTCCGTATACCGGTATTCCAGGTCTAGAGACCCGAATACCACATCGATCCAAATTAACGATAGGTCGTGAATCAAGTGAAGATGAAGATTCAGAGTGCAAGGGTTATTGTCGTTAACTCTGAGGGTGATTCCAAAACGAGTGTAACGAGATAATGCCTTCGGTTTCGTTCGAACCCGGAACGAACTTGTATGGATTGAATGCTTTCAGCACATCGTCAGGCGGACGATGAGCATTCTAAGTGATATGTTCTGATTAAAGGTAATCGTAACCTCAAGCCTCATCAACAGGGAATGGCTAAAACAGGGGAGGTGCAGCAAGGCTTCGTGGGTAGCGCCCACTGAGAGCAAGATAGATCCCTGTCTAGAGGTCCCTTTCTATATTTCGGCTTAGTGGTAGTTGGAACTGCAGCCAACTACGGGATTGTCTTGTTCGGGATTATCCAGTAAGGGATAGTTCCGGCTTTGTGTTGCAGGGGAGCGGGCGTACTCCTCGGTACGGTGATCTAGGCCACGTACTGTGACGGGCGGTACCCCAGTAGCCCTGCCATTGATGGAAACCCATTCTTCCTACGAGACCCTACGGTTTTGATTGTATAACCCACTTTGTGGCTAGTATGCTGGAATTTAATAATGTAACAATTTCAGCTATATGAGTATTTATTTGAAAACCCTAGACCCTATTATAGTATAATCGAATTTCCTATCAAAGTTTTGGTTAGCGTAAGGTAAAAACTTACCCATGTTTATGTGTGGGAAGTCTTACGTGATACCTTTTGTTTTCAAAGATTTTTCAAAGTTAAGCAACTTTTAACCGTTTACTCACACCAGACCCATGTCTGACCCAAGTGTTTATTTCTGTTTTATAAACTCTTGGGTACTCAAATTTTTACGAGTAGCCAAGGGATTCAGGTTAGCTTTGACGAGTTATCTGGAGGAGCAATGGAGCAGGAGGCTTCAGCGTTCGTAGATATAGTGTTCCGCTGTGTTAGTTTCTCTGAGTCATTTGTTGAGTTGTATTTGAGTTGTAATAACTAGACAGGTGTTTATAACTGTCTAGTATGTGTTGTATAAGCTGTGTATCTCTGATGTATATGATACAATGTAATATCTTATTTGATTAATATAATTTATTCGTTCCGCTGTTTAGATTCTGATATTGATTCTTCTTTCTTCTCTATCTTTTCTCTTTTGTATCCCTTTCTTTCTTCAAGATGATACGACTTTTTGTGGAGAAAAAGCCGGGTCGTCACATCAACCCTTCTGTTGTTTTTATGATTCTTACTCCTAGAATCACTTCAGCTTTCCCCATATCTTTCATGTCAAAACATGAAGATAGAAATCTTTTCGTTTCTTCAATACCCAAGCTATCAGTCCTAAATATCAATATATCATCAACATAAAGACATATAATTACACCTTTACCAGCACGAAATCTACTATAGACACATTTGTCTGATTCGCAAATTCTAAAATCATTTGATACTATGGTTTTATCAAATTTTTAATGCCACTATTTTGGTGCTTTTTTAAGACCTTAAAGTGATTTTACTTTACGTTCTTGTCCAAGCATCACAAAACCTTCTAGTTAAGACATATATATCTCCTCATCAAGTTCTCCATTTAAGAATGTAGTCTCGATGTCCATTTGATGAATTTTAAATTTATAAATAGATGCTAATGCAATAATGTCCTAATTGTTGAAATTCTAGCTATAGGTGCATAGGTATCAAAATAATATATTCCTTCCTTTTGAGTAAATCCCTTGGCAACTAATCTAGCCTTAAATTTTTCTATCATATCATCTGCTCTTAATTTCTTCTTAGATATCAACTTACATCCTATTGGTTTAGAACCATGAGGTAAGTTAATTAATTTCCATGTTTGATTTCCTATAGTAGAATCCATTTCATCATTTATGGCTTCTTGCCGAAATGTTGAATCCCGAGACTTTGTGGCCTCAGTATATGTTAAAGGATCGGAATCTATGGTTGTAAAAACCATGACTTGATGTCTAATACCATCTCTTGATCCTTCAACTAAATAAGTGATAAAATTTGGTCCAAATGAATTTTCAGTTCTCATTATTTTACTTCTCCTAAGAGTTTCACCAGTTTTATCATTATTTTCTTGGGTGTGAATATTTTCAATGACCTCCACCATTTCATGAATAGGTGTATTAATCTCCACTGTTTCACTAATAGATGGATTGGATGAAATTGGTGTGAACCTATTTTCATAAAATACTGCATCTCTAGATTCTATTATTGCGTTTACCTCAATCGAATTGTTAGGTTCTATTACTAGAAGCCTATAAACTTTGTTGTGTTGAGCGTATCCTAAGAAAATACACTCAATGCCCTTTTGTCCTAATTTCCTGATTTTTGATTTTGCTAATCGAACAATGGTTTTACAGCACCAAACTCGATAATAATAATCAAGATTTGGTTTGTGTTTCTTCCAAAGTTCATAAGATGTGACTTTGTTTTTCTAATAAGGTATTCTATTTAAGATGTAACAGACGGCAAGTAATGCCTCACCCCAGAAACTAGTATTAAGAACATAATTACATAACATAGCATTAACCATTTTAGTAAGGGTCCTATTTTTACGTTCTGCTGCTCCATTTTGTTATGGAGTATAAGCTACAGATGTCTCATGTATAATTCCCGCAGGTTCACAAAATGCAAAGAAATGTTATTCACCTCTCCTATCAGATCTAAAGGTCTTAATTTTAACATCACATTGGTTTTCTACTTCAGTCTTATATGTAATAAGTGAATTTAATACTTCATCTTTAGTATGCATCAAATAAACATAACAATACTTTGAATAGTCATCTATAAATGTGACAAAATACTTCTTTCCACCTCTAGTAGGAGTAATATGCATATCACAAACATTGCTATCAATTAATTGTAACAGATTAGTGGTACTAACATATTTCAATGGAAACGGTTTTCTAGTTATTTTGGTTAGAGAGCATATTCTACATTTATCATCAGATTTATTATCATATTTAGAGATTATGTTTAATGAAATCATATTATCCATACTTCTAATATTAACATGTCCTAATCTAGTATGCCATAAAGAAGAAGAGTTAATAACATAAGTAGAAGCAACCATTTTATTAATATTCAATTTGAACATTCCATCACACATGTACTCTTTTCCAACAAACATCCTGCATTTGGTCGATACATATTTATCTGACTCAAAGACTTGTTTGAAACCAAACTTATTTAATAGACTACCAGAATAAGGTTTTTCCTAACCTCGGGTACATAATATACATCATTTAATGTCAAAATTTTCCCGGACATGAACTCCAATTTATTGTCCCCTTCCCCTTGACTGCTACTTTCGTTGATTTTCCAATATAGAGATTATTTTCATTGTCAGACGGTTCAGTTTCTGGAATAGACTCTTGTCGTTGCAGATATGCTTAGTAGCACCAAAGTCGATCCACCAAGAATCCTCTCTTCCAATCATGTTGATTTCAGAGATTACCTTCGCCAAGTTTTCTTTTGTCGATCGAGGTTTCTTTTTAGGGAAATAGTTTTAAAGTGACTAGGTTTTCCACAATTGTAGCACCCATTCACTTTCTAGGCCTTCTTGTTATCGAAGTTTTTCTTATTCTGAAATTTCCTTTTTTTATTAAAAGAGTTCTCAGAGGTTTTATTTTCCTCCTTTTCCTCCACTATGTGAATATTAGATTAAAACACTGTTGGTTCAATGATATCTTTCTGTCTAAGCTGTTCTTCCACTTGCAAATACTATGCAAGATTATCCATACTCATATCCTCCTTCTTGTATTTAAGGATTTTCCTTTAATCTTTCCAAGAAGTGGGGAGTTTGTCTATTATCGATGCGACTTTTATCTCATCACCCATATTCATATTATGTTGGGTGAAGTGGTTTAGGATATGCATAATATCATTGAATTACTCTAATACTGGCCTAGTATCAGTCACTTTATAATTAAAAAATTTAGTAGCCAAAAATTTCTTACTTTTTGCGTCCTCCATTAGATACTTGGCCTCTAGCGCATACCATGCTTCTTTGGCGGTTTATTTGTTGTAATACATATCAAACAAAGTATCCATCATTGCATTGCAAATGTGCTCATTGCATATGTAATCATCTTGCTTCCATTTTAGTCTTGATCGTGCTTGCGCAATAGTCACGTTTTTTGCTTCCTCTAGCTTTGGCGTCATGACAACATAAAGCACTTTTAATCCGGCCAACAGGAAACATCTTTTTCTTCCAATGCATGAAATTAACACCATTGAACCTTTCTAATTTGGTGAAATCGAAAGCGAACTATCTCAAACTACACGGTGCCATTGTCAAATAATGTCTTAAGATTGTTGTCGGAATTCTTTGATATGGCACAGACAATGGTTGTAATCTGCGAAGTAAGAGAGATCCTCAAAGGCATGTCAATGATGCTTTCTTTAAGATGTTATTTTCCCTTGCCACTCATTTAAACAAACAAATTGTTGTTGTAAGTTAAGACAAATTGTCTTCCAAGATACAATTGAGCTAATATGATTATTCTCTTTAATTGATTGCGATAGCATTATCGAAATTGGTTCAAACTATCTTCTGAATTGACTCCAGTGACAAGAATATGGAATTTGTGATCTACAGTATTAGGAACCTGAATATGTATTGAAAAAATAAGAGAGGAGAAGAGAATAAGAAAATTAAGGATTTGCAATGCTTTTCAGACTTTTCTGTTTCAGGAAGAAGAAGTGATTCTGAAATAGTTTTTAGGCGTAACAAATTTCAGGGAGAAGAAGATTAAACCGAAACATTTTTTGGATGTTGATATTTATAGTTGTAGAGAGAAGACGTGTCCGTTCATTTGCAACAGTCATGAAATGCCCGCTTTCATTCTTTTTAAATGTCAATAAGTCACCGTTTCTGTCGTTTTAATTTTTGAATTATGGACTTGTTAGCGGGTTCAGAGTTGGCTCATTTTAATTTAAATAATTCTGTCCAAAAATATTATTTGGACCCAAACCCGGGTTGGTCGGTCGGACGGACGACGGTGGCGCGCGTGTGTGGTTGTGATCCCAAAAGGCCCAACCTTCCCTTAAGGAACCTATATTTAAACAAATATAGTTCATATAATTCTAGGATGTGGGACTATCACCAATCTCTCTTCCTCTTCTCTTTCTTCTCTTCTTATTTAAAAAACAAAATAACTCACACAGAATATTTTATAAAAAAATTCACTAATAATTAATTAATAACATTTTTGGCCCATTTACATGTTAAATCCTTGCATAAATATAGTAAAAATTCATTTCTTCTTAAAGTAAATTTCTAAACTCATTTTTTTTAATATTTAGCTTTATAGAATTAACAATTCACTTTCAATTTATTTTAAAAAAGCATTTCAAGCTTAAAACGTTAATATTACTTCAAAATAATCAAAATTACCATTTATTAATAATTCATAACTTCAAAAATATTTAATATCAAAATAATTCATTTAAAACTATTTTATCAAATAGTTTCCATATTTAAAATTCTCCCAACTACTTTAGCTTTCTCATGTCTTATCAAAGTATTTTCCATCAAAATTCCTAAATTTTCCAAAAATCACTTTATTACTTTAAATTCTCATACAAATCATGATATATTCCCAAATCAGCTCAAACTCTAACATTATAATAAAATATCAAATTATTCACTTTTTATTATTTAAACGCCAATTAATCTTTTAAGTCTCTATTACTAATTTTAATTAATTGCCTCTCAACAGCAGGTTGTTAAAGAGCAAGTCAGGATGGATGATGTAGGTTTGATGGAGTTCGAGGAATTCGATGGATTTTGAGGCAATTCAAGGAGTGTCCAATGATTCACACTGGAACAGCGATGCTACGGTGTTGTGTATATGTGTGGGAAAGTGTGTATGCGAATATGGCAGTTATACACGAATCTGAGTTGTCCGATAATAGACAACAGAAAAGATATGACGCTAATAAAATGAAACAATTGTACCATGAGCGATGGCATGACCTTCCGACGTGGTTCTGAAGCAGGGGAGAAGAGAGATTTGGACGTCATTCCAGAATAGGTCATGTACTATCCAAAGCACGATTAGGTGTTGTAATGAGACCTACAAGTCATCTTTCCTAGATATTAACTCGGAGTCACAAGTTATTTGTGGCTCTAGATGTATATTTTTTGGTAGCTAATGACAAGTCAGCACATTGATATTGGTTGTGGATATTCGAACAACACTAACTTAAGAGCATTACTCGAATACGATTCTTACGAGGGTTTTGGATATGGAGATGCTTAAATAGCATCGTTATATGGTTGTATTTGTTTTACGTTATGGGTTCGATTGGGATTGGGAGATTTATGCCACCATTGACCATGGATGTTATTATGGATATTAGTATAGCACTAGCTTAGGGTATTAGTCATGTACGATTCAAATCACCATATTGTGCATCATATAACATTTACAAATGTATATGCTAACATTAATTACTTCAAATTACGAATTGTACGTGAATCAAAAGCGTAACATATATCTAAAATATTTTCAAATTCAATACACTTAAGAATCTAAGAATAATTTGCTCATTGTACATCCGTGTCTTTGAGCACACTCGAACACAGCAATGTGAATTTTTTGTTTTTACTGTTTAGCGTTCATTTTGTGAAAAATATGTCATCTACTTGTGGGATATTTAGTTGCGTGAGAACAATCGGTTATAACAAAATTAACATGTTATCTACTGGGTGAGATATTTAAAACTAATTTACTTTGGATCTAATTATATCTATAACATTCTTAAACTTTATGAGATATTGAATATATATTTATTTTTGTTGTAGCTTGATCAGACAGGGTGCTACTATGTAATTTGCTTACTGGAAGAATATGAAAGTCACTTTGTTCCTTATGATCACTCATTGTATCATATAAGTGCGAATTTGTAGGGAGTGTGTTAAATTTTGCAGTAGATGTTAATATAAGTACGAGGGTGGTGAATGTTGTGTTGGGTCTACACAAGAGAATCTGGAAACAACCTAACCAGTAAAGTGCTGCCTTGGATGTATGTTAAAGCATTTCTTGAAACCATCAAAGCAGAGCATCTTTATGAAGTAACATTGGCAAGATAAAACAAGAAAGGAAGCACAAGGAATCAAATCCGGTTTCAAAAACATTGAAAAATAAATAAATAAATAAATAAATAAAATAAAACAAGCACACACTTTTGTTCCTCTGATAATTTAGAAGGAACACACAAATTCTTCGAAGCATTCAAGTGAAACTCATGCACTCGACTAGTTTTTCAAAGTTTGCATAAGAGCTACCACCTTGCATAGTTGTTATCTTGGTTTTTTCTTTCCACTGCAAAGCATTTCTCATCATCTCCTCTCTTTTATATCCTTCCATTAATTCCTTCACAATATTACTAACTTCCTCTCTGTTCACTTCATCTAATTCCAAGCCAATTCCCCATTCCTTGCAAACATATCGTGCATTTACATACTGATCAGCAAACCCAGGCCAACAAATCATCGGTACACCACTACATATGCTCTCCAATATCGAATTCCATCCACAATGTGTCAAAAATCCACCAATAGAAGCATGTGAAATTACTTCTCCTTGAGGGCACCAACTTGTTATGTAACTTCTATTTTTGGTCTCCTCAATGAAGTCATAAGGCAACACAGCGTTTTCTGCATCTAAAATATCAGGCCTAACTACTAAGAGAAATGGAAGGGTGCTATTAGCAAGGCCCCATGCAAACTCTAGCAATTGCTCATTACTTACTGTTCTAATACTCCCGAAGCTCACATATATCACTGAACCTGCACTTTGTTTGTTTAACCATTCTATGCAACCATGGTCTTCTTTCAATAGGTTCAGAGTTGGAAGTATTGATTTATATTCCTTTGCTGTAACTTCAGCAAGTAATTTATGCAAAGGGCCTATGCTGAATACATCGGTAAACAAAGATGACAGTGCGTCAAGCACATCAAATTCTAAACTGTCAAAAGCATTAATGATCAAAGCCTGAGCTCTTAGAGCTTTTTTGGCAACAGATGTTGTTAAGTTCAAAATTTGGTCATTGCCATCAACAGTTCTAATACTGCTTGAAAGGTCTTTCATTAGTAAATCTTTCATTCCTGGTATGAAATCTACTACTGTCGTACCAAGATACTCGTTTGTTAAGTAGCTCTTATCTGTAGAATGGTAGAAAGATATTGAATTAGTAACATGACCAAATGCATTAAGCCACCACAAAGATATTCGTACTACTGCATTATGACTATGTTCAAGATATTATGTAAATATAGGTTTTATGTACCTTTCAGTGGTACATAACCTCTTTCGATAAGCTTATCCAAACTAAGTTCCACCATAAAACCACAAGCACTCATTGACATAAATGCAAATGCATGAATATTTAACTCTTCAGCAACATCCAAAGCAAAGCTCATAAGCCAATTATACACAATACTGGTTATTTTTGGAATACCAATTTCACTTTCGATTCTCAATATTAAATTTTTAAGTGGTTCAGCACAGTTATCATAAGTAGTCATACTAGATGTCGTAACATTTTGATCGCTGTCTGGGTGAGACATCAAGATGCCATCTTCAATCGTTTCAAACCGAAAATTGGTGAAATCATTCAGAGAACCAGGGCCTTCACTGTTTAACATGCTTTTTTTGGTAGACTTTGTGTTGATGAAAGTGATGAAGAATCCTTTAAAATGAAGAAGTTTTGCTAGTTGTAGACATGGATTAATGTGACCTGAGGTAGGGAATGGAAGTATTATTATGTGTGATTTCTCCATCTTTGCAGTGGTTAGGAACATCGTTTTAGTAGTGTATTTAAGGACACCATTTATCAGTTAAAAATTAGTTAATGCCTATCATCTTGCTAATTTATTTTGTTGTTTACTGATTACCGTTTTATAGCATATTTGGAATCTTTAGAATTTAGTGTTTTTAAATGTATCCAATCCCTGTTTTTATTTAGCAACTTGTTGCTTGGTAAGATTCTAGTTTAAAATTTATTTGTTTGTATTTGAGTTCAATGGCTTTATCAAAGTTTAATGGACAAACACAACTATTTTAATCCAATGTGGATTCATCGATATGAGTTCAAGTCAATTCACCTCAATAGGATCATGCCAGTTAACGATATATGTGAATCCAATGGCTTCAAAATCATAAAACCATACAAACTGAAGTTCAAAAGTTGTTTGAATCCAGTTTACTGCATATATTTTTATAATATAATAACGATAGCCGCCAAATAATATAAGCACTAACCATTCAGTTAATATCAGTTGGCATGTGTACACATCTTGCGCCTGAAAACAAAAAGGAGACATACCTTGAGCAAATTACGTTAGTTAATTGAGTAGTATATATTTGACTGCATCGCCTGCCTTTTATTTATAACATAGGTAGACGTTGGAATCTTCAAGCGTATTTGTGACAAAAAATTGGGCAAATAGTAATTATGTCAATAGGTAATGTATATAATAGCATTATACATTATTACCACTATAAAATATATACTAAAACAAAATCAAAACAACTAGGAGTAACACGTAATTAGTGTGTAAAAATTAACCTTTTGCTTTAATAGATGAGAAGAATACAAAGGAATTGGTCTGCACAAATGAAGGATGCGAATGAAAGCTATCGGGTTGTCATATCTGTTATGTGTACATAATGTGTAATAATGCGGTAACGGGTTGAGATATAAGCCCAAGTCCATATAAGCTATTTTACTCAATTCTGTACCGAAGTGAATATAGCAAGAATGTAAACAAACTGTAATTGATTCAGATCGAGTGCAATTTTCTTTTGTTTCTTCTATTTCTGAAATATCAAATATTTAAGAAATTTAACTTGGTATCGGAGCTGATTGCCTAACGGCATCATATAGATTAGAATATCATTAGAATTATAATCATTTGTGATCAGGATTTCAAAGTGGTTTTTGAAAAGAAATCAAGTACCTTGCCATTAGAACCCATACAAGAAACTGGCTGCATCAAGATTTCAAATAGAAAAGCAAAATTGAAATCAAATTCAAGAAAATCATCAAAAGAATCAAAAAAGAATAAAAAAGGAAGTGCCTTGCCAGAAAAACCCATCACTAAATCATCATTTGGGTTAGTGACTGCACTTACCTTTCTCTTGAAGATATCAGATCTGTTTCTTGATCTTCTTTGAAGTTTTTTTCTTCTCTGTGAATCTTTATCATCTAAAGAATCCATCAATATTATCGTTTGGACTCTATTCTTATCATGAATGGAACTGACCCGACAACTTCAAACAACTCAGCTACATCTCAACAAATGGCCACAAAGAAATTAATCAAGACCATAGTTAGTCCACAAAGTCAATTGATAACTGCACAATTAGAAGAAAGCAATTATCTCCTTTAGAAGTATCAAGTACAAACTACAATAAGAGGGTATGGTCTTGATAATTTTATTCCTGCCACTTCAATAATTCCTTTACAATTCCTGGAAGACAGTGATGGAAAGTCAATAATCAATAAAGGATACACCGCATATAAAAGACATGACAGTCTCTTAATTTCTTGGCTACTATCATCAATAAGCACAAACTTACTACCACAGATTGTGGGATGCAACTCAGCATATGAAATATGGTCAACAATAGAGCAAATCTTTAGTATTCAATCAGCAGCAAGAATTATAAACTACAAAAGAGAGCTTTAAAATTTAAAGAAAGATGATATGTCAATGAGAGAGTATCTTTCCGAGATTAAAACTCTCTGTGATTTGTTAAGTATTGCTAAGCATAAAATTACTGATATTGAACAAGTTCTATCAATTTTAAATGGACTTAATGAGGAGTATGAATCTGTGGTTGCAGTAATTTCATCAAAGAAAACCCTACCATCCATTCAACATGTCCACTCCACCCTTCTTGCACATGAAGGGAGGATTGAAAAAAAGAAACCAATGGAGACAGACTATATAATCAATCATGCTGCCTATTTTAACAGCAAACATCAAGAGCAGAGATACAGTAACAAAAGTGAGTCAAATAGTAGAGGAATCCATCGTTTCAGAGAGGAGGACAATCTTACAGAGGAAGAGGTAGAGGAGGCAGATGGAATAACAATAACAAAACAAAATGTCAAATAGTGGTAGAAATGGTATACAGCAATGAGATGTTACTTCAGATTTGATACTCAATACACACGGCAAAGTCAAAATTCGAGAAAGCAAAGAAATATTAATCCAAGTGCAAACATAGCACAAATGCAGTCAAAACAAGAAATGCATCAGGAAATAACAAAATACATCACCTGGAGACTGATGAAGCAGCAAGAACTGAAGATATAATGAGTTAAAGCTAGTATCTGAATCATATCACCAGCAATTTACATAATATGAATATAGGCAACAAGGAGTACAAAGGAAAAAAATTAGTATATATGGGAAATGGTAAGTTAGTTTTCATTACTCATACTGGAGATGGTATTATTCAGGGAAAAAGATGTTTATATCATAAAAATTTACTTAGAGTGCCAAAAATAAGAAAAAATCTCATTAGTGTATCTCAATTTGCAATTGATAATAGAGTCTATTTTGAGTTATATCCTAAAACTTGTTTGGTTAGAGATTTACTAACTAAAAACATTCTTTTGCAGGGTGAAGTACAAAATGTCCTGTACAAATTCAATCTATTAAACTACAACCAGCAAGAAAATTCAAGAAAACTATGCAATCTTACTGAATGTAATGCAAAAAATAGAACATATAATGTTTTTAATGTATGGCATTATAAACTTGGTCGTCCAAGTGAAAGAATTGTAAAGCAAATTCTAATAGATAATAATATTTCATTTGGTGATGTATCTTTACCTTACATACGCACTTACTATCAATTAGGTAAAAGTCATAAACTTACTTTTACTAACTCATCTATAGTTTTTTACTGACCTCTTGAACTGATAGCATCAGACTTATGGGGTCCAGCTCCAATCAATTCTAATTATGGATTCAAATACTATATTTCTTTTGTTGATGTTTATTCCAGATTTACCTTGATTATGTTTTCTCAAGGCAAAGTCAGATACACACAATGCAGTGATACAGTTCATTACTCAAGAAGAAAACCAGACAAACTATCTGGTCAAAACTATTCAAATAGATGGAGGAGCAGAATAGAAATCTCTTAATATGTATTTTCAGAAAAAGGGGATTATGCACAGAACTACATGCCCTTATACTTCTGAGCAGAATGGTTTAGTGGAAAGGAAGCATAGACACATTGTAGAAATCGGTCTTACTCTATTAGCCCAAGCTTCCTTACCACTAAAGTTCTGGCCTGATGCTTTTAACACAGCAGTATATCTTATTAACAGAGTAGCCACAAAAGTTCTGGATCATAAAAGTCCAATTGAAATTATGTTTAATACAAAAACAGATTCTCAAAGTCTAAAAGTTTTTGGATGCCTTTGTTTTTCATATTTGAGACCATATAATGCACACAAACTTAACTTTAGATCCTCTCTATGCATATTCCTGGGATATGCATCCAAGCAAAAAGGCTACAAATGTCTTGACAGCAAAGGTAAGATTTTTATTTCCAGACATGTAGTTTTTAATGAAATTTTTTTCCTTTTGCACGTAACCAGAAAAGACCAACCCATAAAGTGTACAATCCAACAGTCTATACCACTCTACTCAAATGAAAGGGAACCAAAGATCATAAATGTAACTCAAGACATATCAAGATCACAATTTACCTTGTTTGATGATAGACCAGATCATGAGCTGACTAATATGCCTAAGCACATCACTTGCACTCCTCAGAACAATCAAAGTACAAGATAAAGCAGTCAGAATGAACAAAGTGACAATCAAGCATCAAGTACACATAATGAACAAGAAACTACTACAATTTCTCATACTCAAGTCAGGCAAACACAAACTGGGCATCACATGACAACAAGATCAAAGAGTGGAATATTCAAGTCAAAGATATATGCAACTACTCTAAACTACATTGAACCAGAAAATTTTGAGCAAGCCATACTTGATGATAAATGGAAAGCTGCAGTGGATGAGGAATATAATGCCCTCATCAAAAATAAGACATGGAAACTTGTTCCTCTACCCAAGAATAAAAATATAATCGGATGCAAATGGACATACAAATTAAAAAGAAATCCTGATGGGACTATATCAAAATACGAGGCCATACTTGTTGCCAGGGGTTACACACAACAGTATGGTTTTTATTTCAATGAAACTTTTTCATCAGTGGTAAAGCCAGCAACTATCAGGTTATACTTACTATTGCTCTACATAAGAAATGGAACGTTAGGATATTGGATATAAACAATGCATTTCTTAATGGAGAACTTCAAGAAGAAGTTTATATGGAACAACCGCAGGGACACAAGTAATCACATGATGGTGTATGCAAATTAAACAAGTCTATTTATAGATTAAAGCAAGCTTTAAGAGTATGGCTTGATAAACTGAAAGCAACACTCATAAGATTGCAGTATCAATCAACAAAATCAGACAGTTCTTTATTTACAAAGCAAAAAAAGGATGGAGTAACATATATTCTTGTATATGTGGATGATTTCATAATCATCGGAAACAATAGTAAGGAAATCAACAGTGTCAAACAATATCTCGACAAGCAATTCTCAATCAAAGATCTTGGTGAACTAAATTACTTCTTAGGCATTGAAGTCAAGAGACTGCCAAATTCAGCAATATAACTAAGTCAGAAGAAATACATTGCTGAAATATTATGCGGAGAAAAAATGAATCTAGCAATACCATTACCTACTCCAATGACCAACAATCTAAAGTTGTCCAAAAATAGAGGTGAACCAATCAGTAATGACAAACAATACAGAAGCATTGTAGGAGCCTTGCAATATGCAACTATCACAAGGCCAGAAATCTCATACAGTGTAAATAAAGTGAGACAATTTATGCATTAGCCACTTGATGAACATTGGAAGGCTGTTAAAAGAATTTTCATATATTTAAAGGGAACATTAAAATTTGGACTGACCCTAAAAGAGGGGAAAACTCTCAATCTTAATGGTTTTGCTGATGCTGACTGAGCAACAGATCCAAATGATCGCAGATCAACCACTGGGTACTGCATTTATCTTAATGAGAACCCCATCTAATGGAGCTCAAAGAAGAAATCTACTGTATACATGTCAAGTACAGAGGCTGAGTACAGAAGCATGGCAAGTGCCACGGTTGAGATTATGTGGCTACAATCATTTCTCAAGGAACTTCAAATTGAATCAAACATCAAAGCAGTGCTATGGTGTGATAATTTAAGTACTGTATCCCTAGCCGCTAATCCTATACTTCATTCAAGGACCAAGCACATAGAAATTGATTTATATTTTGTCCGTGAACAGATATTAAAAGGAAATCTCAACATAAATCACATACCTTCCACTTACCAGCATGCATATATTCTCACGAAACCCTTGTCATCAACAAATTTTATATGATTTAAAAAGGATCTGAAGATTGAGGAACTGCAACGGTAAATGAATAACTCTAATTGGATCAAACTCAAGCCTCAATGAGTGATAAATCCTTAAATCTCATCATCTTATATCAGATATGTGTTGAAATCCACAAATTCTCCCTCCGAAAAAGATCAATGATCAACAATCTCATCAAATCGCTCTCAGATCCGAAGTTTACAATATGGAAAAACATCATATCTCATGAAATTTGGGGAAATTTCAGTATATTTTCTCTCTGGAAGGAAGATTTAGGGAATCGGCAAAAGCCTAGATCGATTTGAAAGGGGGAATGAAGGATACGAATGAAAGCTATCGGGTTGTCATACCTGTTATATGTAAAAAATGTGCAATAATGCGGTAACGGGCTGAGATATAAGCCCAAGCCCATATAAGCTTAATCAATTTTGTACCAATATAAATACAGCAAGCATGTAAATAAACTATAATTGATTCAGATTGAATGCAATTTTCTTCTGTTTATTTATCTTCTATTTCTGAAATATCAAATATTTAAGAAATTTTACTTGCACTGAACTGTACAACATTAAGGTTTTACCCCTCATCCATAGACAAGTGCAGATCATTTAACGGTATTTAAACTACTACATAAACAAAGAGAACCCCAGGGTTCGCTTATAAGCGAAGAGTATAATTTGGGGACAAGAGATTTGAGCTGATCAAAATGTCTGGCAGCATAGCTGAAGAAATACAACAATCAGGAAAGTAACAAACATCAAACACTAAACACCAATATAAATTTAGTTAAAAAGGTTACAAATATAAGCAATCATCATGTGCAGTCAATGGTGTTAATCTCATTACATTTTAAACGCCACAGATAACCTGAAACAACACCACCACAGATAACCAAAAAACAACATGCCCAATCTCTAGATGATACACAACTATACCACCTAAAAATCGAGGAGACTAGCATTTTTCTTAAGTTCAGGAACTATAAGTTTAGATTTTGGAGAAATTCTTGGATACTAAATCATCTCTATTAAAATCTTCCACGTGCCCTCCGGGTTTTCTTCAAACACAATATGCATTCTCTTAAGAACAGGTGCATTAGCTAGAACGAATTCTGTGAACATAATAGTACAACAGCAACAGCTTATTCAGTTGAAAAACTAGCCACCGCGGAATTAGGTAAGGCTTGTTCACTTCTCTATGACTGGTTTGGAGTGATTCTGTAACTGGTTGAGTGAACAAAAGACTGCTTTTATAACGGTAAAGTCGTTGTCGTTATAACATTATAATGGCAAACACTTTGCCATTATAATATTTAGCCGTTGCCTTTATAAAATATAATGGCAAGGAGTTCACCTTTATATACTAAAATAATTATAACGATGAAGTCTTTGCCGTTATATTCTAATGTTTTTTTTAGATAACTAGTCCGTGGCTAGTTCCACGGTCACTTATGGGTGTAGCTCGTTCGCTCAGTCCGAAAGTAAGAGAGAGAGAGAGAGAGCGCAAGTGAATAGGTCGGTTGGTGGTAATGGTCTAAGTTCAGTGCTGATGGCACTTATGTAAGAACCTCATTATTTGATATTTTGATAGTGACAACATAAGAATATATTGTGTATATAATCGACTGTTTCAGAAAATAATATCAACTACCGAAGAGATCTACATGACGAAGACAAGACAAGATGACACAATGTATTATTAGTCATAAGAGTTCTTAGTCTACAGTTTAGGAATGTTAAAATCTCTTTAAGTGGTATACACACATGCAAGAACATTAAGAAGTTCATTCGTATTTTATAAAAAATGAAAATTCACAGATCTAAACAAACATTTTCAGTCGACTAAATCTAGTTTTTTTACACTGTTTTCTTTCTGGTTAAAATTATCAAGTTCGATTGTAATTCAGTCTGCTGGTCGTACACTTTCAGTCGACTAGTCAACGAGTAAAAGCTTTTTATTTTGAAATTCTGAAGGGATCCTCTTCTCCACGAAGAGTCACTTCTCTTCGTTAACGATTGCAACTCTTCTATAAATCATGATACTTCACAAATAGCTGCAACTACTCATTTTCTATATAAAGCAATCAACTTCTTAATCTTGATACTAATTCTCATTTTATGATTTCTACTCCCTATCTCTTGTTGAATTATCTTGCATTCAAAAGATTTATCTTATGAACTATTGATCATTTGTACATTCAAGTTACATTTCTAGAGTGATCATATACTTCCAATTCTTCATAAATACATGTTATACCACTTACGAAGAAGATTATAGGAAGGTTGTACTATATCAATTCATCCGTGTTATTAGAGAAAACGAAGTCAACTATTTACTACTTTTGTAATTGAAGTCGTGTTCCAATGCTCACACAAAAGTATTGAAGTCCCGTCTTATTTCTCAGGAAAGTGTTTGAAATCCTATTATGCTGCTCATGTGCCTAGTCATCCGAACGAAGTGAGAATGTTGTTTTAAATCCAAAAGGAGTCTGAGACTGGACGTAGAATGGAACGTTCGAACCAGTATACAAATATCTGGTGTGATCGTTTTTACTTTCTTTACTTTTTTTTATTCCCTCTACTATTATATACAAGATTTAATTTAGTAAAACTATTCATATTACTCGATCCATAGCGACTTTCATTTGGTATCAGAGCTAGACCCTCATATAACCGTAACAAAGTTTTTGATATTCAAGTAATATTGTGATATCCCGGGATTTCAGGGTATTTAAAATGTGATAATCTTTTAAATTAATTGGTAAAGTAGTTATTTTCAAACAATTTAATAATGAGTTGTTTTTAAATATAGATATAAATAGATTTTAAATAGACATATTATTTCAAATTTAATAAGGGTTGTTTAAAATGTATGTATATATATATATATATATCTGTGTATTTAAATTTATTTTAAATAGGATAATTATTGACAATTAATAATGTGATTATTTAAATCTAATATATATATTTATTTGAATTGATTTTTAATTTGGATTTTAAATTGACTTTGAAATTGAATTTAAAAATTGAATTTAAAGATTTATATATATCTTAAAATGAAATAATAATATAGTTTGAATTTAAAATATATGAATAAAAGTTTTTATTTAAAAATAAGATTTGTTTTGTATTATTCTCTTTAAAGAAATATATTTATAGAAATTGGAAGAGTATTTATTTAATAGGAAAAAAATACAAAAGCTTTTAAATTAGCATTTTTAAATAAGCTTAAAATATTTTATATGGTTTTTATTTAAATCATAATTGGTTTATATTCTATTTTCTTTAAACATTGTATTTATGTAAAAATTTAGAAAGCATTTATTAAAGTACAAATGTATTTATTAATTAGGAAATAAATATAAAAGTTTTTAAAATCTTTTAAAAATAAATAAAAATGCTTAATGACAAGTGTTAGGATAATAGAGCTTGTAAGTATATGTGTTGAATGAATAAGTAGTGTATGAGACAAGTGTCATCTTTTTATTTTTATTTTCTTTAATTTTAATAAATCCTAAATGTACTCTATTTAAACTCCTATCTTCCTTTCCATTTTCTTTTGCTATCTCCTCATTTTCTAAACTCAAGAGAACAAATCCGTAAAACTTTCCTCTAACCAGAAATTCAAGCAAAGTAAACAACTCAAAAAAACAAAAATCAAAACCCTGTAATTCCCTATTAAAAGCCTGTAATCTCCTCTAAATCAAAACAGACTTGTAAACAAATTTCCAAAGCAAGTCTGTGATCTTTTAAAACCAAAGAATCCAAGAATCAGGATCAAGATACTTCTCAAACTCAAGTTCAAAAGTCTGGATCAACTCATCATCATCCAATTCAACTGAGCACTCCAGTTTTAAAGAAATCAAAGTCTTGAATCATCTCAGCCAACAAGCCTTTCAGTTTTAAAGAAATGAAGCAGATTCAGTTGCAAAACTTCCAGTTTTTCCAAAACTCTCTGCCTCTTTGAATAAGTGAGTAAACATCTTATTTTTAAAAGGCTTAAATAAATTAAAACTGTTTATATGATTCCTGATTAAAATTGTGCTTTGCATGTGTATATAACAAAAAATGATGAATCCATGTATGTTTGTTTGTGTTTGAATTATGCATGTTAGTTTTTCCCTGTTTCATAGTTACAGGTTTGAAACAAATCAAATTAAATGTCCCTGCACCTGTTCTATGTTTGGTTTGTCTCTGGGATGAATGATGGTTGCTTGTATATATTTATATATATATATAGTGGTATCTTTGTGTTTATAAATGCATATAAGCCTGCATGTCTGATATATCAAAGCATATCTCTGTTCATAATATAGAGTTGAGTTTTTGATATAAAAAAATGCAAATCTATTGATATGTTCACTATAAAACTTAGGATTTTAAACAAGATAGTTTAGATTAAACTTAATCTAGATTTTAAAAATAGATTCAAGTATTTAATTTTGAAATCTCCTGGAATCAAGATGATACAGTAGGAATTTTAATAGTATGTTAAAAATCAAGTATTTTAATTTGTTGTTTAAATTATATAATTCGAATCAGCTCGGGATAATATGATTTTTAAATTGAAAATCATGAATTCTAGTTTTGGATCGAACGAGTTATTCTGGGTTAACCAGAATATGATCTTTTAGTGTTATCTGATGATCTGTGCATCTGGGTTGCTCGAGATTGCTGATGGAGCTAGGTGAAGCATTGGAGAGTATAGTAAAAATGGTTGATGAATTTATAAATCTCTTTGATAATTGGAATTGCTTGATTTTAATTTTAACCCTAGTTTTGTTGAACTTGGGAATTTTGACTACTGCATCTTCAAAATCGCATCGAGTTGTATAAAATTTTAGGGGAATGATGCGTGGTGAGTCAGTAACTCGTGGCCGGAGTTGTAGGATGTATAGTTGATCGGAGGCGATGGCTCAGGGGGATTTCCTGATGATGTTTGGGTTTCAGCAACCATGAGAAACTCGATTTTAGATTGAGGCAAGAAATGGGGTTATGTTGGTCGTAGAGAGTTTTCAGGGTGTTGTATGACGTGTCGGTGAAGTCAACGATGATCGGAGGTGGTCCAGTCGGCGTGCATCGTGCACGCGTGTACGCTTTGTTTCAGGCGAAACGATGGATTTGGGAAGAAGCAGTTGTACCGGGTTGGTCTCGAGAAAAATGAGAGTGCGACTCGAAGTAGCAGTGTTGCGTGAGGAAACTCGGGGTTTTTCTTGATTTACTCGAGTTTGTCTCGGGTTGTACTTGTCTTGATAACCAGATTTCATATTTTAAAGAATGTACAGATTTATAAAGAGTAAAGATTTTACAAATTTTAAAGTTTTAAATAATTTAATTTTTAAGAAAGCTTAGTAAATTTAAAAGTGTAATTAAAGGGATATGTTTATAAAATGAATTATTTAACAAGTTTAAAAATAAAAGTAATTAAAGTGATATAAATTTGTTTAACTTGAATTTGTTAAAGTTAAAATTTTAAGTTATTTTAAACTAAATTTTAAGATGTATTTAAGTGTTAATTTAAAAGAGTTAAATGTTTTAAAAATATTATTAATCATGATTAGGTAATTATTTAAGATTAAGATTTATCTTTAAGTTAATTAAGGCGTTGGTAATTAAATTAAGTAATTAATTAAAAGTAATTAATTAGTTTAATTAATTTATGATTAAGGATTAATTAAAGTTAATTGAGAGTTATAATTAATTAAATTAGAGATTAATTAATGATTAGAGATAAAATAACTAAGTAATTAAGATTTATTAATTTATGATTAGAGATTAATTAATTTAGTAATTAAATTGTAATTAGAGGTAAATAAATTGGTAATTAAGAAGTACTTAATTTGTAATTGAGTTTTATTAATTATTAATTAAGGGGTGATTAATTTGTAATTAAATGATAATTAAAGATTAATCAACTTATAATTAAGGATTAATTAATTTATTATTAATTTTTATTAATTGATAATTAAGGTTTATTAATTAATAATTAAAAGAATAATTAATTTGTAATTAAAGATTAATTAATTTGTTTAAGGGTAATTAAAGGATGAATTACTCAATTATAAATAATAAATGGATGTAATTAATTTAAGTTAATTAATTTGTAAATTAATTAAAGATAATCTGATGCTGATTAAAGTATAATTACTTAATGAGAAGTGATTAAGGATTAATTATTTGGTATAATTAATTAAAGGATTAATAATTAATTAAAGAGTTAATTAATTAGGGTAAGTAATTATAGGATGATAATTACTGTTTATGATTAATTGAGGTGGATTAATAAAAGTGATTAATTAAAGTTTAATTAATTAATGTAATCAATTAAGGGTCAATGTAATTAATTATAGTTAATTAATGGAAGTAATTAATTAAGGATCATTAATTAATGTAATTAATGAAAGTAATTAAAGGTTAATTACTGTTAATGAATAAGAATAATTAATTTGTAAAATTAATTAAAGGATAAATACTTTATGTAATTAATAAATAATTAATCAAGGATGATTAATATTTAATGAGTTAATTAAAGGTTGTAATTAATTAATGATTGATTAAGCAAGATTAGATAATTAACTCTTAAGTAATTAATTTAATTTAAGATAATTAAATTAATTATAATATAGGGTTAATAATTGTTGCTTATAGCTGATTGTTAATATAGAATATCTAAATTGGATGATATCTATTGGATGATATGCTGTGATGTTCTGTGATATGATTTTGGATATATTTGTGATAAATGTGTGATATTTATCTATGTTAATGCTGTGTGAATTCAAGTATTGAATTGAATCAAATTGTTTAAACCTTTAAACAACTTGGCCTTAAAAAGATACGTTTTGGATTTCGATGAGACCGGGATCGGGTTTCCGTATACCGGTATTCCAGGTCTGGAGACCCGAATACCACATCGATCCAAATTAACGATAGGTCGTGAATCTCAAGTGAAGATGAAGATTCAGAGTGCAAGGGTTATTGTCGTTAACTCTGAGGGTGATTCCAAAATGAGTGTAACGAGATAATGCCTTCGGTTTCGTTCGAACCCGGAACGAACTTGTATGGATTGAATGCTTTCAGCACATCGTCAGGTGGACGATGAGCATTCTAAGTGATGTGTTCTGATTAAAGGTAATCGTGACCTCAAGCCTCATCAACCGGGAATGGCTAAAACAGGGGAGGTGCAGCAAGGTTAGTGGGTAGCGCCTAAGTAGTATAAGATTCCTCTGTCTAGAGTCCCTTTTTATTTCGGCTGTGTGGGTGGTTGTTTGGCCGCAACCACGGGGTTTCTTATGCGGGAATTATCCAGTAAGGGATGTTCCGGCCTTGTGTTGCAGGGGATTGGGAGTGATCCTCGGTACGTTGATCTAGGCCACGTACTGTGACGGGCGGTACCCCAGTAGCCCTGCCATTGTATGGAAATCCAACTTCCAATAAGTGCCAACGGACTTGATTGTATAACCCACTTTGTGGCTAGTATGCTGGAATTTAATAATGTAACAATTTCAGCTATTTCTTATTTACTTGAAAACCTTAGACCCTATTATAATATAACTCGATTTCCTATCAAAGTTTTGGTTAGCGTAAGGTAAAAACTTTTCCATGTTTATGTGTGGGAAGTCTTACGTGATACCTTTGTTTTCAAAAGGCTTTGAAGTTAAACAACTTTAACCCGTTTAATCACACCAGACCCATGTCTGACCCAAGTGTTTGTTTTCTGTTTTATTAAACCTTGGGTACTCAAATTTTTACGAGTAGCCAAGGGATTCAGGTTTGCTTTGACGAATCTTTGGAGGAACAATGGAGCAGGAGGCTTCAGCGTTCGTAGATATAGTGTTCCGCTGTGTTAGTCTGTATGAGTCATTTGTTGAGTTGTATTTGGGTTGTAATGACTAGACAGATGTTTATAACTGTCTAGTATGTGTTGTATAAGCTGTGTATCTCTGATGTATATGATACAATGTAATATCTTATTTGATTAATATAATTTATTCGTTCCGCTGTTTAGATTCTGATGTGTTTCTTTCTTTCTTCTCTATCTTATCTCTTTTCTATCCCTTTCTTTCTTCAAGACGATGCGACTTTCTGGTCGATGAAAGTCGGGTCGTCACAAATATGGATGGCACTACTTCAATTTTTATTGAAGGACAATCTATTATATGACCACGAGTAATTAATGATTTAAACTATGCTCATTGGTCAACTAGGATGAGAATATATATGCAGGAAAATGGGTATGACACCTGGAATATTACACAACAGGAATACATTATTCCTACCACTTCTTATGCAAAATGGTCAAGCACCCAAAAACTAGATGTTATTGCTAATGCTAAAGCTATGAGCATGTTTTATTCTCCATATAAAAATGAGTTTAATAGAGTTTGTATGTACACATCCGCATATGAAATTTGGCATACTCTTAAAATAACTCATGAAGGAACAAACGAGGTCAAACAAAGCAAAATTTCCATGCTTAAAAATCAATTTCAAAACTTTAAATGAAGCAGGTTGAAACTATAAATGAAATGTACCCTTGATTTTAAGATATCTATCATTCATTTCTATGACTAGGAGAAAAATATACATATTTTGATATAGTGACAAAAATCATTAACTCTTTGACCGATGATTGGGAACGAAAGGTCTTAGCTATTGAAGAAGTTAATGACATTTTAACCATAAAACCAAAAGAGTTAATAGAAATGTTAGAACCATATATATCGTGTTTTGATGATAACAACCATACAAAAATGCTACTAATATGTTTATTAAGTTATTTAAGGTCAAAATGATGATGGAAAAGGTGAAAAATAAATTGGCTAAAAATATGCGAAGTTGGGACTCAAACCCTGGTGGTCAGAGAGATGAGGGCATGCTTTTACCACTGAACTAAGTAAGTTTTTGAAAATTATGCTTATTCAGTCGACTGAAATCATTGCTTAGTCGACTTAACTAGCCTAAGTTGACTAACTTATAAAAAAACATCCGACTGAGTCAAGCCCGAAGTTCTGGACCAAAATTGGCCTCTTTCAGTCGATTGAATTTGATCCTCAGTCGACTGAGCTAGTACAAAAACGACTATTCTTTTTGAATTGGTGCCTTCGTGTCTCTTCGCTCCAAAAGTTGCATCTCTTCACTTCTGTAGCCACTTCTCTTCATCAATGGCGAATTTGGAAGGTTGCACCCCTACATTGGCATCCCTACAACAGCTATATAATCCCCTAACCATTCCTGAATCATATACATTGAAACACAACTCTATGCTTTAAATTCTAGGCCTCAAAGTCTCAATTCCTAAGCAATACTCCGAATTCCACAAAATTCATGTGATTCAGAGATTTCGACTAGTGTACTTCATCTCCACATCCCATATTCTAGTCGAATAATCTCCTTAGCCTCTACACCTCCACTCAATATAGTATGGTCTGGTTATAGGAGTTATTGTACATCAAAGTGACATTTTGTATATCAAGATACACTTTGTCAGAAAGTAACATTTGTTACACTACTTGTAACTGTTGAAGTCCTGTTTGGTTGTTCGGGCGGAGTTTGTAAACCTGTTCTTTCGGGTAAAGTGAGGGTGTTGATAGTGAAATTCTTAAGTGGTGCTTAAGGACTAGACATAGGAGTGATTCTCCAAACCAGTATAAAATCGTCTGTGTGATATATATACTATTTCCGTTGCATTTACATTTTTTACAATTGTTAGCCATCTTTGATCCTGTGCATAGCGACTAACAAGAAAATCTCATGTCATATGAATTGAACTTGTAGGCAAAATGAGTACAAGCTCAAGGTAGAAAAACAATCACCTTTCAAGTAGAGAATGAAGAATCCGACGAAGATGATGATAACATTGCATTTCTATGTAAAAAATTTAGGAAGTTTTTGAAGTATAAGAAGACTAAAAAGTTTGGCAACCCCAATAATGATCCATCATCTTCATCGCTCAAATGCTATGAATGTGACAAGATATGCTATATAAAAAAAGATTGCCCAAATCTCAAAAGGGAGAAAAATAGCTTCAAAAACACAAACGAGAAATTCCACAAGAAATAAAGTAAGCATTTTCAATCATATGGGATGACTTAGATTCATTTTCATCGTCAGATAGTGATAGCGATTTGGAACAAGCGAATGTGTGCTTCATGGCTTCTAATGACGATGTAGTGAATTTTCTTTTAATAATCTAGTTGAAGTAAATACTGAATTGTTAGATAGACCAAAATATATAAAATGAAAATATAAAGATACATTAGGAAAGTTAAATAGAAA
Source organism: Allium fistulosum (assembly GCA_030737815.1). Classification (NCBI taxonomy): domain Eukaryota; kingdom Viridiplantae; phylum Streptophyta; class Magnoliopsida; order Asparagales; family Amaryllidaceae; genus Allium; species Allium fistulosum. The sequence goes on along the minus strand of CM060906.1, from coordinate 452,253,394 downwards.
CGAATTAGAAATTGACAAGTTAAAGGATGAAAAGAAAATATTAGAGGAAGAATTATTATAATCTCAAGAATCTTGTGTTAATATAACATCTCAAGTCAAGATATTAAGTAGTGAAATAAAAGTTCAAAAAAATGAGAATGTTAAATTAACAAAAGAAAATTGTGATTTAAATTCTAGTATTAATACACTAGGTGTTGAAGTAAAAACCTTAAAACAAAGTTAGAAAGTATTTCAAAAAATGTTTCAAACTTTAATAAAGGTAGAGAAAACCTATCTAGAATTATTAATAATTCACAATCTTCCTTTAATAAGAAAGGTTTGGGTTATAATAAAACTAGTCAGGTAATTAAATCTAGTTCTAAGGAAAATAGCTCATTATATAGGAATTTCAAAAAGAAGGATAATAGTCAAAAGAAACCGATAAACAAGCCTAAATCTATAAAAAAAAAATGGATTCCTAAGATTAACAACCATCTCATAAGAAATAAGTATATAAAATTGTTTATATCTAGTGTACATAAAATTATGATTTTATTTTCAAAGGGAACACCAAACCCTCTTGGGTATGGCTTCTAAGACCTAACCTCCAAACCCTAACATAGAAAGTAGTTACCAGAACATATATCTTATTATTTGTAGGTACACCACATATTGAGTGAGAGAAATATTCCAAAATATCTGATGCTTATTGAAATGGAGCTACATATAGAGGAAATCAGAAAATTTAATAATCTTATCTTTGACTATATCCTTTAAAGAATTCATATTTAGAACAAAATCATATTCTCTACAAATTGAAGTCTTATATAACTCCTATTGATATATAATTCCTTTTTGTCGATGACAAAGGGGAAGAAAAGTATACGTCATAACGATAGGAGGAGTTTAAAATTTAGGGAGAGAACTAACTTGGTTTTATATAAATCTTAACTTGTATAGTTGTCATCATCAAAAAGAAAGAGAATGTTAGAACCTCATTATTTGGTATTTTGATAGTGACAACTACACAAGGATATATTGTGTATATAATCGACTTTTTTAGGAAATAATATCAACTACCGAAGAGATCTACATGACAAAGACAAGACAAGATGATACACAATGTATTATTAGTCATAAGAGTTCTTAGTTTAGAGTTTACAAATGTCAAGATCTCTTCAAAGTGGTATACATACGCGCGCAAACATTAAGAAGTTTATTCGTCGTACCGACCCACTTTTCCGTATAGTTTAAGAGGTCAATAAACCACACATGACCAACCCAAATTGGATGAAAAGGTGAATAGTTAGGGAAAAGAAAGAAGACAAGAAGACAAGAAGAAAAGTAACAATACAGAATCTCACAGCAAAACTAATGATCTATAATATACACAACAAATCTTTACACAAAACAAAGCTATAGTATATGTATATACAGACATCAATCAGATTATACTAACCTATTCAGCACAGACAATTATAACAACCTGTCCTCACAATTGCTGACAACACAACAATGAATGCTATTGAAAAATAATCATGTACATGAATACGTCTCTGGGCCTCCAGCTCATCTCCTGAAGCTCTAAAAATATCCAACTAAACCTGGAAATATGCTCGGTCGGACCCGAGAATTATAGGAAAACAACGCCCGGGTCAGTCCGGTAAAACCAGCTTGAGAAACTCAAATCACAAGAAATTTTATTTATTATAGCTTGTAAAAACCTTTAAAATCAAAGGTATCTCGTAAGACCACGCCACACATAAACACAGATTGGTTTTTACCTCACGATAATCAAAACATCTATATCAGAAATCCAGTGATATTATAGTAATGTCTATAATACAAATACTTATTAATCATAGCCGAAATTGTTACATTATTAAATTCTAGCATAATAGGTTTACAATCAAGTTTGCACAGTACTTATTGGAGAATGGATTCCAACATATAGCAAGGTAAAGGACTACCTTCCGTACAGTACACCTCTAGATAAAATGTACCTGAGGTCAGACCCTAAACTTGGTCTTACCTTGCCAACACAGAACTTGCCTACTCCTGAACCTGGATAGTACCAAATATGTCATCACCCCGGTTGCTTTCCAACCTTAATCGAGAGCCCTCATGCATAACCAAATCCATAATATAATGATCTAGAAAGTTAATGACACAACCTAATGGGAGCGACCCACATAGCCCTACTGTATCTACCATGTTTTAGCCATTTCCAGTTTGTGAGGTTTGAGGCTACGATTACCTTTTATATAGCAATTCCACTTGGAATGCTAACATTGCCCTCAAGGAAGCAATACAATGCCAGCATTCATCCATACAAGTTCGTCTGGGTCTAAACGAAACTGAAGGCACTACCTCCACTACATTTATTTTGGAATCACCCTCAGAATTAGTAGCAGGCAACTCTTGCACTTCAAAAGCTCCATCTTCGATTCCATATTCTTTAAGATGTCTTCAGTTTGAAATGCTTGAGTTGGATCGAAGTGGTTTTCGGACAATTTGTACTTATCTAATCTCGGTCTCTTTGAAACGACATTCGATAGTTTCAGTATACTCAACCCAGGCTCTTTTGGAAATAATCAAACAATACTTTGGAGCAGGGATCACCCCCTAACCTTTTAAGTCGACGGATCTCCCTATTATTTGTCCTAAGAGAAGAAAATGAGATTTATGCACATAGTACAACATCATCAAAGATGACTGTGCCATATAATTCACGTGTTTTTTCTAGATATTTTCAAAGTTATATTTTAGTCTAGATTTGATAGTCGGTTATATAACTATCAAATAAACAAACATCCAACATAGATTATATTTCCCATGGAAACCACTAAGCCTCTTAATTAATCTTTAATAAATTTAAAATCACATTCCAAATATTTATTAAAATCTTCATATACTTATCTCACCGGAACAAGTGTATTCACAAACCATTTTTTCCAAAAATACTTGAAAACTCTTAAAAATAGATTTTTGAAAGTATCGTTCAATATCCACTATGGATCGCAGCTTACACAATGATTACATCGTTATCCCAGCGAACCCACGGTAAACTATTGGTAATCCTCGCCCCTCGAAATACGCCATGAAAACCAAACATTTCTTTCCAAAATCTCTTTATTTCATAAATATTTCCAAATCTATTTGGAAAGCTTCTCTATAAATCTTCAATCTATTTCTAAAACATCTTTTATATATCTCAAAACTTCTTTTATAAATCTTCTTCTTTTCAAATCTTTGAAAACCATTTATAAAAATTCTTTTATAAATATCAAAAACCATTTATAAAACTCTTCCCATATTTAAATAAACTTATTTAATGGACTCTTTAAGTCCGTAGAGTTCCTTTGATAAACCATAAAGTATTTAAAATAACTTAAAATAATAGGTTATTATTTTAACATACCTCTTTGCATTTAAATTAAATCTTATTTAAAATAATAACTTAAAATCTCATTAATAGTATATTAAATAAATTTTAAACATTATTATTGTAATAATAAGTTAACTTCAAAACAATATTAATATAATAAGTTAACGATATATAATCAGATATCCAAATCTATAAAATAGCTGAATGGGGATTTATTTTGCTAATTAATTGACCAATTAATTTAATTAGAGGAACAATGTATTATTCCGCTAAACAGTTATCCAATTACCATATTCAGTTTAATTTAACTCAATAACAATTTATTTGGCTAAATAAACATCACCAATTATGGTATAATAATTTAAACGACGTTATTAATTAAAATAATGTAATTTAAAACTCAGTCAGTTTAAATATGTCATAAATTCTAAACATCCCAAACCTACCAATAAATTGCACTACGACGTTGTACTTGCCGACATGTGCCCAATGCAACAATCCACAGGTTAAACGGATTTAATACGAGTGAGATATCGCATTTTAAGTTAACGAGTAAATTTGTATGATTAACAAAATAAATAAACAATTTGTGACAGACCCGATTTTTTGACCATCGAAAATCGATATCAATACGTTCACTGTATAGCATGCCGAACAATCGAGTGCCAAAAAGACAGATTGTTAGGGGAAAAGAAAGAAGGTAGAAGAAAGAAGAAACTAGACAAATACAAAATCTCACAGTGGATTATATAATATATAATATTAACAGCTCTTTACACAAATCAAAACTGTAATATACATACCTCAAATCAGAGTACACAAAACAATAATTACCAGCCTGGACAGTTATAGTAGCCTGTCCTCACAATTGGTGATAATTTCAAACAAACACTACACTGGAATAAACCAGTATGAGAATACGTCTTAGTCTCTAGCTCGTCTCCTGAGCTCCAAAGCAATCCGAATCTATATCTATAATATGCTCGGTTTGACTCGAGCATTATTATAAAATAATAACATACGGATTAGTCTGGCAAACCAGCGTGAGAAAAATACACCCAATTTGATTTCTAAGTTATAAAACCTTTCCAAAATAAAGGTATAGTAAGACCATGCCGCACATAAACACGGACGGTTTTTACCCTACGACCACCATACCATTTCTATAGAAAATCCAGTGATATTATAATAATGTCTAAGGGTCAAAATAATAATAATCAAGTAGATGTAATGCTCGTGCTGTGTACATCACAACGCAATATTATATATATAAAATCAAAAACCGATAAGGCTCGTTCACTAATTGTGTAGGATTTCCACGGAGGTGCCCTCAGTATTTCGAGAAAGGTCCTGCTGCACAAGGATCAGAGTTATCCTTCCGAAGCATCATACCTGTCTAGCCGGGTATTACAGGAAAAACATAACTGGTCTTGCCAAGACCGAGTGCATCACCCCGACATGCCAAAACAACTAAAGGTATCGGTATTGCTAGAAAAAGGAGCCAATTACACCCTATGGATTTGCCAACCCTACTGGCCATGCCTCCTATCTCTGGTTTTAGTCATTTCCACTGATGAGGCTATGTTCGACGTTCCAGCTTACGCACCGCTCCAAAATTGATCACGGAATCCCATATGGATTCCCAAACCACAATGGCCTTGGAATCGCATACAGATTCCCACATCTCAAATAAATCTTAGAATCACACACGGATTCCCACACCTAACGATCTCGGAACCACACATGATTCTAACATCTCAAAATAAATCATGAAACTCCTCCATAGACCGTATATGGTTTTGGAGTGGTAACGATTCCGAGTCATCTCTTACGAGTACACTCTCCCGCTTCTCGGGCGCTCCATAAACCATTTTTCGATTTTCCAGAATGCTCAAGGCCGGTTCTTTAGGAAATAATCTGACAATACATAAGAGCAGGGATTACCCCCTAATCGTTTAATTGGACGGATCTACTTGTCATTTATCCTAGAAGAACAACGAGTTTATACGCACAGTATAGCACCACCGAAGGTAACAGTACCATATAATTCCCATGTTTCCGCTAGATATTTCCAGAGTCAAAATCCCTCGGTGTTAAGTAGTACGTCATTTCCTACCACAAAAATTAAGAAGGATTACATATTTGAGCCAAGATTTGATAGTCGGTTATTTAACTATCAAATAAACAAACATTTAACCAAATATTTTATTTCCCACTGAAATCGCTAAGCCTTATTTAATTTGATTTCGATAAATCGAATCTCCATATTAAAAACATTTATATACTTATTTCATATGAATAAGTATATTCACAAATCATCCCTTTAAAATACTTGAAAACTATAGTATAAAAATAGCTATGGAAGTGTCATTCGGTAGCGACCATGGACCGCAGCTCGATGGTTGCGTCTCTATCTTAGAAAAACCAAACTTAACTTAGGCAATCTCTGCCTCCCGATTTCCACCATGCAATCAATCATAGATCGCAGTTTGCACAATGGTTACGTCGCTATCCCAGCGAAAACATCCTAAACTATCGGAAATCTCTGCCCTCGAATTACGCTATGAAAATATACCATTACTTCCCAAAATCTTTTATTTCATAAATATTTCCAAAACTATTTATAAAACTTCTTTATAAATTTCAAAGTTAAATTTAGAGAAATGATCTTTTACAAATTTTAAACCATTTGTAACTCCCTTTTCAAATTTCAAACCACCTTCATATTTTAAAACTCCTTTAACCAATTCTTCTCATAAAGAATTTATTTCATAAACAATTTATTACCTAATTATATTAAATAAGATTTTAAATGTCACTAATATATCTTAGCCATTTTCGGTAATATAAAAATACTTTTAAAACATTTATTAATAATATAATCATTTAACCTTTAATATTCTAAAATGTAATAAAATAAACTAAATCAACCTTTGGATAAAATTAATAGACTTTTGAATTGTATTATTACTGAAATAATTTTCTAGTTCTAAATAACTAATAATAATAAATAATTTATTATATTTAAACAAAATCAATTAAACAATTAATTTTAAAACATAATTAACTTTACTAAATAAATGATTTTACAAAACATTCGTAAATAAAATTAAACAAAAAAATTTGTATAATAATTATTAAATAAAATCTTTTACTTCAAATTATAAAATTTGAATTTAAACGGAAACCATAACCTTCCAAAGCCATAAATAGGCTTAACAATCACAATGGTACTTAAAAAGCTACCATTTAATTTCAATTTAACTTTACAAGTTAAATTATATGCATTTACATAATAATAGGCATATATGTAAGTCAATACATAATTAACAATCATATGTTAACACATCAATTATCTAGTATAAATCAACTGGCACTCAAATAATGTCCAATTTAATCTAATAACAGAATAGGGATGTATTCGGCTAACCAAATGTCATTCACAATAAAACTTTTTTTTCATTTATTTTCAATGGTGTTTACTTGGCCAAATAGATAACACCAATATTTTCCAATTCAACTTATATTAACAACGTAATTCCAAACACAATCCATTTATCAATTTCACACATCTATGATTCAGTATGGGAAATAAGCTTAAAAATAAACATAAACAGTTTAATAAATAGTAATTCGAGATGCTATATTGAGATCCTAGATCTGGTTCAACCAATCTAATAGCATTTCAAGATGCTATATCATCATCCTAATCAATTTCAATAATCATAACAACATAAATAAATTTTATTTGCTATAAAACATTACCGATTAACCAAATGAGTGAGTTTGACTCACCACAGTTCCAGTTGTCCCTTTCGTGTTCAGGTTCGTTTAAAATCAAACAGGCATTTGATTTTAGCACGAAATTCCATGAGCTTTGATTTCTGCCAACTCAACTCCATCGCATAGATCTCGTCGTAACGAATCCAACGCGATTTGTTTCGTTCAATTTAGACCTAAAATGAGGAAGATATTAAATATATAAGATTTTACAATTTTTTATTTTATATAAAAATAACTCTCCACTAATTACTATCATTATCAAAATTAATCATCATTAAACTTAAAACCTGGATTAGCATAATCTCTCGTCGAAACCACACCGCGCGCCCTCAAAACCATGAGACCGACTTCATCTACCTCACGCCGCCACTCCTTTCACCTTCCAGCCACCACGACCCCACCCCACGAAGCGCCACCCTCTAACGAACTCACTGACACAAACCATGCCTCCTCCACCGCCCTTTAACTCACCCACGACCCCAAAATACGAAAGTCTCCATTTTCCGTTCATCTCGTCACCTAGGCCACCACAGGTGACGTTAGGTCACCAAACTTTGCCAGCCCATAACTCTCGACTCTCCCTTCAACTTTCCATCAGACCCCAGCACCGCACGAGCCGCCAAATCGCCAGAAAATGCGATAGTTCCCTTCACCGTCGAACTCTATTTCTACTAAACTCCGACCACCTTAGGCTATCTCCACCGTTAGATGAGTCCCCATCCTCCTTGTGACCAAGTTCCTAGTTGAACACTTCGACCAAAATTGCCTCTAAGGGCACCATCTCACCACGGCCGTTAGATCTATATGGATATGGTGGTGGCTGCGTTTTTATGAGGATTTGGTTATGGTTAGACAATTTAGGGTGTATGTATGTGTGTGTATATATGTATATATAATTTACTATTTAAAAACCCTGTTCACACTTGACTTTCCCAATCTTCAAACGAAGCATGCCGCCTGGCGTTTTATAGGTTATAGCCCTATTCTGAACACAATGAAACATGTTTCGAAAGCCAGTTCCAAAGTATACGGAAGTTACGGCTTAAAATGGTAGATTTTAAATTAAATTTCTTTAATTAATTTCTGCTCGTTTTCAACTCCCACAAACAAACGATAAATGCGATTGTTGCGAAATTTGAAAATCTACAATAATACACTATTACGGATCTAATGACACTGGTTTCGTCCAATTTTGAGACCGTGCCCCGGATCGCTATTTTTCACTATTAAGTTAATATATATAATTTCAAATTTTAATTTATCGACTTTTAATTCCATTCAAAAGTCCACTATCATAACTCTAATTCAAATAGAGTTTAAATCAACTTTATAAATCATTTCCATTCACATTTAACTCCAGATTCGCATGTTTACCAAATTTCAAATATTAAATTCACTATTCACCAAATCCATTTAATCGCTATATTTGAAATTTTAAACTATTTCGCTAATTCAACCAAAATTCCCATATTTATAATCCATTAAATATTTCAAATATCAAACAACTGAAATTCTGGGCCATTGCACTCCTCCCCTCTAAAAGAATTTCGTCCCCGAAATTGCCAAGGTAAGAAGAATGGCCCAAAACCCATTAACTTCCCAAAATCAATTTAGTTAAAACTCGATTTTTACACTTCTCTAAATCTTTCCAATCCAACTATGCTACTTAATTGCTATCCAAAATTGTATGGTTTTATTCCATTTCAAACTTTAAGCTTACTTTCCCTTAATTCATTCCAGATTACCTTCAATTTGATTTCCATACTCAAGTCTATATTCTTTTATTAAGCTATTACAAATTCAAATCCAATTCCATTTAACACATCCTGAATTCACTTTAATTTCCTTTACTTGAGTTAAGTTCATTTAGGAAATCATTCCATCAAAATTATTTCTTAAGTCTAATTATAAACAATTTCTACCATTACTTAAGTTTATATACAACTCTAAACTTAAGTTCATATTCATTTAATCATTCAATATTCCAATTCAAATTCAATTCGCTAATCAATTTGTCTAATTTGTTCACTTTATTTCCATCAAATTCCATTCCTATTTTTGGATCAAATCCAACTTCATTAAACTTAACTTGAGTAAACCTCATTTATAATTCAACTCTAGCTTTGCTCATCTCAACCAATTTCTTAATCACTTTAAAACTGGGTTTCATTTCAAATTATTTTGATATCATATATAACCCATTTTGTAACCCAAATCATTCTTTTGAATTTTTAAACCAACTTTGGTTTTTACCAAAACAAACTCTTTTTGGGATTTCTCAAATCAAACTTTTTTTATCAACAATTCCAAAATAAACAATCATGGTAGCAATCCGTCACTTAGAAACTCGAAAATGAACACTGATGATGCTGCAGTCATCATCAAAATTATTTTTAGCGACCGAGTGAGTTTAGTGCTTTCAATTTATTTTAAATCCCATTTTAAAACATTTCTCTTCAAAAATAATTTCAAACAGATGCCATTATATTTTTTTTCAAAATACCTTCTGAAACCAATTTCAAAACCACCGGGATTTTAAATTCTCAACCTTTAAATCCGTTTCTATTTATAATCTCATTCACAAATTTCATTTATACCATTCCACTTTGGTTATACAAACCATTTCTTAATTGTATATTCTGATTTACATCATTTTAATGTTCTTATTAGAACAAACACAGACGATGATAGCCAAATATCATCATCCTCTAACATCCAACCAAAATCAAATATAACTATAAAAATTTCTGGGAAAAATTATTCTATTTTTCATATCAAAATAGAGTTTGGATAAAATTATTTCATTTACCCGCTTTCAAAACAATATTATGTCGGTTTGCCTTGTTTAAGTGTTTAGAAACGCCTATCGATACCGTGGCTTCCCACGTACCGACCAGAATTCACAAGCAACTCAACAAATAAGTCAACACAATACAAAACATTTTATAGCACTAAAAAATACACACTCTTATATATATATATATATATATATATATATATATATATATGCGCCCACTCAAACTCATTCTAGGGTACTACTAACCCTATCTCTAATGAGTATCCCCACCAAAGCCTAGGTATATCGCTCAACCTAAGCTCTGATACCACGTGTGACAGACCCGACTTTTCGACCCTCGAAAATCGACATCAATACGTTCACTGTATAACATGCCGAACAATCGAGTGCTGGAAAGACAGATTGTTAGGGGAAAAGAAAGAAGAAACTAAACAAATACAGAATCTCATAGTGGATTGAATAATATATAATATTAACAGCTCTTTACACAAATCAAAACTATAATATACATACCTCAAATCATAGTACACAAATCAATAATTACCAGCCTAGACAATTATAACAGCATGTCCTCACAATTGCTGATAATTTCAAACAAACACTGCAGCAGAATAAACCAGTACGAGAATACGTCTCAGTCTCTTGAGCTCCAAAGCAATCCAAATCTATATCTGTAATATGTTCGGTCTGATCCGAGCATTATTATAAAATAATAACACACGGATCAGTCTGGTAAACCAGCGTGAGAAGAACACACCCAATTTGATTTCTAAGTTATAAAACCTTTCCAAAATATAGGTATCGTAAGACCATGCCGACATAAACACAGAAAGTTTTTACCCTACGATCACCAAACCATTTCTATAGAAAATCTAGTGATATATTAATAATGTCTAAGGGTCAAAATAATAATAATCAAGTAGCTGTGATGCTCGTGCTGTGTACATCATAACGCAATACTATAAATATAAAATCAAAACTCGATAAGGTACGTTTGCTAATTGTGTAGGATTTCCACGGAGGTTCCCTCAGTACTTCGAGAACGGTACTCTTGCACAAGTATCAAAGTTATCCTTCCAAAGTGTAACGACCCACTATTTTGGACCATTCAAATCGACAATAATCCACACATGTCTGACTTGAATAATTCAAAATAACAGATTGTAATAAAATTTGGAGCAAATAAAATCAAATACAGAATCACAGAGACAGAAATATCAGAATAACTCGCAGCGGAAATTAAAATACCATAGTAGTTCATGAAGCTACTATAACAAACTCTCAAAACAAAATACATAATATCAGTCTGAAAACATATACAATAGAAATCTCAAATACATAGAAGTTTATAATACCAAAGCTGAAATAGAACAACTGAAACTGAGATGGATAGATAACTAGATAAGCAGAATCTCCAACGATTCCTAGCTCCAGAAAGAGATCCAAAGCTAAGCTGTAAATACTCAGGCTGACCCGAGCGTAAAGAAAAATACAAAACACTCGAGTCAGGACAATATATACTTATATAGTGTAAACCAACTCAAGTGAACTGTAGCAGTAATGCATAATAACTTAAAGGATGCTTGGGATCGCCCATCCTCTAAGGATTAGTTAAACCATAAATTAAATACGTCCCATGGTTAAAATTTCAAGAGTGGTATTTTATACTTATAAATCAAATATCATTTCAAAAATTCAATATCATATCAAATCCATTTCACAATATCCAAATATTTTCAAATCAAAATATTCCAATTAAACCATTTCAAAAATGAAATTATTATATTTAATATTCAAATATTCAATTCTCAAAATTTTAGTCTTTTCACAATTCTTTTATTCACTTAAATTTATTAGAACAGTGAAATTTCAACTTTCGCAGCACTTAGAAAATGCTACGGAAAGTTATGTTTAAAAACAATTCAGTTAGCAAAAGACAACATTTAAAATGTTGTAATAGGTTTAGATTTCAAATATAACTTTAGTTAAATTCAACTACTACAGCACTCACAAAGTGCAGTAACAGCCCTAAGTTCATTTTAGCCATTTAGTTCATTTATATCAATTACAGCATTTACAAAATGCTGTAATATCCTTTATATTAGAAATGATAGCATTTCAAAAAGGCTGCCAATTAAAATTCAATAATTTAAATACAATTTAATAACCAATTAAATTTTAATTTAAATCATTTTAACTTATAAAATCATATAATTTCACACTTTAAAACAATCATTGAAATACCGTTATATTTATGATTTTATAAAGTTAAATTTGCATTCAAAATCAAATTTAATAATAATTTTACTTATTAAATTCCAGCATTAATTTTTTTTCTTTATAATTAAATATTTTAACTTAACATTTAAGTTTATATATCAAAATATAACCTATTTTCATTTTATTTTCTTAATTAAAAAATTCACATTTTTACAAAACTCTCAAATTTCCAATTTAAGTTTTATTTCAAAATTCAACTTAAATATCCATTTATTTCATATTTTATTTATACAAAATCATTAACACTTTATAAAAATCATTTAATTTCATTTTAAAACAAAATTGTCATATTTTCTTACTTTACATAAATTCTATTTATAAATAAAATCATAAATTCCAAAATTAACTTATATTTCAATTTCCACTTCACCATTTACTTAATTCACTTATTTAATTTATAGAAAATCCCTAATATTTTTATAAAAATAATTTTTTTAATTAAATTTAAATCAAAATATCATAATATTTACAATTTTTCAAATATTTAAAAATTTAGGCAAAAATATTTTAACCACGGTCTATAAAAAAATTTCTAACCTAAATAAAATGATACGAATAATATATCTTTTCAATCCGTAATTTGCAAAGGAAAAAATCCGGGTTTTATCATTTCAAACCCGCAATCCCAAATTAAATGCAATAAATAAAAATCGTTCAGGCCTATCATTTCAGCCCATAACGATTTTTCCCTATTCTAAAGTCCGTTCGGGTATGTATCATTTCAACCCATAGTGATTCTAATCTACATGGAACTTGTAGTGTGATAAACTGATATAAATAACAGAATAGCATCATATAACAGTAACTGATGATATAACAGGTGTAATAACAAGGGTGAGCATCATATGATCATACTATAAGCAGTTATAACATGATGATATAGTTTTACAGATTCAAATGGTGTCAGTTTACTAGTTATATAAGTACAAATTGTCTGGTGAGAATTTATCACCTGTTTAAGCTGGAGATGACAACCAAAACACACAACACAGAATCCACAAAGGCACGAGAGCACGACAATGATTTGAGTGTAGGAGAGACAAGGTTAATTTCCTTGAATATACTCAAAGTCTCAAACAAACAAATATAAACAACATAAGTTTTCAAACCAAAATAAAGTTAAAAATGTTAGAAATAAATGTACAACACAAAGCTAAAGCCATTGCACTTGCTTTCAACCACTTATGGTTCAGCTACAGGTCAGAAATGCACAGCTAAGGAGTGGGTTTGGATCTGGTTTTGGGTTGAACAGGTCGGCCTAGCATATAAAAGATGATGGTGCAAAGGTTGTGATACATGAAACTACAAGCTAAGGCAACAAACATGGTTTTTATGCAACTACAAGCTCGGGCCTATGCAATTCTAGGCATGGCCAGACTTGGTGGGGTCAGGAGGATGGTGTGGCAGTGGTGTCAGGTCATGTAGGGGCTGGAGATGGTGGTGTATGGAGCGGCCAAGGTGGTTTGGTGAAGTGATGAAGACATAGGTGCTCGGCTATAGGGTTTCAGGTGAATATTTGCTCAAATTTTGGTGGATCTACATCATGGATGGCCATGGCTATGTATGGTTAGAGGGCTGGAGGAGGTGGTAGCTAGTTGTGGTGGTGGTGGAGGCAGCCATGGTGAAGGAGGAGGAAGGCCAAGCCATATAGGTGAGAAGCAAGTACAAAGAACATAAGAAAACAAGAAGAAAAAGTGAAAAGAAGAAGAAGATTTACCAAGCACTTTGCTTCAGGAAATGGCCGAGAGTTTTTTTAGGGTTGAGAAGATTTCTTTTACGTGAAAAATGAGAAAAAAGATGCGGCTGAAGAATAGATAAGGTCAGCCAAAAATTAAAGCAAGTGTTGGTTAGAAAAATGAAAAGGCAAAAGGAGATGAAAGGTCAAAGGCAAATGAAAAGTTTAAAACTCTTCAAATTTCCATATTTTCTTTTGCAATTTTAAATACATGAAAAATGATGATAAATAAAGTTAAAAACTCAGAAATAAAAATAAATGTATAAACTAAATAATTAAATTTTAATTAAATATAATTAAATTAGGAAAATGGCAAGAAAATGGAAACTAGGCTTTAAAAATTAGAAATAAATTCAATACACTTTGGAAAAATCTTATTATCACTTTAAAAATATTTAAAGGTCAAAACATATATATTATAACCTAAATATACAAATTTAAGTAAGATATATCAAATAAAAATGTCATTTATATAAATTAAAAATAAAGAAAATTGTTAAATAACTCAATATACACACAATATTGAAAATAATATAACTTTCACAATTTAAATCCAATTTCAACGAAATGAAAAGCAGTATTCATGATATTAAGTCTATTTTCATAATAAAAGATAAAATTCAAGAATTCAAATATTTAAATTTAAAATTTAAAAGTCATAGTTTGACCAAATTGACCAAAATTTACAGTTTTGGAAAATACTCTATTTATTTATGTTTGGAATTATAATTCACATACAAATCAAAATTTATATTTAAAATAACAAAAATTATCCATTTAAATAAATAAAATAAAGTTTCTAAATCAGGAAATTCAATTTAAAATAAATAAAATACACAATTAAAATAATCACAAAATACATGGTTGTTACACTCTCCCCCACTCAAATATTTTCGTCCTCGAAAAGGAATGAGGTACGGAAAACACAGAAAAAATAGAATGGAATAGGATTAAGACAAGATGATAAGAAGATTAAAATTATACCTGATAACTATTGTTACAGGTAAGTTTAACAAGGTGGAGAATAGGAATAACTAGAAGGGAAAATAGGATGAAAGACAAGGATGAGCCATTAATTAAAACCATATAAATTTCAATTGGAATTCTTTAATACTTAATAATTTGGTTAAATCCATTTTATTATATCCATAAAAGTCGTTTAAATTCAACTTGTTAGTTAAGAAGTAAACAATATTTAAAACACTTTAAAATCTTTAAAAAAAAGGAAGTAACTGATCAAAATATCCTTTATATAATATTTTATCAAAATACTTTTATAACTTGATGTCTTAACAAGTTTATCCTCGTTCCTGCAGACTCTGGCACTGCGTTGATCAGGCGCAAAGCTAGAATTCTCCAGGTACTTAGTAGACCTGTTTCAACACCTAGTGAAAATACTGGAAAACTTTTAAAAACAGATATGGAAAGTACAATCCAAAAAACACAAAACATGTCGATCATGGATCGCGGATACACAATGGTTACGCCTGGATCCCCCAGGAAACATCCGTACCCGTAGGCCGCCCCCCAACCTTTCGATTACGCCATGAAGACTGGTAGTACTGCAGATACACAATGGTTACGCCTGGATCTCCCAGGAAACATCCGTACCCTAGGCTCTCGCAGCCCCTGCTGATTACGCTACCAAGCAACCCAATAGATCGCAGATACACAATGGTTACGCCTGGATCTCCCAGGAAACATCCATACCCGTAGGCCGCCCCCCAACCTTGCGATTACGCTATGAAGTCGCGCTCATAAGACCATGGAGATTGCCATGGAATTCGATGGAAACTCGAATATCATATCCGGAAAACCAAAAATCAGAGAAATATCGATAGAATGAATCCACAATGTGGCCACAAAGCGGATATCTAGCAGAAGGCACTTTCCATATCTTTACTTCGAAAATATGTATCATATAGTACCTTTTCAAATCACATTCAAATATCATACTTATATAAAGTTCATTATATATAAGATTTCATTTTCAAATCAAATACTTTCCAAAATCAATAGTACATCAAATCACACTTATATAGACTTCAATTATATAAGATTACACCCTTCAAATTGAGTACCTTTTCAAATCCTTAGTTTTCAAATCAATATCATACTTATACAAACCAATTTTTATATAAGTTCGATAACTCCCAAATCAAGTATTTAGTAACACAAGGTTCTCAAATTTCAATTTGTTTCAATATCAGTTCAGTTTCAAAATCATATACAATTCCACCAAATTATTTCTTCTCAAATTAAATATCTTCAGTTCCAAAGTTTCCAAAATAATAAATTTAGAAAATAAATCCAAATTTCCAAATCAATATAATTTAAGTCAAACAATTTATTTCCAACATCAATGGTTTTCAACATCATCTTATATTTACATAAAGTCCATCTTATATAAGGATCAAAAATTTCCAAAAATCAATTTCGCTGCATGAAGAGTCATATGGGATTGAACATCTTTGCTTTATAAAAGATTTTTAATTTAGAATAGTTTGGTATATAAAATAGTTTGTAAAATAGTGTGCATATAAAATAGTTTTGAAAAAAAAAGTTTTTATAAAAAAATAGTTTTTTGGAAAATGGTTTTAAATAAAATAGTTTTGTATGTAAAATAGAATAAAATAGTTTGTTTAAGAAGAATAAAAGGAAAAATAGTTTTGAAAAATGGTTTTAAATTGATAGTAGTTTGCATAAAAGAAAATTTCCAATTAAATTACAAAGATATCCAACCCAACAACTTCCAATTTCAGCGTCAAGTATATCAATGATATTAGAATATAAGATACATATGTCATCATTTCGCAAAATCACATTCGATCGCTCGCTCGATCACACCAGTTTGCTTTCAAACAAGTATTGTCCATTCGACTTCCCTAATGCGGATTTCGATATGGTTTCTCGACTAGAAACCATCAATCTCCTTGCATAGCCATATACTATGATAGAGAATTCTAGAATCAAGCCCAAAATCCATATCAAATATTCGCCATCAAGAATCAAATGAAAAATCCTAATAGGAAATGGTGTAATTCACCTCGAACTTGTGTACTCAAACTTGGATCAATTTAATTATGCGAATAAAACAGCATACGTACAACATATGTATCTATTCCAACTTTTTAAATATATAGTTTCATAAAGATGTTACTAAGTTAAACATTTAAACTAAATTTTATTCAAAATATTTTGAAGACCAAATTCTTTCAAAACATTTCAAGTCTAAATTTCATATTAGAAAAATTCAAAATAGCCTTATTCATTTACTTAACAAAACAGTTTCAACTTATTTAAATCATATTACTACATACTTTAAACATACATACCAAACTTATATACTTTATACTTTTCAAAATTACTTAGCTTTGAAAAGTTAACCTTGATTTGGAAGTGCTCGAACCTTAAAAATAGTTGAAGAAATCGTTTTCAAATTCAAGAGTTGGAAATCACCAACAAATCAGTAAATTAATTCCAAAAGTAGGATTATATCAAATCAAATCCAAAATTCAAGAACTGAACACCGGCTCATTTCAAAATTTTCAAATATATATACATATATATCTCTCAAATATCACATCACACTTTGGAATTTGAAATAAAAATTAGTTTCATAAGTCACCCACATAACAAAGCTACCGAAGTGGCCTCTTCCCCACTCTGAAACTCGAAAATCAATGTCGATGAAGCATGCATTCATCACCGAAATTATTTTCCAGCGACATAAGTGGGTTCTGGACTTCTATTTTCTCAACTTCTTTTGAAATTTCTTCGAAATCATTTGAAGCTCATTAAAATCATTTGAAACATTTCATATTCGAAAAATACTTTCAAATCATATTATTAATTATTTCAAAATCTTAAAACCAGTTCCAAAATGCCGGAGTTCAATCACTCAAATTTAGATTCAGTTATAAATCATTCTATATGAAACCATTTCTAATATAAATTTCAAAATTTCAAATCCATTAAAAACTTTTAATTATCAATTAAAAGATATATAGATCTTTATAGAAAACATTTCACCTTTATATATAAAATATGGTCATCCTTATCAAAATAATAACTTCGATGAATACACAGTTTTCAAAAGACAATCAATCACAAATTTTCCAAGGAATGATTCAAGGATGGATTAAAAAAAACAGAGATTCAAATTAGATGAACTCTAATTAAATAGAATTCTGATTCTAAGATAAGCTCGAACGAAGATGAGATAATTAAATTACCAAATAGAAGATGGATAAGCTCATATAAATCGCGGGCGACCTTAATCGGGTTAACCGTGATTCTAGGAATATAATCGATGCAAAAATCTAAGGCAAATCGACCTTCGATCGCCAGAGATAGAATCTAACTATAGCAAAAGATAGAAAACATCGTAAACCGAGGATACAGAAATCTCCGGTGAATCAATGCCAATTATAAGGGAGTTTCACCCTTTTACAAATCATTTAAAGATTGGCGGAATCGCCACCCTATAAAGGTCATTCAAAGTGGAGTTACGGAATTCTCCATAAATCAAAAGAATACAATTAGGGGAGACAGGAATGGATTTCAGAACAAGTGGGAGCGTTCCAACATTCAAAGGAATCCTAATCGAAGAAAATCCCAACCAAGATTAGGGATATATAACCTATATCGATACAAAAGAATTCCCATTCAAAATTTGGAAAGACTCGAATTCATAACATACGAAAATAGAAGCATAAATATCTTTAGTTGGACAACTTCAGCTAAGCAAAAGATACAAAAGAGTTTACTCAAAGCAACCTAACAAACTACTGATTTTGCCATACCATAAATTGATTCCTATCAACAATGGATCTAGATCAATCAAGAGAGAAGTTCAAAATTTTAGAGGATCCTAATCAAAGAAATTACTAACAAGGTGGATACGAAAGGAATGAAGCTTAAGAAATATTTTACTTTCAAAGCAAGAAAATTTATATCAAATAATCTTTGAAAATTCTTTAAAAATCATTTGAAAATCATTTTATACTTCGAAAATACGTTCTCTCACAAAGAAATGATTATGAGATTGATTTCACTCATTCAAGGGTATTTCTACCCTATCTCTAATGAGTTTTTGCTCCGTAGGCTAAGGTTTGCCTAAAACCAAAGCTCTGTTACCAAATGTAATGACCCACTATTTTGGACCATTCAAATCGACAATAATCCACACATGTCCGACTTGAATAATTCAAAATAACATATTGTAATAAAATTTGGAGCAAATAAAATCAAATACAGAATCACAGAGACAGAAATACCAGAATAACTCGCAGCGGAAATTAAAATACCATAGTAGTTCATGAAGCTACTATAACAAACTCTCAAAACAAAATACATAATATCAGTCTGAAAACATATACAATAGAAATCTCAAATACATAGAAGTTTATAATACCAAAGCTGAAATAGAACAACTGAAACTGAGATGGATAGATAACTAGATAAGCAGAATCTCCAACGATTCCTAGCTCCAGAAAGAGATCCAAAGCTAAGCTGTAAATACTCAGGCTGACCCGAGCGTAAAGCAAAATACAAAACACTCGAGTCAGGACAATATATACTTATATAGTGTAAACCAACTCAAGTGAACTGTAGCAGTAATGCATAATAACTTAAAGGATGCTTGGGATCGCCCATCCTCTAAGGATCAGTTAAACCATAAATTAAATACGTCCCGTGGTTAAAATTTCAAGAGTGGTATTTTATACTTATAAATCAAATATCATTTCAAAAATTCAATATCATATCAAATCCATTTCACAATATCCAAATATTTTCAAATCAAAATATTCCAATTAATCCATTTCAAAAATGAAATTATTATATTTAATATCAAATATTCAATTCTCAAAATTTTAGTCTTTTCACAATTCTTTTATTCACTTAAATTTATTAGAACAGTGAAATTTCAACTTTCGCAGCACTTAGAAAATGCTCCGGAAAGTTATGTTTAAAAACAATTCAGTTAGCAAAAGACAGCATTTAAAATGCTGTAATAGGTTTAGATTTCAAATAAAACTTTAGTTAAATTCAACTACTACAGCACTCACAAAGTGCAGTAACAGCCCTAAGTTCATTTTAGCCATTTAGTTCATTTATATCAATTACAACATTTACAAAATGCTGTAATATCCTTTATATTAGAAATGATAGCATTTCAAAAAGGCTGCCAATTAAAATTCAATAATTTAAATAAAATTTAATAACCAATTAAATTTTAATTTAAATCATTTTAACTTATAAAATCATATAATTTAACACTTTAAAACAATCATTGAAATACCGTTATATTTATGATTTTATAAAGTTAAATTTGCATTCAAAATCAAATTTAATAATAATTTTACTTATTAAATTCCAGCATTAATTTCTTTTCTTTATAATTAAATATTTTAACTTAACATTTAAGTTTATATATCAAAATATAACCTATTTTCATTTTATTTTCTTAATTAAAAAATTCACATTTTTACAAAATTCACAAATTTCCAATTTAAGTTTTATTTCAAAATTCAACTTAAATATCCATTTATTTCATATTTTATTTATACAAAATCATTAACACTTTATAAAAATCATTTAATTTCATTTTAAATCAAAATTGTCATATTTTCTTACTTTACATAAATTCTATTTATAAATAAAATCATAAATTCCAAAATTAACTTATATTTCAATTTCCACTTCACCATTTACTTAATTCACTTATTTAATTTATAGAAAATCCCTAATATTTTTATAAAAATAATTTTTTTAATTAAATTTAAATCAAAATATCATAATATTTACATTTTTTCAAATATTTAAAAATTTAGGCAAAAATATTTTAACCACGGTTTGTAAAAAAAAATTTCTAACCTAAATAAAATGATACGAATAATATATTTTTTCAATCCGTAATTTGCAAAGGAAAAAATCCGGGTTTTATCATTTCAAACCCGCAATCCCAAATTAAATGCAATAAATAAAAATCATTCAGGCCTATCATTTCAGCCCATAACGATTTTTCCCTATTCTATAGTCCGTTCGGGTATGTATCATTTCAACCCATAGTGATTCTAATCTACATGGAACTTGTAGTGTGATAAACTGATATAAATAACAGAATAGCATCATATAACAGTAACAGATGATATAACAGGTGTAATAACAGGGGTGAGCATCATATGATCATACTATAAGCAGTTATAACATGATGATACAGTTTTATAGATTTAAATAGTGTCAGTTTACTAGTTATATAAGTACAAATTGTCTGGTGAGAATTTCTCACCTGTTTAAGCTGGAGATGACAACCAAAACACACAACACAGAATCCACAAAGGCACGAGAGCACGACAATGATTTGAGTGTAGGAGAGACAAGGTTAATTTCCTTGAATATACTCAAAGTCTCAAACAAACAAATATAAACAACATAAGTTTTCAAACCAAAATAAAGTTAAAAATGTTAGAAATAAATGTACAACACAAAGCTAAAGCCATTGCACTTGCTTTCAACCACTTATGGTTCAGCTACAGGTCAGAAATGCACGGCTAAGGAGTGGGTTTGGATCTGGTTTTGGGTTGAACAGGTCGGCCTAGCATATAAAAGATGATGGTGCAAAGGTTGTGATACATGAAACTACAAGCTAAGGCAACAAACATGGTTTTTATGCAACTACAAGCTCGGGCCTATGCAATTCTAGGCATGGCCAGACTTGGTGGGGTCAGGAGGATGGTGTGGCAGTAGTGTTAGGTCATGTAGGGGCTGGAGATGTGTAACGCCCCACTCTGAGACCCACTGTAACAAAGAGTATTACGGGAGTAATACTGTCTGTTAAAGCGGAGAATAGAGTATAGTGGAAGCGACCACCTATAATCAAGCTATAACTATCTACCGAATACGTCGAAAGGTGGAATCTATTTAAATTTTTCTCAATCAGGTGGTTCGACATATTCGGTAAATACTTATAACGAAATTACAAATGGCTAAAGATCTATCAGGACAAAGCATAATAATAAATGATAAAAACATCACAGAACAGAATCACATAACAGATATAAAATCCTAGAACAATACATCATCAATACAGATCCAAATATCATAAGTGGGTACAAAGCCACTGCTCACACATGTGAGTCAAAAATATGTACATATCAAAGTCTGAATAATAAGAGAGTAGCGGAATAGTGGACAAATAAAAGCGCTATCTATCAGCATAGCAGATAATGTCCAAGCGGAAGCACAGAAGCTAAGTCCAGAGACCTAACCTGAAACAACTCGGTCTGACCCGAGCGAAAACACTCGGGTCAGGCTAGCTAAACAATCAGTAATAACTGAGATATATAATAATGCGGTACATAAATAAAATAGTACTTATCCAAAGAGAAGTATATTATGAACCACATGAATATAATGACGATCCCTAATCATCAATAAACAATAAAAATCTCCAAAGAGAAATCAACACCAAAGTGTAGAATAAATAAAGTCGCCTCATATCATCGGCGTAGCCAAAGCCATAAAAAGATGCCCATAGGCAATAATCCCAATAGTGACCAGAGTCTGTGATCAATGCCCAAGCAAAGATCGATGTTCCAAAGAGCCATGGGGATATACTGAAAAGTCAATGAAATCAAACACTGAAAAGCAGTGTCCAGAGACACTGTGGATCCATAAGGTAATCGCACTTACATCGTATGGTTCCATAGAACCAACACCGAATGGCGGTACTCGAATGGATATAAAAATCATCAGATAATACAAGTATTGCACGTGCACCGACCAGAGTCGTTGTTGCCAAGTACTGTAGAGTTGTGATCGATCACTCGCACCGATGCGAAACGCGCGAGACAGCGAGATCCTTCCCAGAAGGATAAAGGCCCAGAGGCACACGCCGAAAAATAAACTGCTCCATAGAGCAGGTGTCCAGAGACGGTTGCCCAGAGGCGTGGTGACCCAGAGGTCCAGTACTGGCCGCCCAGAGGCTAATGTGTCACTAACTTCTTGGAGAGGAACCCGCAAAGTGTTAACAATGAGTCCCATACCCCACGTTCGCACTAAACGGTTTCCTAACCAATAGCAAGCTCACACTCAAAACAATAAAAAGTCTACCTCATATCATCGGTAAACTAGACCCAAAGGTCAAAACGATCAATCGAATAGGTCGGGGATTAACCGGAAAGAAAATACACACGGTTTCCATAGGCCGGAGATTTCCTAACCGTTTAAGCACCTTTCCACTTCGCTCGACGTGCTAAAAGTGAGTGTGAGATTTTTATTATAGAAAATAATGGTGTAAAACGGATTTATAATTGATTTTCGAAATCACTTTTAAAACGGTCTTTTGAAAGGTCTCCTATTATGGAGTAATTAATTTAATAATTAAAATAATATTATATAATAATTTTCAAAAGCCATTTAGGAGTGAAAAATCTTTTGAAAATGATTCATAAAACCCGTGTACGAAATCTAGAGACAAATCTCAAAGAAATCAATGAAAACCAGAAAATCATCAAAAATATTCTGTGTTTGTAAACATTCAAAAACAGCTGCGAACCCAAGTTCGGCAATTTATTTGGACCAGCAAACTGTGTCCAAATGTCATGAAAATTTTCAGGCATGTAGTCCAACATTCCAACTTTAAGATGCAAAAATAATTTCTGGATTCCGAGTTGAGACGAAGCGGCTGCGACGTCTCAAAGTTGGACCCAGAACAAGATTCACACTGTTTACCAACAGCGACCAGAGTTCAACTTCGACACGAAATTCGAAGTAGCAAACGAACTCCAATGTTGTCCAAATTTTCCTGAGATGGAGTTCGGAATTCCATCTTTCTAACGAGACCAAAAACGTCGAATTCCGACTTCCGATGCGAACGTGGCGGCATCGCGGAGTGGCGCTCAAAAGCTGGAAACAGAAGGGATATTTGATTTTCATTCTAAGTGTTTGACCATTCAAAAACTGCTGCGAACCCAAGTTCGGCAATTTATTTGGACTAGCAAACTGAATCCAAATGACATGAAAACTGGTAGGCATATAGTCCAACATCCCTACTATAAGATGCAAAAAGAATTTCTGGAATCCGAGTTGAGACGAAGTAGCAGTGACGTCTCAAAGTTGGACCCAGAACAAGATTCACACTGTTTACAAACAGCGACAAGAGTTCAACTTCGACACGAAATTCGAAGTACCAAAAGAATGCCGATGATGCCTAAATTTTACAGAGGTGGATCTCGAAACTCCACCTTTCCAACGAGACCAAAAACATCGAATTCCGACTTTGGATGCGATCGTGGCGGCATCGCGAAGTGGAGATAAAAAATCTGGAACAGGGTTTTAAAAAAAATTATTTATTATTTTTTTTTCTTTTTTTTCTCGGTACAGTGGTAAGAATGTACAATTTTGACCAAATTAACTTCGAAATTTCATGAAACTCAAAACATGAAAGTTTTAGCTCTAAATCTAAGCTTTCCAGAACATCCAAAATTATTAGATTTGGATAAGAAACGAGAGAGATACATGCAAAACAATATCAGATTGAAACTCAAGATAACTTGTTAAAGACAGAATTGGTCTTCTGTCTTTGAACGCATTTCAGGTCATCTAAATGGCAATATTACAGAAAACTCACTGAACAAAAATTGTAGCATATGTTTTAAGCTTTCCGGAACATCCAAAATTATCTAATTCGGATCAAAAACGAGTAACTTATGACCAAATCAATTTCAGGGTTTTATTTTATCAACCCTGTAGTTTGTTGTCAGGTCAGCGACAAACAAACGTGATTTCGACCATTGAAACCACAAAATTAGGCAAAGCTCAAAACATGAAAGTTATAGGCTACAGAATAAGCTTTCTAGAACTTCAAGAAAATCTTAATTCCGATTTAAGATGAATGAGATATGCCTAATTTACTAACAGCAATAAACTAATTATAATTTCAGCTAGCATATATTACCTCTTTCCAAGCAATGAAAAGAAGATCAAAGAGTTTCACAATCTAAATGCACAAAAAAAATAGGATTACAAAATAATTTCAGAAATTAAAGAATGAATTAGAGGTGGGTTTTGTGATTGCTATTACCTCTTTTAGTAGTTTGGATTAACTCTCTTTGATTTGGTGTAGATTGGAGTCTTGCTTAGGAGGCCATGACTAGGTTTTGGAGCTTTCTAATTAGGTTTTAGTGGTTATGAAATGAAGTGTTGGCTGAAATGGGAGAGTAAAAGATACTTTATAGGCTAATGGTTAGGGTTATTGGATCTAATACCCATTAGGACTTTGTATTATTCATGTGCATACATATATAGGCAATTTTCTCTAAGTACACTCTACATACAAATTACTAAATACATTTCAAACCATAGAAAATTATGAAAATATGTTAACAATTACTTTTAGCCATTTCATAAAATCCTATATCAACAATATTTTACATTTTAACCCCTAATTTTTCCAAAACACTGTTTATAGTTAATATTAGCCAAAATCACCATTTTGCAAATAAATTGCAAATTAATTTCCCAAATCAAATATTGCACTATTTTACACATATAAAATTTTGCAATAATATAAATTACAAATTTCCCTAATTAATTTCCTTGAAATGCTCCATTTTACACTTAAGCCCAAAATATTAATTTATTCAAAATGACTAAATTTTGAACAAATTAGCCACATTAAAAATTCATTAATAGCTCCAATTAAATTAAAATCCCAATTTTAATTTATTATTTGGTAACCGCAATCACGGGTTGTTACAAGATGGTGGTGTATGGGGCGGCCATGGTGGTTTGGTGAAGTGATGAAGACATAGGTGCTCGGCTATAGGGTTTCAGGTGAATATTTGCTCAAATTTTGGTGGATCTACATCATGGATGGCCATGGCTATGTATGGTTAGAGGGCTGGAGGAGGTGGTAGCTGGTTGTGGTGGTGGTGGAGGCAGCCATGGTGAAGGAGGAGGAAGGCCAAGCCATATAGGTGAGAAGCAAGTACAAAGAACATAAGAAAACAAGAAGAAAAAGTGAAAAGAAGAAGAAGATTTACCAAGCACTTTGCTTCAGGAAATGGCCGTGAGTTTTTTTAGGGTTGAGAAGGTTTCTTTTACGTGAAAAATGAGAAAAAAGATGCGGATGAAGAATAGATAAGGTCGGCCAAAAATTAAAGCAAGTGTTGGTTAGAAAATGAAAAGGCAAAAGGAGATGAAAGGTCAAAGGCAGATGAAAAGTTTAAAACTCTTCAAATTTCCATATTTTATTTTGCAATTTTAAATACATGAAAAATGCTGATAAATAAAGTTAAAAACTCAGAAATAAAAATAAATGTATAAACTAAATAATTAAATTTTAATTAATTATAATTAAATTAGGAAAATGGCAAGAAAATGGAAACTAGGCTTTAAAAATAAGAAATAAATTCAATACACTTTGGAAAAATCTTATTATCACTTTAAAAATATTTAAAGGTCAAAACATATATAGTATAACCTAAATATACAAATTTAAGTAAGATATATCAAATAAAAATGTCATTTATATAAATTAAAAATAAAGAAAATTGTTAAATAACTCAATATACACATAATATTGAAAACATTATAACTTTCACAATTTAAATCCAATTTCAACGAAAAGAAAAGCAGTATTCATGATATTAAGTCTATTTTCATAATAAAAGATAAAATTCAAGAATTCAAATATTTAAATTTAAAATTTAAAAGTCAAAGTTTGACCAAATTGACCAAAATTCACAGTTTTGGAAAATACTCTATTTATTTATGTTTGGAATTATAATTCACATACAAATCAAAATTTATATTTAAAATAACAAAAATTATCCATTTAAATAAATAAAATAAAGTTTCTAAATCAGGAAATTCAATTTAAAATAATTAAAATACACAATTAAAATAATCACAAAATACAGGGTTGTTACAGATTCCTACATCTTAAATAAACCTTGGAATCATACACGGATTCCCACACCTAACAGTCTCAGAACCACACATGGATCCTAACATCTCAAAATAAATCATGAAACTCCTCCATAGATCGTATATGGTTTTGGAGTGGTAACGGTTCTGAGTCGTCTCTTACGAGCACACTCTCCCGCTTCACGGGCGCTCCATAAACCATTTGTCGATTTTCCGGAATGTTCAAGACCAGTTCTTTAGGAAATAATCTGACAATACATAAGAGCGAAGATCACCCCCTAACCGCTTAAGTGGACGGATCTCCTTATCATTTATCCTAGAAGAGCGACGAGTTTATACGTACAGTATAACACCACCGATGGTAACTGTACCATATAATTCCCGTGTTTCCCCTAGATATTTCCAGAGTCAAAATCCCTTGGTGTTAAGTAGGAAGTCGTTTCCTACCACCAAAATTAAGAAGGATTACATATTTGCGCCAAGATTTGATAGTCGGTTATTTAACTATCAAATAAACAAATATTTAACCAAAGATTTTATTTCCCACTGAAATCGCTAAGCCTTATTTAATTTGATTTCGATAAATCGAATCTCCTTATTAAAAACATTCATATACTTATTTCATCTGAATAAATATATTCATAAATCAACCATTTCAAATACTTGAAAACTATATTATAAAAATAGCTATGGAAGTGCCATTCAATATCGACCATGGATCGCAGCTCGATGGTTGCTTTTCTATCCCAGAAAAACCAAAATTAACATAGGCAATCTTTGCCTCCCGATTTCCGCCATGCAATCAATCATAGATCGCAGTTTGCATAATGGTTACATCGCTATCCCAGCAAAAACATCCCAAACTATAGGCAACCTCTACCCTCGAATTAAGCTATGAAAAATATACCATTACTTCCCAAAATATTTTATTTCATAAATATTTCTAAATCTATTTATAAAACTTCTTTATAAATTTCAAAATTTAATTTAGAGAAATATTATTTTAAAAAATTTAAACCATTTGTAACTCCCTTTTCAAATTTCATACCACCTTCACATTTTAAAACACTTTTAACCAATTCTTCTCATAAAGAATTTCTTTAATAAACAATTTATTATGTAATTATATTAAGTAAGATTTTAAACGTCACAAAAATATATTAGCCATTTTTGATAATATGAAAATACTTTTAAAACATTTATTAATAATAAAATCATTTAACCTTTGATATTCTAAAATTTAATAAAATAAACTAAATCAACCTTAAAATAAAATTAATCAACTTTTGAATTGTCATATTACTGAAATAACTTTCTAGTTCTAAATAACTAATAATGATAAATAATTTATTATCTTTAAACAAAATCAATTAAACAATTAATTTTAAAACATAATTAACTTTACTAAATAAATGATTTTACAAAACATTTGTAAATAAAAATTTAAACAAAATAATTTGTATAATAATTATTAAATAAAATCTTTTACTTTAAATTATAAAAGTTGAAGTTAAACAGAAACTATAACCTTCCAAATCCAGAAAGAGGCTTAACGATCACAATGGTACTTAACAAGCTACCATTTAATTTCAATTTAACTTTGCAAGTTAAATTACATGCATTTACACAATAACAGGCATATATGTAAGTCAATCCATAATTAACAATCAATTGTTAACACATCAATAATCCAGTATAAATCAACTGGCACTCAAATAATGTCCAATTTAATCTAATAACAGAACAGGGATGGATTCGGCTAACCAAATGTCATTCACAATAAAACTTTTTTTTTCATTTATTTTTCAACGGTGTTTATTTGGCCAAATAGATAACACCAATATTTTCCAATCCTACTTACGTTATAATTACAACATAATTCCAAACACAATCCATTTATCAATTTCACACATCTATGATACAAAACTGGAAATAAACATAAAAATAAACATAAACAGTTTAATAGCAATTCGAGATGCTATATCGAGATCCTAGATCTGGTTTAACCAATCTAATGACATTTCAAGATGCTATATCGTCATCCTAATCAATTTCTACAATCACCAATTTCAACAATCGAAAAGGAATAAATAAATTTTATTTGCTATAAAATATTACTGATTAACCAAATGAGCGAGTTTAACTCACCAAGTTCCAGTTGTCGCTTTCGCGTTCAGGTTCGCCAAAAATCAAATAGGCGTTTGATTTGAGCATGAAATTCCATGAGCTCTGATTTCATCCAACTCAACTCCATCACGTAGATCTCATCGTAACGAATCCTACGCGATTTGTTTCGTTCAACTTAGACCTAAAACGAACAAGATATTAAATATATAAGTTTTTACAATTTTTTTATTTTATATAAAAATAACTCTCCACTAATTACTGTCATTATCAAAATTAATCATCATTAACCTTAAAACACGGATTAGCATAATCTCTCATTCGAAACCACACAGCGCGCCCTCAAAACCACGACGTTGACTTCATCCACCTCGCGCCACCGCTCCTTTCACTTTCCAGCCACCTCGACCCCACACCACGAAACGCCACCCACTAACGAACTCAAACCCAAACCATGCCTCATCCACCGCCTTGTAGCTCACCCACGACCCCAAAATACGAAAGTTGCCATTTTCCGTTCATCTCACCACCTAGGCCACCACATGTGACGTTAGGTCACCAAACTTTGCCAGCCCATATCTCTCAAGTCTCCCTTCAACTTTCCTTCAGGCCCCAGCACCCCGCTAGCCGCCAAATCGCCTGAAAATGTGATAGTTCCCTTCTCTGTCGAACTCAATTTCTGGTCAACTCCGGCCACCTTAGGCCATCTCCACCTTTAGATGAGTTCCCCTCCTCCTTGTGACCAAGTTCCTAGTTGAACACTTCGACCAAAATTGCCTCTATGGGCACCATCTCACCACGGCCATTAGATCTATATGGATATGGTAGTGGCTGTGTTTTTCTGAGGGTTTGGTTTAGGGTTAGACGATTTAGGGTGTGTGTGTGTGTGTGTATATATATATATATATATATATAATTTACTATTTAAAAAACATGTTCACACTTGACTTTTTCCGATCTCCAAACGAAGCGTGCCGCCTGGCGTTTTATAGGTTATACCTCTATTCCGAACTCAATGGAACATGTTTCGAAAGCCAACTCCAACGTATACGGGAGTTATGGCTTAAAACGATTGATTTTAAATTAAATTTCTTAAATTAATTTTTACGCGTTTTCAACTCCCACGAACAAACGATAAATCTAATTGTTACAAAATTTGAAAACCCATAATAATACACTATTACGGATCCAATGACACTAGTGTCATCCAATTTTGAGACCGTGCCCCGGATCGCTATTTTTCACCATTAAATTAATATATATAACTTCAAATTTTAATTTATCGACTTTTAATTCCATTCAAAAGTCCACTATCATCACTCTAATTCAGATAGAGTTTAAATCAACTTTAGAAATCATTTCCATTCACATTTAACTCCAGATTCACATATTTACCAAATTTCAAATATTAAATTCACTATTCACCAAATCCATTTAATCGCTATATTTGAAATTTTAAACCATTTCACTAATTCAACCAAAATTCCCGTATTTATAATTCATTAAATACTTCAAATTCAAACGACTGAAATTCTAGGTCGTTATACAATTTCTCATCCAAAGCTTAATCGGGCCTAGCCCATACCCTTCAATCCAAACATGCGAGCTATAGCTCCTTCTTCCCCTTCCTCCATTCGCAAGCTCCTCTTGTACATGCCAAACACTATGCACGCGTGCATGTATACACCTCCCCTTTCATCTGAATCCACAAACAAGCTCCTTCATCATGACAGCCTTTGCCCCCACAACTCCACGGCACCACTGCCTCGCTCGGTTGTCCTCTGCACCAAAACGTGTAGCCATGGTCGAACCAAAATCTCGTTCTGGTCTATCAAAATCGCGACAAAAATTCTCGCCAAAAATCAGCAAACTATCACCACTCGAAGCTCTCTTCTCCACGATCACAACACCAGGCTCCAAATCTCCAATCACTGCTCGAATCAGAGATAAATCTGATCCCTAGTTTCCGACCAACATCGATCATCATCACGAAATCGTGCCGAACTTACCCCAAAAATCCTATACTTCCATACGAGTCCAATGATTCTTACGATGTCGTTCAATTCTTCATAGATTGAGAGAAATTGATTTTAAAGTTTTGAACAACGTATTCTCCTTTTTTGATATTAGGCGATTTCTCGATCGATATTCGACGAAATCAAGCGCCGTCAATTTTTAAAAATACTATGGACATAGACGAACAACTTTTGTTTTGAACGTATTGGATAATATCGAATGATTTGAGCACAAATGATTTTTGAAGCAAGAGATGTGGCTTTGTTCTTGATTTACAGAGAAGGAGAAAAAGAGTTAAGTGTTGCACACACACGCATGCACGCACACACGCACGCACGCACACACGCACACACACATACACACACACACACACACACATATATATATATATATATATATATATATATGTATGTATGTATGTATGTATGTATAAATAATCACCAGTGATGATTGATCTTGGCCAAACAAAAGCAGGCAAGGGTGGACCAAGAACGCTATAATGAAGGAGACACTGGCAGTTGGTTGGGTGGGAGGGAAACATAAAAGTGGTTACAAAGGTGGGTAGTGCTGATGCAAGGTGTGGTGAGTACGGATATGTGTACTTGTATATATATGTTGGTTTGAATAGATTTTTGGTGCTCGGTGTAACGACCCGTAAATTTTCGATAATTTAAATTGTTAATTTAATTAAATTTTGTTATTTAATATTGGGAAAAACAGAAAATTTGTGATTTATTAAGAGAAATTAATAAACAGAATGAAATGGAATAAGGTTAAATTAAGAAAAGGATAACTTTTTAATGGAAGTTCAATCAATGGAAATAATGTAAATGTTATACTGGGTTATAAGATTGAATATAAGAAACAAATGTAAATATTTAATTTTTTGTATGAAATAGATAGTTAATGGTAGTTGAATAAAATCAGTATTATATAAGAACTTTAACATTTGTTTGTGAATAATGAATTCATAAGTGTAATTAAAAGTTATGGTAACGGTTGTTATAAGTTACCTATTTATTTGGTCTATTAAATTAAAATGGGAAATCAATTAGAATTAAATAAACTTTAACGTTACATTAATAAGATTAAGACAATAATTGAGACTGTGAATGTAACAAAATGAATAAGGAATGCTAATTTTATTCATAAGGAAATAATTGATGTAATAAAAGATTGGAACTAAGATAAAATAATTAATTGGGTTTAAAAATCTTAATTTATGTGTGAAATTGACAAAATCACAAAATAATTGAAATATAGTCACTAATACAAATAAAAGATGGGAATTGGAATATATTAATGTAATGAAATATAAAACAATGTAAAACCATGTCTATAGAATAATAAATGATTTGAGTATAAAGATTGAAACCAAATATAAACAATTTATTGGAGTTAAATTATAATTAATAGGATTAATGGCAGTTGTAAATCAAACACTGTAAATTTTGAAATAGTCAATAATGAATTGATATGGAGATTAGTTATAAAGGATTTTAAATTACTAAGTGACCCAAAATGATAGAAATTGTGATTTATTAAATTTGAATAGAAAAAGTGATTTAATTAATTTATTTAAGTAAGTGAAAATAGCCATTTTGGCCACTGACTCGGATTTCGACGAAACCAGTTTCATCGGATCCGTAATAGTGAATTATTATAGGATTTCAAGTTTCGTAACGATCAGACTAATCGTTTGATCGTATGTGCTCGAAACGCCTAGAAATCAATTTAATTAAAATCAATTGAAATCAGTTTGAAATAAGCTGATTTTAACATAACTTCTTTATACGATGGAACTAGGACTTGGAACCTATTCCATTGAATTTAAAATTATTGAAAGCATCTATTTTGATATATGGGATGACCCATTTTCATTCCGGAGGCAGAATGGGCTTTTCGGGTGATTTATCGTTCCAATCCAAATCGATCTGGTCCATTCTTTTCTGTTTCAGCTATTCATATAATTAGCTCATTATAAACCCTATTGTTTCGAAACTCAGTTTGTCTATACGTACAATTTCATTTGTTCCTCTCTTTCCAATGGCAGAAACAAACTCAAACTCCCAAACCCTCAAATTCAATTTCAGAACCAAATCCAAAAAATTTAAACTCCTCAAAGTATATCGAATTATATATCGATTTGAAGCTCTCGACGAGTGCAAGTCAATTCTGCAGTTAGTTTTTGAGATTGGGTTCCTATGTGTCCGGAAGTTGAAGAATAATTCTCGGCCATCGAAACGTGGGTTTTGATTTTAATGGCGGATCTTCATCTGGAGGACGATTGGCGAACACCAGTGGGTAGAGGATGGCGAGTAGCGCGCATCCATGGGGTCAGTTTGTCTCAGAGCCAAACGAGTTGGCCGAAAAATATCGATTTACGTGGTGGCGGTGTCGGCGTCTTTAGGGGAGCTGGGAAGCTCGCGTGAGCTCGGGGTGGTCGGCGTGGTCTACGCGGTTGAATGGGGAGCGTCGATCGGGTCTCAGATCATCGAGGTGGAGGCGGAATTCAGATGTGAGGCGGCTACTTCATTAGGGTTTCGAACTGTTGTGATGATTTTTGAACGTGGTGGAAGACGCGTGATGACGTGGTCTAGTTGGTTGGGTAGGTTTCTTTTCTTCTTCTTTTTTTATTTATTTATTTAATTTGAGATTTATATTTCTAATACCCATAACTTTTGCATACGAGATCTGTTTCATGCGCGGTTTGAACCACTGGGATCGTATCAAAATTTCGGACATTTTGACCCTGATTTTGATGAATTCTGAGTCCGTTTGAATTTTGGGCCTAATTTGGATTTAAATTCGATTTAAATTCAAAGGTGAGTGTTTTAACCCACTCACAACTTCTAAAATTTCTTATGTTTGTTAAATTAAATTTATGATGTGTTTAGAAATTTATTTATGACTGTTTGGTATATTTTAAATCATCATCTCAGTTAATTTGAATTTATTTGAATTAAATTGTTATTTAATTTATTATTGAATATAAATTGCCAGTTAAATACCTGTTATTGATTATCAGCTCTATATTGATATTTATTTATTGATTTGGACGATGTTTGTAATGGACGTTGATTGTTGATATTGGATGAATGGATGTTGTATTTTATATCGTTATAAACTGCAAGTTCACTATGGGTTGAAATGATACATACCCGAATGATCAATAGATTAAAGAAAAATCGTTATGGGTTGAAATGATAGACTCGAGTGAGTTTATGGATTTTATTATTAATTCGGGATTGCGGTTTGAAATGATATATAACCGTAAAATTTTAAATTGCGGACTGAAATGATAAATATCCGTATCACTTGACCCTAAGGTAGATAATTATATACGGACACCGGATTGGTTAAATTTAAATGATTTTGAATCATTAAATTTTGCTTTGAGTTAAATGATATTTTTGAAATAATTTTTTTTGATTTATATAAATTGAATTCTTATCGAATTTCGAGTTTTATACTAAAATTGAATTGTTTTAAAAGAATTGTTAAAGCAATAAAATTAAAATTTTATAGTGAATTTGAAATATAAGTGAAGTTTATCGAAATTGAGTTATTAAAATTGTTGAAGTATAACTTTGAAATATATTGAAACTGGAGTAACAAAGCCGATGTTTCAACATTGATTTGAAGCGATATTGAATTAAATATTTTTTTGAGAATTTGAATTGGAAGATTTGAAATTTGGTTTTGGGACATTGAAATGGTCCAAAATGTATTGGAATGAAATAAATAGTTTAAATTGATAAAAATTTCAAATTCGTATTTTTATATAAACTATTTTAAAAATATATTATTAAAAGACTTTAATTATTTAGTTTTTTCAAACTTTTAAACTAATTAACCCACTCAGCTTATTTTAAATCTAATTAATCTATTTTAAAGTTATTTAATTTAATTTATTTATATTTAATCTAATTTTTAAAATCTATATAACTATCTTAAAGCAAGAAGACATTTTTAAATCTATATTAAACTATTTTATAGTATTTTAACTATTTATAACTATTTAAACAATTTTCTAAAATTTTCAAACTAAGGAAAAGGGGAAATGGTTATATTCAATTCAGTGGTTAAAAGCGAATACGGCTAAATGATGCTATAATTTAAGTTGAGGCTTAAATGACATAATTAATTGAATACGATGATTTTGAAGTAAGGATTAAATCTATTTGGGAAGATGATTTTGGAGGAAATTTTGATTTTGGAAACGATATGATTTGAAAGAGAATATGATTTCAAGTGAATATGATTTCGAAAGTGATGGTTTTGAGAATATGATATTTTGATATAAATTGTGAATTGACTTTTGAAATGTAAAAGAACCATCCGGTGTGAAATAAGCGTTTGATTGTTAAAGAGACCGGGATCGGATATGGGCATACTCTCTTCGATACCGAAAACCACTTTGACAACTGTGTACGCGGTGGAGATTCCAAAATGAAGTAGGATGGTGGCGACGATCCTATAAGGTATATACATGGACCTAACTCCCGTGAGTTAGCATAAGGTGGCTAAAACAGGAGCAATCGACGGGCCAAGTGAGGTCATTCCTCCGATCGGGCACATTCCTTCGATACTATATTCTGATTTGCGATTTTGGTGGCCACCCTTGATTTTTGATTTGGGAGTGTGTTCCGAGGTGGGCGGTAGTAGCTGCTATGTGTTACCACCAGTCCGGAAGTGTAATTGGTATATCTACCATGGCATTGCCTAGTTGTGCCATGTCACCTACCCTAGCGCGCCTTCTACGAGTTTGTTTTATGTCATACCTATGGGGTATCCTTTGGCGGCCCCAGTTTACGGGGAGTTACGGTACTGTATAGACTATTGGCATTATAAAAATGTGTTAAGGGGGATATGGGTAACGCCTTAACGCTATTTTAATACTTTTACTTTACTGTAGACATATTATAATAGCGTATTGTACTACATAGTAGATAGTTTAACGGATCCTTAGGAGATGTGAATCCCGAACATCTCTTAAGTTACTGCACTCACGTAAGACACTGGATAGGAGATGTCAAACCTCATAAACATCTCTGATGCCGTTCCACTCATATTTATTTACCATTGGTTTAACTCACATAAGATCTTTTAGTTCTGACTCAAGTGTTTTGTCTTTTCAATTCGCTCGGGTCAGCCTGAGCATTTCAGGATTTGAAGACCCTATTTCTGGAGGACGAAGACGAAGATTTGTACTACTATTATTTATTATATTTTTCCACTGCATTATACTGTTCCGCTGCATTATCATTTATTTATCTCTGATATGTGTAACTCTGATTTTGTATTGTATAAGTATAATCAAATGTTTTGTATACAACTTCATGAACTGTTATTTGATTATTATATTTTGTCATTCCGCTGCGAGATTTTGTTTTGTTTTTTTCTTTCTCTTTTCATATCCACCCCAATAACAATCCGCCCTTTAGTATGGTTTGAGTCGGCATGTGTGTCTGCTTAAAGCATACAAAAAGGCGGGATGTTACACTCTACTACCCTACATCGCGTTCGCGTCCAAGTTATGAACAACAGAAATTAAAATACGATCGTGTATAATAATATGAGACGATCATAAAACAACAATAAAATAGACAAGTTAAGTTTTAAAATGTCAACGTTTGCTGTAAAATACGCTAAACGTGTAACATCCCACTATTTTGGACCATTCAAATTGACAATAAATCCACACATGTCAGAGGATTGTCAAGAAAATTTGGAGCAAATAAAATCAAACACAGAATCACAAACACAGAATATCAGAATAACTCGCAGCGGAAATAAAATGCTATAGTAGTTCATGAAGCTACTATATACATACCCTCAAAACATATACAAAATCTCATAGTCTAAAATAGATACAATAGAAGTCTGGATACAAAAGTCACTAATACAGAAGCAATACCGAATAGGAAATAACTGGAATAGAAACAGATGACAGATAGATAAATAAGCTCCAACAAATCTCTAGCTCCAGAAGATGAATCCAAAGCTGTGTTACTCAAGCTGACCCAAGCGTAAAGTAAAACACAAACACTTGAGTCAGGACATACATACTTATACAATGTAAACTAACTCAAGTGAACGGTAATAGCAATGCACAATTAACTCAAAGGATGTTTGGGATCGCCCATCCTTTAAGGATCCGTTAAACCATCAAATAAGCAGTAATAAACGCTATCATAGTAATGTTCAAAGTAAAGTAAACAATGGAAAAACAATAGTGTTAATGTGACTGGGGTAGCGCAAAGCTGCAGCAATCGGCATCCTCTAGCCACACTCTCAAATCGAAGATGCACATCAATAAATCACAAAGTAATAGAAGGGCATACGAAGAAGTGGACCCGTGGTTATAAATTTCAAAATGGTTATAATTTCGAATTAAAATCATTCATTTAAACCATTAAAAAGTGAAGTTATTATACCTTCAAATCAAATATTCAATTCCCAAAATTACAGCATGTTTGCAGCTCGTTTATTCAATTATAATCTTCTAAAACATTGAAATTTCAGCATTCGCAACACTTAGAAAATGCTGCTGAAAGTATAGTGATTTATTTGAAAAATAAAGTTCTATTCAGAAAAGACAGCATTTATAAACTGCTGTTGTAAGTCAGTGATTTGTTGAAAAACAATATAATTCAGAATCTGCAGCACTTATAAACTGCTGCAGTAGATCCAGTGTTCATTTAGAAAATAGTTAATTTCAGCAACAACAGCACTTATCAAGTGCTCAGTTGCCCTTTAGTTATTTCAGAATATAGCTAGTTTACTTCCAGCAACAGCAGCACTTACCAAGTGCTGCAGTATCCTTTACTTCAGATTTTATTTAGTTTCAGCACAACAGCATTTCTGAAGTGCTACCAATACTAACTCCAGATTTATAAAAAAAATTCAAAAACATTAAAACTTCAATTTTTAGCCATTTTAACTTATAAAATCGTATTTTTGCTTCAAAAATGTTCATTTGGATATACTTTAACTTATGATTTTATAAAATAAAATTTCATTAATAAATATCCACTTTTAAATAATACTTCACTTATTAAGTCAAAGTTCACTATAAGTTGCTTAACTTTTATTTTGACCAATAACTTGATATTTTTTTTTACTCTAATTTATCCAATCCATAAAAAAATAAATTTAACTACTAAATTAAGCTTAAAATTTCCATTTTTAACCCAAATTTCAGTTATCAAGTTAAATCAAACTTTCAAATGACCATTTAAACCATCTATTGACTTATACCATTTTTTTACATTTAAAATACTTAATAATTCCTAAAATCCCATTTTAATCAAATTTCCAATTATTAGGATAAATCAAATTCTTAAATTACAATTTAACCGTTTATTAACTTATACAAATTTTAACTTTTAGAAAATCACTATTTAAATTGTTTAAATCAAATTTAAGTTAAAATTTCATATATTTTTTCATTTAAAATACTTAATAATTTTTTGTTGGAAATCATATTTTAAAATTAACCACGGGTCTGAATAATAATTTCTGACCTAAGTCAAATGGTACGGATAATATATCATTTCAATCCGTAATCGGTAAAAATTCCGGGTTTTATCATTTAAAACCCACAATCCCAAGTCAAATAAAAATCGCTCGAGCCTATCATTTCAGCTCGTAACGACTTTCCCTATTCTAAAGTCCATTCGGGTATGTATCATTTCAAACCATAGTGATTCTATACTAAGGGAACTTGGAGTGTGAGAAACAAAAAATAAAATAAACAGTATAACATAATATAACATATCATATGATGTAACAGGTTTATAAACAGATTTTAACATCATATAATCATATCATAGACATATATAGATTACTATCCTATCATCAACTACAATTCACATGCCACTGTTTCACAATTATATAAGTACGGATGTCTAGAGTGAATAACTCACCTTCTATAGTTGGAGTTAACAAATTAAAACACACGAATAAACTTCGAAAAGCACGACACAGCACGACTTAGATTCGAGTAGAGAGAGAGCCAATATTCAGATCTTGTAAACAAATAAATATAAACAATCATAAATATATATTTCATCACAAAATAATAAATCAAAACAATGTACAAAACATGAATCAAGGTGAAGCAAATTGGATTGAATCATCAAGTGGGCTCGGCCACATCACCCATAGGCTCAACCATCATCATACATGGTTCGGCCATAATCAAAACTGAAGCACTAGGCTCGGCCAAGGTCACATATGCTTGGTTATGGGGTCACAAGGCAAGGTTATGGTCTAAGAAATGGAAGGCAAAGCAAGTAGAGACATAAGCAAGGATCAAGTGGAGTTTGGGCTCGGTCCTAGGGCTATGTGGCTCGACCTATGTGCCAAACTTGGTCGGATCTGGTCACATCAGAGGGGTATGGCCTGGAGCAAGGCAAGGAGGAGGAGTAGGTGGTGGAAATAAGTGTGGCCGAGGCTAGCAAATAAGATTTGGATGAGGGGATGGGTTCGGCTAGAGTTTTGTTCATGCTTTGTGAAGGGTTTTTTGGATCTAGGGTTTCATGGCATAAGTGGTAGAGGTGATGAGGTATTTGAGGCCAAGCATAGGTGGTGGATGGAGGAAGATGGTCGGCTAGGTCATGAGGCCAAGCTAGCTTGAAGAAAACAAAAGAAAAAAAGAAGAAGAGAAGAGGAGCCATAGAAAACTTACTGTATTTTCTTTCAATCAGAAGAGGCAAATGAGGAAGGGGATGTTTGGGGAATATTTGTACGTGAATTGATAATTAATTGAGGAGTTTTTTCACGGCTAATCAATAGAAGGAAACGACATGGTATCAATGTTTGAACGGCTAGAAATAATAAAAAGTAGGCAATTAAAAAGGCAAGCATTCAAAAAATGTAACGTGTGTCCCTTGATTTCTCCAGCCATTTATAAAAAGATATAAACAAATAAATTCTAATAAATACAATAAAAGTCTAGACAAATAAATAAATAAATAAAACAAAGAGATGGATATAGGAAAAATATAAAATAAGAATACAGAAATTTATTGCGTGTAAAACGCTGTATTTTATCCCATTTTAAAAGTATAAATCAAAATTTAACGAAACGAAAAGCAGAACAAATATCAGAAACAAATACTGCTTCAAAGAAAAAAAGATCAAAATTTCAAATTTCAAATTTAAAAATTTCAATTAAAAGTCAAAGTTTGACAAAAATATAAAATTTCCAAAAACTCAATATTTAATTATATTTGGAAAATAAAATAGAAACAAAATCCAAAATACATTAGAAAAATTCCAAAATTCAATTTAAAATTATTTAAAAATCAAAGTTTCAAAATAAAATTTAATTTAAAATATTTATTAAAATTATGGGTTGTTACAAAACGAATATTTACTTATTTTCCAAATTAAAAATTATGGAAAAATTCTAAAAATTAAATTAAAAAATACATCATTAGAAATCAAGTCTCATTTTGGAACAGATAATTTATCATAATTTAAATTTGAATCCAAATATTTAAATAGATTAAATATTCAAATTTGAAAATCAAAAATACGGGCTGTTACATTCATATTTAAAAAAAAGGAAAATTCACAGATTTAGTCGACTAAACAAACATATTAAATCGACTAAAGTGCTATTCAGTCGACCAAACAAACATTTTCAGTCGACTAAATCTAGTGTTTTTTACGTTGTTTTCTTTCTATTTAAAATTATCAAGTTCGATTGTAATTCAGTCGGCTGGTCGTACTCTTTCAGTCGATTGGTCGACGAGTAACAACTTTTCTATTTTGAATTTCTAAAGGGATCCTCTTCTCCACGAAGAGTCACTCCCCTTCGTTAATGGTTGCAACTCTTCCATAAGTCATGATACTTCACAAACAGCTGCAACTACTCATTTTCTATATAAAGCAATTAACTTCTTGATCTCAAATACCAATTCTCGTTTTATGATTTCTACTCTCTATCTCTTGTTGAATTATCTTGCATTCAAAAGATTTATATGCGAACTACTGATCACTTGTACATTCAAGTTACATTTATAGAGTGATCATATACTTCCAATTCTTCATAAGATACATATTATACCACTTACGAAGAATATTATAGAAAGGTTGTACCATATCGACTCATCAATGTTATTTAGAACATACGGAGTCAACTATTTACTACTTTTGTAATTGAAGTCATGTTCTGCTGCTCACGCAAAAGTATTGAAGTCTCGTTCGATTTCTCGGGCAAGTGTATTAAAATCATGTTCTGCTGCTCAGTTGCCTATTCCTCCGAATGAAGTGGGGTGTTGTTTTAAATCCAGAAGGAGTCTAGAACTCGATGTAGAACGAAAAGTTCGAACCAGTATAAAAATCTCCGGTGTGATCATTTTTACTTTCTTAACTTTATTTATTCCCGCTATTATTATCTACAAGTTTTAATTTAGTAGAACTATTCATATTACTCGATCCATATCGACTTTCAACTTAATCCAATCAGATTTGTGTATTCATGATGATCTAGTGTGCAATTAAACACTTCATTACAAAATGAAATGCCTCCAGAACGAATTTTGATCATCACCTTGTTTAATTTAACCTACACATGAAAGCAAAACAGTTCAACATCTCTTAACAAAATCAAGATATAACCGATAAATCCATGAATTTTATGTTTAATAAAATAGTGACTACAGTTAAAGTGAATCCTTATATTGCATAGTTGAAAAGAATTCTTACTTTCAACATGTCTTCCCTGCTAGTGATTTATGGGACGACTAAGGCTCCGTTTGTTTAAATGTTGAATTCTAAATTCTGATTGCTGAACTCTGAAGTCTGAATATTGGTTGTTGAGCGCTGAATTCTAAATATTCACTTACTTATTTGTTTGCATTCAGCATTCAGAACAAAAAACCAAATTCAGGATTCAAAAAAAAATAAACACTAAAAAAGTTCTGAAATATTTTGTTCGAATAGGTAGCTTTATTTGAAACACTGATAAAAAACAAAAAAGGTAGAAAATACTGATTTATAAATCAGAACTTGAATTCAGAACTTCTTATTAGAAAAAACGTAGCCTAAACCACTAAACGAATAACCAAAGAATCACCATTAAATGTAAAATGGTACAAAATTTCAAGCAAAAGAATTTTGCAGTGCACTAACCGTTAAACCAAGCTTGTTGAAGGCAGGGCAACTTCTTAGTATGCAAAACAGAACCAGCAAGTCTTACATATATTCAAAATTTATGTCCATAAAAAGTTGATTCATGGGTAAAGCTGTGGGAAGGCTTGTAGGAATATCACCAATTGCCAGCTAGTGCAGTCAAGTAGAAGTTATATAAGAAAATTTTGAAAACTAAATAGGTAGATTTTGATTTTTTTTAAAATAACATAAGTGTTACTTTATTCAAGCAGATATGGATAATTAATAGTTATATGCATTGCACGTGCATATAACTCATTATTTGCACCCAGTACTTTTAACACTATAACTACCCATTTAAAGATCTGATCCGATAAGATAAGTATACCCTTGTAGTAACATATTTAATAAAATTAGAAGATTGGTAACATGGGTACTAGTGGAAACCTAAAAGAAAGTTTTAGTGCCCAAGTATTCTCGTTGTAATACAGATGTAAAAAGTTATGCAAGTAACATTTCACACCTTTAAAGCACCGCGACATAGTTGAAGTTTCTGAATATTGTATATTTTGACCTAATACTTCAATTAACTTGCTGCCAATTTTGGCCTATATATTAGAGCGAGAAAGAACCATAGTAATGTCAAAGTATGCATCAGCTAGATGTGGGATGTTCTTAGAATCAATAGTTTCAAACCCACCTTCAATTCACAACTCCATAAGTTCTAGATCACTAAGCAGTGTGAGAAGTGACAAACCAAAAATGTAGGCTTTACCTAATGCTTTCAAATTCAGGGATCCAAATAGTAAGAACTGAA
Organism: Allium fistulosum; assembly: GCA_030737815.1. Classification (NCBI taxonomy): domain Eukaryota; kingdom Viridiplantae; phylum Streptophyta; class Magnoliopsida; order Asparagales; family Amaryllidaceae; genus Allium; species Allium fistulosum. Next base: position 452,210,412 of record CM060906.1, on the reverse strand, counting down.
GTCCACTGTCAACAAATAAAAAACTCCGAAGGACCAATTTTGTCAGATTATTAAATCCACAAAAAATAATATAGGAAGCATGATAGAGCAATTGTGCACATCAAGACATGTTATGTAAGAATATTGAAAGAGGAAAAATGGTAATCTACTCCAGAATGGTAAGTGAAGAATCAGCTCCAAAGGAATGAATGTTAAAGCTAACTCTGATTTCAAACTTGGTGACTGATCCACGATGGAATAGAAACATGTAATCAACGAAATTCACGAACTTTGCTTCATACTCTACCCTGTTTAGAGTACAATATAATCGTTCATCTGTTACGATTGGTGAAAGATTACTCCATTCGCACCTCCATCTTCATGATAAAATGCTTGTACGAACAGCATCCTGTATTGGCAAGCATGACAGAATTTTTCCAGTAACATTCTTTGGCAGCAAACATATGTGATCCTTGGACTCCATTATTATTAAGAATTAATGAGAGAGGTCGTTCTAAAGGGAGCTATCTGCTTAATTAAGCGATCAGCATTAGCTAGATGATCTTCTTAGATATGCGAATCCGGTGCATTCATATTAACCACTGAATTTTTCAGAAAAAAGATAAGTAACCTACAAAAAAGCAACTAAATGTTTCTTTTAAAAATGGTAGAGTACACCCCAAAGCACCATACAGCTTAAACTAGAAATAACTCAATGCTCGCCATAAGAATATGATATTTTTTCCAAAAAAAGGAAGCTTGTACAGATAAATACATAAAGTGATCATTGACAAACGGTGTATAATTTACATTGCAGCATGAAACCATACATTCCAAAGTCCTTTTGCATATCACTAATATGTAAGTACATTAGTATGTATAGTTGTAGTTTTAAGTTTTTTGCGATTAGGATGAAATAAAATTAAGGAAGAGGTATTTGAATCCACGTAAATATACGCATCATACAAAGTAAGTCTATATACTGGCCGAATTTAAGATTGCAACAAGTTCATTAGCAACAATAATAGGAACTAAGTAAAAATTACATCCTAGAACCAGTCTTACCAAGCAGACAGATCCTTGAGGATAAACGTAAACTTCTAAACTGCATAGAAAATAATCCAAGTAAAACGAACAAAAGGCACACATTTCAACAAACAAATTAACATGGAAGAACGGTTTAAAAGACTTTATGATTTATTGCAATTGTATGATTATTCACATTTAACAAACGAGAAGAATGAAGCAAAAAAAAGATTGAAATATGATAATAATCTCTGTTACATTGATTGCTACATATAGTAGTTTCTATAATACAAGTTATAAAGCTAATGGGTTGAATGTTGGTCCGTTTGGACTCGGTCAGCTAGCACACTTAGACCAGTGTTTTCATGACTCTATCCTGCCTCGGTCCGACCTCGAATAACCCTGAACCTTGGACCATCACGGTCTGGAACTCAATCGGACCTCATTCATCCATGAACCTTGTCGGACCTTCAAACCAACGGTCCAACCGCAATTTTACCCGGTTGAACCACGGTTCTTTTGTTTTTTTCATACTTTCTCATCGTGTAATTCTCTCTCATTTTCATCTTTTGCATTGCTTTAAAGAAAATAACGAAATATATATATTTCAAAAATCATAATCGTTCCAAAATCTAAACCACTAACTTCATCACTTTGTTTTTCATTGCTGCAAACTCCTCTAATATGACTGTAAGATTTGTCAAGTTTGTCGTCATTAAACTTCTATTATTGTGCACTACTCTACTATATACAAAGCTGTAGTTGTGAACTGCAACAACACACAACTTTTATTGCAGACCTTGAAGACCATCTACAGCTTGTGTGCATAGCATTATTATTTCAATATTTTTGTGTATACAAACCTATGGCATCTATTATCTCGAGATGTTTGCTCCTATGGCCAAACTAAACGAGTCATTCTGTCAGTTGCAGCTAACAGATCTTGGTCACTGCATCAGCTCGATGTCAAAAAGACCTTTCTTCATGGAGACCTCCACGAATAGGTTTCTATGAGTCCTCCACCAGGTTTTCGAGCTCAGGGGGAAAGTTTTCAGGTGAGGCGGTTTGTAGTTAAATGTGCAAATTTTTCAAAAAAATAATCACGGTTTCGACGGTTTGACCGGTTGAACCATCAAAACCTTAAACCTTCAATCATCACGGTTCAAGGCACGGCACGATCATGAAAACTATGCTTAGACCTGCTTTGCTTCATAAGAGATAGTACTTGTGATGCAGCGCGACTTAAAACTAAACGACTTACCTTAAAGTCGCTGCCTGAAAGTCGCCTCCTAGATCACGAAACGAAGCAGCTCCAGAATTCACAATCGAAAACTAGGTCGCAAGCAAATCCAGCGGAACCCCTTTGTCGCAAATTGACGCAGCGGATTAAACAAAACAAGATAGATCGATGAACGTAGCAATCGGTGGATTGATGAATACTGAAATGCCCAAATCCGTTGATCACGACGATACCGGATTCTAGCAATCTTCGACACGTTGATCGCGCACGATGCCATGAGAGAAGATCTTCAATTCTTCGAGCGTTGATCAAGCGTACTTGATACCGCGAATTGGCTTCACGATCGTTGAATCGAGCGCACTCGATTGACCGAAGGTGGAGATAGGAGATCACACTCGACTACCAATTGGATGAAAGCACAAAGCTAACAAAGGAAATTTTATTTCAAGATCAATAACCATTTACAATGACATTACTTCCCTATTTATAGGGTTTACAACACAACACAAATGACTTAAGAAAATTACAACACACAACAATACACGACTTAACAAAACAGCAATATACAACGACTTATCAATATTATCTCACGACTTATCATATCTCGCGACTTATCAAATCGTCTTCACGACTTATCAAAATGTCTCGTTTACGACTTAAGATCTTCTCGTGACTTTAAATGGCACGGCAGCGATTTATAAAAGAATTTGAGAGCGACTTATGGCTTCACGAGATAGCACTCGGTGATGGGTTTAGGTCGCGGATAGTTTAGGTCATGGAGGTGGAAGGTCGCGGAGAGGCTTTGGGTCGTGGATATGGTTAGGTCGCGGTGGTTGTGATTTTGGACGCGGTGATTTATGTCGCAGTGATTTAAGTCGCGTGATGGTTTTAGGTCGTGGCGATAGGTCGGTGATTGGGTTAGGTCGTGGATCGTTATGTCGCAGTTGAGTTGGGTCGTGGGGAAGGCAATTAGGTCGGGAACATTATAGGTCGGGGACATTTTAGGTCGGGGACGATTGGAGGTCGGGGACAATTGGAGTTAAGTCGTGGTGGATTAGGTCGCTGCTCGCTGCCTGCTAAGTCGTCTTCGCTAGGTCGATGTTCATTAGGTCGTCGCTCGCCAAATCGTAGCTCGTTAGGTCGGAATTTGCTAAGTCGGAGCTCGCTGAGTCGGAGCTTGCTAAGTCGGAGCTCGTTGGGTCGTAACTGGTTAAGTCGGAGGCGATTTAAGGTATATTTTGCTGCCTCTTCCTCTTGCGTGCTCTGCCGCACTACATCATCCTCCCCTTGTTGAAGAGAATTCGTCCTCGAATTTAAAAGTTCTTTCCCATTGGATTGTTCATCTCCATAATAAGGTATAAGATGTTTAACATTAAACACGTCAGAAGTGTAAACATCCTCACGCAGCTTCAACTTATAAGCATTTTCATTGATCTGTTTTATAATTTCTACTGGACCAATCTTTCGAGCTTTCAATTTGTTATAAGCACCCACTGGAAAACGATCTTTTGTTAACACAGCATACACCCAATCACCCTCGTTGAACTCCACACTTCTTCTCTTCTTATCTGCCGCTTGTTTATACTTCTCATTCGTCTTCTCCAAACGTTCCTGAATGATTCGATGACAATCTTTCAACTCATCAACGAAATCTGACGCCCGTTTAATCACTCTTTTCGGTTGTGGTACTACCGTTAAATCCAACGGCCCCTTTGGCAAGCTTGAATATACAACTTGAAACGGACTGTAACCAGTGCTTCGGTTAACAGCATGATTATGAGCAAACTCTGCCTGACACAACTTTAAGTCCCAACTCTTCAAATTTTCTTGTACAAGACACCGCAACAAGTTTCCCAACGATCTATTCACCACTTCCGTTTGCCCATCTGTTTGCGGATGGTAAGCGCTACTAAAATTCAGCTTCGTTCCGACCATCTTCCACAAACTTAGCCAAAAATGACTCAGAAAACGAGTATCCCTATCCGACACAATAGATTCTGGCAATCCATGAAGTCGATAGATTTCTTTGAAAAATAACTGAGCCACATGAACAGCATCCACCGTCTTCTTACAAGCAATAAAATGTGCCATTTTCGAAAATCGGTCAACCACCACATAAATGGAATCGTTTCCCCTTTGAGTTCGAGGCAAACCCAAAACAAAATCCATACTCACATCAACCCAAGGCTTAGTTGGTATAGGTAACGGCATATATAATCCAGCATTGGTCGCAGTTCCTTTCGAAACCTGACAGATATGACATCGCTCCACAAACCTTTCCACTTCTTTCCTCATTGACGGCCAAAAATAGGATTGAGAAATCAGCTGTAGTGTACGGTCTCTACCCACGTGGCCTTCTCCGTGTAGCTCCTTTACAATCTTCATTCTCAGACTACAATCAGGTATGCACAATCGATTTCCTTTGAACAGAAAACCATCCACCATCACGAACTCATCTGTCTCCCCATTCTTAACTTTATCTACAAACTTCATAAAGTAAGGATCTTCAACAAATAACTCTGGTAGCACATCAAACCCTGTCACTTCGACCTTCATTGTTGTCAACAAATGATTTCTTCTGCTCAATGCATCCGCAACACGATTCGTCACTCCCGATTTGTGTTTCACAACAAACGTAAACTGTTACAGATATGCAATCCATGATGCATGTCTTGCTGAAATCTTGTCTTGCCCTTGTAAATGCTTCAACGCCTCATGATCAGTGTAAAGAACAAACTCTTTCTGAAATAGATAGTGTCTCCAATGTTTAATATCTTGCACAACAGCAAAAAATTCCACATCATATGTACTATATCTCATTTTCGCTCCCGATGGCTTCTCACTAAAATATGCAATAGGACGTCCCCTTTGACTCAACACTCCTCCAATCCCAACCTTGGATGCATCAGTATGTAGTTCAAATACTAATTGAAAATATGGTAATACTAGAATTGGTGCTGACGTCAAGAGTTCTTTAATTCGTTCAAAAGCAACCCCTGCTTCCTCCGTCCATGCAAACTGTTTACCCTTCATACAATCAGTCACAGGCGCCATCACACTACTAAAGTGCGGAATAAACCTTCGATAAAATGAAGCCAACCCGTGAAAACTCCGAACCTCCGTTATCGTCTTGGGTTGCGGCCAATTCTTGATAGCTTCAATTTTACTTTGGTCCACCCGTATTCCTTCTCCCGATACAACATACCCCAGAAATAAAACACTATGCGTCATGAACACGCATTTCTTCATTGCAGCATAAAATTGTTCTTGTCGCAGTACCATCAACACCTCTCTCAGATGATTCAAATGTTCCTCTAGACTTCCACTATATATCAGAATATCATCGAAATACACCACCACAAATTTTCCAATAAATGGTCTAAAAATTTGATTCATCACTCGCATAAATGTACTTGGCGCATTTGATAAACCAAATGGCATTACCAACCATTCATATAGACCCTCCCTGGTTTTAATAGCAGTCTTCCACTCATCACTTGGTCTGATACGAATTTGATGATATCCGCTCTTCAAATCAATCTTTGAAAAGATAGTAGCTCCGCTTAATTGATCCATCAAATCATCAAGCCTTGGCATTGGAAATCTGTATCTCACAGTAATCTTATTCAGTGCCCGACTGTTAGTGCACATTCTCCATGTCCCGTCCTTCTTTGGTACCAACAAAGCTGGCACAGCACATGGACTCAAACTTTCCTGCACACGCCCCTGTTTAAGCAATTCTTCCACTTGCCTCCTTAATTCTTCGTGTTCCTTTGGACTCATTCGATAATGTGGTCTATGTGGCAACATTGCTCCCGGAACTAGATCAATTTGATGTTGAATGTCTCTCAGTGGCGGTAACTCCTTTGGTAACTCCTCTGGAAAGACATCCTCAAATTCTTTCAATACTGGTTTCACTTTCTCTGGAATTTCAACCACTTCTTGATTCTCTCGCCCAATCAACAAGTACACTTCAGGCTCTTCCTCAACCTCCTTAACAAACTCCTTCAAAGATAATAAAGTTTTCAGCTCTTCAATCTCTTCCGACTTACTTTGTCCTTGTTGTCTCTTCTTCGGAACTAAGATAATCTTCGTACCTTCAAACATAAAACTGTAGCTATTGGTCCGACCGTCATGCTGTTCTGCTCGATCATACTGCCATGGTCTTCCCAAAAGTAAGTGACAAACATCCATCTCTACTACATCACACCAGATTTCGTCTTTGTATTTCTTCCCAATAGAGAATGGAACACGAACTCGTCTATCCACTTTCACCTCTCCTCCTTTTCTCAACCATGCTAACTTGTATGGATTCGGATGCTTCTCTGTCTTCAACTTCAACTTTGTTACAGCTTCGATTGAAATTATATTGTCATAGCTTCCTGCGTCAATCACAAATTTACACACCTTTCCCAGTATAGTGCATGTCGACTGAAAGATATTACTCCTCAACCAACTAGCTTCTTCCTGCTTCGGTGTTAAACACGATCTCCTCAGCATTAGATTACAACCTTCATCCCCTGACGCAATATCCTGTTCATCCTCCTCAACTGGACTAGAATAATCTCCATCAACATCCTCATCTTCAACTTCAGCAATCATGGTTCTCTTCTTTGGCTTTGGACACTCATTGCTTTTATGACCCAATTCCTGACAATTGTAACATTTGAAACCGTTGTTAACCTTTGCCTTCTCAGCCTCCTTCACCACTGGTTTACTGATAGGTTTAGAAACATTAGAACCTCCACTAACGCCCTTCACTTGATTGTTGGAATTAGTAAACACACCACCTCCTCGTCGTCCCTGTTTCTCCCAGGCCAATGCCTTCTGATGTGCTTCCGCCATAGATCTAGGATCGAACATATTCACCATATTCTGAATCTGCATTCTCAATCCCCCAATGAATCTAGCGGTCAGCTGTTCCTCCGTCTCCATAATATCATTTCTAGCAATGAGTTGATAAAATTCATCAGCATAGTCGTTAACAGACTTCGTTCCCAGTCTCAAGTTTTGCAGCCTCTGATACATAATCGATTGATAATTATAAGGTAAGAATGTAGCTCTCATCAGTTTCTTCATCTTCTCCCAAGATTCAATCTTCGACTTCCCCATCCGTTCATGAGTAAGTTTAGTTTGCTGCCACCACGCTAAAGCTCTACCCCTTAACCTTGTAGCAACCAACTTTACACTACGATGCTCAGGAACCTCCTTGAAGTCAAAAATCTCTTCAACGTTAGACAACCAATCCAAAAACTCTTCAGCTTGCATACCTCCTTTGAATTCTGGTATTTCAGTCTTCATCCCAGACTCCCACTTGTGATCATATTCTGATTGATTTCTCCCTTGGCCTCGGCCATGAACACTACCCCCATCAAACTCTTCTTCACAATTCGATGTATATCGATGTCGATCCTGACCACCAACATCTCTACCACCACCATTTCTTCCACCAACATTCCTACGATCTACATTCCTCCGATCACGATCATTCACATTTCTATCACGACTTCGATCATCAATATTTTTATCACAATCTCGATCCACGCTTCTATGATCACTATCAACACTTCTCTCTCGATTTGAATGTGGTGAAACTCTACTTCTCCCATGGCTCGATTCAGGTGAAACCCTTCTCTGATTTTGACTCATCTCCAACATCATTCTCTCTAATCGTCCAATCCCTTCATTAAGCTTCTCAAAATTTTCGTTAATTCTTTGCTCCATCTCATCGGCCTCTTCTCTCCCATACAAAGCATCAATGTTGCGATAACGGTTAGCTCTTCTCGGAGGCATGATCACTCTTCGACAAATTCCAACAAAAACTTCACTTCAATCTAAAAATCTTCAAATCAAAACTACCCACTTGTTGAAATCTTCAAAAATCTCCAAACGAACAAATCTCTTCAAAATCTCGATAACCCACTTCTCCAAATGATGTAAATCTCGCACAACTCCAAAAATCTACGCAAACACCTTGCGCTCTAGCTCCGATACCAAATGACGCAGCGAATTGAACAAAACAAGATAGATCGATGAACGTAGCAATCGGTGGATTGATTAATACTGAAATGCCCAAATCCGTTGATCACGACGATACCGGATTCTAGCAATCTTCGACACATTGATCGCGCACGATGCCGTGAGAGAAGATCTTCAATTCTTCGAGCGTTGATCAAGCGCACTTGATACCGCGAATTGGCTTCACGGTCGTTGAATCGAGCGCACTCGATTGACCGAAGGTGGAGATAGGAGATCACACTCGACTACCAATTGGATGAAAGCACAAAGCTAACAAAGGAAATTTTATTTCAAAATCAACAACCATTTACAATGACATTACTTCCCTATTTATAGGGTTTACAACACAACACAAATAACTTAAGAAAATTACAACACACAACAATACACAACTTAACAAAACAGCAATATACAACGACTTATCAATATTATCTCACGACTTATCATATCTCGCGACTTATCAAATCGTCTTCACGACTTATCAAAATGTCTCGTTTACGACTTAAGATCTTCTCGCGACTTTAAATGGCACGGCAGCGATTTATAAAAGAATCTGAGAGCGACTTATGGCTTCACGAGATAGCACTCGGTGATGGGTTTAGGTCGCGGATAGTTTAGGTCATGGAGGTGAAAGGTCGCGGAGGGGCTTTAGGTCGTGGATATGGTTAGGTCGCGGTGGTTGTGATTTTGGACGCGGTGATTTATGTCGCAGTGATTTAAGTCACGTGATGGTTTTAGGTCGTGGCGATAGGTCGGTGATTGGGTTAGGTCGTGGATCGTGATGTCGCAATTGAGTTGGGTCGTGGGGAAGGCAATTAGGTCAGGAACATTTTAGGTCGGGGACATTTTTGGTCGAGGACGATTGGAGGTCGGGGACAATTGGAGTTAAGTCGTGGTGGATTAGGTCGCTGCTCGCTGCCTGCTAAGTCGTCTTCGCTAGGTCGATGTTCATTAGGTCGTCGCTCGCCAAATCGTAGCTCGTTAGGTCGGAATTTGCTAAGTCGGAGCTCGCTGAGTCGGAGCTTGCTAAGTTGGAGCTCGTTGGGTCGTAACTGGTTAAGTCGGAGGCGATTTAAGGTATATTTCGCTGCCTCTTCCTCTTGCGTGCTCTGCCGCACTACATCACAAATCCTGTGTCGCCTACTCCTTAAATCGCGAATGACCTAAAGTCGCGAAGCTCCATTTTTCTCCGACCTATCGTAAGTCGCGAACTCCGCCCTAGGTCGTGAACGACCTTCATTAAGTCGCTCCAGATTTCCACATTGTTCCTGAGTCGCTCGAGTTCCAGTAGATCGCGAACAAGACTATGCCGCGAACAAGAACAACTTCCATTAAGTCGCTCACACTAGGTCGCAGATTCCTGATGATGAGTTGCTAATCTCTTAAGTCAACCACCAGTTAAGTCGCTCAAGTTGTGTGTTGATGGCTTACTTTAGGTCGCAAGAAGAGATTCACGAAGCAGAGCAGTAGTTAGGTCGCGAGATTCACGAAGCACAGCAGAAGAGTTAGGTCGCAAGTTTTCTTAAGTCGTTTGCATTTTCTTTGATATGTCGTGCTGAAGTTGTAATTTTAGGTCATGATATTTTTTTAAGGTCGCGTACGACCTATGCTATGTTGTAGCGTGTGTGGTTGTAAACATCTATAAATACCGGGTTTGTGTCACTTGTAATAGTTGTTGAATTTGAATAAAATTTCTTTTGTGTGCTCTTGTGCCACCATTAAAATTGGTAGTTGAGTGTTATCTCCTATCTCCACCTTCGGATATTCGAGTGCGCTCGAATCAACGATTATTGAAGCCGATTCACGGAATCTAGAGCGCTAGATCAACGTTCGAAGAATCGTACATCTTCTCTCACGGCATCGTGCGCGATCAATGTGTCAAAGATAGCTAAAGTCCGGTATCTTCGTGATCAACGGATTTGGGCGTTTGGTATCATTAATTCATCGATTCATATTGTTTCATCTAATCGTTTCATCGATTAGTTTGACACGAAATCTTCATTTCGTTGTCATCCGTTATTTCCGCTGTGTCATTTGGTATTAGAGCGAGGTTTAGCCAATCATAGCTAAGACGAGCCTGTTGGACCAAGGAGAAGTGTTTGTTCAATTTCAGCCGAGCCAAGGAGAAGAGTAGAGCCAAGTGTTGGAGTTAGAAGCGAGCTTGTTCAAGTTTGTGCGAGATTTGTTCAAGTCGTGAGCTAGGAGACGAACTTATCCAAGTTCGTTGGGTGTCAATTTTGAGATTTGAAGTTTTGGAGTTCAAATTAAGTTGTTTGTTTATTTGGGGTGTTCATGAGATTTCAAACAAGTGGGGAAGTTTGAGTCGAGAATTTTTTTGGATCAAAGTGAAGTTTGTGTTTGGATCTGTTGAAGATTTGATCATGCCTCCGAGATGTGTTAACCGTCATCATAATGTTGCAAATTTGTATGGGAGTGAAGATCCTGAACAGATGGAACAACATATCGATGAAAGGTTCAATAAGGGTTTCGAGAGAGTGGAGAGAATGAAGTCCGACATGAATCGAAATCAAAGGAGAGTGTCTCCACATTATGATAGAGAAAGAAGAGAATCATCTTTGTCGATAAATCAAGATCGTGGATTTCGAGACAATCGTGATTATCAGAATGAAGAAAGAAGAGCTTATCGTGGTTACGAATGTGAGCCATATTGTGAATATGAAAGATGTCGAGTAGGGGAAAGAAAAGGTAGAGAGGACGTGCATGGTCATAGAAGAGTCAATGTTCAGAATCGACATCGAAGCTCATCTAAGTTTGAAGAAGATAGTTATGGTGATATTGTTCACTTTCGATATCCAGGTCAAGGGCAAAATCGATATAGGAATATTGAAGGGGATGGTCGTACATGGGAATCAAGGAAGGAAACGGAAATTCTAGAATTCCGAGGTGGTTTACAAGCAGAGGAATTCTTGGATTGGTTATCAACGGTTGAAAAGATTTTTAAACTCAACAACGTGTCCGAGGATCGTCAAGTTAAGCTAGTTGCTACAAGATTGAAAGGAAGAGCTATGGATTGGTAGCAACAAACTAAATCAACCAGAGAGAGAATGAGGAAATCCAAAGTTGTCACGTGGGATAAGATGAAAAGGATGATGAAGGAAAATTTCTTACCCTACAATTATCAAACTCGTGTGAACCAACAGTTGCAGAAGTTGAGTCAAGGGAGTCGAGGAAAGGGTGTGGTTACAAGCCCCAGCAATCAGACTAAAGGCGTTAATTGCAGTATAAATGTTTCTAAAAGAGTCAACGAACCAGTTGTACATGGAATCACTAAGACAAATGTCGATGACCGAATTAAGCGCTATCATTATCAGGAGTCTGGCCATAGAAGTATTGAATGTACGGAGCCCAAAATGAAAGCCTTAGTTGTCGAAGAATGTGAAAACGAGGATGTGGATGATTCTACTGAAAGCGAGCCGGAAAAGGAAGAGGAACCGACTAGTCCATTATCTTTCAGCGAAGGTGTTGAAGAAGCAGAAGGTAGTGCTAAATCGTTGGTTAGATATGAGGCAAGTGAAGATCTTAAAACTCCTCAGGAGGTTAAACCAATGTTAGAAGAATTTGAAGAGGTCGGTCCTACAGAATCGTACGAAGAATTACCACCAAAGTTTGACAACGAAGATGAAGAGATCAAGTTAGAGAACGATGAATGTAATTTGTTGATGGAATTCTATTCAACAAATAAATATGTGGATGTAGAAGTTGATTACTCTTCACCGCCAAAGATGGATGTCGATAGTATGGAAGAAGAAATTGTGTTCGGAGTTGAGGGAAATAACTTGATGATGGAGGATTCTTGTTTAACACCTGAGCTTATGGACGAGAGCCCGCTAAGTGTTAATTCCATAATCTCCGAGAAGCCCGAACAAAGTGAAAGTGAAACAGAAGAGAAGGCAGAATCAGAGAGTTTATTATCTTTGAAAAAGCTCGTCAATAAAATGAAAGATAGTGATAAATTATCAACGTTGATTGAATCTAGGGAAAGTTCTGATTTTGAGACACCTGAAGAGGTTGAAGTATTTGAAGAGTTTGAGGATGAGATTTCTGAGGAACTTTCTGAAGAAACTAGTCTTATATTTTTGGAAGAGTCTGTTGAGAAGGTGAAAAATAGTAATGAATTGTTTGTGTTGACCGGGCAAGGAACGAGTAAAGATCTTGAGGTTCTTGAGGAAGTTGGATCATAATTCGATGAGTCTGAAGTCGAATATCCTGAGGAATTACCCGAAGAGTTACCACCACTACAGAACATTCAACTTCAAACTGAACTAGTACCAGATGCTATTTTACTGCAAGGATCGTATGATCTTGTGAATCTGAAAGAATAGGGAGGGTTGAAAAGACAGGAAGAAGGGAATGATTGTTAGTTGGAGTTGCCTGATCATATCCCCACTGCTGACGTTGTCAACGTCAACTGCTTGGAACCGTTTCATGAAAATAAACATGTCAAAGAAGAAGCGAGTGGAAATTCATTTTAATCAGGGGAAGTTGATGCAACACATCAGAGGAAGATTCTAAATGATGATACACCTGAACGAGATAAGGAAAGACAAGAATCTGGGCATGAGTCACCACACTTTTTCAGTCGTGACTTCCTGAGTCACTCCGCGATTTTAAATTTCCTTATATCGTCTCGCATTTTCGTCGCGATTTGGTTCTATATCACCCCTTCCTATTGGCACAAGCATCATGAGGTCATCTCCCTCAGATCACTTCCTTATGCTGCCTGCCTAATGCCACATCTGATTTATGCCATGCATTCCTTATGTCGAACCACATTTTCAAAGGGTCAAGACAAGATCAGTCTCAAGAGTGGTTATCACCTGAGTCGCATCAGACCAGATAATGAATGGAAGACAGCGTCTCGAAGAAGGAAAAGTGTGAATTCGGGATGAATTCTTTTCAGCAAGAGGAGGATGATGCAGCTCGACTTAAAACTAAACGACTTACCTTAAAGTCGCTGCCTCAAAGTCGCCTCCTAGATCACGAAACGAAGCAGCTCCAGAATTCTCAATTGAAAACTAGGTCGCAAGCAAATCCAGCGGAACCCCTTTGTCGCAAATCTTGTGTCGCCTACTCCTTAAATCGCGAACGACCTAAAGTCGCGAAGCTCCATTTTTCTCCGACCTATCGTAAGTCGCGAACTCCGCCCTAGGTCGCGAACGACCTTCATTAAGTCGCTCCAGATTTCCACAGTGTTCCTGAGTCGCCCGAGTTCCAATAGATCACGAACAAGACTATGCCGCGAACAAGAACAACTTCCACTAAGTCGCTCACACTAGGTCGCAGATTCCTAATGATGGGTCGCTGATCTCTTAAGTCGACCACTAGTTAAGTCGCTCAAGTTGTGTGTTGATGGCTTTATTTAGGTCGCAAGAAGAGATTCACGAAGCAGAGCAGGAGTTAAGGTCGCGAGATTCACGAAGCACAGTAGAAGAGTTAGGTCGCAAGTTTTATTAAGTCGTTTGTATTTTCTTTGATATGTCGTGTTGAAGTTGTAATTTTAGGTCGTGATATTTTTTTTAGGTTGCGTACGACCTATGCTATGTTGTAGGGTGTGTGGTTGTAAACATCTATAAATACCGGGTTTGTGTCACTTGTAATAGTTGTTGAATTTGAATAAAATTTCTTTTGTGTGCTCTTGTGCCACCATTAAAATTGGTAGTTGAGTGTTATCTCCTATCTCCACCTTCGGATATTCGAGTGCGCTCGAATCAACGATTGTTGAAGCCGATTCACGGAATCTAGTGCGCTAGATCAACGTTCGAAGAATCGTAGATCTTCTCTCACGGCATCATGCGCGATCAACGTGTCGAAGATAGCTAAAGTCCGGTATCTTCGTGATCAACGGATTTGGGCGTTTGGTATCATTAATTCATCGATTCATATTGCTTCATCTAATCGTTTCATCGATTAGTTTGACACGAAATCTTCATTTCGTTGTCATCCGTTATTTCCGCTGCGTCAACTTGCTCTCGTATTGTTTTACATCATTCCTAACCCCTCCCCCTCTCAAATTGACATTAGGATTAGGGTTCGCACTTCCTAAAATTTTATCTACCACTTTAATCTATCATATTATCTCATAAAATTTCCTCAAATCTTTAAATGTCTTTAGATCAGATAGATCCAATGGAGCTTCGGAGCTTATTAACGTTCGAATCACTTATGGCTGCTTGGATTATTGCTGGTTTGACTTTGTGACTTTGAGTTGTTGCTTGCTTCTCTATTTGCCATGCCACCGCTTTGCTCGACCTTCAGCTCACTTGGAAAACAAGTGAAGTTTCTTGCTGTAAGTGACTTTGTCAGTACGTCGGCTATTAGGCAATTTGGTAAGTGGCAGGTATATGATTTATATGAAGCTTTTCTTTCAGAATATGCTCTCGAACAAAATACAAGTCGATTTCTATATGTTTGGTCCTTAATGAAGCACTGGATTTGCTGATAAGTACACGGCACTTAAATTGCCACACCATAATGTCGATTTGATACTTTTGTTTACTCTTAACTCATGCATTAATGACTGAATCCACATGATTTCAGTAGTTGCATTAGCTATGCTCCTGTATTCAGCCTCGGTGTTGGATCTGGAGTTGTTGGCTATTTCTTTAAACACCACAACACTAGATTATCTCCGATATATATACAATATCCTGATGTAGACCTTCCATCATCACGGTCTGTTGCCCAATTTGCATCTGCATATCCAGTTATATTAAGATTCTTGCATGTTTTTAGTGTTAGTCCATAGCCTGCTGTCCCATTTAGATATCTCCAAATTCTCTTGACAGCTTTCTAATGTTCATACAATGGTTACTACATGAATTGAAAGACTTCATTAACGTTAAATGAAATATCAGATCTAGTTATTGTCACATATTGTAATGCACCAACTAGGCTTCTATATTGTTTAACATTAAATATTGGTTTTCCCTTGTTTTTAGAAAGATGTTGGTTGCTTATTATTGGTGTTGGTTGTGGATTTACTCTTTCCATTTTTGATTTAACCACAAGTTCTTTAATATATTTCTTTTGACATAGAACAATTTCTGAATCTTATTTCCTTTAGGCTTCTTTTCCTGGTAAGTAGCTCGGTTAACCCAGACCTTTGATTGACAACTGTTTATCTAAGTACTGTATGATGTTGTTGATTTCTATCTCATCATCACTTGTAATAATTAGATCATCGACATATATTAGTATATAGATATTGATAGCTTTACTGATCTTAGTGAATAATGAGTTGTCTGATTTAGTAGGTTGAAAGCCAACATTACACAGTGACTTTCAGCTTATCAAACTAGACCCTTGAGGCCTATTTAAGACCATATATAGCCTTATTCAATCTGCACACGTAGTTAATGTTTTATGCATAACCAGGTGGTTGTTCCATGTATGCTTCCTCTTGCAACACACCATTTAAGAATGCATTGTTGACATATAGTTTTATGATATTCCACTTCCTGTATAGTGTTATGGTTAGAATAATTCTAATAGTTGTTAGCTTAACCTCTAGTGAAAATGTTTCATTGAAGTCAAAACCATGCTCTTGAGTATATCCTTTTGCAACTAATCTTGTTTTATATCTTGCCACTGTTCCATCTAGATTTTTCTTTAATTTGCAAATCCACTTGCACCCAACTATATTTTGCATTCTGGTTGATGAACTAAATCCCATGTTTTATTCTTCATGAGTGCGTTATTCTCCTCATCCATGGCTGTTTTTAAATTTCTGTCTTTGACTGCTTGATCAAATGTTCCTGGCTCTTTCATGATTGATGTTGCAGTGTAGATCTTTTGGTTTAAATATTTCACTCTTTGATCTTGTTACCATGTGATGTCCTATTTTGACTTATGATTCAGTATGTATTGGTGATGTATTACTGACTTGATCGGTATTCCCTAATATTTGATTTTGTTGATTTTTTGAGTGGCCTTCAATGATGCTTTATGTCTGATCATTTGAGCTTGTAGGTGTCGGGTTGAGATGGTCAGGTAACTCTCTAGATTCATGACCGGGTTCATTGAACACTGTGTGTTGTGGTTCTGAGACTCCTGTTGCTTTCTCAATCTCTGATTGATTCCATACATTTGAGCATATAGGTATCGCTGGAATGGATGCTTTTGGATTATACACATTCTGTGTTGTCTTTATATCTGTACTAACAAACGGCAATACTATAACGATCCGGATTTTCCGTCGTTTGCTTTTGAATATTTAAATGGTTTTAAATATTGGATTTGGAATATAAATTGGCTTAGAAATATAAAGATTTTGGTTGAAGTTATAGAATGAATTTGAAATTTCAAATATAGCGATTTATTGTAATATGGAAATGGTGAATAATTGAAATTTGAGCTGAATATGAGTCGAAACGATTTCTAATGTTGATATAAATTCTATTTGAATTAGAATTGAGTTAGTAAGTTTTTAAAACTGAAATTTCAAGTGATTTCATCAATTTTTGAAATCGTCGATTTAATCGATGCGTTAAAATAGCGATCCGAGGCACAGTCTCAGAATTCGATGAAACTAGTTCCATTGGATCCATAATAGTGTATTATTATCAGATTTCAATTTCTGTAGTAATTGAATTTGTCATTTGATCGTACGAGATAGAAACGCGTTGAAATTAATATCGAAAAATTAATATTATAAGGTTCAGAAAGCTATCTTCTCCATACGATAGAATTAGATTTTGAAACTTGTTCCATTGGATTCGGAATAGGGGTATAACTTTGGGAATGCTAGGCGGCACGCCTCGATAGGAGTTCGGGATTTAAAGTTACTATAAACGAGATATTTTAGAATTAAATAATATTTAAAATTTCAAGTCAACTATAGAAAATAGTACACACACGTACACAGACAGCATACAAACATGTTTTCGTCCACTGTCCTCTTCTATCTGCTCCAAATAAACAAAGCAATCCCGTTGTTGCATAAAAGCATTGCCGAATCTAAAATAAAATCAAATTCCAATTCTTTCCTTAAGCTGAAAATTTCAAAAAAATAATATTTGAAAACATGGAAACTTAATCGTCGAATTGGAAACACATATTTTTGGTTGCGACCGAGTTTTGGTGGTTCGACAGTTAGTCGAGAGGGGTGTAATCATCTAGGGTTTGAAATCGTTCACGTTTTAAACATCGATTGTTATATTTGAGGTCGCATTCGAGTTCTTAAGGGAAGAGAGCGGCTTTGTGCCTAAATGGGGGGGTCGCTACTGCTTAGATAGTGGTCCGACCATTGTACGACATTGGAGGAGATGGGTAACGTCGCGATTTTGGTTTGGCAAGGCGGAGCTAGGTGCAGCAAGGTCAGGGGTTTTGATGGGGGGTGCTGCGAGGGTCGGCCTTGGCCGGAGGCAGTAGTGGTAAGTAATAATGATGGAGGATGGATGCGTTCGTGAGTGAGGAAGAGGAATTGGTTTCGATAATTACGGTAATTAACTATTAATGAGGTATATTTATAAAATTCATTATATAATATAATTCGTGTATCTAATAAATACAATATTTAATTCATACGAGGTCGAAAACAAACGAAACAAGCGGCAACGGATTCGTATCGACGAGTGCTATGCAACAAAATTGGTTTGGAGATTTTTGGAGTCAATTGGGATTTTAGATTAAGTTGAATGTAGTTCAGTTTAATTTAAAATTGGAATGATCAGCAAATAAAGAATCAAGGTGAGTTAATCTCACTCATGTTGGATTACTGAGTTTAATTTATAATAATTAATTATTGGTTGATTGGATGAATTTATAAATTATTATCAGTTGGATGTTATATTATATATAGTAGTATATATATATTAGTAGTTGGGTATATTCTCGTCGATTGGAGCGGATGAGACACTATGCGCCCCGCATAATAGTGGATGACCCTATATTACCGCAATATCCTGCCTCGAAGCGGGATTGGTATTTTATGTTATATAACATTTGTGGTTGTAGGAAAAACAGGTTGGAGGGATCCAACTAGATTCCTCAAAATGTTGATTTTATTTTCATATATAGTGATATATGATGTGTTGAATAATCTGTTATAGATTATGATGTGATTTGATTTGTTGGATGCTATAGTAGAGCCGATCCGAATTTTGGTATTTTAAATACCATGAACAATATTTTTTATTTTAAAAATGGAATTAAAAATCGATTTTGGAAATGAAAATATTTATATTGAAATTTTAGGATCATTTAAAAAGGAATTGGGTTGGATAAAATAAATTATTTGATTTGGGATATTTAGCTATTTTCTAAAATGGTTTCAAATAGAGAATTTTAAATTAAGGATTTTTAAAACAATGGATTTTAAATGAGATTTTCTAAAAATAGGAAAAGGAAGTCGTAATCGAGATTTTGAATGAATTTGGATTATTATTGGAACTTGTAAGGAATTGATTTCCAAATAGAATTTTGAATAGAAATCGATTTATAAATGAAGTTGTTTAATATAAATCTGTTGTTAATAGAGAAAAACTGGAAATGAGTTTATAAATTTACAAACGATGTTTATGAATAAAGTGCAATGATTATCACTTTATAAATTGGAAATATAAATTCACGGTGAGAATTTATAACTAGATATGGAAATCGGTTTAGAAAGAATTATTGGATTTTATTTTGGAATTTGGAAATGGTTATGCAATTGGAAATGAAAATCGATTTGTGATAAATTCAGAGAGATTTATAGAAATAAAAATGGTTAAGTGGAATTAAAAAATAATTATCGAGAGGTTAAGGTTTGTCTTAAAAGGGATTTTATTTATTAAGTTATGGAGTTTAACAAATATTATTAATATTAAAATATTTTCGAAAAGTGATTATTCAAGTACTTAATATTAGTTTAAGTGAATTTTAATTTTTATAATAAGCTTTGTAAATCGATTAGCATTATTTACAAATGAATTGGAAATTACTTATTGTTGTTATTTAAAAGGAGTTTGATATTTTAATAATTACTTAAATGGTTTGAAAATTTATTACTATTCTTTTAAAATACTTATTTTATAATTTAGAGTTTTGGAAATTGATTGAAGTTATTTGTAAATACTCTCGAGATTTGTAAATCGGGTTTTATTTAATGGATGTGATTTATAAGAGAATATCTTATAACGGAATTTTGGAAACTTGAGAAATTTTCTAAAATGTTTAGATACGAGAACTTCGAAAATGAATCTGAATTCATAAAAGAAGTTATAAATTATTAATGGGGATTTTAAATAAGTATAATCATTTTTGGAAATTGTAAAAGGAATTTATTTATAATTCCGGGAATTTATAAGATAAGTTATGAAATATTTCCCAAGTTTGATATTAAAATGATTTTGGAGAATATGTTTATAAATATTTTTCTAAGTATTGAAAAGAGGGTTTTGGAAATATTTTAAATGTGAAATGATTTATATAGGAATACCTTTCTAAGTGTTATAAATTGAATTCGGAAATATTTCTAAGTGTTGAAATGGTTTAAAAATATTCCTTTATGGATAAGTATTCGAAATTGTTTTCAAATGTTAGAATGCTGGAAGAGAGTTGAATATATATATATATATGTAAAGATATTTTGAGATGAAAGTTTTGAAAGATTTATAAAAGTGGTCCTAGTGACTGTTTATGTGTGTAATTTGATAGTTTAATAGCCGACTATCAAATCTGGCCAAATTCGGTGATTGTTTCGAAGAGACCGGGATCGGATTTAATTATCCGAAAACCACTTCGATCTGATTTGTTCATTATGAATTGTGATTGCTTGAAGATAATGAAGACGATGATTTTGGAGATTCGGTTTGTTCAGACCCAGAACAACTTGTATGGATGAATGCTATCATTTGCATCATGGGTTGGAAGGCAGTGTTAGCATTCCAAGAATGAATGCTATTCTTAAGGTAATACGTAGCATCAAGCCTCATCAACTTGGAATGACTAAAACAGAGGAGATGCAGCAGGGCTAAGTGGGTCGCACCCAAGTAGGGTATGTTATCACTTTTCTAGATACCCTCGGATACATTATAACTATGGATACGATTATGCGTGGAAAAGAGAGCGCTCGATAGGGTGGGAGCACCCGGGGTGATAACATATTCGGTACTATCCAGCAAGGGGTAGTCCTGTGTTGGCAGGGATCGTTAGGTACGATCTCGGTACATTTTTTCTAAAGGTGTACTGTGGCGGGCGGTACCCCAGTCATTGTCTGGAATCCAATATCCACTACAAGCCTATATGGTTTTAGATGTGCCCAATTATGCTAAAATGTGAGATGCAAGCATTTCAGCTATTTTATATTTTATTTTCTATAGACACTATTCGTCCACGGGAACTCTATCGAGTTAGAAATCCGTCGAACGAATTTATGATACAATTAACCGCAAGCGCACGACGTACAAATGTTAGTACGTGGTGAGCATGGGTTGATCCATAGGGAATTGTGTTGATTTTTAAATTCTACTCAATCAAATTATACCAAAGTCGTGAGTTACTTTAACTACAAAAAATGTAAAAACTACAACTACAAAAGTGAATGAAAACTATGAGAATAAAATGATAATTTAGAGATAATTTCATTCTCTAGATCACATAGTTTAACAAAATATGAAATTATGATCTCTCTTTTTTGGTCATTAGTGAGTTTAATTGATGTGTTTATCATAAGTATGGCCTATTTGTGATATTAATTAGCTCAACTTAAGTGATCAAACTATAACACACCATTTAAACTACTTTTTAACTCTTATGAAAAGACAACAAAGTTGAAAGTAAAATTTATTTTAAGTATGACCTATTAACTATTAATTAGAAATATAGACCATCAAATTTTGATTTCAACATTCACTTCATTACCATAATCATATGTAGATGAAGAGGTAATTTGTGTTTAGTGATTGTTAAAGCATAGCCTATTTAGTGTCAACAATATGGGCAATCAAATTCAAAGCTAAAACAAAGAAAATTAACCACTTCAAGCATTGGCATTAAGCACAAAAAAGTGCAATAATTATCAAAATGTTGAAGCTACATAATTAGAGAGTTTCATTACCCCTAAATTGAAGGAGTTTAGCCTTTCATATTTGTTATCAAATCAACAAATGTAGCTTGCAACATTAAATAAAAACAAGAGGAAAAAGAGAGCAAAATGAAAAGAAAAGCTAAGTAAAAATAAATAAACACTAATCTACTTGCATGAAAAATAAACTACACTACTAACATAAGAAGAAAAGCATGTAAATAAAGTAAAACATTAATTAACATTGCATAAAAAAAGGAAAATTACATGAAATAAAAATGGCTAAGTGACGATGAAAAGAAAAGAGAAGAGAGCTTTCTTTTTATTTTTGATCTTAAACTAAAGAGCTAAGAGGAAGGGAGCCTAAGAGAAGAGAGGATTACATGAAGTATAAGGGGTGTTTATACATGTATGAAACCCTAATCCACTTTTTTGGTAACTACCTAAACTACCCCCTTAGGAAGTGTGGTGGCCAGTAATCATTAGCATAGGATAATCCATCATTTAAATGTGTATGAAGCTTTAGTGGCCATTAGCATGTGCATTAGCTCTAATTTGTACATTAAGGTAGGTGGGTAGGTGGGGTCCTCCATGATTCATGCCATGAATTATTTCCATCTTCACTTTCTTATCTTCACTCTTGTGCATGCATATATCTTCATGAAACCACTTGTATGTGAAGCCAAATCCCTACAAAATAATATAGAAATTTCCAATTAAATTTTCTCAAGTTAATATATGCACAAAAATTATCATTTTGCCCCTATATAAAGATGAATATATGACGATTTGAAAATAATTTGAATTTTGGTTTAAACATGTTAAAATACCTAATATGATCATTTATTTAATTAAATTCGATAAAATATGGTAGTAAAAATATACACATTTACGTGTACATCAAACACCCCCACACTTATCTTTTTATTTGTCCTCGAATAAACTAAAAACTAAGATAAATCTGTTTTCGTAGGTAGCACGATTGCATTGAGCGTACGCAACAAGCCGTTAAACCTCTAGGTGTCCCAATAGGACGAGTGTTGTTTCGTAAGGGTTTTTAGCAGATACTACCCACAAAATCCGAATGCAACATGAAAATATTTACAAAATGTAAGATTTATTTACAATGAGATGAATGCAAGTTTTTAAAAATATTTACAAATGAATTATTTACTATTAAATTGGCATGAATAAGTTAAATATAAGTTTTGGTCATTATATTGAAAATTTAAGTCATTTACTTGTCAAAACATCTAATAAAAACGAAGTTATCGTAACAAATAGACTATAGTTTAACTCGTTGTTTCTGTCGATAACACAGTGTAACTATGAAATGGATCTATAACGACCCGTAATTTCGCTAATTCAAAATAAGACATTTCGTTCGTTTTAAATTTAAAAGGAATTTAAATCTTAAATAAATATGTTATATATTATAAATAATTATCTATTCTTATAATTAATAAATTGAAAAGTATAAATTTGGATTTTAGAACAAATCAACAAAAGTATATTAATATATTTAAAAATATGTTAATAATCATTTTACAAAAATAACCAAAATTTATCGTATTTTGTCAGTTTTACATACACTAAAAAAATTAAAGATTTTGATATTATTCAAATACGATTTTAAAATATGAATAGACATGTTTTAATTTATTTAAAGAAGGAAAAAATTCATTTTAAAATTTGGTTTACATCAATATATAGCTTAACAAAAACGTCAAATTTTGATTGTAAAATTTGTCGACAAAAACACCGTTTTCAACTGAAACAAGTTGTCGACAAGTTGTTGCAACTTGATACGTTTTCTAACACATAAAATACAAGTTTACAAACTATTTAAACATTCTACATTTAGCACTAAAGACAAAAGAGGTTTACTTTTGAAAAGTTAAAATAAATGTATAAGAATGAAAAGACATGATTTGATTAATTAAATTTTATTTTAAATCTTTATAAACAACATCATTACACTCATTTCCATCACCATTAATGCTTAAGTCATATCTCTTATGGAAAAGGAGCAAAATGTTATTTTAACATTTTAAAATTTAAAAAAATAATGCAAACATCATTTCTTAAGTACAAATTCAAATCAAACCATTTCTTCTCCATTAAGAAAAGGTCAAATCAAGGGTAAAAAAGTAAATAAAAAGTCAAAAAGTAGTGGAGGGTATTTTAGTCATTTTCCATTCCAAACTCAATTATAAATAAACATGCACACCTTTCATTTTTTTCACATTTCATTCTTTCCTTCTTCTTCACTTTCTCCATCTTCTTCACCTCCATTTCCGTGGCTTCCCACCTCCATTTTCACTTCACTTTTCTTTCACAAAATTTCCAAATTTCTTCTCTACTTCCTCCATTTCTGTTCTACCTTCAAGCTACCACCTCCTCATCACCATACCATTACCTTACACCCTCAAAACTCACCTACCCCTTCCAAAAACCCCAAGGCCGAGCCCTAAAGACCCAAACCCGAGCACCTATAAGCCAAGCCAAGCCAAACATCCACCTACCCACCTTCTACACCTACCTACCCTCGGCCATACCACCTACCCAAGCCCTTACACCCCACTACCAAGGCCGTACCCCCTCTCTAGGACACATACCCCCTAGTCGAGCCACAAATCCACCTCTCCAATAAAAAAAGAAAAAGAAAAAGAAAGGAAAACAAAAGCGGTTCGGGAAGAAAATAAGTTAAGGGGACAACTCAAGACGTTCGGGAAAAGCGCATTTGTTCGAAAAGCACGTAGCCTAAAAAAAAGTTTGACGGAGTGGATATGAAGGTGAGAAATTCTCATCGCTTTTGAATTTATATTTTGTTTATGTTAAAACAATCATATTTATATCTGTATGACATATGAATGTTTATTAGATTGTTAATATGGATGATTTGATAGTTGGTTAGATAATTGAATTGTGATAATATATCCCGTTATGGTATTCATAGTGAATGTTGGATTTGAAATCATATGTTATGTGATTTTTTGAATGGATGTTATGTTAGTAAAGAGTATGGATATTGGTTATGTTCATTTTGATTAAGTGATCCTTTGTTAATAAGACCATATTTTAGTGATATGAGATATTTTAGAAAAATAAGTCTCTTTTCAATTAGAAGTGAAATTAAAGTAGAAATAAAAGAGAATTTGAAATTTGAAGTGAATCGGATTTAAAAAGGATAGTTAAATTGAAATTGAAATTGAGATGAATAATGAAATTGAAATTGTTTGAAAATTAAAGTTTAGTTTGAGATTGAATTGAAGTTTAAATTGAAATTAGATTTGAAATCTAAGTTTTAAATATGTTTAATTTGAAGTTAGAATTGAAATTGAATTGAAATTGGAATTTAAAATTTTAATATTAAAATAATGTGAATATAATAATATTATAATATGGTAATAGTGAAAATATATTTTAAATACTTTAAAAAGTGAAAATATTGATTTATAATGATTTTATAAGTGATAAAATTCAATTTGAATAAATATTTTCAAATATTGAAAAATAAGTTAAAACAAGGTGCGTCGCGCAACAGTAGTTCCGATTTCGCGCCGAAAAGTTCAAATGAATGTGTAGAGTGGAATATAGCTCGAAATTCTTCGAGATAAGAAAATTCTGGACTATTATATCCATATCTTCTAAACGAAAAAAAAAAATCAAAATTTTGTTGAGTAGATTTTGAATTAAGTCCAAATCAATTTTCTAGAAAAATCGCGCTAGTGAAGTTAAATGACCATAATAGGAAATCTGTTTAAATGAACGTTTTTAATATTGAAAAAATATGAAATAAATTTGATAAATCTATTTAAATGGTTTAAAAGAGATTTGGATTGGCAAATATGAATTATCGAATGTTTAAAAGTTGATTTAAACAAATAAGCTTATATAGCACTTTCCGCAGCACTTTTATGCTGCGAATGGTATAACTTTTTGAAAATAAGTTTAAATGTAACGATTTTTCCCTGAAGCAATTGTGAACGTTTTTAAAAGGAAAATTAAGCATTTTAAAAGATAATTGGGAATCTTTATGATCAATTCTAAAATTAAGTTGATAACTGAGTATGCGGAAACGACTAGTATATTTGTCCCGCCTATGAGATCTGGGAAGATAAAACAAGGTGTTTAACTAAGGTTAGGGATGGAGCAACTAGTGCCTTGAACTTACCTAGCCTATGTTTTCTTTTCTTAGGAGAGGGGTGGAATAGATCGAAAGGAAAGCCCGGATGCTCTAAGATAAAAAGATTGTATTAAGTTTTCCAAAATAAAAGAAGATTAGTATTATCAAATTTAAGCAATCTCCAAAATGAACAAACTACGACTTGGATTGCATAGAGATAATCTTCTTATACTTGGTATTGAAATCCGAAGAAGGAACTCATCCTATTCGTGGAATTTAAAAGGTGATTTCACCGTTATTCCGCCCATAGCACTTGTTGAATACGGAAATCGATGTTGAGTAAAATTAGAATGATTTCTATGATCCTTTTTACTCAAAAATGTTTGTTAAGATTTATTTTAGGGTTTATCGTAAACGATGTCTTAAATGACATTGTTTTTGACCCGCCTAAAAGTTAAAGGATTTGATTGAAAGTTAAGTAAATTTGATATATTTTCCAGAGAAAAAGAATGAATTACTTAGAATTATCCTAAGTTAAAAGAAAGAGATTTCAAAATCATCCGAAAAGAGTTAAAGTGAAAAGGGACTTAATAAATCATGTATACTCATATTCACTTTTTATCGATAATTGGATTTCGAAGGAACCGGGGTCGGATTTGGGTGATTCCTATCCAAAAACCACTTCGAAACCATGTATACGTTCGAATGTGAAGACATATTGAAGATGATGATTTTTGAAGACCGTGGATCTTCATAGCGTGGAAACTGCTTGTTGAACATGCTCCGGTTGGTCCCCATTATAGAGATATATATATATAGCAGTGGTCTCCTCATGGTGGAGATTTTTTGGATTGCAAGGACTACGCGCTACTAGTGATAGTAGGAAGTGCCTTTGGTTTGTCCTATTCCTAGACAATTTGTATGGACGTTTGTCTGACATTGCATTTCTAATGATTACGAACATTGGTTTTTACAAACGTACACCTGTTTGGTGGCGGAGAAGGCAACTTCTCTTAGCTTAACACCCTTCCTTGAGACGTACAAGCTCAAGGGTTGTATTTTTGTGAAAGGCAATTAGTAGTCAACGAAAATGGCAATGTGGCATTTAGATATGTGATATGTGCTATGTGAAAAGGTAATCGTTGCCTCAAGCCTCATCAAACCAGAAATGACCGAAACAGGATTAGATGCAGCAAGGCTAAGTAGGTCATTCCCAAGTAGGGTATGGTCATCCCCTTCTAGATATATTTCTTTCCGCTATGACGTTCGGGATGTAAATTAATGTGGTGTATGGACGAGCGCTCGGTTAAAGGACGGTAACGACCGGGGAATGACATATTCGGTACTATCTAGTTACAGAGGTAGGCCGGTCTTGTGTTGGTAGAGGTTCCTTTGTGCTGTTCCTCGGGGCATCCATCTAGAGGTGTACCCATTTCGGAAGGTAAATCCTTCACATGGTCATTTGTATGGAAATCCATTCCCCAATAAGAACCTACGGTTTTGTTTGTATTGGCGTAATGAATAGCCTCGAAATGCTATATGGGTAACCATTTTGGATAAGGTTTATAAGTTTATTTGCAAATGTTTTCAAAGAGATGTCATTAGAAATAATATCAAATGTTTTGATATATAAAAGTGTTTTAGTTATCATAAGATAAAAACCCATCCGTGTTTATGTGTGGGCGTGGTCTTATGAGATACTCTTATTTTCAAAGGATTTTATCCAAAGGATGATATATGACACTGTCATTTATTATTGAGTTTTTTTCTCACGCTGGTTTATCAAGCCTGATCCGGGTATTTTCAATATTCGGGTCAGATCCGAGTAGTTTCAGGTTTAGTCGAAGACGATTGGAGTTTCCAGAGGAGAGCTGGAGATATTCATCTACGTATGGACATATTCTATTATCCGCTGTACTTAGTTTGTTTTAGTTGATATTTGTCAGCAATTGTAAGGACAGATGTTTATAACTGTCCAAGCTGAATTTAGGTTAGACTCTGATATATGTATTTAAATGTTTTCCGCTGTAAAGATATTTGTTCAATATTATATGTTATTCCATTCGTGTGAGATTCTGTTCTGTCTATTTTTTCTTCATTACCCTTCATGTTCCGTATTTTCGTGCAATTTGAGTTGGACATGTGTGGTTTATTGTCTATTCAAAGGGTACGGAAAAACGGGCCTTGACAGGATCCTTTGTTGATTATCAAAGTTTATCAAACTGGTATTTTCATTTCTTTTCAATAACAAGTCAAACCAAACAAGTTAAAATAGTGCTTGGATTTTAATTGCTTGCTCTCTCTATATATTTTTTTGAAAATTTTATTGATATTTACAATATTTACATATGCCTAACTTAGAAAAACTGAGGCCAGATATATTACCCATGCACTACCTTTAGGGCTTACATGAGGAGAATACAGAGAAACACACAAGTGTGAACACCTATCGACTGTAGGCATTATTAATAAAAGAATTTTTATATACATACACCTAACTCAGGTAAACGGAGGCCAAATATACCGATTGTGCATTGCCTTTCGGGCTTACGTGAGAAGGGTACAGAGCATGGCGAGTGAACACAAGTGTGAACACATGATTCTAGGTGTTAATAAAAATAATATATACATATATACAATTATATATATATATATATATATATATTGTTTTTTAGGAGAGAGCTTTGCAAAATCATCTTAGCACCATTTAACTTAGAAGACAAAAAATATGTTATATCCATTTATTTGAATCCACCACTTTTAAACAAAGATTTTCTGTTAGGATATACATCATAATTATCACCATGAATCTTCCTATATACTAGTTAAACCATCGTTATTTGTAATCAAACTTTATTTTTTATTTTTGTTAAGACAAATAAATTTTCAAAAATTTCAGTTCAATAACCAAAACCTTATACTTATCCTATAGTGTTTCTTTAAAAATAAATCAAAATGCTTATATAATTTTTTGTTTTTGAGATTTTATTTTTGTTTTTAAAGTTTTTGAGTTTTTTTTTTGTTTTTTAGTTTTGGAAAGAGAATGCAAAAATAAACCATGAAAAATTGAAAATGAAAATGACGAGACCCCTCCCCACTCCCACCCCCCCACACTTGATTTTGACTGTGCCCCCACATTCAACCCAAGTGAAAGGAGAAAAATAAAAATGAAAATATGACCTATATTTACATGAAAATGAAAAGCTTACTTACACGATATCAGAAAATATACAGTTAAAGAGTAAATGAAACGGTCTTCCAAAGACCGATTCATTTGTCTCGTCAAATACGAGAGACACAGCTTAAGCTCGGAAAACCAAATCATAAAGGATTTCGAAGCTGAATGTTGATTTGGAAAAACGAATGTCGTTTTATTGAAAATCGTATGAGTTGTTTTATTTTCGATGATTTTCGGGGTTGATAAAATAATTGATTGAAAGTCAAGTTTATTTTCACCAAATTGAAATTCAAACTTATCATTGAATTTTTTTTAAGAATTATTGATTTCAAAATCCAAATGGTGATTTAAATCTTCCCCTTTAGAATTTAACAACTCATTTTCGAAAAGTCCAAAAAAATCATGTTCATTAAATTCTTCTTCCTTTGTGGGATTATCAACAAATTCATCGCATAAATCAAGTTCAAAATCCAAAGTTGTTGTATTCAAATTTTCAAAATCGAAAAAAGGAAGATCGAAATTTAAATCAAGTTTCTTACCCTCAAAAGAATTAATATCCAACTCAATTACCGTATGTTCAACAACTTCATTAAGATTGTCGTTTTCAATTTCAAAAGTAGTTATTTGAAAATCGTTAATTATGGTAAAAGATGGATTACTATTTGACTCGTCACACGTTGGGATTTGATTTTGTTGTTCATGTAATTTTTTGTATATTTCAATCAACAAATCCATGTGATCATTGTAAATCTCGTCCATTTGCTCAACAAAATCCAATTTATAATTATTAATTTGATAATTTTCGATTTGAACTTGTTGAGAACAAAAATTGTCAATTTCGATAAACGGTGGATTATTATTTGATTCTTCACAAGATGGCATTTGATTTTGTTGCTCGTGGAATTTTTTGTAGATTTCACGCAACAAATCCCCATAATCTTTTTCCATTTGCTCAACTAATTCATTTTCATGGTTATTAATTTCAAAATTTTCAATTTGAATTTGTTGAGAACAAAAATTGTCAATTGCACCAAAATCGAAACTATTCCCATTGCCAAAATCATTTGAAAAGTGATTCACATTTCCATTGTGATTTTGAAATTCATTTTGGATTTCGAAGTTGAATTGGCATGGGTTATAATCAAAATCATTAGAATTTGGAAGTGAATTCAAATTTTGATTATTTTGAAAACTTTGACTTGAATTGTTGCATAGATATGAATTCAACATATCATTCATGTGATTTTGTTGTTCAAGTAAAGATTCGATAGTTTCAATACACTTTTCAAGACTTGAGGGTTGACCATTATTTTGAAAATTTTATGGTGCAAAATCCAAATCGTTTGAACAATAGTTGTTGTTGAAATATCCATAAGAATTTGATGTGAAATTATATGGATTATATTGATTTTCACAACTATCGTAGAATTCTTGTGAATATGGAAATTCAGACATTTTCAAGAATGTTTTGGGTTTTTTTTATAAAGGAAAATTATTTACAAAAATAATTTATTTTTCAAAAGGGAAAATTGAATTTTGTTTTATTTTTTGATTTTTCAATTTTTTTTGAACCTTTTTTTTACTTTTGTTTTTCTTAAAGAGACGTAAAATTTTTTTGGATTGTTGATTTGAAAATTTTCAAACGAAAAGGATTTTAAATCAAAACTAAGTTAAGAAATATTTACAATTTTTTTTGTTATGGGTTTTGAATTTTTTTGTTCTTTTTTTTAAATATGCATAAACTAATGCAACTAAATAAATGCAAGAGTTTGATTACAAATTTTCTATCCTAATTAGCTTATAATCCAAAATTGTATAATCACACATTATCTTAATCCAACAAGATTGTTCTCAGCCAGGTAACAGACAGGATTTATCGGTGCACCACGAATTACCGTAGCAATACATCCGAAGGTTTAAGTACCTTTAGAGAAATAATTCAGTATAATATTTACGAATCACCGTAATATTTATAACTGATTATTGCTCTGCCATAGCCTAGACACCAATAAATTAAATTGTTCAAAGAAGACAACTTGTCAATATACAATTAAGTGCTATCGATGTCAAACTGTTATTATTAATCCAAATTCTAGGATGAAATGCAAAGCAGAAATAAAACGTGTATTAACAATGCAACTACGAATGGATTTTTGTTTTTGTTTTTGAAATTTTTTTCTTTTTTTATAAATGCATGCAACCAACAATGCAAAACAAATAAAAACAAGGGCTAATGGCATGATACCAAAGCATGCAGAATTATAGAAATTTATTTATTTTTCAAAGCAGCAAAAATTTTTTAAGTAAGCAAGTAGTTATTTTTGGCAAGCTAAGTGAGGCAAGCAACTTTTCCTATCTGCTTTGGCAACCTAAAAATAAAAACAAGATATATATACAGTTTTTTTAATATGTTTATCGAAGAAAAAAATAAAACAAGTGAAAAACAAAACAAACGAAAGTAAAACAATTGAAAACAATCGAAAACTTTTTTTAATATATAAATGGAACTTAACACAATTTAAAACAAAACAAAAAATTTAAAAAAAAAGCATAAAACAAAACTAAAAACAAATTAAACAAACTTTTTTTTTCGATTAAACTAAAAACAAATTAGGCAAAGAGAAATTCCTAACTAAAAGAAACAAATCAACTAAAAACAAATTAAAAAATTAAACTAAAAGAAAATTGAACTTTAAAAAAAAGCTAAACAAAACTTAAAAAAAGAAGAAGATGTATACACTTGGCCCATTGAAAAACAAGCCAATACCCTATTAAAATTATCCTCTATCCCACTTCAAATTAAACTACCAATTTTGTCGAAAAGAACGAAAATAACAAATCACGTTCAGAAATTGAAATTGAAGTCGGAGCGAGGCAACTTGATTTTGTGGTTCGATTTAGATTTAGGTGATGGTAAGAGGTGGCAACGAAACCAGAGATACGATTGCCTGTGATTGGGGCTCGAATTGGAGATTACGGTTAAATTCGATTTCAGGTTGGTGATTGGAGATGCGTGTTGAATTGCGGTGGCTGCTGTATGTGATAGAGGTGGTTAAGGCTGTGGTGGCGATGGAGTGTTGATTCGTGAATTGGGGTGAGTCGATTGGTTCGCGAGTGGTTCGTGAATTGGGGTTGTTGAGTTGAATTGATTGTGGGTTGTTGCCGAAGTGGATGGACGAGGAGTTGATGGTTGTTCGTGGCAAAGGAGCGGGGCTGCAGTTTGTGGATATGTGGGTGAACAGGGTTGGAGGAAGTTTGGTGAAGGAGGTGATATGACCGGGGATGGTCAAGGGTGGTCTGACTGGAAATATGTGCCGTAGTGGCTATGTTGTCAGAAGTGGAACTATGGAAGTTGTTTTGAAGGCCAGAGAGGTTTGCAGCAGTTAGACGAGTTACTTATGAGATGATCAGATGTTTGTAGGCAGTGGTCAGTGATGAAGTGAATGAAGTTGATATTGTGGCTGCACTTGTGATTCGATGACTGTACACTGTTGAAATGGCTATTAGTGTTGGTGGTTCTGTTAGCAGTTAGTGATGTATTGTAATTGGGGAGTGTGATGGTTTGTGGGAGTCTGTGATGTCGGCAGTGGAATGTATTTGATGTCGATGATGCCAATACTAGGCGAATTCTGGTCGGTGTGAATGTTTTTTTTTGGTGGTGGACTGTGGTATGATAGTGAATGGCAAGTGATGACAGTTGTTGATTTAATGCAGAGGAGGAATGTATGGTGGTGAAGTGAGTGTTGACAGTTGTATAGCTGTAAAGGGGATGGTTTGACAGCGATTGCACTTGTAGAAGTGCACAAATTCAGGTGTAACAGTTTCAGGTGCAATGTAACAGTGCACTTGTGAAGTGGGTATGAAGTTTCAGGTAGTGAAGTTGTGAATGCGACGTGGTGATGTATATGTAATGGATATGGTATGGAGGTGGAGTTTGTGTTAAGAGGTGTAACATGCAGTAAAGTTTGTAAATGTAACAGGCAGAAAGCGAAGTGGTGGAGTTTGAAGCAGTGACAGTATGTGAAGGTTGTGTGCACTTGTGATATGTATGAAGCAGCAGTGAGAAGATGTCCGGATGGTGATGGATGCAGTATCACTGGTTTGTGTGTTTGTGGCGAATCATGGTGGATCAAGTGGGAGAGGCTGTGTGCACTGGTGCAAGCAATCAACTGTAACAGCAGGGAAGTTTGTGATATGAGGAGTGTAGAAATGTGGCAATGGCTTGAAGAAGTGTAGTGTGAAAATAGAGAACAGAGAAGTCAAATAAGAGAGAGTATGATAGTTAACAAAGGGCAGTAAATTTGAAGTGTAGAAATATGAAGAATGAAATATGAATGTAATGTAAAAATATGAAATGTAGAAGTGTGATGAAGAGAAAATGAAATGAAATTTTTTTTAAATTTTTTTTTAATTGTGTGCTTTTTTTTGTTTTTTTTAATATGAAATGCAAATGAACAAAACAACTAGAAAACAACAACAAACACACAAACAAAATGCAAACAAAAATCAAATTACACACAAAGAAAAAAAATTATACAAAATTAACACACAAAACAAACACACAATAAAATCATACAAACAAAAAAATAATTCGAATAATAGAAAATCAAAATTAAAGCAAGTCCCCGGCAACAGCGCCAAAAATTTGTTCGTCGAAGGTATTTCTATCGAGTTAAAAATCCATCGAACGAATTTATAATAAAATTAACCGCAAGTGTACGGCGTAAAAATGTTAGTACGTGGCGAGTATGGGCAGGTCGATCTGTAGGGAATTGTGTTGATTTTTAAATTCTACTCAATCAAATTATACCAATGTCGAGAGATTGTTATAACTACAAAAATGTAAAAACTACAACTACAAAAGTGAGTGAAAACTATGAGAATAAAATGACAATTTAGAGATAATTTCATTCTCTAGATCATATAGTTCAACAAAATATGAAATTATGATCTCTTTTTTGGTCATTAGTGAGTTTAATTGATGTGTTTATCATAAGTATGGCCTATTTGTGCTATTAATTAGCTCAACATAAACCATCAAACTATAACACACCATTTAATCTACTTTTTAACTCTCATGAAAATGACAATAAAGTTGAAAGTAAAATCGGTTTTAAGTATGACCTATTAACTATTAATTAGAAATGTAGACCATCAAATTTTGATTTCAACATTCACTTCATTACCATAATCATATGTAGATGAAGGACTAATTTGTGTTTAGTGATTGTTAAAGCATAGCCTGTTTGGTGTCAACAATATAGGCTATCAAATTCAAAGCTAAAACAACAAAAATTAACCACTTCAAGCATTGTCATTAAGTACAAAAAGAGAGCAATAATTATCAAAATATTGAAGCTACATAATTAGAGAGCTTCATTACCCCTAAATTGAAGGGGTTTAGCCTCTCATATTTGTTATCAAATCAACAAATGTAGCTTGCAACATTAAATTAAAATAAGAGCAAAAGGAGAGCAAAATGAAAAGAAAAACTAAGTAAAAAGAAATAAACACTAATCTACTTGCATGAAAAATAAACTACACTACTAACATAAGAAGAGAAGCATGTAAATAAAATAAAACACTAATTAACATTGCATAAAAAAAGAAAAATTACATGAAAAAAAATGGCTAAGTAGCCATGAAAAGAAAAGAGAAGAGAGCTTTCTTTTTATTTTTGATCTTAAACTAAAGAACTAAGAGGAAGGGAGCCTAAGAGAAGAGAGGATTGCACGAAGCATAATGGGTATTTATACATGTATGAAACCATAATCCGCTTTTTTGGAAACTACCCAAACTACCCTCTTAGGAAGTGTGGTGGCCAAGTAATCATTAGCATAAGATAATCCATCATTTAAATGTGCATGAAGCTTTAATGTCCATTAGCATGTGCATTATCTCTAATTTGTACATTAAGGTAGGTGAGGTCGTCCTTCATTCATGCCATGAATTATTTCCATCTTCATTTGCTTATATTCACTCTTGTGCATGCATATATATTCATGAAACCACTTGTATGTGAAGTCAAATTTCTACAAAATAATATAGAAATTTCCAATTAAATTTTCTCAAATTAATATATGCACAAAATTGACCATTTTGCCCCTATATGAAGATGAATATATGACGATTTGAAAATAATTTGAATTTTGGTTTAAACATGTTAAAATACTCAATAATATCATTTATTTAATTAAATTCGATAAAATATGATAGTAAAAATATACACATTTACGTGTACATCAGACACTATTATAATATTAGATGATTCTGATATAACATGTTTTGGTTATCGTAATGTAAAAACCCGTCGTATTTATGGGTGCGTGATCTTACGAGATACCTTTGTTTTCAAAGGATTTTGATAACAATAGTTAAATTCAAATGGAGTGTGTTTTCTCACGCTGGTTTTCCAAACTGACTCGGGTGTTATTTTATTATAATGCTCGGGTCAGACTGAGTATTACAGATTTAGGTTAGGATGCTATGGAGCACAGAAGACGTGCTGGAGGATTATCAGGCGTATTCCACGTACATGATTATATTCCGCTGTGTGTAAGTCGTATATTCAGCACTTGTGAGGACAAGTTATTATAACTGTCCAGATTGATTTGTTGATTGTTGTACTCTAATGATGGTATGTATATTAACAGTTACATTTCTTTTGTATAAAGATTTGTTATTATTTATTATATATTTTTCCGCTGCGAACTGTGAGATTCTATGTGTTGTTTTATATTCTTCTTCTTTCTTTCTTCTCACCCTTTCGCTTCTTTTCCTTGACTTTCCGTTATTTTGTACTTTTTGGGTCGGACATGTGTGGTTTGTTGTCGATTCAAAGGGTATGGATTTGTGGGTCATCACACGTGGTATCAGAGCTTAGATTGAGCAAACACCTAGGCTTTGGTGGGAATTACTCATTAGAGATAGGGTCAATAGCACCCTCGAACGAGTCTGAGTGTATTATCGATATGAGCGCGTATTTGTTAGTGAATATAAATTGTTTTATATTGTGTTTATGAATTCTTGTCGGTATGGTCTGGACAACTATATCGATAGGGGTTTCTAAACTCTAAACAAGTTAAATCGACATAGTATTGTTTTAAAGTGGGTAAATGAAATAATTTTACCCAAATTATATTTTGATATAAAAGAAATAATTTTCTGAAATTATTATAGTATATTGATGTGTTTGGATATTATTATTATAATCGAAACAAGATTATAAATTGGAAAGGTCATATAAAACCAAATTAAAAGGTATAAGTATGAATTATACAAATGAATTAAAACTAAAATTTGGAAATTTAAATCTCGGAAATTTCGAAAATGTTTTCCAGGTGTTTTATAATAAATAATGGTAATATTATCGTGGAAATGTATTTGAATAGAAAATGTTTTTAAATGGATTTTGAAAGTGATAAAGCACTGAACTCACTTCAGTCGCTGGAAAATAATCCTGGTGATGACTGCAGCATCATCATTATTCATTTTTGAGTTTCTAAGTGACGGGTTGCTACCATTATTATTTGTTTTGGACTTGTTTGGTAAATAAGTTTTGTTTTAAAAATTATAAAAGGAATTGATATGGATAAAAACCAAGTTTGGTTTAAATTAAAAAAAGAGTGTGATTTGGTATATAATATATATATATTATTTCAAAGTGATTTGGAATAAATACCGGGTGTTTGAATTCTGGAATCCTTATTTAAATGTTTTAGAAAAATATCAAGAAATAAGTTTTGAACTTTTATGTAACGACCCGTATTTTCACGGATCAAAACATCGTAAAACAGTTGACATTTGGTCGCATTTGTGATAAGTCGTCCTGAGTTTAAGTCCTAGGTCGTATGGAAGTTTTGGAGCGACTTAAGGAAGATACGAGTTAAGCAGTTAAGTCATATAGGAATTAAGTCGTGGTAGCTTAGGTCGTAGGGTGTTGGAGCGACCTAAGGTAGTGGACGACTTAAGGTGTAGTGGTTTAGGTCGTTTGATAGTGTTGGGCAGAATTTTTGTTCAAGTCATAAGTCGTGGCCGACTTAAGGAATAGGGGCGACTTAAGAAAATTGACCGAGTTAAGAAATCGGCGAGTTAAGAGTTAGGACGGTTGGACGAGTTAGCGACTTAAGGATTTTAGGTCGTATGGTAGGATAGGTCGGTTGAGCGACCTAAGTATTGACGACTTATAGAAGTTAGCAGGTTAGCGACCTAGTGGTTAGCGGAGTTAGGTCGTTAGACGACTTAAGGAAGTTAGGTCGTAGCATAGTGAGTCGTAGAGTTGCTAAGTTATTAAGTCGTGAGCGACTTAGGGGTTAAGCCGCTAAGTCGTAAGTCGTATCTCCTGTTAGGTCGCGCATATTAGTTAAGTCGTAGGTCGGCTTAATAGTTAGGTCGTATGCGCATGTGTTAGGCGGAGCAGCTGTTAAGTTGTATGAGTTGTTAGGTCGAAGACTTAGGTCGGTGGGGGTCTTAGGTCGTAGGTCGGAGACGACTTAACTCCGAGGCAACGACTTAGGGAGATTTCAGCCTATAAATAGAAGGGTTTTTCTCACTTTTTGGGATCCGAATTTCGAAACGACGAAGTGCTGCCATTTTGAGAGCTCGACTTCTTCACTTCTTTTCTCCACTTTAATCTAGTGATTCCTTCCATCCGTATTGAAGATCAAATCGAAGATCGAAGAGCTTAGATTGAAGATCTACATTCTTCGAAGAGAGATTTCATCGTTTGAAGCGGATTGGTGATAGATCAAGTTTGATCCTTTGCTGTCCAGATCTGAAGCGTATTGCTTTTGGGTTGTTTAGGTGATTTGGTGAGTGGTGATTATCTCTCACACGGATCCAAAGGAGTATATCGGATCGTTGGCTTGATTTGGTGTTAAAATAGTGATTTCCATGCATTTTCCTAATCACATGTGTAGATCCGTATAGATTCATTGTTCATGATGATTTGACAACCATTTTACTACATGTTAACCTATGCAAGTTCATTCATCAAGATTATAGAGACATTGCTCATGTTTTCATGCTTATTAGACTTTCGACTCTTTAATTACGAAATTGCCATTATTGTTATAATTGTCCATTTAGATCATATTTGAATGCTTGATTGCTCGGATTAATGTTTGACTTGATTGATTGCTATGAATTAGATGATTGATGATTTGATTCAAAAGCTAAGGGAAAGCTCTTGAATTGGAAAAGCTGCTTGTGGCATATGTAGCGGATGGTGAAGCTCTTAAGCATAGATTCGATGATGATGATATGAGATAGTCTTGGTCTAATCCAGACGGGATCATTCCAAGCATGTTGATAACTCGGTGATATGGTTCGAGTTGGAGGATAATGGATGCTCGAGAGGCGCTTGAGCTAGTATGGAAATAGTCGTCGAGGAGGATGACTAGAAGGCTGAGATCTCATCGTTGTTGAAGGTTCTAGCATGCTCAAAGCAAGAGTACGTTGGGCAGATTCGATAGTCCCTGAAGGCTACGGATTGGTAGTCAAGTACTCTGGGCAGATTCGATAGTCCTAGGCACGGGTCACGATGATGTGCGGGAGTTATGTCTAGAACCGGGGTTTCCATTAGCCCTTGACGGACGGCTGAAAGAATGTGTCGGTCATTTAATTAACGGTGATATTGAAGCAATGATAACAGTGATAGCCAGAGTCATGGATGTTTGGTTGTATCGTCATTCGGTCTCAAGAGCAGTGTTTTCTGGGTGCTTATCTGATCTTGGTTTAGGCCTTAGGGGTTTGTGCTTGGAAAACATCGCCCTTGACTCGAGTGATAATTTCTTTACTTTACATTGTATGCTCTGCTATGTTTGCTTCTACTTAGTGTGTGTCTGGGGGCTATCACTGTAGAAAGAGGTTGGAGTGGGAGGGTTGTATTCCTATTCCTTTTCCTTTATGCTCTTTTGGTATGTTGTTAGTTAATTTACTGCTCACTAAGACTGTTGTCTGACTCAAGGCTTTATGTTTTAACTCTTATTGCCTTGGGCTGTTCGTCCATTTTGGGACGGGCAGACTAGGTAGCGGGTGACAGGTGCTGCTCTTACTTTCCACGATGCTGATGACGAAGACGAGCTGGAGTATTGCATATTACTTCTTACTATATGTACTGGATGTTCCGCTGCTTTGTATTCTCTGAGTGATATGTAGTGAGGCTTGTTGTATTGACTATTCAGATGTTTGTATTCAACTATTATGAAGTTTTATTGATGAGATTCTATTCTGTGAAGCTAAACTATATATATGTTCTATTGTATTTTGTCCATGCGTTGTGAGTAATACGATAGATTCTGTTGTTTTAATTTACCTTGACAATCGTCCATGGCTGCCTGGCACACTTTACAGCGCACTTTCTCTAGGTTCAGTGCAGGGGTTATGGGCGGTCGTCACATTATAAATTGAGAATGATGTTAATAAGGAAAGGAAGTGTGAAAAATTGAATTTCGAATTGAATTTTAACTTAAGCTAAGTTAAATAAAATTGGAATTGGGTTTGAAACAAATCGAATTGAGTGGGATACAAAATTTGAGTGTAAAATGACTATATAACTTTAAGTTATAAATTTTGAATGGAATCAACTCAAGTATGGAATGGATGAAATGTGAAAAAATAAGTTGTGTAACTTATAAATTGGAAAAGTGGGTAGAAAAACCGAAATAGAAATGGTTTGATATTTTTGTAAAGGAATGGAAACCCGAATTTGTATTATAAAATGAATTAACTCAAGTCGAGTCAAATGAGATGATTTTTGAAATAAACTTAACTCAAGTTAAGAAAAGTGGAATGAAGTGAAATGGAAGTTGAACATGAATAAATGAGACAATTATTGGAATTGGATTTAATTCGAATTATATTAATAGAATAGACTAACCAAGGAATTAGTCAATGGATGTGGGACTGAACTGTTATTGGTAATGATAAAAATGTCTGAAATATTATTTGATAATCATTGAAAAATGGACTTAAGTCGGAAGTGATGAAAATCAGAAGTGTTGGTATAAAATGTTTATACTAGAACTCAAATAAAAATGAAATGAAACGGATAAATCGAATTGGATTTGAATTATAGTGGAATGGTGAATGAATATGGAATTTGAATTATAAATAAAAATTTGAGTATGAACTTAAGTTTTTAAGTGGAAATAAATTCAAGTGTTGTATAAAAGGTTATAATAAACCTTAATATTTATTTTATGAGGTGAGTCGTAAACAAATTGGCATGGAATGAAATACAGGTTGATATAAAATGAAGTGAACAAGATTTTGTGAATGAATTGAATGTGTATCAATAGAAATGGATAAATTGAATTAGAATCAATTTAAAATAGTTTGTAAGCTTAAGTGGCTATTTTATTAAATGAATATCACTAAATTTCTATGAAAAAATTTATCGTTTGACGTAAGCAGAAGTAAAAAAAATTTGGTGAATCAATAGAAAGTGAATAAATTGTTTTAGAATTAATTGGGAATGGATATGAATATATTGGATATGAATATGAAATGAATACAAATGAATTGTTTGTGAATCACTTAGAATTGAATAAAATGGTGTGTAAATCGATTGAAATGAATAATCGAATGTTGGAACCTTGTGATTATTAATAAATTCATGCTATAACATGTTTGGTTATGGAATTTATGTCATTAACTAGTTAAATGAATGAAAGTTACTAAATTTCATATATTTTGTACTTATGGGTTTTATTTGAGTAAGTACAAGTACAAGAAGACTATTTGACAAGATTTTGGTTGTGCAATTGCATATAAATTAAGCGAACTCGCTTAATAATGCTAAAATAAAGTACGATTAAGTATTTAGCGCGCGAAAATAAGACATTGATGTATATTGCGTTTTCCGGCCATGAGAGACGATGTATATCTTTTTATCATATTTTTCATACTGCAAAAGGCTCTCCGTACAAAGGAGACTACCAAAAAATTTCGGAAATTTAGGGTGTTTGAAAAAGTTTGAAAATTTTTGGAAAATTTTTGTTAACCAAAATTTGATTTTGAATTGTAATTGAAATAAGGGATTTTGGTTTAGAAATGGTAACTAAATGTTTTGTATGGAACTAAATGATTTAGAAAAGTGAAATATCGAGTTTTAACTAAGTGAGTTTTGATAAGTTAATGGGTTTGGAACATTTTTCCTACTTAGCAATTTCGGGGATGAAATTCTTTTAAGGGGGGAGGAATGTAACGACCCATATTTTCCGTGAATTTAAAATTTCAAATATAGAGATTTATCGTAATACGGAAATGGTGAATAATTGAAATTTGAGCTGAATATGAATCGAAACGATTTGTAATGTTGATATAAATTCTATTTGAATTAGAATTGAGTTAGTAAGTTTTTAAAATTGGAATTTCAAGTGATTTCATCAATTTTTGAAATCGCCGATTTAATCGACGCGTTAAAATAGCAATCCGGAGCACAGTCTCGGAATTCGACGAAACCAGCTCCATTGGATCTGTAATAGCGTATTATTATTGGATTTCAATTTCTGTAGCGATTGGATTTGCCATTTGGTCGTACGGGATAGAAAAGCGTTGAAATTAATATCGAATATTTAATATTATAATTGGGTTCAGAAAGTTATCTCCTCCATACGATCGAATTAGGTTCCAAATCTTGTTCCATTGGGTTCGGAATAGGGGTATAACTTTAGGAACGCCAGGTGACACGCCTCGATAGGAGTTCGGGATTTTAAGTTACTATAAATGAGATATTTTAGAATTAAATAATATTTAAAATTCAAGTCAACTATAGTAAAAAGTACACACCGTACACAGATAGCATACAAACATGTTTTCTTCCACTGTCCTCTTCCATCTGCTCCAAATAAACAAAGCCATCTTGTTGTTGCATAAAATCATGGCCGAATCTAAAATCAAATCAAATTCCAATTCTTCCCTTAAGCTAAAAATTTCAAAAAAAAAATTATATTTGAAATTGTGGAAACTAAACTGTCGAATTGGGAATGCATATTTTTGGTTGCGACCGAGTTTGGGTGGTTCGATGGTTAGTCGAGATGGGTGTAATAATCTAAGGTTTGAAATCATTCACGTTTTAAACATTGATTGGTATATTTGAGGTTGCATTCGAGTTCTTGATTGAAGATAGCGACTTTGTGCCTAAATGAGGGAGGGTCGCTGCTGCTTAGATAGTGGTCCGACCATTGTACGGCGGTGGAGGAGATGGGTAACGTCGCAATTTTGGTCTGGCAAAGCGGAGCTAGGTGCGGCAAGGTCAGGGGTTTCAATGGGCGAGGTGCTGCGAGGGTCGGCCTTAGCCGAAGGCGGCAGCGGCAAGCAAGATTTGGGGAGGTTGGATGCGTTCGTGAGTAGGGAAGAGGGATTGGTTTCGTTAATTACGGTAATTAACTGTTAATAAGGTATATTTGTAAAATTTATTATATTATATAATTCATGTATCTTATAAATACAATATTTAATTCATACGAGGTAGAAAACGAACGAAACAAGCGGCAACGGATTCGTATCGATTATTACTACGCAAAAAAATTGGTTTGGAGATTTTTGGAGTCAACTGGGATTTTAGATTAAATTGTACGTAGTTCAATTTAATTTAAAATTGGAACGATCAGCAAATTAAAAATTAAGGTGAGTTAATCTCACTCATTTTGGATTACTGAGTTTAATTTATATTAATTAAAATTAATTATTGGTTAATTTGATGAATTTATAAATTATTATCAGTTGGATGTTATATTATATATAGTAGTAGTTGGGTATATTCCCGCTGATTGGAGCGGATGAGACATTATGCGCCTTGCATAATAGCGGATGACCCTATATTACAGCGATATCCCGCCTCGAAGCGGGATTGGTACTTTCTACTATATAACATCTGTGGTTGCAGGAAAAACAGGTTGGAGGGATCCAACCGGATTCCTCAAAATGCTGATTTTATTTTCATACATAGTGATATATGATGTGCTAGATAATCTGTTATAGATTATGATGTGATTTGATTTGTTAGATGCTATAGTAGCACTGGCCCTAATTTTGGTATTATAAATACCATAAATAATATTTTTGATTTTAAAAATGGAATTCAAAAGCGATTTTCGAAATGAAAATATTTATATTGAAATTTTGGGATTATTTAAAAAGGAATTGAGTTGGATAAAATAAATAATTTGATTTTGGATATTTAGCTATTTCGCAAAATGGTTTCAAATAGAGAATTTTAAATTGAGGATATTTAAAACAATGGATTTTAAATGACATTTTCTAAAAATTGGAAAAGGAAGTCGTAATCGAGATTGAATGAATTTGGATTATTATTGGAATTTGTTAAGGAATAGATTTCCAAATAGAATTTTAAATAGAAATCGATTTATAGATGACGTTGTTTAATATAAATTTGTTGTTAACAGTGAAAAACTTTGAATGAGTTTATAAATTTACAAACGATGTTTATGAATAAAGTGAAATGATTATCATTTGATAAATTGGAAACATAAACTCATAGTGAGAATTTATAATGAGATATGGAAATCGGTTTAGAAAGAATTAGTGGATTCTATTTTGGAATTTGAAATGGTTATGAAATTGGAAATGAAAATAGATTTATAGATATAAAAATGGTTATGTGGAATTTTTTTTTAAAAAAATTATCGAGAGGTTAAGGTATGTCTTAAAAGAGATTTTATTTATTAAGCTATGGAGTTTAAAAACTATTATTAATATTAAAATATTTTCGAAAATTGATTATTCAAGTATTTAATATTAGTTGAAGTGAATTTTAATTTTTATAATCTACTTTGTAAATCGATTAGTATTATTTACAAATGAATTGAAAATTACTTATTGTTGTTATTTAAAAGGGGTTTGATATTTTAATAATTACTTAAATGGTTTGAAAATTTATTACTATTCTTTTAGAATACTTATTTTATAATATATTGTTTTGGAAACTGATTGAATTTTTTTTGTAAATACTCTTGAGATTTATAAATCGAGTTTTATTTAATGGATGTGATTTATAAGAGAAAATCTTATAAAGAAATTTTGGAAACTTGAGAAAATTTCTAAAATGTTTAGATACGTGAATTTCGAAAATGAATCTGAATTCATAAAAGACGTTATAAATTATTAATGGGGATTTTAAATAAGTATAATCGGTTTTGAAAATTGTAAAAAGAATTTACTTATAATTATGGGAATTTATGAGATCAGTTATGAAATATTTCCCAAGTCTGATATTAAAATGATTTTGTAGAATATGTTTATAAATATTTTCCTAAGTATTGAAAAGAGGGTTTTGAAAATATTTTAAGTGTGAAATGATTTATATAGGAATATTTTTCTAAGTGTTATAAATTGAATTCGGAAATATTTGTAAGTGTTGAAATGGTTTCAAAATATCCTGTTATGGATAAGTATTTGAAAATGTCTTCAAATGTTGGAGTGCTGGAAGAGAGTTAAATATATATATATATATATATATATATATATATATATATATATATCTTTGTAAAGATATTTTGAGATGAATGTTTTGAAAGATTTATAAAAGTGGGCCTAGTGATTGTTTATGTGTGTAATTTGATAGTTAAATAACTGACTATCAAATCTTGCCAAATTCGTTGATCATTTCTGTAACGACCCGGAATTTTCGAACCCGAAAATTCCAGATAGTTAGGAGAAAAAGAAAAGAGATAGAAGAAAGAAACAGAACAAGAAACAGATTCTCACATTCGCGGCGGATTAAAATACAATATCAAATAATAATATCATTTATACAAAGAAAACTGTATCAGTCAATTACATTTTTATACATCAAAGTTACAACATTTCACAATCACTGGACAGTTAAAATAACTCGTCCCAATAAATAACAATATATCACAGCGGAATACACTCTATACGTTCCTGCCATCCAGCTCGCCTCCTGAGCTCCAGAACGTCCTTACCTGGAAATCTGTAATACTCGGTCTGAGTTGAATTTCTTGAATTTGAAAACCGGAACTTGATAAAACTGAATTAAACTTGCATGCTTGATCTGCCTTCTGATTTGTACATTTTTTTTCCAGGCTATTGATTATAGGC
Source organism: Allium fistulosum (assembly GCA_030737815.1). Lineage (NCBI taxonomy): Eukaryota > Viridiplantae > Streptophyta > Magnoliopsida > Asparagales > Amaryllidaceae > Allium > Allium fistulosum. The sequence continues at coordinate 452,165,729 of CM060906.1, read as the reverse complement.
TGAAGCTTGCTTTAGATTAAAACTTGAATTTGCTATTGTTTTTAGTTTGATTTTCTTTTTAGTTTTTGTTTAGGAGAAGAGATTGAGAAATGAATGTGAATATGTTTTAAACCGAACACAGCCTATTCTCTCAACATTGTTAATATATTTCAATTTAAAGAAAACAATTTGCCACTTGTTATTTTGCATGTTATTTAGCTACAAATGTTAAACTATGAATTTTATGTTTATATCCTTGCCTCTAAATTATTTATAAATTATGTCTAAATCCTTACTTAATTTTTTATTTATTTATATAGATTATTTATTTTATATTTACATATGTCTTGTGTACTTTAAATTTTATACTTATAGTTTTTAAAAAAAAATACACATATCAAAGCTTTATATTTATTTACAAATATACTAACTATATTTATTTCCTAGTATATAAAAGAAAAGGTATTTTTAAATCTTTAATTAAATTTCACCTTACATATTTACAAACCAATCTTACACATATATATGTATAGAATTTTCAATAATTTGTTTAAAGTTGATTCTATATATATTTTATATTAGTTTTGAAAAGATAAATTTTGTCAAATAAATATTTATAAAAGAAGATCATTAAACAAATATTATCAAATGAATATTTATCTAGATATTTATAAGTCAGTATTTATTATAGTTCAAATTCATCTATATACATATCCAGATATATTCTAATTATCATAATTTTATTTATTAATCCAAATAAAATCAGTATTTCTATTAATTAACCCAGTTAATTATCAATTAACAGATGTTCCAAAATCCGGGTTATCACATTTTCAAAGAGACCGGGATCGGATTTAATTATCTATAAACCACTTCGATTTGATTTGTGCGTTACGAATTGTGATAGCATGAAGATAATGAAGGTGGTGATTTTGGAGATTCGTTTTGTTCAGACCCAAAACAACTTGTATGGATAAATGCTATCATTTGCATCGTGGGTTGGAAGGTAGTGTTAGCATTCCAAGAATGAATGCTATTCTTAAGGTAATACGTAGCATTTAGCCTCATCAACCGAGAATGACTAAAACATGGGAGATGTAGCAGGGCAAAGTGGGTCGCATCCAAGTAGGGTATGTTATCACTTTTCTAGATACCCTCAGATATATTATAATTATGGGTATAGTTGTGCATGGAAAAGAGAGTGCTCAATAGGGTGGAAACACCCGCGGTGATAACATTTTCGGTACTATCCAGTAAGGGGTAGGCCGGTCCTGTGTTGGCAGGGATCGTTAGGTACGATCTCGGTACTTTTTTTCTAGAGGTGTACTGTGGCAGGTTGTACCCCAGTAGCCCAGTCATTGTATGGAATCCAATATCCACTGCGAGCCTGTACGGTTTTAGATGTGCCTAATTATGCTGAAACGTGAGATGCAAGCATTTCAGCTATTTTATAATTTATTTTCTATAGGCACTATTATAATATCAGATGATTTTGATATAAAATGTTTTGGTTATCGTAAGGTAAAAACCCGTCATATTTATGTGTGGTGTGGTCTTACCAGATACCTTTGTTTTCAAAAGATTTTGATAACAATAATTAAATTCAAATGGAGTGTGTTTTCTCACGCTGGTTTTCCAGACTGACTCGATTGTTATTTTATTATAATGTTTGGGTCAGACCGAGTATTACAGATTCAGGTTAGGATGCTATGGAGCACAGAAGACGTGCTGGAGGATTTTGAGGCATATTCCACGTACTTGATTATATTTCGCTGTGTGTGTATGCTGTATATTCAGCACCTGGGAGGACAAGTTATTATAACTGTCCAGATTGATTTGTTGATTGTTGTACTCCAATGATGGTATATACATTAACAGTTATAGTTTCTTTTGTATAAAGATATGTTATTATTTATTATATATTTTTCCGCTGCGAATTGTGAGATTCTATGTGTTGTTTTCTATTCTTCTTCTTTCTTTCTTCTCACCCTCTCTCTTCTTTTCCTAGACTTTAAGTTATTTTTTACTTTTTGGGACGGGCATGTGTGGTTATTGTCGATTCAAAGAGTACAGATTTGCGGGTGGTCACAAATACTTTCTCATTAAAAACAACATGTCTACTTATAATTATCTTTCCATTATTGTCAAGATATTTATACCCTTTCTGCTTTGTTGCATAACCTAAAAATGTACATGGTAATGATCTAAAATCTAGTTTATGAGAATTATATGGTCTGAGATATGGAAAACATAAACATCCAAATGTTTTCAAACATTGATAATCTGGTTTAATTCCAAATTATTTCTATATTGGACTTGTCCCTTTAAGTACTTTTGTTGGTAATCTATTAATTAAATTTACAGCGGTACTAAAAGAGTCAGGCCAAAATTTTAGAGGTAATGATGCTTGAGCGAGTAAAGTAAGACCAGTCTTAACTATATATCTATGTTTTCTCTCTACTAGACCATTTTGATCTGATGTATATGGACATGTGGTTTTATGAACCATTCCTTATCTAGAAAAAAACTCGCTGAGTGACTTGTACTCAGCACCACCATCACATTGAATGATTTTAACATGAAGGTTGGTTTGCTTTTCAGCTTGTGTTACAAAAATATATGACTACATTATAGGCTTCTGCCTTTGTTTTCAAGAAATAAATCCATGTGTATCTAGTGTGTGCATCAACAAAAGATATGCAGTATCTATAACCATAATTAGAATCTAACTGATGGGTGTTGGGCCCCAAAAATTAGTTGCAACCAACTCCAAAGGCATATTATATTCTGTTTGTGAATCTGCAAAAGCCAGTTATGGCTTTTGCCCATTTGACAGTAAATACAAACATATGGTAAGGTAAAATCATCAAAGGAAAATTTATTTTCTACAAGAACCTGTTTTACAATACTTGCATTAGGATGAACTAGTTTATAATGCCGCAGATCAAAGATATTTTTATCTTTTTCAGTTTGTGATATTTCGGAAAAGTCACAACAGTTTAGTCTCTTTACAGGGTTTCTGCAATTTTACCAGACTAGAATTTTATAATCCTTTCACAGCATCACCCTGCAAAAGAATTTCTTTAGTTAGTATGTCTCTAATTCAAAATAGACATTATTATCATTTGCAAATTGTGATGCACTCGAAAGATTCTTCTTTATACTAGACACTCTTGATAGATTAGTGAGATATAACTGCCTTTCACCTTTAATATAAGCAATACCAATATGTGTAATTTTAATAGACTCACCATTACCCATGCATATTGAATGTTTACCTCTGTACTCCTTGTTGCCTAGGTTTAGATTGTCAAGATTGCTTGCGATGTAGTTGGTTGCTCCTGAATCAGGGTACCAGGCTTCATTTTGAATGTGTTCAGGCTTGGTAATCTCACTCAGGTAATGATTTATGTTGTTATCTAATTGATTATCTAAATCTTGTTGCACTTGTGCCATGTTTGCATTGGGATTGCAACTTCTTTGATTATTTGAGTTTTGGTCTGGTACATAATTAGCATTGAATCTGAAATAACATTCTAAAGCTCTTGTCCAATTTTCTCACATATTTAACAGTTTGGCCTATTACTATTATTCCACCTTCCTCTGCCCCTTGCTTGACCGATTTGTTACCTCTTTGATATGGTTGATTAGTTTTATTGTTGTATTGACCTTTGCCCTAAATAGTTAATATCGGTATCGGGTACGTATATGTCAAGTGTCGATATGAGATATTTTAAAATATCGTGATAATATCGAATAATACCGGTGATATATCGGACATGTGTAGATCATGCTATAAATCATATTGTACTATTTTATAATTTTATAAGAGGTTATGTTTTTAAATGTTTGGATCAATATTGCCAAATTACTTTAAAGAGTGATTGCATATAGTTTACAGATTACAATATGTTTACTGGGATATTCTATTAAACACAAGTTGTAGAATAAGCTTATAAAAAATAAAGAAATTCGCATAGTGTGCATTTTTTATTATTTTATTCAATTTTGTACTATATTCATTTTTTAAGTCACCTAATCATCTATGCTAATTTGCAATTTTTTTCAAATTTATAGTTTCTTCGTTTTTGTTTTCACTTAATTTATCGAATAAGTAATGTTGATTTGACATCGATTGCTACTTCTAGCCTGTTCTTATCGATTTTTCAAATATACAACTTTACTACTCTTCAAATTTTTAATTCAATGGTGCATGTTTATAACTAATAAAATCAATTTTCATAACTTAACTTACCAATTAGAAATTGTGAACCAAAATATAACTAAAAAGAGAAGTAGCTCTTCAACGATCTAGTTTTTAGTGGTAAAGTCTTCACAAAAAATAAAACAAATAAAATAATGGAATAAATAGATTTTTTTTATTAAAAGACGAATGGAATAGACTAAAAAAATTAATGCATTAGGATTTCTATGTATTGTCATTTACCATGTACTAAAAAAAATGTTGAGAATGCGAAGAGATTTATTTGTAAATTTATTTTCTCCATGACATACAATAATGAACGATATTCTTAAAAAATATCGATAATTTTACACTAAATATCGAAACGATATACCGACAAATATCAGATGATATATCAGTAACAATATTTTAAGCGATATTTTGAAAAAACTATCGGTTAAGGAGCGATATGAGATATATCGGTAATATATCAATGATATTATCTGATATTAACTACATTGCCTTTGCCTTTGTAATTTGATGCATAGTTGATAGAAACATCTGAAGATGTAGGTTTCTTAAAATCAATCATCTCTTTATGTGCAAGAAGTGTTGAATGCACATACTTTATAGATGGTATGGTTTCTTTAGATAATATAACTGCAACTACGGCTTCATATTCCTCACTTAGACCATTTAGAATAGTCAACACTTGTTCAATATTTGAAATTTTATGTCCAACTGTTTCTAGCAAATCACATGTTGTCTTGATTTTTATTAGATATTCTCTCATAGATTGATTGTCCATTTTGGAATTCTGTAACTGTCTCTTATAATGCATAACTTTGGCATCAGATTGTGTACTGAATATTCTTTCAACATGTGTCCAAATTTCATTTGTTGTTTTACACCCAATGACTTGTGGTAACAACTTAACACTTATTGAAGATAAAAGCCATGGGCTTATTATGCTATCTTGCATTTGATACTTTACAAATTCTTCTTTGCTAACTATCTTGTTTTCTTAACTAGTGATGAATCTAGGTGGAACAAAAAGAATACCAAGAATGAACCCTTCAAGGCCATAGACTCTAATTCGATTTGGACTTTCCATAGAAGATAGTTATCTTCTTCTAAGTGGGCAGTAATCAATTGGCTTTGGGAACTTACAATAGTCTTGAAGAGATTTTCTATGGCTTTGGCTATTTGTTGCTGAGAATTCAATGAACTATATGAAGTGGCAGAGCTATCATTGCCTTCTACAGTGTTGATGCTTCTTGATTTAAGAAAGACTTGAAGATTCAGTACTTATTATACACAAGAAATGCTTCTAAATGCAAGAAGATCAATAGAGAAATGAATTTCTCAATTCATTATGGCTGTTACGGTAATGGTTACCGTTACCGTTATACAAATACCGTTATCGTACCGTTTTCATCGGTAAATCAAAAATGCTCATCACTACCATTACCGATACCATCGATAACCATTTTATAGGTATACCGATAAATCAGTAACCATTTTGTCGGTAATAGTAAATTACCATTTCATAAAATCAGTAGAAATACTATACTTTTACAGAACAAAACTAACATGTAAAAGTGTGATGCCACCTACACATTTGAACACTTGCATTCAACCATTTATGCTTCCATCTGGTAAACTAAACTCAAATACAGACCCAAAATCCAACACCATAAATTGATTCAAATACACCTTGAAAGTAGTTCAAACAGTAAAATAAAAATACACCTTGAAAGTGGTTCAAACAGTTGATAATTCAAACGAAACAAGCACATACATGCTACACAAATATCAGGCTTACACATCATTTCATTAGCGACAAAAATCTAGAAAATCGGTTTTAAGTTTTAACATAGGGTTAATGAGGCCACTGTGGTTCCATTTAGGAGTAAGCTATATCTCAGAATTGGCCAATAGTGTAGTCAATTAAGTGAGCTTGAGGAAAATGGCAAATCAGCAGATGGAGGAGCTTTATCATTCAAGTCTGTAAAGTGTTAAAATATGAAAAACAAAAATGATGAGAACTTAAATTAATATTGATAATATACTACTATAGACTAAAGTTTGAAGTTTAAACATTAAACAATTAAACTTATTGACTTGTTAACAAAAGTTTGATAATTATACACCTTGAAATAGAAACATATAAACATATGTACTGTCACAACCTCTTCACTTTCAAATAGAAACATGTTTAGTGTTGAAGAATATCTGCATTATAATGAAAATGGAACATCTATACTATTAAACATGATGTATTGTTAAATGAACTATGCAGTAAACTTTTTTGATAAAACATAGTAATTTCTTAGTTGTTTCAAATTCTTCAAGTTCCTTATAGAAAGAGACATCATCTTCAGTCGGGTACTTATAGAAATTGAATTTGTCTCCCCTAAGCCAATCATTTGTACAAACCAATGCCTCAACCATATTTGGAGTTAATGAAGCTCTAAAAGGGTCAACTATTCTCTTTCCCAAACTAAAAGCATTCTCACTAGCTACCGTTGAACTTGGAATTGAAAATAAATCTTTGGCAACTAACGAAAGAACTGGATATCGTGCTTGATTCACCTTCCACCAATTTAAGAGATTAAAAGATTCACCATCAAGTTTCTCACAAGGATCCGAAAAGTATTTATCCACTTCGTTGTTAACTTTTCTAACTTCCATTTGTTCTCTCTTTCTCTTGAGTCGCATCTCAACATGATAAAGTCCACTTGATTGAGTACTCGTAGTTGTAAGGTCCATAATGGTAGTTTCCTTTGTGGTAGATATAATCATTCTTGTTCATTGACCCCTTTGTATTCATTATATACCTTTAAAACATAATCTTTTATTTCATGAATAATGTTTTTGATCGCATGACTATCCTTTCCCCATGTCTTAAAGGATATTTGTAACAATTCAAGTTTATATCTTGAATTGAGAATATGAGCTACATATACCATCTTATTCACACTATCAAAATTTCCCCAATATTTATCCCACTTAACTTTTATGGATTTTCCCAACATTTTGCAAAATCGGATTCGTAGCATCGTTAATTTTCATTGCAATGTCAGTAAATAGGTCCGACACAACCACAAACATTAAGGGAGATGTGCAAGATTTAGTTGCACTTAATGATAAAGTGGCATCATAAGATTTCTTTAAAAAATGAACAAAGACCTTAGACTTCTCCCAATCATCATCGTTTGGTGGTCCAACTCTTTTTAACCCATCTTTATCTTTTTCACTAAAATAACTTACAAATGGAGCACATTCTTCCCCCATTCTATCGAACAGCTTCTTGTATTTTCTAGAACATTCAAGCATTTTATAAGTTGAATTCCATCTAGTTGGAACATCCATAGGTATGTTTGACATTTGGTCCATCTTGAATATAGTAGCATATACCTTAAACTTGTCCAACCTTGCAGGAGATGAGTGTATAAACTTAACACAATTCCTTATACCTTCAATTGAGCTATATAGATCCTTCAAACCATCCTTAACAATGAAGTTAATTATTTGACAAGCACATCTCATATGTAAGTATTCACCATTAAATAATAAAGTATTCATATCACTTAATCTTTTTTCATATATTCAATAGCCTCGTCATTAGCGGATGCATTATTGATTGTAATACTAAAGATTTTTTCAATTCTCCAACTTCTCAAGCACAACTCCAAACATCTCCTACACCATCGCCTTTATGACTAGTTATTTTTGTAAAATTAATTATTCTTTTATGCAATTTCCATTCACTATCCATGAAATGAGCGGTCACAACCATATAATTTATGTTTTGAACGGATGTGCAAGTATCGGTAGTGATGCTCACTCTTATTTCTCCTATCCCACTCATTATTATACTCTTCTCCAAAGTGTACATTTCCCATACTAGACTCGCAATTTTTTGTCTAGTTGGTATGAAAAAATGAGGACACAACTTCTTCAATAATTCTCTAAACCCTTTACCCTCGACGACCCTATAAGGCATTTCATTTATGATAATATACATAATTAACTTTTCTTCACATTATTTTATTAAAAGTATGTGGCACTAATTTCCCCCCTATGCTGCTATCTAGTGAAAGGCTAGGCTGGCCTTTTGCACCAACATTACGTCCATATGCAGGGCATTTTGAGCATTGTTTTGACAAATGATTAGCAAGTCTCGTTGTTCCATACGCCTTGCTGTCAGCTTCTACTTCTTTTTTGCATGTCCTACAAACACCAACATGGTATTCTTTACCATTTTCATCTTTTCTTAATTTTTTATCGGCATATTCCCATACCCAAGAACTTTTTTTCTTACCTGAATTAAAAAAATAGATGTTTGATAATTATTTTTGGTTATATCTAATTATATGAGAACATTACAAATGAGCAAGTGAACATTTCGTAATCTTATTTAAGCGGTGTTTTAATTATTTGTGGTTATATGTGTTCAAATTTGTAAGAAAAAGTATCTATATTAATGCAACGTTCACAAACTCAGTTACTTTCGTGTGTATATAAGTGTTTAAATTAGTTATATTGAAGCAATATTTTAAACATTATTATTTTGATAGCCATAAATAACCATTTGCAGTAATGATAGGGCAAGGTAATTTAGTTTGGTTTGTAGGTATAGAGTCTGATGCATGTTCCTCCGCACCCTCAAGATTATCACCTATCGAATGACTTGATTGTGTTGATGTCATTTCTTTTATCAAGACAAACTACAAAATAGGTGACCGCCCGACCTGTATATCAAAGCACAAAACAGAAAACACATCATAATATGTTAGGTGTTAACCCGCCTTTTGGCAAGGTCGTAGACAGGCGGATTTAACTAAATCGATTGCTCGGTTGTCGAGACTGGAATACGATGGGTTTTAGTCAATTGGATGGATAGACAATCAATCATGGATGGTAATCATGATTATGAAGCCGAGATTCGGCATATTCGATGGACAAAAGTCGCGTGATACTCGAAATACGAGTTTTGACAAAAGTTGAGTTGTCGCGGGTTGCTTGGAGTTTGCTTCGAGTTGTATTTGGACTTGCTTCGGGTTTTCTTGATGGTTTCTCCGAGTCCTCCAAGGTAATGCTCCGGGTCGGCATGTTGGAGTCTGGAGTGGGTCGGCATGTTGGAGTCTCGAGTGGGCCGGCATGTTGGAGTCTCGAGTGGGTCGGCATGCTGGAGTCTCGAGTGGGTTGGCATGTTGGAGTCTGGAGTGGATCGGCATTTTACATACTCCAGGAAAGCAGTGGTCGGCTATATGGACTCGACTGTGGTCCTAATGGGCCCGGATCACTCAGGAAGCCCAGTAACTCGAATTTTTCCTATAAATATAGCAGGCGGGGCTTTAGAAAAGGGATCTTCATTCTGTTTGCCTTCTTCTTCCTCATTAAGGCTACTCTGCCATAATTGTTTTGAAAAATCCGGATTATAACTGTAATTGATTCTCATATTAATAAAAAGGAAAATTTTGGAGTGGACATAGGCCAAAGTCAGCCAAACCACTATAAATCCACTGTTTTTTCTGCTTTCATTTTAATTTTTACTGCTCTTTGTATTTATACTCTCTACATACACTCTATCTGTTATCTGTGACTGTTAGTTGGTGCTTTCATTTACGTTTGGGTGTTAGTGACCAATTTTGGCGCTAACATTTTGGTGCTTTCACTGAGAAAGCCAGCACTCGGGGATTTTAAAGCTTGGACTTTTGATTTAAAGGCTTAGGAACTCGGATTCTTGGGAAGCTATGGCAAAGAAATCAACAAGGAGACAAAGAGCGGAAAGAAGTCAGCATGATGGAAGTCAGGAGGCTTCCTCAGGAGCTAATCAGACCTTAGTTTTCATCACCAGAGATGAGATGGAAATAATGATGGATGCTATGCAGGAAGGGATACTGAAAAGGCAGAAGGAAATGATACAGAACCTACTCCAACAGGTTGGACAAGTTGGAGTGCAAAACCAAAGGAATGGAGTAGTAGGTGATGCTGGAAATGAGGATCACGAAGCTAGAGCGATAGGAACGGAGGCAGCCCGGAATCAGGACCAAGGGCATGAAGCGACCAGAGTACGGGATAGAGTTGGACCATCGGGAACGGCCCTGAACTAGGGGGCATGCCCCTGAATCGTGTAGGCTCCATTCCAGTAAGGATACCAGGCGATGTTGGGCAATTTGGCGTTAATAGGGAAGTGGATGCTCATCCAGAATGGCAGATTCTAGGATTCCCTCGTGGACTCAGGGGGCAGGTTGGAGACAACGGACAAAGGCCGTTACTTGATGATAATGACAGGTTAACGGACGTAATCAGACGGGCTATGAGGGGAGGATTGGTGAATAGAGATTTGGAGGACGTGAACAGGAGCCCCTTCCCTCCTATGATCAGGCAGGCAAGGAATCCGCTGGATTTCAAACTACCATCACTGGAAATGTATGATGGGAAAACAAATCCTACGGTTCACCTAACAAGGTATATGAGGCACATGGAAGTACTGGGGGCATCAGAGAAAGTCATGGCACGGTGCTTCCCTTTGTATTTGATGGATATAGCGGCACTATGGTTTAGACAACTGGAAAGTGGCTCTATTGGCACATGGACGGAGCTGATTGATAGGTTTATGAGGCAATTTTGGGTCCACATCGTGAGACCTAGGAGTGTGATGACTATGACATCGATGAAGCAATGGAAGGGAGAATCACTTAAGGATTTCTTAACCAGATTTAATGCGGCAGTGGCTTCGGTGGATCGACCTAATCTGTTGATGGTTTTGATGGCAGCAGTCTCAGGGATTGCGGATAATTCAAATTTTAAGATATCGTTGGAGTGGGATCCACCAATGGATCTCGGGGAATTTTACAAATGAAGCAGAAAGGTTTCTAAGACAAGAAGATGCGAAGGTTGAAAGAGAAGGGAGAGAGGTAGAGGTTTATGCGGTAAAAGGTGGAGGTCCACCCAGGGAGGATCAAACAAGGACGACAGAGGCAAAAGGAAAATGGATAGCGAAAACACATCGAAAAGGCAACGGAGGGAATCAAAATTATCTTCTTATACGGATTTGAATGAGACTCTGGAAAGAATTTATTTAGATACTCGAGGACGCCTCCAGTATCGAAGGCCAGCAAAGAGGAACCCTCCGAACACGAACGGGCATCGAGAAAGCATTGCCTATTCCATGAGCCGGATGGGCATAACACAAATTACTGTAGGCATTTGAAGGATATCATTGAGGAACATATAAGGAATGGTCATTTACAACAGTACATAAGGAATCGAGCTGTGGTAGTGGAACAGGAGCAGCCACTGTCCACATCGGACGAAGCTGGCACTGGATCTAGGCATCGTTGCCCTATTATCAGCTAAATGGACTTATGGCTTTGAATAAGTAGTAAACCCCAAAGTAAGGTGGCTAAGTCACTTAAACATGTACGGGATCGAGGACGGTCTCCAGGCATGCTCTGAGATGATGATATACCGTGATGCTCGGGTTTATGAAATTTTGTTTTTTCTATTTTTTGTGAACTCTAGTTTCTTTCTTGGTACTAAGGACATTTGATTTTCTTTATTGTATGGACTTTTATTTTATCAATGGAACTCTGTGTTGATTTGATTTGGAATATTAATGTAATAAATAGTACAGGTCACACGGTTACGGTCCCGATCGGAGAGACGGGGCAGAAATCGCATGTCACGAGTCCCTTTGCCGGAGAGCGATGGAATGGACTCTAGCGTGGAATGGACCGAAGAATATAAAAGTCCTTGACCGGAGAGTCGAGGCCTGAGAATATAAAGTCCTCGACCGGAGAGTCGAGGCCTGAGAATATAAAGTCCTCGACCGGAGAGTCGAGACCGGAGAATATAATAATCCTCGACCGGAAAGTCGAGGCCGGAGAATATAAAGTTCTCAACTAGGGATCGAGGCCAAAGAAGGATACCCCACGGATTAAGTCCTTGACCGGAGAGTCGAGGATGGAGTAGGATAAAATAACCCAGATTTGAGTTACAGGACCCAGAGAGTCCTAGATCTGGGTATGGACCCGGTGAGGTCCTGGATATGGATTATAGAACCCAGCGAGGTCCCGACTTTGGACATGGACCCGATAATGTACCGGATATGGATTATAGGACCCGGCGAGGTCTCGGCTCTGAATATGGACCCGGCAAGGTCCCAGCTATGGATTATAGGACCCGGAGAGGTCTCGGGCTTGGATAAAAAGATCCGAAGAGATTGTGAATTCGGTTAATGGATACAGAATGAATTAGGAATTGGATTGACCCAAAACAGTCATGGGTTTTGTTAATGATCCAGAGAGATCATGGATTCGATTAACGGATCTGAGGCTATTCAAAACACACCTTCCAAAGCAAGGCATGTTTTGGGGGGAAATGTTAACCCGCCTTTTGGCAAGGCCGTAAACAGGTGGATTTAACTAAATCGGTTGCTCGGTTGTCGAGACTGGAATACGATGGGTTTTAGTCAATTGGATAGATAGACAATCAATCACGGATGGTAATCATGATTATGAAGCCGGGATTTGGCATATTCGATGGACAAAAGTCGCGGGATACTTGAAATACGAGTTTTGACAAAAGTTGAGTTGTCGCAGGTTGCCTGGAGTTTGCTTCGAGTTGTATTTGGACTTGCTTCGAGTTGTATTTGGACTTGCTTCCGGTTTTCTTGATGGTTTCTCCAAGTCATCCAGGGTAATGCTCCGGGTCGGCATGTTGGAGTCTGGAGTGGTTCGGCATGTTGGAGTCTCGAGTGGGTCGGCATGCTGGAGTCTCGAGTGGGTCGGCATGCTGGAGTCTCGAGTGGGTCGGCATGCTGGAGTCTCGAGTGGATCGGCATTTTACATACTCCAGGAAAGCAGTGGTCGGCTATATGGACTCGACTATGGTCCTAATGGGCCCAGATCACTCAGGAAGCCCAGTAACTCGGATTTTGACTATAAATACAGCAAGCGGGGCTTCAAAAAAGGGATCTTCATTCTGTTTCCCTTCTTCTTCCTCATTAAGGCTACTCTGCTATAATTGTTTTGAAAACTCCAGATTGTAACTGTAATTGATTCTCATATCAATAAAAAGGAAAATTTTGGAGTGGACGTAGGCCAGAGTCAGCCGAACCACTATAAATCCACTGTTTTTTCTGCTTTCTTTTTAATTTTTACTGCTCTTCGTATTTTTACTCTCTACATACACTCTATCTGTTATCTGTGACTATTAGTTGGTGCTTTCATTTACGTTAGGGTGTTAGTGACCAATTTTGGCGCTAACATTAGGCAGTGCAAAATCTTTTATAGCGGATCAAAGTTATATCCAATAAATTAATAGTTACAGGTTAAATCTCTATCTGTTTTATAAGGAACAAATGAATAAATCTTCATTTGATAGAAATTGATAAGATTTATAGTCCTAAATTAACCTTTACAAGTTACAGTCCTAAAGCAAAGTCTGCATAAATAATTTTCTCCATAAACAAAGCCTCACCTAGGAATAAATAATGAACATACTTATTCAGCGTGGCACATAAACAAATTTCTCCATATCTGGACTAACCGATGCATCAAATTTGCATACCGAGTAACTGACTAAATTTTGAAACAAAGAACAGTAGACAATACTTTTATGTCTGGTATACTAAATGCAAAACACCGCAGAACATCAAATTCTTATGTCTGGCATATTAATTGCATTAGCGGTCAATTATAAGCACCAAAAATCTAATTATACAATAATTCGTCTTTTTACATGACTCGGAAACATCGGGCAATGTAATTAGATCCATAAAAGCATTACCATTATAGTTCAATTGTAATACCCACATTTTCTGACTGAATAACTTCAATACTACAATATCTTTCCAAGCAAAAAGAACCAAATCATACGTAAAAAAAAATTGTAGTAGTGCGTACTTGATAGCTACAATAATTTATATCAGACCTTCAAACTGAAGAAAACTTCACATTGAATTAGTTAATGCACGCTCTTATTACTACTTTTTATTCTTTGACAGTGAATATTGAATCTAGTTGAAGTGATCACTAACTGAAAACAAATAAATTAAGCAACAATAAAAAGAAGAAGCACCTCAAAATTATCAGTGGCTAGCACGAGAAGAAGCCGTAGGAAATATATAAAAAAATATGCTCGAAGGGACTTAAAAATGCATGATTTTCTATAGGTCTTTTTTGTACTCTTCTAAGGTATATAAATACATGAATCCACTATAAAAATGCGTAATATTTAGTAGATTACTCTTTTAAACACCTTGGTATGTAAATATGCTCTAAGCGCATAATATTTCCTTTGCATGTGAACCTTATTACTATGCAACTTGAACAAATATAGATAATATAAAATTAGTACAAAAATAACAATATCCCAAATCCAAACATGCAATCTCAATTTTACTTAAGAAATTAATTGTAACCTTTTTCCTGTGTATGTTCTTAAGGATTATAAGCTTATAGGTTGATAACTTTAATAATAAATTGTCTCTTATGCTAAGATTTGCAGCATTAAACTTCAAAAGCACGGTTTGTCTTTTATTACTGATGCGGTGTAAAATTTCACTAGTTAGTTTCTTTAAAGTACAAGTGTAGAACAATAAAATAAATTTATTTGAAAATGTCTAACACGTATGATATGAAGATTAAAGGATGTTAGGTCCCTATAGTTTCTAATTATTCTGTATATTCTTTTAGTCATGCCCTAACTGGCCTTGGTTTCTGGTCATGAACGTAATTGTTTGATGACCAAAATCAATAAAAAAACAGAAGTACTTAAAACGATCATGCGCCACAGCGCCAGCTAACCAAATGAATGACTGCTAAGATTAGTAAACTCGGTGGCTTTGTTTAATGAGAGATTAGCCGATGCGCCAGGCAACCAAAAGTACTAAATTCTACAAAAGGAAAAAAATATGATTACGGATTACCTGCAATTTGAACTTCGAAATATAGTTTGCTTTATGAGAGAGCTAAATATTGGCCAAATTGCCCGATGATTTCTTTGTTTAATGCTTGAAATTTCTATATTCTTCTTTTGGTTGATTTTAGGATGGAGCGTGAAGGAGAATGAAGGAATGACGGCTATGGTAAATGAAGAAGAAAACGTAAAAATAATGAAAACATGTGGTGTCTCGGTGGCTGCGTTATGTTTGAAAGTTGAAACCCTAGGAAATCAACTAGCAGAGCCATAGACCTGGGATCCAACGGGCCAGAAAAAAATTGATCATTACTATACCATAACATGTGGTGGTTCCGCTCGTAATGGTAAGATTACCATTACCATACAAAATATATGGGTATACCGTTTTATTTTGTGATGGTAACCGATTTATCGGTAACGGTACGGTAAATTTACCGTTACCATAACAGCCCTACAATTTATGAGATCTTAGTTCGGGACTGATGGGGTTCGAACCTACAGCTTCCGCCTTGACAGGACGGTGTTGCAGCCAAATCTATATGATGAAGTTATTCTGATAGATTTCTGGTGAGGCACTTACTTCTTGCTGTTTTTGATGGATTTCTTGACTTTCGAATTTGATTTTCTTAATCTTTTCTAATTTGAAATTTGCTTATACACTTGAAACTTGTTGCAGTCAAAGAATTTCTTAGCAAGGCTGGTTTCTTGAAGCAAATTCTTCAATACCCAAATAATACCAAGTGATGATTTCACTCTGATGGTTAATCAGATTTTGTATTCTTTTTTGTATAGATTGAGTGTTGTTAAGCTTTCAGATCAGATACCATAAAAGACTTTATGTTCAGATTTGATACACGAGAAGAATGAAGCAGAAAAAAGATTGAATTATGATAATAATCTATGTTACATTAATTGCTATATATAGTAGTTTCTATAATACAGTTATAAAGCTAATCGTTGTATGTTGGCCCATTTGGACTCGATCAGTTTGCACACTTAGATCCGTTTTGCTTCATAAGAGATAATATTTGCTCTCGACCTGTTTTACTTCATTTCTAACTAGCTTCTTTTACGTAAAAACTTTAGAAGTACATCAACATATATTATATGTTTAGGTTATGAACCAAAGCTCAGTATAATAACGAGTGAACAGTGAAACAAAAAACAATAAAGCATAAAAAATGCCTTACCAGAACTAAGGGTGTTGTTATCCCGCCTTTTGGCAAGGCCGTGATACCAGGAACCTAATTGGAAACCGAGGTAGTCCGTCCCGAAGATCGGTTATATGCAGGCTCACTATGGATATCGATGAATTTTGTTCGAGTCTGGATCAAGCCATAATTGACAAGACATGACAAGCAAAGCTATGAAGGCTAGCGTCCCAAATTTCAGGTCAATCCGAGTTCGTATGCTCAAGATATGATCGATTCAAGTCAAGGAAATCAACACAACCGCGTCCATCACTGCACATCCATCTATTCGTATCCATCAAAAGTCCAGCATGTTCGTGTCCATCGGCGAGTATCTATTCGTATCCATCAGAACGCACTACTTCGTATCCATCAGGGGAATAGGCTTTATTCGTATCGATCTATTCGACTCCATCAGCAAACAACTCCACTTCGCATCGATCGACAGCTGTCTTGTTCGTATCCATCGAAGATGGTCTTCTTTGTATCCATCAGGAGACAGACTCACTTCCAATAAATCGGCTATTTCCTAATTTGTATCCATCGACTGCGATACGAGAGCTTAGTTCGTATTGATTAAACATCATTTACATTCTGTATCGATCGGCCACAGATCGATACGAAATAGCCATTCCCATCGTTACGAACAGAACCAGTCACTCGATTTGGTACGAATATAACAAAGCAATCGATCGATACGAATAAGAGCGATGCAATCGATAAGAACAAAGCAAAGACGATCGATACGAATAAGGCACATACATAGGGAAGACTCGATCATTCGGCACGAAAAGTGGATCGATCCAAGAATTTCGCACCATGTCAACTTGCAGGTACGTGCTCAAGAACGATTCAAATAGATCGATACGAAGTGTATCAATACGAACAGGACAGCCTAAGGAAAATGCAAGCTTGCATCGATCATAACTCACAATTTACGAGTCCAAACACTACCAAATTTTCACAGGAGCTTGCGTACAACATTAGGAATGCTCATGCCCAATTTTGACTCGATTGGGTCAAACCTTGATCGATACGAAATTCGTTCGTATCGATCACGGACCGAGTGCAAATCGCATGGGATCGATCGCGTGGGCCCACCCACGTGCCAAAAGAGGTCTCCCAAGATCTGAGCGAGATATTTGCAACCTACGCCTATAAATAGCAGCCCAGAACCTACAGAAAAGGGATCTTTTGGCTCTTTAACGTCCTGACTCTACTGAATTCACCATTGTATTCGAATTTTACTGTTGTACTCAAGATTTACTGCTGTAATCCACTGTAACCAGTAGAGAAAAGTTAATAAAAGTCAAACATTTCATAGTGGACATAAGCAACACGCCGAACCACTCTAAATCCCTGTGCTTCTGCGTACTTTCTTGTTTATTTTTGGAGTGTTTGTTAGATAATCTTCTTTTTCCATTTAACATCTTCATTTTATCTCTTCAAATACTTTCGAAGAGTGTTGTGCCCAATTTTGGAACAAAAACTTTGGTGTTTTCACTGAGAAAACACAGCTTTTCTCCTGCTCATTGGATCTACTATCAATATCGGATTGCACAAATCTAAGAAGAAGATCCAGATCTCAAAGACTAAAGTTCTTCCATCCTATTCAGATTTGCATCAAGTCTAGGAAAGAGCTTCACTACTCATCATGGTTAACACAAGGACTACTTCTACTGCTGCAGATCCAGAAGGACGGGATCGACAGAATCCCGTGCAACTGCCTCCGACTGATCAGAATGCTTTCGGACCATCAAATCCGCAAGGCCCTGTCACCAGGGAAGAATTTCAGATGTTAATACAAGAATTGACTCAAAGCCGCCAACAGCTCACTCAACAGCTCCATGCTAATGTGGAACTAACCAACCAACTGAATCGTCAATGATGAAGAAGATCCAGGAGGGATCAGGCTTCCTATTCATCCATCGAAAGTTCAGCCTCTTCTGATTATCATCATAGATCCACGCGCCCGCGATTGGACATAAGTTATACTCCGGCTATTGGACATCAGCATGCACTAAACCTTGGGCAACCGAGAGTTCGCCCATCAACCAGCCATCAGACTAGACCCTCCTCCCGAGGAGGTACTATTCCATATCATGTTACAGACAACCGCACTAACACCACTGCTACTAAGCCAGGAGTTGAGACTCGAAGGATAGATCTGATCCCCCGTCAGCATGAATACCACCCTGAGCCTTACATCCCCAAAAACATAGAACCAAGGAGGCAAGACATGGACCGTCGACAGCGATCGGCCCCTCCTCGCATTGTGGAACCCGACCACACCTTGGCTCAACCTGCTGAAAATGTCCAGATGCCCGACCTACTGACAATGATCCATCAAATGATCCGTGAAAGTCAGGGTCTTAGCAATGACGACTGGGGAATCTCTCGGAGTCATACCCCTTTTACTGATGAGATACTCTATGCTGCACCACCTCGACGATTCAGGATGCCGACTTTACCCATTTATGAAGGGAGCTCTGAGCCTAATCAGCATATACTGAAGTATGAATGGTTGATGAATGCTGCACGAGCTGATGATGCAGTCAAGTGCCGAAGCTTCCCAATATCTTTGAGGAGAATAGCGACTATGTGGTTTACTCGATTGCCACCTCGATCTATCTCATGCTTTGATCAGTTGGCAACAAAGTTTATTGAGCAATTTCGTATGCATGTCGCGAGACCGAAGGATGTTAATACTTTATCTAGTGTCACTCAAGCTCCTGGAGAGACACTCAGGCGTTATTTAGAAAGATTTTATGCTACATGTGCTGAGATCAGCAACCCAAATGATAACTCTATTCTTATGGCACTGACTAAGGGGATTGAGCCCGATTCTGAGTTCGGCAACTGGTTGGCCGGAAAAACCCTACATCATTATACCGTTTCTATTCCAAGGCAGCTCAATTCTTGAGAAGGGAGGATGCGAAACAGTCTAGGAAAAAGGATGATGCGGGGCCTAGTGTGGAAGGAAATTAGAGTAATATTACTGTTAAACAATCCGGGGAGAGCTCCAGAAAAGTACAATTGAACATTCATAATAAACAAGATCAGCAAAAAGGCAATGGTAACCAAAATAGAAAATGGGATCAGAACCGTGGTCCACGATGTAGAGCTCCTATGTTTGATAATTATACTCCTCTGAATACGTTGCTGGAGAACGTATATTTACAAACCTGCAATACCATTCAGTACAAGAAGCATGCTCCGAAACAGTCATCGGAGAAGCAAATTCAAACGGGGAAGTTTTGTAGATTCCACGAAAGCTATGGCCATAACACAAACGAATGCCGTCACTTGCAGGATCTCATTGAAAAGTTGGCAAGAGAGTGAAAGTAAGAATAGTTTGTGCAGGTGCCGCAGTCTGGAGGTGCGGGCCCATCGAATCAAAATCATGTACCGAATCCGGCTAGACAAGAAGAACCTGCTCGTACTGGCGGGAAGTTGGTGATAAACACTGTTAGTGGTGGTCCTCATCCAGTAGATCGAAGCTAGAAGGAAATGGAGTCGTATGCCAGCTCTATCGGGCATGCAGACTTTGAATGTTGTAGTAATTCCGAAGATGGGGCTCCAGCCAAGAAATAAAGAACGATGGCAGATGACATCATATTTCGAGGTCGGGATGCCGACAGGATCGAAGCCCCTACTATTGATTCGCTTGTCATATCGGCTCAAGTAGGTCCTGTTTGGATGAAGAGGATCTTGGTAGACAGCGGAAGTTCTGTGAATATCTTGTTTAAACGAGCCTATGAACAGATGAGAATGGAGACTAAAGACTTGAAGCCATGTCAGTTCCGTATTCATGGCTTCAACGGGAGTGCAACTATACCCACTGGAGTGGTGGAATTGCCAGTGGAGTTAGGAATTGGTGAACGCCGGAGAGTCCGAATACTGCAGTTTGTTGTTTTGGATATAACTCCCCATATAATGCTTTCTTGGCTGACCAGACCTAGTTGAGTTTAGGGCTGCCATCGCCCCATGGTGTTTGACTTTGAAATTCCCTACCGACAATGGTGTCGGAGTTGTTCAAGGGGATCAGGCCGCAGGACGAGCATGTTATGTTGCTGAGCTGCGCGAGGCACAGCGAAAAGAAAAAGGGAAGGGCGTAGAGGAATCTCTCTGTGTCCGCTTTGCTGATAATTGAAAATTAACACCTGGGCCCAGGCCCGTGCCCGGGCACCCCAACCAATTCCAAAGAGATCTTGACCCAAGAGACACCGAAAGTGAAGACGAAAGTAAAGATAGTCAAGCTTCTCCGGCCGAACTGACGATTGATGTTCCAATCGACGATAATAACGATTCAAGAATGATAAAGATTGGATCTCAGCTAAGCCAACAAATGCAAGAGGAATTAGTTTAATTTCTCCTGGTAAACCTTGATGTGTTTGCCTGGACGCACTCTGATATGTGTGGGATCTCGCCGGACATCGCGAGCCACAAATTGAATATTGACCTGCGGCACGTCCCAGTCAAGCAAAAAAGGCATGGTATGGATCCAGAGAGATCTGCCGCCCTTAAAGAAGAGGTAGATAAACTTAAAACGAATGGATTCATTCGAGATGCATTATACCCGGAATGGGTATCCAATCCTGTACTTGTCCGAAAGCCAAATGGGAAATGGAGAACATGTGTTGACTACTCGGACTTGAATAAAGCTTGCCCCAAAGACCGTTTTTCACTTCCTCGAATTGATCAACTTGTGGACTCAACGGCTGGACATGAACTTTTATCCTTCATGGATACGTACTTTGGCTATAATCAAATACCCGTGCACTTGCCCGACCAGGAGCTTACCAGCTTCGAAACCAATATGGGGCTCTATTGCTATAAAGTTATGCCTTTTGGACTCAAGAATGCTGAGGCAACTTATCAACGGTTAGTTAATCGAATGTTCGCTAACCAGATTGGAAAAACCATGGAGGTGTATGTGGACGACATGCTAGTCAAGTCACGATTTTCCAATGATCACATCAGAGCCCTGGAGTCAATGTTTAATATCCTCCGAGAATACAGAATGAAGCTCAACCCATTGAAATGTCATTTCGGGGTCGCATCCGAAAAATTCCTTGGGTTTATCGTCAACACTCGAGGGATCGAAGCCAATCCTGAAAAGATCTGGGCGATCAGAAATCTCGAAACCCCAAAAACTATAAAGCAAGTCCAGAGTCTCAACGGGAAAGTAGCAGCACTGAGCAGGTTCATTTCAAAGCCTACTGACAAATGCATTCCTTTCTTCGATCTGGTCCAAAAAGGAAAGCAAAACTTTGAACGGACTATGGAATGTGAGGGCGCATTCCGAGCACTAATTCAACATCTCTCCACACCGCCACTTTTTTCAAAGCCTATCGATCACGAGAAATTGTACATTTTCTTAGCGGTATCAGAAAACGCAATCAGTGCTGTCCTAGTTCGGGAGGAAGACCGAATACAAAAGTCGGTCTACTATATAAGCAAGCGACTAACCGGAGCTGAGAGAAATTACCTGAAGCTAGAGAAGTTGGCTTATTGCCTTATTATTTCCTCGAGGAAGCTCCGTCTTATTTCCAGGCTCATCCAATCACCGTTTACACCGACTAGCCGTTACGACAGGTCCTTACGCGGCATGAGACGTTTGGTAGGTTACTCAAATGGAATATCGAGTTAAGTTGGTTTTACATTACTTACACTCCAAGGCGAGCCATTCAAGGACAAGTCCTAGCAGATTTCATAGCCGAATTTACCATCCCAGAGGACTTACCCAAAACAAGCGAATCTCCCAAATATATCTGGAACCTGTATACTGATGGTGCATCTAATGACTGCTACTCCGATGCAGGAGTTGTGCTTGAAACTCCTGAAGGTCGATCTATATGCTATGCTTTAAAGTTTGATTTTCGCACGACCAACAATGAAGCTGAGTATGAAGCCCTACTTGCCGGATTGAGGCTTGCTAGAGATTTGAAAATCATTGCTGTGGAGATTTATTGTGATTCACAATTGGTCATGTGTCAAGTTCGGGGGAAATACCAGGCCAAGGATCGAAGACTGGCTGCTTACCTTGCTCGGGTTCAAGAAATATTAAATCAGTTCGATTACTATGCCATCTACTGCATTCCCCGAGAGCGCAATCAAAAAGCCGATTCATTAGCAAAGTTAGCCAGCACAGGTGAGGCACAACAAATGGGACTCGTTCCCGTGGAGACATTAGCTTCCCCGAGCATCAACCGGATGGAGACGGATTGGATATTTGAGGTTGTTCACGATAAGGAGTCATGGATGACTCCGTTCAGAAATTATCTTGAGCGCAGGAGTGAAAAGAGACAGATTCTTTGAAAAGCTTCACGGTTCACTATTCAAAATGGAGTTATGTATAGAAGAGGATACTCTGTTCCCTTACTTCGGTGTATCGCTCACGACGAAATCAAACGAGTATTGTATGATGTGCATGAAGGAGAATGTGGCGATCACAGCGGGGGGCAAGCCCTTGCCAAGAGAGTGCTCAGATATGGATACTACTGGCCAACCGTAAATCGCGATGCATCTGACTACACCAGAAAGTGCGACAAATGCCAGAAGCATGCTCGGATTCCAAGGGCCCTACCTACCGAAATAACCCAAATGGTCAGTCCATGGCCGTTTGCAGTATGGGGCATTGACATTATTGGCTCTCTACCTCTAGCCAGAGGTGGTGCGAAGTATGCCATCATAGCAGTTGATTACTTCACCAAGTGGGCGGAAGCTGAACCTCTTGCTACAATCACAACGAAGAAGGTGATCAACTTTGTGGTGCACAACATCATCTGCCGATTTGGTCTCCCACATATTATCATCACTAATAGCGGGACCCAGTTCGACAGTGCTGAATTTAAGGATTTCTATCAACGATTCCACATCCAGAAGAAATTCTCCGCAGTCGCACACCCTCAAGCGAATGGACAGGTCGAAGCTGTTAATAAAATTATAATGTCTATTCTAAAGAAACGACTGGAAAAATCCAGGGGAAAATGGGTCGATGAACTTCCTATGGCCTTATGGGCCTACCGAACAACCCACAAGTCCACGACCGACCACACTCTGTTTTCTCTTTCTTATGGTTCAGAAGCTGTTATTCCAGTCGAATTAGAAGTGCCTTCTCATCGCGTGACTTACTATGATCCAAAGACAAATGCTATATTGCTTGCTGAATCCCTGGATTTATTGGATGAGAAGCGTGAAGAGGCTGATTTGAGGGCAGCCACATACCGAAGTCGAGTCGCCCGATTATATAATGCCAAGGTCCGACCCCGAACCTTTGAACTTGGCGATCTCATCCTTAAAAGAATTTATCCGGTCCCTTCGCATATGAAGCCAACTTGGGAAGGGCCGTATGTTATTGAACGGAAGCTCGGAGATGGCACATTCAAGTTATCGATCGTTGACGGTCTCATCCTTCCGTGAGCCTGGAACAGCGAAAGTCTTCGTTGCTACTACACATAACAGGCTTTGTTTATTTATTTAGTCTATTTTTCATTTGCAATTTGTTTATGCACTTCGAAATTTGAATTTGTAATAAGGCAACTGATTTTGCCATATTTTCTTGTTTCAGCAATAAAGTGCAATCTCTTCGAGCCAGAGCTGTGATTTACTTGAAATACTTCATATGACCATCACTATGCACAAAGAGCTAAGTTCCATCATACGGTGGAATTTATTCAAATAGGGAGCGATTGTGATACGACCGGTCACTCACTAAGTGAAACCCGAGCTCGAGGACAAGCCATCACACTAAAGCCAACAAAAGGATTGATACACGACAATCCTTTAACTAACTCCATATTTTCGGAGTGTATACTGGAGTATCAACTTACAAATACAGTTTCGAAGAGGATGGATCCGTCCACCTAACGACTTCGCCAGTACCTCGACCAAGTTTGAGGAAAATGGATCCATCCATCTAACGACCTCGCTTGTTAACTCGAGGTGGATGTGAACCAACCATCCACAATCCTGATAGATTCATCGTTCCCGGAGTGCGAACAAAATCCTAAAGTCTGAACAGATGTGATTGACCATCTATCGAACAACTCCAAGTTCCTGGAGCGCGAACTGGAGTATAAATGTCAACTAGCTCCGGATTCCTAGAGTGTGAACCGGAGTGTCGACATAAACACCAACTCCATATTCCTAGAGTGTGAAGTGGAGTATAAACGTTAACTCAAAATCCCCGGAGAGTGGATTGAAGTTTGAACACAAACCGGATTGGGATTGACCGTCCATAAAGCAACTCTAAGTCCCCGGAGTGTGGTTAAAGTGTAAATGCAAATCGGGTGTGACTGACCGCCCACGAATCCATCTAAAGTCCCCAGAGTGTGGACATCATTGCAAACATTAAGCGGGTGTGATTGACCACCCATGAAAATGACTTGGGTCCCCGGAGTGTGGACGTATCCTTGAAACTCAAGAAGGCATGTCCGACCGCCGACGTATGAATGCAAATCCTCAGAGTGATGATGCAATCGACCATAAATGAGCGAACGCGATTCGACCACTCAAATTTCTTTATTCCAGCATCAGTTCGACGACGTTATGCTCGATGAGTTGAAAGCAACGTGCGATCGCCACTTGATCTCTTCAATTTGTCCCTGAAATTGGGGGCAAAACTTAAGCGTCGATCACCGATTGAGACAATGCAGCATCGAAGTCCAGTTCAACATTCAGTCATCACTCATAGTCGTGATTTCATGACTTAACAACTAAACTTGGATCCAATCCAAAGATCGAAACTCAACAAATATACTAGACTGGAGTTCAACTGCTGAAAATCTTAAGCAAATAAATGAAAATTGAGTTAAAGACAAAATGGAATTTCATTTCAACTGTTTGTAGAAGGAAACTAAGTACAAGTTTATCCAAAAAATTCTACTAGCAGGGGCCGAACCCGCATCTATACACGGCCAGCAAAAAAGAATAAAAGAAATTCTTATCTACTCAAAATTTCACCAAAGAAGCATGTCTATTTTTTCTTCTTCTTCGGTTTCCCTTTTGGTGTGGACCCGCTGGAGCTTCCGCTTAGTTTTCTCTTTGAGCCTTTGCCTTTCGGCGGCCTATCTCCAGTAGGGGGCATTATGTCAACATCCTCCTCCGAACTCAAATGTATTGGAACGCTTCCTGCAGGCGGAGTCGGAGGGACAGGATCAACAGAAGGAGGTGGGGGCAGGCGCGCTCGTCTCAATAACTGTTCCTCCCGGAGATATCGTCCGCAAAGGAGCCGAACCAGGTCCAACCATTCCACCCCCAAAACCACTGCCACGCACGGCTGCCTCCATTTCGACATTGATCTCAGCTATGATTTCCTCCTCATGAAGCATTTGTGCATCGTCAGGAACTCCCGCAGTTGGAGCCGAAGAACTTGTCATCGGTGCACTTCCGCCCATAACGAACGACAGATCTGCAAAAGGATCGCTGTGATGATCGAGGAGTTCCTCCATCATCTGCTCATCAAAAATAAGTGTGCTCCCCTGCGTTCCATCAGTCGGTGTCATGGTCGTTGTGGTGGTTGCTTCAAATATAATGGCCTCCTGCATATGATGTGATTCTTGAGTGGCAGGAGGCACGACCGGTGTAGCATCAATCACTGGACAAAAAACAAAAAAAGAACCATTAATAACTACTTCGGATGACAATTCCGATTTCGGATAAGCATAGAGAATGTTCAGAGTACCTTCCTCGGTTTGATTTGTGGGCAGCTGAACGACCTCAGAAACTTGCTCGCGAGTTGGAGACATCTACGGTTGATCCGGATTATAAGCAAGAACAGGTTGAGGATCAACCGTAGGTGTAGTTAGGACTGAGTCGGCACAAGAGTTTCGGAACTTATATCATGATGCTCGACGCCAGAACCTTCTCCAACTTCCGAATGTTGAGCACCAAGCTTCTCCTTCTCATATGAAATCATGGCGTCATGGAGAACATTCCGCTCGTCTTCGCTCAACACTTGGTTTTCGAGCTCGAACTCATCAATCGATTCGGCTTGGTGGTCGGCCTTTTCATCCTCCACCAATCGGCCCTAGGCGTTGTGTAGATGTGTCGGATAATTGTCGAGCCAGGCTAGATTTCTGTGCTTCAAGACCTTAGCATTATAAACAATAAGGAGATCTTCAATATCAGCTTCTAGCCTAAACTCCGCCATTCGGACTTTCTCCTCGACCTCAGTCTCCACCACCCGAACCTTAGCCGTTGTCGCATCCCGTTCGCCCCGAAGCACAATGGCCTGTTCACATGCTTCTTGGGCGGCTTTGTTTGCATCATCCTTTTCTTTGATGATTTCGGAAAATTTAGCTTTAAGCTCAGCAAGTTCTTTCAGAGCAGCGTCCCATTCAGCAGTGACAGTGGTGTTTCGGTGGCCCATCTGCTCCACCAATGCAAAGTGTGTCTGCCTCATCCTCTCCATGGCCAAGTTCGCCTCATCAGCCTTTTTGGTGGCCTCTATCTCTGATTTCCGAGAGGAGTCGGCTTCATCATTAAGAACTTGGACGATGTGGTCCTTCTGGTTGAGATTAGATTCTAACTTTTCGATTATTTTAGCCCGCTCGAAGGCCACCTTCGATGCTTTCTCTGCAGCTTTCGCCCACTCTTTATACTGGGTATAGATGTCATGAATGTAGTCATGCATTGTGATTTCTGCTTCTGAGGGAATTCTCTTTAAGTGAGGAGGGAAGATGTAGCCATCAAAGCATATATTTGGAAAATCTTTCTTTAGCTGAGCAATTCTAATAGCCCTTTCCCCAGTAGGCTCAGTGATAGCTTGTTCAGCGACGACTGGAGGCTCAACCCCAGTTCTATGGCGTTGCGACTCAGGCCGAGAAGTTTGCGAAGATGGTTTGTGACGAGGGGGCTCTACCGGCTGTATTCCCTAGCCCGAAGGTTGTGTGGGGAGTCGAGGGGGTGGAGAACGCGATCGGGATCAATATCTCTGTTCTCTGTAATCCCTGTCTCTATCCCTCTCATAGCATTCCTGACTAGAATAACCGCAATTGCGGTTTCTGTCATCCTCCCTCCGACGGGACTCATAATACGAACCTGATGATTGGCGTGCTGAACGAAGACTGCTGAGCATAGAATCTTGCCTGTTCATCGTATCTGTAAGGTAAAAGAAAAACAGAGTTAGTGAATTCTTGAAACAGGCAATTTAAGGCTGGAAACCGTGTGGTGCCGTGAAGTGTATATGTGTGTGCAACTCCCCGACCAACCGGTAATGTCGGCCGCACTGATGGGTAGAGACTCGCTTAAATCTAGAGCATTTTGAAGCTCCTCCAATCCGGTATCATGCGGAAGTGACACAAAGTTCGGAATCGGAATATCAGCAAGCCCTTCAAAAGGACTCTCTATTGGCGAGGGAGGAGCCTCTGAGATTCTAACGTCGGAGGCCAGCAAAGAAACCACAACTGATTTCCACCTCGAAGACTTAGGGCATTTGTGAGCAGCGGCCTTGCCTTTTCTCCTTCCTTCTATCGCTTGAAATCCGGCAGAAGGCCCAGCAACGAGTTCATCATCTGTGGGCGTACTTTCATCATCGCCCTCCTCGGCTATCACAAGTTTGGGCGCTCTACGTTTAGCCCGTTTTGTCGAAACTGTTCTGATCGATTCTTTAGGTATAATGCTTTGATCTTGATCGATCAGCCCAACGATTCTCAAGTTCTCATCTGTGAATACCGACTCGATTTCTCTCATCTCAATCGGCACTTCTTGAAGAGTTCGAATCATCTCTTTAAAGTGGGCGCCCTCTGGCCGCGGAATCGATCCTGCAAAAGACATAAAATGTTAGAATGGATGTCAAGTGACATCACACAGTCAAGGTCATGTAAAGTTGAAGCACTTACGTCTAGTTATCCATCGCCTGGCGAAGCCCGGTGGACATCGGACGTAGAACCATTCAGTTTTGAAGTAACTTAATCTGGTCCAAGAGCCTATCACCACTTAGCAGTTCCTAACCGCCTCCAAGAATGTAAAAAAGGGTCTATCTCCCCGACTTTTGATATTGAATATGTATCTGATTTCCTCCGGAGTTGGGGGCCGCAGAAGATGCTCCATGAAGACGATGAAGGTGCTGTTCAGCAACGCATATCTGTTGGGATGCAATTGCGATGGGGCGATCCCTAAAAAAGCCAACACTTCTCGTATATACTGATTAAAGGGGGGAAGTGTCCCGATGGTGCAAAGAATGTCGATTGAAGACTGTATACCCCTCCGGGGGAGCATGTGGCCTGTCATTTAGCCCTGGAAGCAGTACGTCATTGAATGATTGACCATGGCGCAAACAGATTCTGCCTAGCATATATTTGGAGATGTTCGACGGAACAGAATCTTGCGGATTAAGAATTATAGTGGCTCCAAGAAGCTCATCCGGAGCCGGGTTTACAATTTCGGCTGCGATATCTAGTACATCTGTCACCAAAGGAGGCGAACTCGGTGTCTCCTGTTGTGGTGAACTTGTGGATTCCATAACTAGTAGACTTATCAAAAACTGTCATTATATGATAATAAGCCCGTGCATTCCCCAGTGTGATGTGCATAAGTGTGTTGTGCGTTGCAGTGCTACATATGACTTGAGGAATTCTACAGAGTTTGAGAAAATATGCAAACAACAAGACTTCGAAATTCAACTGGAGTGACCGTCATCGCTGACCGTCACAACCA
Source organism: Allium fistulosum (assembly GCA_030737815.1). Classification (NCBI taxonomy): domain Eukaryota; kingdom Viridiplantae; phylum Streptophyta; class Magnoliopsida; order Asparagales; family Amaryllidaceae; genus Allium; species Allium fistulosum. The sequence continues at coordinate 452,136,776 of CM060906.1, read as the reverse complement.
TGCCATCTAGACTTTAGAGACCGATCCGAGCTAAAGTTTATTAAAAAGTTTGTTATGGTTCCATCGATGAGCTTCGAAAGGTAGTCACATATGCATTTCAATGGTCAAGTCCAGTTATGCACAGATGAAGCTCGTCGGAGTCAAGAGTTCGAGTATGCATGAAATTTCATATCCGTCAAAGTCCAAATTGAGGTCGATCGGCAAAGAGCTTTGATTTCATATCGATTGAAATTTATTAACTTCGTATCGATCCAAACTCAATGACTTCATGTTTATCGAGTTGCAAAGAGTTCGCATCGATCACTAACATTCACTCTGCATCAACCCAATACGTTCATTTCATATCGATCATCGAAGCCTCAATTCCCTATCGATCGAAGTCCGATAGCTTCGTATCAATCAGGTCGCAATGACATTGCATCAATCAGGGCACAATATAGTTTGTATTCGCCACAACTATGCTTGAAATCTATGTCGATTCGAAGTGATAAAAAACAAAATCAGAGGATCAACAATCGACACAAAGTTAAAGGCAGGCGATCGATACGAAGCTCCCGGTTGAGGTTCGATACGAAATCCAGTTTCTCTAACCCTCCATCGATATGAAATCAAGGCTGACCGACTTTTCTCCAATTCCTTCGTATCCCTCCTCATTCCTTCTTCTCCAATAAACGAAGACACGATTTCTCTCTCCTCAACTCTGCGATGACCCAACTCCGGCATCAACAACGCCGGAATAGGCCGAGACCTCGAACAAGCAGGCATCGAATCTCGAGTCTCAACGATATTTACATGGATTCATCAATTGATTACCTAATTGAGTGTTTAGTTCGATGGATTAGAGTTTAGGTCGATTTGAAGACGAACGTTGTTTTCTTGCTTTGGGATTCCTATTGATACGAAGGCAGAAAGGTAAAATGAAAGCAGATGAAAAAATTTCTAAGTACGAAACGTTTATATATGGACCCAAGAAGTGAAGAAAAACGTTTCGCCTCCTAGTCAAAGCAATGGTTTTGGAATGGCCATGATACCAGGAACTTAACTGGAAACCGAGGGCGGTCCGTCCCGAATATCGGTTATACGTAGGCTCACTATGGATATCGATGAATTTTGTTCGAGTCCAGATCAAGCTATAATTGACAAGACATGACATGCAAAGCTATGAAGGCTAGCGTCCCAAATTTCAGGTCAATCCGAGTTCGTATGCTCAAGATATGATCGATTCAAGTCAAGGAAATCAACACAACCGCGTCCATCACTGTACATCCATCTATTCGTATCCATCAAAAGTCCAGCATGTTCATGTCCATCGGTGAGTATCTATTCATATCCATCAGAATGCACTACTTCGTATCCATCAGGGGAATAGGCTTTATTCGTATCGATCTATTCGACTCCATCAGCAAACAACTCCACTTCGCATCGATCGGCAGCTGTCTTGTTCGTATCCATCGAAGATGGTCTTCTTTGTATCCATCAGGAGACAGACTCACTTCCAATTAATCGGCTATTGCCTATTTCGTATCCATCGACTGCGATACGAGAGCTTAGTTCATATCGATTAAACATCATGTACATTCCGTATCGATTGGCCACAGATCGATACGAAATAGCCATTTCCCATCGATACGAACAGAACCAATCACTCGATTTGGTACGAATATAACAAAGCAATCGATCGATACGAATAAGAGCAATGCGATCAATATGAACAAAGCAAAGACGATCGATACGAATAAGGCGCATACATAGGGAAGACTCGATCATTCGGCACGAAAAGTAGATCGATCCAAGAATTTCGCACCACGTCAACTTGCAGACATGTGCTCAAGAACGATTCGAACAGATCGATACGAAGTGTATCGATACGAACAGGACAGCCTAGAGAAAACGCAAGCTTGCATCGATCATAACTCACAATCTACGAGTCCAAATGCTACCAAATTTTCACAGGAGCTTGCGTACAACATAAGGAAGGCTCATGCCCAATTTCGACTCGATTGGGTCAAACCTTGATCGATACGAAATTCATTCGTATCGATCACGGACCGAGCGCAAATCACGTGGGATCGATCGCGTGAGCCCACCCACGTGCCAGAAGAGGTCTCTCGAGATCTGAGTGAGATATTTGCAACCTACGCCTATAAATAGCAGCCCAGAACCTACAGAAAAGTGATCTTTTGGCTCTTTGACATCCAGACTCTGCTGAATTCACCATTGTATTCGAATTTTACTGTTGTACTTGAGATTTACTGTTGTAATCCGCTGTAACCAGCAGAGAAAAGTTAATAAAAGTCAAACATTTCATAGTGGACGTAGGCAACACGCCGAACCACTCTAAATCCTTGTGTTTCTGCGTACTTTCTTGTTTTTTTAAAGTGTTTGTTAGATAATCCTCTTTTTCCATTTAACTTCTTCATTTTATCTCTTCAAATACTTCTGACGAGTTATGTGCCCAATTTTGGTACAAACAGGTGTAAATCGGTCGGGCGGTGTGTTCAGTTTCTGTCTTAAATAAAATCGGACCGGACATGGAACGGACGAAATTTATATTTGTACAATTTTTGTTGTCCTAGCTCGTGTCCTAAGTGAAATCGGACGGACACGGACTCGAACCGACACAAACAGACATTGCTATTTACATCAAATTTTATGTTGTTTAATATAATTTCCATCAGCTATATTATTTTTATCAATATGTATTGAAGTATAAGCATTTTATGAATCCTTACTCAATTAACCGACCAAATAGTTGTCATATATGTTTTTAGAAACATAGAGGATATACTGAATTATAAGAAACTTGGATGAATTCGAACGAAAACCCACCGGACGAGATTTTTGCTCATACAAATTTTATTGTCCTACCTCATGTTCTAATTGAAAATCGAACAAACTCGGACGGACGTATTTCGACCCCGGACACGAATGGAAATCAGACACTCCTACAAAATTAACAGCACTAACCAGAACTTCTCATTCTAGTTTTTCTGTTAATAATTTGCCAAATAAGTGGGTTTTCAATGACAGGCCTGTCTGCAATGAGGAGAAAAAAAATCACGTTAAAGATAAAATTGAGTTATAAGCGGACGAGACATGTTTTGTTTTATCTGCGAACATCTTGTTGATTAAATCTAGCAAATAAGGACAAATTCTCCATTTACACCGCTTTTGGCAAAGTACCATATTAAAAAAATACTAGTCAGCAAGCTTAAACTACATCCAAAACTTATTAGAGATTGAATGCAAGTTGACACTAAGGGCTTTTTACAACTATTTATTTTGAAACTACTTAAAAGATATTTTAATAGTAACTACTAATTAGTTTTATATAGTGATGTATAAGTAGAAGTGTTTGGATGCAATTTGACTTTAAAGTTAAAATAAGTAGAATAATTTGTCAAAACTAGTTATAAAATGTATCCATAAGTCATAAGCAACAAATTATTGCTTCTCTTATTTTAAATTGTTAGTCACTTTTGTAAGCTACTTATAAGAAGTTGTCAAAAACTTGAATTACACTAAATGACTTATAAGTAGTTTTGGCTACATAATAAGTAGTTTCCAAACATGCTCTAAATCAGCAAGTTTTTACTAGTATGATTTCACTTCATCTAATTCCAAGTCAATTCCCCATTCCTTGCAAATATATATGTGCATTTACATACTGATCAGCAAACCCAAGCTAACAGATCACTGGTATGCCACAAGATTGGCTCCCCAATATCGTATTCAATCCACAATGAAAGCATCTGTCCTTGTAGGCACCGACTCGTTAGGTAACTTGTATCCTCAATGAAGTCACAAGGCAACATAGCATTCTAGCATTTAAGATAGCAGGCCTAACTACTCAGAGAAAAGGATAGTTGTTATTGTTGTAAAATTTTCAAACATTTTATTGGGGCTTTGGTTTTTTGATTTGGAAGAGAAGAAGTAAAGAGGAAGAAGAGAAGTTAGTCCCACATGATAGAATCTTATACAATATATTTGTATAAATAAAGTATCTTCATGTGGATGTTGGGGCCTTAGGGCTCCCACATGTTCGCTTTGTTGTGAGGAGAGAAGTCATACAACACCACACGCACGCCGCCGCCGTCCGTCCGACCGAACCGAACCGGGCCGGGTCGAGTACGGGTTTCGGGTTCGGATCCGAAAATATTTTTGGATCATATGTAAACAGTAACGGGTTGGATTTCAGCCCGTTAAGGACCCAAAACCGAAATTTCTAAATTTGAATTAATGGCGGGAAATTGTAACGTCTTTAAAAACGTTGCAAAATGAATAGACGCGACCGTTTTTGAACCGTTGCAAAATGAATAGACACGGCCGTTGCAAATGGTTGTGACGCTTGGCGAATCGGCACCTCTCTACCACTATAAATAGTGACACCCAGAATTCGTTGAGAATAGTTTTTTCTGGTGCACTTCTTCTTCTTCTTGCACAGATCTGCAACGCCAGGGAAGTGTTGCTAATCGCTGCACTTCCATTACTCTATATTTTGTAACATCTGCAGGGTGTTGCAAACGCTGAATTGTTGCAGATTTGCTCTTTCTTCCTCTTCATTCTATTCTATACAAATTGCATCATCAAAAACCATTGCTAAAGTGTTCTTGGTCGGATCAAAGGCGTACAAACTTTGAATCCGATTACGCTGTTATAGGGCTTCATTGAATCCTGAAAGTCGATAGTTCAATAACCCGTTAGTACCTGGTGGGTTGAACTATTGTCTGAAAGAATCTATTCCATAGATCCTTGAAGTCGGAAGTACAGCATTATCTTCATCGCAATCGCCATCAAATTTCTCTCAAACCGCAAAATCCCCAACAAATTTCAGACAATATTCTTCAACCATGGAAGGTTCGAGCGCTCTACAAGTTATGAATCAGCATCTATCACGATTAGAGCGTTTTGATGGCGACAATTTCACTCGTTGGCAAGAGACGATAAAAATTTTCTTGGTCACCGTCAAGTTGTTCTACATTTTGGAAAATGACTTGGAAGAAATCCCGGAGGAAACTGATAAGGATGATGCTGCCCTAAAGGCTAAACGTGCAAAGCGCAAAGAGGACGATTTTCTATGCAGAGGCCATATTCTGAATGCGCTATCTACCCCAGTCTACAATGTTCATAGGACCTTGGAAACAGCGAAGGCACTTTGGACTGCTCTGGAGAATAAGTACCGCATATCCGAGGCAAGTAATAAAAAGTTTCTTATTTCTAATTTTATGGATTTCAAAATGGTCACCAATAAGTCCATAATTGGACAAGTAAGCGAAATCTTACTGTTGGTGAATCAACTTAAAGATGCTGGAATTGATCTCCCTGAATCTTTTGTTGTTGGAGTTATAATTTCGAGACTTCCGCATAGTTGGAATGATTATAAGAAAAAGATGAAGCATGCGGAAACGGATTATAATTTAGATAGTTTACAGCGCCATCTTCGTATTGAAGAAGACTCTTGCAAACGCGATCTAGATGATAATCCGCAAACTGAGTCCCATTCTAAGGCAAATAATGTTGAAATTACTGATAAGTTAAAGCCAAAGAATGAGACATAGTTTAAGAAGAATAATCATTCCAAAACCAACAACAAAAAGAAGAGTGCTTGTTATTTTTGTAATAAGCCCGGCCACTATGCCCGAGACTGCCGTCTTTGGAAGAAACAACAAAAAATGAATGTGGTCGAAGACTCGCTTGTGGCTGTAGTGCAAGAGGCGAACTCCGTTAGAGGCAATGATAATGATTGGTGGTCCAATACTGGAGCAACACTTCACATTTGCAAAGACCGTAATCTATTCAAGAGTTACGAAGAAAATAAAGGAGTAGCCGACGAAGTTACTGGAGCAAATAAGGTTCCAAGCAAAGTTTTGGGAAAAGGCACTATAGAACTTACTTACACCTCTGGAAAAGTTCTTACACTGGTAAATGTATTTTATGTACCTGATATGTGTAAGAATTTGGTATCTGGATACCTTCTTAACAAAGGAGGATTCAAGATGGTGTATGAGTCTGATAAGCTAGTGTTGTCTAAGAATGGTAGATTCATTGGACAGGGATACTCTTGTAACGGCATGATTAAGTTGAATCTAATAAAGAAATCTTCTGTTTATATTGTTGATTATATTAATTTATGGCATGGTAGAGTAGGACATGTTAATTATAATTCCATTAGAAATATACATAAATTAGGATTAATTTCTGATTGTGATTTCGATACCATCTCTAAATGTGAAATATGTGTTCAAGCAAAAATACACCGAAAATCCTTTAAATCCGTAGAAAGGAAAACTGGTTTGCTTGATTTGGTATATAGTGATGTGGGTGACTTAAAAAGTCATATCACCTATGGTGGTAACCAATACAATATAACATTCATTGATGATTATACTAGATATGCATATGTATATCTAATGAAAACTAAAGATGAGGCTTTTGATAAATTCAAAATTTACAAAGCAGAGGTCAAAACACAATTAGGAGTTAAAATTAAAATATTACATTCAGATCGTGGTGGCGAATATTTCTCAAATGAATTCACCTTGTTTTGTAAACAACAAGGTATAGTTCACCAACGTACTGCCCCATATACACCACAACAAAATGGTGTTGCTGAAAGGAAGAATAGAACTTTAGTAGAAATGGTTAATGCCATGCTCATAAGTTCTAATTTACCTTATAACCTATGGGGTGATGCTATGTTATCTGCATGTTATATTTTAAATAGAGTACCACTTAAAAATAATAATATTTCCCCTTATGAATTATGGTTTAATAGGAAACCTAATCTAACTAGACTTAAAGTTTGGGGTTTCTTAGCATATGTTAGAAAACCAGACCCTAAACGACCAAAGTTAGGAAATAGAGCATTTAAATGTGTTTTCATAGGATATTCACTTAATAGTATAACTTATAGATTCCTTATTCTTGACACCCTAGAAGTTATAGAATCTGTAGATGTAGAATTTTTTGAAAATCAAACTGTTGAGATCCCATTGAGATCATCTAGTCCAGAACCTAGTATGGCTAATGATATCAATGACGATGATTATGCTCCTGCTCAAAACAGCAAGGAAGTATCAGTACCAGATAATAGTACTGAACAACGGAGAAGTAAAAGAGCGAGAATAGAGAAGGACTATGGTCCTGACTTCATTACATATCTTGTAGAAGGCAGTAAGGACGAAGTCCTTAATGGGACTAAATATGTAATGAACGTCGATGACGATCCCAAAACTTATTCTGAGGCTATCAGTTCCAGAGATTCCAATTTCTGGAAAGAAGCTATCAATGATGAAATGAATTCCATACTGTTAAACCAAACTTGGATTTTAACTGATTTACCTCCTGGTGCTAAACCTATAGGATGTAAATGGATATTCAAGAAAAAGTTGAATACAAATGGATCCATTGATAAGTTTAAAGCCAAATTAGTTGCTAAGGGATATAAGTAAAGACATGGATTAGATTACTTTGATACATATGCTCTAGTTGCTCGCATATCTTCATACGCTGTTTAATTGCACTTGCATCAATTCATAAATTAGTCATACATCAAATGGATGTAAAGACTGCATTTCTAAATGGAGATTTAGAAGAAGAGATATATATGGAACAACCTGAAGGTTTCAAAACCCCAGGCCAAGAAAAGAAAGTTTGCAAATTAGTAAAATCTCTTTACGGCCTGAAGCAAGCTCCCATGCAATGGCATGAGAAATTTGATAAAGTTGCACTGTCATATGGATTCATTGTTAATGATGCTGATAAATGTATTTATAGCAAATTGGAAAACAACAGTAGTGTTATAATATGTTTATACGTTGATGACATGCTAATATTTGGTTCCAATATATCATGTGTGAATGAAACTAAAAACTTTATGTCTTCTAAATTCGATATGAAAGATCTAGGAGAGGCTGATGTAAATTTGGGAATTAAAATTATTAGGAAAGAGAGGGATTTATTACTAACTCAATCTCATTACATAGAGAAATTCCTACAAAAGTATGGTCATTACGATGACAAACCAGCACCAACTCCTTTAGAATCTAGTATTAAATTAGAAAAGAACACTGGACGTACTATCTCTCAACTAGAGTATTCCAGTGTTATTGGGAGTCTTATGTATGCTATGCATTGCACTAGACCAGACATCGCACATGCTATAAGTGTATTTTGTCAATTTACGAGCAATCCAGGTTTCGAACATTGGAAAGCTATTTCCAGAGTTTTAGCTTATTTGAAAGGAACCATTGAATATGGTTTATCTTATAAAGGATATCCTGCTGTAATAGAAGGATATAGTGATGCAACCTGGAACAATGTAGAATCCAAATCCAAGTCTACTACTGGATGGATCTTTACATTAGGAGGCGCTGCTGTGTCTTGGGCTTCCAAGAAGCAGACCTGTATTTCTGACTCAACAATGTTGTCAGAATTGATTGCATTAGCAGATGCATGTAAAGAAGCGGAATGGCTTAAGAATTTATTAATGGAAATCCCTATATGGAAGAAGCCATCTCCAGCAGTCTTGATTAACAGTGACAATCAAGCAACGATATACAATGTGTCTAATAAGACATATAATGGAAAATCTAGACATGTGAGTCTAAAACATCAAATGGTGAGACAGTTACTCAAACGAGGAGTTATAACTGTTGACTACATAGAAACGAAGAAAAACTTGGCTGATCCACTTACAAAGGGTCTTCCAAAGGCAATGGTTTCTATAAAGTCACAAGAAATGGAACTAAGGTCTGTGAATGAAGGTTGATCATCCTTAACAGAAACCCAACTTATGTCTTGAAAAGGATAGACAAAGTTCAATGGGTACCAACAAGTTAAGAGAATGATTATGGAACACTAAATCGATAATCCCATAATATTTAGTGTTGGATTCTGCAAGAACAAAGGATGGATATATATCCTTAATAAGTCTAGAAATCTTAAAAGGTGAATCGCAGAAACACCTTAAGAGACTTACCTATATGAGTATGGAAATCAGGTCGTTTCCTAGGAAAGTAAGACCGCTTTCTAAGTAGACTCGTGAACCAGGATTTAAGCACATGTCCATTAACGTGCTGAGCAATACAGAACACTTTACCTAAGGAAATCAACATGTGTGATTGTTCCGATTTTATCATTATGGATACTTTGTTCAAGATTCGTTCACCATAGAATCTAGATAAGGCTTTGAATGGTTTACACTAAGTAAAGGTTCAAATCCAAAAGATACCTTTTATTTATGTGTTGGTTTTCACGATGATGCAAAACTTGATCTTAGAACTACATAGGCTTGATCCCACTTGGGTATGTAGGAAGTCACTCTTGTGATTCAGCCGTCCTATTTATTTATTTTGAAAATTGGGGAAGATTGTTGTAAAATTTTCAAACATTTTATTGGGGCTTTGGTTTTTTGATTTGGAAGAGAAGAAGTAAAGAGGAAGAAGAGAATTTAGTCCCACATGATAGAATCTTATACAATATATTTGTCTAAATAAAGTATCTTCATGTGGATGTTGGGGCCTTGGGGCTCCCACATGTTTTCTTTGTTGTAAGGAGAGAAGTCATACAACACCACACGCGCGCCGCCGCCGTCCGACCGAACCGAACCGGGCCGGGTCGGTTACGGGTATCGGGTTCGGATCCGAAAATATTTTTGGATCATATGTAAACAGTAACGGGTTGGATTTCAGCCCGTTAAGGACCCAAAACCGAAATTTCTAAATTTGAATTAATGGCGGGAAATTGTAACTTCTTTAAAAACGTTGCAAAATGAATAGACGCGACCATTTTTGAACCGTTGCAAAATGAATAGACACGGCCGTTGCAAACGGTTGTGACGCTTGGCGAATCGGCACCTCTCTACCACTATAAATAGTGACGCCCAGAAATCGTTGAGAATAGTTTTTTCTGGTGCACTTCTTCTTCTTCTTGCACAGATCTGCAACGCCAGGGAAGTGTTGCTAATCGCTGCACTTCCATTACTCTATATTTTGTAACATCTGCAGGGTGTTGAAAACGCTGAATTGTTGCAGATTTGCTCCTTCTTCCTCTTTATTCTATTCTATACAAATTGCATCATCAGAAACCATTGCTAAAGTGTTCTTGGTCGGATCAAAGGCGTACAAACTTTGAATCCGATTACGCTATTATAGGGCTTCATTGAATCCTGAAAGTCGATAGTTTGATAACCCGTTAGTACCTGGTGGGTTGAACTATTGTCTGAAAGAATCTATTCCATAGATCCTTGAAGTCGGAAGTACAGCATTATCTTCATCGCAATCGCCATCAAATTTCTCTTAAACCGCAAAATCCCCAACAAATTTCAGACAATATTCTTCAACCATGGAAGGTTCGAGCGCTCTACAAGTTATGAATCAGCATCTATCACGATTAGAGCGTTTTGATGGCGACAATTTCACTCGTTGGCAAGAGACGATAGAATTTTTCTTGGTCACCGTCAAGTTGTTCTACATTTTGGAAAATGACTAGGAAGAAATCCCGGAGGAAACTGATAAGGATGATGCTACCCTAAAGGCTAAACGTGCAAAGCGCAAAGAGGACGATTTTCTATGCAGAGGCCATATTCTGAATGCGCTATCTACCCCAATCTACAATGTTCATAGGACCTTGGAAACAGCGAAGGCACTTTGGACTGCTCTGGAGAATAAGTACCGCATATCCGAGGCAAGTAATAAAAAGTTTCTTATTTCTAATTTTATGGATTTCAAAATGGTCACCAACAAGTCCATAATTGGACAAGTAAGCGAAATCTTACTGTTGGTGAATCAACTTAAAGATGCTGGAATTGATCTCCCTGAATCTTTTGTTGTTGGAGTTATAATTTCGAGACTTCCGCATAGTTGGAATGATTATAAGAAAAAGATGAAGCATGCGGAAACGAATTATAATTTAGATAGTTTACAGCGCCATCTTCGTATTGAAGAAGACTCTTGCAAACGCGATCTAGATGATAATCCGCAAACTGAGTCCCATTCTAAGGCAAATAATGTTGAAATTACTGATAAGTTAAAGCCAAAGAATGACATAGTTTAAGAAGAATAATCATTCCAAAACCAACAACAAAAAGAAAAGTGCTTGTTATTTTTGTAACAAGCCCGGCCACTATGCCCGAGACTGCCGTCTTTGGAAGAAACAACAAAAAATGAATGTGGTCGAAGACTCGCTTGTGGCTGTAGTGCAAGAGGCGAACTCCGTTAGAGGCAATGATAATGATTGGTGGTTCGATACTGGAGCAACCCTTCACATTTGCAAAGACCGTAATCTATTCAAGAGTTACGAAGAAAATAAAGGAGTAGCCGACGAAGTTACTGGAGCAAATAAGGTTCCAAGCAAAGTTTTGGGAAAAGGCACTATAGAACTTACTTACACCTCTGGAAAAGTTCTTACACTAGTAAATGTATTTTATGTACCTGATATGTGTAAGAATTTGGTATCTGGATACCTTCTTAACAAAGGAGGATTCAAGATGGTGTATGAGTCTGATAAGCTAGTGTTGTCTAAGAATGGTAGATTCATTGGACAGGGATACTCTTGTAACGGCATGATTAAGTTGAATCTAATAAAGAAATCTTCTGTTTATATTGTTGATTCTATTAATTTATGGCATGGTAGATTAGGACATGTTAATTATAATTCCATTAGAAATATACATAAATTAGGATTAATTTCTGATTGTGATTTCGATACCATCTCTAAATGTGAAATATGTGTTCAAGCAAAAATACACCGAAAATCCTTTAAATCCGTAGAAAGGAAAACTGGTTTGCTTGATTTGGTATATAGTGATGTGGGTGACTTAAAAAGTCATATCACCTATGGTGGTAACCAATACTATATAACATTCATTGATGATTATACTAGATATGCATATGTATATCTAATGAAAACTAAAGATGAGGCTTTTGATAAATTCAAAATTTACAAAGCAGAGGTCGAAACACAATTAGGAGTTAAAATTAAAATATTACATTCAGATCGTGGTGGTGAATATTTCTCAAATGAATTCACCTTGTTTTGTAAACAACAAGGTATAGTTCACCAATGTACTGCCCCATATACACCACAACAAAATGGTGTTGCTGAAAGGAAGAATAGAACTTTAGTAGAAATGGTTAATGCCATGCTCATAAGTTCTAATTTACCTTATAACCTATGGGGTGATGCTATGTTATCTGCATGTTATATTTTAAATAGAGTACCACTTAAAAAGAATAATATTTCCCCTTATGAATTATGGTTTAATAGGAAACCTAATCTAACTAGACTTAAAGTTTGGGGTTGCTTAGCATATGTTAGAAAACCAGACCCTAAACGACCAAAGTTAGGAAATAGAGCATTTAAATGTGTTTTCATAGGATATTCACTTAATAGTATAACTTATAGATTCCTTATTCTTGACACCCTAGAAGTTATAGAATCTGTAGATGTAGAATTTTTTGAAAATCAAACTGTTGAGATCCCATTGAGATCATCTAGTCCAGAACCTAGTATGGCTAATGATATCAATGACGATGATTATGCTCCTGCTCAAAACAGCAAGGAAGTATCAGTACCAGATAATAGTACTGAACAACGGAGAAGTAAAAGAGCGAGAATAGACAAGGACTATGGTCCTGACTTCATTACATATCTTGTAGAAGGCGGTAAGGACGAAGTCCTTAATGTGACTAAATATGTAATGAACGTCGATGACGATCCCAAAACTTATTCTGAGGCTATGAGTTCCAGAGATTCCAATTTCTGGAAAGAAGCTATCAATGATGAAATGAATTCCATCCTGTTAAACCAAACTTGGATTTTAACTGATTTACCTCCTGGTGCTAAACCTATAGGATGTAAATGGATATTCAAGAAAAAGTTGAATACAAATGGATCCATTGATAAGTTTAAAGCCAGATTAGTTGCTAAGGGATATAAGCAAAGACATGGAGTAGATTACTTTGATACATATGCTCCAGTTGCTCGCATATCTTCTATACGTTGTTTAATTGCACTTGAATCAATTCATAAATTAGTCATGCATCAAATGGATGTAAAGACTGCCTTTCTAAATGGAGATTTAGAAGAAGAGATATATATGGAACAACCTGAAGGTTTCAAAACCCCAGGCCAAGAAAAGAAAGTTTGCAAATTAGTAAAATCTCTTTATGGCCTGAAGCAAGCTCCCATGCAATGGCATGAGAAATTTGATAAAGTTGCACTATCTTATGGATTCATTTTTAATGATGCGGATAAATGTATTTATAGCAAATCGGATAACAACGGTAGTGTTATAATATGTTTATACGTTGATGACATGCTAATATTTGGTTCCAATATATCATGTGTGAATGAAACTAAAAAGTTTCTGTCTTCTAAATTCGATATGAAAGATCTAGGAGAGGCTGATGTAAATTTGGGAATTAAAATTATTAGGAAAGAGGGGAGTTATTACTAACTCAATCTCATTACATAGAGAAATTCCTACAAAAGTATGGTCATTACGATGACAAACCAGCACCAACTCCTTTAGATCCTAGTATTAAATTAGAAAAGAACACTGGACGTACTATCTCTCAACTAGAATATTCCAGTGTTATTGGGAGTCTTATGTATGCTATGCATTGCACTAGACCAGACATCGCACATGCTATAAGTGTATTATGTCAATTTACGAGCAATCCAGGTTTCGAACATTGGAAAGCTATTTCCAGAGTTTTAGCTTATTTGAAAGGAACCATTGAATATGGTTTATCTTATAAAGGATATCCTGCTGTAATAGAAGGATATAGTGATGCAACCTGGAACAATGTAGAATCCAAATCCAAGTCTACTACTGGATGGATCTTTACATTAGGAGGCGCTGCTGTGTCTTGGGCTTCCAAGAAGCAGACCTGTATTTCTGACTCAACAATGTTGTCAGAATTGATTGCATTAGCAGATGCATGTAAAGAAGCGGAATGGCTTAAGAATTTATTAATGGAAATCCCTATATGGAAGAAGCCATCTCCAACAGTCTTGATTAACAATGACAATCAAGCAACGATATACAATGTGTCTAATAAGACATATAATGAAAAATCTAGACATGTGAGTCTAAAACATCAAATGGTGAGACAGTTACTCAAACGAGGAGTTATAACTGTTGACTACATAGAAATGAAGAAAAACTTGGTTGATCCACTTACAAAGGGTCTTCCAAAGGCAATGGTTTCTATAAAGTCACAAGAAATGGGACTAAGGTTTGTGAATGAAGGTTGATCATCCTTAACAGAAACCCAACTTATGTCTTGAAAAGGATAGACAAAGTTCAATGGGTACCAACAAGTTAAGAGAATGATTATGGAACACTAAATCGATAATCCCATAATATTTAGTGTTGGATTCTGCAAGAACAAAGGATGGATATATATCCTTAACAAGTCTAGAAATCTTAAAAGGTGAATCGCAGAAACATCTTAAGAGACTTACCTATATGAGTATGAAAATCAGGCCGTTTCCTAGGAAAGTAAGACCGCTTTCTAAGTAGACTCATGAACCAGGATTTAAGCACATGTCCATTAACGTGCTGAGCAATACAGAACACTTTACCTAAGAAAATCAACATGTGTGATTGTTCTGGTTTTATCATTATGGATACTTGGTTCAGGATTCGTTCACCATAGAATCTAGATAAGGCTTTGAATGGTTTACACTAAGTAAAGGTTCAAATCCAAAAGATACCTTTTATTTATGTGTTGGTTTTCACGATGATGCAAAACTTGATCTTAGAACTACATAGGCTTGATCCCACTTGGGTATGTAGGAAGTCACTCTAGTGATTCAGCCGTCCTATTTATTTATTTATTTTGAAAATTCGGGGAGATTGTTGTAAAATTTTCAAATATTTTATTGGGGCTTTGGTTTTTTGATTTGAAAGAGAAGAAGTAAAGAGGAAGAAGAGAAGTTAGTCCCACATGATAGAATCTTATACAATATATTTGTATAAATAAAGTATCTTCATGTGAATGTTGGTGTCTTGGGGCTCCCACATGTTTGCTTTGTTGTGAGGAGAGAAGTCATACAACACCACACGCGCGCCGTCGCCGTCCGTCCGATCGAACCAGGTCGGGTCGGGTACCGGTTTCAGGTTCGGATCATCAGAAACCATTACTAAAGTGTTCTTGGTCGGATCAAAAGCGTGCAAACTTTGAATCCGATTACGCTGTTATAGGGCTTCATTGAATCCTGAAAGTCGATAGTTCGATAACCTGTTTGTACCTGGTGGGTTGAACTATTGTCTGAAAGAATCTATTCCATAGATCCTTGAAGTCGGAAGTACAACATTATCTTGATCGCAATCTTCATCAAATTTGTCTTGAACCGCAAAATCCCCAACAGTTATTAGCAGGACCCTGTGCAAACCCAAGAAGTTGCTCATTGCTTACTGTTCTAGTAATCCCAAAGCTCATATATATCACAGAACCTGCATTTTTAATCATTAACCATTCTACGCAGTATGCAGCCATGGTCTTCTTTTAACAGGTTCAGAGTTGGACGTCTTGATTTATATTCATTTGCTGCTACCTCAGCAAGTAGTTTGTGCAAAGGGCCTATACTTAATACACTGACGAACATAGATGATAGTTCCTCCAGAACATCAAATTTGAGACAATCAAAAGAATTTATGATCAAAGCCTGCGCCCTTGGGGCTTTTTTGGCAACAAAAATCAAGAAATTGGCCGTTACCATTAACAGTTCTGATGCCACTTGAGAAGTCTTTGAGTCGTAAATCTTTCATTTCTGGTACAAAATCTACTACTGAAGCACCAAGATATTTGTTTGTTAGGGAGCTCTTATATGTAGAGTGATAGGGAGATATCAAATTAGTTGTACGATTTAATGTTTATACTTCCACTGCTAAAAAAGGGCAAAATCACTATGCAGTTTTTCTACGCCCCTCCTACGGCATGAGTGTGATGAGCAATCCTTTAAAATGAAGAAGTTTTGCTAGTTGTAAGCATGGATTAATGTGACCTGAGGCAGGGAACGAAAGTATTGCTATGTGTGATTTCATCATCTCAGCAGCAGTTAGGGACAATCATTACTGTATCTACTATTTAAAGACATCAATTATTAGTTAATAATTAGCTACTTGCTATTTGATTTTGTTGTTTCTATCGGTTTAAACTTTAAAGTATAATTGGAACCTTTTGATTTTAATGTTTGATTTTGTTGTTTCGAATATGTTTAAATTTTAAAGTATAATTGGTACTTTTGAATTTAATGTTTGATTTTGTTGTTTTGAATATGTTTAAACTTTAAAGTATAATTGGTACTTTTCAAAGTTAACATTTTTAGATGTAGTGTACTGCTATTGGTATCCGAATTTGTGCTAAACAGGTATGGCCCAAAAAAAAAAAGATAAGCAAAACCTTTATCTAATACAACACCGTCGGAAATACTGAAAGGGACAATAAAATATTCCGGATGCTTTTATAAAAATTGAATTACTTCTATAGCCTGGCATCATATTTTAGAAATTACTTGTAGTATAAGTGCAGCTCATGCAGTAGTGTTAATACAATTTTATAAAAATTGTACGGCTTTGAGCTTTGCCCATCAACCATAGATAAGTGCAGCTCATGCAGTAGTGTTAATACAACTCTGTAAACAACAAAGCTAAAAACTTAAGATCCGTTTGGTTTCATTTTGTATTTTGAGTTTTGTGTTTTCAACTTGCACTAAGAAATAACAAAAAACAAGAGAAGAAGATTTACAATTCTTAGCCATTGCGACGACCAACGGACAACGAAGGAGTTGGATTGTTCTTCTTGCTTTTGTTATCTCTCGAAACACGAAAAACAAAATAAACTTGTTTTCTATTTTACATGTTAATTTCATTTTTCAAAATTATTTGTTTTTCAACGATACATACCACGGACGCGCTTTTATATAAACGAAAACACAAAACTAAAAACGACAAGTCAAACGGGACCTTATTAACTTCAATATAGATTCAGACATAACAAAATAATAGACAGTAGAGAAGCAGAAATACAAAATCAGGTAAACATCAAACATTAATATAATTTTAATCCAAACGAATGCAAAGATAAGCAAAGATGGTGCATAGTCAACAACGTCAATCTTTTTACATCTTTGAACACCACAGGTAACAAGAAACAACAGCATCCACTAGAGATATCTAATATGGAATATTAAGTTCATGTATAATAAGTTCTGCTTTTGGAGAAATTCTTGGATACCGAATCAGCTCTAAGAAAATCTTGCACAAGTCTTTCACATTTTCCTTAAACTCAACATTCATTCTCTTAAGAACAGTCGCATTAGCTAGAATGAATTCTGCAAACACAAGTTCAGAGTTGATGCCACTAAAACCAATCAAGTTCATGTATTCAAGCTGATCCAACGTGCAAGTAAGCATTTCATTACCAAATGAAATGCCTGCAGATGGAATTTTGGCCGCCATCTTGTTTGATTTAACCTACACATGTAAATAATAGACCCATAAATTCTATTATTCATGCATTAATAATTTTATTTAAGTGATTCCTTGTAATGAAGAGTTGAAAAATGTGTCTTCCCTGTGAGGGATTTGAGGGGGGAAATCAGCATTGAATTCAGAATGGTTCAAAATTGCAAGCAAAATAAATTTTGCAGTGCACTAACCGTTAAACCAAGCTTCTTGATGGCAGGGCAACTTCTTAGTATGCACAACGTAACCAGCAAGTCTTGCTTATCTTCAAAATTTATGTCCATAAAAAGTTGATTTAGAGCCAATGCTGTAGGAAGTCTTACAGGAACATCACCAAGTGCCAGATACTACAGAGTCGAGTAAAAGTTATATTAGCAAGAAAAATCTGAAAACTACACAAGCATTGCATGCGCATATAACTCATTCTATTTACCCACTACTTTGTAAATCTATAACTACCCATTTACGGATATGATAAGCAAAATATGCATGTGTTGTAATAATAAGAGTAAGGTAGTAATAATAATAATATGTTCAATAAAATATTAGAAGATCTGTAGCATGGGCAAAAGTGGGTATCCAAAAAAAAACTTCGGTGCCCAAGTACTTCATTATGGTGTAAATAGAGAAAGTCGAGAAGATATGCAAGTAACCCATCACACCTTTAGAGCATCACGACATAGTCGAAGATTCTGAATATTGTACATTTGACCAAATACTTCAGCTAACTTGCTGCCACTTTTCAACTGCATATTTGAACTTTCTAGAGACATAACAACATCAAAGCATGCATCAGCTAGATGTGGGATATCCTTAAAACCAATAGTTTCAAACCCTCCTTCAATTCTCAAATCCGTTAGCTCTAGACCACTAATTGTGAGAAATGACAAACCAGAAATGTAAGCTATGTCCAATACTTTCAAATTTGGGGATACAGAAAGTAAGAACTGAAGCCCATTGTTAACGAATACAACATTCCGAAGAACCAGTTTTGTCAGATGATTAAATCCACTAAAACTAGCAGGATGAATGAAAGAGCAATTACGCACATCAAGACATGTTATAACGGAATGGTGAAAGAGGCAAGATGGCAATCTATATATATTACTCGAGAATGTTAAGTGAAGAATCAACTCTTTAATACCCTTTCTTGTTAACAAAAGAATCCATCTGTCGATGAAGGAATGAATTTCAAAGCTAACTTTGATTTTGAACTTGCTGATCGGTCCATTGTGGAGTAGAAACATGTAATCAACAAAATTCACAAACTTCTTTTCATACTCTGACCCCCTTCGCGTGCAATATAATTGTTCGTCTATCGCAATTTGTGAAAGGTTACTCCACTGATACCTCCATCTTCGTGATAAAATGCTTGTACAAACAGCATCCTGTATTGGCAAGCATGACAGAATTTTCCCAGCAACATCCTTTGGCAGCTTACTTATATGATCGTTGGATTCCATTATTTTTTTCTCTGAAAAAAATATCATTAAAAAAAAGAAGTGAGAAAGAGGTTATCGTTGTTGCGTTATTATCAATTAGCTATCCGATCTTCTAAGATGTGTGAATCTTGGGCATGCATATTAACCAGTGATTTTCCCATGAAAGAAAACTGCCATACAAAATAGTAACTAAACATTGCTTTTAAAGCCTGTGGAATATTCCTCAAAGAAGCATGCTGTTCAAATCCGAAATAACTAAATGCTCGCCAAAAGAATACGATAACTATTTCAGATTGTTAAAACTGCCTGCATAGACAAATGCATTAAGTGACGAATTACCAATAAACTACGAATAATTTATACTGTACCGTGAAATTATGCATTCCAAAGCATTGCATACTACTAACATATAGTTAAACAGGTATCTATAAATGTAGTTCTTAATTCTCAGCAATTAGAACGAAACAAAATCATCAAGGAAAAGGTATTTGAATTTTGAACCTTTTAAGTAAATATGCACATCATAAATAAAAAACCTATATTAGAACTACAAATTTTCCTTAGCAACAATAATAGAATTAAGTACATATTGCATACTTGAATAGATCCAACCAATCAGGCGGTATGGGTAAACCTATACTTCTAAACATCGTAGTAAATAATCAACTCAACTGATAAAAGGAACGTATTTCATCAAATAAATTAACATGGAATAACTCTTCTTTATACAAGAACTTGTTATAACATCGAGCTCTGATTCATAAATCTAAATAAGTATAAAACACGACCTACCAAAACTTCATAATCACCGAATAAGTGACTTTTAGAAGGCCGGCCAGTTTAGGGTTAAGAGAGAAATTTGGATCAGTGAAAAATTGAACCGCTCAGTGATGAATATTTCCCGCTTTTTTTCCTACCCAAGAATCAATAGTACGACAGAAACGTAACTTAGGTGGTTTTAAATGGGATTTTTTAGCTGAGCGAGGGATTATGCTGCGGGTTTTAAAACTTGGGAAGAAGAAAGTCCCGCTGGCCGCAATTTTTTCTCACTTCTGGGAGTTCACTAAGCAAAGCTAGAATCGGACTCCATAATTGCGGAAAAAAGTCTGCTTGAAGAGACGGACCTTTCTGTAACTTTAACGTCTAACGGAAGAAACGTATAAAGGCAAGGGAGCCTTTTGCGTTGGTTTCCAACTTCTACGGTGGAAATGCACTTCAGTCTAAGTCTGCTTTATGTTACCTCATCCTTTTTTATTTTATTTTATTTTATTTTATTGACTTTTCTAACATACGTGGACGGATGTGTGTATTGGTAGTTTGGTACCTTGACTAAGCCCGAGAGCTCTTTTCTTACCAATAAAATAAAAATAATTTTCTAGACCTACTGAACCATCATGTTATCATGATAACCAATGGAGTTCTAAGAATCAATAGTCAAATAAAACATCAATAACAATCGTCTGTCCATACGCGTGTTTGTGTACACCAATGGCGAAGCAAGCCCATATTTTCACATATGACATACTTTTCATTTCATAAAATATAAACATTGAAGAGCAATAAAAAGTACAAAGAATTGACCAATATTAGTTGAGATACGACAAATTATTTTTTTGAGGTATGACCTAAGTTGCCAAAATGGCTTTTTACAATAGGAAAATCAAATTTTGAGGTGGGGCATTAGCCTGGTCTGGCCTATATCTAGCTCCGCCCCTGGTGTACACACACATTCATCCATATATACGTCCAAAGCATTCCAAATCAATAAGATCGCGAATCCATTTCAAAACATCACATAAACATTGCCCAAAATCCAAAGGAAAAGCCTCAAACCGATATAGTTAAATATATATATAATTTGGTCTTAAGGGCCTAGGTTAGTACAAAATTTTAGCAGCTAGCGGTCGACTGGTCTATGATCCGACGGTCTACCGCCGAGGTCGTATATTATAAAAGCAGGCTCATGTACATGTATATTTCTTTGCAAGTTGTCTTCCTTGCCTCCCTCTCATGTTTTCTATTCGTTTTTCAATTCATTTTCTTTCAAATTTTTATATGACCTTCTACCATCTATCTACTTCAGTTTCACTATATAGTAAAACAAAACACCAATAATAATTGATTATTCATATGTGCGTGTGTGCGTGCGTACGCATGTGTAATACACACACATTCATCCATATATATGTCCAAAGTATTCCAATGGAATAGGGTCGAGAATCCATTTCAAAAAATCAACTAAACATTGCTCATACCCATGGGAAAATCCTTGAATCAACATAGTTAAATATATATAACTTAGCCTCAAGGGCCTTCGCTTAATACAAAATTTTAGCAGCCATCGGTCGACCGGTCTATGGCTCGACGATCAACCGCTGGAGTCGTATTTTACAGGAGCAGGCTCCTATACATATATATTTCCTTCTAGATTTTCTTTCTAACTTTCCTCTCTTGTTTTCGATTCATTTTTCAATCTGTTTTCTTACAAATTTTGATATGATCTTCTACTATCTATCTACTTCAATTTCACTAAAGTGTTTGAATAAAAATTATTCTAAATTTGCCAAAAAGAATCGGAATTTATAGAACTACTTTTCAGATTGTATAAATACACCTTTCATATATCCATATTGTAAAATACACTTAAAAAATCATTATCATTCGAAATAAAAATTATATTATTACCTAAAACAACATTTGGCACATTACTAATATATATATATAATCCATATTTTCAAAAAAAAAAATATAACCCATTTTTAGTACAAAAGTATAATTCTTCCGCGTATCTTCAAATATTACATAATAAATCACATAAAAATACACTGTAAAATTTATATATTCTCTAAAATATATAAACATATCCTTAAAATCATTTTATAAAGTTTTTATATGATTTAAACAAGTATTTTGAATATAGTACACACACAGATATATATATATATATATCTATGTGAATGTATCAAACTTTCTTTGCAATGTCCCTCTTTACTTATTTTCATGTTTTGTGACGACCCACATTTCAAAAGATTTAAATCGACAATAACCCACACATGTCCAACTTGAACAATCCAAAACATAGATAACCAATGGGGTTAAATAAGAAAAAGAAGAAAAGAAGAAGAAAACAAACATAGAATCTCACAACGGAACGACAAAAATATAATAATCAAATAACAGTTTGTGAAGCTGTTTATATCATACATTTGATTATAATCTATACGACATTTATCAGAGTTATATATATACATCAGGAATAAATAAAATAATGCAACAGACAAAGTGATACATGAATATTAATAGCAATAGTAATATACCAAATCTTCATCTTCGTCCTCTAGAAAAATGATCTTCAATATGCTGAAAAAACTCAGGGCTGACCCGAGCGTAATGAAAAGACAAAACACTCAAGTCAGGACTAAAATACTCTTATGTAAGTCAAATCAATATCACGAAATATGAGTGCAATAACTTAAGAGATGTTATGGGATTTTCCATCTCCTAAGGATCCGTCAAACTATCTATATGCAATAGTGTACGCTATAATAGATAACGTCTATCAGTAAAATAAATATCAAAAGCGTTAAGGCTTTACATTTATCCCCTTTAACACATTTTTATAGCATGTATTCTATGTTGGTCCTGTAACACAATCAGTAACATCGGTAACTAGTGAGTCCCCTATAGGTACAGTACTAAACCAAAGTCGTTATGGGCTCGTATAAGGATAAATATGACAAGGCACGTGAAGCAATGCCCCAAGGTAAGATTCTACCAATTTACCCTTTCTGGCTGGTCGTAATACATCCGTGGCCGACCGCGATAATCAATCCAAACAAATAGGTGCACCCATCGAATACGAAATCACAATAGCAATTCGAGGGATCAACGTCGCTAGAGGTAGCTAACCTCAGTGGCTAGACATAGGCTCCTGTTTTAGTCATTTTAATTATGACACGAGTGTCAAAGCTATCCATTATCGTTCTCTTACTTCATTCCAGTAAACATTTGCCAATTCAACCACTACATTCTGGATACCATCCACTGCGTACACAGTTGTTAAAGTGGTTAAAATATTGATAGAGAGTATGCCAATAAGAGGCCCCGGTCTCTTTAACAACCAAACGTCGTTTTACACACCGGTTGGTTCTTTTACATTTTTGAAAACAATTCATACTTGATACCAAAATATCATATTCGCTTCAAAATCAAATCTATTTCGAAATCATCATATTCGCTTCAAAATTATATTTTACTTCAAAATGTCGATTCAGTTTGATATATCGATTTCACTTCAAAATTTGTTTCGAATTAAAATTTAGGTTATAACTTCACTTTAACCCAATTCGCATTTAAATCCAAGATTTAAATATGAACATCCCACCCTTTTGACCAGTTTGAATTTATAGAAAATAGTTTAAATAGTAAAATAGTTAAAATAGTTTAATAGAAAATAGTTTGAGTATTAAGAATAGTTTATATAGTGAAATAGTTTGGAAAATAAAAATAATTTGAATATTTAAAGAATATAGATTTTAAATCGTTTATACTAAAATAATTCATTTAAAAATAGTTTCAAAGTCGAACCGGTTCACTTTCCAAATTTTCCAATTCAAATCAGTTCCAATTTCCATTTCGATTTAATCGATCCAATTCCGATTTCAAGTCGAATTTTACTTCGATTCCAAATTAATTTCAATTTCAATTCCAAATTAATTTCACTTCAAATTCCAAATAAATTTCAACTCAATTCACAAATTTAAACCATTTCGATTTATATCAATTTCGAGTTCGATTTCCAAAATATCGATTCAAAACCCTTAAATCAAATTTACATTCAATATCCAGTTTAAAATCCAAATCTTTAAATGTAATTCAATTCCGAGCTCAATTTCGAAATATCGTTTTATATCACTTTTACTTAGCAATATTCAAAGTTCGAATAAAAGTTCAATCTTTTAAAACAAATCAATTTCTGAAATTCAAATCATATTTCGCTTATAACTTCAAAATCTCAACTTCAATTATTTAAACAATTTCTATCTTCAAATTTAAATTTCAACACTTCGAGCTCAAGTTCGAAAATAGTTCGATTTCCATAAATTCAATTTTTTACTTCTTAAAATCAAATCCTTTAAATAATTTCAAAACAAAAATTTTAAAATCATTTGATTTAACCAATCCGGTGTCCGTATATAATATTATATCCTATGGCCAAGTGAATCAGTTATTTCAAGGATGGATATATATCATTTCAATCCAAAATAAATGCCATAGGTATATATCATTTCAGCCTATTTCTTAATTTATTCGAAATAATTCAATTTACAGTTTTATATACTGTAAATAATATACAGGATGATAACATGATATATCAAAATAAATAAACATCCAAAATATCAACCAATAGCATCCATCATAACCAATCATCCAACAGTCAATAAAATTCACAATAATTTCATAATTATCAATATCGGGTATTTTACGGGCAATTAAATTCTAATTCAATTTAACTGTCAATTCAAATCCTATCAATTAATTCAGATGTCAATTTAAATATCAATTAAATTTATCAAACAATAATCAATAAATTCAATTCACTTCACGATATAAATTTAACTGCATGAAAAAAAAAATTAGTACTTGTGAGCGTATAAACACTCACATTTTATTTATCGACGATTTAAAATCCAAATAAAGGCCCAAATTTGAACAGTCTCAGAATGTAGCAAAACTAGTTCCATAATGTCCGGAATTTCAATACGAACGCAACGGAGAAAACCGCGCGTCGATCCGAGCTCGTATGCAAAAGTTATTCGAATTAGAACAATTGAATTTTAATATAAACTAATTATATTAATAAATAAAACAACACGTATACCATTCTTCTCATAAGAGTCGTGCATAGGAACCCATCAACACGCGACCCAAATTTCATCCACGCACGCTCAAACTACGACCAGACGACGATCAGACAGCGCTACCACGTGCGCCGCTCCTAGCTTCACCTACACTGGCGATCTGGTCGCTCGCGCGTGCGCGTACGCTCGTGGAAATCCCAAAAACTACCGCTCCTTCTAGCCTCGATTTTGGCGAATCCGTGATGTAATAGCATAGATCAACCATATGGATTTGAAGAGGTGATTAAGATCTACAACTTTCATGTTGGAAGTTTTTAAATTCGATAAACGGATTGAGAGAATTTAAGGAAGGAAAGTTGAACAATTTCGGCCGTTAAAAACAATGAAAACGGCAGCAATGGTTTAAACTAGGGTTTGGAATATTTTAATATAAAACTATCTCGACTTGCATGTTGTATTTATATAGTTAGGTCAAAAACCGTCCGAACTCCAATCGAGACGTGCCGCCTGGCGTTTATAATGATTTACCCCCATTCCCAACGCAATGGAACTAGTCCCGAGGTCTAATTCGATCGTATGCAGAAGATAGCTTTTCAAAGTCAAATTATTTTATTGAGTTCCTTAAATTGATTTCTACGCGTTTCAAGCTCGCATAGCCAAACAACAAATTCGATCGCTACGAAACTTGAAATCCTACAATAACTCACTATTACGAATTCGATGAAACTAGTTTTGTCGAAATCCCAAACAGTGGCCAAAATGGCTATTTTCACTTGTCAATTAAAATATAAAATTTTCAATTTCTAATTATTCACTTCTAAATCTAATTCTAAATATTAACAACCTTCATTCATACTTAAATAAAATTTAAATAAATTTCCGATACCATTTTCATTCACATAAATTAAAGATACAATTATTTAAATAATTCTAATATTAATTTAAACAATTTAATTATCCAATAAATCCATATAACTAGATCATTAAATTCCAAATAAATTTTAGTTATCAAAATTATTTTATTTCCATCTGAATAATTCAACACTTATCGCTAAATTCCTATTATTGATTATAAACACATTCGATATATAGAATTTCATTTCAAAACTCGTTATCGCCAAATCTTTAAAATTGGTTATTTCAAAATTTGTACTCAAGTTCATATTCGAATAAATTACCATAATAATTCATTAAAATTTATTTTTAACCATTTTATTCAATAATCATATTCAATTTCACCATTTAAAATAGCTAAAAATACGGGTCGTTACATTCTCCCCCACTCAAAACTTTTCGTTCTCGAAAAGGCGTTAAGTAAAGAATTTAACCTATAATATATTTTATTCAAAATAATTAGCTTATAAAACATAAACATCTTATTAGAAAACCTTTACTACGCTCTCGCTATGTCACTTTGATATCAGTTTTACGGGAATTACAAGTTAGTTATCAAAACAAGTTATAAAATTATAAAACATCAAAATGTTTTTCTAACTCCCGGATTTACGGAAAATTTCGGCAGAGTCTTCTTTGCGCGGATCGATCGGAAATTTTTTACAATACAATATGTATCACAAATATACCAAATAGATATCACATATACATCTCATCTCAATGTTGAGGCATCCCGAAGGTAAAAATATAAAATCGCAGTATGTAATCCGAGATATGTAACGACCCGTAAATTTCAACCGTTTTAATAATGTAATTAGTTGAAATTTTGTGAAATTTTAAACGATAAAATTTTGAAATATAAATTTGATATTTGGAATACGTCTAACTAAACATAGCTACTGGTAAATTTTCGTCCGAAATTACGAAAGTTTATTTCGCGCGTAAATTCACTTCAATTCAATCAGTTAAAAAGCGTTGAAAATAAAACGTTTTCAAAACCAAATTATTTTTACATAGAAAAATTATAAACCATCTTCTGAGCAAGATACTAGTTTGTCGTTTTCCCAAATTTGGACATCTATTGCTCCGTCGTTCTTATTTTCTGCAATATAGCAGCATTCTGGTACCGATATCGACTTTTTATCGGATGATCGTACCACTGATATCTGTATACCGTTTTGACCGTCTCGTCGTGCTGATCTCCGTAGTCTATTTGTTCGTATGTTTCGGAGTCCGGTACATAGCGGAATCCGCGAAACCGATAACCGTCTCGGTACCGGTTCCTTGTTTTTGTTCTTGTGACCATTGGTTAACCATTGGGAAACTGTATAGCCACTAGCAGTTTATAATTTCTGAAATTGAGCCGTTGAGACTTTTACTGTTCCCTATTTTCAATTAATATGATATACTACCCATTCACTCTCTTCCTACTGACATTAACTTTAAAAGAAAAAGAATAAGAAACGTAAAGGAGTGAGCCTACTGCCATCTTCCTTTCATTTGTTTCTTCCAGTACTCTCATACTTGTTGTCCACCCTTCCACCATTGAATGAGCTCACTGCTGATCATTTTTTCCTCTACCCTATCCTTGTCCCAAAGCACCTCCCTCTCCCCTCCGCCTAGTTCTTCCTCCCCTCCTTCAACCTCGGATAGGAAGCCCAGGCCGTCACCGAACCACCCTCCGCCCACGTCACCGACACAACCACCCCGCCTTGAACCCAGCCGCACTCGGCCAGATCGGCACCTCCATCCCCTTGCTGAGCCACGTGTGCCACAATCTGCTTCATCCTGCCACCGTGACCAAGTCACCAACGCAGCCCTCCTCCACTCGATCCAAACGCCACAACTTTGCTTCGCCTCTCCCGGCCACCGCGACCCAGATCGGTCACTCGTCTCCGCCTCCCTCTGGCCACATCCTTGCCCTCAGCTCCACATCTTGCTTGTCTCGGTCCACCTCTCGTCCTGATGGTATGAGCAACTTTATTTGTATATATATTAAAGTTATGTGTTCAGCTTATATTTTATCGCATATACAGTTGCATGTCCATTGTAATAGATTGATTTAATGGTTACAATACAAAATTATTTACAGTGGTTACGGTTTTACAAGTTATTATTTATATTCACAATTTGTTATTTGCAGTTTTAATATATCAAAGATTTGTTTTGTTTATACTTTTATGTTTACAGTTATTGTTACAGAGAAATTTTTGTTTGAAGCTTTATAATATATACTTTTCGAGTATGTAGTTAATGCAATATTATTAGCATGATTTTGTGACATACGCACATTTGGACAGTCTACATATATACATTATTTTATATATTATATTGTTTGCAACATTAAACAGTTAATACATGTTTAGGCGAGTCTGCATATATAAATGTATATAGTAATACATATTATTTCCATATAAGTATTGTATGTCGTGGATATGGTTATATAAGTTGGTTCTATATGAATATAAGCTATTTTATATTATGTTAGTGCTGTGTGAATAAATGTGTACAGTTCGCTCATACTAAGCTTTATATTTGATTATGAATTTTTTTTTTTTTTACAGATATAACCTGTTAGCTTATTTTATATAGTTTACTGTTTGATATGTAGTGCTTTGTTATGTTAAATATATATATCAAGTTATATACAGCTATTAGCTTATTTTACAACTTTCTTTATTTATATAGTTTGTCTTTGAGGTAGGTTTGTTTCAGTTACAAGTAATATATATATATATATTTATATAAGTCTCATTTGGTATGCATATATGTAAAGCTCTGAGTGAATTTTAAAATAAAATTTTACATGGTAGCCTGTTAGTATATATGTTGTAAGAACAATGATTTTTAAGTAATAATATATATATATATATATATATATTTTATTGTTCGGCTTTAAAAAAAAAAATTCCATGGAAATAACATCACCATATAGATATATATCATTATTGCTTCTATCGGGTTGATTCTGACGTGTTTTCATCAATATCGATATATCAGCTTTGTTCGTCGAAATCGTGCCCATCTTGCTTTGCTTTGGAATGCGCGGTTTGGATTCGTAACCCACTTTGTTATCAAATTTCTCTAGCCTCGAAAGGTGAGCACTCACTCACGATTAACGTTCTTCTATTTATTAGATTTGATTTCAATTGGAACGACAATTGAAATGCTGCTGTTAGTTATTTACACTGTATTACCTGTATCAGTTTACCTGTGACACCTGACACCATTATCTGTTAATTATTTATGCGATGATAATACAGTTTGGCTGATAATTGATTAATTGTTGATGTTTATATTGGACGTTAAAATTGTTAATGTTAAATTGATAAATAGTACGAAATTGAACTTGATATAGGATAATTAAATGTTAAATTTGATTAACGGACATTTGTATAATATGACCCCTTTAACTGTTAAATTTATTGACACGTAGGATTGTTAACTACACCTTGAACCATCAATTGTACGATGCTTAAACTGATGATGTATGAAATTGTAAATAGATGACAAGTGAAAACCGTAATGTAATAATCTTTAATCTACATGAAATGATAGTGTGGATTCTAGAAATAATTATATTAATTCGTACAAATAACAATGCGAATTAATACGGTTATTTCGGGATTATTTGAATTGATTATTGGATTGATATTGATTGTTGTTATTGCTTGTTTATTTACTTTGACACCATCCCAGTTATCACACTGCAAGTTCCCTTTGATATGTTTTGATTTTGAATTGAATTGGAATCGGGTTGAAATGATAAATACCCAAATTTAACCTTGACCTAGGAAAGAAAATTAAATATAAAACCCGATTGGTCAATAATCGGATTTAAAAATAAAACGAAGATTTTATTTGAATAAATAATATGGTTTTGAAATGAAGTTGAAATTTGAATTTAACGAAAGGAAAATGTAATATTTAAAAATATGAAATAAAATATTAACAATGTAATTGATGTAAGAATGTTGTTTAATTTGAGAAATGATTTAATAATTAAGTTTGAAATCATAATTAAGTTTGAAATTATTAAACTTTGAAATTACTTAATAATTAAGTTTTGAATTATTTAATAATTAAATAAGGTTGAATTATTTAATGATTAAATTGAATTGAAATTCTTTAAAGAGAAAAATTGAACTTTTGAATAAGTGATTTTACTTCGTAAATAATTGAAATTGAGTTTTCTTTATTAATTAAGTTTTGGAAATTTATTTAAGTAAGTAAATAAGTGAAATTGGATTTCTTTAACAAGAAATAAAATACGATTTATTGAAATTAATGGAAGACTTGAAATCTAAAGAATTGATTTGACGAATTTAATATAATTCAAAATTGTAAGTTTTGATTTAATGAATTGGAAATTTAATAGAAATTGTTTTGATGATAAATTTACTTAAATATTGAATGAAATCGATAAATGAATTTGAAATTGATTTAAATGTTAGATTGAGTAATTTAAATGATTTCGGAATGAAACTGATATTTGCCAACTTGAATCAATATTTGAATGGTTTTAAATAGATATTGAAATTGAATTATAAGATTTTGAAATGGTAAATTGGAAGTTTTGAAATGTAAATTTTGGAAATTGATTTCGAAAGACAAACGAATTGTTGATTTACGAATTCTATTTGAAATTGAATTTGATTTGGTTTTTGAAATATATAAACGACCAATCGGTGTAATAATTACGAAAGTTATTAAAGAGACCGAAATTTGGTTATGGGTATACTCTCTATCTAAACCGAAAACCACTTTAATAACTATGCGCGGAGTGATGATCCAGAATGAAGTGGTTGGAATGATGTACGTGTTGATTGAAGAAAGTGAACGATAATGGATAGCCTTGACACTTGTGTCAAATTGGAAATGACTAAAACAGGAGCTGTGCCGGGCCAATGGAGGATTGATACCTCAAGTGGACACACTTCTTCGAACTACTTATACTTGTTGTCGATTGGTGCACCCTTGATTTTGGGAGTGTTGTCTCACGGTGTTGCGGGCGCTGCGGCGTTGCGTTCTCACCAGTCCGGATCAGGCGAACGGTAGTATCACTACCTTGGGTATAGCCTCATGTGCCTTGTCATACTTGTATTCCATTTATGCGCGACCACTACGATTTTGATTTGTACCTTGAGTATATGGATTGCCCTCTGGTGACTTCCGGTTTTGGGGAAACTACGGTCTTGTATATGCTTGTGGGAATAAAAATGTGTTAAGGGTGGAATGGGCCATGACTTAACGCTATTTTGATATCTTTATATTACTGATAGACATTATCTACTTATCGTACACTACTACATAGTAGATAGTTTAACGGATCCTTAAAGGATGGTTATTCCAACATCCTTTGAGTTACTTGTATTTCAATTGCTATTTCACTTGAGTTGGATTTATTAATATAAGAATGTTAATCCTGACTCGAGTGTTTTGTTTTTCTTTACGCTCGGGTCAGACTGAGTGTACCAGTATTCGAGACTCACCTTTGGAGTTGGAGCTTTGCTTGAAGATCCAGCCATCTATTCTGCTTTCAGTATTCGATGATTCCAGTGATGTATTCTAATTTGTATCTGAAGTATCGTGTTACTCTTCCGTTGTATCTGGTTTAACTCTGATGTATCGTATTACTCTTCTGTTGTAAACTCTGATGTATTTTATATATTCATATAGTAGCTTCATGAACTACTATCTCTTTTATTTCCGCTGCAATTATTACTCTGTGTCTGTGTTCTGTGATTACTTATTTACTGTATATGTTCAGTTTTGCCAATTTAAATTAACAACGCGGTATTTTGAGCAATTCAACTCCGGCATGAGTGTCTACCTATACACTTATAATGGATGCGAATGGTCCAAAATGGCGGGTCGTTACAGTTGGTATCAGAGCTTTGGTAGCTCTAGGCAAAACTCAACATGTATGTTAAATGTATTTACAGAATCACTCTCATTCGAGTTTCAATCTCTTCCTTGACTCAATTCCTTTGAATTTTGAAACGTTCCCCTCGGTTCCGGAATTCATTCGTATCCTTCACTATTCGTCTTCTTTCAAATTCTGGAGCACCCCATAACTCCATTTTGAATGATATCTATAATAGATCGGCGGTCTCGCCAATCTTCGGATTATTCGTAAAGGAGCAAAACTCCTTTATAATAGGCATCGATTTATCGGAGAATTCTGTATCCTCGGTTTACGATGCTGTCTATTCCCTGCTATACCTGAATTCCATCTCGTGAGATCGAGTGTTGATTTACCTCGGAATTCAGCATCGGTCTTATTGTTGAAGTTACGGACGATCCGGTTATGGTTGCCCGTGAATTAAATAAACTCATCCATCTCCCGATTGTGGTAATTGGATTATCTTATCTTCTGTTTCAAACTTATTTCCGAATCAAAATTCTCTTTGATTTGAGTCAACAAAAAAAAAAAATTTTGAAACCCTATTCTTATTTTGAAAATTCATTCCTGTATCATCGAGCAAAGAAATGTATTTGTAAACTAATATATAAATGTTTTAATATATACTGTGTTGTTTGAGTTGTTGATGTTGATTTGGGTTTCCGATCGATTCGTCTGATCAACGCTATCGATAGGATTTCCAAAACACTTGAGCAAAGCAAACCGACACAATATCGTTTTCAAATTTGATAAATAAAATAGAAGTTTTGTATGATTATCTTATATATAAATATAAGTTTTCTGAAATTAAATTGTTAATGAATTTGTTGTTTGAAAATAATAATATTTGATTTTCATTTATTGTGTTGTAAGCCATAGGCTATTGCATAATATAAATAAATGAATTTATAAACTTGGTTATAAATTGATTTGAATTTGAAATGAATCTAATTCAGAAATTTGAGAATTTATTAGTTTCCGGTGATTTCGAACTTTGGTTTTAAAATTTTAAAGTATATAGTATAGAAAGTACTTTCGAATAGAAATCGTTTTCAAAGAATTTTAAAAATGTTGAAACATGTGCTCTTCTCTTTGTCGCTGGAAAATAATTTCGGTGATGGCGGCCGCATCATCGACATTCATTTTCGAGTTTCGAAGTGGAGAAACCATTCTGTAGCTTTGCTACGGTTTTGTTTTGAAAATATTTGATTTGAATTTCTTCAGTATAACTTGATTTATATCTATATAGGTATCTTATTTTAAAATTTAATCTGATTTGATATAAATATATTATATATATCTCTAAATTGTTTAAAGTTAATCGGAAATCTAATTCTTAAATTTTGTTAAAAGATGATTTTAATTATAAATAAAACCAAAATTTTGGAATTAATATTTGAACTTGAACAATTGAATTTGATAATTTTATTTGTATAGTACTAAATTGCATTTCAAAATAACTTACCTAAATTTTTCATAAGTTAAAATGTAATTGGATAATATACAATATAAATTGAATTTATAAATAAAATTTAAGTGTTTATAATAAATGTTATACACTAAATTTTGATTATAAAGATGTTGATAGAGTTAGATAGGATAATAAGTAAACTCAGTTAACAATGAAATAAATTTGTTTTGAAAGAATTAATAAAATTGAAATTTGATCAACATAAGAAAATACCTTGAATTTAAAAGCAATTAGTAGATGTAAATTAATTTGAATCGAAACTTTTATGGTTTAAATTAATTTATATGGATTAAATATATGTAGTTTCCAAATCTTATAGTTCAATTTCAACCTTTATTCAAAACAGTTCAAATATTAAGTAGAATAAATTTAACAATAATTTGAAATAAAGAAGAATTTAAAATTGCTGAAAAATATGATTATAATAAAAGACTATTCAAATTTAGGGTTTTAGAAATTGTAAATTGAAGATAATTGGATAATAAGATAATGAATTTAGAAATAGTTGAGATTTATTTTAGTGAAATCAAATGAATTAAATCAATTATTGAATATCAATTAATTTGAATTTGAATTATATGGTTTAAATTAATTGTTATTTTGTATTTCAAATCTGTTTTCTTTCTGGTTGTTTTTTTATTCTCCTACCTCGTTCCTTTTCGGGGACGAAAAGTTTTGAGTGGGGGAGAGTGTAACGACCCGTAAATTTCAACCGTTTTAATAATGTAATTAGTTGAAATTTTGTGAAATTTTAAACGATAAAATTTTGAAATATAAATTTGATATTTGGAATACGTCTAACTAAACATAGCTACTGGTAAATTTTCGTCCGAAATTACGAAAGTTTATTTCGCGCGTAAATTCACTTCAATTCAATCAGTTAAAAAGCGTTGAAAATAAAACGTTTTCAAAACCAAATTATTTTTACATAGAAAAATTATAAACCATCTTCTGAGCAAGATACTAGTTTGTCGTTTTCCCAAATTTGGACATCTATTGCTCCGTCGTTCTTATTTTCTGCAATATAGCAGCATTCTGGTACCGATATCGACTTTTTATCGGATGATCGTACCACTGATATCTGTATACCGTTTTGACCGTCTCGTCGTGCTGATCTCCGTAGTCTATTTGTTCGTATGTTTCGGAGTCCGGTACATAGCGGAATCCGCGAAACCGATAACCGTCTCGGTACCGGTTCCTTGTTTTTGTTCTTGTGACCATTGGTTAACCATTGGGAAACTGTATAGCCACTAGCAGTTTATAATTTCTGAAATTGAGCCGTTGAGACTTTTACTGTTCCCTATTTTCAATTAATATGATATACTACCCATTCACTCTCTTCCTACTGACATTAACTTTAAAAGAAAAAGAATAAGAAACGTAAAGGAGTGAGCCTACTGCCATCTTCCTTTCATTTGTTTCTTCCAGTACTCTCATACTTGTTGTCCACCCTTCCACCATTGAATGAGCTCACTGCTGATCATTTTTTCCTCTACCCTATCCTTGTCCCAAAGCACCTCCCTCTCCCCTCCGCCTAGTTCTTCCTCCCCTCCTTCAACCTCGGATAGGAAGCCCAGGCCGTCGCCGAACCACCCTCCGCCCACGTCACCGACACAACCACCCCGCCTTGAACCCAGCCGCACTCGGCCAGATCGGCACCTCCATCCCCTTGCTGAGCCACGTGTGCCACAATCTGCTTCATCCTGCCACCGTGACCAAGTCACCAACGCAGCCCTCCTCCACTCGATCCAAACGCCACAACTTTGCTTCGCCTCTCCCGGCCACCGCGACCCAGATCGGTCACTCGTCTCCGCCTCCCTCTGGCCACATCCTTGCCCTCAGCTCCACATCTTGCTTGTCTCGGTCCACCTCTCGTCCTGATGGTATGAGCAACTTTATTTGTATATATATTAAAGTTATGTGTTCAGCTTATATTTTATCGCATATACAGTTGCATGTCCATTGTAATAGATTGATTTAATGGTTACAATACAAAATTATTTACAGTGGTTACAGTTTTACAAGTTATTATTTATATTCACAATTTGTTATTTGCAGTTTTAATATATCAAAGATTTGTTTTGTTTATACTTTTATGTTTACAGTTATTGTTACAGAGAAATTTTTGTTTGAAGCTTTATAATATATACTTTTCGAGTATGTAGTTAATGCAATATTATTAGCATGATTTTGTGACATACGCACATTTGGACAGTCTACATATATACATTATTTTATATATTATATTGTTTGCAACATTAAACAGTTAATACATGTTTAGGCGAGTCTGCATATATAAATGTATATAGTAATACATATTATTTCCATATAAGTATTGTATGTCGTGGATATGGTTATATAAGTTGGTTCTATATGAATATAAGCTATTTTATATTATGTTAGTGCTGTGTGAATAAATGTGTACAGTTCGCTCATACTAAGCTTTATATTTGATTATGAATTTTTTTTTTTTTACAGATATAACCTGTTAGCTTATTTTATATAGTTTACTGTTTGATATGTAGTGCTTTGTTATGTTAAATATATATATCAAGTTATATACAGCTATTAGCTTATTTTACAACTTTCTTTATTTATATAGTTTGTCTTTGAGGTAGGTTTGTTTCAGTTACAAGTAATATATATATATATATATATATTTATATAAGTCTCATTTGGTATGCATATATGTAAAGCTCTGAGTGAATTTTAAAATAAAATTTTACATGGTAGCCTGTTAGTATATATGTTGTAAGAACAATGATTTTTAAGTAATAATATATATATATATATATATTTTATTGTTCGGCTTTAAAAAAAAAAAAAATTCCATGGAAATAACATCACCATATAGATATATATCATTATTGCTTCTATCGGGTTGATTCTGACGTGTTTTCATCAATATCGATATATCAGCTTTGTTCGTCGAAATCGTGCCCATCTTGCTTTGCTTTGGAATGCGCGGTTTGGATTCGTAACCCACTTTGTTATCAAATTTCTCTAGCCTCGAAAGGTGAGCACTCACTCACGATTAACGTTCTTCTATTTATTAGATTTGATTTCAATTGGAACGACAATTGAAATGCTGCTGTTAGTTATTTACACTGTATTACCTGTATCAGTTTACCTGTGACACCTGACACCATTATCTGTTAATTATTTATGCGATGATAATACAGTTTGGCTGATAATTGATTAATTGTTGATGTTTATATTGGACGTTAAAATTGTTAATGTTAAATTGATAAATAGTACGAAATTGAACTTGATATAGGATAATTAAATGTTAAATTTGATTAACGGACATTTGTATAATATGACCCCTTTAACTGTTAAATTTATTGACACGTAGGATTGTTAACTACACCTTGAACCATCAATTGTACGATGCTTAAACTGATGATGTATGAAATTGTAAATAGATGACAAGTGAAAACCGTAATGTAATAATCTTTAATCTACATGAAATGATAGTGTGGATTCTAGAAATAATTATATTAATTCGTACAAATAACAATGCGAATTAATACGGTTATTTCGGGATTATTTGAATTGATTATTGGATTGATATTGATTGTTGTTATTGCTTGTTTATTTACTTTGACACCATCCCAGTTATCACACTGCAAGTTCCCTTTGATATGTTTTGATTTTGAATTGAATTGGAATCGGGTTGAAATGATAAATACCCAAATTTAACCTTGACCTAGGAAAGAAAATTAAATATAAAACCCGATTGGTCAATAATCGGATTTAAAAATAAAACGAAGATTTTATTTGAATAAATAATATGGTTTTGAAATGAAGTTGAAATTTGAATTTAACGAAAGGAAAATGTAATATTTAAAAATATGAAATAAAATATTAACAATGTAATTGATGTAAGAATGTTGTTTAATTTGAGAAATGATTTAATAATTAAGTTTGAAATCATAATTAAGTTTGAAATTATTAAACTTTGAAATTACTTAATAATTAAGTTTTGCATTATTTAATAATTAAATAAGGTTGAATTATTTAATGATTAAATTGAATTGAAATTCTTTAAAGAGAAAAATTGAACTTTTGAATAAGTGATTTTACTTCGTAAATAATTGAAATTGAGTTTTCTTTATTAATTAAGTTTTGGAAATTTATTTAAGTAAGTAAATAAGTGAAATTGGATTTCTTTAACAAGAAATAAAATACGATTTATTGAAATTAATGGAAGACTTGAAATCTAAAGAATTGATTTGACGAATTTAATATAATTCAAAATTGTAAGTTTTGATTTAATGAATTGGAAATTTAATAGAAATTGTTTTGAATGATAAATTTACTTAAATATTGAATGAAATCGATAAATGAATTTGAAATTGATTTAAATGTTAGATTGAGTAATTTAAATGATTTCGGAATGAAACTGATATTTGCCAACTTGAATCAATATTTGAATGGTTTTAAATAGATATTGAAATTGAATTATAAGATTTTGAAATGGTAAATTGGAAGTTTTGAAATGTAAATTTTGGAAATTGATTTCGAAAGACAAACGAATTGTTGATTTACGAATTCTATTTGAAATTGAATTTGATTTGGTTTTTGAAATATATAAACGACCAATCGGTGTAATAATTACGAAAGTTATTAAAGAGACCGGAATTTGGTTATGGGTATACTCTCTATCTAAACCGAAAACCACTTTAATAACTATGCGCGGAGTGATGATCCAGAATGAAGTGGTTGGAATGATGTACGTGTTGATTGAAGAAAGTGAACGATAATGGATAGCCTTGACACTTGTGTCAAATTGGAAATGACTAAAACAGGAGCTGTGCCGGGCCAATGGAGGATTGATACCTCAAGTGGACACACTTCTTCGAACTACTTATACTTGTTGTCGATTGGTGCACCCTTGATTTTGGGAGTGTTGTCTCACGGTGTTGCGGGCGCTGCGGCGTTGCGTTCTCACCAGTCCGGATCAGGCGAACGGTAGTATCACTACCTTGGGTATAGCCTCATGTGCCTTGTCATACTTGTATTCCATTTATGCGCGACCACTACGATTTTGATTTGTACCTTGAGTATATGGATTGCCCTCTGGTGACTTCCGGTTTTGGGGAAACTACGGTCTTGTATATGCTTGTGGGAATAAAAATGTGTTAAGGGTGGAATGGGCCATGACTTAACGCTATTTTGATATCTTTATATTACTGATAGACATTATCTACTTATCGTACACTACTACATAGTAGATAGTTTAACGGATCCTTAAAGGATGGTTATTCCAACATCCTTTGAGTTACTTGTATTTCAATTGCTATTTCACTTGAGTTGGATTTATTAATATAAGAATGTTAATCCTGACTCGAGTGTTTTGTTTTTCTTTACGCTCGGGTCAGACTGAGTGTACCAGTATTCGAGACTCACCTTTGGAGTTGGAGCTTTGCTTGAAGATCCAGCCATCTATTCTGCTTTCAGTATTCGATGATTCCAGTGATGTATTCTAATTTGTATCTGAAGTATCGTGTTACTCTTCCGTTGTATCTGGTTTAACTCTGATGTATCGTATTACTCTTCTGTTGTAAACTCTGATGTATTTTATATATTCATATAGTAGCTTCATGAACTACTATCTCTTTTATTTCCGCTGCAATTATTACTCTGTGTCTGTGTTCTGTGATTACTTATTTACTGTATATGTTCAGTTTTGCCAATTTAAATTAACAACGCGGTATTTTGAGCAATTCAACTCCGGCATGAGTGTCTACCTATACACTTATAATGGATGCGAATGGTCCAAAATGGCGGGTCGTTACAAGATATGTACCATATTATTAATAATACGAGTGAGTTCGCTTGTATAAAGCAAGCAAAAGCAACCTAAGGCGCAATCGAGCTCCAAAAGCGAGCATACACCCTTCCGTACCTACTAAACACTCAATAACCAAATGAGAACCTATATATAAAGAGTAAAATCGATATATAATATGTATTAAGCAATAACCATAAATGAATATAGCAGATGCAACAAAACAAACATCCAACAACAATATCCAATCTTATTCACAACAATACCAATCCACACTTAAAAATGTCAATATTCAGTTTATTATACTTTAATTTCCTATAAATATTAAATTGATTTACTTTTAATTCATTGACATTTATTTCATCTATATACAATTTTTTTTGCTTTCAATTTATCACATGGATTTCTTTTCGAATTTAATTGGTTCACCTTAAATTTATTCACGTTCAATTGATTAACATTCATTTCCTTAATCATTCAATGGATTTATATTCAATTCATTCGCTTTTACATTCAACTAATTTGGTTTCAATCCATTTTTATTCAATCAACCAATATTCATTGCATTCACATTTGATTGATTACAATTTAATGTACTTACATTCAATCGATTTACTTTCAATTGATTAATATTTATTTTAATGACATTCATTTTATTTATCATCCAATGAATTTTCATTCCATTTAACCTTGTTAAGTTAAATTTATTTCATTATCACTTAGTATTTTAATACTAATATTATTTATAAACCATTTAAGTTTATTATAAACATTTTATAAAATTGCAACTCAATTTTATTATTATTTCATAACTTAAAGTCATATTAATCCATTGATTCACTTAATTAGTTTATTCATTGATTCAAACTCATATAATAAATTTACTTAAGTAAATTTTATTTTATAACTCTAATTCATATTAATAAAAAAAATTCTCAAATAATTCATTCAACTTCTCTTAAATTAACTTCAATTTAAAATTTATTCTAATAACTTATTCCATATTATATTAGTTAACAATCAATGGTTTATTGAAACTCATTCCTTTTGCATTTAATATTAAGTTAAACTTCATTTCATTTTAATCTATTACTCATTTTATTTAATCTTATTCAAGTTAAATTTTCTTATCATTCACATTCAACAAATTTAAATTTGTTTTTAGCTTACCAATTCTCAAATCTATAAGTTATACAATTTATTCATTCAAAATTTCATTTTATCTAATTCATTTCAAATACATTTCATTTTATTTAAGCTTCTTGAGTTAGACTTCATTTTATTTACTTAATTTCACTAACTCCATTTAATTTAACATTCCTAAGTCAATTATTTTATTTCGTATCTCAAATTCAAATTTCTCTTTTGTTTGCTGAACCAAAAATTTAACCATTTTAAATTCTGTTTTATTTTTCAATTCAAATTTATAAGTTACAACTTTTTTTTATCTATAATAATTTCAATTTATATGTTCAAAATTATTTCATATATTTATCAAATCATACTTAGAATATTTTTTTCCACAATCAAAACTTGTTTTAATCGAAAATAAATTTCTTTTGGTAGAAATTTTCACTCAGAAACTCGAAAATGAATACTGACGATGCTGCAGTCATCCTCAAAATTTATTTCCCAACGACCAAAGCGAGTTTTAATGCTTTTATTTCTTCAAAAATCTTTTCAAAATATTTTTCTAGTCAAAACTCTTTCAAATAATATTAATATTAATTTTGAAGGCTTCGAAAACAATTTTGAAAACAAAAGGATTTTAAATTCAAAATTCTCAATATTTTTCCAAATCATTTATATATATAAGCTATATTATAAATATACTTATAAAAATTTCTGTTCCTTGTTACCAAACTATTTCATTAATTTACAACTTGGTCATTTTAACCAATTCTTATTTTAAATGATTTCGATTCAATTTAATTATCGAATGCTTCGTAAAATAAAATTTTCAAAGTATCCATTTTATTTTAATTCAACCAATAATCGATGATAACTAAATATTATCATCTCCTAACAAATTAAAAAATGATTATATAGGCTTATGAAGGTTATAAATTTATATATAAAATATAATTTAGGTAACATTATTTTATTTACCCGACTTTAAAACAATATTATGTCGACTTGCCTCGTTTAAGTGTTTAGAAACCCCTATCAATAACAT
Source organism: Allium fistulosum (assembly GCA_030737815.1). NCBI lineage: Eukaryota > Viridiplantae > Streptophyta > Magnoliopsida > Asparagales > Amaryllidaceae > Allium > Allium fistulosum. The sequence goes on along the minus strand of CM060906.1, from coordinate 452,095,754 downwards.
GGCGTCCCACGCATCTACCAGAATTTATAAACAACTCAATGGATAAGTAAACACAATATAAAACATTTTATAACACTAACAAGTACGTTCTCTCATATATATACACTCAAACAGACTCATTCTAGGGTATTACTACCCTATCTTTAATGAGTCAAACCCCACAAAGCTAAGGTTATCACTAAACCTAAGCTCTGATACCAACTGTGACAACCCACATTTCGGAAGGTTTAAATCGACAATAATCCACACATGTCCAACTTAAACAATCCGGAATGTAGATAATCAATGGGGTTAAATAAGAAAAATAAGAAAATAAGAAGAAAACAAACACAGAATCTCATAGCGGAACGACAAAATATAATAATCAAATAACAGTTCATGAAGTTGTTTATATCATACATTTGATTATAATCTATACGACATTTATCAGATTTATATATATACATCAGGGATAAATAAAATAATGCAGTAGACAAAGTGAAGCAGGAATATTAATAGTAATAGTAATATACCAAATCTTCATCTTCATCCTCCATAAAAATGATCTTCAATACGTTGAAAAAACTCAGGGCTGACCCGAGCGTAATGAAAAGACAAAACACTCGAGTCAGGACTAAAATACTCTTATGTAAGTCAAATCAATATCACGAAACATGAGTGCAAAACTTAAGAGATGTTACAGGATTTTCCATTTCCTAAGGATCCGTCAAACTATCTATATGCAATAGTGTACACAATAATAGATACTGTCTATCAGTAAAATAAATATCAAAATAGCATTAAGGCTTTACATTTACCCCCCTTAACACATTTTTATAGCATGTAGTCTATGCAGGTCCTGTAACACAATCAGTAACGTCGATAGCCAGTGAGTCCCTTATAGGTACAGTAGTACTAAACCAAAGTCAAAATGGGCTCGTATAAGGATAAATATGACAAGGCACGTGAGGCAATGCCCAAGGTAGGATTCTACCAATTTACCCTTTCTGGTTGGTCGTAACCCATCCGTGGCCGACCGCGACAATCAATCCAATCAAAAAGGTGCACCCATCGAATATGAAATCACAATAGCAATATGAGAGATCAACGTCGCTAGAGGTAGCTAACCTCAGTGGCCAGACATAGGCTCCTATTTTAGTCATTTTAATTATGACACGAGTGTCAAAGCTATCCATAATCATTCTCTTACTTCATTCCAGTAAACGTTCGCCAATTCAACCACTACATTCTGGATACCATCCACCGCGTACACAGTTGTTAAAGTGGTTTCAATATTGACAGAGAGTATGCTAATAAGTGGCCCCGGTCTCTTTAACAACCAAACGTCGTTTTACACACCCGTTGGTTCTTTTACATTTCGAAAACAATTTGTACTTGATATCAAAATATCATATTTGCTTCAAAATCAAATCCATTTCGAAATCATCATATTCGCTTCAAAATCATATTTTACTTCAAAATGTCAATTCAGTTCGATATATCGATTTCACTTCAAAAAAAAATTTGAATTAAAATTTAGGTTATAACTTCACTTTAACCCAATTCGCATTTAAATCCAAGATTTAAATGTAAACATCCCACCCTTTTGACCAGTTTGAATTTTTAGAAAATAGTTTAAATAATTTTAAAATAGTTAAATAGTTTAATAGAAAATAGATTGAGTATTAAAAATGGTTTATATAGTGAAATAGTTTGGAAAATCAAAATAATTTGAATATTTAAAGAATATAGATTTTAAATCGTTTAAACTAAAATAATTCATTTAAAAATAGTTTCAAAGTCAAATGGTTCACTTTCCAAATTTTCCAATTCAAATCAGTTCCAATTTCCATTTCGATTTAATCAATTCAATTCAGATTTCAAGTCGAATTTTACTTCGATTCCAAATTAATTTCAATTTCAATTCTAAATTAATTTCACTTCCAATTCCAAATAAATTTTAATTCCAATTCCAAATAAATTTCAACTCAATTCTAATTCCAATTCCAAATAAATTTCAACTCAATTCTCAAATTTAAACCATTTCGATTTATATCAATTTCGAGTTCGATTTCCAAAATATCGATTCAAAACACTTAAATCAAATTTACCTTCAGTATCCAATTTAAAATCCAAATCTTCAAATATAATTTAATTCTGAGCTCAATTTTGAAATATCGTTTTATATCACTTTTACTTAGCAATATTCAAAGTTCGAATAAAAGTCCAATCTTTTAAATCAAATCAATTTCTGAAATTCAAATCATATTTCGCTTATAACTTCAAAATCTCAACTTCGGTTATTTAACAATTTCTATTATCAAATATAAATTTCAACACTTCAAGCTCAAGTTCAAAAATAGTTTGATTTCCATAAATTCGATTTTTTACTTCTTAAAATCAAATCCTTTAAATAATTTCAAAACAAAAATTTTAAAATAATTTAATTTAACCAATCCAGTGTCCGTATATAATTTTATATCCTATGGCCAAGTGAATCAGTTATTCAATTTAATTCAGGGATGGATATATATCATTTCAATCCAAAATAAATGTCATAGGTATATATCATTTCAACCTATTTCTTAATTTATTCGATATAATTCAATTTACAGTTTTATATACTGTAAATAATATACAGGATGATAACATGATATATCTAAAAAATAAACATCCAAAATATCAACCAATAGCATCCATCACAACCAATCATCCAACAGTCAATAAAATTCGCAACAATTTCATAATTATCAATATCGGGTATTTTACGAGCAATTAAATTCTAATTCAATTTAACTGTCAATTCATATCCTATCTGTAACGACCAGTAAATTTTAATGATTTTTATAACGTAATTAACTGAAATTTTGCTTGAAAATAAACAATTAAATTTAGTTTTGAAAATTTAATATTTGGAATGCGTCTATTTAAACATAGCAAATGGAAAATTTTATAGGTAAATATGAAAGTTAATTCTGTTGTCTAATTTCCAATTTCAATTTAAAATCAGTTTATTTGATGAAAACAAAATGTTTTCGGAATCTGAATATTTATATATAATAAAAATATAAATCATTTTCTGAGTGAGACGTCATAGTTCGTTTCGTCAAATTTGGACTTCTCTAGCCCCGTTTATCTTAATTTCGATGAATTTGCAGCAATTTGGCAGCGTAATATCGACTTTTGATAGGATGATCGTATTGCTAATATCTGTGTACCAGTCTGTTCGTCTCGTCGTGCTGATCTCCAAAGTATATTCATTTTATGTGTTTCGGTGTCCGTTACGCGGCGAAAACCGCAAAACGGTTAGCCGTGTCGGTACCCGTATTTTAGCCTTTTTGGTTTCCTTGCCCTTTCATTATCCACCGTGAAAATCAGTAGATATCATAATTTAATATTTTCCATTTTTGACCTTTCCTATTCCACCTTTTCAATTTATTTTCCTATTTCATTTATATTTCCGGTTCACTTTCGTTCGTTCACTCTGCCTTTGCTCTCTTCTGTTTATTGAATGCCTTTGAAAAGAAAAAAATAAAAATAAAAATATATATCTCTACATGATTATCTTCCTGAAGCCACCTTGTCACCATTCACTTTCATGTTGACCCCTTCATCTCCATTCCCACCCGAAGTCGGATCCCCTTGCCAACCGTGAGCAGCCCAAAACTCGCATCTCCGACCAACCTTGCTTTCCTCAATCGCACATCACCCCACCTCTTACAACACCTCTCCACTCTCCATCCCCTCATGTTTTCCATAGCTCACCGATAGCCCTCAACAGCCGGACCCACATGAAACCCACTCCGAGTGGCCACCAGTCAGCTATCTTGCCTCCACATCGACGTCCGCCCCTTGCACCACTGGCCTCCATTCCCTTGCCCTTGGCCTACAAACCGAGGAGCCTCGCCATTCACTTCTTCTTTTCAGATCCATCTGCCCTTACTTCCCACGCCACCACCTGAACCGCATCCGCCTCCTAGCACCCCTCCAGCTCACTCTCCCCTCATCGCCTGTGCAACCGCCGCCCGCTGCCTTGTTCAATGCATCCCTGCCCTTCCTCCCTTGCTGTTTCGCTTTTTCACGTAATTTTTTTAAATGTATATACGAGTCTCCATATATTTGCATGAGAAGCTTGCATTCCTATATCAGCTTGCATCGTGTCTCTCTGCTGCTCATCATCTCCCATTTCCGCAATGTCGTTAACCCGAGCCTTGCTTCCTACCTCAGACCCGTCTCGTTTCTTTCCCTTCCCCATGGCCTTGCAGTCAACCGAGCCATCCATCAACCGATCTACCTACAACCTTTATCTTCTACTACCAGAAAACAACCCAGCATCGCCGAGCACAATCCCTCCTTATTTTATATTATGATATGTAAGTTGATGTTAATATATTATGGTTAAAGTATGTATATATTATGATGTTTGATTTTGTGTTCTGCTCTATGAAAAAAAAATTATATGCATAATATGTTTAGTTATGATTATATTTTGAAACTGATTTTTTATAATAATATATATAACGTTTGAATATATATTAGTTTATATATATATATATATCATCTATCTGTTTATATATGTATAAGTTTATATAAAAGTTATATGATCTGTTAGTTATAAAATATAAGTTTATACAAGTTTGTTTTATATCTGTTCCTATATTTAAATTTGTTGTAATAACTTTTATATGTATATGGCAGTGTAGATATGTATATATATTGTTAGTATAAATTTTAAATATAATATATATAAGTATGTTGATTTTAAATAAGTATGTATGTAAGTATTGATTTTAAAATGTAATATGTATATATTTTAAATATATGTGTTTAAATTTAATAACGATCTTGAGATATATATATATATAAAGATTTTGATTTTAATATCTATATGTTTTAAATTTAATATTTATTTTCAAATATATATAAATATATTATAAAGATTTTATTTTTAAATATGTGTTTTAAATTTTAGACTTTAAATTATATAGTTATATATATTTGTTTCATCGGATCCATCGAGTTCAAGATCGTGCTAGCTTCACTTTGCTTTGCTTTGGATTTGTCGTAGAGTTCGTGATTCAAAAAAAATAACAAAAAAATTCGTAGCTTCTCGTTGTTCTCTAGCCTCGAAAGGTGAGCGATCACTTACGATTAACATTCTTATATTTAGTAAATTTAATTCACATGAAATGACGATTGAAAAATGTTGTTAAATTTTGAATTGGTTACAAATTTAAATTTTGCATTTGTTAATTGACATATAACACCATAACCTGCTATATATATTATATTTAAATTGTTAACTATAATGTATGCTTGCCATTGATATGTTATGTTATTTATATTATTATCCTATTGTTCTCACACTGCAAGTTCCCTGATAGTTTAGAAAATCCCTATGGGTTGAAATGATACATACTCGAACCATATTATAGATTAGGGAAAATCGTTATGGGTTCAAATGATAAACCCAAGCGATTTTATTGATTTTAAATTTTGGGATTGCGAGTTGAAATGATATACACCCGTAAAAAATTAAATTGCGGATTGAAATGATAAATATCTGTATCACTTGACCATATGATAGAAAATTATATATGGACACCGTTGGCCTATGTTTCGAAAATGATTTCCAAAGTTTTGAAAGGAAATATATGGGTTTTAATAAATATTGATTTTTAAAAATATAATATATAAATGTTATTTATATATATGTGTGTAAATTTAGATTTTTTTATCATATGTTTTGGAAATTTTAAATTTATAAGTTAGTTTTGAAAATATAATTTTTAAGATTTTTCTTATAACTTTATTATTTTAGAAATATATAAAATAAGATTTAATATAAAATAAATTTAATAATAAGATTTAAGTTAATAAAATTTAATTTAATTAGTATATGTATATAATATGTTTGAGTATTTATTTAAAACTATATTAATATTTTGAAAATAGATTTTGTAATAACATTAATAAAATAAAGGTTGGAAAGAAAAATTAAGTTTATTTGTAATTTAATTTGTTTGAGAATTGAATATAAACAAGAATTGATTGGAAACTTATTGATTTTGAGATTTTGAAAGGTATGAGTTTATAACTTGATTTAATTAAGGGTGATAAATGAATATTTTCAAATTTAAATAAAATTGAATATGTAATTTTGATTTAAAATTTGAGATTTTATTTAAATGCTTGTAAAAAGTGATTAGGTGAGTATTTTAGAATTAAATATAATTGAAGTTAGATATTTAATTATTGATTTTATTTAAATTTGTAATATGAGATTTTATTTAAATGTAATTAAAAATGATTAAGTGAATAATTTCAAATTTAAATAAAATTAAAGTTGAATTTTGGAATATAAATAACATTTATAAAATTGAGTTATTGTAGATGTTTGGATATTTAAACTTTGAAACCTATTGAATTAGGAGTGGTTTAAATATGAAGTTCAGCCTGGATTTGAAATCAACATAAATTAAAAATGGTTTAATGAGAATTTGAGTTTGGAAGAAACAATTCTAATTTGAAACTATTTTCGATATAAACTATTTAATCTATAACTAATTTTAAATATAAACTATTTTAATTTATAACTATTTCCATATATAAACTATTTTCAATATACAAACTGTTTAAGTTGGAACTGTTATAATTTAGATTTGATGGATTTAAATTCGAATACTTTGATATAATGGTTTAAATTATTTTCTAGTTATGATTTTGGAAGTGATATGATTTTGGAAGTGATATGATTTAGAAAGTGATATGGTCTTGAAATGAATATAATATTTTAATATGAATTATGAACTGTTTGAAATATAAAATGACCGTCCATGTAAAAAAAGCGTTTGGTTGTTAAAGAGACCGGGATCGGATATTGTCATATTCTCTGTCAATACCGAAAACCACTTTGACAACTGTGTACATAGTGGAGATTCTAGAACGAAGTAGGATGGTTTGGCGACGATTCTGTATGAGGTATTAACGTAGCTCTGACTCCCACGGGTCGGCTTGATGTGGCTAAAACAGGAGCCATGCCGGGCCAAGTGAGGTCGCACCTACGATCGGGCATATTTCTTCGATACCATTCTATTACTTTGTGATTCGATTGGGTGCACCTTTGATTTGGGAGTGTATCTCAAGGTGGGCGGCAGTAGCTGCTATGCGTTACCGCCAGTCCGGATCCGCAAAATGGTGGAATCCTACACTAGTCATTGCCTCACATGCCTTGTCACATGCCTTATCTCGCCTTCTACGAGTTTGGTTTGTGTCGTACCTATGGAGTGCTCCCTGATAGCCCACCGGTTTGGTGGAGTTTACAGTACTATATAGACTACGGCATCATGTAAAATGTGTTAATGCTATTTTAATATTTTATCTTACTGTAGACATTATATATATAGCGTATTATACTATGTATGTAGATAGTTTAACGGATCCTTAGAGGATGGGTATCCCAAACATCTTTTAAGTTATTTTGTATTTCAGTTGACATTTCACTTGAGTTGAATTACTGATATAAGAATGTTAATCCTGACTCGAGTGTTTTGTGTTTTGCTTTATGCTCGAGTCAGACTGAGTGTCACAACATTTGAGGCTCACCTTTGGAGTTTGGAGCTTTGCTTGAAGATCGGTCTTTATCTATTCAGCTTTCCAGTTACTTCAGTTTATTCCAGTTATTTTGTTCAGACTTGTCATTGGCACTTGTATTAGTAACTTTGTTTATTCGAGATATCTATTGTATTATACTTTAAACTCTGTTGTTTATATAGTAGCTTGCTGAACTACTATTTATCTATTCCACTGCTTATTTTTATATTACTCTGTGTCTGTGATTCTGTTATTGATTTTATTTACTGTATATGCTAAGTTTTGCCAAATATAAATTAACAATCTGTTGTTTTGAGCAATTCAAGTCTGACATAAGTGGATGATTGTCGATTTGAATGGTTCGAAATACCGGGTCGTTACAGGTGGTATCAGAGCTTTGGTTTAGGCAAACTTAGCATGTGGAGTAAAAACTCATTAGAGATAGAGTAGTGATACCCTATAATGAGTAGAATCAATTACCGAATCATATTCGTTCGCGCTTGAAATTCTTTGTTAGGATTCTCTTCGATTAGAATTTCTTTTGAATTTTGGAACTTTACCTTTGTTCTAAAATCCATTCTCATTTTTCCTGTTCGTGTTCTTCTTTATACTGGAGCATCCCATAGCTCCATTTCTGTCCCGCCAACCTTAGTATTATTTTTAAAAGGGGTGAAACTCCTTTACAACAAGCGTCGATTAACCGGTGATTTCTACATCCACGGTTTAGATGCTGTTATTTCTTGCAAAGCTCGAACCGTCTCTCTAGTAGATGACCCGGGTAATTCTCTTATCGAATGTCGGCCTTAGGATATGCAGGCAGTTCTATCTTTTCGCTTGATTCCCAGCCTAGTGATTTTGACTCCACACCGATAGTCAGGGATTATCCTAATGTTTGGTGAAGTCACTCCTCCTCCTCCCAAGCGGGAAATTGAATTCCGCATCGACCTTATTCCTGGAGCTCAATCTGTTGTCCTTTCTCCTAGACGAATGATTTCTATTAATGGTTAGTCATTGCCTTTGGATTAACCAATGCCCCGGCCCTCTTCGTCGATCTCATAAATCGTGTTTTCCTTGATATCCTCAACAAGTTATCCTTTTTTCGTTAACGATATTCTCGTTTTTCCAAGTCTCGGTTGACCCGGTTAAGATCACTCGTGATTAATATGAGTCTATCATCTTACCTCTTTTGTAATTTAATTTTCTTATCTCCATTTCGAACCTATCTATTTAGTTAGATTTCTCTTTGGTTTGGATCCCTCTAAATTTGAATCTTTATCTTTGTTCAAAATCCATTCTTGAATCATCCTATGAGGGAGTATTTGTAATTGATATAATTTTTTTTGATATTGTGTTGTTTGAGTTGTTAAGGTTGATTTGGGGTTCCGATCGATTCGTTTGGCCCGCTATCGATAGGAATTCCAAAACACTTGAACAGAGCAAACTAACACAATACGGTTTTCGAAATTGGTAAATGATAAAATTTTATGTATGGTTATATTATATATATAAAAGTATAATTTTCTGAAATTGGATAATTAATTAAATTGGTTGTTAGGAATGATAATACTAGATTATCATTTATTGTTTTGTCAACACTACTAAATCATTATCTATTGTTATATGTTATAAGGTGTTGAATTTTATAAACATGGTTTATTTGATTTGAAAATGAAATGAATTTAAATATGGATTTGAGAATTTAATTTCCGGTGCTTTTTAGAAATTGGGTTTTCAAAGTTTGGAAAATATATTATTTGAAAGTATTGTCGAAGGGAAATTGTTTCCAAGAATTTTAAAAGAAATAAGTCGTTACTCTCCTCTTTTGTCGCTGGAAAATAATTTCGGTGATGACTACAGCATAATCGACATTCATTTTCGAGTCTCAGAGTGGAGAGACCACTTAGTAGCATTGCTACACTTTTGTTTTGGAAATGTATTTGTTTTGAATTCCTTGAGTTTGATTTAATTTATAAATTGTATATATATGTATATATATTTATTTCAAAATGGTTTGAAGTGAAACCAGAAATTTAACCCTTAAGTTTATGTTAAGTGATGGTTTTCAATTTTGAAATGAAGCAAAATTTTGAATAATTGGAGTGTTTAAAATGAAAATGGAATTTAAACAACTTAAAGTAGTTGAACTAGGATAAAACTTATTTGTATAATACTCAATTGCATTCTAGAACATATATAACTTGCTTGAAATATTCAAAAGTTAAAATGTTCATGTGAATATGTAATTGAATAATATACAATATAAATGTAAGTAATAAATTGTCCAAAAATGAAATTTATATGGTTTTAAATTAATTGTTGTATATAATACTGTGTATTTCAAATCTATCTTATCTTTATGTTACTTCTATTCTCCCATCTCGTTCCTTTTCGGGGATGAAAAGTTTTGAATGGAGGAGAGTGTAACGACCAGTAAATTTTAACGATTTTATAACATAATTAACTGAATTTTTGCTTGAAAATAAACAATTAAATTTAGTGTTGAAAATTTAATATTTGGAATGCGTCTATTTAAACATAGCAAATGGCAAATTTTCATTGGTATATATGAAAGTTAATTCTATTGTGTAATTTCCAATTTCAATTTAAAATCAGTTTATTTGATGAAAATAAAATATTTTCGAAATCTGAATATTTTTATAAAATAAAAATGTAAATTATTTTCTAAGTGAGACGTCATAATTCGATTCGTCAAATTTGGACTTCTCTAGCCCCGTTTATCTCAATTTTGACGAATTTGCAGTAGTTTGGCAGCGAAATATCGACTTTTGATAGGATGATCGTATTGCTAATATCTATGTACCATTCTGTTCGTCTCGTCGTGCTGATCTCCAGAGTATATTCATTTATGTGTTTTGGTGTCCGTTACGCGGCGAAAACCGCAAAATGGTTAGCCATGTCGGTACTCGTATTTGAGCCTTTTTGGTTTCCTTGCCCTTTCATTATCCACCGTGAAAATCAATAGATATCAGAATTTAATATTTTCCATTTTGACCTTCCCTGTTCCACCTTTTCAATTTATTTTCCTATTTCATTTATATTTCCGGTTCACTTTCGTTCGTTCACTCTGCCTTTGCTCTCTTCTGTTTATTCATTGCCTTTGAAAAGAAAAAAATATATAGCACTGCATGATTATCTTCCTGAAGCCACCTCATCACCATTCACTTTCATGTCGTCCCCTTCATCTCCATTCCCACCCGAAGTCGGATCCCCTTGCCAACCGTGAGCAGCCCTGACTCCCGCGGGTCGGCTTGATGTGGCTAAAACAGGAGCCATGCCAGGCCAAGTGAGGTCACACCTCCGATCGGGCATATTTCTTCCATACCATTTTATTACTTTGTTATTTGATTGGGTGCACCTTTAGTTTGGGAGTGTGTCTCGAGGTGGGCGGTAGTAGCTGCTATGCGTTACCACTAGTCCGTATCTGCAAAACGATAGATTCCTACCTTGGGCATTGCCTCTTGTGCCTTGTCACATGCCTTATCGTGTCTTCTACGAGTTTGGTTTGTGTCGTACCTATGGAGTGCTCCCTGATAGCCCACAGGTTTGGTGGAGTTTACAGTACTTTATAGACTACGACATTATATAAAATGTTTTAAGGGGGGTTTGGGTAACGCCTTAATGCTATTTTAATATTTTATGTGACGCCCCACCTCTATACCCACGCTAGCCAAGAACACTACGGTGTAGTGTTGTCAACTAGCACGGAGAATAAGGTTGTTGAGGAGCGACCATCTATGTAATTGCTTTGTGCGAGCACCGATATGTCAGATAATAAAACATTGCATTTCATTTTTAGAGGAAACCCGACATACCGATACAAACTCAAAGCTACTACACAGTGGCTATAATAGTTTAGGACAATAGATATAAAAATAACACGGAAAACATAAATGCGGAATACAGATGGAACGAAAAGTCTCATATATATAATAACTGATATCAGTTACAATACATTTGACACAATACAAATGATACAACTACAACTGTCGACTCAAGAAGTTATATATACAAGTACATTATCGACTAATATACATGAATACATTAACATCTTAAAACAGACACACTGACTACTACAACAAGACGAAGACCACTTCAAATGATATAAAAAGTCTTCATAGCTCTAGCAGCAACCCAAAGCTAAAAATCTACAACCTGTAAATACTCGGTCTGACCCGAGTATTACATTCAAAAGAAAATAATACCCGGATCAGTCTAATTCAAACTCAGTTATTAGCGCATAGAAGCAATAATAATCAATCTCAATATAGATGACAGTCACAGAAATCTCGTATATCCAACTCTCGATACGAGAATTGGATAACGGCAGATATAACACTAAACAGTGTTAATCCACAAAACAGAAATCCAAAGCAGTTTAAGCAATTGAAATGTCAATTTAAAAATATCAATGCTAATTGGCTGCAGTACACGCTAACGTGTACTGCCTCGCCAATACAGCCTACGAATTACGCAACAGGTCGATGAATTAAGAATAAAAGAGATATCGATTAAAATCTGTCAATTCGGTGTGGCTGCAGTGCACGCACGCGTGCACTGCCTCGCCACAACAGAATATAAAGTCACCACAAGGGACAAGGGTAAAACTGCTACGAAAATGCAGCAGGTCAGCAAGTGCTCAGGGATGAACAGATGCAAGTGAAAATGACACATGGATATGCAGTGTATACCCAAGTACAACTAAAATAGAAATGGGTCAAGCATATATAGATATGCAGTGACAAAGTGAACCAAGTCGCAATGTCACAGCAAGATCAAGTGACCGTGGCAATCACAGGACAGACAAGTCAAAGCAGTGAAACCATGGAGCAACAGCATGAATGCATAAAGCTGGACAGAGCAACACGTACTCGAAGTGAACAGTGGAAGAGTAAGTGCACCCCGAAACAGTTCAACTCAAATGAGCAAGTGCACATGAGAAGACTGCACATGGACAAGTATGCAACAGTGACTCAAATCATATGCAGTGAGATCAGAAGTGGACTGGTCGAAACAACACAGTGAGCTCAAGCTCAAAAACAACTAATACCAAGGTGACTAAAACCCAGTACTCAAGCAAGTGAATACAGAGAACTACAAAGGCTGCATACTAAATATGCAAAACCAAAGTTGCAGTGAACAACAAAATGCAATTTGAAATAGGCAGTGGCAATCCCACCTTGAAGTAATATAAGTGCAGACTGGTTACATGAATGACCAGACCCCAAATGTTTTCGACGTAGTGTACATGTTTGGACACTTAAATGATCAAATTCAGGCCGAAACAGTACCCACAAAAATACTACCAAAAGAGATCAATGAATATGAAATGAGCTACAAATCTGAAACCACAAGGGTAGTCATACTCAAAATCAGGGGCCAGACATGCAACTCTCTACAATATGTACAAAGGGGGTACGTATCTACATGAAGTCAGATAACAATTGAACATCAAAATGCCACCTAAACTCACATACGAACAGGGTACAGGTTACAATGTCAACAAAGTATACAGGTGAAGCCAACTGACTCGAATGACTCAAGTGATACAAGGACAATGCTCAATGCACATTAATACTAAACTCAAACAATGCCAACATGATCAAGTTCAAAACAATGCCCCAATATCAGGTTAAAGTGAATCGAAAAAGAAACTGCAACATCAGGAAGTGCAGTCATGCCAATGACATTTAATATCATAATCAAAGTCAAGTGATATCAAGTGCAAGAGAAGTACACTATGCAGTGTTCAATACTGAAGCCACAAAATGTGCACAACAACCAAATATCAAAGCAAACGAACAACTATAAGTACAGGGAACAACAGCAATGAATACTGTAACAAATGCAAGCTCAAATGGAACACAAGTCAGCGACAAGCTACAAACACTCAGTGCAGTGATACATGAAATTGCATGAACAAGTTCGAACAACCAGACAACATCACATTCACGAATGAAATGTTCAAGTGGAGACCAGAGAAGATGGCCAGAGTGCTAAAATCACATTTTAAAATAATCGATGTAGCAGGTTCAAAACGAGACAGTGCCAAATCAAATGGACCGGGGTCGCACGTATATCACGAGTTCGAAAACAATTACGAAGTTAACCAGAAACAAAGACGAACTCGAAGCTATCAGATAAATCTCAAGCAACAACATACATATATTGAAGGTAAAACACCATAAATCGACAACTCAACAATTGAAAACGAACGAGAAAGAATATCACAGAATTCAAGCACTAACCAACTAAAAGTAGGAATTAGATGTGAGTATAATACTCACCTTTATCTCGACCAATTGGAGCAGCCATGCTCAACAGAACGTGCCTTAGCTTCGAAAAGAGGATGGCGAGAATGAGTGCTATAATTTTTTGAAGCCCTAGCTTCAATTCCAGACTGAACGAAGACGTCAAGCCAGAACGACCAGCAAACGATCGAAGCCCCAATTCAAAGCGACAAAGAATCAAAGAGCCAAAGCCCTAATTTTTCAGATCGAACGAGACGAGATCGAAGCCGCCATTTTTATCTCCAGTAAAAAGGAACGGGCTAATTCGAGTATGCCCTAATTTGGAGACGAACCCGCCATTATTTTGTTTATCTCGAAAAGGGCTTCGAACCAAAAAGAATGAAAGAGGGGATCGGGCTCGAGAATAATAAAAAGGGGATAACCTTTAAACAAACTTCGAACGAAATTTAACTGGATTTAAAAACTCCACTGTAATAAGTTAAGGAAAAGAAATCGTGCAAAGACGATAATTATTCAGTATGGAATACCGGGTTGTTACAGACTTCCCTCCTTAAAGAAATTGCGTCCTCGCAATCATAAGGAATAAATGGACAAAAGGTAACAAACGTAAGAGCGTGGCAATGTCGAATGCATAAGCAAGGCAAATATCAGCAGGGAAGTATTAGATATGAAATCAAAAGGTTCGACTGCTTTAAATCAAAAGAATCAACATTGTGGGGATCAAGGAATCAAAATCAGACGACTATCAAAAGCAAGAATCAATCGAGTTCTAGCAATTGAAAGAAAAGGGATCATAGCAGAAATCACGTACTGCACGAATTGAATGTGAGTAAATCAAATTACTCACCTGAATCGTCAGAGAAAAAGACGAAGCTCGAATCTCAAAATCGCAAATATTCAATCATCTAAAACGATAATCGAATTTTCACAAATATCTGATTATCAAAAACGATAATCAGAAATCACAAAGATTCGATTATCAAATCGAAAAATATTTAATTATCTCAAACGATAATCAAATTTCACAAATATCTGATTATCAAAAACGATAATCAGAAACACAAATATTCGATTAATCAAATCGAAAAATATTTAATTATCTCAAACGATAATCAAATTTCACAAATATCTAATTATCAAAACCGATAATCAGAAACACAAATATTCGATTAATCAAATCGAAAAATATTTAATTATCTCAAACGATAATCAAATTTCACAAATATCTGATTATCAAAAACGATAATCAGAAACACAAATATTCGATTAATCAAATCAAAAAAATATTTAATTATCTCAAACGATAATCAAATTTCACAAATATCTGATTATCAAAAACGATAATCAGAAACACAAATATTCAATTAACGAGTCCGGAATTAACCGATGTAGTAAAAGTATGGTTCCATACTCCTTACTTTTGCTAAATCGTTTAAATCTCTTTATCGTTTCCTTGAAAGTGCAGAATTGTGTGTTTTAAAAATAACATTTCACATTCTCAAAGGGACAAGTCCGGAATTAAGTGAATCAGTAAAAGAAAGGGGTCATAGTCCTCGATTTTTCTGAAATGTTTAAATCGCTTCCTCGTTCTTTTGAAAATGTAAGCTGTAAAAAATTTTGAAAACAATTTTAATTTATATTTTTGAAACAACTTTTAAAAATAAAGAATTTTGAAAACACGTGATTAAATTAGCAATATCAGTATTGCGGGAGAACCGCTTGTAAATCCATTTCAAAATTGACGAGTATTGAAGTTAACATGTCAAAATCTCATCAAAATAACTGGCATCAAAATATAATGCCAAATGAATTTTCATTCATCAAAAATGTCACAAGAATCTTCTCAAAGATAGAAAGGGATATCATACCCTAAACTTGTATTCATAACAAGTCAATAACACATGAATTCACCAATACACAAAAATTGACAAAACTTGTCAATAGAAATCACGAAAATTGGTGAAGCACAAATTCTAGAAATCATCACAAGAAATCCAGAAATCATAAAAAGGGGGGGAAAAGCCTATCAGAAAACGGGAGTATGAAAACTCCAAAACACCGGTTTCACAAGACGAGACGCTATCTCATGGTGGCTAACCATTAAAGTTTCACACAGGAATGGTCCGAAGACCGTGGGTCGCTATCCCACGCGTGTGAGTCGGAATCACACAGATTGAGGTCTAGGCTAACCTCGTAGAGAAAGAGACATCGCACATTTGCTAGTCTAAACCATAAAAAGGAAAAGGGAAATGCCTATCACAAAATGGGAGCATGAAAACTCCAAAATACCGGTATCACAAGATGAGACGCTATCTCATGGAAGCCATCCATTAAAGTTTCACACAGGAATGGTCCGAAGACCGTGGGTCGCTATCCCACGCGTGTGAGTCGGAATCACACAGATTGAGGTCTAGGCTAACCTCGCAGAGAAAAAGACATGGGTGAGTGGAATCACACAAATTTAAGGTCTAGACTAACCAAAAAGCAAAAAGGTATGTGTGAATGGAATCACACAAGTGGTGTCTAGTCTAACCTTGCAAACAAAAAGATATGTGTGAGTCGGAATCACACTACTGCGGTCTAGTCTAACCTTGCGAACAAAGAGATATGTGTGAGTCGGAATCACACTACTGCGGTCTAGACTAACCTTAAAATGATCGTCATGATCAACGAGAAGTGTCAATTACACTAGAAAATTGTCACAAAAAGTTCAATCGAACAAGTCCAGGAGTTAACCGACGAAGTAAACGCAAGCGTTTCATACCACTTGTTTTACTAAGCCGTTTAATTCAATTTCTCATACGAGTGAAATAAAGGCTTGTATATACTAATAGATTGGAAAACGGTTTAGGAAAAAGAGCTTTGTAGTAAAATAGTTTTGAAATCGTTTGGAGAAAAAGGATTTTTATATTTACTACTAGTATAGAAAACCTTTATATTTTTAAAGTGACAAATCACAAAAATGATTGTAGAAACAATCAATCACAAGAATTCACATACGAAGATGTGAATAGAATCCAAAGAATTCGATTCCAAACTCATCAAAGTAGGAATACCAAAAATTCCAGAAATAGAAGTTATCAAAATCAATAAATGTGATAACAACTAATAAGAGAAGAATCGATTATCAACTGGAAAAACAAAGCAAATCGAGCAGAAATGCATAAATGACTTCAACAAAAGTAAGAATCAAGTTAATGTCGAAGCCAACAATTAATAGCCGCAGTCGAGTACAAAATGAATCAATCATCATTATCAAAGAAACCAACGGCAAACAAAATCAGAGTCTTGAAAATCAAGAAATCAGCAATTTCTCAAAAACAAAGTGACCGAAGTCGAAGGGAAATCCAGATGAGGAAAACACAAAATATCAAGTTCAAAATCGCTGAGATTCAAACTAGATGTGAATGAGAAATCAAAATCACTCAATTTGCAACTGGTCCAGCTATTTTTCATCACAGTGTAACAGGTACACAATGACACTCATAGCATAGAACAAAAGTGGAACAAAGTCCAAAAGTCAAACTGGCTTTAATTTGCCAAATTAAAACAAAATCAATCATCGGCTAAATCAATTCAAAGCCGAAAACACAAGAATAAGCGTTAGGAATTCATACCTAACAGTCAAAAATAGTCATATGTAAAGATGAGAGATAAAACATCGACAAATAGTTGTAACACATGTTCCATCTAAGTTATGTTTTATAATTGTCCTAAACCCCAGGCTCTGATACCAAGCTGTGACGCCCCACCTCTATACCCACGCTAGCCAAGAACACTACGGTGTAGTGTTGTCAACTAGCACGGAGAATAAGGTTGTTGAGGAGCGACCATCTATGTAATTGCTTTGTGCGAGCACCGATATGTCAGATAATAAAACATTGCATTTCATTTTTAGAGGAAACCCGACATACCGATACAAACTCAAAGCTACTACACAGTGGCTATAATAGTTTAGGACAATAGATATAAAAATAACACGGAAAACATAAATGCGGAATACAGATGGAACGAAAAGTCTCATATATATAATAACTGATATCAGTTACAATACATTTGACACAATACAAATGATACAACTACAACTGTCGACTCAAGAAGTTATATATACAAGTACATTATCGACTAATATACATGAATACATTAACATCTTAAAACAGACACACTGACTACTACAACAAGACGAAGACCACTTCAAATGATATAAAAAGTCTTCATAGCTCTAGCAGCAACCCAAAGCTAAAAATCTACAACCTGTAAATACTCGGTCTGACCCGAGTATTACATTCAAAAGAAAATAATACCCGGATCAGTCTAATTCAAACTCAGTTATTAGCGCATAGAAGCAATAATAATCAATCTCAATATAGATGACAGTCACAGAAATCTCGTATATCCAACTCTCGATACGAGAATTGGATAACGGCAGATATAACACTAAACAGTGTTAATCCACAAAACAGAAATCCAAAGCAGTTTAAGCAATTGAAATGTCAATTTAAAAATATCAATGCTAATTGGCTGCAGTACACGCTAACGTGTACTGCCTCGCCAATACAGCCTACGAATTACGCAACAGGTCGATGAATTAAGAATAAAAGAGATATCGATTAAAATCTGTCAATTCGGTGTGGCTGCAGTGCACGCACGCGTGCACTGCCTCGCCACAACAGAATATAAAGTCACCACAAGGGACAAGGGTAAAACTGCTACGAAAATGCAGCAGGTCAGCAAGTGCTCAGGGATGAACAGATGCAAGTGAAAATGACACATGGATATGCAGTGTATACCCAAGTACAACTAAAATAGAAATGGGTCAAGCATATATAGATATGCAGTGACAAAGTGAACCAAGTCGCAATGTCACAGCAAGATCAAGTGACCGTGGCAATCACAGGACAGACAAGTCAAAGCAGTGAAACCATGGAGCAACAGCATGAATGCATAAAGCTGGACAGAGCAACACGTACTCGAAGTGAACAGTGGAAGAGTAAGTGCACCCCGAAACAGTTCAACTCAAATGAGCAAGTGCACATGAGAAGACTGCACATGGACAAGTATGCAACAGTGACTCAAATCATATGCAGTGAGATCAGAAGTGGACTGGTCGAAACAACACAGTGAGCTCAAGCTCAAAAACAACTAATACCAAGGTGACTAAAACCCAGTACTCAAGCAAGTGAATACAGAGAACTACAAAGGCTGCATACTAAATATGCAAAACCAAAGTTGCAGTGAACAACAAAATGCAATTTGAAATAGGCAGTGGCAATCCCACCTTGAAGTAATATAAGTGCAGACTGGTTACATGAATGACCAGACCCCAAATGTTTTCGACGTAGTGTACATGTTTGGACACTTAAATGATCAAATTCAGGCCGAAACAGTACCCACAAAAATACTACCAAAAGAGATCAATGAATATGAAATGAGCTACAAATCTGAAACCACAAGGGTAGTCATACTCAAAATCAGGGGCCAGACATGCAACTCTCTACAATATGTACAAAGGGGGTACGTATCTACATGAAGTCAGATAACAATTGAACATCAAAATGCCACCTAAACTCACATACGAACAGGGTACAGGTTACAATGTCAACAAAGTATACAGGTGAAGCCAACTGACTCGAATGACTCAAGTGATACAAGGACAATGCTCAATGCACATTAATACTAAACTCAAACAATGCCAACATGATCAAGTTCAAAACAATGCCCCAATATCAGGTTAAAGTGAATCGAAAAAGAAACTGCAACATCAGGAAGTGCAGTCATGCCAATGACATTTAATATCATAATCAAAGTCAAGTGATATCAAGTGCAAGAGAAGTACACTATGCAGTGTTCAATACTGAAGCCACAAAATGTGCACAGCAATCAAATATCAAAGCAAACGAACAACTATAAGTACAGGGAACAACAGCAATGAATACTGTAACAAATGCAAGCTCAAATGGAACACAAGTCAGCGACAAGCTACAAACACTCAGTGCAGTGATACATGAAATCGCATGAACAAGTTCGAACAACCAGACAACATCACATTCAAGAATGAAATGTTCAAGTGGAGACCAGAGAAGATGGCCAGAGTGCTAAAATCACATTTTAAAATAATCGATGTAGCAGGTTCAAAACGAGACAGTGCCAAATCAAATGGACCGGGGTCGCACGTATATCACGAGTTCGAAAACAATTACGAAGTTAACCAGAAACAAAGACGAACTCGAAGCTATCAGATAAATCTCAAGCAACAACATACATATATTGAAGGTAAAACACCATAAATCGACAACTTAACAATTGAAAACGAACGAGAAAGAATATCACAGAATTCAAGCACTAACCAACTAAAAGTAGGAATTAGATGTGAGTATAATACTCACCTTTATCTCGACCAATTGGAGCAGCCATGCTCAACAGAACGTGCCTTAGCTTCGAAAAGAGGATGGCGAGAATGAGTGCTATAATTTTTTGAAGCCCTAGCTTCAATTCCAGACTGAACGAAGACGTCAAGCCAGAACGACCAGCAAACGATCGAAGCCCTAATTCAAAGCGACAAAGAATCAAAGAGCCAAAGCCCTAATTTTTCAGATCGAACGAGACGAGATCGAAGCCGCCATTTTTATCTCCAGTAAAAAGGAACGGGCTAATTCGAGTATGCCCTAATTTGGAGACGAACCCGCCATTATTTTGTTTATCTCGAAAAGGGCTTTGAACCAAAAAGAATGAAAGAGGGGATCAGGCTCGAGAATAATAAAAAGGGGATAACCTTTAAACAAACTTCGAACGAAATTTAACTGGATTTAAAAACTCCACTGTAATAAGTTAAGGAAAAGAAATCGTGCAAAGACGATAATTATTCAGTATGGAATACCGGGTTGTTACATTTTATCTTACTGTAGACATTATATATGTAGCGTATTGTACTATGTATGTAGATAGTTTAACGGATCCTCAAAGGATGGGTATCCCAAACATCCTTTAAGTTATTTTGTATTTCAGTTGACATTTCACTTGAGTTGAATTTACTGATATAAGAATGTTAATCCTGACTCAAGTGTTTTGTGTTTTGCTTTATGCTCGGGTCAAACTGAGTTTCACAGCATTTGAGGCTCACCTTTGGAGTTTGGAGCTTTGCTTGAAGATCCGTCTTTATCTATTCAGCTTTCCAGTTACTTCGGTTTATTCCAGTTAATTTTTTCAGACTTGTCGTTGGCACTTGTATTAGTAGCTTCTGTTTATTCGAGATATCTATTGTATTTTACTTTAAACTCTGTTGTTTATATAGTAGCTTCCTGAACTACTATTTATCTATTCCGCTGCTTATTTTTATATTACTCCATGTCTGTGATTCTGTGATTGATTTTATTTACTGTATATGCTAAGTTTTGCCAAATATAAATTAACAATCTGTTGTTTTGAGCAATTCAAGTCTGACATGAGTGGATGATTGTCGATTTGAATGGTTCGAAATACAGGGTCATTACACTATCAATTAATTCAAATGTCAATTTAAATGTCAATTAAATTTATCAAAAAAAAAATCAATAAATTCAATTCACTTCACAATATAAATTTAACTACATAAAAAAATAGTACTTATGAGCGTATAAAAACTCACCTTTTATTTATCGACGATTTAAAATCCAAATAAAGGCCCTAATTTGAACTGTCTCAAAATGCAGCCAAACCAGTTCCATAATTTTCGAAATTTCGATACGAATGCAACGGAGAAAATGGCACGTCGATCCGAGCTCGTATACCAAAGTTATTCGAGTTAGAACAATTGAATTTTAATATAAACTAATTATATTAATAGATAAAATAACACGTATACCATTCTTCTCATAACCGCCGTGCATAGGAACCTATTAACACACGACCCAAATTTCATCATTCCACGCTTAAACTATGTTTGAACGACGATCAGACAGCGGTGCCACATGCGCCACTCCTAGCTTCACCTGCGATGGCGATCTCATCGCTCGCGCGTGCACGTACGCTCATGGAAATCCCAAAAACTGCCGCACCTTCTAGCCTCGATTCTGGCGAATCCATGATGTAATAGCATAGATCAATGTATGGATTTGAAGAGGTGATTGAGATTTACAACATTCATGTTGGAAGTTTTTAAATTCGATGAACGGATTGAGAGAATTTAAGGAAGGAAAGTTGAACAATTTCGGCCATTAAAAACAATGAAAACGGCGACCATGGTTTGACTAGGGTTTGGAATATTTTAATACAAAACTGTCTCGATTTGCGTGTTGTATTTATATAGTTAGGTCAAAAACTGTCCGAACTCTAACCGAGACGTGACGCCTGGTGTTTATAATGTTTTACCCCCATTCCGAATGCAATGGAACTAGTCTTGAGGCCTAGTTCGATCGTATGCAGATGATAGCTTTTCAAAGTCAAATTATTTTATCGAATTCCTTAAATTGATTTATACGCGTTTCAAGCTCGCACGGCTAAACGACAAGTCCGATCACTATGAAACTTGAAATCCTACAATAACTCACTATTACAGATCCGATGAAACCGGATTCGTTGAAATCCGAGACAGTGGCCAAAATGGCTATTCTGGCATGTCAATTAAAATATAAAATTTTCACTTTCTAATTATTCACTTGTAAATCCAATTCTAAATATTAACAACCTTCATTCATACTTAAATAAAATTTAAATCAATTTCCGATACCATTTTCATTCATATAAATTAAAGATTCAATTACTTAAATAATTCCAATATTAAATTTAAACAATTTAATTATCCAATAAATCAATATAACTAGATCATTAAATTCCAAATAAATTTTAGTTATCAACATTATTTTGTTTCCATCTAAATAATTTAACACTTATCACTAGATTCCTATTATTGATTATAAACACATTCAATATATAGAATTTCATTTCAAAACTCGTTATCGCCAAATCTTCGAAATTGGTTGTTTCAAAATTTGTATTCAAGTTCATATTCAAATAAATTACCCTAATAATTCATTAAATTCTATTTTTAACCATTTTATTCAATAATTATATTCAATTTCACCATTTAAAGTAGCTAAAAATACATGTCGTTATATACAATATAATAAATTAAACAAAATTTCGAATTATATTCTCCCATCTATATGAATTATCATTATAAACCTCAATTTATAATATTTTATGAATTTCGATATGATTGTTGTCTCATATCATTCATATACATCCCATTATTTCATTGTTTGGCCAAACATTGTTTATTTATCCTTTTATATTGATTTCAGAATCAAATTTAATTTTTATTTCAGATTATATTTCTCTAAATCTTTGTAACATTTTAGTAATCATCTAAAAATCCCAATTTATAATCTTAAACCATAATTATCTTAGAACTATGCAAGATTGAAAAGTTTATATAGTAAATTAGATGAAAACCACTCATTGTCCACTGTACTATCCGTTTTGCATGTAGGATTCTCCATATTTCACCTCATTCCTTTTGTAGATCATTTCCTTTTCCATATGTTGTTTTATTTGGTGGATTGCCAAATTTTATCAAACGAAGGAGATATGCCATTTTGAAGTTTGTTATTTAAATCTGGAAATCGTTACGGGATTTTCAACATTACCTCTCGATAACTGGCCTATTATGCCTAATTACCTTCCAATTTTGCTACCAAATTCGTATGTTTGCATAGTACACTCCCCAAGCTTAGATTTGCCACTGGTTTCATGTAAACTCATTGAGAAAGGGATGAGATATGACTTTTTTGAATATTAATGAAGAAGATGGAAGGAGGAAGAAAATGAAATGCTGAATTTCTAGCAAACTGAAATGAATGCACGAGAGATTTTTTCATAGGGGGAGGGAAGTCAACCACTATTTTTAAAATTTAAAATTCAAATTCAAATGTGGCGCCAAATAAGTTGATCACTAAATCATCTGTATCCCCCTTGTAAGACCTTCAAACCGAACAAAATGAATATACTACGAGAATCGAAAAAACGAGCCAGTCGTAATAGCTCGAGTCCCGTCGTCAAATTCAAAAGTTAAAAAAATGACCATTTTGTCCTTATATTTTTTTAATTAATTAATTTATCACTTTTAATTCAAATATTAATTATTATTAAATTATTAAAATTTAACGAGTAATACACTGTCCCCCTTAAAAGAATTTCATCCCTGAAATTCCATGTGACGCCCCACCTCTATGCTCATAATAACAAAGAGTATTAAAAGAAATACTGTCTATTATTACGAAGAATAAGGCTGGATAGGAGCGACCATCCGTAATTGGCCTTACACTAATATTGGTTATCTCGATAGGAGTGGTATATACTTTTTATTTTTCATCTTATTTATTTACTCCCATCGACAACCCAATTATCAGTATAAAACAAACTACGATGGTTCATAATAGTTTAGGACATTAGATATAACGATAACACAGATAATATAAATGCGGAACACAGATAAAAACAAAAGTCTCATATATATACAACTGATGTCAGTTACAACATAGTTGACACAATACATATGATACAACTACAACTGTCGACTCTAGAAGTTATATATACAAGTACATTATCAACTAATATACATGAATACATATCGTTCTATATACTGACACGACTACTACACAATGACACTGACAACTTCAGAAGATGTGAAAAGTCTTCAAATCCTGAACAGCAACTCAAAGAAGAAAATCTACAACCTGAAATAACTCGGGTCTGACCCGAGTATTACATTCAAAAGAAGATAATACCCAGGTCAGTCTAATTCAAACCAGTTTATTAGTGCATATAGGCAATAGTAATTTAAATAGACGACAGTCACAATAATTCCCGTCTATCCGATTCTTTAAACAAAGAAACCGGATAACGGTCAATATAACACTTAACAGTGTTTAACAAAAATCAGCAGATTTAAAACATCAACAGAGATAAATAAACAATTTATCAAATCGACTAAATCAATTTAAAACTGTCAAATCTGATAGGGCTGCAGTACACGCACGCGTGTACTGCCTCGCCGCTATCGCATGAGATACACAAAAGCTCAGTGAAAGTCACAAATGATCACAAGGTCAAACCCCGAAATCAGGTTCAACACAAATGAAGTTCAAATAAAATCACCACACAACACAAGGTCAAACCCGAGTTCCAATTAGCACACGGGTTCAACTCAAGGCAACTTGCGGCATACAAGCTCAAGTAAGCAAACTGAAACACAGAGGAAATAAGATACATGTTGTTCACTATCCGAGTAGACAACACCAAGTGATGAAGCAAGATCACAAGACCAAGTCCACAAGCTAGAAGTCAGAACTAAGATCGAAGTGGAACGATATGCTACTGCCTCAAAGAATGATACCAGATCCAATGCAAACTACTAGGTGCAAACATGTAACTACAGGCTAACCAGATTGACAATGCACTGCCATGGTGGCCCGACAACGTCAAAATGCACAAGCACGACTACTATATAGTGCAGCAGACACCCATGACCATTACATAAAACTCAAGACTGCGACATATAAAATGGATAATCACAGTATATCACAGAGACAGGTTCAAAAAGAACCAACAACAAATCAAGTACAAGTTAAGACAGTGGATTTAAATCCAATGCAACCAAGTTCGAATGCACTGTGACAAATATACCAGCTCAACTTATCATGAAGAGAAGGTAGCACACTCATAAGGATAGTGAAACAGGAATGTGCACCACAATAAAAAACGCACCAGTGAAATAACTTAGTACACAGGGACTCAACAATATCTGGACCACTTGTCGTCAAGAGAAACAAGACTAGAACACATATGACATGAGTATGCAACACTGCAGACAGTGCCGAAGCAAAAAGGCAAAATATATTGCTTCTTCAAAATTAAAACTGGATAATGCAACTTAAATAGAATATGCACGTGATCCTCATGGCAACAATTCAAGGCAAAAACAGCTAAAGTCAAATGACCAGAGGTCGAAATAATACCTAAGGCATGTTCGAATTATTACAAATAAAAGCCATGATTGCCCAAGAATCCGAATAGGTCAACCATGCATGGAGCAATGACCAAGTGGATGTAGTGGAGACCACTTCAAATCAGACTGGAGAATATATGAACTATCAGAGGACAGTTCAGGTTCAACTATAAAATGGACAACATGTATGTAGATTCAAGTCCAATGTCACAACCTAATTACAACAACAGTGCTGCTACAACTACACATGTGCAACGGTGTGGAAGACAAATATACATGATGGTCAACTGCAACAAGGCCAACTACATATGAGCGACAGTGATACCCAAAGTGCAATCAAGGGAACAACAAAGTTTACAGTGTGCAACTCGAAACTTATACACAGGTGAAGCCAGACTGGGCAACAAAGAAAATTCAAATGAACAACAGTTCAAATGCATCAAGACATACATTGGCAACTGACTCAACATAATTACAATGTCAACTCTACAGGGACCAAAGATCAAAGAAATGCTACTCAAATGGATACAGTATAGCAATTACAGCAATGATATGGATTGACAAACGAAACAGCTAATATCAACAACATTTGAAATGAATGCAGACCAACTAGTTCAAAACTATAATTGCTTCACTGACTCAACAAGGCAAAGGTCAGAATGAATAGACTCAAATCCAGATGTTCAAGTGGAACTGCAAATGACATATCAAATAGTTCAATCTCAAAACACTGACAATGGCCGGAGCCACAAAATTCATAACCACAAAACAAAATCGAATGCGAAGTATAGCAAAAATACGAACAAGTCAATGTCACATAAGAGATTCACATACACCATAAATTTCCAACATCTAACAGAATGAGCTGCCGAGGTAAACAAGTGACAAGAAATCAAACCACAGCAAACTCAAATGAAATCGAATAGCCAAGAAAACCCAACGTCTGAAGTATGAATTAGATGCGAGTAAACTCACCTCTTTCTCACGAGCTCGACTAAAGAAGAAGCGGTCGAAGCATCTCCGAGGCGAGCTTCTCAAAAGCAAGGCGACCAAGTTGAAATCGAGCATTCGTGAATAGCTTTGATGCAGACGGTTGAAGTCGAAATCGACAGAAGTTCAAATGGGGACGAACGAACTGACGAGCTTGCCCTAATTTTGAAAAGAGGAACGAAGGCGAGCCACCATTTTTTTTCTTTGTTTGGTTAGGGTTATGGAACGAGAAAATGAAGTGGGTCGGGTATTCGAAATGAAGGAGGGAGGGATGTTTTATCTCCTTGGATAAGGTAGCTCTAAACTAAAATATGGGCTTCTATAAATTTTAAAGCCCGAACTGCTTTACAACTTTTTCAAAGAAACGCAATCAATTAAAACTCCAGCTGAATTAAACAAACAATCTAAGCGTCACATTGACGATAGTTAATTGTTATAAAATCTCGGGTTGTTACAGACTCCCCTCCTTAAAGGAATTGCGTCCTCGCAATTATAAGGAATAAATGGACAAAAGGTAACAACCAAAAGAGCAAGGTAATGACGAGTGCATAAGCAAAGCAAATGTCAGCAGGGGAAGTACTGGATATGAAATCAAAAAGGTTCGACTGCTTCAAATCAAAAGAATCAACATCGTGGGAATCAGGGATCAAAATCAAACGACTAACAAAAGCAAGAACAATCGAGTTCCAGCAACTAAAAGAGAAGGAAAAACAGAGCAGAAATTCCATACAGAGCACGAATTGAATGTGAGTAAATCAAATTACTCACCTGAATCTCCAGAGAAAAAGACGAAGCTCAAATCTCAAAAATCTCAAATATTTACTTATCTCAAACGATAATCAGAAGATAAATCAAATATCTGATTATCTCAAACGATAGTTAGAAAATAAATATTCAATTATCAAAAAGCGATAATCAAATTTCTCAAATCAACATATATTCGATTATCACAAACGATAATCAAATTTCAAATTCAGCAATTATTTAATTACCTCAAGCGGTAATTAATTCTCAAATCAACAAATATTTAATTATCTAAAGCGATAATTAAATCTCAAATCAGCAAATATTTAATTATCAAAAGCGATAATTAAATCTCAAATCAGCAAATATTTAATTATCAAAGACGATAATTAAATCTCAAATCAACAAATATTTAATTATCTAAAGCGATAATTAAATTTCTCAAATCAACAAATATTTAATTATCTAAAGCGATAATTAAATCTCAAATCAGCAAATATTTAATTATCAAAGACGATAATTAAATCTCAAATCAGCAAATATTTAATTATCAAAGACGATAATTAAATCTCAAATCAACAAATATTTAATTATCTAAAGCGATAATTAAATTTCTCAAATCAACAAATATTTAATTATCTAAAGCGATAATTAAATCTCAAATCAGCAAATATTTAATTATCAAAGACGATAATTAAATCTCAAATCAGCAAATATTTAATTATCAAAGACGATAATTAAATCTCAAATCAACAAATATTTAATTATCTAAAGCGATAATTAAATCTCAAATCAGCAAATATTTAATTATCTAAAGCGATAATTAAATCTCAAATCAGCAAATATTTAATTATCAAAGACGATAATTAAATCTCAAATCAACAAATATTTAATTATCTAAAGCGATAATTAAATCTCAAATCAGCAAATATTTAATTATCTAAAGCGATAATTAAATCTCAAATCAACAAATATTTAATTATCTAAAGCGATAATTAAATCTCAAATCAACAAATATTTAATTATCAAAGACGCTAATCAGAACTCATATCAACAAATATCTAATTATCACAAGCGATAAATAGAAACAACAAATATCTGATTATCAAAAACGATAATCAGAACTCATATCAACAAATATCCAATTACCTGCAGATAATTGGAAGCAACAAATATCTAGAAATCAATTAAGAAGACTAGAAAATCAACATAAAAGCTTGGATCGATCCCATCAGATGGCGAGTTTTTAATTCGCCGCACGTGCATCTCAGAGTGGCCGAAGCCTACCAAGTACTCAACATAATTTTGGCGCCCATCAGATTGACCCGGAGGTCCGCAGAGTGACCCGAAGGTCTAGTACTGGTATTTGACCCGAAGGTCCGCAGAGTGGCTCGAAAGCCCAACAAATGACCCAAAGGTCCGCAGAGTGGCTCGAAAGCACACAAAATCATCAAATATTTCAATTAACGAGTCCGGAATTAACCGAAATAGCAAACGCACATGTCCCATACCACGTGTTTTACTAAATCGTTTGATTCTCTTCATCGTTTCGTTGAAAGTGCAAAATTGTGTATTTTGTAAAAATACATTTCACATTCTCAAACGGACAAGTCCGGAATTAAGCGAATCAGTAAAAGAAAGGGGTCATAGTCCTCGATTTTGCTGAAACATTTAAATCGCTTCCTCATTCTTTTGAAAGCGTAAACTGTTAAATTTCTGAAAACAATTTTTTTTTTTTTTTTTGTAAAAATAACAATTCACCTTCTCAACTGGACAAGTCCGGAGTTAAGCGAAACAGTAAAAGAAAGGGGTCATAATCCTCGATTTTGCTGAATCGTTTAAGTCGCTTTCTCATCCTTTTGAAAACGCAAACCGTTAAAAATTTATAAAACAATTTTCATTTTTTTTTAAAACGAGTTTCCAATCACGTGATTAAAGCAGCAATATTAGTAACAATTTCGATAAGGAAATTGTACTTCTCAAAATACCGTAAAAACGGTCACAAATCAGTATTGCGGAATAACCGCTTGAAAATCCACTTTTAAAACTTGACGGTTACTGAAGCCAAGGTGACAGTAAATTTTAAAACATCAAATATCTCATCAAAAGAATTCACATCAAAATGTGACATCAGTGAATTTTCATTCATTAAAATTGTCAACAAAACACCGTGCCTCAAAAATTCAGCATTGGTGTAAAAAGTCCGTTATAAAAATAACGGCAACAAAATACGTATCATAACCAAGCATCGGTTCAACGTAAAATAAATGCAATAACGTGCAATTCAAATTTTTGCACGTACTACAAAATGAACAAAGAAATCATTCAAATGTATCTTCAATGAAGATAATTTAAAACAGCAAAAATCTAATCACTAGATGATTAGTACAAAAGAAAGCCAGCGGAAATTTCAACAAAAATCACATATCTGCAATTTCTTCGAATCCTCAATTCGGATTCGAAGTTCTCAAAGAAACAAAATAATTACAGCTATGTAAACAAAAAATGAAATTCATATCAATTTCGTATTTTGATTTTTAAATCAAAAAGATTATCAGTTGTACTCAGCGAAGACAGTTTCACTGTTTCCGCTGCGCACTCTGATAAATAGAACACAAATCAATCAAATCATCAGAACACAATTTCACTATTATTTTTAAATAAAGTTATTTAAAAATTTCATCCAAATTTCAAAACTTTAGTTTTGACTCAAGCACAAATAAAACATCGACCGATAGTTGTAACATATGTTCCTTCCAAGTTAAGTTTTATATTATGTCCATAAACCCCAAGCTCTGATACCAACTGTGACGCCCCACCTCTATGCTCATAATAACAAAGAGTATTAAAAGAAATACTGTCTATTATTACGAAGAATAAGGCTGGATAGGAGCGACCATCCGTAATTGGCCTTACACTAATATTGGTTATCTCGATAGGAGTGGTATATACTTTTTATTTTTCATCTTATTTATTTACTCCCATCGACAACCCAATTATCAGTATAAAACAAACTACGATGGTTCATAATAGTTTAGGACATTAGATATAACGATAACACAGATAATATAAATGCGGAACACAGATAAAAACAAAAGTCTCATATATATACAACTGATGTCAGTTACAACATAGTTGACACAATACATATGATACAACTACAACTGTCGACTCTAGAAGTTATATATACAAGTACATTATCAACTAATATACATGAATACATATCGTTCTATATACTGACACGACTACTACACAATGACACTGACAACTTCAGAAGATGTGAAAAGTCTTCAAATCCTGAACAGCAACTCAAAGAAGAAAATCTACAACCTGAAATAACTCGGGTCTGACCCGAGTATTACATTCAAAAGAAGATAATACCCAGGTCAGTCTAATTCAAACCAGTTTATTAGTGCATATAGGCAATAGTAATTTAAATAGACGACAGTCACAATAATTCCCGTCTATCCGATTCTTTAAACAAAGAAACCGGATAACGGTCAATATAACACTTAACAGTGTTTAACAAAAATCAGCAGATTTAAAACATCAACAGAGATAAATAAACAATTTATCAAATCGACTAAATCAATTTAAAACTGTCAAATCTGATAGGGCTGCAGTACACGCACGCGTGTACTGCCTCGCCGCTATCGCATGAGATACACAAAAGCTCAGTGAAAGTCACAAATGATCACAAGGTCAAACCCCGAAATCAGGTTCAACACAAATGAAGTTCAAATAAAATCACCACACAACACAAGGTCAAACCCGAGTTCCAATTAGCACACGGGTTCAACTCAAGGCAACTTGCGGCATACAAGCTCAAGTAAGCAAACTGAAACACAGAGGAAATAAGATACATGTTGTTCACTATCCGAGTAGACAACACCAAGTGATGAAGCAAGATCACAAGACCAAGTCCACAAGCTAGAAGTCAGAACTAAGATCGAAGTGGAACGATATGCTACTGCCTCAAAGAATGATACCAGATCCAATGCAAACTACTAGGTGCAAACATGTAACTACAGGCTAACCAGATTGACAATGCACTGCCATGGTGGCCCGACAACGTCAAAATGCACAAGCACGACTACTATATAGTGCAGCAGACACCCATGACCATTACATAAAACTCAAGACTGCGACATATAAAATGGATAATCACAGTATATCACAGAGACAGGTTCAAAAAGAACCAACAACAAATCAAGTACAAGTTAAGACAGTGGATTTAAATCCAATGCAACCAAGTTCGAATGCACTGTGACAAATATACCAGCTCAACTTATCATGAAGAGAAGGTAGCACACTCATAAGGATAGTGAAACAGGAATGTGCACCACAATAAAAAACGCACCAGTGAAATAACTTAGTACACAGGGACTCAACAATATCTGGACCACTTGTCGTCAAGAGAAACAAGACTAGAACACATATGACATGAGTATGCAACACTGCAGACAGTGCCGAAGCAAAAAGGCAAAATATATTGCTTCTTCAAAATTAAAACTGGATAATGCAACTTAAATAGAATATGCACGTGATCCTCATGGCAACAATTCAAGGCAAAAACAGCTAAAGTCAAATGACCAGAGGTCGAAATAATACCTAAGGCATGTTCGAATTATTACAAATAAAAGCCATGATTGCCCAAGAATCCGAATAGGTCAACCATGCATGGAGCAATGACCAAGTGGATGTAGTGGAGACCACTTCAAATCAGACTGGAGAATATATGAACTATCAGAGGACAGTTCAGGTTCAACTATAAAATGGACAACATGTATGTAGATTCAAGTCCAATGTCACAACCTAATTACAACAACAGTGCTGCTACAACTACACATGTGGAACGGTGTGGAAGACAAATATACATGATGGTCAACTGCAACAAGGCCAACTACATATGAGCGACAGTGATACCCAAAGTGCAATCAAGGGAACAACAAAGTTTACAGTGTGCAACTCGAAACTTATACACAGGTGAAGCCAGACTGGGCAACAAAGAAAATTCAAATGAACAACAGTTCAAATGCATCAAGACATACATTGGCAACTGACTCAACATAATTACAATGTCAACTCTACAGGGACCAAAGATCAAAGAAATGCTACTCAAATGGATACAGTATAGCAATTACAGCAATGATATGGATTGACAAACGAAACAGCTAATATCAACAACATTTGAAATGAATGCAGACCAACTAGTTCAAAACTATAATTGCTTCACTGACTCAACAAGGCAAAGGTCAGAATGAATAGACTCAAATCCAGATGTTCAAGTGGAACTGCAAATGACATATCAAATAGTTCAATCTCAAAACACTGACAATGGCCGGAGCCACAAAATTCATAACCACAAAACAAAATCGAATGCGAAGTATAGCAAAAATACGAACAAGTCAATGTCACATAAGAGATTCACATACACCATAAATTTCCAACATCTAACAGAATGAGCTGCCGAGGTAAACAAGTGACAAGAAATCAAACCACAGCAAACTCAAATGAAATCGAATAGCCAAGAAAACCCAACGTCTGAAGTATGAATTAGATGTGAGTAAACTCACCTCTTTCTCACGAGCTCGACTAAAGAAGAAGCGGTCGAAGCATCTCCGAGGCGAGCTTCTCAAAAGCAAGGCGACCAAGTTGAAATCGAGCATTCGTGAATAGCTTCGATGCAGACGGTTGAAGTCGAAATCGACAGAAGTTCAAATGGGGACGAACGAACTGACGAGCTTGCCCTAATTTTGAAAAGAGGAATGAAGGCGAGCCACCATTTTTTTTCTTTGTTTGGTTAGGGTTATGGAACGAGAAAATGAAGTGGGTCGGGTATTCGAAATGAAGGAGGGAGGGATGTTTTATCTCCTTGGATAAGGCAGCTCTAAACTAAAATATGGGCTTCTATAAATTTTAAAGCCCGAACTGCTTTACAACTTTTTCAAAGAAACGCAATCAATTAAAACTCCAGCTGAATTAAACAAACAATCTAAGCGTCACATTGACGATAGTTAATCATTATAAAATCTCGGGTTGTTACATTCCAAGAGAAAGGAATGTATTGCACTCTCTCATACCACATGTCATATACACCCGTAACACACACAAATACATAAACATACAAAATCAATCATTCAAGCAGTCATCCAAACAATCATCCAAAGAGAACATACATCGCAAATCATCTAATGATCATGACATTTACCTAGGTGATGTAAACATGGTAATATATAAGGTATAGCAAAATAGGCAGACATATATGATGATCATCGCATATGATATTTTGAATGGATGCAAAATCTATTTTTGGCCCCTTCCTATATTAATGATATGTCATGACATAGCAGATATGCAAGCAAGAATCCTAGTAGGAACATATAATATTTATATATACGCAACAACAATCATTAACTTCAACATATTATAATTCATGTGCAAGAACTAGAAACTAACAATGAAAACATATGGAACATATAAAAATCAATCAAACAAAAATTCATCAATAGAAGAAACAAGCCAAATAATCAAATTAGTCAATCATATCCTAACTAAGAAATAAATATATGTATATATATATGTGTGTGTGTGTGTGTGTGTAGCAATCATCCAACCCATCCTCATCAAACTACACTAACAAATAAATGAACGAAATGACATTCCAAAAAAGAGTCAAGACAAAGAGTTTGAGACGTCTCTTCAGCTTCCCAAATTTTCTTGATTGGATTACATATTTCATCCCAACTAAATTAACTTCACTGCCGGTACATATACTAACTCCCAATACTAAGTACAAATTTATGCGCACAATCAGGACTTTCGTGGTTGTAACGACCCATAAATTTCCGATAAATAAATTTATTAATTAATAAGTTTTGGAAATTAATGGTGTGAAAAATAAAAAATTTAAGATTTAATAATGAGAGAAATAACTAGAATGTAATGTTAGTAATCTAAATTTAAGGCAATTGACAACTATTTTAATGCAATTTAAATTGATTAAAATGATTGTAAAGTTAAATTTGGTTATAAATTGCAAATAAGTAAATAACCAAATGTTGTAATAAACGGTGAAATTGCATGTTCGTCTCTAACCGGAATAACAAATGTTGAATTTGAATAAAGGATGAAGTGAAAGTTTTAATGAAAGAATAACTGTGATATCCCGGGTTTTTGGGCAATATAAATTTAATAATCAGTATTGATAATTTAATTGATTTGATAATTTTCTTTATAATTTAAAATTAAATTGGTTAATTTAATACTTTATAGTTAATAAATACTTAATCTGGAAATATTGATTTAAAATTGATAAGATTTGTTTGTTAAAGCTAATAAAGTTTTATTCTATTTATAATATATATATTTGATATATATATTGTGAATGGAAATATCTTTTGTTTTGTTTTAAAGATGAATTTTCAAATTTGTAATATATATGTATGAATTGTGATTTAAAGCTTTGTTTTAAAATTAATATTTTTCAAAAGATAATTTAAGTTTAATTCAATTGTTTTCAAAATATAAGATAATTGTTTATTTTAAATATGATAGTTTAAAAAAGGGTTTAATCAAAGTTTTATTCTAGTTTTCTTTAAAGTGTTAAATTTTAAATGGTTATATAAATGTTCTAGATTTTAAAATACATGTATAAGGAATTTATTTATATTTATAATTAGTTTTAGCATATTTTCTTTTAAAGATAAACTAATATTTATTAATTTAGTAATTCAAAAAGTAAGTTTAAATTAAATAAAATTAATTTAAAAACACTTAAGTAATATGTGTAAACATATTAACATGATTAAGACACTTGTAAGCTAAATAAAATTGCATGGACATTTGTCTAATTAGTAATATAACAAGTGGCAATTCATTTTCTTTATTTAAAATTTAGTTTATAAATAAATGTTTATAGAGAAACCTGGTTTCATTTCTTCAGTTCGAATCTTCTTCTTCCTCCATCTTCTATTTCTCTCCATCTATTCTAAAATGAAAATCAAAATCTGAAACCAAAATCAAAAGAAATTAAATTATTCCAACCTGAGATCAAAGCCTGTAAACAATTTCTCAAGACTAAAATCAATGGGAACAGCAACTTCAACACCAGATTCAACATAAATCAAAGCATGCAGTAGGATCAACTCCATATTACAACAAAGAGAAATTCAAAAGCAAATTTAAAGTTTTCACAAATCAAATTTCAAAGCCTGGAACATGCTCTGCCCTGTTCTCTGCTCTGTTTATAGGTGAGTAAATTTATTTTAAAAACAGTTTTTAATCTGACCCTATAATTGATATCAGTAGTAAATGTAGTTGTAATATAGTTTAAGATGTTTAATTGAATGTTGAATGTGAATGCTGCATATATAAAGATAGTCTGTGAAAATATTATGCATATGTTTCTCTGTCTTTGTCTCGAACTCCTGTTTTTCCTTTAAAAATTTCATATCTTTCCATATATCTGATGGTAGGCTAGGATTTGTAAATAGAAAATGATTGTAAGTATATAAGCTTAATTTTAAAAATAGTTTCAAAAATATATACCAAGTATTCATATCAAAATTTATAATTTACTGGGCTATTCAAAAACATGGGTAGAATCAATTATGCTAATTTAAATCAGTGAGTATAGAATATGATTTGTATGTACAAATGATGAATTTTAATGTGAATATCATGATTTTTAAAGTAGTATTCGTAGAGATATTTGGAGTTGGTCAGTTTCGTCAATTTCGTCGATTTGCGTTGATCGGCGGCGAGTTGATTGGCGATGTTTGGACTGGAGGTGGCCAGAGGGTTGGGGATTGCAAGAAAAATACTTAGAGTATTTATCGATGGTCGTGGCGATCTATCGAAGGCGAAGTAGGGTTTCGTATGGATTTTTGTTGAGGTCGGAATTTCCTCTGCAGTGATGTCTCTGGATGATCGAGCTTCACCAGAATTTGGGGAATGGTAGTGTGGAGGCTATCAAGTGTAGGGCCGGAGTTCTTGATTATCTGGTGATCGGCATCGGAGGATTCGTGGCAGTTTTGGTCGATAGGATGGTTTCCAGTTGATCTTGGAAGCTCGAATTTGATTGTGGGTTCGTGATGATGTCTGGGTGGATGGAATCGTTAAAGGAGGCGATCGATGACTTGCCGGAGGTGGAGCAGATCGCCGAAGCGCTGCCGTGGTCCTGTGCACGTGCACGTGTGCACGATATTGTCTGGTGATGATAAGGTTTGGGGAAGAAGCTCTTTGATCGGTTAGACTCGGGACGGTCTCGTGATTTTTGCGTGAAAACTCGAAGTGGATGGTGTTGCAAGGAGACTCGAGAAGACTCGCGTAGTTTACTGTTCGACTCGAAGAAAAACGAGAGGGTTACGGGTTGGACTCGAAGCAGGAGAAGAGCAAACTTTAAATCATGTTTTAAAGGTTTTGAAAACTTAAAAGAGGAATTTGTTTTAAAGTCATTTCTTAAATAATTCTTTTCTTTATCAAATGTTTTTGAACCTTTAATTAAAAAGTTATTTGTTTATTTCAATTAAGTTTTTAATTAAACTTTAAGATATTTGAAATTTAACTTTTAATTAAGTTATAATTAAGGATTTAAAATTATTTTGTCTTAAAGTATAATTATATTTAAATATATAAAATAAATTTCTAAATAAAATGATGGAAGTAATTAGTGGAAATTACTCATGGGAGTAATTAAATGAAAGTGATTAATGGATAATCACTTGATTAAATAATTGATTAATATAATTGTTTTAAAGTTAATTAATTATAAAGTAATTAAATTATTTGAAGGATTAAGAATTATTTAATGATGGGCCTTAATTACTTGTTAAGGTAATTAGTTAAGAGAGATCATTTAATGAAGTAATTAGAAGATAATTACTTAGGTAAGTAATTAAGAGTTAATTACTCAATTATTTTGGTTAATTAATTAATGTGATTAATTAAATGTGTTTAATTTAAGATTAATTACTAAGTGTAATTAATTAAAAAAGTAATTAATTAATAAAGTAATTAATTAAGGATTATTTGTTAATTTAAATTGATTAATAATTACTTAATAAAGTAATTAAAGATTAATTAATTAGATTAATTAATCAAGGTTAATTTAATTAATTAAGAGGTAATTAATTAAGATAAGTAATTACAAATTGTTAATTACTGTTTATGGTTAATTAAGACTAATTAATGAAGTGGTTGATTAAAATTAATTATTTAATTAATTAAAAGGTTATTTAATTAATAAGGATTATTTAATTAATGATTTAATCAAGTTTGATTAATAAAAGTAATTAATTTAAGTATGATTAATTAATTGTAATTAATTAAGGATTAATGTAATTAAATATAGTTAATTAATTAATGTAGTAATTAAAGATTAATTACTGAATGGTTTAAGATAATTAATTTGTGAAATTAATCAAGTATTAATTACTTAAAGTAATTAAAGGGTAATTAATCAGGAATGATTAATTTAGATGGATACTTAGAGTAATGATTAATTAATTGGTTTAATTAAAAATTAATTAAGCAGGATTTATAGGATGAAGTAATTAATTTAATTCACTTTAAATTAATTAGATATGATAAATCATTACTTAAGAATGGATGAATGATATTGAATGCTTTGCATTGTTGATATCTCTGATAAGAGATGTGCTGATCTATGATATAGATGTTTGGTTGGATTGAAATGATAATATGAATTATCTGTTTGGATGATAATATGGATTATCTATTGAATTATCTATCTTTGTGTATATAGATAAGAATTGAATTGTTTTAACCTTAAAACAACTTGACCTTAAAAGATACGCTTTGGATTTCGATGAGACCGGGATCGGGTTTCCGTATACCGGTATTCCAGGTCTGGAGACCCGAATACCACATCAATCCAAATTAACGATAGGTCGTGAATCTCAAGTGAAGATGAAGATTCAGAATGCAAGGGTTATTGTCGTTAACTCTGAGGGTGATTCCAAAATGAGTGTAACGAGATAATGCCTTCGGTTTCGTTCGAACCCGGAACGAACTTGTATGGATTGAATGCTTTCAGCACATCGTCAGGCGGACGATGAGCATTCTAAGTGATATGTTCTGATTAAAGGTAATCGTAACCTCAAGCCTCATCAACCGGGAATGGCTAAAACAGGGGAGGTGCAGCAAGGCTTCGTGGGTAGCACCCACTGAGAGCAAGATAGATCCCTGTCTAGAGGTCCCTTTTCTTTTATTCGGCTTAGTGTGTGGTTGGTCGCGCCAACTACGGGATTGTCTTGTTCGGAATTATCCAGTAAGGGATGGTTCCGGCTTTGTGTTGCAGGGGATTGGGAGTGATCCTCGGTACGGTGATCTAGGCCACGTACTGTGACGGGCGGTACCCCAGTAGCCCTGCCATTGTATGGAATCCAAACTCCAATAAGTGCCGTACGTATTAGTTGTGCCCAACTATGTTGGAATGTGAGATGTAAGCATTTCAGCTATTTCTGTATTTTACTTGAAAACCCTAGACCCTATTATAATATAACTGGATTTCCTATCAAATGTTTTAGTTAGCGTAAGGTAAAAACTTACCCATGTTTATGTGTGGGGAGTCTTACGTGATACTTTTGTTTTCAAAGGTTTTCAAAATTAAGCAATTTAAACCGTTTACTCACACCAGACCCATGTCTGACCCAAGTGTTTATTTTCTGTTTTATTAAACTCTTGGGTACTCAATATTGTATTGAGTAGTCGAGGGATTCAGGTTAGTCTTGACGAATACTGGAGGAGCTGAGGAGCAGGAGGCTTCAGCGTGTAGATATATAGAGTTTCCGCTGTGTATGTTGTATCGTATTTATGTAGTTGTGTTGTAAAATAGACAGAAGTTTATAACTGTCTATATTGTGATGTATAAGTTGTGTACTCTGATGTATATGATACTGTGTAATATCTTATGTGATATAATATATTTCTCGTTCCGCTGTGAGATTTCTGATGTGTTGTTGTTCTTTCTTCTCTTCTTTCTCTCTCTATCCCTTTCTTTCTTATTAACGATGCGTCATTCTGTAGAATGAGTGGCGGGTCGTTACAGTTGGTATCAGAGCAGTAGGTTGAGTGAATACCTAGGCTCTGAAGTGGTGTCTATCTTGAGAGCGTGTAATTGTTAATTATATAAAAATGGTTTTATATTGTGTTAATTGATCGGTTGAGTGGTATATGGATTCTGGTCAATACGAGTAGCTAACGTTATTGATAGGGATCTCTAAACACTTGAACCAGGCCAACGGACACAATATTGTTTTAAAGAGGTAAATGAAATAATTTTACCCAGAAATAATTTCTATATAAAAAAAATATATCATTTTAAATATATATATTTATGTATTTCTACCTATTTATTGGTTTACCTGTTCGGGTTTTCCAATATAAGTTATAAAGGTAGATAAGGTGGTAGTGTGTGTAACACAATTACCAATAGTTGGAGTTTGAATGTTTGAGGTTGGAAGTATATATCGAGACTGTAGACCCAATACCGTCTCGAGTAAGTTGGCAGTATGGTGTAAGAATTTCTCGGATCTCTGAAGGAAATCTTTTTAAAAGATTCGGAGTCCATTATTGGAGTGTAAGTTTGGTTGAGCTCGGATGAGCAGATTTTCTAGAGTTAAATCTGTCGGTTGTGCAGAAGTAAGTGATGGTAGCTTGGCGACTTCAGGAAGGAGCAGCTGTGTGATGAAACGCAGTATCTATGGATGTTTCCGAAGAAGATGTTCTTTTTGGAGCAAGATTAAGAAGGTATTGGAGGAACAGTGGATGTCTACCATAGGAAAGACTCGGCTGTATAGGAATTCTTTGATATCGAGTAAGAGAGTTTTATTTGTTTGGAAGTATGGGACTAAGGTCGATTAGTTGTTCTTAGGACATGGTCTCATTGTTCCCTTAAGAAGAGTAAGATATTGGCGTTTGGTTGGGAGCCCGAGTTTCTTTTGGGATGTCTGCCATCTCAAAGGTTCGTTGTGAGGTTTGTTGATGGTTTTAGTTTTGAGGAGCCTTTGGATTAGAAGCTTTTGGTTAACTGTGGTAGCAGTGCAGTTCGAAGTGTTTGGTGTGTTGACGAGGAGGTCTTTGGCTTAGCAGTGTCCCAGAGATAGAGTTTGGAAGCAGCAGTGTGGTTCGTTTCTTCGATGATTCTGGAATCTTTGTGGTTCTTCTATCAACAGTCCGGGAAGATGGTGAATGTTTTCTTGAAGGGTTAACCTTGTTCGGAAAAGTTTAAGGCTGTTTTAATTAGTAAAGAGAGAACAGTTTCTTTGGAATCCGAACTAGGTAGTAACGCAAAAGTGACTTGCGATTAGTTTGGGAATTCATCTTGGGCAATCTTTTGTTTGAGATTGAGGTTTATCATATGGAAGTAGGAGCTACTGAAGTAGTCAGAGATTTTTTCGGATGTCTTCGAGGAAGTAGAAGTTTGTCTGCATTTGGATTTGAGTTCCGTATCGACTTGATTCCAGAAGCGATACCGGTAGTTAGTCTGGTAGTAGGATGGTTCTTAGAGAAAGAAGAGTTGGTGTAGCAGCTCAGAAATTTTTGGAAATGGATTGGTCAGTTCTAGTTTTCAAGTTTGGATTTCAGCAAATTTTGGAAGGATCATCTTGTTGATAGGATCTAGAGATCATTTTGTTCTTGGTCCAGAATTGTTTCAAGAAGCATCAGCGAAGGTTAAGCTGATCAGGAAGAGATGAGGTAGCCCAGGAATCGTCTAGTGAGTTATGCAGATATGAGACAAGGAGTTTGGAATTCGGAGTGGGAGATTGGAAATTGTTTAAGTTTTTCTCCAATTAAAGAGCTATAAGATTTAGTAAGTCTGGAAGTTAGCACTGAAGTATTTTGGATTTTCCTGTGTTCTCGAGAGAAGTAGTTCTTTGATCTACAGGATTGAATGGCCAGTTTGGATAGCTGGAATTCATTCTATTTCACGTATCTCTGAGGGAGTACGTGTATGATCTATTACTGATTGTAGAATCT
Source organism: Allium fistulosum (assembly GCA_030737815.1). Lineage (NCBI taxonomy): Eukaryota > Viridiplantae > Streptophyta > Magnoliopsida > Asparagales > Amaryllidaceae > Allium > Allium fistulosum. The sequence continues at coordinate 452,054,192 of CM060906.1, read as the reverse complement.
GCAGTTCAGATGGATTTGGAAGTTGAGTTGGACTTGGGTATGATCTGATATTTTGTTCAGATTGGTGAATCTAAAGAAGAGAGGAGCTCTGGATTATGATGTGTAGTTTATTTAGCTTCTGTAGAGCGAGTCTCCCGGTGATTTTTACTCGGGAAAACTCGAGATAGTATTATGAAGTCTATTCTGATTTATGTCAGAATAGTTAGTTAGATTAGATTGTTTGATTGGTTGCTTTGATTGATAGGAATTGGATGATAGGTTTGTGTTTAAAATTAAAAATATTTGCTGGGTTATTAAATTAACTTTGCTTTTAATTTCGGGGACGAAATTATTTTAAGGGGGGAGGAATGTGATATCCCGGGTTTTTGGGCAATATAAATTTAATAATCAGTATTGATAATTTAATTGATTTGATAATTTTCATTATAATTTAAAATTAAATTGGTTAATTTAATACTTTATAGTTAATAAATACTTAATCTGGAAATATTGATTTAAAATTGATAAGATTTGTTTGTTAAAGCTAATAAAGTTTTATTCTATTTATAATATATATATTTGATATATATATTGTGAATGGAAATATCTTTTGTTTTGTTTTAAAGATGAATTTTCAAATTTGTAATATATATGTATGAATTGTGATTTAAAGCTTTGTTTTAAAATTAATATTTTTCAAAAGATAATTTAAGTTTAATTCAATTGTTTTCAAAATATAAGATAATTGTTTATTTTAAATATGATAGTTTAAAAAAGGGTTTAATCAAAGTTTTATTCTAGTTTTCTTTAAAGTGTTAAATTTTAAATGGTTATATAAATGTTCTAGATTTTAAAATACATGTATAAGGAATTTATTTATATTTATAATTAGTTTTAGCATATTTTCTTTTAAAGATAAACTAATATTTATTAATTTAGTAATTCAAAAAGTAAGTTTAAATTAAATAAAATTAATTTAAAAACACTTAAGTAATATGTGTAAACATATTAACATGATTAAGACACTTGTAAGCTAAATAAAATTGCATGGACATTTGTCTAATTAGTAATATAACAAGTGGCAATTCATTTTCTTTATTTAAAATTTAGTTTATAAATAAATGTTTATAGAGAAACCTGGTTTCATTTCTTCAGTTCGAATCTTCTTCTTCCTCCATCTTCTATTTCTCTCCATCTATTCTAAAATGAAAATCAAAATCTGAAACCAAAATCAAAAGAAATTAAATTATTCCAACCTGAGATCAAAGCCTGTAAACAATTTCTCAAGACTAAAATCAATGGGAACAGCAACTTCAACACCAGATTCAACATAAATCAAAGCATGCAGTAGGATCAACTCCATATTACAACAAAGAGAAATTCAAAAGCAAATTTAAAGTTTTCACAAATCAAATTTCAAAGCCTGGAACATGCTCTGCCCTGTTCTCTGCTCTGTTTATAGGTGAGTAAATTTATTTTAAAAACAGTTTTTAATCTGACCCTATAATTGATATCAGTAGTAAATGTAGTTGTAATATAGTTTAAGATGTTTAATTGAATGTTGAATGTGAATGCTGCATATATAAAGATAGTCTGTGAAAATATTATGCATATGTTTCTCTGTCTTTGTCTCGAACTCCTGTTTTTCCTTTAAAAATTTCATATCTTTCCATATATCTGATGGTAGGCTAGGATTTGTAAATAGAAAATGATTGTAAGTATATAAGCTTAATTTTAAAAATAGTTTCAAAAATATATACCAAGTATTCATATCAAAATTTATAATTTACTGGGCTATTCAAAAACATGGGTAGAATCAATTATGCTAATTTAAATCAGTGAGTATAGAATATGATTTGTATGTACAAATGATGAATTTTAATGTGAATATCATGATTTTTAAAGTAGTATTCGTAGAGATATTTGGAGTTGGTCAGTTTCGTCAATTTCGTCGATTTGCGTTGATCGGCGGCGAGTTGATTGGCGATGTTTGGACTGGAGGTGGCCAGAGGGTTGGGGATTGCAAGAAAAATACTTAGAGTATTTATCGATGGTCGTGGCGATCTATCGGAGGCGAAGTAGGGTTTCGTATGGATTTTTGTTGAGGTCGGAATTTCCTCTGCAGTGATGTCTCTGGATGATCGAGCTTCACCAGAATTTGGGGAATGGTAGTGTGGAGGCTATCAAGTGTAGGGCCGGAGTTCTTGATTATCTGGTGATCGGCATCGGAGGATTCGTGGCAGTTTTGGTCGATAGGATGGTTTCCAGTTGATCTTGGAAGCTCGAATTTGATTGTGGGTTCGTGATGATGTCTGGGTGGATGGAATCGTTAAAGGAGGCGATCGATGACTTGCCGGAGGTGGAGCAGATCGCCGAAGCGCTGCCGTGGTCCTGTGCACGTGCACGTGTGCACGATATTGTCTGGTGATGATAAGGTTTGGGGAAGAAGCTCTTTGATCGGTTAGACTCGGGACGGTCTCGTGATTTTTGCGTGAAAACTCGAAGTGGATGGTGTTGCAAGGAGACTCGAGAAGACTCGCGTAGTTTACTGTTCGACTCGAAGAAAAACGAGAGGGTTACGGGTTGGACTCGAAGCAGGAGAAGAGCAAACTTTAAATCATGTTTTAAAGGTTTTGAAAACTTAAAAGAGGAATTTGTTTTAAAGTCATTTCTTAAATAATTCTTTTCTTTATCAAATGTTTTTGAACCTTTAATTAAAAAGTTATTTGTTTATTTCAATTAAGTTTTTAATTAAACTTTAAGATATTTGAAATTTAACTTTTAATTAAGTTATAATTAAGGATTTAAAATTATTTTGTCTTAAAGTATAATTATATTTAAATATATAAAATAAATTTCTAAATAAAATGATGGAAGTAATTAGTGGAAATTACTCATGGGAGTAATTAAATGAAAGTGATTAATGGATAATCACTTGATTAAATAATTGATTAATATAATTGTTTTAAAGTTAATTAATTATAAAGTAATTAAATTATTTGAAGGATTAAGAATTATTTAATGATGGGCCTTAATTACTTGTTAAGGTAATTAGTTAAGAGAGATCATTTAATGAAGTAATTAGAAGATAATTACTTAGGTAAGTAATTAAGAGTTAATTACTTAATTATTTTGGTTAATTAATTAATGTGATTAATTAAATGTGTTTAATTTAAGATTAATTACTAAGTGTAATTAATTAAAAAAGTAATTAATTAATAAAGTAATTAATTAAGGATTATTTGTTAATTTAAATTGATTAATAATTACTTAATAAAGTAATTAAAGATTAATTAATTAGATTAATTAATCAAGGTTAATTTAATTAATTAAGAGGTAATTAATTAAGATAAGTAATTACAAATTGTTAATTACTGTTTATGGTTAATTAAGACTAATTAATGAAGTGGTTGATTAAAATTAATTATTTAATTAATTAAAAGGTTATTTAATTAATAAGGATTATTTAATTAATGATTTAATCAAGTTTGATTAATAAAAGTAATTAATTTAAGTATGATTAATTAATTGTAATTAATTAAGGATTAATGTAATTAAATATAGTTAATTAATTAATGTAGTAATTAAAGATTAATTACTGAATGGTTTAAGATAATTAATTTGTGAAATTAATTAAGTATTAATTACTTAAAGTAATTAAAGGGTAATTAATCAGGAATGATTAATTTAGATGGATACTTAGAGTAATGATTAATTAATTGGTTTAATTAAAAATTAATTAAGCAGGATTTATAGGATGAAGTAATTAATTTAATTCACTTTAAATTAATTAGATATGATAAATCATTACTTAAGAATGGATGAATGATATTGAATGCTTTGCATTGTTGATATCTCTGATAAGAGATGTGCTGATCTATGATATAGATGTTTGGTTGGATTGAAATGATAATATGAATTATCTGTTTGGATGATAATATGGATTATCTATTGAATTATCTATCTTTGTGTATATAGATAAGAATTGAATTGTTTTAACCTTAAAACAACTTGACCTTAAAAGATACGCTTTGGATTTCGATGAGACCGGGATCGGGTTTCCGTATACCGGTATTCCAGGTCTGGAGACCCGAATACCACATCAATCCAAATTAACGATAGGTCGTGAATCTCAAGTGAAGATGAAGATTCAGAATGCAAGGGTTATTGTCGTTAACTCTGAGGGTGATTCCAAAATGAGTGTAACGAGATAATGCCTTCGGTTTCGTTCGAACCCGGAACGAACTTGTATGGATTGAATGCTTTCAGCACATCGTCAGGCGGACGATGAGCATTCTAAGTGATATGTTCTGATTAAAGGTAATCGTAACCTCAAGCCTCATCAACCGGGAATGGCTAAAACAGGGGAGGTGCAGCAAGGCTTCGTGGGTAGCACCCACTGAGAGCAAGATAGATCCCTGTCTAGAGGTCCCTTTTCTTTTATTCGGCTTAGTGTGTGGTTGGTCGCGCCAACTACGGGATTGTCTTGTTCGGAATTATCCAGTAAGGGATGGTTCCGGCTTTGTGTTGCAGGGGATTGGGAGTGATCCTCGGTACGGTGATCTAGGCCACGTACTGTGACGGGCGGTACCCCAGTAGCCCTGCCATTGTATGGAATCCAAACTCCAATAAGTGCCGTACGTATTAGTTGTGCCCAACTATGTTGGAATGTGAGATGTAAGCATTTCAGCTATTTCTGTATTTTACTTGAAAACCCTAGACCCTATTATAATATAACTGGATTTCCTATCAAATGTTTTAGTTAGCGTAAGGTAAAAACTTACCCATGTTTATGTGTGGGGAGTCTTACGTGATACTTTTGTTTTCAAAGGTTTTCAAAATTAAGCAATTTAAACCGTTTACTCACACCAGACCCATGTCTGACCCAAGTGTTTATTTTCTGTTTTATTAAACTCTTGGGTACTCAATATTGTATTGAGTAGTCGAGGGATTCAGGTTAGTCTTGACGAATACTGGAGGAGCTGAGGAGCAGGAGGCTTCAGCGTGTAGATATATAGAGTTTCCGCTGTGTATGTTGTATCGTATTTATGTAGTTGTGTTGTAAAATAGACAGAAGTTTATAACTGTCTATATTGTGATGTATAAGTTGTGTACTCTGATGTATATGATACTGTGTAATATCTTATGTGATATAATATATTTCTCGTTCCGCTGTGAGATTTCTGATGTGTTGTTGTTCTTTCTTCTCTTCTTTCTCTCTCTATCCCTTTCTTTCTTATTAACGATGCATCATTCTGTAGAATGAGTGGCGGGTCGTTACAATAACATAAGTTGTTATTTGAAATGCATCTTGGAGAAGTTGATTTTCAATAAGATAAAACATTTACTTTGTAAAATGTAACAGCCCGCACCTCACTTGACGCAGATATTGTCCCCAACCGAGTCACCTCCGCCTCATGGTCCAAGCCAAGGTATGGGGTTTTGTTCCTCAAAAGGCCTCGACGTTGTTATGATGTGAAAGATTTGGTATATAAGCACCCACTTCATAATGTTTTTCTGCGATGTGGGACTATTATTCCCATTTTGAAGGGGTGTTACAATCTCCCCCTCTTTAGAGCTCAACGTCCTCGTTGGCTCATGAACACAACTCCACCCAGGCGTCGTGGCTGTAACACGTACAGACCACAATTCCGGCTGGGTATGGTTCCGATACCATTGTAACAGCCCGCACCTCACTTAACGCAGATATTGTCCCCAACTTAGTCACCTCCGCCTCATGGGCCAACCCAAGGTGTGGGGTTTTGTTCCTCAAAATGCCTCGACGTTGTTATGAGGTGAAGGCTTTGGTATATAAGCACCCACTTCATAGTGTTTTTCCGCGATGTGGGACTATTATTCCCATTTTGAAGGGGTGTTACATAAATAGTGTGTAAATTTTGTTGTATATGAATAAAACATGTTTGAAGTGGTATAAATGAAAAGAAAACAATGTTTTATAATTAGAATTTGTTTGAATTAGTAATGAAATGAATTGGAATTAAATTAATTGAAATGTTTCAATTAAAAGGAAACATAAATAAAACTGTAATGAATGAGTTAATATAGGAACTTGCATTTTGTGTTAATATGGAATGAACATTTTAATTAAGATAATTGCATGTTTTCAGACGTATAAAAATAAAATTTTCATTTTGAATAAGTATGGTTTTGGAAAAAAATTGGATTTTAGAATAATATACATATAAACACACTTATTAGTATTCAAATTTAAAAATATATCAGAGGGTTCATGGTTGTATAAGTATTGTTAAATGAATTAGAAATTACATTTTATTAACAATTGTGCATTAATTACACCTGTTTACATATATTTACTTTTCCATTTCATATATGGTCAAACTTTTAAATTTGTTTCATTAATGTGACCATTACAGTAATAAAAAAAGTAAAGTAAATCATTTTATAATGCATAGATAGATATATATTCATTAATTAATAAAATTGGTTTGAGTAACATAAATAAGTGAATAGTTTGATTGATTGATTGATTGATTGTTAATTGATTGATTGCGTTAATGGACTGTGGACATATATTAACGTAAAAAGAATGTTTTAATAAAGAAGTAAATGATAAATATGTGAATATTTGGGTTTGTTGAAATGAATTAATAGGTGGAAGTTTTGGAATTTGGATCCCAAAGGTTTGTTTACAGTATACAAGTGGTCCCTTCATTTACTTTACATTTATTATCACATCCACGTTCTCTTTCTTTTTATTTTCAAGTTCTTCGTGTAGGTTTCATTTGAGCATCCATTTAATTATTAGATTACTCATTCGTTTCTTATTAATTAATAGTTTCTTCATTTGATTTATTTATAATTAATAATTTCCGTATTATTTTCATTTGTTTCCCATTTATTCGTTTGCTCCTTTCAAGTGCTTTACTTGAAGCTTTTTCCTTTTTGTTTTTTCAATTTTTAATTATATGAACATCCAAATTAATTATTTGTAAGTAAATTTCTAACTCATGTTTGTAACCAATAATGTTAATAGATATGTTTGAATTACAATTTAAAGGAAAACAATTGGATTAACTATCTTCCCAGTAATCAACGTATGTTTTGAAACTTAATTATTGGAATTAATAGCAATTAAAATCTTTCCATTAATAAGAAATAGAAGTGAATTGTAATTAATTAGTGATATGTGCAACTTACGTTTTGTGTTAAAAATATAATAAGTATTTTAATGAGAAATATTAAGTTAATTGGTGTGTTCAATATTATTAATTGTGTGTAAAAAATGGTTAAATTAACATATATTTATGTGTATATTTGGAGTTAACAAAATGCATTGAAGGGAATATATGTTTTAAAATTATATTTCAAAAGTTGTTTGCAGTATACTAATTCTTCCATTCTCATTTATTTATTACCTTACTTTATTCTGCCGCCATCTCACATTTTCGTTGACCTCTCTCTTTTGCATATTTCATTCCATTTGTTTTTTCACTTCTTGCCATAATTGAATTATTAATGAGGCGTTACTTTGAATTTGAAATGAAATGTGTATGTGCATTAATTCATGAATTCATTTACATACACTATTCACTCATGCATGCATTCATTTCCCTTCAGAAAAAATAACTTTACACCTAGCACGTCTGTCTAAACTGAATTAAATGCTCTATATTTTCTTTGTGTAATGAATAGTATTAAATATGTTAGAATGTCATATTCCACTATTCACGTTCATTAATCTTTTTATTTATTTATCTTCTTAGATTTCAACCACCCCTTTCATTTATTTATTTCTTTTATTAATACATGCCTCTTTTGGTTTTTCTGTAAGTTTCATTTATTTACACGTGAGCCTTGCCTTGAAACGTTTCCTGTTAATGAAATTAATTGAGGTAGCACACGTTTTGAAATTTTATACCAAATTTTTGCTTGCTTTGTAAACATGTCTTTTAAAATTCAAATGTGTATCTTTCATTCTTTATTTAATACCTGCCACATTTCTTTTCTCATTTTTGTTTGTTTCTTCATTTTCGGTTGTTTCTTCTTCTTTTCTCTAAAGCTACATTTTTTCAAACCTGAGTTTAATTTTATATTATATGAATGCGGAACTGGCACAGTACTCCCTCTGTTGCTCCACTCATGAGCATATGATGTGTGTATCTCTGTAAGTGTACAACGGGGTCGAAGGTTCCTTTGTAAGGTTCCATTGTTGGCATTTTCCATTCTCGGGGGGTGATAGCAATTTCGATATTGCGGGCGAAAGGGCTGGTTACTCTAGCGCCTATCCCTCGGTCTCTCTGATCCCGTTGGACGCACTCTCTGAACAAGCGTGCCATCCTTTCATCAGAATTTGGAGCAGATTAAAACGAGTTCGGTTCTGTTCTGTGGGATTGATTCCGTCTAGATGACCTGTAGGGATGGTATCGCCTATCGTTCCTAATATTTTCCAGTGGCTGCCTTTGGTCTTCTGGGAGCATGCTAGGGTCATCTACAGTTGGCCCTTGCCTTGATCTTCCCCTGCTGGGTTCTGATCTAAGCACTTTCTCAGGTCCAACTTCGAGCTAGACTCTAGCTCGGCCCCGTTCATTGGTGTTTCCATGGTTAGGCAGTATGACAGGCTCAGCTACAGTTGGCCTCCGTTCGGCACCTCCCCCGTTGGGTTCGGTTCCAAGCGTTTCCTCAGGCCTAACTTCGGGCCGAGCTCGGCCTTGGCTCCTACCCTGGCTGCTTCTGCCGTTAGCTCCTTCGAAGAAGGAAGATCTTTGTTGTCTCTGAGATCCTCCAGACTGGGACTCACCCCATGATTCAGTATTGCGGTTGGACTCTTCAGCATCCCTTAAGCGTGACATGAGATGGTCCACCAAGGCTTCCTGCTGGGACGTGAAGCGGTTAGTTACTTCAGCCACAACCCTATCTAGATCTGCCCTAGTAATTGCTGCCGGCTGTTCTGCGGCAGGGGTGGTCGGATTTGCCTGACCTTCATTTGGTACTACTGTTGGAGGGGGACGATTTACTTGATCTGTGACCACTGGATCTGGAAGACTGCTGGTTGCGATATTTTTTCCTTTGTTAACATCTTTCTTTTGCTTGGGAGGCATGTTTTCCAAGCAATGAACGATGCTGTTAGGAAGAAGGTTAAGTGGAAGAAGCTGAAGCTTCGAGCTTCTTGATTCTCAGTGAAAGCACCAAAAATGTTTGCACAAAAAATGGGCAAACACCTCCAAGTCGTATGATTTAGTTGATTTTATGTTGTTTTTCGTATTCTGGATGATTTATGCCAATATGTAAAAAGTAGGGACTAAACTGTAAAAGACACACAGATTTATAGTGGTTCAGCCAGAATGTGTCTACGTCCACTTTATATATTATTTCTCCTTTCTTGTTCAGATTACAAGTACAAAGCTTTGGTACAAGTATATGAAAGTTGTTTGAAAGTTCTATCCGTGCTTGAGCTCTCAAACTTGTCTGCCATTGTTGTGCCCCTGCCCCTCTATTTATAGAGTGAGGCTGGGGGTAGGGGTCTTGGATGTATATAGCTGCTGGTGGGCCTGGGCTGATGCGATCTGGCCTGGCAGTGTCGGTTCGGTATGTCTTGGTCCGGGGGAAATTGGTCCGGTAGTAGAGGAATTGGACCGGTAGTAGATGGTCCGGTGGTGAGTGGAAACGTCTCTGGTTCGGTAGGCATGGGGAGTAGCTGGTTCGGTAGATGTTTGGAGAGGGTTGGCTCGGTCGGCACTTTGTTCGGCAGTAAGAGGAATTGGGTTGGCTCGGTCGTCACTTGGTTCGGCAGGCATGGGGAGTAGCTGGTTCGGTAGATGTTTGGAGAGGGTTGGCTCGGTCAGCACTTGGTTCGGCAGTGGGTTGGTTCGGCTGAAACTCACCCAACAGAAATAAAATGGAATATCTGGATATTTGAATAGTTGGAAACTTCTGAATTAATATATGAGTTGAAACTTAGAAATTGTGTTGAATTATGCAGTTGAATTTGATAACCTTAATTTGTTGAAAAGAAAAGGGGAAACTAATTGGATAAACAAATATGAACTAAAAGTGAAATGATTATAAATAAAGTCATGACTTGTAAATTGTTTATGAAATAAATGGATGTTGCAATAAATTGTTATAATTAAAGTGTGATAACTTTAAACTCGAGTAATGTCTTATAAAAAGGAGTTAAGCCTATATAAATTGGTTATAAACTAAAGGAAATTTCTTATATAATGATTCGCAAATAAATGTAGTATCAAATGAGAAATATTACATGTGAAAATGAATGTAATGTAAAATGAAGAGAAATATAAGCAATGTTTAGGAATGAATATATTAATGTTCTATTTTAAATGGAGAAATTCTGTAAAACAAATATTGAAGTATGAATTGATATTTGTGTTAATAAATGAGATTTATAATGAGGTTAAATTGAAAATGTAATTGTGATGAAACAAATTGGAGTAAATACGTAAGTTCTAGGTATATTGTTTTATTTACATAATCAATTTGATCTAGATTTGAGTACAAAAGTTCGAGGTGAATTACACCATTTCGTGTTAGGATTTTTCATTCGATTCTTGATGGCGAATATTTGATATGGATTTTGGTTTGATTCTAGAATTCTCTATCATAGTATATAGCTATGCAAGGAGAATGATGGTTTCTAGTCAAGAAACCATATCGAAGTCTGCATTTGGGAAGTCAAATAGAAAATACTAGTTCGAAAGCGAACTTGTGTGATCGAGCGAGTGATCGAATGTGGTTTGCGAAATGGTGACATATGTACATCTTATGTTCTAATATTATTGATATGTTTTGATGCTGAAATTTAAAGTTGTTGGGTTGGATATCTTTGTAATTTAAATTGGAATTTTCTTTTATGCAAAACTACTATTAATTTAAAACTATTTTACAAAACTATTTTCTTCTATTTTTCTTATACAAACTATTTTATTCTATTTTATTTACAAAACTATTTTACAAACTATCTTATTTACAAAACTACCTTACAAACTATTTTTCAGACAATTTTATATACAAACTATTTTATTTACAAAAACTATCTTACAAACTATTCTACAAACTATTTTATATACAAAACTATTTTACAAACTATTTTATATACAAAACTATTTTACGTAACTATTCTAAATTCAAAAGCTTTTATAAAGCAAAGATGTCCAATCCCATATGGCTCTTCATGCAGCGTAATTGATTTTGGAAAATTTTTGATTCATATATAAGACGGACTTTATATAAGTATAAAGTGATTTTGAAAACTGTTGATTTTGGAAGGTATTTGACCTGAAAAGATAAATCTTATATATAACGGAATTTATATAAGAATGATTTGATATATTCGATATTATTGATTTTGGAAAGAACTCTATCTGAAATGAAATCTTATATATAATGGAATTTATATAAGTGTGATATTTGAAGCTATGATTTTTAAAAGGTACTATATATATGGTATGTTATTATTTTGAAGTAAAAGGTATAGGGAAGTACCCTCCGCGAAGAAGTATAGTATGATATGCTTCGACCCAGATGGACTTGGGGAATCCAGGAATGGATTCGACCGATAAACCCTAATATACTTGGGTGAATTCAGAAATGGATTCGAACTGATATGGTTGTCCGGACTTAAACTCATGAGTTCCTCGATTTTTTTCCAAGGTAGATGGTTCTTTAGTTTACCCAATGGAGGCACTTTCGATCCTAGGATCTGTTGTTTATGGATCTTCCAGGAAGGAAGTGCATCCATTGCGTAAATCATTGAATCAGTAGTTACCCTTGCAGCAGGGGTCAATGGTCCCTTGTTTACAAAATGACTACGATATTTTTTGGAATCCGAAAGGTGGAAGGATCTTCTAGAAAGTTTTGTGTCCATTGCGTAAACACTGGATCAACAGCGGGCCACTGCTATCGTACCATCCTCATTTGACATCATATTTTGAACGGTACTTCTCATACCTGTATTTTTTTGAGTATTTTTCACTAGTTGTTGAAACAGGTCAACTAAGTACTTGGATAATTCTAGTCTTATGCCTGATCAACGTACGACCAGTGTGATATCCCGGGTTTTTTGAGCAATATAAATTTAATAATCTGTATTAATAATTCAATTGAATTGATAATTTTCCTTTATAATTTTAATTTAAATTGGTAATTTAATCTTTAAAGGATAATCAATATTTAATCTGGCAATATTGATCAATATCTTTTTAATAATTTAAAAAAATGGATAAAATTTATCTTTGAAAGCTAATAAAATTTTATTCTGTATATAATATATATATATATATTTGATATATAGGATATCTTTTGTTTTAACTAAAAGATGAATTTTTCAAATTGTAATTTATATGTAAGTATATGTTATAATTTGAAATTGTTTTGAAATTTAATTTAATGTATTGATAATATATATAGTAGGAATATATGTATGAATTGTAATTTTAAAAAGCTTTGTTTTAAATTTAATATCTTTCAAAAGTTAAGGATTAATTCATTGTTTTCAAAATATAAGATAATTGTTTGTTTTAAATATGATAGTTTAAAATAAGTTTAATCAAAAGTTTTACTTTTGTTTTCTTTTAAAGTGTTTAATTTAAAATGGTTATAAAAGTATATATGAATGTTTTAGATTTTAAGTACATGTGAAAAGAGATTTATTTATATTATAACAAGTTTATAATATTACCTTTAAGGATTAAACTATTATATTCATACATAACTATAAAGTAAATTTAATAAGTAAGTTTATATTCACATTTAAATTAAATAAAATTTGTAAAAATACTTAAGTAACATGTGTCACTATATTAAACATCTTAAAACACATGTAAACCTATTAAACTAATTAACATGACAAGTGTAAGTTAATTAACAAGTGGCCTTCATTTTTATTTTCTTTTATTTGAAATGTAAATATACAAGAGAAAAAAAAAATGAAACCTCCTTTCTTAACTCAATTAATGGCTGCCATAAACGTTCTCCAAAATCTGAAGTAAAATTACAAGCCAAAGTACTTCTCAATAAACAAATCTGAAAAATTTAAAAGCTGCAGTTCAATTGAAGTTCAACTCAGCAATTTCAACATCAATACAGCAGTTTTAATCAAATTTGTGAAGCATGCATGCATCCATTTCATCAACAAGGATAATCAAGCATGCAGTAGAATATCAGTTTCATTTAAGCTTGTCACAGATCAAAATTTTCAAAGCTGGAAGAAATAAATGAAAAATGGAAATCTGCTCAGCATAAGAAATTGGTGAGTAAACATTTTTTTAAAAACAGTTTAAAAATCTGTGAATTAACTTTGATGCATGTGATGGATTGTTTTGTGATGATGCTTATATGTTTATATGAATGTTATCTGTGAATGCATGTTGAAATGTGAAATGTCTGTGTATATATAAGCTCCTGTATGCATATATCTTCTCTGTTCTTACTTACAGGATTTGATTTCCTTAAGAAAATTCAAATCTCCCAATAGAATAAATATTAGACTTCGATGTTTAAATGAAAGTTGATCGTGGAAGTCTGCTGTTGTTTTTAAAAATAGAATTAGGATTTTTAGTTCAGTAAACAATTTTTAAAAATGAAATAACAGTGGGAAAAATATATATATGTTAAAATCAACAATCTTAAATTTTGGTTTGAATTACATAAATGAATTCGTAATTGCAAATCACGAATTTTAATATACTTTTCATAATTTTTAGATTGTTAAACAATGGGAATTTTCGAGTTGTTCGTTTTGGGGATTTTTGGTAATAACTGATGATCGACATGATCGAGTTAGTTGATATTTGGGCTGAAGGTGGTCTGAGTGATGGGGAGCACGGGAAAAATGGTGGTAGATTTTAATGATGACCGTGGTGGCCGGCCAGAGTTGAACTAGGGTTTAGGCAGGAGTTTTGCTCGTCATGGTTGTCGAAGCAATTTCGACATGGACAGGGGACTGGAATCGATCGCGATGGTGGGGATGGTTGCTGGAAGTCGTGACGAAGCTTCGGTGAGGTGGGCAGGCGATCTCGAGGTGGGAGGCGTCGTAACGGTGAAGTTTTCTGGCTATGATGGTTTCAGTTTTTGTCGAGATCGACTCGATTTCGATTCGCAGTTGAATTTTGATTTCTGGGTTTGGATTCGTGATCGAGGTGGTTCGAGTGGTCAGTGAGGATGGTCGCGACAATCATCTGTAGTCGGCGGCGATGGTGCAAGTGCACCACGTGCACGTATGTACGTTTGGGCATCTGGGTACGATTGTGATTGGGGAAGACGAGTTGAACTCGGGGCTGTCTCGTGTAATTTGCAGTATTTCTCGAAGTAGATGAAGTCGTGAGTGACTCGAAGCTAGCTCGGGAATTTAGTGATTTTACTCGGGTTTTTGGTGAGGTTTACTCGGGCAGTTCTGGTTTTAAACTAAAAGCTTGATTTTACAATTGTTTCGAGTTTAAAAGTAAAGTAAACGAGTTAAGTTATGGAAATAATCTGGTTTTCAAGAATAAATGTTTTAACAAGTCTTAAATATGTTTAAAATGAATAAGTTCTTAAAGGATAGAAAAGTAGATTTTCAAAATAATTTTTGTATTAAAAATTTATTTAAAAATTTTGAAAAGTTTTAAAGATTTTAAAGGTTAAATTAGATGTTGAAATTATTTTAAAATTATAATTGGTTTTCTAAAATGTTTTGTTTTCTTAATAAAGTTAATGATAAGAATTTAGAAATCAATTATAATAAGGAGTTTATCTTTAAGTGATTAAGAGTTTGACTAATTAAAGATAATTAATATGAGAAAATAATAAGGGTAATTCAATTATTATTAATTAAAGAGTAAATGGTTAATGTTAATAATGTAATTAAGATAAATGTTTTCTTAGTTAAGATCTTTTAAATATAAGATTTAAGAAATTAATTAATAATTAATTTAGATAATCATTTATGATTAATTAAGTATAATTACTTAGTAAAGTAAATAAATCGATAATTACTGAATGTAATTAAGAAGAAAAAAAAGAAATTAATTATGGAAGTAATTAAATGAAAGTGATTAAGAGAAATCACTTGATGTTATTAATTAAAGGATTAATTATTATAAAATTGATTTGTAATTAATTAATTAAAAAGTAATTAATTAATTAAAGGATTAAGGTTAATTAAAAATGTGATTAATTACTAGTTAAGGTAATTAATTAAAAGAGAGTAATTAATTAAGGGAATAATTAAAGATCATTAATTTATGTAATAAATGATGTAATTAAGGGTTGATTAATTAAGACTAATTAATCAATAATAAGTGATTAAAGAGTAATTAATTAATATAATTAATTAAGGAATTAATTAATTAAGGTAGGTAACATAATAGTTAATTACTGTTTATGATTAATTAAGGTTAATTAATGAATGTAGTTAATTAAAGATAAATTAACTAGAAGGTAATTAATTAATGAAGTAATTAGAGGATCATTAATTAATATAAGTAATGAAATTAATCAAGGTTGATTAATGAAAGTAATTAATTATAGATAATTAATTAATGGAAGTAAATGAAGGATCATTAATTATTGTAATTTAATGATGGTAATTAAAGGTTAATTACTGTATATGGTTAAAGGATAATTACTTAAATGTAATTAAAGTGTAATTAATCAAGGAAGATTAATTAAGGAAGATCATTAAGAGATGATTAATTAATTAATGATAGTAAGCAGGATTAAGGTAATCCAAGTAATTAAAGGATAGTAATTAATTTAATTAAAGGTTAATTAAATTAATTTGGAGTTAATCAATTCTACTTTTAGATGATTGGTTAATATTGAATGATTGATATTGGGTGATTGGGTGATTCTGGATGATTTGGATATGATATCTATATGCTGCTTTGTGAGATAAATGTTTGATATGAATTATCTATTGTGATAATATGATTTATCTATCTGTTTATATCATCATGAATATAAGTTTAAATGTTTAAACCTTTAAACAACTTGGCCTTAAAAGATACGTTTTGGATTTCGATGAGACCGGGATCGGGTTTGCTATATTACAGCATGATAGGGGGTTCTCGCTTCGCGGTTTGGTGGCGAACGGGAGACTCTTACCCCTACATGTCCCATTGAGGGGTTGGTTGCGAGTCGAGAGGCTGGCCGTAAAAGCAAATTCGAGGTATCACTGTTTGCCACGGTGGGTCTGGGATGGTTGCAAAGCCTACCAGTCGCCACTGGCTCGGCCCGTGACAGTTGGTATCAGAGCGAAGGTTGAGCGAATGCCTAAGCTTTTGGTTAAGTGAATATCAGAGCACTAGGTTGAGCGAATACCTAGGTTCGGAAGGATTGTTCATTAGCGATAGGATCTGTAGCAACCTGTTTGAGTGTATATATATATACGAGAGCGCGTATTTGTTAGTTATATAAAATGGTTTTATATTGTGTTAATTGATCGGTTGAGTGGTATATGGATTCTGGTCAATACGAGTAGCTAACGTTATTGATAGGGATCTCTAAACACTTGGACCAGGCCAACGGACACAATATTGTTTTAAAGAGGTAGATGAAATAATTTTACCCAGATATAATTTCTATATAAAAAAAAAGTATCATTTTAAATGTATATGGTATTTGTAATGATTGGTTGAGATGATAATAATTTATCATCTAGGATTAGGAGTCTGAGTGTTGAGGTTGGAAGTGTATTTGTCGAGACTGTAGACCTAATACCGTCTCGAGTGAACTTTGCAATTGTAAGGATTTCACAATCTCTGAAGGAAACCTGTTAAGGTTCGGAGTTTATTTTTGAAATTTGGATCTGTCGGTTGGGCTGAAGCGAGTGATGGTATCTTGATACCTCAGGTAATAGTAGCTGTGTGATGAGACGCAGTATCTATGGATGTTCCCGAAGGAGATGTTCTTTTTGGAGCAAGATTAAGAAGGTATTGGAGGAACAGTTGATGTCTACCGCAGGAAAGACTCGGCTGTATAGGAATTCTCTGATATCGAGTAAGAGAGTTTTATCTAGTTTGAAGTATGGGACTAAGGTCGATTAGTTGTTCTTCGGACATGGTCTCATTGTTTCCCTTAAGAAGAGTAAGTTGTTGGCGTTTGGTTTGGAGCCCGAATGTCTGCCATCTCGGAGGTTCGTTGTGAGGTTTGTTGATGGTTTTGGTTTTGAGAAGCCTTTGGATTAGAAGCTTTTGGTTAACTGTGGTAGCAGTGCAACTCGAAGTGTTCGGTGTGCTGACGAGGAGGTCTTTGGCTTAGCAGTGTCCCAGAGATAGGGTTTGGAAGCAACAATGTGGTCCGTTTCTTCGATGGTACCGGAATCTTTGTGATTCTTTTATCAGCAGTCCGGGAAGATGGTGAATGTTTTCATGAAGGGTTAACCTTGTTCGGAAAAGTTTAAGGCTATTTTAATTAGTAAAGAGAGAACAGTTTCTTGGGAATCCGAACTAGGTAGGATCGCAAAAGTGAATTGCGATTATTTTGAGAGTTCATCTTGAGTAATCTTTTGTATGAAATTGAGACATCTCAAGAGGAAGTAAAAGTTATCGAAGAGGTCAAAGATTTAGTTTATATCGATTTGGTTCCTAGAGAAGGATTTGGTGAAGTATCTTAGAATTGTATGGAGTATCTGTGTTTTCTCTTCTACTTCTAGTTTCGAGTTTCCTCTAGCCAAGGATAGCTAAAGACAGTACCCTTGACCGAGGACTCGTCTATTCTTTGAGAAGTTGGTTATGTCTTTAAGATAACCAATGTTTCCGCTTGTTTATGGATCTAATTTGTGCTCGAGTTCATCGACATTCTCATCTATTTCAAAATCAGAGTTGTGCAGCGAAAGCAAAGGTAGTAGCTGTGCAAGAAAGGAAGTAACCTCAGATTTCTACAAGAAGTTTATGTGAATTTCTAAGTGTATAGAATTTTCTGGAATCTAGCAGAAGGAAGTTCAGTCTTCTATTTCTTGTGGAGTAGAATTTGTGGATTTCAGCAGATTTGAAGATCATTTTGTGCTTGGTTCATATTTGTTTCAAGAAGCATCAGCGAAGGTTGAACTGATCGGGAGGAGATGAGGTAGCTCGGGATCGTCTGATGAGTTAGGCAGATATGAGTCAGAGTTTGGAATTCGGAGTTGGAGATTGGAAGTTGTTTAAGTTTTCTCCGATTAAAGAGCTATAAGATTTGGTAAGTCTGGAAAGTTAACTTCAAAGTATTTTGGATTTCCTGTGTTCTCGAGAGCAGTAGTTCTTTTGATCTATAGGATTGAATAGCTAGTTTAGATAACTGGAATTCATTGTATTTCACGTATATCTGAGGGAATACGTGTATGGTTCATCGCTGATTGTGGGATCTGCAGTTCAGATGGATTTGGAAGTTGAGCTGAACTTGAGTGTGATCTGATATTTTGTTCAGAATTGGTGAATCTAGAGATAAGAGGGGCTCTGGATTTTGGTGGTGTAGTTTGTTTAGCTTCTGTAGAGCGAGTCTTCCGGTGATTTATACTCAGGGAAAACTCGAGATAGTGTTAATAGTCTATTCTGATTTATGTCAGAATAGTTAGTTAGATTAGATTGTTTGATTGGTTGCTTTGATTGATAGGAATTGGATGATAGGTTTGTGTTTAAAATTAAAATCTTTGCTGGATTATTAAATTAACTTTGCTTTTAATTTCGGGGACGAAATTATTTTAAGGGGGGAAGAATGTGATATCCCGGGTTTTTTGAGCAATATAAATTTAATAATCTATATTAATAATTCAATTGAATTGATAATTTTCCTTTATAATTTTAATTTAAATTGGTAATTTAATCTTTAAAGGATAATCAATATTTAATCTGGCAATATTGATCAATATCTTTTTAATAATTTAAAAAAATGGATAAAATTTATCTTTGAAAGCTAATAAAATTTTATTCTGTATATAATATATATATATATTTGATATATAGGATATCTTTTGTTTTAACTAAAAGATGAATTTTTCAAATTGTAATTTATATGTAAGTATATGTTATAATTTGAAATTGTTTTGAAATTTAATTTAATGTATTGATAATATATATAGTAGGAATATATGTATGAATTGTAATTTTAAAAAGCTTTGTTTTAAATTTAATATCTTTCAAAAGTTAAGGATTAATTCATTGTTTTCAAAATATAAGATAATTGTTTGTTTTAAATATGATAGTTTAAAATAAGTTTAATCAAAAGTTTTACTTTTGTTTTCTTTTAAAGTGTTTAATTTAAAATGGTTATAAAAGTATATATGAATGTTTTAGATTTTAAGTACATGTGAAAAGAGATTTATTTATATTATAACAAGTTTATAATATTACCTTTAAGGATTAAACTATTATATTCATACATAACTATAAAGTAAATTTAATAAGTAAGTTTATATTCACATTTAAATTAAATAAAATTTGTAAAAATACTTAAGTAACATGTGTCACTATATTAAACATCTTAAAACACATGTAAACCTATTAAACTAATTAACATGACAAGTGTAAGTTAATTAACAAGTGGCCTTCATTTTTATTTTCTTTTATTTGAAATGTAAATATACAAGAGAAAAAAAAATGAAACCTCCTTTCTTAACTCAATTAATGGCTGCCATAAACGTTCTCCAAAATCTGAAGTAAAATTACAAGCCAAAGTACTTCTCAATAAACAAATCTGAAAAATTTAAAAGCTGCAGTTCAATTGAAGTTCAACTCAGCAATTTCAACATCAATACAGCAGTTTTAATCAAATTTGTGAAGCATGCATGCATCCATTTCATCAACAAGGATAATAAAGCATGCAGTAGAATATCAGTTTCATTTAAGCTTGTCACGGATCAAAATTTTCAAAGCTGGAAGAAATAAATGAAAAATGGAAATCTGCTCAGCATAAGAAATTGGTGAGTAAACATTTTTTTTAAAAACAGTTTTAAAATCTGTGAATTAACTTTGATGCATGTGATGGATTGTTTTGTGATGATGCTTATATGTTTATATGAATGTTATCTGTGAATGCATGTTGAAATGTGAAATGTCTGTGTATATATAAGCTCCTGTATGCATATATCTTCTCTGTTCTTACTTACAGGATTTGATTTCCTTAAGAAAATTCAAATCTCCCAATAGAATAAATATTAGACTTCGATGTTTAAATGAAAGTTGATCGTGGAAGTCTGCTGTTGTTTTTAAAAATAGAATTAGGATTTTTAGTTCAGTAAACAATTTTTAAAAATGAAATAACAGTGGGAAAAATATATATATGTTAAAATCAACAATCTTAAATTTTGGTTTGAATTACATAAATGAATTCGTAATTGCAAATCACGAATTTTAATATACTTTTCATAATTTTTAGATTGTTAAACAATGGGAATTTTCGAGTTGTTCATTTTGGGGATTTTTGGTAATAACTGATGATCGGCATGATCGAGTTAGTTGATATTTGGGCTGAAGGTGGTCTGAGTGATGGGGAGCACGGGAAAAATGGTGGTAGATTTTAATGATGACCGTGGTGGCCGGCCAGAGTTGAACTAGGGTTTAGGCAGGAGTTTTGCTCGTCATGGTTGTCGAAGCAATTTCGACATGGACAGGGGACTGGAATCGATCGCGATGGTGGGGATGGTTGCTGGAAGTCGTGACGAAGCTTCGGTGAGGTGGGCAGGCGATCTCGAGGTGGGAGGCGTCGTAACGGTGAAGTTTTCTGGCTATGATGGTTTCAGTTTTTGTCGAGATCGACTCGATTTCGATTCGCAGTTGAATTTTGATTTCTGGGTTTGGATTCGTGATCGAGGTGGTTCGAGTGGTCAGTGAGGATGGTCGCGACAATCATCTGTAGTCGGCGGCGATGGTGCAAGTGCACCACGTGCACGTATGTACGTTTGGGCATCTGGGTACGATTGTGATTGGGGAAGACGAGTTGAACTCGGGGCTGTCTCGTGTAATTTGCAGTATTTCTCGAAGTAGATGAAGTCGTGAGTGACTCGAAGCTAGCTCGGGAATTTAGTGATTTTACTCGGGTTTTTGGTGAGGTTTACTCGGGCTGTTCTGGTTTTAAACTAAAAGCTTGATTTTACAATTGTTTCGAGTTTAAAAGTAAAGTAAACGAGTTAAGTTATGGAAATAATCTGGTTTTCAAGAATAAATGTTTTAACAAGTCTTAAATATGTTTAAAATGAATAAGTTCTTAAAGGATAGAAAAGTAGATTTTCAAAATAATTTTTGTAATAAAAATTTATTTAAAATTTTTGAAAAGTTTTAAAGATTTTAAAGGTTAAATTAGATGTTGAAATTATTTTAAAATTATAATTGGTTTTCTAAAATGTTTTGTTTTCTTAATAAAGTTAATGATAAGAATTTAGAAATCAATTATAATAAGGAGTTTATCTTTAAGTGATTAAGAGTTTGACTAATTAAAGATAATTAATATGAGAAAATAATAAGGGTAATTCAATTATTATTAATTAAAGAGTAAATGGTTAATGTTAATAATGTAATTAAGATAAATGTTTTCTTAGTTAAGATCTTTTAAATATAAGATTTAAGAAATTAATTAATAATTAATTTAGATAATCATTTATGATTAATTAAGTATAATTACTTAGTAAAGTAAATAAATCGATAATTACTGAATGTAATTAAGAAAAAAAAAGAAATTAATTATGGAAGTAATTAAATGAAAGTGATTAAGAGAAATCACTTGATGTTATTAATTAAAGGATTAATTATTATAAAATTGATTTGTAATTAATTAATTAAAAAGTAATTAATTAATTAAAGGATTAAGGTTAATTAAAAATGTGATTAATTACTAGTTAAGGTAATTAATTAAAAGAGAGTAATTAATTAAGGGAGTAATTAAAGATCATTAATTTATGTAATAAATGATGTAATTAAGGGTTGATTAATTAAGACTAATTAATCAATAATAAGTGATTAAAGAGTAATTAATTAATATAATTAATTAAGGAATTAATTAATTAAGGTAGGTAACATAATAGTTAATTACTGTTTATGATTAATTAAGGTTAATTAATGAATGTAGTTAATTAAAGATAAATTAACTAGAAGGTAATTAATTAATGAAGTAATTAGAGGATCATTAATTAATATAAGTAATGAAATTAATCAAGGTTGATTAATGAAAGTAATTAATTATAGATAATTAATTAATGGAAGTAAATGAAGGATCATTAATTATTGTAATTTAATGATGGTAATTAAAGGTTAATTACTGTATATGGTTAAAGGATAATTACTTAAATGTAATTAAAGTGTAATTAATCAAGGAAGATTAATTAAGGAAGATCATTAAGAGATGATTAATTAATTAATGATAGTAAGCAGGATTAAGGTAATCCAAGTAATTAAAGGATAGTAATTAATTTAATTAAAGGTTAATTAAATTAATTTGGAGTTAATCAATTCTACTTTTAGATGATTGGTTAATATTGAATGATTGATATTGGGTGATTGGGTGATTCTGGATGATTTGGATATGATATCTATATGCTGCTTTGTGAGATAAATGTTTGATATGAATTATCTATTGTGATAATATGATTTATCTATCTGTTTATATCATCATGAATATAAGTTTAAATGTTTAAACCTTTAAGCAACTTGGCCTTAAAAGATACGTTTTGGATTTCGATGAGACCGGGATCGGGTTTCCGTATACCGGAATTCCAGGTCTGGAGACCCGAATACCACATCGATCCAAATTAACGATAGGTCGTGAATCTCAAGTGAAGATGAAGATTTAGAGTGCAAGGGTTATTGTCGTTAACTCTGAGGGTGATTCCAAAACGAGTGTAACGAGATAATGCCTTTGGTTTCGTTCGAACCCGGAACGAACTTATATGGATTGAATGCTTTCAGCACATCGTCAGGCGGATGATGAGCATTCTAAGTGATATGTTCTGATTAAAGGTAATCGTAACCTCAAGCCTCATCAACCGGGAATGGCTAAAACAGGGGAGGTGCAGCAAGGCTTCGTGGGTAGCACCCACTGAGAGCAAGATAGATCCCTGTCTAGAGGTCCCTTTTCTTTTCATTCGGCTTAGTGTTTGGTTGGTCGCGCCAACTACGGGATTATCTTGTTCGGGATTATCCAGTAAGGGATGGTTCCGGCTTTGTGTTGCAGGGGAGCGGGCGTACTCCTCGGTACGGTGATCTAGGCCACGTACTGTGACGGGCGGTACCCCAGTAGCCCTGCCATTGTATGGAATCCAAACTGCAATAAGTGCCGTACGTATTAGTTGTGCCCAACTATGTTGGAATGTGAGATGTAAGCATTTCAGCTATTTCTGTATTTTACTTGAAAACCCTAGACCCTATTATAATACAATCGGATTTCCTATCAAATGTTTTAGTTAGCGTAAGGTAAAAACTTACCCATGTTTATTTGTGGGGAGTCTTACGTGATACTTTTGTTTTCAAAGGTTTTCAAAGTTAAGCAATCTAACCGTTTACTCACACCAGACCCATGTCTGACCCAAGTGTTTATTTTCTGTTTTATTAAACTCTTGGGTACTCAATATTGTATTGAGTAGTCAAGGGATTCAGGATAGTCTTGACGAATTCTGGAGGAGCTGTGAAGCAGGAGGCTTCAGCGAGTAGATATATAGAGTTTCCGCTGTGTTTGTATTAGTCTGTATTGTACTGATGTACTTGTGTTGTATAATAGACAGAAGTTTATAACTGTCTATTCTGTGATGTATAAGTTGTGTAACTCTGATGTAATATGATACTATGTAATATTTTATGTGATATATTATATTTTATTCGTTCCGCTGTGAGATCGTTGTTGTTGTTCTTTCTTCTTTTCTATCTTTTCTTCTTCTATCCCTTTCTTTCTTAATTCATGATACGTCTTTCTGGTGGTAGAAAGCCGGGTCGTGACAACCAGAGTCTGCAAGAACGAGGATAAACTTGTTAAAACATCGAGTTATAAAAGTATTTTGATAAAGTATTATATAAAGAATATTTTGGTCAATTTTTTTCATTTCTAAAGACTTTAAAAATGTTTAAAATATTGTTATTTATGTACAACATGGTTTAATAGTAAATCATTAGTGTTGTAAATATTGTGAGAAGTTATTAATTAAATAAAACATATTTAAAGTTAATGATTATTGATTTATTAATGATGTTTAAAAGTATTTTGAGATTTAAAAGTAATAAAATTTATAAATAATGGATTTAAGGTTTTCAATAACTTCTTTTTAAATATAAGTAGTGATGTAAATAATTGTTTTCAAGTAGTTTACACATATTGATAAAGATGTTATTTAAAAAATTTAAATGGTATTTATAAATGAAGCAAGAAATTTTATAGATGAATTTTTCCGTAAAGTATTACAGTATTAAAAATGATTGATTTGCAAATGAAGTTTTCAAATGAATATTTCAAGTAAAATTTATATAAGTTTCTTTGAATGTATAATTTAAAGATATGATATAAATGGAAAAAAAATTGATTTGCAAAGTTTATTTATAGTAATATACTTGACAAATAAATTTTAATCTCTGTTTTGGAAGTATAGTTTGAAATATTTACTTGATTTTGAAGTACTAATAGTAAATTTATTGGTTTATTTACTATTCGAATTTCGTATTAAACCATAATAAATGTTTTCCATAATTTAAATATTCATTTTAAAACAAGTGTGTAAAATTAGTTATGAAGATATGAAATTTTACTTTGATTTAGAAATTTAATGTAAGATTTGAGTATACTATTAGTTTCAGTTTAATAATCTTGAGTTTATACTTATTTTAAAAATAATGAGTCTAATAAGTTATTGGATTTAAGGAACTTTATTTTAAAGCTTATTATAATGTTTTGATATAAATTTCTAACATTGTTTTAGACTTTTGAAATATCTTTGCATAATGCTATGAGGATGTTTTAAATATATCTTATATTTTTACTAAGTGAAAGAGGTTAAATGTTTTAATTGAATTTTTAGATGTATTGAAATATGAATTTTTAGATGTATTGAAATATTTCTTTTCTCTTCAAGGGAGAATACCAAAAAGTTAAATTTTTATTCAATAACCGAATTAAGTTATAAACTTAAGTAAGGCAGTAGAAGCTTAAGTAATATTTTTTGAAATGATCATTAATGACATAAATCATTAATGGAAACCAAATTATGTAAGTGATTGATCATTATATAAATAAATAAATGAAGGTAAATGATGAAAAAAAAACCAATAGAATAAACTTAAATAAATTTAAAATTCTTGTTGTTTGGCTGATGGGAAGTTTGGGAAAGAATACTTCTAGTTGTTTGAGTGTGACGACCCGGAATTTTGGATATTTGAAATTGGAATATTTAATTGATTTTAAATATTTAAAAGTTAATTTTTGACTTGAATTTCAAATACCACTATTTATTTGGCAATTAAATTATTGAATTTAATAATTGAAAGTTGAGTAAAATATTGAATCTTCAGTTTTAAGCCTGTTAAAATTAATTTGAAGGCTTGGAAAATTTACATTGACAATACTGAAGGTGATAGAACTTTTAAAATTGAATTTAAATGTGTTTTGTTCAGTTTTAAAAATATATTGGTTAAATTGATATTTAAAAATAGCCTTCTGAGGCGCAGTCTTGGAATTCGACGAAACCAATTCCATTGGATCCGTAATATTGTTTTATTATCGGAGTTCAAATTTCGTAGCTTTCAGAGTTATCGTTTAGCCGTACAATATATAAACGCGCTATAATTTATATCGAAATTTAATATAATAACTGGGTCAAAAAGCTATCTTCTCCATACGATCTAGTTAGGGCTCGAAACCTTTCCCATTGCGTTCGGAATAGGAGTATAACATTATAAACGCCTAGCGGCATGCCTCGACAGGAGGTCAAGTTTTTAAGTTGCATTTATCGGAACGATTTGAATTTGAATTTAAATGGAATATTTATACTAGTCAACTGCAGTTGAAATTATTTCACATCAGCCCTTTTTCCAGTCTTTTCTAAGTCACTATAGCTAACCTTCTGAAATACACCACCCTTCACCTTTATATCACGTCCGTCCCTCCCTGTTTTCAATCACAAGATTACAAACCCTTTTCGTTTTCCCCTTCTTTAAACCGAAATCAAATTCTCAAAAAAAAAAGTAAGATAGATCGACCGCCTTTTCACCGTGGAGTCAATTTCTCCAGCGAAATCAATCGCTGCCACCGCTAGCTCGGTCGCCATCGTATACCTCACCCAAAGAAATGCATCTGGGTCGAGTTCTCGAGCTCGACGGCGAGTTGAGGGAAGTTGCAAGCGGGGCGACTCGAGTATCGAAGGGGTGGCAGTGTAGCTATGATGTCGAGATGGATGTCAAGGGGAGGAGGAAGCATGGTAGTTCATGTTGTATTAGTGGCGTGGCCGACGTCGAAGGGTGGGGCATCGGGTCTGGGGATCCGGACTTGGTAGGGGTGTTTGCGAGCGACTTCGCGATGGTGAAGGAAGGTCTGTCGACAGCTTGGGTTCGTTTTTTCCAGTATGGTATTTGATTTAATTTAAATTCGATAACATATATATATGGGTATATTACAAGAAATAGATATATACATAATGAAAAAAATATAAGGTGGAAAGCAGAGCATGATATTTAATTTAGTTATAAACTGTTAATTTGAATAAAGTTTAAAGTTAGTTCTAATTTGTGAGTAGAATAACAGTAAGCAGAAAAATATATATAGTTGTTGATAAGATTCTAAAAAATATAATAGGAACTTTAAAAGGTTGAAGAGTTTATAAATTAGATTTTTTTTATGTATATAGGCTATTTTTTGTATATGTAGTTTCAAAGAAAACAAATAAAATAAAATACTTATACACATATTAAACGTACTATCTAATTTTAAAAGAATGAATAAAGGTGATTAACTTGTTTAAATTAACTCATTATTTTAGTTACAAAAACTTATTTATTATAGGAAATTAGTTTAAAAATAAAGTATTAGTTAAATTAATTTATTAAATGAAAGTTTATTTTTAGATTACTTCGAATATTAATAAAACCGTATAAATGTGTATACAAAGTCCAAAATCGTGAAGGAAAACAGCTGGGTTGGGTCGGATTGCATAACAAAATCAAAGGTGAATTAATCTCACTCATCTGGGTTATTATTAAATTTAAATGAATAAATTTAAATAATTGGTTGAATGGTTGAATGGATTGGATGTGATATGATATATATAATAGTAGTATATATATATTGGAGTTATTGATTTCCCGCATTATATAGCGGATGAGACCCTATGCGCCGCATAATAGCGAATGATATTATATGAACCCATATACCGCGATATTCCACCTCGAAGTGGAATTGGTATTGTGCTAACGTCTGTGGATGCAGGGAAACAGGTTGGAGGGATCCAACTGGATTCCTCAAAATTATTTAGATTGTTAATATTCCGTGTTATGAATATTTGATTTTCTGTGATGGATTATGGACAATTGAGATTGGATGCTATGGATTGCTTGAATATATTTCGATACTCTGAGTTATCAAAATATATAGAATTGGATTTTTGAAAAGAAAATAAAAGAATAAATTTTCAAGTAAAATAAATATAGAGAATTTGAATAAATTTAAGAAAGGAATTGGAAAAGAATATAAGTTATTTTAAAATCCTAATAAATGAATTCCGAGTATGGGAAAAGAGGATTTTGAGCAAACAGAGAAATAATGGAAATTTAATCTTAAGTGATATTATTTAAAGTAATAAAGAATTTACTTTAAAAATTCAAGGTTTAAATTTATTTAAAAAGGATAAAGAAGGAATTTGGAAAGAAAATATGAAATTGGTATTTTCAGATAAAAAGGTTTTAAATCGCAAGTTAATGGGTTTTGAAACAAATTGAGTAAGTAAATGGATTTATTTCAAAATGGAGAAATTTGGAAATCAATTTGAAATTGATTTAAGTGTATGAAAGTCTGATTTTTAAAAGAGAAATGAGACCTTAGAATTTATAAACTGGGTTTATAAAAGTGAAGTAATATATCGGTGGATATTTGGAAGAATAAATTCAGGGTGGAAATTTATTAAAGGAATGGTTAAAAATAAATAGTGATTTATTTTTAAAGGATGTGGAAGAGAAGCATATTTCCCTGAATAGCCAAGTACGTTTCCAAAGCAAAGTTTTAAGTATAAGTTAAGGGTTTTAAAGTGTTTCAAAGAATGGTTTAGAGAATGTATTATTTTTCAAATGATGTAATTTTGAAGTAAATATTTCTCAAAGTTATTATAGTAGTAATTATTAAAAGTGACTTAATATTTAGTTTTAGAAAGGATAAAATTTAATGTTATATTTTATAAGTAGCTTTATTTTAAAATTCTTTAAGTATATATATATATTTGAATAAAGTATTAAAGTAGTTTTAATTTAAATGTTTTGTTTAAAGTATATTTTGTAATACAGTGTTTTAAATTACTTTAAAAATCTAAAGTGTTTGTACTTGGAGATTTCAGTGTTAATAGAAAATATTTGGGAATTTATTCCATAAGAGGAGTATGGTTTGAAAACTGATTTCAAAAGGTTGAAAAGTGAAAATATATCTTGCGAAGATATTTTGAGATAAATAAATAATTTGGGAAATTATTTATTGTTTGATGGATGTTTGTGAATGTTAATTGATAGTTAAATAACTGACTATCAATATTGGCCAATGCGCTGATCATTTCGAAGAGACCGGGATCGGGATTTATTTCCCGAAAACCACTTCGATCCGGTTTGTACATTTTCATGGGAAAACAAGTTTGAATCGAAGATGGAGCAGTGAAGTGCAAGGGCTAGTCGCTACTAATCCTGAGGGTGATTCCAAAATGGATGTAGTAGGAATAGTGCCTTCGGTTCCGTTCGAACCCGGGACGGACTTGTATGGACGAATGCTTTCGGAACATCGTCAGGTGGGCGATGGGCATTCTAAGGGATATGTTCTATAAAGGTAACGCTTAGCCTCAAGCCTCATCAACCGGGAATGACTGAAAATCAGGGGTTATGCAGCAAGGCTATGTGGGTAGCGCCCATTAGGGTGAGGTCATCCCTGTCTAGATGTCCCTTTTTATTTCGGCTGTGTGGTGGTTGGTCGCGCCAACCGTGGGGTGATCTTACTCGGAATTACCCTTAGGTAGTTCCGGTCTTGTGTTGCAGGGGATCGGGCGTGGTCCTCGGTACACTGATCTAGACCAGGTACTGTCACAGGTGGTACCCTAGTGCCTAGTCATTGTATGGAATCCAATCTCCAATAAGCGCCTGTACGGTTTTGATTGTGCCCAACTATTGCTGAAACGTGAGATGCAAACATTTCAGCTAGATTCTATTTTACTTTCAATAGACACTATTATAATATCAGACGAATTTGATAAAAAGTGTTTTGGCTATCGTAAGGTAAAAACCCGACATGTTTATTTGTGGCGTGGTCTTACGAGATGCTTTTGATTTCAAAGGGTTTTGGAAAACTTTAATAATCCAATTGAGTGTGTTTTCTCACGCTGGTTTTCCAGACTGACTCGGGTGTTATTTTATTATAATGCTCGGGTCAGACCGAGTATTATAGATACAGGATAGGATGCTGTGAAGCTCAGAAGACGAGCTGGATGGCGAGACGTATCACTCGTACTTGATGTATATTCTACTGTGTTGTGTGTACTGTGTATTCAGTTTTGTGAGGACATGTAGTGATTATTGTACAGTTGTGTGTTAGATGTTGTTGAACTCTGACGTTGTATTCAAAAGATGTAAATGATAAAACAGATATAGTTTTCTTTTGTGTAAGGATCAGTTATTATCTATTATATTTATTCCGCTGCGTATGTGAGATTCTGATGTTGTGTTGTTTCCTCTTCTTCTACGTCTTTCTTCTTTAACCCAAATGGTTCGTATTTCCGTTCACTTTGAATCGATGTTGGAGAATAGTGTCGATTTTAAGGGGTACGGAACTGCGGGTCATTTCATTGAGGTTGCATGACTAATCTATTAAGTAATTATCTAAGGTTGTTGAACATAACGTACACTTGATAGTTTATTTATCACCTTGCATGATTAAAAGTTTCTGAACTAAACAAACCATTGGTTTTGGTTGCTATGGATGTATAATGGATTCTTTGGTTGCATAAATGGTTGTACTATTTGTTTGATTATGTTTTATATTGATTTTCTTTTGTTGCAAATTGAAACAACTTAAATATCTCTCTAATACATAATTTTCACTATTTTGGATTATATAAGTGAAATATAGGTTTATGGAAGCAATAGTTACTACTTTTGGTTTCATAAATAAAGTTGTTTTCCCAACAAATAGGTACGTTTTCGGATTACGGTTTTATAGCGATATTTTATTATTTTCCCATGGTTTGGGATATTTATTTTTGAAATATGATATATACACGTTTATTATTGATATTATTATTTCTACCGGACCTATCCGTACAAAGGAGACTCTACCGAAATTTTCCATGAATTTTTGGACTTAGAAATATTTTGTAAAAGTAAAGATATTTTCAAACTTTTATTAACATGAATATGAAGGATTTAATTGGTTATTAATTGATATATTTTATTTCAATATTTAATTATGTAAATTAACTGTTTATAAATTGAATGCTTTGAATAAGATATATTAATTGCTTAACTCCTTCTTTTCCTTTTCGAGGATGAAAAGTTTTGAGTGGGGGAGAGTGTAACGACCCGTAAATTTCCGATAATTAAATTTATTAATTGATAAGTTTTGGAATTTAATGTTGTGAAAAATAAAAAATTTAAGATTTAATAATGAGAGAAATAACTAGAATGTAATGTTAGTAATCTTAATTTAAGGTAATTGACAACTATTTTAATGCAATTTCAATTGATTAAAATGATTGTAAAGTTAAATTTGGTTATAAATTGCAAATAAGTAAATAACCAAATGTTGTAATAAACGGTGAAATTGTATGTTTGTCTCTAACCGGAATAACAAATGTTGAATTTGAATAAAGGATGGAGTGAATGTTTTAATGAAAGAATAACATAAGTTTTTATTTGAAATGCATCTTCGAGAAGTTGATTTTCAATAAGATAAAACATTTACTTTGTAAATAGTGTGTAAATTTTGTTTTATATGAATAAAACATGTTTGAAGTGGTATAAATGAAAAGAAAACAATGTTTTATAATTAGAATTTGTTTGAATTAATAATGAAATGAATTGGAATTAGAATAATTGAAATGTTTCAATTAAAAGGAAACATAAATGAAACTGTAATGAATGAGTTAATATAGGAACTTGCATTTTGTGTTAATATGGAATGAACATTTTAATTAAGATAATTGCATGTTTTCATACGTATAAAAATAAAATTTTCATTTTGAATAAGTATGGTTTTGGAAAAAAATTGGATTTTAAAATAATATACATATAAACACACTTATCAGTATTCAAATTTAAAAATATATCAGAGGGTTCATGGTTGTATAAGTGTTGTTAAATGAATTAGAAATTACATTTTATTAAAAATTGTACATTAATTACACATGTTCATATATATTTATTTTTCCATTTCACATATGGTTGAACTTTTAAATTTGTTGCATTAATGTGACCGTTACAGTAATAAAAAAAGTAAAGTAAATCATATTATAATGCATAGATAGATATATATTCATTAATTAATAAAATTGGTTTGAGTAACATAAATAAGTGAATAGATTGATTGGTTGATTGATTAATTGTTAATTGATTGATTGCTTTAATGGAGTTTGAACATATATTAACGTAAAACGAATGTTTTAATAAAGAAGTAAATGATAAATATGTGTATATTTGGGTTTGTTGAAATGAATTAATAGGTGGAAGTTTTGGAATTTGGATCCCAAAGGTTTGTTTACAGTATATATGTGGTCCCTTCATTTACTTTCCCTTCATTTACTTTACATTTATTATCACATCCACGTTCTCTTTCTTTTCATTTTCAAGTTCTTCGTGTAGGTTTCATTTGAGCATCCATTTAATTATTAGATTACTCATTCATTTCTTATTAATTAATAGTTGCTTCATTTGATTTATTTATAATTAATAATTTCCGCATTCTTTTCATTTGTTTCTCATTTGTTCGTTTGCTCCTTTCAAGTGCTTTACTTGAAGCTTTTTCCTTTTCTTTTTTTCCATTTTTAATATTAACATCCAAATTAGTTATTTGTAAGTAAATTTCTAACTCGTGCTTGCAACCAATAATGTTAATAGATATGTTTGAATTACAATTTAAAGGAAAACAATTAGATTAACTATCTTTCCAGTAATCAACGTATGTTTTGAAATTTAATTGTTGGAATTAATAGCAATTAAAATCTTTCCATTAATAAGAAATAGAAGTGAATTGTAACTAATTAGTGATATGTGCAACTTACGTTTTGTGTTAAAATTATAATAAGTATTTTAATGAGAAATATTAAGTTAATTGGTGTGTTCAATATTATTAATTGTGTGTAAAAAAAAGGTTAATTTAACATATATTTATGTGTATATTTGGAGTTAACGAAATGTATTGAAGGGAATATATGTTTTAAAATTAAATTTCAAAAGTTGTTTGCAATATACTAATTCTTCCATTCTTATTTATTTATTACCTTACTTTAGTATGTCGCCATCTCACGTTTTCGTTGAACTCTCTCTTTTGCATATTTCATTCCATTTGTTCTTTCACTTCTTGCCATAAATTGAATTATTAATGAGGCGTTACTTTGCATTTGAAATGAAATGTGTATGTGCATTAATTCATGAATTCATTTACATAAACTATTCACTCATGCATGCATTCATTTCCCTTCAAAAAAAATATCTTTTCACCTAGCACGTCTATCTAAACTGAATTAAATGCTCTATATTTTCTTTGTGTAATGAATAGTCTTAAATATGTTAGAATTTCATATTCCACTATTCACGTTCATTAATCTTTTCATTTATTTATCTTCTCAGATTTCAACCACCCCTTTCATTTATTTATTTCTTTTATTAATACATGCCTCTTTTGGTTTTTCTAGTAAGTTTCATTTATTTACACGTGAGCCTTGCCTTGAAACATTTCCTGTTAATGAAATTAATTGAGGTAGCACACGTTTTGAAATTTTATACCAAATTTTTCTTGCTTTGTAAACATGTCTTTTAAAACTCAAATGTGTATCTTTCATTCTTTATTTAATACCTGCCACATTTCTTTTCTCATTTTTGTTTGTTTTTTCATTTTCGGTTGTTCCTTCTTCTTTTCTCTGAAGCTACATTTATTTAAACCTGAGTTTGATTTTATATTATATATATAATTTTTGTTTAACCTTTCTTCACCTCCCTTTTTCCTTTCTCCTTGTTCTTCATTTTCTTCTCTTTTCCAAACAAAAATTTCTTCAAATCTACATTTTTTTCTTCTTCTTCTCCTTTTCAAAATTTCTCCTTCAAATATAGATGTTACAAACTTCTGTGTCTCCTCCAAAACCTTCAAATATAAAAAAAACAAGAAAGAAAATCAAAAGTTAAAAGAAAGAAAGCAGTGGCGGATCCAAACCTAATTAGAGGAAGGAAAGCTAAAAAGGTGAGTGATTCAGCCCACTCACACAACACTAAAATTTCCATTGCAAGTTAAATAAAATTTATAATGAGATATATAAATATT
Organism: Allium fistulosum; assembly: GCA_030737815.1. Classification (NCBI taxonomy): domain Eukaryota; kingdom Viridiplantae; phylum Streptophyta; class Magnoliopsida; order Asparagales; family Amaryllidaceae; genus Allium; species Allium fistulosum. Next base: position 452,020,580 of record CM060906.1, on the reverse strand, counting down.
TTTATTGGTGTTTGTTGGTTTAAATTGACATTTAAATTGATATTGAACCTGAATTTACATTAAATTAAATTGACAAAAAATATTATATTGGGATTTAACTGATTGTTAAAACCTCGATATCGATAACTATTGATTGTTGTAATATATTGGTTGATTTGGATGTTGTTTGAAATGGATGCTTATTAATTGATATGTTGTATGTATGGTTGTTTATTTATTTTAATATGTTCCCGTTATCACCGTGTATATTATCGACATCATTTAAATGGTTATCTAAATCATTTAAGAATTGGATAACTAAGACATTTAAATTATGGGTTGAAATGATGTATGCCCATACAGTTTCTTGAATTTGGATTATGTATTGGAACTGAATTATTTGAAAGGTTTAAGTTTTAAATTTAAACTTCGGATTTATTTCAATTAAATGATTAAGATTGGTATTTCAAATTATTTGAAATCTTTTAAATAATTATATCCACGTTGTACACTTGATAGGAGATGAAAATCCCGTAACATCTCTGAAGCCATTATAGTAATATTTCTATTCTACTTATTTTTATTTGACTTACATAAGATCTTTTAGTCCTGACTCGAGTGTTTTGTCTTTTCATTACGCTCGGGTCAGTCTGAGCTTTTTAGTGTGTTGAAGACCATTTTATTGTGGAGGATGAAGACGGAGATGAGTATACTATTTATTATTAATTATTCCACTACATCATGTGTTCCGCTGCATTATTTATTTATTTCTGCTATATGTATAACTCTGATTTGTATTATAAGAGTGAAATCAAATGTCATTTGTAAAACAGCTTCATGAACTGTTTATTTGATTATTATATTTTGTCATTCCGCTACGAGATTCCGTGTTTTGTTTTTCCTTTTTTTCTATTATTTTCTTATTTACCCCATTAACAATCCTCCCTTTTGAATGGTTTGAGTTGACATGTGTGGTTTATTGTCGATTTAAACCGTCCGAAAAGGTGGGTCGTTACAGTGGTTCATCTCAAAATCTAAAATTCCGATGTCAGATCGCATAACCACATATAACCTTGGCATAAGAATGCCTTAACTGAACTGCAACCTCACACGACTCATAAATACACATAAATAACTCTCGATAATACCGGTAGGAAAATCATTACTTCATCTTTGGATGTTGGGGTAAAATAACTTAAAAGTGGATGGTGTCTAAACAAAGCAGCCAATAACATGAATCATTGTACAATCCCTTAGTTCACCTAAGAACATCAAAATTAGGCGATTTTTTAACCTAGTGAATGTAAAATAACTACTTCTCTAATCTTAATTCATCTTAAGTGGTATCACTTTGCTTATGATATTAGTTCTCCATACATCCTTTAATCATTTTATCAAAGTACCATGTTCTCAATCTACGAGGGTTCTACGCTACATAAACAAACAAACAAACTCCAAACCAATCAACCCTACAACCATTTAAAAAATAAAATAAAATCTTAATCTAAGTGAAATAATAAACTAAGTGAAATCCTACATTAGAACGTGATAGTGAATGACTATGTGATACTTCATTTACGTGCATAAGATATGCAACATAAACAAGGAACTCATAAGTCGCTTCTTCAAAATAACCTCCTTGAATAGGCAGCCTCCCTTTAATCCAAGCGATGAGTGAAAAGAATCAACTATTCCCTTCTCAAAATCACATCCGAATCTTCAAAACTCACATTCCCATGAAAGCCGCCTCTAAATTTTATTATGTGCGAACTAAAACATATTTTCCTTGACTCTCCAAACTACTTGTAACAACCCCGTTTTCGAAGCCATAATATTAAACAAATTTAATTAAAATAAAAATATTCGAAATCGATTTTGATAATTATTATTTTGAAAATAAATTTTTATATAATTAAAGTCTATTTAATAAAACAATTTGTTTTAATAAATTGAATTGATTGATAAACCTTTTGGACAAATATTGAAATTCAAATAAAATGTTTTAATAGATTTAAAAAGAAAAGAAAACAAACAAATTAATTGTGGCTCAAAATCAATTTAAAGCACAAGCCCATTTAAAAATCCATCCTCCTTTTATTTCTAAATTTTAAACCCCAAATCTTGACCCGTTCCATTTTATATGCCCTAGCTCTTCTTTTCCCTAAATAAATTCATCGATCAGGGAAAAAATTGCGCATAAGGAAAATTCATGACCTTATTTGGTGATGCAAGGAGAGAAGCGAAGGCTGGTGGTTATCATGGTGCCAGGGGAAGACACGCACGGGGCACGTCTTTGGTGGTAGCATGGTGGCCGGCATATGTAAGAGCCTGACAAGGGTTTGCAACCTCGAATGGTGACCTGGTGCAAGAGCAGCGAAGAGGAGGAGCCTGCATAAGTGTGAAGCTTAGCTGGTAGCGGAGGTGGCGATGCATGGCTGGTAGATGACTCCCGGTCGAAGCGGTGTCGTGGAGCTGCTAGGGGCTTGAAGGTGGCGCATAATCTTGCAGGCGGTGAAGGTGCTCGCATGCTAGAGGTGGAAGTGGCAGTTGGAGTTTTTTACAAGCTGAAGGTATTGAAGGGGCTTAGAAAAGCAATTACTTAAGGTGAGTTGTTTAACCCACCCCTATATCTACTTTAATTCGCATGCTTTTTATTGATTATGAGTTGCGATAATATTTGGTAGTGAATGATTGAAATGCTTCAAATAAAATTGCATGTAATTTTTTCAATTAATTTGGTGGTTGAATTACAACTTTATAGTGTGTTGATACTTTTACATCATTGTGTGATCGTAGTTTATCGAAAAGCAACTCGGATCGGTTAATAATTCCATATTTGGAATAATATTTTATGGAGTGATGTTGGCTCTAGAAATTGCATAATTGGTAGTATTATCATTTGAATTGTTTAAATTATTTAAATGTTTTTAAAAGAATTTTAAAATGTGATTTTATCTATTATGATCCTTATTGGAATTTAGTTTATAAAATATAATTAAATTATATTATATTCTTAATTTATTTCTTATTTCAAAATTTATATTCAAAGATTTTAAAGATGAGTAATATTTATTCACAAAACCTTTTAAAATTTACTATTACATGTATATTATAATTTTGGAAATGGTTTAGAGGCAAAAGATAAAATTTGGTATTATTTTATAAAAGCTGTTATGGAAGTAATAATTTTAATTCCAAGTGTGTTAGTTATAAAAGCTGTCTAAAATTATTTTGAAAGAGTTCAAAAGCCTTTGAATATAGAAATATTTTATGAAATAATTACAAGGTTTGAAAATGATATGTGGAAAATTTATTAATATTTGTAAGGAATATTGTTTAAAATTATATATATATATATATATATATATATATATATATGCTTTCAAGCCTTGTACAAGAAGTATATTGGAAGGAATATTGATTTAGCCTTTAAAAATTTCATACTTATTTAAAATAAATTACTTGTTTCCAAAAATAATTATAAGGTTTTAACTATTTTAAACTCTTTTATTTTATTTATTTTAGATTTGGCATTTTATTGAGATTGCGTGCTTTTCTATGAAATGAGGAATTTTAGTAAATGGTCGAATCGCATAGATTGATATGGGACTTTTTGTATAATTCTTCCGCTTATTTTTATAACTTGTTGAATAGAGTATATTAAGTGGAATTTACTAGCTTGTAATAAGTACTTGAATATCACTAGGTGGTATGGGAAATTTATTGAAATTCTAGTAACTACAAAAGTGACAGTGATTAACATTTTAGAGTTATATTACCTTGGGGTGTTTAGCTACATAGACTAACAAATCCCTAAGAAAAATATAACTCTTGATTTTTACAATCATGTTGATCGACAATTTGGTTGATTATTCGTGATCCTGGTAACTTACTGGACGGTTCTAAGATGCTATCTTCTTTTGGAGATCTATTGATGGTCTCCATAGGCTTTTTGTGGGTGATTGGCTATCACCATATGCATTTAGTAGCTTACTAGTGGCTATATTCGTGATTTTGTGCTTATGCATTTAGTAGCTTACTAGTGGCTACATTCATGATTTTGTGCTTATGCATTTAGTAGCTTACTTGTGGCTACATTCACGATTTTGTGTTGCCTAAGAAGATATAACAATTATTAGTAGCTTTCTAGTAGCTACATCATGTTTCTATGATTTGTTCAAGAGGGGACCATACCTTCATCTAGGAGGGAACCATATCTTCAATTTAGTAATATCCTTATGTGAATTTACTTTAGTACCATTGATTTAAAATGGACATGTGTGAATCACCATATTTGCGTATGATAAACTTGAGTGTTTTATGAAATGGTGATTATTTTGTGATATATCCTTTTGGGTTGATTTGGATTAGCATATTTTATATGACTTAAAAAGAATGTGTAGTCGCATATTATTGTGATATATTATTCTCACACCTTTAAATTAGACATAGTTTGACCCTTTTACTTTTATAATATTCGAGTTAGGTAGAGACTCTACAGGTACGAGGACCCGTTGATCTTTGACATGCATGCTAGCATAGGGATAAACTATTATAAACAGTTTGAGTTTACCTCATGTATATGTTAAAGTTGGTGATTCAAATATTTTTCAAAGAAGAAACGAATTTAGCTAATTGATCTTATCAATCAATTAAGTTATATGTAAAGAGAATAAAAGGAAAATTATAAGAGGATAATTTATGTTGGAAGTATACTTATTATTTAGTCAATCAATTAATTAGTCAGTGGATGTATAAATAAGGAAAGAAGTTCGTCTGTGAATTAACAGATTTTATAGTATGAAGAAAAATTACTGATGGAGATTGATTCGAGCAAGGAAAATTATAGAACCCAAGATCAACATTACCCATTTGCATAGAAATCAAATCATGGATATCTGAAAAAGTTTCAAGGCAATTGGGCAGTTAATTTACTTAATCTCCAAGTAATTCCTTCATTCTGAAGTCTATTTAAATGAAGGCATTCATCTTCATAAAGTATGTGAGAAAGCATACACCATTATCCTCTTCTTCAGTAAACCCTAATTTTCGCAGTCAAATCAAATTAGGGGTTTTGAGCATAAGCAAGTCTTTGGAGAAATTGATTATTTAATTTATAATTATAGGTTAGTATCTCCACTTTATTACCTATAATTTTGTAATCTCATTATTTTTTACTCTCTTTATTTAATAAAATAAAGAATTGTTGTTTGGTCCGTGGATGTAAGCAATCTAGTTGAATCACGTTAAATCTTTGTCTTCTCCACTCTTCTATTTTTATTTTTTTACTGATTATTGTTCATTGAATTGGCGGTTGATAACTATCAACAAGCTAGACCTTTTTTGTTGCTTCCGCACCTAAGTATTCCACAACAGTTTTGGCATTAGTGCAAATTAATTAAAATTTTCACAACAAAATGGTATCAAAGATAGTTGTCTTATTCTAGATAAGTTATTATTGGCTAATTCTTTTAGTAGTTGTATGAAAAATTATAACATCTCTAAATTTGCTAGAAAAGATGTTTTTAGGACATGGAAGGTGAAGACTAATAATGAAGTTCTTCAACAACAACTTGATTCATTTAGTGGAAGAGATAAAATCCACAAGCACCATGGAGGTAGAAGAGATGTGCATAAGTCCTACTTCATGGATCCTAGAAGAGGTGTTTGGTATTATTGTAAGAAGAAGGGGCATCTGATATGGGATTGTCCAGCTCTTAGAAAGAAGAGAGAGAATAAGTAGAAAGCTTTAGTTTCAGTTGCAGTTGTGATGTTAATGCCTCGCTAATGCCTTGCAAAAAATCTCTGCTATAGCACAGAGTGCTCTTTAGGCGCTATGCTATTTCAATTTAGCACTATCAAACAATAGTATGCTTTAAGCTTTGTTATTTTCCACTACACCTGCTAAATCAAGGTTTTTTAGTACTTGTTTTAGCAACATTAACATACAAAGGTTGATTTGAGTGGTTTTCTTTTAAATTAAATCAACAAATTTAGGTTAAAGACCTAATTTTAATGCATATGTGCTCAATATAAGTTAGAAATCAATTGTAATCACCAAATCTAGTCTGCATAAATCATGATATTCTTCGGTTTTGTTATATAAGAGTAAAAAATATTCATTTTTCCTACACAAATGGGGTGAGAATGAGATTAAATTAACTTCATATATTTGGTTTTATATATAATGAAGTTTTTGGAACCTCCACTATTTTCCGCTATGTCCTCGCTTTATCCCTACTATAACCTTTTGCGCCTCCACCACTATAGAATAGTTGAGCACTTTAAATTCATAGGGTAGCAGTTAGACAAGATGCAAATAGAAGCAATAGTGATACAACATTATTTTCAACCAGTATTTCACCTTTAAAAAGTACAAGTTGGATGATTGATTCTAAAGTCTCTTTTCATATGATGCCAAATAGGAGTTGTTTTGTCAATTACAAGAAGATTGATGATGGAGCAGTTTATATGGTGAATGACACATCTTTTTATGTGTGGGTATCAAAAATGTGAGGTTTAGGTTGCTTGATTGTGTTATTAGGACTATCATAGAGGTTAGACATGTTATGATGCTACGTAGGAGTTTGTTATCAGTTGGAGCTTTGAGTAGACTTAGTATGTGGATAATAGTAGATAGAGAGAAGTTGAGAGTAGCAAAGGGTTCATTAGTAGTGATGAAGGGGATGTGAGTTGATGATATTTATGTGCTTTATGGAGACATAGTCTTGGGAGAGTTAGTTGTTAATATTGATTCCAGTATTCCAGATTCTACTCAGTTATGGCATCTTCATTTAGGTCATGTCGATAAGGAGAGTCTTGAAGTATTAAAGAAGTGGGGGTTAATAGATGGTGTTTTTCAGTCGAAGCCTAGCTCTTGTAAAGATTGTTCTTTTATGAAGAAGGAGCATGTCACATTTGATGTTGGAAGACCTAGAGTTATAGGGTTTCTCAAGTCTGTTCATTCTATGTGGGGAACCACCCCAGTTGCATCTTTAGGTGGAGCCAGTTACTTTGTTTTATTTGTGGATGATTTCTCATGCAATGTCTGGATCTATTTCTTAAAGGCCAAGGATGAAATATTTTCCCAGTTTTTTAAGTGGAAGATCTTGGTGGAGAAGAAGTTGATGATGCGTTTGAAAGTTTTCAATGTTGAAAAAAGCAGTCAATTTATGTCACAAGAATTCACTAATTATTGTGGGTCCGAGCATGTTGTTAGATATTTTTCTTCTGTTGATTCGCATTGTTATTTGGTGGTGGAGAGTATGCTCCAGATATCATGGAATAGAGCTATGAGCTTGATAATGACTGTTGATCTAGAAGAGGAATTTTGGGCAAAAGCGATATCTATGGTGGTATTTCTCCTCAACCACACGCCTTTCGTTGCTATAGATATGAAGATTCCTAAGGAGATGTGGAAAGATAAGCATGTGAGTATTTCATTTCTTAAAGTGTTTGGTTTTTCATCTTATTTAGAAGATGAGAGACATGATAAATTGAAGCTTGGGAAAGCAAACACATTTTGTTATGCTATAGAGGATGAGAGATCTTTGTTAAAGGTGAAGCTTCAATCAAGTAATGCCATTATGAGGACGGAAAATTTCCAAACACATTTAGAGTCCTTAGATTGTTTCCATATTATCCAAGAGATATTGGTACTTTTGGTGATACCATAGTTGATGAGAAGATTTCAGAGGTTCAAATTCTTGTTAGAGCTCAGTTGTAGGAAAGGCCTTTTAGTTCAGTTGGCCTTATTTGTGAGTATATTTGTGATGATGATTCTTCATCTTATGCTTTAAATGATGTGGAGCTTGTTGGTGAGTCTGTTGGTGTTGACATGGGAAAGTCTGGCAAAATTCTTGTGAAGGAGATTATAGAAGATAATATTGAGTATGCCTTCACTCAATATGGAATGGAGAAGGTGAAGCATGCTTTTAAATATCCAACGCGCTCTCGAAGTTTAGTATCTAAAAGTTTGTCTCCTACAAGTTTGTTGATGTGCATATTATCTTTCTTATGCTTGGAAAAGTTTTTGAAGTTGTGTATAGGCAACAATGCCAAAACTTATCCAACTTGAGTTTGGCGCTATGTGGTGCAGACCTAATAATTTGTTGAGATATAGTGATGAAGAGAGATTGTTATATTTGAATCAAGGTGGAGTGTTAAATTTGAGTATGCCAAAGAAGAAAAGAATTTAACTAATTGATCTTATCAATCAATTAGATTATATGTGGAAAGAATAAAAGGAAAATTATAAGAGGATAATTTATATTGGAAGGATAATAATTATTTAGCCAATCAATTAATTAGTCAATGGACGTATAAATGAGGAAAGATGTCCATCTATGAATTAATTGATTTTATAATATGAAGAAAGAAAAGATTGCTAATGGAGATTGATTCAAGCAAAGAAAATTATGGAAACCATCATCACCATTATCTATTTGCATAGAAATCAAATCATGGATATTTGAAAAGGTTTTAAGAAAATTGGGCAATTAATTTACTTAACCTCCAAGTAATTCCTTCATTCTAAAGTATATTTAAATGAAGGCGTTCATCTTCATAGAGTGTGTAAGAGAGCATCCAACTTATCATGTTCTTCAGTAAACCCTAATTTCTCCAGTCAAATCAAATTACAAGTTTTGAGCACAAACAAGTTTTTGAAGAAATTGATTGTTTAATTTGTAATAATTTGTTAGTCTCTCCACTTCATTTCCTATAACTTTGTATTCTCTCTCTTTTATACTCTCTTTCTTCAATAAAATCAAGAATAGTTGTTAAGTCCGGGACGTAGGCAATCTAGCCGAACCACTTTAAATCCCTGTGTTTGTTACTCTTTTATTTTTTTTCTTTGTTTGGTGATTATTGTTCATTAAATTGGCGATTAATAATCAATCGGCAAGCTAGATCTTTTTGGTTGCTTCCACGCATAAGCCTAACTATTCCACATCAGTTTGGCATTAGTGCAAATTAATTAAAATTTTGCACAACAGTGCATATGTGTGTGTGTATTTATTGTATGGGATGTTAAAAAATGTGATACAATATTTAGTTTTAGTTCTTTATCTAGTCCCACGTTGCGAGATAAGTTCAATCCCAAGTTTCAAAGGCTATATTTAAAAAAGCCTATGTAATATAAATAATTTGTACCAATCTTTGTAATTATCTCTCTCGGTATTAATAAAATTCTTCTCCACTTGGTGGACGTACACCATCACATTGATAGTAGAACCACTTTAAAAACTTTTGATGTGCATTCCTTTCATTTATTATTAATCGGTTAACTTCACTTTTTCAAGGTGAACAATCCTGATAATTTTATTTGAGTGTCTTGTCATTTCTATATTCGATCCTATTTGTTTCCGTATCTGGGTTGTTGGGTAATATCAACTTGGAAGGATAGACCCCAACAAGCTGGTATCATAACATCTATGTTGATTTATAGAAGTGTAAGGAAGTATGATAGAAGATGGGGCTACCCTTGTTGTAACAAGACCTTATATCAGAGGTTCTTATATTGCTTCTGCATCTTAGTTGGAAATAGAAAGGTGGAATATGGATAAAGACTTCGAGAAGTGGCAATAGAGGATGAAGGCTATTCTAAGATGGAATATGGTTCATCAGGTAGTTTTTGACACCGAGGAGTTACCGCCCGAAATTTTAACGTGGAGAAGAAGGAGATGGAAGACTGGGCGTTTACTACTCTACAGTTGGCCGTGAGACCAAGCTGGAGAATCTCTAGCTTAATAAATCACTCACTAATCGTTTTATTTTTTTGAATATGTTTTTAACATGAAAATGAGAGATGGTGCTTCAGTGAAGTTGCATCTTGTTTTCTTTGATGATTTGTAATGAAGATGAAGACTGTGGATTTGAAGGTGGATGAAGAGCAGAAGACGATGGTTCTTTTGTGTTCCCTTCCGGAGCGTTATATTGGTTTCGCTAATAGTTTGATTTATGGGAGAGACACTTTGACTGTATATGATGTGAAGTCGGATCTTCTTTCTGAAAACTTGAGGGATTAAATGATTGAGATGAGTGAAGAAAGAGAAGCGAGTAGTAGTCAGAGCCTATTTGTTGAGAGAGGAAGAGAGGAGAAGAATTGGAATCCTATGGGGTGTTCCAAGTCTAGGACACTCGAAAATGGTTGGAGAGGAAAGTTTAGAGATGGGAAGTGCCATAATTGTAAGAAACCGGGCCATTGGAGGAGAGACTGTTTGGATTTGAAGAAGAAGGCTGAGGACAGATCATCATTGATTGCGGCAGAGAAGATTGTATTTGATGATGTGTTGACTGTAGAGGTATCTAATGTAACATACCACTGGGTGCTTGACTCAGGGGTATCACATACGACGCAAAACAATGATATTTCAGCTCTTTTGTTTAAAAAGAGGGAAGTTCAATCCTTATGGGAAAGGATACTAGTTGTAAAACAAGGGAGATGGTAAAATTCAGATTAGGATGTTTGACAGAGTGATGCGCACTTTAACAGTGTACACAATGTTCCAGGTTTTCGAAAGTCACTGATTTCTTTAGAGCGGTTGGCATCCATGGAATGCAGGGTGACTTTAGAGAATGATGGTTTAAGGGTTTCTACGGGTGCACTTATTTTGATGAAGGGGGATGTCTTTCGAACACTGTTTCTGCTGAAGGGAACCATAGTTCTTGGAGAGTCCTTTGTTGGAGTGGATGGTTCTTGTGCTTCGGATGCAACTAGACTTTTTTATCTAAGGCTGGGTCATATTTCAGAGAAGGGCTTTGTGACGCCCCACCTCTATACCCACGCTAACCAAGAACACTACGATGTAGTGCTGTCAATTAGCACAGAGAATAAGGCTGTGGAGGAGCGACCATCCATGTAACTTCTTTGTGCGAGCACCGATATGTCAGATAGAATAGAATGCATATCTTTTAAGGAGGAAATCCGACATACCGATACAAACACAAAGCTATCACACGGTGGCTATATATAATCTTCGGAAACAAACATAGAAATAATCATAACATAAATCAGTCACAGACATCCATATCACAAAGGCGGAAGAAGATATGAAATAAATATATATAACACATGAAAGTGTACATCAGAGTAGTGGTCAGAAAGATCCACGATAATACAAAAGAATAGCAACACGTGCTATACAAAAGAATAAGTACACAACATAGAGTATATATCTCAAATGCGTACATCCAAAAACTACTAATCTAAGTAGTGCCAAAAGGCAGAATAATTCTGAAGAGAAGTCAAGCAGAAGCACCTGTAACATCTCGGTCTGACCCGAGTATTATTTATAAGAAAATAATAAACGGATTAGTCTAGCTATAAATATCAGATGATAAGGTATAGGATAAATAATATGGCATGAACATGTAACAACCATAACGGCATACTACTATAAGTATGTAAATGAAAATCAACAAAAGATCAATCAATATCACAAGAATCTTCTTAAAGATGAAATAGGGTATCATACCCTAAACTTGTATTCATAACAAGTCAATAACACATAAATTCACCAATGCACAAAACTGATATCATATCAATGAAAATCATGAAAATTGGTGAAGCACAAATTCCAGAAATCATCACCAGAAATCCAGAAAAACACATAAAAAGGGGGAGGCCTAACACATGAATGGGAGCATGAAAACTCACCTACGCATAAACACATGAATGAGAAGCTATCTCATGGAAGCTATCCATTAAATTTCCACACAGAAATGGCCCGAAGACCATGGGGTGCTACCCCATAGAAGTGATGGCCAAACATCATAAAAGCGGGGTCTAGTCTCCCTCGCAGACAAAGAGACATCGCTCAATCGCTAGTCTAAATCACAAAAATGATCATCATGATCATAAGGAAGTGTCAATCACACCAAGCTAGTAAATATATGAGTTTAGCTTCATGTCCCATAACCACTTTCTTAACTTAAATATTTACGAACAAGCTGTAAATCTTCACTAGAAAATTGTCACAAAAAGGGTTCAATCGAACAAGTCCAAGAGCTAACCGACGAAGTGAACGCAAGCGTTTCATACCACTCGTTTTACTAAGTCGTTTAATTTGATTTCTCATCCGAGTGAAGTAAAGGCTTGTATATACTAGTAGATTGGAAATCGGTTTGAGAAAACGAACTTTTGATATTTAAAATAGTGTTGAAATTACTTTGATGAAAGAGTTGTGATATTTACTACTAGTATTGAAACCTTCATATCTTTAAAGTGACAAGTCACAAAACGATTGTTGAAACAAATCGAATCACATCAATTCACGTTCAAAGATGTGAGTAAAGTCCAAAGAAATCAATCCCAAAACCATCAAAGTAGAAATTCTGTTGAATGTTTTTCAGATAAGATCCCCTACGAAGGGGGGTACGGGGTTCGACCTAAGTGAAGACAAGCGGGGGTCCAGGGGGCAGCGCCCCCGGCGAGGTGCGGGGCAGCGCCCCGTCAAAACGGTACGACCTAAGTGAAGACAAGCGGCCTACGGCCTAAAGCAAAATGAGGTCTAACGACCTAAAGAGTTCGCGACCTAAGGGATACGACCTGAGTGGCGCAACCTAGTGGGGCTTAGGTCGGAGACGACCTACGAGGTAAACTAGGTCAACTTAGTAGACGAGCGACCTAAGGTGAATGGTCCAACGACCTAACTCGAACGACCTAGAGGGTCGAACGACTTAACTGGAGGATAGGTCGGAGACACCTAGTGGAAATGGTCGAGCGACTTACGAGCTTCGACCTAAAGTGACGAGGGACATTAGGTCGGAGACGACCTAACACTTGACTCGCGAGCGACTTATGGAAAAGAAGTGGCAAGCGACTTATGTCCAGCGACCTAAGATGAAACGACCTAAGATCGAAAACAGGGTCACGCGACCTAACAGGAAACAAGGTCAGGCGACCTAAAGAAGTTCGCGACCTAAAGGTGCACGACCTAAGGTCTTACGACCTAAGGAAAAAGGTCTTACGACCTAACAGTACGGTGAGTGATTAAGCCAAACGACCTAAGACCTAAGCCTTAAACTCGTGAACGACCTAAGCCTTTAACTCGTGAACGACCTAAGCCTTTAACTCGTGAACGACCTAAGCCTTTAACTCGTGAACGACCTAAGAAGGCGGTGACTTTTCAACGTGCGTGAGCTAGCAGCCTGGACGACTTAACCTGGGCAGAACGACCTAAGGGCTGGAACTCACTAAAAATGCTAAAAATTGGAGTTTCTCGCCAATTCAATCCAAACCAAATGCAAATGAGCATGCTAAAGTGATAGGGAACCATTCCCAACAGTCCAAGATAGTTCTAAGCAAGAGTGTGAGATAAAATTCTCACCTTTTCACTAAAATGGATGAAGATAGAGATTGAAAGCAAGGAGAAGCAATCCAAAGCTTGAATCCACTATCTTCTTCTTGAATTTGGAGTTGAATCTCGGATTTGTAATAGAATTTGAGTTTGGAGTTTTAATTTCCACTTCCCACCACCATTTTTGACAAAGCTTGAAGTGTTTTGATAAAGTGAGGAAGAGGGTTGGGCTGAACTAAAGAGGTGCAGTCCAAACCAAAGTCAAAGGGGGGAAAAAAGTGTCAAAAATTTCACTATCTCCAAACATATCGAAGTTTACACTAAAAAAGATCGCAAACATCATTTTGAGCTCAATGGGAGTGGTCTCGAGTCCTAATTTGACCGTATGCAAAAAGTAGCTTTTTGGACCAAAATCCGATTAACGATAAAATATTTAAATGATAAATTGATAAATATGCGGGTTGTTACAGGCTTAAAGTTGCTTCACAGTTGAAAGATGATCAAAGAAGGAAGCTTCAACAAGTTGGAATTTTGCCAGGAGTGTGTGCTGGGAAAGCAAACCAAGGTATCTTTTGAAGTTGGACTTCATAGATCGGAGAAAGTGCTTGATTATGTGCATATATTATTAGTTCCTGAGATAATGGTTTTGATGATAACAACCTTAGGACTTGTTATAAAATATAAATACTAATATCTTTGTCTAGATATATGTATATGCAGGATATATATATACATATGCACGTACTGAGAATGAAGATTGTACAATATAGAGATTCAAGACCGACGAATTCAAGATTGAAGAAATCAAGACTAAAGACTCATGAGTATCAAGAGTTTAAGATATCAAGATAAGTAATAGAGTTGAGATTTATGTTAAAACTTCATATTAGCACTAAAATCTTTATTCTGATTTTAATTGTGGAATGGAATCCACCTTCTCGCTTTAATAGTGGGATGGAACCCACGACCGCTTTAGTGGGATGGAACCCACGACCTTCTCTAGTGGAATAGAATCCACGAAATTTTCAAAATGACTTATTTTTAGATTTTTTCAAAACTATCTTTTTAAAAGTCATCTTTGTAACGACCCGTAATTTTCGATAATTAAAAATTGTTAATTTAATCAAATTTTGTTATTTAATATTGAAAGGAATAAAATTTGTAAACTATTTAATGAAATAATAATCAAAATGTAATGCAACAATATTAATTTAAGGTTTATCATTTTCAATATGTATGAAATTCCAATTAATTGAAATAATGTAAATGTTATAAATTGTTTATAAATTGAATATATGAAAACCGATGAAAACATTGAATTAATTAATGAAATAATACATATTTATGGTAATTGAATAAATTCAGTGTTAGGTGAGTAATTATGACATTTTCTTGTAAATAATGAACTAATAAGTGTGATTAAAGGTTAACGGTAACAATTATTGTATGTTACCTATTTATTTAGCCTGTTAATTTAAATTGGAAATCAATTTCAATAAATGTAATTAAATATTATGTAATGTAAATTAAGTTAATATTTTGAAATAATGTTAATTTTATTCATAATATGACAATTGGTTGAATAAAAAGAATGGAAATCAAGATTTATTAATTTATTGGAATTCAAATTATAATAATTGGATTAATTGCAAATAAATGAAATTAAATATTTAAATATTATATTAACAGAAATTTATATGTAAATTGTGAATGTAATAAAATAAATAGAAATGTTAATTATACTCATAATGTAATAATTGATTTAATAAAATAGTGAAATCAAGATAAATAAACCAATTTGGGATTTTAAATTTGATTTAATGTGTAAAATTGACAAAATTCAATATAGTTGAAATATAGTAATTAATACAAATAAAAGATGGAAATTGGAGGATATTAATGTAATGAAATGTAAACTATATGTTAGCTATGTTTATAGAATAATAATTGATTGAGTATAAAGATTTCAATCAAATAAAATCAAATTATTGGAATTAAACTTTAATTAATTGGATTTATTTCAGTTTAATTCGAACGCTGTAATTATTGAAATAATCAACACTGAAATTGATATATAAATTTACTTTAAATTTTTATATGTGTCTAGGTAATCAAAAATTGATGAAATTTGTTAATAATTAAATTTGAAATGAAAAGTGATTTATTTTATTTAATTATTAATTTATTTAATTAACGTGAAAATAGCCATTTTGGCCACTGACTCGGATTTCGATGAAACCAGTTTCATCGGATCCGTAACAGTAAATTATTGTAGGATTTCAAGTTTCGTAACGATCGGACTTGTCGTTTGATCGTACGGGCTCGAAACGCCTAGAAATCAATTTAATTAAAATCAATTGAAATCAATTTGAAATAAGCTGATTTTATCATAACTTCTTTATACGATGGAATTTGGGCTTGAAACCTGTTCCATTGATTTTAAAATTATCGAAAGCATCTATTTTGATATATGGGTTGATCCAATTTTGTTCCGGAGACAGAACGAGCTTTTCGGGTCGCTTATCGTTCCAAATCAAATCTGATCCGTTCTTTTCTATTTCAGCTTCGCCTATAAATAGCTCATTATAAACCCTAGCCACTTCTTATTCTTATTTGTCTGTATGTACATCTCCTTCTCATCTCCTCTTTCCAATGACAGACAAAACCGTAATTCCCAAATTGCAAATCCAAATCAAAAATCAAATTGAAAATCAAACTCCTCAAACTATGTCGAATTATATATCGATTTGATGCTCTCGACGAGCGCATCTCAGATCTGTAATTCGTTTTCCAAATTGAACCACTAGTTGTCCAGAAATTGAAGAACAAACCCTGGCCGTCCATCGCGTCACGATCAACTTGGCCCGATCGCCGAATCGAAGGTGCTGGGTCGTAGAGAGGGGCGAGCACAGTTCATCAGAGTGCGTTGTTTGGGGGAGATGACGGCCGGATCTTCGTCAATAATTCGTTATAGTTGCAATGCGGCTGCATTTTTCCGAGGCCAGGGTTCGTCTCAGTTGAACCACGGTGGTCGAGGGCCAGTCGCGGCTGGACAGGGGAGCTCGGCGGAGCTACTGGAAGGGGGTAAAGCACAACGTAGTTGATGCGGCGACGAGGTTAAGTGGTGACGGCGTGGGTTTCAAAATGCGGGCCTCTATTAGGGTTCGAACGAAGCAGGTTTCTCGTGCACGTGGGTAGCGTGAGTGAAGAGGGTGACGTGGCCTTGGAATTGTAGGTGATATTGTTTTGTTTTAATTTATTTTTATTCTAAATCCAATTGTTCTAACATCAATAACTTCCACATACGAGGTCCAATTCACACGCGGTTTGATCCGCTGAGATCGTATCGAAATTTCGGAGACTTTGACGCTAGTTTGGATGAATTCTGAGATAGTCTGAATTTGGGCTCTAAATTGGATTTAAATCCAATTTAAATTCAAAGGTGAGTGTTTTTACCCACTCACAACTTCTAAAATTTCTTATGTTAGTTCAATTTAAATTGCCAGTTGAATACCTGTTATTGATTATCAGTTCTATATTGATATTTATTGATTGATTTGGATGATGATTGTGATGGATGTGTGACTGTTGATATTGGATGAATGGATGTTTTATTTTATATCATTATAAACTGTATGTTCACTATGGGTTGAAATGATACATACCCGAATGATCAATAGATTAAGGAAAAATCGTTATGGGTTGAAATGATAGACTCGAACGATTTTATGGATTTTTACATTTAATTCGGGATTGCGGTTTGAAATGATATATAACCATAACATTTTAAATTGCGGATTGTAATAACAAATATCCGTATCACCTGACCCTAGGGTAGAGAATTATATACGGACACCGGATTGGTTAAATTAAATGATTTTAAAATCCTTAATTTTCGAATTTAGTTAAATGATATTTTAAAATAAAATTGGATTTATGTAAATTGAAGTATTATTAGAAAATCAAGTTTATGATGAAATGTGAAATGGTTTAAAGGAATTGCTTTAAGAAATTAAAGTGGAAGTTTAAAGTAAAATTTTAAGTATAAACGAAATTCTATCAGAATTGGGCTATTGAAATTGTTTGAAATATAACTTCGAAATATTTTAAGATTGGAGCAATTTGAATTGATATTTGAAACTGAATTGAAATGGGATGAAATTCCATAGTTTATTGAATCTTAAAAATTGAAGGTTTGAAATTTGGTTTGTTGACTTGGAAATTGAAAATGGTCCAAATGCGTTGAAATGAAATGAATAGTTTAATTTGATATAAATTCCAAATTCATGTTTTAATATAAACTGTTTTAAAAATATATTATTTCAAAATTTCTAATTATTAAGATTTCAAAGTATTAAACTATTTTAACCTATATTAATTATATTAAATCATTTTAACCTATTTTTAAACCATTTAATTTATTTAAACTAATTAACCTGTTTTAACTTAGTTTAAATCCAATTAATCTACTTTAAAGCTATTTAATCTATTTTAATTATATTTAATCTATTTTAAATCTATATTAACTTATTATAACAATTTAAACTATTCTAAATTCCAAACTAAGTAAAATGGATGGGTTTATATTCAAATTCTCGATTTTAAGTGAATATGGTTAATGATGTTATAACCTAAGTTGGGATCTAAATAGCATATTTGGTTTAATATGATAATTTTGAAATGAGAGTTTAACTTATTTTGGAAATATGACTTTTGAAAGGAAATATAATTTCGAACTATGATTTCAATGTGATATAATTTCGAAAGCAAGTAATGATTTCGAAAATGATATGATTTGAATTGAATATGATATTTTGATATCAATTATGAAATGATTTTGGAAATGTAAAAGAACCATCCGGTGTGTAATAAGCGATTTGTTGTTAAAGAGACTAGGATCGGATATTATCATACTCTCTGCCAATACCGAAAACCACTTTGACAACTATGTATGCGGTGGAGATTACAGAATGAAGTAGGATGGTTGGAGATGATCCTATATCAGGTATATACGTGGACTTGACTCCCATGAGTTAGCTTAAGGTGGCTAAAACAGGAGCAATTGACGGGACAAGTGAGGTCATTCCTCCGATCGGGCACATTCCTTCGATACTATATTCTGACTTTGAGATTTATTTGGTGGCCACCCTCGATTTTTGATTTGGGAGTGTGTTCCGAGGTGGGCGGTAGTAGCTGTTATGCGTTACCACCGGTCCGGAAGTGTAATTGGTATATCTACCATGGCATTGCCTAGTTGTGTCGTGTCACCTACCCTATCGAGACCACTACGAGTTTGGTTTGTACCATACCTATGGAGTTCCCTTTGACGATGTCCAGTACAGGCGGGATTATGGTACTGTATAGACTATAGGAATATATAAAAATGTGTTAAGAGGGAAAATGTAACTACATAGTAGATAGTTTAACGGATCTTTAGGAGATGTGGATCCCGAACATCCCTTAATTTTCCGCACTCACGTTAGACACTGGATAAGAGATGTCAAACCCCGTAAACATCTCCGATGCCGTTTACACTCATATTTATTTACCGTTGATTTAACTTACATAAGATCTTTTAGTTTCGGCTCGAGTGTTTGGTCTTTTCAATTCACTCGGTCAGCCTGAGCATTTCAGGATTTGAAGACCTTATTTCTGGAGGACGAAGACGAAGATTTGTACTACTATTATTTACTATATTTATTCCACTGCATTCATACTGTTCCGCTGCATTATTTGTTTATCTCTGATATGTGTAACTCTGATTTTGTATTGTATAAGTATAATCAAATGTTTTGTATACAACTTCATGAACTGTTATTTGATTATTATATTTTGTCATTCCGCTGCGAGACTCTGTTTTGCTTTTTTTCTTTCACTGCTTTTCTTATTCACCCCAATAACAATCCGCCTTTATGTATGGTTTGAGTCAGCATGTGTGTCTGCTTAAAACGTACAAAAAGGCGGGATGTTACAATCTCTATCAATTTAAATATTATAGCCTTAATTCAAAAACTATTCTTATCATCTTTTAATATTTTGATCTCAAAATCATCTCTTGTTTTTTAAACTATCTCTTAATTTTAATATTTTATCTCTAAATCACAAAAATATATTTTAAAGAAGTCTATACTTAGTTTTTAATATTAATTTTATAATATGGATTATATATTTTAAGATTACTTTCTAAAACTCTTTTATAAGTTTAAACTATATTCAAATGGTTTACAAAGTTTAGAAATTGTTTTGAGAAGTTTTAGAATAGAAATCATTTTAAAGCAAAATCAATTTTCAAAAATAACATAAGCATGTCGACATCCCTATACCCCCCATGTCGACATGGTAGCCGTAGATTTTAAAATTCAAATTTTCAAAAGAAGTGTCTATTCATCGTAACCTTTCATGAATCGACATGACCGCTATTCTCCTATATATACCAGTAGTTTTCAACGAATTTTTACTTAAGATTTCTTTGTTTTCTCTCCTCTTTCTCTTCCATTATTATTTTCAAACATTCTTAACAAAACTCTGTCGAAATCCTAAGTGAATCAAACTCGATCGTCTCTAGTTTTATTCTCTACCACTCTCTTTCAAAGATCTCAGTGCTATTCAGAGTTATAAGATCATTTGCAATCAAAGATCGAAAGATCGAAGTGTATCAAGTCTCTCCCTATCAAAGTGTGATTGGAAACGGTGTGATTGTGGCCCATAAATCAACTAGGTGTGATTGTAGCCCGTAAATCAATTAGGTGATCTTGTAGTCTGGTTAAATCAAGAGAGTTTGCCCTGGACTCGGAGACGGAAAGGTATCTTGTGGCCTTGAAATCAAGGTTGTAATATCGACATTATATTTGAAAAGAAATCTGCACAAGAAATTGTGTGCGACTGGATGTAGGGTAACTACGAACCAGTATAAAATTCCGGTGTGTTCTTTCCTTTACTGCTTTTATATACTATTTGCATCTGTGTTTGGTCTGTGATTGTCTCTGTGTTTGTGAATTGCATCTGTTTGGGTTTAATTTGAAAAGATTTCAAAAGGATTCATAAAATTAATTAAAAACTATTCACTCCCCTTCTAGTGTTAATTCTGCCTTAAGATCCATAATCCGCATTTCCTATATTTGGTATCAAAGCATTGGTTTTCAAAGTTATCATAATCTAAATTTTGAAAAAGTTTAAAATGGCAATATTTGGAGATTCTGTTAACACTAGGTCAAAACTGTCCAAATCATCATTGTCTCATAAGTTTGCATATTGTTAGTATAGAAAATCAAGTTATCTACCGAATTGGTGTGTTGTGCAGGAACAGATGTGTTATATGGCTTTTGAAGAATCAACACTCAATTGACAAATGGTGCAAATCAAGAAAAAACAAATGGATACTTGATAGTGGATGTTCAAGACACATGACTGGTAATCCAGAGATACTGAATGACATAATTTATAAAGATGGAGGAATGGTCAACTTTGGAGACAATTCAAAAGGATATGTGATTAGCATCGGCATTGTCGGTAACTCTAAAACTCATACTATTTTTGATGTTCTGTTAGTTAGGTTTCTAAAACACAACTTACTTAGCATAAGTCAACTATGTGACAAGGGCTACAAAATTAATTTTGAAAAGGATAAGTGTCACATTGAAGATAATAAATCAAATATTATCTTTGAAGGAATTAGGAAGAAAAATATTTATATCAGTATAAAAATCTCAAATGATAACCTATGTCTTTTGGCTAATACAAGTGACCCTTGGATTTGGCATAAAATATTTGGGCATTTGAATTTCAAACTCTTTTCTAGACTTTCAAAACTTGATCTAGTAAGAGGTCTTCCTAAAGTGGATTTTAAAGTAGATAGTATATGTGATGCTTGTCAATTAGGAAAACTTAGGAAGAGTTCACTCAAATTGAAGATATGATTTCAACTTCAAAACCTCTTGAGTTACTTCATTTAGATCTATTTGGTCCATCTCAAATTCAGTCAATAAATCACAGTAAATATGTTTTTGTAATTGTAGATGATTATTCTAGATTTACGTGGACAATTTTTCTGAAACATAAAAATGATGCTTTTGATTTATTTAAAACTTTTGCGAAAAGAATTCAAAATCAACTTTCTTCAAAAATCAAAACTATTCATAGTAATCACGGTAGAGAATTTGAAAATGAAAATTTTGAGAATTTCTGTAATAAAAAAGGAATAACTCATAATTTTTCTTTTCCAAGAACTCCACAACAAAACAGAGTGGTAGAGCATAAAAATAAGACGATTCAAGACTGTGCAAGAACTATGGTTTCATATAGTAAATTACCAAGAAATTTTTGGGCTGAAGCAGTCGCTACAGCTTGTTACATTTTGAATAGGATTTTAATTAGACTTCTAACCAATAAAACACCATATGAACTTCTTTTCAATGAGAAATCAAAGGTATCTTATTTTAAAGTTTTTGGAAGTAAATGCTTTATTCTAAATACAAAGGACAATTTAAATAAATTTGATCCTAAATCCGACAAAGGAATCTTTATCTGATATTCTAATAGAAGTAAAGCATACATAGTTTTCAATTTAAAAACTAACACCGTTGAAGAAATAATGCATGTAATCTTTTGATGAAAATTTCAAAGATTTTGTTCAAATAAATTATAAAGATGATTTTGTTACTTTAAATAATGAATCAAATGAAACAAATTATGAAACTGTTCATCCTAATAAAAGGATCAGGCTTTTAAAAGATCATCCTATAGAAAATATACTAGGAAATATTGAATCTGTTGTTAGAACTAGAAACCAACTAAACAAGATGAGTAATGTAGCTTTTATATCGACTAAACTAGAAATCTATGAACATTGCTACAAACTTATTTAGGACATCTCAAAAAAAACGGCTCATCAAATCTACAAAATAGGTTGGGGCGTTGGTTAGCCTAAATGGCATAACCAACCACTCAAAGAATCCATCGGGTATCCTAAATGTTGTCTTATCGATGCTATCGTCGACGATTCTAAGCTGATGAATTCCAGTGGCTATGTCAAGCTGAGAAAATACTGAAGAGCCAACTAACTGATCAAAAAGATCATCTACCCTAGGAAGTGAGTAACGGTTCTTCTTTGTGAGCTTATTTAACTCTCTCTATAGTTTATGCAAAGTCGAAGGGAACTATCCGCCTTTTTAGCGAAGACGACTGGCGCTCCCCACTCAGGTATGTTCCGTCTGATGAAGCCTTTCTCCAATAGCTCACCAATCTGCTTACTTAACTCCTTCCTCTCCTAAGGTGTCATATGTCTCACGAGCAATGCACTGGCTTAGCATTGTCATTCAAATAGATCCTAAAGTCGATCTCTCTCTCTTAGGGGATAGTCCCCTATCCTCCTCGAAGATGTCTGGGAAGTCTCTGACGACTGGGACTGAATCTAATTCTGTTAATGATGAATTAAGGGAATAAAGGAAGCTCAATATGACCGAGCCCTATGGGTCGCAAGAAACCTCGAGAGTCTTACCACTGCATGCCACTAGTCTAATGACTCTCCTCTCGCAGTTCAATATCATTCCATAAGAGGATACCCAATCCATTCTCAAAATCATCCCATACCCCCAAAAATCCCAATACAAGGCATCACAATCAAACTCTATGCCTAAATTGAAAATTTTCAAACCCCTACAAGCCGTAGATAAATGTGCCGATCCTCCTATGGGGTTTGAAACAACTATTCGGTCTACTACTAAAGAGATATCTAAGTGCAAACAATCTACCAAAGAACTTGAGATGAAAGAATACGATGCTAAAGAATCCGAATAGGAAAATCCAAAATAGAGATCAAACCTTCTACAGAGATTTCCTATTTTGATCCGGTCCACTACTAGAAGGTTCTGCATCCAAAGTCTATACCAGCGTTGTAGGCGCGCCCGCTCCCTGCCCTGCCTTATGATGGCAAAATCTACTAAGGTGACCGGGTTATCCACAATTATAATACATTCTCTTCATTCGTAACTCCTTCTTGCAGTCTTTTGCGTAATGACCAATCAGTCCACAGCTATGACATTTCTCGTTTTTCTTGGTCCGCTTCTGGGGTCCTCCTTCTTTCCTCTTGTCCTTATCCTTCTTGTTCTTCTACCACATCTTCTTGGAACTTTTTGACTTAGGAACCTCTCAAAGCTCTCCCTTCAGCTGCCAAGATGTTGGCTGAACTCTCTATCGGTCCTCCAATCCTGACCGCCTAAAAATTCGCTCCGTATCCTCCAACCCAGCTCGTGCCTCCTCAAAATCCTCTATGCGAGAAAACGTTCTTCCTCCTAGACTAGCAAAGTCCTTGCATAGCTTAGAAAAATTAGCTGCTGTAGGTGGATTAAAGGATTCTCTACCAACCAGTGCTGTATTGGGCGCTTGCCCTTGCACCTCTAGTACTGTAGCTCTACGGAACCAGTCAGCCATACTATGCAAAGAAAAGGAAACTTAGGCTCGAAAAAGTCAAAAGAAGGTTGAACTAGACTTTGAGGGGATTTTTTATAAAAACTCTCTTTTATACTTGAAAACTATTTCTAAGAGTTTCTTTCTGAAAAATACTTTTAAAACAAGTTATTTTGAAAAATACTTTACTTTTAAAATAATTTTTTAGGAATGTTGTAACCTTAGGCTCTAATACCAAGTGAAATACCCCCACATCCCTTAGTATACCCAAAAAGGGCACACTAAGGAATATGGTGCGTTATAGTTATTACTAAAAACTTACATAGACTAAGATTCACAAGACAAAATAAATAAAATAGCAGAAATATTTAAATAGTAATTTCATTATTCAAAATCAAACTTCATAAAATAGAGTCATAAAACCAAATACATAAGATGTCTCAAAATACCAAATACATGTCTTATGAAAAGGAAAATACTATCTCATTCATATTATCAGAGTACATAAATAAGACCATCCCTCTCATCAGTACTAGTACATCCAGACTCAAATAAAAAGAAAACTGGGAAAGAAGAAGAAGAATACATGAAGGATCTCCAAGAATATCACTCTAAGAAAGCTGAAAGTCTACTGCCCTTGCCTCTGCTGGCCTATGAGGAAAATAGAGGAGTGGGTCAGACTAAAAGTCTGGTGAATGAAAGTAATTACCAATATTCTTAAGCAAGATAAAAATAATAGACTTTGCAACAGTTCTAGTATAAAAGGGGAATAAAGGAAAAGATGTAACTGGAATAAAATACGGTTTAACTGTTTGCTTAGATAGTTCGATTAGATTGTCTGCACTTGTCTTAGATAACTGCTTTGATTAGGATGAATCCCTAATCTTACTTTAATTAGGCTGAAATCCTAATTCTACTCTTTGATCGGCCTTCTATATCTGCTGTGCCTACTGCGGACTAGACCCATCCTGTTGGTCCCTACGCAAAAGGCATCTACTTAGCGCTTGGAACTCAATAACGACTTATCAACCTGCACTAAGGCCGTACGCTCGACAACCATTAGGCTCGCGCTATCTGTTGCTCCCTCTTTTGACCTCTTATTTACCATAGCTCGAGCATAAGCATGCCCTAGCCTCACATGTACTATTGTGAGACCACCTGTGTCTAACTGAAAGGGAATGCTATTGGTACGGGTCATAACAAACAAAATCTAGTTGCGCCTCTTGCCCAAATCCGCTGATTTGAGCTTCTATTTATTGACCTCTTATTTACCACTACTCCAGCATAAGCGCTTACCTAATCTATTGTGAGACCTAAATGAAAAAGGAAATGTTGTTGGTACGGGTCTTACTTTTATCTTTGCTTATTAACTTAGTATAAGTCTATTTTAAATAAGCCTCTACTGTTATCCTTGCTATCTTTGCTTATTACCTTATTCTAAGTCTTAAAAATAAGCCTTTTCCTGTTCTGTCTCTAATTATAACCTGTGTTTTATAACTTTGCTTATTAACTTAACCCAAGGTCTAAATTTAAAAATAAGCTACTTCCGTCATTTCTTCTATTTTCTCTTTTTAGTTAATATTATATGTTATAACTAAGCTTGCAAATATCTTAAATTTTCCTATTTCAGTCTAAGTCCAATTTATTACATTCTTCTTATTTTACATTCCATTTTCCGTAAATTCAGTGTTCTTATATTTTAGTCCATATTCGCGATTTATTCTATTCTATTTATTCCATTTGCGTAAAAAGGAAATAAAAAAGAAACTGATATTTACTGAAGAAATCCCAACGTAGAATAGATGTAAATAAAACGTAAATAATAGTAAATGATGTAAATACCATAAATAACTGTAAATAATTGGAAAAGCTAACAGTAAATAATTGCAAATAACTGAAATAGCTAAAAAAATAGACTGGAAAACAAGTCTAAAATTTAAATAAACTATAAATAAACTTGCATAAAGGTTATCCCAAAATTGTAGAAAAACTACAACTATTGGAAACCCTATTATTTTAAACTACTAAAAAATCTAAAATAATTACTTAAACACTCACTTTTGGTCCTTAGCTCTTCCCTTTGGCCTTCCCGAATCCACTTGAAGGGTATGAAATATTTTAATTAAAAAGATCTTCTCCTCGAAAAAATATTCATTTTAGGGTCCAGCCTCAGGCAATGAACCCATATGTAGAAAATATGAATGAGAAAAATAGCTAGGCCTATATGGTCTTATTTATAGTGTCACTTATGTATCTTAGACCGTTTGATTTGGAGATTAAATCTGGTGCAACCACATCATAGGCTCGATAGGAACCGTCAGATGGAAGCACGGACGCACATGATCGAAGAAAAGTTGCAAAATGACATGTTAAAATCGATCTGGACGAAGCCACATATGAGAATGCATTCTTAGGTAGGCGGGTCGAACTACCAGTCAACCTTCACAAGCAAGGGTCGACCTATAGGTCGACCTTGTCTATGTGAGGGTCGACTCTAGGGTCGACCTAGCCCTTTTTTTTCTCGTTTCTTCATTAATTCATATCTTCTACATACAAGCTCGGATTTTGATGTTCTATATATGAAAATTTACCAGAAAATTACCATGGACACAATGGCACAACTCCTATGGCTCAATTTTGATAATTTCACAAAGTTATTTTATTTTTTAATTAATTCATTAATTAATTACTATAGCTTAAATTTTGGGTTGTTACAAAGGTGAACTTCTTTCATTTAAATAGGCTTGAGAATGAAGGCTTACTTGGATATTAAGAAAATTAATTGCCCAATTGTCTTGAAACCTTTCCAAATATCCATGATTTGATTTCTATTCAAATGGATAATGATGATCTTGATTTCCATAATTTAGCTTAATTGATTGAATCTCCATATATAAACTTTTCTATCTCCATATAACAAATCTTTTGCCTAATTAATTGATTAGCTAATTAATTAGTTTCTTTTCTTCAAAAGCTATCACACATAACTTTTCTCTTTTTCTTTCTACCTATAACCTAATTGATTGATAAGATCAATTAGCTAAATTCTTTTCTTCTTTGGTAAATATTTGAATCACCTAAATTTAACAAAATCATCATGTGACCAACAACTTGCAAAATCTGAATATTGCAACAAGGAGTACAAAGGCAATCAATCTATTTTTATGGGTAATAGCACTAGTATTAACATTACACACATTGGAACTGCAACAATTATAGGTCAAAGAATTATGCACTTGAACAGTCTATTAAGATCTCCAAAAATAAGAAGAAAAAAATCTTATTAGTGTGTCACAATTTGCACAAGATAACAACGTATTTTTTGATTTTTACCCATAATAGTGCCTAGTTAAAGATATTCAGACCAAACAAATTTTACTTTAGAGTGACACACATAAGGGTCTATACACATTCAATCTATCAAAAGTTAGTCATACAAGTAGTTCAAGGAAATGGTGCAACTTAACAGAATCAAGGTCACCAGAAATTACTAAAAGTGTTTTTGATATTTGGCATAGCAAGCTGGGTCATCCTATTTAAAAATTGTAAGGAAGATATTAGTTGAAGTTAATGATATACTTGCTTCTTATATATGTACTTACTGCCAAATGGGAAAAAGTTACAAATTGACTTTTCCATAATCAAAATCTGAATTTGATAAGCCCTTGCAACTACTTGCGACTGACTTATGGAGGCCTGCACCAATCAATTCAGATTATGGATTCAATTATTATATCTCCTTTGTAGATGCTTATTTCAGGTACACTTGGTTCTTCTTCTTGAAATCAAAGTTTGAAACACATAATGTGGTAATTCACTTTATTAAACAAGTGGAAAACCGAACTAGACAATAGATAAAAACTATTCAAACAGATGTGGAACATAGTACAAGTAACTCAAAGGATTCCTACAAGAAAAAGGAATCATTCATAGAGTAACTTGTCCCTATACATCTGAAGAAAATGGATTAGTAGAAAGAAAACAAGACACATAGTAGAAACTGGTTTAACATTATTAGCTCAAGCATCATTTCCATTGAAATTTTGGCCAGATGCATTTGCAACAGCAGTATACTTAATTAATAGATTAGAAACTAAAGTGTTGCAAGGACAAAGTCAAATGGAAGTGTTACTTAGTTAAAAACTAGATTATAAAAGTTTAAGAACATTTGGATGTCTATGTTTTCCTCATCTAAGACCGCATAATTCTCATAAACTGAACTTCAGATCCACACTATGCACCTTTTTAGGCTATGGTGTGAATCAGAAGGGATACAAATGTCTTGATAGTAATGGAAAGATATTTATATCAAGGCATTCAATGAATGTGTAACGACCAATAATTTTCGATAATTAAAATATGACAATTTAATGAAGATTGGTGATTTAATGTTGGAAGAAATAAAAATTTGTGATATAATAATAAGAATGTAATTGGAATACAGTGAAATAGTATTAATTTAAGGTAACTGATAACTGCTTTAAATGTAATTCCAATTAATTAAAAGAATTAAAGAATTATAATTGATATAGGTTGTAAATAAATTATAGTAATGTATGTATTAATGGATAATTGGAATAAAAGAGCAATTGATAATTCAAATGTTGATTAATTAATGAAATAAGGTGTAATTAATTGTAATTGATAATAGTAGTGGGGTAGCAGTATTTATAACAATTATTTGTAAATAATAAACTAACAAAGGTTATTAAATGTAGTAATGGCCAATTGTTGTTTATTACCTATATATTTAATCAATTGCAATTAAATGTAATCAAATGTTACATTTATGTGAGTTAGGACAATGTAAAGGCCCGCAAATCCGTACACCTTTGAGCCGACAATATTCCATACCAATTCAACTCAAAGCGGGCGGGAATGCGAATCTTTAGGGTTAAAGAAGAAAGAAGGACTAAACAACATCAGAATCTCACAATCGCAACGGAACAAAATATAATATATAATAACAGATCTTTACACAAAATGAAACCATATCTGTTTTATATAATACATCATTAGAGTATATCACAAGTAAACAACAATTACCAGCCCGGCAGTTATATCAGCATGCCTCACAACTTGCTGGCAATTTCAAACAACCCTAGCAGCGGAATAAACAAGTACGAATAATACGTCTCGAACTCCAGCTCCACACCTCAGCTCCAAAGTATCCAACCCTGGACCTGAAATACTCGGTCTGACCCGAGCATTATAATGATATAACACCCGAGTCAGTCTGGAATACCAGCGTAAGAGAAATACATCCAAACTGATTATTAAAGTTTCAAAAATCCTTTGAAATCAAAAGCATCTCGTAAGACCACGCCACAAATAAACATGTCGGGTTTTTACCTTACGATAGCCAAAACACTTTTTATCAAAATCCGTCTGATATTATAATAGTGTCTATATACAAATACTTATTCAAATAGCTGAAATTGTTACATGATTAAATTCCAGCATAGTAGCCACAAAGTGGATAATACAAACAAAAACCGTAAAGGCACGTAGGGAGAATGGATTTCCATCAATGACTAGGCACTGGGGTACCACCTGTCACAGTACCTGGTCTAGATCAGCGTACGGAGGAACACGCCCGATCCCTTGCAACACAAGACTGGAACTATCCGTTACTGGATAATTCCGAGTAAGATCACCCCACGGTTGGGATCAGCAACCGCACCACTAAGCTGAATAAAAAGGGACATCTAGACATGGATGACCTCACCCTAATGGGTGCGACCCACATAGCCTTGCTGCATAACCCCTGATTTCAGTCATTCCCGGTTGATGAGGCTTGAGGCTATGCGTTACCTTTATAGAACATATCCCTTAGAATGCACATCGTCCACTTGACGATGTTCCGAAAGCATTCGTCAATACAAGTCCGTCCCGGGTTCGAACGAAACCGAAGGCACTACTCCTACTACATCCATTTTGGAATCACCCTCAGGATTAGTAGTGACTAGCCCTTGCACTTCATTGCTCCATCTTCGACTCTGAACTCGTTTTCCACGAAAATGTACAAACCGGATCTAAGTGGTTTTCGAGAAATTAATCCCAATCCCGGTCTCTTCGAAACGATCAACGCATTGGCCAATATTGATAGTCGGTTATTTAACTATCAATTAACATTCACAAACATCCATCAAACATAAATAATTTCCCAAATTATTCATTTCCCTCAAAATATCTTCGCAAGATATATTTCTATTTTCAACCCTTTTGAAAACAGTTTAAATCCACTTCCTTTTATGGAAATAAATTTCCCCAAACATTTTCTATTTCCACTGAAATCACCAAGTACAAACACTTAAGATTTAAAATAATTTAAATCACTTTATCCAAAATATATAAGAATATTTAAGGTAAAACCATTTTTATAACATATAAAACTAACTTTAAAATAAAAGTTAAGTCGAACTAATTTTTTTAAAATAAGAGTTACAAACTTCTATATAAGTTTCAAATAAAACTTTAAACCAAACTATCTTTAAATAAATCCATTTTATAAAATATCAATATTAATAATATTCTTTTTAAAACATAATACCAATTAACCCTTTTTAAAGAATTACTACTATAACTAATTTTGTAAATATTTAATTTAAAAATTCTTATAACTTAAATAATTTCTTAAAAACATCATTTTTTAAAATAAATTTAAAGCTTTTAACTTTTATTTAAAAATATGCTTTAAAACGTACTTGGCTTTTCAAGGAAATACACTTCCATTTCAGAATACCAAAGAATTCTTTTTATAAATCTCACTAGATTTATCTCAATTCAAATTTACGTCTCAACCCGTAAATTTCTTCCAACACTTTAAAAATAAAACTCCCCTTTTATTTTTAAGCACACTTCCCATTTCCTGGAAATCACTTCCAAAATATATACTTAATTTATTTAAAATAAGTTACCAAATCCTTTACTTAAAATAACACCTTTGAAATTTCCATAAAGTTTCCTTGAGTAACTTAAATCAAAATTTCTTTTAAGATAAAGTTATTATATCAAATATCTATGTTAAGTTTCCTTTAGAAAACATAATACTAATTTACCTTTTAAATAATTAAATACCATAATTACTTCAATAAATATTTACTTGTATTAAAAATGATTAAAATAATATTTTCCCTCTAAAATATTCTCAAACACATTTTAAACTGCCAATTTATATTTTGAAAGCTCTCCTTAGAAACATACTAAATTTCCAGGAAAGATACACTTTCCATCCTTTAAAAATAATCTCACTATTATTTTTAATCCATTTTACTTCTTATAGAAATTCCCATTGGAAATCTATACTTCAATTTATTTCCCAAATAAACCCCATTCCATTTATAAATCCAGTTTATAAATTTCCATTTCTCATTTCCCTTTTAATGACAGTTCCCCAAAACACTTCAATTTCCAATCCAATTTCTGAAATTTAATTTCCTTAAAACCATTCCTTAAAAATTCCTTTTTATTTCCCTTTAATCCCAATTTATTTTATTATATTTTAAAATCCCGGATTTTATTTATCCAATCATAACACAGCACAATTTAATTTCCAAATTAATCTATCACAGTATATAAATAAAATACATCATCAATTATGAAAATAATTTCTATATTGTGAGGAATCCAGTTGGATCCCTCCAACCTGTTTCCTGCATCCACAGATGTTAGCACAACAGATAAATATCGATCAGATCAGATAATAATTATCACATTCAACTAATCATCTAAATCAAGCATTTAAATATTAGCTATTTAAATTAAACCGACATCCAGATGTGAGTGAGATTAACTGTGACGCCCCACCTCTATACCCACGCTAACCAAGAACACTATGGTGTAGTGCTGTCAATTAGCACGGAGAATAAGGCTGTTGAGGAGCGACCATCCATGTAACTTCTTTGTGCGAGCACCGATATGTCAGATAGAATAGAATGCATATCTTTTAAGGAGGAAATCCGACATACCGATACAAACACAAAGCTATCACACGGTGGCTATATATAATCTTCGGAAACAAATATAGAAATAAACATAACACAAATCAGTCACAGACAATTCATATCACAAAGGCGGAAATAGATATGAATATAACACATGAAAGTGTACATCAGAGAAGTGGTCAAATAAGATCCACAATAACACAAAAGAATAGATACAAGTGCTAACCAAAAGAATATGTATACATCAAGGAGTCTAATCTCAAATGTATACAAACAAAAACTACTAAACTAGAGTAGTTAGCCAAAAGTCAGATGATAGCTCCAGATAGGAAGTCATGAGGAAGCACCTGTAAAATCTCAGTCTGACCCGAGTATTATTTAAGAAGAAAATAATAAACGGATCAGTCTAGCTATAATTATCAGATAAAATGAGATAGAATATGAGATATGATAATAGAACGTATGATAACAAAAAGGTGTCATACTATGATAAGTATACATTAGAAATCCCACAAAAGTCATACAATATCTCAATAATCACAAAACAGAGAAAAGAATGTCATATTCTTAATTTAATTCACCAAGCCACAATAAAATGACATACTCATCAATGTCAATGGTAAAAGCTGGTGAAACATAAAATTCCAGAAATCAATAATTATAAATCCAGAAATCACAATAAAAGAGGATGGTCAATCCTATAAAAATGAGCCGGAGCTCCTCCTGACTGGGTATAGTCCCCCATTGCGGACTTTGAGCCGAAGCTCCTCCTGATGAGCCGAAGCTCCTCCTGACTGGGTATAGTCCCCCATTGCGGACTTTGAGCCGAAGCTCCTCCTGATGAGCCGAAGCTCCTCCTGACTGGGTATAGTCCCCCATTACGGACTTTGAGCCGAAGCTCCTCCTGATGAGCCGAAGCTCCTCCTGACTGGGTATAGTCCCCCATTGCGGACTTTGAGCCGAAGCTCCTCCTGATTGAGCCGAAGCTCCTCCTGACTGGGTATAGTCCCCCATTGCGGACTTTGAGCCGAAGATCCTCCTGATTGAGTCGAAGCTCAATAAAATGAAGTACAGTCCTTCACACGGACAAAGAGACATCGCACATTGCTAGTCTAAACCATAAAATGATCATCATCGATCATAAGGAAGTGTCGATTACACTAAGCTAGTAAATATAAGAGTTTAGCTTCATGTCCCATAACCACTTGCTTAACTCAAATATTTACGAACAAATTGTAGATCTGCACTAGAAAATTGTCACAAGAGTTTCAATCGAACAAGTCCATAAATTAACCGACGAAGTAAACGCAAGCGTTTCATACCACTTGTTTTGCTAAGCCGTTTAATTAGATTTTCTCATACGAATGAGGTAAAGGTTTGTATATACTAATAGATTGGAAAACGGTTTTAAGAAACGAGCCTTGATATTGAAAATAGAGTTGAAATCGTTTTAATGAAAGAGTTTTGATATTTAATACTAGTATAGAAAACCTTTATATTTTGAAGTGACAAATCATAGAAGTGATTGTAGAAACAATCAATCATAAAAATTCACGTTCGAAGACGTGAGTAAAGTTCAAAGAAATCAATTCCCAAAACCATCAAAGTAAGAAATTCTGATGAATGTTTTTCAGATAAGATTTGCCTACGCAGAGTTGTACGGGGTTCGACCTACCCGGTCAGGTCGCGGGGGTCCAGGGGGCAGTGCCCACGGCGGGGTGCGGGGCAGCGCCCCGTCAAAACGGTACGACCTAGTGAAGATAAAATGAGGTCTAACGACCTAAGGGAGATAGGGTCGAGCGACCTAACGAGGTACCATCCCGAAAGAGGAGTCATCAAAGTCTTAAGAAATGATAACAACAAATAGGAGTCCACACGAATCGATTAAAGTTGGAAATTCAAACAAATAAGCAATATAGGAAAAACTGGCAAATAGGAGCAGGTCGGTCAACCGGACTCCCTGAGTCGGCTAACCGGACCAGAGACAGAAGTGCTCGGGTAGCAGGTCGGTCGACCGGACTCTGAGGTCGGTCGGCCGAAGCCTGTAACCTGCACTTCCAAACAGAGGCAGGGAGATGCTAGAGTAGCAGGTCGGTCGACCGGACTCTGAGGTCGGTCGACCGGAGCCTGTTTCCAGCACTCCCATGCCAAATCAAATGAATGCCAATCCCTTCCGAAATGCAATCGGTCGAGCAACGGCGCTAAGGGTTTATGCCCATCGACTACCCGGCCATATACGCTCTTCAATGCATCACAAAAATCATGATCAAAGATCAAAGTTTGGATTTTTAGAGAATTGAACTCAAAACACTAAAAATTGGAATATTCACCAAATCAATCCAAACCAAAAGCAATTGCACAAGAATAAGTGTTAGGAATTCATACCTAACAATCGAAGATAAATATAGATTAAGATGTGAGATAAAAATCTCACCTTTGCCACAAGAACAAGGAAGGAGAAGCTTGAAATCAAAAGAGAGGCAACCACTCTTCAATCCTAACTCAAGAAGCTCCAACTAAGATCAAAACAAGCATCTCCCAAATTTAGGTTTAGGAAATAAACTGAAATTGATAAGAGAATGAGTTGGGGAAGAAGAAGAGGAGACTTACCAAAGCTTCTTCTATTGATTTGGAGCTAGAACTTGATTTGTAGATGAAAACTAGGGTTTTAGAGTTTTAATTTCCCATTCCACTCACCATTAATCTCCTTAGAACTGAAATGAAGAGGAGGAGGGAGTGAATGAAGAGGGGGTTTCAGTTTGGAGTGTTAAGTTAAAACATAGGGCTGAACCAAACCCAAGCCCAAAGTGAAAATGGTCAAATTTTTGACTAGCTCCAAACATATCGAAGTTTATACTCAAAAAGATCGCAAACGACATTTTGAACTCAATGAGGGTGGTCTCGAGTCCTAATTCGACTGTTTGCAAAAAGTAGCTTTTCGGACCTCAATCCGATTAACGATTCTATATTTAAATAAAATATTTAAATATTCAATCGTAGAATATGCGGGTTGTTACAGATTAACTCACCTTGAGTTTCGAAACGCCGAGCGTTCAAATTTTACATTAAATCGAGCACATTCAATTTAATGCAAAATTTTCACTTGCTCAAAACAATTCCAGATCTGCACCACAGCAGCCTGCTCGTCGCTACGATTCCGGCGCCACCAAAATCGTCGGAATATGATAATGTATGCAAAAGATATAGATTTATAAAGCTTGTATATAAATTTAAAACAAATTTCTTTTTTTAAAAAAAATTTAATTACCATACGAAATCGTGGCTGCACGTTCGCATGTTCTTCCTCACGCCAAAACCTTCAGGCTCGAACGAACCCATACACGCGCGCTCAAGCCCATCACCGTGCCATCATCACCAGCCTAGACGTCGGTCGAACATTGCCAAATGGAGCGGCGCAGCCCCACGCACCCACGCCAGAAGTCGCCTGGAGCTCGGCCCCCCTTCTCGCCGGAAATCACCCCCAAAGCATGAACGAACACGGCCCCATAACTCCTCCAAACGACGACGATGCGCACAATCTACCGTTGGATTTAAAGATCACGTTCCCCTCTACGATTTACTAGTTGAAAGCTTCTCGCGAAAGCTTGTGGATTTGGAGAGATTAGAGGTAGAAGATCGGAGTGTTATGGCCATTGAAATGAATGAAGACGGCGGCTTAACACTCGGCTAGGGTTTCAGCCCTGAACGCCTATATATATACGTTTATTAATAATATTTTAATATTAAATTCACTTTTAAACGACTTTTTCAAACGATCTCCAAACAACGCATGCCGACAGGCGATTATAAGGTTTTACCCGCGTTACGAACACAATGGAATGTGTTTCGGAGCCAAATTCAATCATATGTGGAAGATAACTTTTTAAATCAATTTAAAATATTAAATTGTCGATTTAAATCTCAGCGTGTTTCTCACCCGTACGAGCAAACGGTAGCTCCAAATGCTATGAAAATTGAAATCCGATAATAACTAACTATTACGGATCCAATGGAACTGGTTTCGTCGAATTCCAAGACTGTGCCCCGGAAGGCTATTTTAACTCGTCGATAAATTTGAGCGATTTCCAAAATCGTCGAAATCTTTTGAAGTTTCACTTTTAAAATTTTACTTACTCAATTATAAATCAAATAGAATTTATATTCACATTAGAAATCATTATGATTCATTCCGAATCAAAATCTGATTATTTGCATTATTAAAATGTTAAA
Organism: Allium fistulosum; assembly: GCA_030737815.1. Taxonomy (NCBI): domain Eukaryota; kingdom Viridiplantae; phylum Streptophyta; class Magnoliopsida; order Asparagales; family Amaryllidaceae; genus Allium; species Allium fistulosum. The sequence continues at coordinate 451,984,720 of CM060906.1, read as the reverse complement.
TTCCATTATTGAATTAATATAAAAATTCCAAATTTAACTCATCGACTTTTGATTCCATCCAAAAGTCCAATGCTAATAATTCTAACCCAACTATATATTTTAAATAAATTTTAGAAGCCATTTTCATATCTAATTACACCAGATTTACAAACTATCTCAATTTCAAATATTTAAATTATTATTATTATTCAAATCCAATCGAACTACCATATTTGAAATTTTAACTTATTATATTGAGTTAACCAAAATCTTCTTATTTCAAAATCAAATTATAATTCACATTCAACATTTAAAATGAATTAAATGTTCAAAATCTAACGACCAAAATTCCGGGTCGTTACATTCCTCCCCCCTTATAAAAATTTCGTCCTCGAAATTTGCTAAGGTAGGAAAATGCTACTAACTCATTTACTTACCCAACTTACATAGCTAAAACTTACATTCATTTCACCAAACCTTTTAGCTTACTTCCAAAACCATTTGCTTATTTTAACTCAAAAGCTTGTTTTCAATACCATTCCAAAAATAACTTTCCAAGTTAACCAAAAAATTTAAAATTCCCAAAAATTTTCTAACTCCCAAAATTTTCGAAATTTTTTGACAGCGTCTCCTTTGTACGGAGAGCCTTTTACAATACCACAAGAGATATAAATATATATACATCGACCCACACGGTCGGAAAACAAATATTTCACAATATATATATCATTTTCCAATTTTATTGCGTAGGCGTACCTTATTTAAGCAAATTTAAAAGCAATCAGCTAATTAATTATGCATTTACGCGCTCCAATTCTATCAATTGCCTCTCGTACCTGTACTTACTTAAACAATCACATGAGTTTTCAATAATATGAGATTTTTGACAACATTCCATTCATAAATCTTAGCCAAACACATCAATTTCATAGCCCAACAACCAATTTCATAATCCTACAAGTACCATCTTTATAAGCAATCATAAGTTTTCAACGCCATTAATCTTCCTAACAAATCCAAACTTCATTTTTATTCCACTTGAATGATTTATATTCAAGTTTACTATATACAATTCATATTTACCATAAGCAATTCATATTTACTTCAATATGATAACATATGCTTTACTTCCATCAATTCTTCTTCAATTCAATTCCACATTGATTCACAATCAAATTCACTACATATAATTCATAATTACATCAACTAATCTCATATCTATATCAATTTGGTTTATTTGTATCACTTTTATGATCCACTTTCATTGATATGCACCACTTAATTGTATTGCACTTATACCAATTGATTCAAAATCAACTTTATTTGCTTCTTCAAAACAATTCACTTTCGTTTAAAACAATACGACCAATTCCTATGCAAGTTTGTTGTTATTCAAACAAGTAACCATTACTTAAGCTTATAACCATTTTAAATTAATTCCAACTCAAATTTATATTAATTTCATTCCATTCTGAATTATTCACAACCCAACATTCTCATTTCCATCACATTATTAATTTAAATCTTTTTACTTGTATTCATTTCCTTATCCAACAGGTTCATTCAAAATCATTTCATAAAGCTCAACAACAACCATTCCACAACTTACTTAAGTTATTTCAATTCCATAGTAATTTCATTTCTTCTTGCATCAAATCTATTTCCATTTAAATTTGATTCTTATCTAATCAAATGCCAATTCATTTTCTAATTTTAATTCAATTATTTTACTCACTTAATCCATTTAAATTTTAATTCACCTTCTAAATTCATTCATGAATTTATTTTATTAATAACATGGTCATTTCCAAGTATTCCATATCCAATACTGGATTTATTTTGCTTTTCAAATTTTTAACAAGCTACCAAAATTTTATTCATCCCATTACCCTTTATTATTTAATTTAGCTTACACTAAATTCACCTTCAAACAATTCTTTTGAATTCAGTTGAGTGAGAATTTAATTCATTCAATACCATTTCAACTAAATTAAACTTTCTCTCAATTCAATTCTTACCCAAATTTAATTCAAGCCCAACTAAATTTTATTTAGCCAATTTAAATTCATACCATTCCCTTACTAATTAAATAAGAATTTAATCCCCTTCAATACTATTTATAACCCAACTGAATCTTGATTTCACTTCAGTCCAAATTCAACTCAATTACTTTTAATTTAAATTAAATCCAATTCGACCCAATTTTATTTCTCAATATATAAGTTCGAAACTTATTTACTAACCTTAGTCCATTCACAAGTTATATTTACTTCACCTTATCTCACTTTACATTTCACGTACATTTCACTAAGTATTTAAATTTGGATTTTCCATAAAATACCAACCATTTTACTTTGGTTTCACCATTCCATTTCTCTATTCATAAGTTCAACAGCTTATTCACTTAAGATCTTATATTGCTCATTTGAGTCCATTTTCATCTTATAATCACAATCCCAGATTATATATAACACTTAATAACTTAAGGGTATAAAACTTCATTACACCATTATAACCCATAATTAAAATCATTTTACATTTCAACCTTATGTCCCATTAAATTCAATCCCAATTCACATTTTATATTTAACTTATCCGGAGTTAAATCCAAATATATCTTATTAGATCAACTTCACTTTATAAGCTCAATAATTGATTCATCTTAACCTTTCACATTATTTAAATAGAATTTCCAAAATTCAATTACCCGGTTTAATTTCAAAACCATTTTGAAATAATAATCAACACATACCCACTTGGTATATCAAATCAGATCTTCGTATTTCAAAACAACTTGGTTTTACCAAAACAAATTTCCCCCTTGAAATTTCTAAAACAACTTGTATACCCAACAAGTCCAACAATATCATAACCAATCACCATGGTAGCAAATCCATCACTTTAGAAACTCGAAAATCAATTCTGATGATGTGGCCATCATCATCAGGATTATTTTCCAGTGACTGAAGTGATTTTAGTGCTTCCTTACTTAAAAAATCCATATCAAAACAATTTCCATTCCAAAAATATTTCACAAAATAATACTCCATTATTGCCTTCAAATGTTTTGGAAAACATTTTAAACATTCGCAAGATTTTAAATTTCCAAACCCTTTTGTTTAAATTCATTTAAAACACCTTTCAAAATTTCCGGGATTTAAATTCTGGTTTAAATCAAATTTTAGTTATACCTCTTTTTGATAAGTCATACTTATAGAATTTATTTGGCTATAAATCATTTCAAATTTTAGATTCTTATTTGATTACAATATTAACAACTAAACATCCAAATATATATAATAATTTCAGAAAATTATTTCTTTCATATCAAAATATAATTTTGGGTAAAATTATTTCATTTACCCCCTTTTAAAAACAATACTATGTCGGTTTATCTTGTTTAAGAGTTTAGAAACTCCTATCGATACGGTTGTACTTCCCGCACCAACCAGAATTCATAAACACTCAACCGATAAGTCAACACAGTATAAAAACAATTTGTATATTCACTAACAAATACGCTCTCATATCTATTATTACTCTCAAACTCATTCTAGAGTACTTCTGACTCTATTTCTAATGAGTAATTTCCCCCCCACCAAAGCCTAGGTTGTCGCCAACCTATGCTCTGATATCAAGTGTAAAGGCCCGCAAATCCATACCCCTTTGAGCCGATAATATTCCATACCAATTCAACTCAAAGCGGGCGGAAATGCGAATCTTTAGGGTTAAAGAAGAAAGAAGATAGAAGAAAGAAGGACTAAACAACATCAGAATCTCACAATCGCAGCGAAACAAAATATAATATATAATAACAGATCTTTACACAAAATGAAACCATATCTGTTTTATATAATACATCATCAGAGTATATCACAAGTAAACAACAATTACCAGCCCGGCAGTTATATCAGCCTGCCTCACAACTTGTTGGCAATTTCAAACAACCCTAGCAGCGGAATAAACAAGTACGAATAATACGTCTCGAACTCCAGCTCCACACCTGAGCTCCAAAGTATCCGACCCTGGACCTGAAATACTCGGTCTGACCCGAGCATTATAATGATATAACACCCGAGTCAGTCTGGAATACCAGCGTAAGAGAAATACATCCAAACTGATTATTCAAGTTTCAAAAATCCTTTGAAATCAAAATCATCTCGTAAGACCACGCCATAAATAAACTTGTCGGGTTTTTACCTTACGATAGCCAAAACACTTTTTATCAAAATCCGTCTGATATTATATAGTGTCTATATACAAATACTTATTCAAATAGCTGAAATTGTTACATGATTAAATTCCAACATACTAGCCATAAAGTGGGCAATACAAACAAAAACCGTAAAGGCACGTAGGGAGAATGGATTTCCATCAATGACTAGGCACTGGGGTACCACCTGTCACAGTACCTGGTCTAGATCAGCGTACCGAGGACCACGCCCGATCCCCTGCAACACAAGACCGGAACTATCCCTTACTCGATAATTCCGAGTAAGATCACCCCACGGTTGGGATCAGCAACCGCACCACTAAGCTGAATAAAAAGGGACATCTAGACATGGATGACCTCACCCTAATGGGTGCGACCCACATAGCCTTGCTGCATACCCCCTGATTTTCAGTCATTCTCGGTTGATGAGGCTTGAGGCTAAGTCTTACCTTTATAGAACATATCCCTTAGAATGCCCATCGTCCACCTGATGATGTTCCGAAAGCATTCGTCCATACAAGTCCGTCCTGGGTTCGAACGGAACCGAAGGCACTACTCCTACTACATCCATTTTGGAATCACCCTCAGGATTAGTAGCGACTAGCCCTTGCACTTCACTGCTCCATCTTCGACTCCGAACTCGTTTTCCACGAAAATGTACAAATCGGATCGAAGTGGTTTTCGAGAAATTAACCCCGATCCCGGTCTCTTCGAAACGATCAACGCATTGGCCAATATTGATAGTCGGTTATTTAACTATCAATTAACATTCACAAACATCCATCAAACATAAATAATTTCCCAAATTATTTATTTTGCTCAAAATATCTTCGCAAGATATATTTCTATTTTCAACCCTTTTGAAAACAGTTTAAATCCACTTCCTTTTACGGAAATAAATTTCCCCAAACATTTTCTATGTCCACTGAAATCACCAAGTATAAACACTTAAGATTTAAAATAATTTAAATCACATTATCCAAAATATATTTAAGAATATTTAAGGTAAAACCATTTTTATAAAATATAAAACTAACTTTAAAATAAAAGTTAAGACGAACTAATTTTTTTAAAATAAGAGTTACAAACTTCTATATAAGTTTCAAATAAAACTTTAAACCAAACTATCTTTAAATAAATCCATTTTATAAAATATCAATATTAATAATATTCTTTTTAAAATATAATACCAATTAACCCTTTTTAAAGAATTACTACTATAACTAATTTTGTAAATATTTAATTTAAAAATTCTTACAACTTAAATAATTTCTTAAAAACATCCTTTTTTAAAACAAATTTGAAGCTTTTAACTTTTATTTAAAAATCTGCTTTAAAACGTACTTGGCTTTTCAAGGAAATACACTTCCATTTCAGAATACCGAAGAATTCTTTTTATAAATCTCACTGGATTTATCTCAATTCAAATTTACGTCTCAACCCGTAAATTTCTTCCAACACTTTAAAAATAAAACTCCTCTTTTATTTTTAAGCACACTTCCCATTTCCTGGAAATCACTTCCAAAATATATACTTAATTTATTTAAAATAAGTTACCAAATCCTTTACTTCAAATAACACCTTTGAAATTTCCATAAAGTTTCCTTGAGTACTTAAATCAAAATTTCTTTTAAGATAAAGTTATTATATCAAATATCTATGTTAAGTTTCCTTTAGAAAACATAATACTAATTTACATTTTAAATAATTAAATACCATAATTACTTAAATAAATATTTATTTGTACTTAAAAATGATTAAAATAATATTTTCTCTCTAAAATATTCTCAAACACATTTTAAACTGCCAATTTATATTTTGAAAGCTCTCCTTAGAAACATACTAAATTTCCAGGAAAGATACACTTTCCATCCTATAAAAATAATCTCACTATTATTTTTAATCCATTTTACTTATTATAGAAATTCACATTAGAAATCTACACTTCAATTTATTTCCCAAATAAACCCCATTCCATTTATAAATCCAGTTTATAAATTTCCATTTCTCATTTCCCTGTTAATCACAGTTTCCCAAAACACTTTAATTTCCAATCCAATTTCTGAAATTTAATTTCCTTAAAACCATTCCTTAAAAATTCCTTTTTATTTCCCTTTAATCCCAATTTATTTTATTATATTTTAAAATCCCGGATTTTATTTATCCAATCATAATACAGCACAATTTAATTTCCAAATTAATCTATCACAGTATATAAATAAAATACATCATCAATTATGAAAATAATTTCTATATTGTGAGGAATCCAGTTGGATCCCTCCAACCTGTTTCCCTGCATCCACAAATGTTAGCACAACAGATAAATATCAATCAGATCAGATAATAATTATCACATTCAACTAATCATCCAAATCAAGCATTTAAATATTAGCTATTTAAATTAAACCGACATCCAGATGTGAGTGAGATTAACTCACCTTGAGTTTCGAAACGCCGAGCGTTCAAATTTTACATTAAATCGAGTACGTTCAATTTGATGCAAAATTTTCACTTGCTCAAAACAATTCCAGATCTGCACCACAGCGGCCTGCTCGTCGCTGCGATTCCGGCACCACCAAAATAGTCGGAATATGATAATGTATGCAAAAGATATATATTTATAAAGCTTGTATATAAATTTAAAACAAATTTCCTTTTTTAAAAATAATAATAATTACCATACGAAATCGTGGCCGCACGTTCGCATGTTCTTCCTCACGCCAAAACCTTCAGGCTCGAACGAACCCATACACGCGCGCTCAAGCCCCTCACCGTGCCACCATCACCAGCCTAGACGTCGGTCGAACATTGCCAAATGGAGTGGCGCAGCCCCACGCACCCACGCCAGAAGTCGCCTTGTAACAACCCGCATATTTGTCGATTTTATGTTTAAATATTTTATTTAAATATTTAATTGTTAGTCGGATTTTAGTCCGAAAAGATACTTTTTTCATACGGACAAATTAGGACTCGAGACCACTTCCATTGAGTTCAAAACGTCGCTTGCAATCTTTTAAGTATAAACATCGATATGTTTGGAGATAGTGAAATTTTCGTCACTTTTTGCTTTGGACCTTTAGTTTGGGCTGAACCACTTGTTAACTCAGCCCAACCCCTTCCTTCTCTTCACCACTTCATTCTTCATTTCTAAAACCTTCAAGCTTTATCAAAAATGGTGGAGGGAATGAGAAATTAAAACTCCAAAGTCTTCTTCTTCATTCCTAATCCAACATCTACTCCAAATTCAAGTGAAGAACATAAATTCAAGCTTTGGACTGTTCTTGCTTTACTTTTAGGCTCCATCTTCATTGATTTTAGTGCAAAGGTGAGATTTTTATCTCACATCTTGCCTATAAATGTCATTGGACTGCTGGGAATGATTCCCTATCACTTGTGGACATGCATTTGCATTTGGTTTGGATTGAATTGGTGGAAAAACCCAATTTTTAGTGTTTTGGCAAAATTCTGGGCTTAGGTCGTGCGGCTTTGGAGAAGACAGGCCTGCAAATTGCTCGTCTGGGCCTAGGTCGCTCGCCTGCAAGTTAGGTCGTTCGGCAGTTAGGTCGCTCGGTCTTCCAGCTCCTTTAGGTCGCTCGACCATAGCTCGTAACCCGCTAAGTCGTTTTGCCTACGATTAGCTCGCCACGAGTTGAATCACCCAGCCTTGTACCACTTAGGTCGCGTACCACCTTAGGTCGCGTACCACCCTAGGTCGCGTATCACTTTAGGTCGCGAGCCTATTTTCCTTAGGTCGTTGGACCTTATATTCTTTAGGTCGCATGACCTTGTCACCCTTAGGTCGTTGGACCTTACATCCCTTAGGTTGTAACCTTGTTTCCCTTAGGTCGTAAGGTCTTAGGTCGCGCCACATTAGGTCGCATCACATAGGTCGTAGACCCTTAGGTCGCTCGACCATTCACTTAGTTAGGTCGCTTGACCCCAGTCTACCTTAAAGTCGCTCGACCCTGTTGGCATTTTAGGTCGAGATCATTAGGTCGTTTGACCTATTTTACTTTAGGTCGCAACCTACTAGGTCGTTCGGCCTGTTCACCTTCTAGGTCGCTTGACCTACGTACACTCCTTAGCTCGACCTCGTTAGGTCGCTCGATCCTTTTCCTTAGCTCGGCCAAGACTTAGGTCGTAACACGTTAGGTCGCATGGCTCTGTTAAAACGTTAGGTCGCTCGTCATTTATACTTAGGTCGTATGACCTGTATTTGGCTAGGTCGCTCGACCTGTTCTTCTGCTAGGTCGCACGGCATTCTACCCTTAGGTCGTTCGACCTATTTGACTTAAAGTCGTTGCACTTTAATTCGACCACGTTAGGTCGCAAGTATATTTCTATTATGATGGTTTTGAAACTGATTTCCTTGGATTTTTCTCACGTCTTCGAATGTGAAATTTTGTGATGCGATTTGTTTCAACAATCGTTTTGTGACTTGTCACTTTAAAAATGTGAAGGCTTCAATTCTAGTAGTGAATATCAAAACTCTTTCATCAAAGCGATTTCAACACTATATTACTACAAAGTTCTTTTTCTCAAACCGTTTTCTAAACTACTAGTATATACAAGCCTTTACCTCACTCGGATGAGAAATCTAATTAAACGGCTTAGTAAAACGAGTGGTATGAAACGCTTGCGTTCACTTCGTCGGTTAATTCTTGGACTTGTTCGATTGAACTTTTGTGACAATTTTCTAGTGAAGATTCACAGCTTGTTCGTAAATATTTAAGTTAAGCAAGTGGTTATGAGACATGAAGCTAAACTCATATATTTACTAGCTTGGTGTGATTGACACTTCTTGATGATCATGACGATCATTTTAGTGATTTGATTTAGACTAGCAATTGTGCGATGTCTCTTTGTCTACGAGGGAGACTAAACCCCATTTGTGTGATGTTTCACCATCACATATGTGGGGTAGCGCCCCACGGTCTTCGGACCATTCTTGTGGAGTTTCGGCTCAAAACTAATGGTTAGCTACCATGAGATAGCGTCTCGTCTCGTGTTACACGTGTTGGTGAGTTTTCATACTCCCGTTTTGTGATAGGCCTCCCCCTTCTTGTGATTTCTAGATTACTTGTGATGATTTCTGGAATTTTGTGCTTCACCAATTTTCGTGATTTCCATTGATAAGTTTTATCAATTTTTGTGCATTGGTGAATTTGTGTGTCATTGACTTGTTATGAATACAAGTTTAGGGTATGATGCTCTATTTTATCTTTGAGAAGATTCTTGTGATATTGATTAATCTCTTGTTGATTATCATTTACATACTTATAGTAGTATGCCATTATGGATGTTATCTGTTCATGCCATATCATTTATTCTATACCATATCATCTGATATTTATAGCTAGACTGATCCGTTTATTATTTTCTTATAAATAATACTCGGGTCAGACCGAGATGTTACAGGTGCTTCTGCTTGACTTCTCTTCTGGATTATTCTGACTTATGGCTAACTACTTAGATTAGTAGTTTTTGGATGTACACATTTGAGATATAGACTCTATGTAGTGTACTTATTCTTTTGTATAGCACGTTTTGCTATTCTTTTGTATTATCGGGGACCTTTCTGACCACTATTCTGATGTACACTTTCATGTGTTATATATATATATATTCATATCTTTTTCCGCCTTTGCGATATGGATGTCTGTGACTGATTTATGTTATGTTTATTTCTATGTTTTTTCCGAAGATTATATATAGCCACCGTGTGATAGCTTTGAGTTTGTGTCGGTATGTTGGACTTCCTCTTATGCATGATATACTATCTGACATATCGGTACTCGCACAAAGAAGTTATACGGATGGTCGCTCCTCAACAGCCTTATTTTCCATGCTAGTTGATAGCATTACTCCGTAGTGTTCTTGGCTAGCGTGGGTATAAAGGTGGGGCGTCACACGCCTGGAGCTCGGCCCCCCTTCTCGCCGAAAATCACCCCCAAAGCATGAACAAACACGGCCCCATAACTCCTCCAAACGACGACGATGCGCACGATCTACCGTTGGATTTAAAGATCACGTTCCCCTCTACGATTTACTAGTTGAAAGCTTCTCGCGAAAGCTTATGGATTTGGAGAGATTAGAGGTAGAAGATCGGAGTATTATGGCCATTGAAATGAATGACGACGGCGGCTCAACACTCGGCTAGGGTTTCAGCCCTGAACGCGTATATATATATACGTTTATTAATAATATTTTAATATTAAATTCACTTTTAAACGACTTTTTCAAACGATCTCCAAACAACGCATACCGACAGGCGATTATAAGTTTGTACCCGCATTCTTAACACAATGGAATGTGTTTCAGAGCCCAATTCAATCATATGTGGAAGATAGCTTTTTAAATCAATTTAAAATATTAAATTGTCGATTTAAATCTCAGCGCGTTTCTCACCCATACGAGCAAACGGTAGCTCCAAATGCTACGAAAATTGAAATCCGATAATAACTAACTATTACGGATCCAATGGAACTTGGTTTCGTCGAATTCCAAGACTGTGCTCCGGAAGGCTATTTTAACTCGTTGATAAATTCGAGCGATTTCCAAAATCGTCGAAATCTTTTAAAATTTCACTTTTAAAATTTTACTAACTCAATTATAAATCAAATAGAATTTATATTCACATTAGAAATCATTCTGATTCATTCCGAATCAAAATCTGATTATTTGCATTATTAAAATGTTAAATTCCATTATTGAATTAATATAAAAATTCCAAATTTAACTCATCGACTTTTGATTCCATCAAAAAGTCCAATGTTAATAATTCTAACTCAACTATATAATTTAAATAAATTTTAGAAGCCATTTCCATATCTAATTACACCAGATTTACAAACTATCTCAATTTCAAATATTTAAATTATTATTATTATTCAAATCCAATCGAACTACCATATTTGAAATTTTAACTTATTATATTGATTTAACCAAAATCTTCTTATTTCAAAATCAAATTATAATTCACATTCAACATTTAAAACGAATTAAATGTTCAAAATCTAACGACCAAACTCCGGGTCGTTACAGACAATAACTGAAAATTGTGAGTGTAATAAAATGAATAGAAATGTTAATTTTATTCATAAGGTAATAATTGATTTAATAAAAGAGTGAAATCAAGATAAATAAATTAATTGGGATTTTTAATTTTAATTAATGTGTAAAATTGATGAAAATTCAATATAATTGAAATATAGTAGTTAATAGAAATAAAAGATGGAAATTATAGCATATTAGTGAAATAAGATATCAACAAGTATTAACTATGTTATTAGAGTAATAATTGATTGAACATAAAGATTGAAATCAAAGTAAATCAATTTATTGGAATTAAATTATAATTAATTGGATTAATTGAAGTTGAAACTGAACACTGTATTTTGGAAAATAATTAACACTGAAATTTTAGGTAAACTTGTTTTAAGTTATTGTAAATATCTATGAAATCAAATGATAAAAATTGTTAGTTATAAAATTTGAAATTAAAAAAGTGATTTAATTAAATTAATATTATTTTATTTAATTAATGTGAAAATAACCATTTTGGCCACTGTCTCGGATTTCGACGAAACAAGTTTCATCGGATCCGTAATGGTGAATTATTGTAAGATTTCAAGTTTCGTAACGATCAGACTTGTCGTTCGATCATACAGACTCGAAACACATAGAAATCAATTCAATTGAAATCAATTTGAAATAAGCTAATTTTCAAGCTAACTTCTTCATACGATGGAATTAGGACTTGAAACCTGTTCCATTGAGTTTAAAACTATCGTATATGGGAGTACCCATTTTTGTTTTGGGAATGAAATGGGCTTTTCGGGTCGTTTATCGTTCAACTTTCAAATCGATCTAGCCCATTCATTTCTATTTCTGATCTGCCTATAAATAGCCTTCTATAAACCCTAACTATTTCTTATTCCATTTGTCTGTACATACAACTCTATCTGCTTCTCTCTTTCCAATGGCAGACAAACCAAAACCAATTCCAAATTCAATTGCAAATCAAAATCAAAATCAAATCAAAAATTTAAACTCCTCAAAATATGTCGAATTATCTATCATTTTGAAGCTCTCGACAAGCGTAATTCACTCATGTGATTTGTTTTTCTATCGGATTCACCATTTGCCCAGAATTCGTGAACCAATTCTGGCAGTTCATATTGGACTTCGGACGATCCAACGGTGGATCTGCATCCGATCGACGATCGGGTGTTGCCGTTGCGAAGGTGGTGTCGAGCAGGGCATGGGGTAGTTGTCGTTTGTTGTAGCTCATCTGTATTCGCTAGAAATCGGCCTTGATTTGGGACGGCGGCGGTGGCGCTTGGAGGTGCCGGGGAGGTCGCGCCTTCGTCCATAGGGGCGACCTGGAGTGCTGTTGACGATGGCTTGGTCATATCGTGTTGTAAGTGGTTGTAGTGGCGTGCATTCTTCAGTGAGAAGGTGGCGACGTACGTCTATTCGCGTGCGTTGCTGGGTCGAAGCGGCTAGGGTTCTTGAGAGCAATGAGCTGACGTGGTGAGTTTAGGTTATTTTATTCTATTTTCTATTTAATTTAAATTCTAACTTAAATGTTATAACTTACATATCTTTTGCATACGAACCCAGATTTGGGCGCGGTTTGTTTCATCGGGATCATATTGAAATTCCAGACATTTTGACGTTGGTTTGGACGAATTCTGAGATTGTTTGAATATGGGGATTATTTTGGATTTAAAATCGATTTAAAATCAAAGGTGAGTGTTTTAACCCACTCACAATAACTAAACTATCTTATGTTAGTTAAATTTAATTTATGAGGTGACTTGAAATTAATTGATCGATGTTTGGTATGTTTAAATTGTCGTTCTAGTTAAATTTGACTTTTATTGCATTTAATCATCGTTTAATTTAATATTGAATTTAAATTGTCCATTTAATACCTATTATTGATTATCGGTTATTTGGTGATGTTTATTGATCGATTTGGATGATGATTGTGATGGATGTTTGATTGTTGATATTGTATGACTGGATGATCGTATTTTATATTGTTATAAACTGCAAGTTCCCTATGGGTTGAAATGATACATACCCGAACGATCTATAGATTAGGGAAAAATCATTATGGGTTGAAATGATAGACTCGAGCGATTTTATGGATTTTTTCGGGATTGTGGTTTGTAATGATATATGACTGTAAAATTGTAAATTGCGGATTGAAATGATAAATCTCCGTATTAATTGACCCTAGGGTAGAAAATTATATACAGACACCATATTGGTTAAATTAAATGATTTTTAAATCTTTAAATTTTGAATTCAGTTAACTAGCATTTTGAAATAGAGATGTATTTATATAAACTGGATTATTTTGATAATCCAAACGTAAAGGCAGAAATTGGAATTAATTTAATGATTTGTTTAAAGGATTTAAATTGGAATTTCAAAGTTGAAGTGGCAAAAATAAATGAATCTATCGGAATTGAGTTATTGAAATGTTTTGGATGTAACTTTGAAATCTATTTTAAACTAATTTAAACTATTTCCATTAAATTAACTATTTTAATCAATTTAAAGTATTTAATTTATATTAATATATTATAACCTATTTAATCCAATTTAATCTATTTTACCAATTCTAAACAAATTAAATTTATTTAATCTATTTTAAATCTATTTAATATAATTTAAATCTATTTAGTCTATTTTAAATCTATTTAACTTATTTAAAATCCATTTAATATCATTTAAATCTATCAAATCTATTTTAAATCTATATAGATCATTTTAAAAATCTAATTAAACCAAATTTAAATCTATTTAAACTATTTTTTCTATTTAAACTATTTTAAATATATTTAAACTATTTTGACTATTTAAACTATTTTAAATCTATTTAAACTATTTTAAAACCATATAAACTATTTATAATTACTGTAACAACCTGAAATTTTCAACCAATTGCATCCATACATGTCGGATTTGAATTGCTCAAAATATCAGATTGTTAATTTAAATTTAGAAAAAATCAGCATATACAGTAAATAAAATAATCACAGAATCACAGACACAGTAATATAACCATAATGCAGTGGAAACAAAAGAATAGTAGTTCATGAAGCTACTATATATATATATAACAAAGTTAAACAAGATACAACAGAAGTCTCGAATACATAGATGTCTCAATACAATAGTCAAATAGAAGATCTAATAACATCACTAGAATCAACTGAATAACTAAAAGCAGAATCAATATAGCTAGATCTCCAAGCAAAGCTCCAACTCCAAAGGTGAGTCTCAAATGCTGTATCACTCAGTCTGAACCGAGCGTAAAGCAAAACACAAAACACTCGAGTCAGGATTAACATTCTTATATCAATAAATCCAACTCAAGTGAAATATCAACTGAAATACAATTAATCAAAGGATGTTTGGGATAACCATCGTCTAAGGATCCGTTAAGCTATCTACTATGTAGTAACATACGCTATTATAATAGTGTCTAATAGTAAAATAAACTTACTTTTAAATAGCGTTAAGGAGTGACCCAATATTCCCTTTAACACATAATAGTGCCAATAGTCTATACAGTACATGCATACCTCGAGAGGCTACGAGAAGATACTCCATAGGTACGACACAAATAGAAACTCGTAGTAAAGCTCGATATGGTAGGTGACACGGCACAACTAGGCAATGCCAGGGTAGATATACCAATTACGCATCCGGGCTGGTGGAAACGCATAGCAGCCACTACCGCCCACCTCGGAACACACTCCCAAATCAAAAATCGAAGGGTGTCCACCAAATAAATCACAAAGTAATAGAATGGTATCGAAGAAATGCGTCCGATCAGAGGTGCTACCTCATTAGCCCGAGAATCGCTCCTGTTTTAGCCACCTTATGCCAACTCACGGGAGTCGGGTCCACGTTCATACCTCAATAGGATCGTCGCCACCATCCTACTTCATTCTGGAATCTCCACCGCGTACACGGTTGTTAAAGTGGTTTTCGGTATCGACAGAGAGTATGCCCATATCTGATCCCGGTCTCTTTAACAACCAAACGTTATTATAACACCGCAGTCATTTCAAAATAGTTTATACTTCAAAACCAAAATATCATTTTCATTTCAAAAACAAAATTAATACGATATCATTTTCACTTCAAATATATCCATTTCCAAAATCATATCACTTTAAAAGATATAATACTTTCGAAACCAAAACAATTTGAAATAATAATACTTTGGAAATCATAATACTTTGAAATTCATAACTTTGGAAATCATAACACTTAGAAATCATAACACTTTCCTTCAAACAGTTTAGATATGAATAATAGTATATAAAATAAAATAGTTTATAAAATAAAATAATTTATATAAAATAGTTATAGTTTAAAACAATTTATATTAAAATAATTAGTATATTTAAAATAGTTTATATTAAAAATAGTTTATGGAAATAATTTATAAAGTAAAATATATAAATAGTTTTAAATATAATTTGAAATTACTTTATATAATAAAATAGCTTCCTCAACTTTCACAAATCAATTCAAATCAATTCGAATTCAAAATTCAAATTTAATCCAATTTCAAATCATCAATTTCAATTTCAATTCAATTAAACATTTCAAATTATATCGATTTCAAATACCGATTTAAACCACAAATAAACCATTTCAATTTCAATATATTTCAATGCTTTAAATATTCAACATTTCAAAACTAAATTCAATAATTTTACACACACACACACACACACACACATATATATATATATATATATATATATATATATATATATATCGAATTCACTTTACTATTATTTAGTTTTGAAATATTTACTTAATCATTTCAATAACAATCAAAATACAACTTCAATTTACAAATTTAAATGAACAAAATATCCCATTTCAATTTATGTAAATTTGAAATATTCATTTAAGTCACTTTTAATCAAATTCAAGTTATAAAATCATACCTTTAAATTTCAAATTTAATAAATTTCAAATCAAACTTATTTAAGTAAAATTCTTAAATAAATATAATTTCAAACAAATTTCCAACCCGAGTCATTATAAACTCTATGTTTGAAAATATATATATATAAATAAATACTTAAACATATTATATATAAACTTTGTTAAATCAACTTTAGTAAATCTTTAAAACCAATATTTATTAAAACCATATATTTCTTTTCAAAACCATAGAAATCATTTTCAAAATATTTATAAATAGACCAACGGTGTCTATATATAATTTTCTATCCTATGGTCAAGTGATTCAAATATTTATCATTTCAATCCGTAATTTAAATATATATACGGGTATATATCATTTCAACCCGCAATCCCAAATTCAATTTAATGAAAATCGCTTGGGTTTATCATTTCAACCCATAACGATTTTCTCCTATTCTACAGATCGTTCGGGTATGTATCATTTCAACCAATAGTGAATTCTATACTAACAGGGAACTTGCAGAGTGATATCAGATATGAAAATAATATAACAGGCAATATCATCAATATAAATAAGAGATAATGGTGTCAGATGTCATAGGTGAACAGATACAGATAATGACATATATATAGCAATGTAAATATCTAACAGCAGCATATTTCTATTGTCGTTTCAATTGAAATCAAATTTAATAAATATAAGAACGTTAATCGTGAGTTGTAACGACCCGGTATTTCGGACCATTCGCATCCATTATAAGTGTATAGGTAGACACTCATGCCGAAATTGAATTGCTCAAAATACCGCGTTGTTAATTTAAATTGGCAAAACTGAACATATACAGTAAATAAATAATCACAGATCACAGACACAGAGTAATAATTGCAGCGGAAATAAAAGAGATAGTAGTTCATGAAGCTACTATATAAATGTATAAGTTACATCAGAATTAACCAGATACAACGGAAGAGTAATACGATACATCAGATACAAATCAGAATACATCACTGTAATCATCGAATACTGAAAGCAGAATAGATGGCTGGATCTTCAAGCAAAGCTCCAACTCCAAAGGTGAGTCTCGAATACTGGTACACTTAGTCTGACCCGAGCGTAAAGCAAAACACAAAACACTCGAGTCAGGATTAACATTCTTATATTAATAAATCCAACTCAAGTGAAATAGCAATTGAAATACAAGTAACTCAAAGGATGTTTGGAATAACCATCCTTAAAGGATCCGTTAAACTATCTACTATGTAGTAGTGTACGATAAGTAGATAATGTCTATCAGTAATATAAAGATATCAAAATAGCGTTAAGTCATGGCCCATTCCACCCTTAACACATTTTATTCCCAAAAGCATATACAAGACCGTAGTTTCCCTAAAACCGGAAGTCACCAGAGGGCAATCCATATACTAAAGGTACAAATCAAAATCGTAGTGGTCGCGCATAAATGGAATACAAGTATGACAAGGCACATGAGGCAATACCCAAGGTAGTGATACTACCGTTCGCCTGATCCGGACTGGTGAGAACGCAACGCCGCAGCGCCCGCAACACCGTGAAACAACACTCCCAAAATAAAGGGTGCACCAATCGACAACAAGTAATAAGTAGTTCGAAGAAGTGTGTCCACTTGAGGTAGCTAATCCTCCATTGGCCCGGCACAGCTCCTGTTTTAGTCATTTCCAATTTGACACAAGTGTCAAGGCTATCCATTATCGTTCTCTTTCTTCAGTCATCACGTACACCATTCCAACCACTTCATTCTGGATCATCACTCTGCGTATAGTTATTAAAGTGGTTTTTGGTTTAGATAGAGAGTATATCCATAACCGAATTCCGGTCTCTTTAATAACTTCCGTAATTATTTCACCGATTGGTCGTTTATTTATTTCAAAACCAAATCAAATTCAATTTCAAATAGAATTCGTAAATCAACATTTCATTTGTCTTTCAAAACCAATTTCCATAATTTACGTTTCAAAACTTCCAAATTACCATTTCAAAATCTTATAATTCAATTTCAATTTTTATTTAAAACAATTCAAATATTGATTCAAGTTCGTACAAAGGTTTCATTTCGAAATCCTTTAAATCAATTTAGTTTTATCATTCAAATCAATTTACATTCATTTATCGATTTCATTCAATATCGTTAAATTAATTTATCATTCAAAACAATTTCTATTAAACTTCTCATTCATTAAATCAATTACTTAAGTTCAACTCCATTTTATCAAAATTTACAAATTTGAATTAAATTAAATTCATCAAATAAAATTCTTTAAATTTCAAGTCTTACATTAATTTCAATAAATCACATTTTATTTCTTGTTAAGAAAATTCAATTTCACTTATTTACTTACTTAAATAATTTTCCAAAAACTTAATTAATAAAGAAAACTCAATTTCAATTATTTACGAAGTAAAATTACTTATTCAAAGGTTCAATTTTTCTTATTAAAGAATTCAATTCAATTCAATCATTAAATAATTCAACCTTATTTAATTATTAAATAATTCAAAACTTGATTATTAAATAATTTCAAAGTTTAATAATTTCAAACTTAATTATAATTTCAAACTTAATTATTAAATCATCTCAAACTTAATAATTTCAAACTTAATTATAATTTCAAACTTAATTATTAAATCATTTCAAACTTAATTCAACTTAATTCAATCATTTCTCAAATTAAACAACATTCTTTCATCAATTACATTGTTAATATTTTGTTTCAGATTATTAAATATTAACATTTTCCTTTCATTAAAATTTAAATTTCAACCTCATTTCAAAACCATATTATTTATTCAAATAAAATCTTCGTTTTATTTTTAAATCAAATTATTGACCAATCGGGTTTTATTTAATTTTCTATCCTAGGTCAAAGTTCAATTTGGGTATTTATCATTTCAACCCGATTCCAATTCAATTCAAAATCAAAACATAGCAAAGGGAACTTGCAGTGTGATAACTGGGATGGTGTCAAAGTAAATAAACAAGCAATAACAACAATCAATATCAATCCAATAATCAATTCAAATAATCCCGAAATAATCGTATTAATTCGCACTGTTATTTGTGCAAATTAATATAATTATTTCTAGAATCTACACTATCATTTCATGTAGATTAAAGATTATTACATTACGGTTTCCACTTGTCATTCAATTTACAATGTCATACATCATCAACTTAACAACATACATTTAGTGGTTCAAAGTGTAATTAAACAAATCCTACGTGTCAATAAATTCAACAGTTAAAAGGGGTCATATTATACAAATGTCATTTAATCAATTTTAACACATATATCAAATCTAACTATTCTACGTCAATTTCAATTTCAAATTATTCACTTACATCATTAACAATTTAACGTCCAATATAAACATCAAACAATCAATCATTTAACAACCAAACTGGATTATCATTGCATATATAACAGATAATGGTTTCAGATGTCACAGGTGAACTGATACAGGTAATAACAGTGTAAATATCAAACAGCAGCATATTTCAATTGTCGTTTCAATTGAAATCAAATTTAATAAATAAAAGAATGTTAATCGTGAGTGAGTGCTCACCTTTCGAGGTTAGAGCGGTAGAAAATTGGAGATGAGCTACGAATCCAAGGACGCATTCTACAACGAGGTACGATTGGCACGAATTTGACAGTAGAGCTGAAAGTTTGGAATCGATGAACTGAGTCAGAATTAGTTTGATATAAACAACAATTATATTATTATCATTATGAAGTCAATCAATTTTTTATTTTTTTTATTTTTTATATATATTCTAAAACAAATATAAAAATATCATCTTTAATAAAATCAATGTTTTAAATAATATATTGCCTATATACAACAAAATTGAAATATTATTATGTTACATATATATATATATATATATATATATATATTTGAAAAGCTAAGTTCACAAATACTTACATATAAAAACAGCCCATATATGCGACATATATCATATGCATTACATTTTTTTTTGTTTTTTTTGTTTTTGTTTTTTTTTACCAAGAAAAGCACTATACACAGTTAAACACCCAGAATACAACATAATGAAAACGTCTAAAACACATATCTGAAATAATCTATCTATACTATATTTTCTTTTAAAATCCAAAATTTACATTGAATCACTTATCAAATAGACTCTATATATATAATTCAACACAGAACTAATGTGTATAAATATAATACAATTTACTATAACTTGTATAAAATAATAGTAACACCGCCCCAGACTAAAATCTGATATGTATATCAGTATATGTATATATATATAATACATAAAAAAATCTATAAAGAGTGACAAACAACATACATATTTACACGCACATAAACAAAGTAAGCAGGCAATATATTATATTGTATATATATACAAAACAGCAAAAAATGAAAACCAAACAGATAAAATATATATATACCCATGTATATACAACACTATGCACTATAACACTCAAAATCCATATACAAAATAGAACTGTTAATTGTATATATATATATATATATATATAAACCCAATATGATCATTATAACATAAACTGGAAGTGTCAACTAACTCAATACTATATGTATATATATAGACCGTATGAAATTTAAGATCAAAACATATATAAATTTCAATTTAAACAAGTATATATAACTCAGACTTGAACATATGTATACAGCAGTATACAATACTTATACTTTTAAACTTATATAAACACTGGCACATATATATGCGGCAAAAACAGAATTTTATGCTTCTTCTAAAATGAATAAACAAATATATATATAAACTTAAACGTACAGGATTTAACACTTGTATATATTTTAAACATGATTCTTAGATACCTCTATCATAAGAGGAAGGTGCGGTTTCAAGTAGGCTGGTCGGCAGTTATGGGCGAGATCCAAGGGCGGAGATAAATCAAGTGGGCCGAAGCAAGGTGGAGTAGGGGAGGCTATGCGCGGGGTGGGGTTCACGCGTGGATGTGTGGTGGAGTCTTGGGTTAGGCAGCGGATCTTGGAAGAAAACAGGGTGACAGTGCTTGGAGGCGGTGGCCATAGGGATAAGAGTATTTGGTTGCACACTTGTCAGGTCGATGGGGAAAGTGGTCTAGAGGCAAGTAGTTGTTGGTGGAATACTTGACGGCGCTGGTGGAAAGGTGGAAGACATAGGGTAGAGGTAACTTCTGGGTTGTCGGAGTGGTGCGGTCTTCGGGTAGCAGGCTGCGTCAGGGGCGATTTGGCGTTGGCGGAAGGGAACATTGGTTGGAGGAGCAACGGCAGTGGGTGGTGGTTGTCGGCGTAAGGCATGTTGGTGGAGGTGATTGCTGGGTGACTCGGCCGGAGAGGGGCTCTGGCGGTGCAGGCGGAGGAAAAGAATGGATGGTGGTCTTCGGGTTGGAAGGAGAATGGAGAGATGGGTTTGGTTTAGATTTATATTTTTAAAGAGAAGAGGAAGAGCAGGCTTAGCATAAAAATGAAAGAGGAATGAACAAGCTGGAAAGACGTAGCTTAGAAACGAAATGAATGCATACTCTATATATCATAGTTTTGATAACCGGACCGCGGATAGAACCGCAATGCCCCAAGGTCGAAGGTTTTTATGGTTCGACCGGTTGAACCGTCAGAGCCGTGCATGTTTTATTTTAGACTAATACTAAAGGTAAACAGAGGATGAAATGCATTACATTACAAAATGTAAACATCCATTAGCAGCATACAAAAATAGTCGCTATGAACATGCAAGTTAACGTGTATATAATAGTTGACACCTACATATTAATAATAAAATAACATGAACATGCAACATGGTTTTATGCATAGTGCTATTAGAGGAGTTTGCAGCAGCAAAAAGCCAAATGATGGAATTTGTAGTTTAGATTTTAGTACCATTATGATTTTTGAAATATAGATTTACTTGTTTTTTTCAAAACAATACAAAAGATGAAAATGAGAGAGAATTATAGGATGAGAAAATAGGAAAAATTAAAAGAACCGCGGTTCAACCGGATAAAATTAATGGTTAGACCGCCGGTTTGAAGGTTCGACCGGGGTTCACGCATGACTAAGGTCTGATTGAGTTTTGAACCGTGATGATCAAAGGTTCAGGGTTATTCGAGGTCGAACCGAGGCTGGGTCGGGTTTTCAAAACACTGCTATATATTATTAATTTATCTCGGAAGAAATGAACAGAACGAAATTGTATGAACCGAAACAATATTTATTGAAATGGTGGGAAGTCCAATGGTTAGGGAATATCAAAAAAAAAATGCAATTGGCTATTTTATTTATATCCGTTGGAAATTTTGAACGGTCACAGAAAGTCAAAAGCCAAAATGCGGAACCGATATGGAAATCGTTCCGTAGATTTCGTCACTATCCAGACTCCAAAAATACAGAATCGAATATAACACAGAGATCAGTATGACGAGATGATCAAAATGGTATACTGATATCAGTGGTACGAATTGATTATAAAAATTTCAAATTTTTCTACTAGCGGAAAATGCAAGAAAAACGCTGAAAAATAAGATCGACGGAGCCAAAGATGTCCGAATTTGGAAAAACGACAAACTGACATCTTGCTCAGAAGATGGTTTAGAATTTTTCTATGTAAAAATATTTAGGTTTCGGAAACATTTTATTTTCATCGCTTTTAACTGATTAAATTGAAGTAAATTTACGCGCGAAATAAACTTTCATATTTTCGGACGAAAATTTACCAGTTGCTATGTTTAACTAAATGCATTCCAAATATCAAATTTATATTTCAAAATTTTATCGTTTAAAATTTCACAAAATTTCAACCAATTACGTTATTAAAACAGTTGAAATTTACGGGTCGTTACATGAGTGATTGCTCACCTTTCGAGGCTAGAGAATACAGGAGATGACACGAATACGCACACTAATACAGACACTGAAATTGAATTACGAATCCAAGCACGAATACCAAAGCAAATCAAGATTGGCACGAATTCGACAAGCTGATGGATAAGAATCGATGAGAACAAGATAATCAGTTTTTGATATAAAATAAAAATATACATTGTTAATATATTATATATATTGCATTTAGAAATCAAAATAAATTAGCTTTTTATTTTATTTCAATAAGTATAAACTATTCCCACACCTTAAAAATAGAATTTATATACATATATACAAACTGCCTTGAAACTAAATACAATATAAATCAATATTTCATATAAAAGTCAAAATAACTTACTTTATTTGAATATATTTATAAACTTAAACAGGTCAAATATATCACTTAAACAAACATATCTATCTATACAAATTTGATGGACTAATAATAGGAACATATTGAAAAAAAACAAAGTAACTAGCTAGTTATATTTTAAACAAGTATATACATTTCAGACATTGAACAAAAGATATGTCCAAACAACTATATATCTAACCCATATTATAAAATGTATATGTACTTTACTGTGACTTACAAAAATCAGAACATTATATATATAAATACTAATATATAATATATAATAAAACATAAATACAAGCAGACATATATAATTATACCCAATTCAAACTCAAGTATATATAAACTAATACATATACTACTATATATTTAAACAGATTCCATAACTTTACAATTTATAAAACTTATATAGCCAATAGACTCAAACACAACCATAAAACAAATTATAAATAATCTATACAATATTTCGTTAACATGTAAACAACAGCTAAAATAAAATCTTAAAACTTAACAGAATATATATATATATATATATTAACTAATATATATATTTATATATATATATATATAACATATGTATATACAGACTCAATATAACTTAGATTATATATAACCTATATAACTTAGTAACTAGCATTAACAAATTGTATGCATCATTTAAAACTTATGCATTATAACAGTCTTATAATCTATATGTATATAATAAAAATATTCTTCCCTTATATATATAAAACTATAAACAAGTATTATACTTACAAGACATGTATATATATTGGAATCCAAACACAGGTCTATTTGCATATATATATATATATATATATATACACTATACAATCACATACGGTAAACCTATAACAGTATATATAAAACATATATTTTAACTTATACTAACATATAAAACTATACTATATATATAAACATACTAAAGAAAGAAGCTGCAATGGCCAGAGAGCAAGGCAATGAAGCAGTCGGGGTTGGAGGAGGAGATCTCGGCGTTGGGTGCGGCTGCATCGATCAGAGAAGTGGAAGGGCAGGCAAAAGCAAGGTCGAGCTGTGGCCTTGGGCAAGGGGAGGATAAGCGGTTCTGATTTCGCGAGCTTCGGTGGTGGAGTCGATTGCCTGGCACGGTGATGGGATAGTGGTTGGCGCAGTGGTTCGATTGGTTAGTCATCCTCAATTAACAATTTCTAAATCATTAATTTGTATAATCATTTATTATACTCATATTTTATTCAAAAAATTTAATTCTTTTATTCCAAATTATTATTAACTTTATTCCACTTAATATATCTTATCACATATATTTTAAACCATATAAATAAATTTAAACCATACAAATTTCAATTTAAATTAATTTATATTCAATAATTGATTTTAAGTTCAAGGTATTACCATAAGTTAATCTAATTTCAATTTATTAATTCCTTCAAAACAAATTTATTTGTCTCATCTATTATTCAATTAACTTATTAATCTATTTATCTCTATTTAAGTGTATAACATCTTTATAATAAAATTAAAGTGTATAACATTTATTATAATACTCAAATCTTTCCTTATAAAGTCATTTTATATTGTATATTATCCAATTACATTTTTAACTTCTGAATAATTTATGTGAGTTATATTGAAATGTAATTGAGTATTATACTAGTAAAATTTTCCAAATTCCATTATTCAAGCTTACATATTTATTCAAAATTTGGCTTCATTTTATAATTGAAATCATCCTTTAAGATAAAATTTAAGAATTAAATTTCCGATTAACTTTAAACAATTAGAATAAATAAATATATATATACATAATATATATCAGATCAAAAATTTTAAACCATATATCAATATATATATTATAAATCAAGTCAATTTTTAGAAATTCAAATCAATTAAATTTTCCAAAACAAAACTGTAGCAAAGCTACAGAATGGTCTCTCCACTTCGAAACTCGAAAATGAATGTCGATGATGCTGCAGTCATTACCGAAATTATTTTCCAGCGACAAAGAGAAGAGCAGTGATTTACAACTTTAAAATTCTTTGGAAATGATTTCTATTCGAAAGTACTTTAGGTAATATACGTTTTAAACTTTTAAAACCAAAGTTTGAAATCACCGAAAATTAAATTCCCAAAATTCCTGATTTAAATTCATTTCAATTCCAAATAAATTTATAAACCATGCTTATAAATTCATTTAAAGAACAATAAATGATAATCTAATATTATCATTTCAACAACCAATTTATTTAATAATTTACTTTTAGAAAAAATTTCCTATATATATAATATAAAATTTATTCCATTTACCAAATTTGAAAATAATATCATGTCAGTTTGCTCAGTTCAAGTGTTTTGGAATTCCTATCGATAGCGTTGATCAGACGAATCGATCGAAAACCCAAATCAACATCAACAACTCAAACAACACAACATATAAATATTTTAATATAAATTTACAAATACACTCCCTCACTCGAAGATTCCAAAATGGATTTCAAAATAAGGATAGAGATCCAAATATAGGGGATCCTAACCAAAAGAGTTCAACTAGAAGAAAGGCTCGATAGGGAGATAAGTAAATTTCAAAGAGAGAAACGAATAGATAGACCAATATAAATCGCGGCAACCTTAACTGGTCAACCGTGTCTTCAAAATAAGATCGAGGTAGAATTCTGGAACAAATCGACATTCGATCGCCAGGGATAGAATTCAGGTATAGCAAAGGATAGCAGCATCGTAAACCGAGGATACAGAAATCTCCGGTGAATCAATACCGATTGTAAAGGAGTTTCACCCCTTTACAAATCATTCAGAGATTGGCGAGACCGCCGATTTATTACAGATATCATTCGAAGTGGAGTTATGGGATTCTCCAGAATCAAGGAAACACGAATAGGGGAGACAAGAATGGACTTTGGAACCGAAGGGAACATTCCAAAATTCAATGAAAACCGAGTCAAAGAAGAAGGAATTCAAGCATGAACGAAAGTGATTATGTAATCAAATTTTCTACATATGCTAAGTTTTGCCTAAAACCAGAGCTCTGATACCACATGTAACAACCTGAAATTTTCAACCATTCGCATCTATACATGTCAGATTTGAATTGCTCAAAATATCAGATTGTTAATTTAAATTTGGCAAAACTTAGCATATACAGTAAATAAAATAATCACAGAATCACAGACACAAAGTAATATAACTATAATGCAGCGGAAACAAAAGAATAGTAGTTCATGAAGCTACTATATATATATATAACAGAGTTAAACAAGATACAACAGAAGGCTCGAATACGTAGATGTCTCAATACAATAGTCAAATACAAGATCTGATCACATCACTGGAATCAACTGAATAACTGAAAGCAGAATCGATATAGCTGGATCTCCAAGCGAAGCTCCAACTCCAAAGGTGAGTCGCAAATGCTGTATCATTCAGTCTGACCCGAGCGTAAAGCAAAACACAAAACACTCGAGTCAGGATTAACATTCTTATATCAATAAATCCAACTCAAGTGAAATATCAACTGAAATACAAGTAACTCAAAGGATGTTTGGGATAACCATCCTCTAAGGATCCATTAAGCTATCTACTATGTAGTAATATACGCTATTATAATAGTGTCTAATAGTAAAATAAACTTACTTTTAAAAAGCGTTAAGGAGTGACCCAATATTCCCCTTAACACATAATAGTGCCAATAGTCAATACAGTACCTGCATACCTCGAGAGGCTACGAGAAGATACTCCATAGGTACGAAACAAATAGAAACTCGTAGTAAAGCTCGATATGGTAGGTGACACGGCACAACTAGGAAATGCCAGGGTAGATATACCAATTACGCATCCGGGCTGGTGGAAACGCATAGCAGCCACTACCGCCCACCTCGGAACACACTCCTAAATCAAAACTCGAAGAGTGGCCACCAAATAAATCACAAAGTAATAGAATGGTATTGAAGAAATGCGTCCGATCAGAGGTGCTACCTCATTGGCCCGAGAATCGTCCTGTTTTAGCCACCTTATGCCAACTCATGGGAGTCGGGTCCACGTTCATACCTCAATAGGATCGTCGCCACCATCCTACTTCATTCTGGAATCTCCACCGCGTACACGGTTGTTAAAGTGGTTTTCGGTATTGACAGAAAGTATGCCCATATCCGATCCCGGTCTCTTTAACAACCAAATGTTACTATAACACCGCGGTCATTTCAAAATAGTTTATACTTCAAACCAAAATATCATTTTCATTTCAAAAACCAAATCAATACGATATCATTTTCACTTCAAATATATCCATTTCCAAAATCATATCACTTTCAAAGATATAATACTTTCGAAACCAAAACAATTTGAAATAATAATACTTTGGAAATCATAATACTTTGAAATTCATAACTTTGGAAATCTTAACACTTAGAATCATAACACTTTCCTTCAAACAGTTTAGATATGAATAATAGTATATAAAATAAAATAGTTTATAAAATAAAATAATTTATATAAAATAGTTATAGTTTAAAATGATTTATATTAAAATAATTAGTAAATTTAAAATTGTTTATATTAAAAATAGTTTATGGAAATAATTTATAAATTAAAATATATAAATAGTTTTAAATATAATTTGAAATTACTTTATATAATAAAATAGCTTCCTCAACTTTCACAAATCAATTCGAATCAGTTCGAATTCCAAATTCAAATTTAATCCAATTACAAATCATCAATTTCAATTTCAATTTCAATTCAATTAAACATTTCAAATTATATCGATTTTAAATACCAATTTGAACCACAAATAAACCATTTCAATTTCAATATATTTCAATGCTTTAAATGTTCAACATTTGAAAACTAAATTCGATAATTATATATATATATAGAATTCACTTTACTATTATTTAGTTTTGAAATATTTACTTAATCATTTCAATAACAATCTAAATACAACTTCCATTTACAAATTTAAATGAACAAAATATCCCATTTCAATTTATGTAAATTTGAAATATTCATTTAAGTCACTTTTAATCAAATTCAAGTTATAAAATCATACCTTTAAATTTCAAATCAAACTTATTTAAGTAAAATTCTTAAATAAATATAATTTCAAACAAATTTCCAACCTGAGTCATTATAAACTCTATGTTTGAAAATATATATATATAAATAAATACTTAAACATATTATATATCAACTTTATTAAATCAACTTTAATAAATCTTTAAAACCAATATTTATTAAAACCATATATTTCTTTTCAAAACCATAGAAATCATTTTCAAAATATTTATATATAGACCATCGGTGTCTGTATATAATTTTCTATCCTATGGTCAAGTGATACAGATATTTATCATTTCAATCCGTAATTTAAATATATATACATGTATATATCATTTCAACCCGCAATCCCAAATTCAATTTAATGAAAATCGCTTGGGTTTATCATTTCAACCCATAACGATTTTCTCATATTCTACAGATCGTTCGGGTATGTATCATTTCAACTAATAGTGAATTCTATACTAACAGGGAACTTGCAGAGTGATATCAGATATGAAAATAATATAACAGGCATATATCATCAATATAAATAACATATAATGGTGTCAGATGTCATAGGTGAACAGATACAGATAATGACATATATATAGCAATGTAAATATCTAACAGCAGCATATTTCAATTGTCGTTTCAATTGAAATCAAATTTAATAAATATAAGAATGTTAATTGTGAGTGAGTGCTCACCTTTCGAGGCTAGAGAATACAGGAGATGACACGGATACGAACACTGATACGGACACCGAAATTGAATTACGAATCCAAGCACGAATACCAAAGAAAATCAAGATTGGCACGAATTCGACAAGCTGATGGATAAGAATCGATGAGAACAAGATAATCAGTTTTTGGTATAAACTAAAAATATACATTAGTAATATATTATATATATTGCATTTAGAAATCAAAATAAATTTGCTTTTTATTTTATTTCAATAAGTATAAACTATTCCCACACCTTAAAAATAGAATTTATATACATATATACAAACTGCCTTGAAACTAAATACAATATAAATCAATATTTCAAATAAAAGTCAAAATAACTTACTTATTTGAATATATTTATAAACTTAAACAGGTCAAATATATCACTTAAACAAACATATCTATCTATACAAATCAGATGGACTAATAATAGGAACATATTGAAAAAATAACAAAGTAACTAGCTAATTATATTTTAAACAAGTATATACATTTCAGACATTGAACAAAAGATATGTCCAAACAACTATATATCTAACCCATATTATAAACTGTATATGTACTTTCTGTGACCTACAAAAATCAGAACATTATATATATAAATACTAATATATAATATATAATAAAACATAAATACAGGCAGACATATATAAATATACCCAATTCAAACTCAAGTATATATAAACTAGTACATATACTACTATATATTTAAACAGCTTCCATAACTTTACAATTTATAAAACTTATATAGCCAACAGACTCAAACACAACCATAAAACAAATTATAAATAATCTATACAATCTTTCGTTAACATGAAAACAACAGCTAAAATAAAATCTTAAAACTTAACAGAATATATATATATATATTAACTAATATATATAAAACATATGTATATACAGACTCAATATATCTTAGATTATATATAACAGGAAAATAGGCACGAGGACAAACTTAGAAAAAAATTTAGGCTGAAGGACAACAAGTTTATTTTTTAGGCAGAAGGACAATGCTAGTTATAACTAGCATTTTGTATAGTGTAAAACTGAATATAATGCTATATATAACTAGCATTTTGTATAGTGTAAAAGTTGAATATAATGCTAATTATAACTAGCATTTGTCCTTCGGCCTAAAAATAAAACTTGACGTCCTTCAGCCTAATTTCTTTTCAATGTTCGTCCTTTTCCCTAATTCCCTCTATATATAACCTATATAACTTAGTAACTAGCACTAACAAATTGTATGCATCATTTAAAACTTATGCACTATAACAGTCTTATAATCTATATGTATATAATAAAAATATTCTTCCCTTATATATATAAAACTGTAAACAAGTATTATACTTACAAGACATGTATATATATTGGAATCCAAACACAGGTCTATTTGCATATATATATACACACACACACACTAACTATATAATCACATACGGTAAACCTATTACAGTATATATTGTGACGACCGCCCATGACCCCTGCACCGAATCTAGAGATAGTGCGCTGTAAAGTGTGCCAGGCGACCATGGACGATTGTCAGGGTAGATTAAAACAACAGAATCTATCGTATTACTCACAGCGCATGGACAAAATACAATAGAACATATGTATAGTGAAGCTTTACAGAACAAAATGACATCATATAAAACTCCATAATAGTTGAATACAAGCATCCAAATAGCCAATACATCAAGCCTCACTACATGACACTCAGAGAATACAAAACAGCGGAACATCTAGTACATATAATAAGAAGATAGTATGCAACCCTCCAGCTCGTCTTCGATATCAGCATCGTGAGAAGAGAACAGCACCTGTCACCTGCTACCTAGTCTGCCCGTCCCAAAAATGGACGAATAGCCCAAGGCAATAAGAATTAAAACATAAAGCCTTGAGTCAGACAACAGTCTTAGTGAGCAGTAAATTAACTAACAACATACCAAAAGAACATAAAGGAAAAGGAATAGGAATACAAACCTCCCACTCCACCTCTTTCTACAGTGATAGCCCCCAGACACACACTAAGCAGAAGCAACATAGCAGAGCATACAATTTAAAGTAAAGTAATAATCATTCGAGTCAAGGGCGATGTTTTCCAAGTACCAAGGCCTAAATCAGATAAGCACCCAGAAAATACCGCTCTTGAGTCCGAATGACGATACAACCAAACATCCATGACTCTGGCTATCACTGTTATCATTGCTTCGATATCACCGTTAATTGAATGACCGGCACATTCTTTCAGCCGTCCGTCAAGGGCTAATGGAAACCCCGGTTCTAGACATAACTCCCGCACGTCGTCGCAACTCGTGCCTAGGACTATCGAATCTGCCCAGAGTACTCGACCATCAACAGTTGGCCATTGGGACTATCGAATCTGCCCAAACGTACTCTTGCTTAGAGCATGCTAGAACCTTCAACAACGATGCTATCCAAGCCTCCTAGTCATCCTCCTCGACGACTATTCTCATATCCATTCATTATCCTCAACTCGAATCATATCACCGAGTTATCAACATGCTTGGAATGATCCCGTCTGGATTAGACCAAGTCTTCATCACATGATTGCCTCGCTTCATCACATCCTCGCAAAGCCTCATCTCAACATCACATCATCAAATCTATGCATAAGAGCTTCATCATCCCGCTACATATGCCACGATCAGCTTACCCAATTCAAGAGCCTTTCTCCTAGCTTTTGAATCATCTTCGGTCTAAATCAAACCATCAATCATCTAATTCATAACAATCAATCAAACCAAACATTAATCCAAGCA
The DNA here is from genome assembly GCA_030737815.1 of Allium fistulosum. Classification (NCBI taxonomy): domain Eukaryota; kingdom Viridiplantae; phylum Streptophyta; class Magnoliopsida; order Asparagales; family Amaryllidaceae; genus Allium; species Allium fistulosum. Next base: position 451,952,748 of record CM060906.1, on the reverse strand, counting down.
ATCAAGCATTCAAATATGATCTAAGTAGATAATTATAACAATAATGGCATTTTCGTAATTAAAGAGTTGAAAGTCTAACATGCATGAAATCATAAGAAATATCTCTACAATCTTGATGAATGAACTTGCATAGGATAACACTTAGTAAAATGGTTGTCAAATCATCATGAACAATGGATCTACATGGATCTACACTTAGGATGAAGGAAATGCATGAAAATCACTATTTTAACACCAAATCGAGCCAACAATCTGATATACTCCTTTGGATCCGTGTGAGAGATAATCACCACTCACCAAATCACCTAAACAACCCCAGATCAACACGCTTCAGATCTGGACAGCGAAGGATCAATCTTGATCTATCACGAATCCGCTTCAAACGAAGAAATCTCTCTCGAAAAGATGAAGATCTTCAATCTAAGCTCTTGAATCTTCAATCTTGATCTTCGATTTGGATGAAAAGAAGCACTAGATTAAAGTGGAGAAAAGAAGTGAAGAAGTGTAGAAGTCGAGCTCTCAAAATGGCAGCACTTCGTCGCTTCGAAATCCGGATCCCAAAAAGTGAGAAAAACCCTTCTATTTATAGGCAGATTTTTAAGTCGTCTAACTCTATAGGTCATCTCCGACCTAAGCCCCTCCGACCTAAGCCCCACCGACCTAAGCCTAACGACCTACAACAATGCGCATCTGCGACTTAACATGCCAGCGACCTACGACCTAATGCGCACGACCGATCACAAGCGCGCGACTTATCAACAGGTACGACCTAACACTTAGACAAAACCTTGCGACCTAACAACTTAGCAACCCACGGGACCAACAGATGCTACGACTTAACTCCTCAGCGACCTAACACATGACGACCTAAAACAACACGCGACCTAACTCCCACGCGACCTACCAACCTATGCGACCTAACAACTTATGCCAATAATCGACCTAACTAAAACATAACTCACGACCTAACTTAGGTCGCGTACGACCTAACTACCCTAACCAGCCATCCCCTACTCTGCTTAACTCTTAGGTCGCTAATAATTAGATCGCTAACTCCTATAGGTCGCGAACTATTATAGGTCGCATCTCACTAGTTTCCTTAGGTCGCTGCCGACCTAAATATACTAACTCGGTAGCCTCTAGGTCGGAACTCACTCAACCTGCTAACTTCTATTAAGTCGCTGCCGACCTACCCCTTAGGTCGCCAATCCTATAAATCGCTAACCCACCCAGTCGACTTAACTTGGCAACGACTTAAACGCTTAACTCGGTAACAACTTAACCCTTAGGTCGCCTACGACCTAACCAACCAAGCTACCAGACGACCTAATACATAGCGACCTATCCCTTAACTCGGTCACTACGACCTAACTCTAACCTTAAGTCGTCTACAACCATAAGTCGGTCAACCCGCTAACTCGTCCAACCGACCTAACTTCTCTACGCTCTAAGTTGTTGCCGACCTAACTGCCTTAACTCGCCATTCACCTGGGTAGCTCCAATCCCCTAAGTCGTATACGACTTACGACTTATACTAAGTCGTGAACGACTTAGGACTTAGCCATATTTTTGCTTAAAATCTGAAATGGCTCAAAAATGCTAAAATTCCAGATTTTGACAAACTTTTCGATCCGTAAAATACGGGTCGTTACATATATAAAACATATATTTTAACTTATACTAACATATAAAACTATATATATATATATATATATAAACATACTAAAGAAAGAAGCTGCAATGGCCAGAGAGCAAGGCAATGAAGCAGTCGGGGTTGGAGGAGGAGATCTCGGTGTTGGGTGCAGCTGCATCGGTCAGAGAAGTGGAAGGGCAGGCAAAATCAAGGTCGAGTTGTGGCCTTGGGCAAGGGGAGGATAAGCGGTTCTGATTTCGCGAGCTTCGATGGTGGAGTCGATAGCTAGGCACGGTGATGGGATAGTGGTTGGCGCGATGGTTCGATTGGTTAGTCTCATGGAGCGGGTCTTGGGTTCGGCCATGCTGGCTTGGGGATGCGCGTGCTAATATAAGGGAGCAGGAAGAAGGCTAATAGAATGGAATGGCCAATAGGTGACAGCACAGGAAAATATCAAATATTATTATATTTATTTCTGTATCGATGATACCAGAACCAAGGAAGACCAAACAACACGAGCAACCAGAAAATGAATGTACAGAACCAGTATAAAATGATTACATTGGAATAATAAAAGGCTGGTGGCTATTTGATTATACGGTGAAGAAATGAAAGGGCAAAAGGAAACCAAAAGGCACGAAGTGGTTACCGAAATAAAATCATTTTTTCAGTTTTTCCAACGCGTATCGAACACCGAAACAAAGACATGAATATACTATGGTGATCAGCACGACGAGACGGTCAAAACGGTACACAGATATCAGTGGTACGACCATCATATCAAAAGTCGATATCGGTACCGAAATGTTGCCAAAATGCCGAAAATAAGAAAAACGGAGCAATAGCAGTCAAAATTTGACGAAACGAAGGATGACGTCTCACTTAGAAGATGATTCACAAATTTTCTATATAAAAATATTCAGGTTTGGAAAACATTTTATTATGATCAAATTTAACTGATTTGAATTGAAATAGAATTACATAAGAAAATAAACTTCCATATTATCTGATGAAAATTTACCATTTGCTATGTTTAACTAGACGTATTCCAAATATTACATTTTTATTTCAAATATTATTATTTAAAATTTCACAAAATTTAAATTAATTAAATAAATAAAACCACTAAAATTTACGGGTCGTTACAATTGCCTAAACTATTTTCTAAAATTTCAGACTGTGTAAAGTTGAAGTATTTATATCTAAATCCTTGATGATGGTACAACCTAAGTTGGAATTTGGAATTGATACCTTTTTGTGAAATGACATATTTGAGTGAATATGATGATTTTGAATTAAAAATTAATTAACATAACCCATCAATAATTTTCAAGTGAATATGATTTCAAAAGTGAATATGATTTGAAAGTGAATATGATTTTGGAAATGAATATGATTTTGAAAGTGAATATAGTTTGAAAGTGAATATGATTTCGAAAGAGATATGATTTGAAATTGAATATGATATTTTGATATAAATTGTGAATTGACTTTTTAAACGTAAAAGAACCATCCGGTGTGAAATAAGCGTCTGGTTGTTAAAGAGACCAGGATCGGACATTGTCATACTCTCTGCCAATACCAAAAACCACTTTAACAACTGTGTACGTGGTGGAGATTCCAGAAATGAAGTTGGATGGTTTGGCGAACAATTTCTGTATGAGGTATTAACGTGACCCTGACTCCCATGAGTCAGCTTATATGTGACTAAAACAGGAGCTATACCTGGGCCAGGTGAGGTCATTCCTTCGATCGGACATGCTTCTTCGATACCATATTATGACTTTGTGATGATTTGGTGGCCACCCCTTGATTTTGATTATGGGAGTGTGTTCGGAGGTGGGCGGTAGTAGCTGTTATGCGTTACCACCAGCCCGGTTCTGCAATCGGTAAATCTACTCTGGCATCGCCTCGAGTGCCGTGTTGACATGCCCTAGAACGCCTTCTACGATTTGGTTTTTACCATACCTATGAAGTGCCATTTGATAGCTCTCCAGTTTACAGAGGAATTACTGTACTATATAGACTATGAGAATATATAAAAATGTGTTAAGGGGGATATGGGTAACGCCTTAACGCTATTTTAATACTTTACATTATTGTAGACACTATTATAGCCTATTGTACTACATAGTAGATAGTTTAACAGATCCTTAGGAGGTGGGAATCCCGAACATCTCTTAAGTTATTGCACTCACGTTAGACACTGGATCGGAGATGTCAAACCCCGTAAACATCTCTGACGCCGTTACACTCATATTTATTTACTGTTGATTTATCTTACATATGATCTTTTAGTTCCGACTCGAGTGTTTTTTCTTTTCAATTCGCTCGGGTCAGTCTGAGCTTTTCAATTTATCGAAGACCTTCTGGAGGATGAAAACGAAGGTTCTGTACTATTATTACTTATTATATGTATTCCACTGCATTATGATGTTCCGCTGCTTTTATTTATTATTTATTCTTGTTGTACGTAACTCTGACCTGTATTATAAAAGTTTAATCAATGTTATTTGTAAACAAATTCATGAACTGTTTATTTGATTATTATATTTTGTCATTCCGCTGCGAGATTCTGTATTTGTTTTCTTTCTTTCTCTACTTTTTCTTATTTACCCCATAACAATCTTCCCGTTTGAATGGTTTGAGTCTGACGTGTGTGTCTGCTTAAAACGTCCAAAAAGGCAGGTCATTGCAGTTGGTATTAGAGCCAGATTTAGCGATAACCTTAGCTTTGTGGGGTCTGACTCATATTAAATAGGGTAATAATTCCCTAGAATGAGTCGTTGAGTGTATATATATGAGAGAGCGTATTTGTTAGTATTATAAAAGGTTTTTATATTGTGTTAATTTGTTCTGTTTAGTATTTATAAATTTCGGTCGGTACATAGGACGCTATGAATCGATAGGGATTTCTAAACACTTAATATGGCAGACCGACACAATATTTGTTTTGAAATATAGGTAAATAAAATAATTTTTCCTATTATATATTTTTACAAATAAAATAATAATTTTATAAATGATATATTTGGTTGTAATATATTTGTTTGTTAGGTAGTGAAATTTATAAATATTGGTTGAGAAATGAGATTCTAAATAAAATAAATATAAATTGGAAATTTTAGAACTTAAGTTCCAGGATTTTTTGAAATTTCTTTCATAGGATTTTGGAATATAATATTAGTATTATTTGGAAGTATTTTCTAATATAAATATCTCAATGTGATTTGAAAGAAAGTTTTAAAAGAACTACTAAAGGAAATAAGTTATGTACTCCCCCTCTTTGTCGCTGGAAAATAATTTCGGTGATGAGTGCACGCATCATCGACATTCATTTGCAAGTTTTAAAGAGGGAAGGCTGCTGTTGTAGTTTTACTACACATTGTTTTGATAACCAATCTAAATTTTTCTAAATATGATTGGATATATATAAGTTATGAGTGTGTGTATGTGTATATATATATATATATATATTATTTTAAAAATAATTGAAATGAAACTCGGTTGTTTAGTTCTTAAGTTTCTGTAAATTAGAAATTGAAACTATGGCAATGAATGAAATCTTGACTATATTAATAATTGGAAACTTCTAAAATGAATATAAGAAATTTGATGTTAAAATGATTAATGAAATGAATAAGAAACAGAAATTATAAATTTTTTAAATAAAAAATGAAATGAAAACAAGAAAATGTAACTATTGAACATTTTATTAATAAATATAATAGCTTGTGTAACTTTCTATTGCATTCTAAAAGACACATATATATATATATAACTTACCAAATTATTAAAAGTTGAAATGTTAAAAAGAATATGTAATAGAATATTATACAAGTAAAATTTAAAAAAAATGATGAAAGTGCTCGACGGAATTACTTTTATAAATAAGAATTCTAATGTTATAAATTGTTATAAACTTAGAATTAATAGTTGACATGTTACTAATTAAATGTAATAAAAGTGAATAATGTAAGAAAAATGATTATAAGCTTAAGTTAACATTTAAGCTATTTATAATCAGATTGAATAAAAAGGTGAATACTATAAGTAAATAATTATAAACTTGAATTAATATTGAGGCCATTTATAATTAAAATGAGTACCATATATAAATTGAATGATTATAACTTCAGAGAACCTTGAATTGACTTAGAAATGAAATTAATATTGAATAATATTTTGTATGGAAGAATGAATGTGAAAAATAAATAATCGATAAATGGTGAATTGAATTGTAAAGAAACTTACTTAATAATGTCTAATCCAATAATTGAAATAAAAATAACTTATTTAAGCAATGAATGTAAAGTAATAAAATGAAAGAAATGGCATTGTATGAATAAAGGAGAAATGAACTTTTGTAAGTAATAACGAATGTAACTAAATGAAAATAAACATTATATGAATGAGAAAAGAAAAATAAATGAAGAAAGAAAAAGAAAATCAAACTAAATTGTAAATGTGAGGTAAACTGAAATAAAATGTATACGATACTTCAATAATGAATTCATTTATGATCCTAGTAAATGAAATGGATATACCTTATGTAAGTAAAGAATGTAAATTAATGAAATGAGCCTTACATGAATGAATGAAAATTTTGTAAGTAATGAACGTGAATTAAAGAAAATCACTGTATGAAAAAAAAAATGAACAATAACTGATGTGAAAAGATAAATAGAGTAAACTTAAAAATGTGTTGAATTCTTTGTTTGTTGGGCTTATGGATTGGTTGGGAAAGGATACTTCTATTTTTTTATAGAGATGTATAAATAATCTATAAAGTATCTATGACTGTTGAGTGTATGGTTTACTTCATAGTTTATTTATCATTTTATATGATTAGAAGTTCTGAACTCGAACAAACCATTTGTTTTGGTTGCTATGGATGGATGATTGCTCTCTTTGTTGAAATGATGTTTGTACAGTTGTTTGTTTGCAAATGAAATTATTGTTATGTGGTGATGTTTTGTTTGTTATTTATTGAAACAACTTAAACATGTCTCTTTATATAATTTGCTAACTACTTTTAGATTATATAAGTGAAATACAAGTTTATGGAAGCAATTGCTACTGCTTTTGGTTTCATAAATAAGCGTTGTTTGCCCGACAAATAGGTACACTCACGGATTACGGTTTTCTAGTGACATTATATTGTTTCCCGTGGTTTGGGATATATTATTTTAAAAAATTTGTGATATATACTATTATTATTGATATTATTATTTCTCCCAGACCTCTCCGTACAAAGGAAACTCTACTGAAATTTTCCGTGAATTTTGGGACTTAGAAAAATTTTGTGAAATGTTTTCAAACTTTTATTAACTTGAATATAAAAGGACTCAATGATTATAAATTGATATATTTTATTTAAATTATTTAATTATGTAAATTAACTGTTTATAAATGAAATATTTTGAATAAGATATATTGATTACTAAATTCCTTCTTTCCCTTCTTTTTCCTTTTCGGGGACGAAGAGTTTTGAGTGGGGGAGAGTGTAACGACCCGTAATTTTCGATAATTAATATATGTAAATTTAATGAAGATTGGTGATTTAACGTTGGAAGAAATAAAAATTTATGATATAATAATAAGAATGTAATTGGAATAAAGTGAAATAGTATTAATTTAAGGTAACTGATAACTGCTTTAAATGCGATTCCAATTAATTAAAAGAATTAAAGAATTATAATTGATATAGGTTGTAAATAAATTATAGTAATGTATGTATTAATGGATAACTGGATTAAAAGAGCAATTGATAATTCAAATGTTGATTAATTGATAATAGTAGTGGGGTGGTAGTAGTTATAACAATTATTTGTAAATAATAAACCTACAAAGGTTATTAAATGTAGTAATGGTGACAATTGTTGTTTGTTACCTATATATTTAATCAATTGCAATTAAATGTAATCAAATGTAACATTTATGTGAGTTAGGACAATAACTGAAAATTGTGAGTGTAATAAAATGAATATAAATGTTAATTTTATTCATAAGGTAATAATTGATTTAATAAAAGAGTGAAATCAAGATAAATAAATTAATTGGGATTTTTAATTTTAATTAATGTGTAAAATTGACGAAAATTCAATATAATTGAAATATAGTAGTTAATACAAATAAAAGATGGAAATTGTAGCGTATTAGTGAAATAAGATATCAACAGATATTAACTATGTTATTAGAGTAATAATTGATTGAATATAAAGATTTAAATCAAAGTAAATCAATTTATTGGAATTAAATTATAATTAATTGGATTAATTGCAGTTGAAACTGAACACTATATTTTGGAAAATAATTAACACTAAAATTTTAGGTAAACTTGTTTTAAGTTATTGTAAATGTCTATGAAATCAAATGATAAAAATTGTTAGTTATAAAATTTGAAATTAAAAAAGTGATTTAATTAATTTAATATTATTTTATTTAATTAATGTGAAAATAGCCATTTTGGCCACTATCTCGGATTTTGACGAAACCAGTTTTATAGAATCCATAATGGTGAACTATTGTAAGATTTCAAGTTTCGTAGCGATCAGACTTGTCGTTCGATCATACAGACTTGAAACGGCTAGAAATCAATTCAATTGAAATCAATTTGAAATAAGCTAATTTTCAAGCTAACTTCTTCATACGATTGAATTAGGACTTGAAACCTATTCCATTGAGTTTAAAACTATCAAAAACATCTATTTTGATATATGGGATTACCCATTTTTGTTTTGGGAACAAAACGGGCTTTTCGGGTCGTTTATCGTTCAACTTTCAAATCGATCTAGCCCATTCATTTCTATTTCTGATCTGCCTATAAATAGCCTATTATAAACCCTAACTATTTCTTATTCCATTTGTCTGTACGTACAATTCTATCTGTTTCTCTCTTTCCCATGGCAGACAAACCAAAACCAATTCCAAATTCAATTACAAATTAAAATCAAATCAAAAATTTAAACTCCTCAAAATATGTCGAATTATATATCAGTTTGAAGCTCTCGACAAGCGTAATTCACTGGTGTGATTTGTTTTTTGATCGGATTCACAATTTGCCCAAAATTCATGAATCAATTCTGCCCGTTCATATTGGACTTTGGACGATCCAACGGTGGATCTGCATCCGATCGACGATCGGGTGGTGCCGTTGCGAAGGTGGTGTCGAGCAGGGCATGGGGTAGTCGTCATTCGTCGTAGCTCATTCTGGATTCGCCAGAAATTGGCCTTGATTAGAGACGGCGGTAGTGGCTCTTGGAGGGGTCGGGGAGGTCGCGCCTTCGGCCATAGGGGCGGCCTGGAGTGCTCTTGACGATGGCTCGGTCAGATGGTGGTGTAGGTGGTTGTAGCGGCGTGCGTTCATCAGTGAGAAGGTGGCGGCGTACGTTATTTCACGTGCGTTGCTGGGTCGAAGCTGCTAGGGTTCCTAAGAGCAACGAGCTGACGTGGTGAGTTTAGGTTATTTTATTCTATTTTCTATTTAATTTAAATTCAAACTTAAATGTTATAACTTACATATCTTTTGCATGCGAACCCGGATTTGGGCGCGGTTTGTTTCGTTGCGATCGTATTGAAATTCTGGATATTTTGACACTAGTTCGGACGAATTTTGAGACTGTTTGAATTTGGGGCTTATTTTGGATTTTAAATCGATTTAAAATCAAAGGTGAGTGTTTTAAACCACTCATAATTGCTAAACTATCTTATGTTAGTTAAATTTAATTTATGGGGTGACTTGAAATTAATTGATCGATGTTTGGTATGTTTAAATTGTCGTTCTAGTTAAATTTGACTTTTATTGCATTTAATCATCGTTTAATTTAATATTGAATTTAAATTGTCCATTTAATACCTGTTATTGATTATCAGTTATTTGGTGATGTTTATTGATCGATTTGGATGATGATTGTGATGGATGTTTGATTGTTAATATTGTATGACTGGATGATCGTATTTTATATTGTTATAAACTGCAAGTTCCCTATGGGTTGAAATGATAAATACCCGAACGATCTATAGATTAGGGAAAAATCATTATGGGTTCAAATGATAGACTCGAGCGATTTTATGGATTTTTTCGGGATTGCGGTTTGAAATGATATATAACCGTAAAATTGTAACTTGCGGATTGAAATGATAAATATCTGTATTAATTGACCCTAGGGTAGAAAATTATATACGGACACCGGATTGGTTAAATTAAATGATTTTTAAATCTTTAAATTTTGAATTCAGTTAACTGGCATTTTGAAATAGAGATGTATTTATATAAACTGAATTATTTTGATAATCCAAACCTAAAGGCAGAAATTGGAATTGATTTATTGATTTGTTCAAAGGATTTAAATTGGAATTTCAAAGTTGAAGTGGCAAAAATAAATGAATCTATCGGAATTGAGTTATTGAAATGTTTTGGATGTAACTTTGAAATCTATTTTAAACTAATTTAAACTATTTCCATTAAATTAACTATTTTAATCAATTTTAATTTATATTAATATATTATAACCTATTTAATCCAATTTAACCTAGTTTACCAATTCTAAACAAATTAAATTTATTTAATCTATTTTAAATCTATTTAATATAATTTAAATCTATTTAATCTATTTTAAATCTATTTAACCTATATAAAATCCATTTAATATCATTTAAATCTATCAAATCTATTTTAATCTATATAGATAATTTAAAAAATCTAATTAAACCAAATTTAAATCTGCTTAAACTATTTTTACTATTTAAACTATTTTAAATATATTTAAACTATTTTTACTATTTAAACTATTTTAAATCTATTAAACTATTTTAAAACCATATAAACTATTTATAATTACCTAAACTATTTTCTAAAATTTCAGACTATGTAAAGTTGAAGTATTTATATCTAAATCCTTGATGATGGTACAACCTAAGTTGGAATTTGAAATTGATACCTTTTTGTGAAATGACATATTTGAGTGAATAAGATGATTTTGAAATGAAAAATTAATTAACATAACTCATTAATAATTTCCAATTGAATATGATTTTAAAACTGAATATGATTTGAAAGTGAATATGATTTTGGAAGTGAATATGATTTTGAAAGTGAACATAGTTTGAAAGTGAATATGATTTCGAAAGAGATATGATTTGAAATTGAATATGATATTCTGATATAAATTGTGAATTAACTTTTTAAACGTAAAAGAACCATCCGGTGTGAAATAAGCGTTTGGTTGTTAAAGAGACCGAGATCAGATATTGTCATACTCTCTGCCAATACCGAAAACCACTTTAACAACTGTGTACGTGGTGGAGATTCCAGAAATGAAGTAGGATGGTTTGGTGAAAGATTTCTGTATGAGTTATTGACGTGACCCTGACTCCCGTGAGTCAGCTTAGATGTGGCTAAAACAGGAGCTATACCTGGGCCAAGTGAGGTCATTCCTCCGATCGGACATGCTTCTTCGATACCATATTATGACTTTGTGATGATTTGGTGGCCACCCCTTGATTTTGATTATAGGAGTGTGTTCGGAGGTGGGAGGTAGTAGCTGCTATGCGTTACCACCAGCCCGGTTCTGCAATCGGTAAATCTACCCTGGCATTGCCTCAGTGCCGGGTTCACATGCCCTAAAGCGCCTTCTACGAGTTTGGATTGTACCATACCTATGGAGTGCCCTCTGATAGCCCTCCAATTTACGGAGGAATTACGGTATTTTATAGACTATGGGAATATATAAAAATGTGTTAAGGGGGATATGGGTAACGCCTTAATGCTATTTTAATACTTTACTTTATTGTAGACACTATTATAGCGTATTGTACTACATAGTAGTTAGTTTAACGGATCCTTAGGAGGTGGGAATCCCGAACATCTCTTAAGTTATTGCTCTCACGTTAGACAATGGATAGGAGATGTCAAACCCCGTAAACATCACTAACGCTGTTACACTCATATTTATTTACTGTTGATTTATCTTACATATGATCTTTTAGTTCTGACTCGAGTGTTTTGTCTTTTCAATTCGCTCAGGTCAGTTTGAGCTTTTCAGTTTATCAAAGACCTTCTGGAGGATGAAGACGAAGATTCTGTACTATTATTACTTATTATATGTATTCCACTACCTCATGATGTTTCGCTGCATTTATTTATTATTTATTCTTGTTGTATGTAACTCTGATCTATATTATAAAGGTTTAATTAATGTTATTTGTAAACAATTTCATGAACTGTTTATTTGATTATTATATTTTGTCATTCCGCTGCGAGATTCTGTATTTGTTTTCTTTCTTTCTCTGCTTTTTCTTATTTACCTCATAACAATTTGCCCTTTTGAATGGTTTGAGTCTGACGTGTGTGTCTGCTTAAAACGTCCAAAAAGGCAGATCGTTACAGAATGTGTATTTCCTTTTACAACATCAATTGTAAAAACTACACAGAAGGTATACTATCTAGTGGCATCAATTTATCTATCCCATTGTATGTCAACATTGAAAGTCAGAAGAATGTGGAAGAAAGCAACAGTAACTCAGAGGCTCAACACAAAGTGTCATTCAATCAACCCGGTCAAGACTTCCCTAAATCACCACTGAATCACACTCACACTCCAACAAATACAAGTGATCAGTATGGCACCAGAGAAGATAGTATACAACTACAACAAAGTACTGAACAAATTTCAACACAGCAAGAGCAACCAAATAGAGGACATCATATGATAACTAGATTAAAAAGTGGAATCCAAGCCAAAATTGTACACAACATGTTCAGATAATGAAGAGCCAGAAACATATGAACAAGCCACGGACAATGAAAAGTGGAAAGATGCAATGGAACAAGAATACAATGCATTGGTAAGAAACAACACTTGGAGTATTATTCCACTACCTAAAATCAAAAACATCATAGGCTGCAAGTGGATATATAAACTAAAGCAAAATCTAGATGGTACTATTCAGAAATACAAGGAAAGATTAGTGGCAAAAAGTTACACACAACAATAAGGTTTTGACTTTAATGAAACCTTCTCCCCGGTATTTAAACCAACCACAATACGAGTAATATTGACTATGACATTGCATAAGAGGTGGAATATCAGGCAGTTAGATGTAAACAATACATTTTTAAATGGTGAGCTACAAAAGGAGATATATATGGAGCAACCTTAGGGATTCAGGCAATCAGACAAATGGGAGTAGGTATGCAAACTACACTAAGTCATCTAAGGTCTAAAGCAGTGATGCAGCAGGGAATAACGAAAATGATGAAACGGTGAAAGTAAATCGATGGAATAGAAGATACTGAATGGCCCAAATCCGTTGATCCGAAGATACCGGATTCTAGCTATCCAAACACGTTGATCGCGCATGATACCGTGCTTAAAGATCTACGATTCTTTGACGTTGATCTAGCGCACTAGATTCCGTGAATCGGCTTCAGCGATCGTTGATTCAAGCGCACTTGAATTCCGAAAGTGGAGATAGGAGATCACACTCAACTACCAATTTAATGAAAGCACAAAGCTAACAAAATTTTTTTTTATTCAAAATCAACTAACTTTACAAATGACACCATCCCGCTATTTATAGAGGTTACAACCCAACACTGAAATTTGTACAACACTTAGGTCGGCAATGACCTTACACTTATGACTTACGACCTAACTAAGGTCGTCTGCGACCTAAAGAAACAACACAACAATACAGTACGAAACATAGCTCAACAACACATGATAGCACGTATTTACAACACATAGATCGGCCTCGACCTAAAATACAACTCAAGCGACCTAACTTCAATACATCAGCCTCCATCAGCGACCTAGTATAGGTCGTTAACGACCTAACACTTCATGCGACTTAAGAAATAGCTTTCTGGAAATCTTCATGCAACCTACCTCATGAGCGACTTAACGAAATGTAGTAGTAAGCGACCTAACAACAGAAGGCAGCGACCTAAAAATAAACGGCATCCAAGTCAGCGACCTATCATAGGTCGTATCTCGCTTCCGCGACCTAACATAGGACGTAACTCCTTCCCGCGACCTAGCATAGGTCGTAGCTCGTAAAAACTGGTACTCGAAAGTTCGGAACGACCTAAAGTGAGCGACATATCTTCCCATATCTTCCCGCGACCTAACTTAGGTCGTAACTCGTTACGGTCGAGTAACTTGTTACACTACACCAAATAGCCTATTTTGTAACGCTTTTCTGCTTTCAATTTGTAACAGTAATAACCGTTACAAATTTCTAACAGATATTTCCGTTACAAACGTTTGTCACGGTTATTATCGTTACAAAATATGGTAATTTTGTAAATAGTTAAAAATAACATGGATAGGATTGTAATTTTATTTCTATGATTACTTATTCCATTTCTCATGGACAATAATTCATCGTTCATTTTATTTCCTCTTTCGTTCTAGGTTTACACGCCTCTGATTTATTCACCCATCGCCTACGCCGTTTCGGCCGCCTCCTCAGCCGTTCTGCCACCGCCTTTTGTCATTATCTCCATCGATCAACCACTGCCTCCGTTTGATTATTTTACGCCGATTTGACGAAGACAAGGAAAGATCAGGGCTTGTGTCTATTTTGACAATCGATTGCAACCACAATTTCAAATTAGGTAATAATTTCAACTTTAACTTATTTTTTGAAATTAGGTTTTGTGCTAAAAATCGGTTCATAACTTTTTTTAATGATATAGTATTTCAATCGTAAGTGATCATCTATGTTTATTAATTTATTAATTGCCAGGAGAAACTTGCCATTTTCGTAGATACAGCTGTTGCCTAAGCAGACAAATTAAGTTAAACCCTGTTTTGTTTTATTCTATAATGAAATATAAATCTGTACATCTTTAATGTTTATTATGTAATGAAATATGAATCTGTACATCTCTGAAGTTTATTCTACAATGAAATATGAATCTGTACATCTTTAATGTTTTATTCTATTATGAAATATATGAATTTGTACATTTTTAATGTTTTCAGGCGATGACATCAAACTTGATGGGGAGCGAAGACGAAGTTGGAGCTTGACAATATCAAGTTGAAAGGTTCAGCAATCTTTATGCTTTTAATCCATGGTATTTCATTATATAATATTCCCGTATTTTTTTTATGTTTATATGATATTCACATCTTTCTTAATTACAATTTATATTTTTGGTATCAGGAATACAAGTGCAGCTTAATTTAAAAACAGATGATAAACCAAAAGCAAAAAAGACGCCTACAAGCAAGTCCAGAGCATTTGCTTTAGCTGAGAAAGGCAGTCAAAGTTCAGGAAGAGGCGGCAAAAGGAAGAGGTGAAGAGTATCCTTCACATTTTGTTTATATTATGGCTTTGTATGAATCAATCACCGATTAATCTTTTCTTTCTTTTAGTAGCAACATGTTATTTCTCTTTGTTGAAGAAAGTGAAAGATCAAGTGGGAAGCTCGAGTAGCAACATGTCAAAGTTTGAAGCTCGAGTACAAGCACAATTGAAGAAAGTGAAAGATAAAGAGGGAATTCAGGAGGATCTATTCGTCAGTATAACCGATCAAAGACACCTAGGCTAAGGTGGACTCCGGATCTTCATCTTTTCTTTGTACATGCAGTTGAGAGACTCGGTGGTCAAGAAAGTGAGTCAAACTTCAAATTTTAGAATATGGACTCGCTTCTTCTTCATTAGTTTTGAATATATAAAAATATTTTTCTATATAATATTTTGTGGACTTGTCATTTGATTGCAGGAGTAACTCCAAAGCTAGTTTTACAGATGATGAATGTTAAAGGACTTAGTATTGCTCATGTCAAGAGTCACTTACAGGTAATTACTAATTAAAAAATGTCTCTACAGTATATAGTTAACTATGTTGCCTAATTGGTTAACTGACTTTCTTTCTCATTCCTTTTTGCATAACCAATAGATGTATAGAAGTAAAAAGATTGATGATTCTGGTCAAGGTACTTGTATATTTGTATAATTTTCCATATCAAGTAATATTGCAGTAAAATTGGATATATATTAATGTATTATATGATTAACTCAGTTATCGGTGAACAAGCAAATGAGATCCAAGGAAAAGAGCAGTACATTAGCAGTCTAAGCCACTTTCCAATGCTATAATAAATGTACTGCTCTTTTCCTTGGATCATGGATCACATTAACATTAATTTTAACCTGCAGCTTTAGTTCAAATTATAACATTTGCTTTCTTGTATTAAAAATCTTCTGGAAGTTACAAACTTAAAATGAAATCATGATTGTCTATTTTGTACCTCTTATTTATTGAAAAAAAGAGTTATGAATCATTTTCAGGAAATATTAAGTATATTGTAATCAATATAATCTTCAATCTGATTTCTCTATTAAAAGATAATATATTTATTGGACTAAGTTATATGTAAGAGTAGAGGTGGAAAAAAAAACATTACCAAATTTATTTAATTTTAAACAAAACATGAAGTGCAACAACAGGGCAATATTGGATTTACTTTTAGAATTATTGAAATTTTTGTAAACTACTTAATGCCGGATTATAAGCACAATTATTAAACTAATTTGCAAAATATGTTTTTTGCTTTTTGGGTTCATATCCTCCTTGTCTAAAGTTTGAGAAGAAATCATTGTTAGCTTACATGCAATAGAAACCCCTCTGTAACAAAGCAGTTTGATCAAATACTTGCAATAATTCATCTCTCTTCAGTTATAAACCATCATATTTCAGTACTCTAATTTCTCAAGCTAATACAAACATAAGGAATTTGATTCATCTATAAACTAAAAGAAAGATACAAAGATAATTCATTTTGATTACAAGGATCAGTATTATTTACGGTAATTGCAGTTATTACCTTTGGTATGCCACCCAAGGCTGTTATTACAACAAGAAAGTTTACAGTGCTTCACTACTAGGAGATAGTTCTCGGTGGAACGGAAAGCTGATTGATACATATGAATAACCGAGGCGTACCGATAGCAAAATCTGTCACTAAGTTGGAACTGCAGTTTCCATCATATTTGGAACTTTTTATATAATTTTTATATAATTTTCGGAAATATTGAAGCATGCAAAAAATACTGCAGGTTAAAAAGAAGATTTTTATATAATTTTTGGAAATTTTTGGACTGTTGAAACAATCATTTTTGCATTAAGAAAATACTGCTTCAAAAATAAATGTTATTGTGCATTTCAGTAAAAATCTTCTACTGGTTGCGACTGTTCAACAATGACTAATTCCTCTAAAATACAATCCACTTCAAAGCAATCATGGTACTGCCCCATTTGACAGTGGGTACATTGTTTCTCTATTTTTACTGGAACTATTTTTATGGCAAATTTTTGGTAGTGTGTTTGCTAGTGTGTTTGTAATATGTACAGAATTTGATTGTCTTATTTATTATAGTATGTTTTAAGCAGGCTTTAGATAGTTTTTATTCATTCTAATATTATGTTCTATGTTGATAGAAATATGACTCATAGGTTTTTATTCACTGTATGGCTATTCACTTGTATTTCCAAGACACTAAGTGAAATCAACAATATATGGTTCTCATGGTTTTCATTTCCTTTTTTTGTTCTATTATCTATTCCCAAAATCAAAGTCTTATTTTGTTATAGTTCAAGTTTATTACAATCTTGTGAAAAGTGTATTTCACTTGTATATTCTTAGCTTTATTTTCATATTTGAATATCTGTTGTATGATCACTTGTGGTCTTATTCATATTTGAATATCTGTTTATATAAATCAACAATAGCTTTTTTTGTTCTTTGATCGCTTGTGGTCTTATTCATATTTGAATATCTGTTGTATTCAATTTTAATGTGCAACAGGAACACATTCAACCATTCACCTGAAGCAACCGGAATCCAAGACACTACAGTTTTCAACCATTCACCTGAAGCAAAGGTTTAGGCATCTGTAATATCTGTAAAATCTGTATACATACATGCGTGCTATAAGGTATATTTTGAGTAAGGACTAAAGACTTACAAAGGAATATATGGCAAAATACTGGACACCTGGCTCTTTAAATACAGTTATAGTTATTACTACTGTTTAAAACGAATTGAGTATGTATCTGTTAAAATTTTCTCAACTCATTAATGATCTATATTGTGAATTTAGAAGTATGGATATTTTACGTCGATGTGGAAAACTATACTGTCATTTGTTAATAATCATTTCCATCTTTGTTAGATTGTTTTTGAATATCTATCTTGTTAGTAACATCTTTATGCATAAGCTTCTAAACATTTACAGGCTGTAAATTAAAGTATAGCTTTGAAATGTGAAGCCTTTTGGTGACGAAGCTTGCTTGGGTTTTGATTTTATAGAATATAAAAACTGTTTTTGTCATGTGGCATAGTGTATTTTAGTTGTAGACTGACTGAGAGAATGTGCGCGTGCGCTCGTGTAAGTAACCGTCACATGGCATTGCTGGATATGGAACTTGGACAAATAGTTATTATCATGTTATATTCTTTCATATCATTATTGACTTATTTCACGTTACCTGTAAACCAGAAGGAGACTCACATTCATTTTCATCGAGTTGATATTCATTCATGATCAGTTAGCCTTGAGCCATGAGGAGCTCTTCCTCTGTAGTACACTAAATTTATTTGTGCCGACTACTCTTTTTTGTGAATTTACTTTTCAATCCTTTCCTGTAGCCTTCCAGTATCCTGCTTGGGTTGATCGGTTTGTCCTCGATTCATTTGGGTATTTTTGACTTATAGGACTGAAGAAGAACCACTCTGAGTCTTTGCTTGGTAAGAATAACTTCTTTACAATCATATAGTTGCATTGTAATTATAATATGCTTCTTAATTTTAATGTAGTTAATTTAACAGTTTAAAGTACAACCTATAAATATACTTGAATAGCCGATACAAGTAATGTATTAGCTTTACAGTTCACCAATTAGAAAAATACAAAACAATCACCTTATAACTCCCATAGCTCACATTTGTAAAGATCGACTTCTTGAATAACCTCCAACTCCGTATTTCTGCCTTGATCTTTCTTTTTAGATAATAAGCAACGAGTTCTTCATCAATTGGGTGAAATCTGAACCCAGGTGGTAAACTCATTGCTGTCATTTTATCAAGCTTTAGCTTATAACAATGTTATGGAAATATATGGAAAATATGTAGGTGGTTCATTAAGAACTTTACAATAGTGAAGATTATGTAATTGTTGTTGAAATAATGTATAAGCTTCTGATTCTTTCTTTATTCTTTTCTTTTTCAGGCTTTTATTCGAAGCTTGTTACCTTTGTCTTTACCTTGTGTTGACGTGGAATTTTTTTAATTGTTTAGGGCTTTGGCTAGCATGTTGGTGGAAAGAGTGTAGAGTTTGTTTTAAAGCCATTTAGCAATTGATCCAGAATGATTATTTGGTGATAGGTTAAGCGTGTAAAGTTTGCTTATACTGCAAATGAATTTTAGATATAATTGAATGGCATAAACTGATGATGTATTAGAAATATCTTATTGCTCTATGTCAGTTGAAGATGCAATTGACAGAGAGAACTTCACTACTTTATTGGCTATTTTTTAGCGATTCTATGATTACAAGCTTGGTCCATTATGTGGTATGCTGAGTATATCAATTTAACTAAATACAACAATTACCACATTAGTATCATATCTACAAACTATAATAAGAGTAGGTTATGTCAAGCGGTGAACCTGTGATTTTTTATTCCAAGCAAAAATTCTTTATCAACATAATCAAATTAATTTTTTCTTCCTTTTCCTTTATGTGTATCTAATTTAAGCATGGCTTTCAGGTGTGGGATATTTGGATAAATACTGAAGCAAAATCTACCTGGGCATGCAGATGAGGTATTCACTCTAGAATTTTTAAAGTACCATTTGGCCTTTGATTATATGTAAATATCTTTTATATTTCTTTTATGATTACAGGTTTTCACTACTGGAGTCTAGATGGTGAGAAAGTTGCATCAGGAGGCAAGGATAAAGTACTTTAGTTATGGATGACTTAGGTATCAATTTTCCCTTTAATTTTTCTATATGATATAAGACTTTAGAACCATCGTCCAAGTGTAATTTACATTTTATCTTTATATATAACTTGATATAGCATTGTTTTGTTTTAAACCGGCTAAAGAACATCTTGGAGTGCAAAAGATTTGTCATGGTAGAAAGGTTGGAGATGGAGAAAAGGTTGTTTGGGTGGAGGATGTTCTTAATCCGAACGAGCCACTTTTTGATGCACCTCAAAATGGTCATTATACATTGTTCGAGTTGGTTGATGGTGGTTTTGTAGTTTGGTCGGAGTGTCGTATTCGTTATTTGTAAGCTTCTAGATATGTTGTAGTAGTAAAATTTGAAGTTGTCACAATGAACTTTGTAGAATTTGATATGTACTATTTCGTACGTTTGATGCTTTTTAACAATTTGATGATATGTTAGTTTTGAATTTTAGTTTCGTGTTTTAGATTGTTATATATTCGTATAGATATAGTTGAATGAAATACTATTAGATGCTGAATAAGATGGTTCTGCTATACCAAATTTGTAACACTTATAAGTGTTGGTAATTTTGCTATTTATTTATACAAGGAATTCCTAACGCTTATAACCGTTGGAAATTGAAAAATTCCCAACGGTTATAACCGTTGGGAATGTGAAGTAATCCCAACGGTTATAACCGTTGGGAATGACCAAAATTTGTAACGGTTATAACCGTTGGGAATTATCAAAATTCCCAACGGTTATAACCGTTACAAAATATGTAAAAATAATTGTAACGTACCTGCTACCAACGGTTATAACCGTTGGGAATTAGATTACCAACGGTTAGAACCGTTACAAAATGACAGTTCTGGTGTTGTGTTAGGTCGTTCGAGCGCCTTATTCTTTGACTCGTTATCTCGTAAGTCACTAGGTCGTTTGCGACCTAAAACAAGCGACTTATCACAGCGTGTTGCAGCCTCCTCCTCTTGCCTCTGGTTAGGTCGTAGCTTGAAAAAGTCTTTCCTCTGGTTAGGTCGTAGCTCGAAAGAGTCGGAGCGATCCAAAGTGTCACTAGGTCGTGAAGTTCCACTAGGTCGTGAGCGACCTAAAATCTCACTAGGTCGTGAGCGACCTAAAATCTCACTAGGTCGTGAGCGACCTAAAATTCTAGAATGATCAGATTGCGCTGCATCATCCTCCCCCGGTTGACAAAAATTCGACCTCAAATTTGCGCCTTCCTCTTCCACAACAAGTTCATCTCCATGATACGGAATCAAATATTTGACATTGAAAACATTAGAAGTATGAACATCATCCGGCAATCTCAACTGATATGCATTCTCATTGATTTTCTTCAAAATTTCCACTGGACCGATTTTTCGAGCTTTCAACTTATTGTACGTTCCTACTGAAAAACGATTTTGTCAACACGGCGTAAACCAAATCACCTTCTCTGAAATTCACATTCCTTCGCTTCTTATCTGCCAGTTGTTTATACTTCTCGTTTGATGCAAGCAATCGTTCATGAACAGTTCTATGGCACTCCTGCAACTCAGTCACAAAATCCCTAGCCCGCTTAACAACTCCCTTCTGATATGGCACTGTTGTCAAATCCAATGGACCCTTCGGACTTGCTGAGTATACAACTTGAAACGGACTGAAACCCGTACTACGGTTAACAGCGTGATTATGTGCAAACTCTGCCTGACATAATTTCATATCCCAACTCTTCAAGTTATCCTACACAAGACATCACAACAAATTTCCTAATGATCTGTTTACCACTTCCGTTTTCCCATCTGTTTGCGGATGATAAGCGCTACTAAAATTCAGCTTCGTTCAAACCATCTTCCACAAACTTAACCAAAAATGGCTTAGAAATCTAGTATCCCGATCTGAAACGATAGATTCAGGTAGCCCATGTAGTCGATATACCTCTTTAAAGAATAACTGAGCAACACGGACGGCATCAGCTGTCTTCTTGCAAGCGATAAAATGTGTCATCTTGGAAAATCTATCTACCACAACAAATATAGAATCATTTTCTCGCTGAGTTCTAGGCAAACCCAAAACAAAATCCATACTGATATCAACCCACGGTCTAATAGGCACAGGTAATGGCATATACAATTTCGCATTCGTCGTTGTCCCTTTAGACACTTGACAAATATGACATCTCTCCACAAATCGTTCGACTTCCTTTCTTATAGTAGGCCAAAAATATGATTGCGAAATCAACTGTAACGTACGGTCTCTCCCCACATGACCTTCCTCATGTAATTCTTTCACAATCTTCATTCGTAGACTGCCTTCTGGAATACATAACCTGTTACCCTTGAATAGAAACCCATCCACTAACACATACTCATCCATCTTTCCTTTATTGACTTCATCCATGATCTTAGCAAAGTAAGGATCATCAACAAACAAATCTGGCAACACGTCAAACCCTGTCACCTATATCTTCATTGTAGTCAACACATGATTCCTTCTGCTCAATGCATCTGCCACTCAATTCGTAATTCCCGATTTATGCTTCACCACAAATGTAAATTGTTGTAAGTATGCAATCCAAGAAGCATGCCTTGCCGCAATCTTGTCCTGTCCCTGCATTAGCTTCAACGCCTCATGATCAGTATATAAAACAAATTCTTTATGAAACAAATAATGCCTCCAATGTTTCACAGCTTGCACAATAGCATAAAATTCCACATCGTAAGTATTATATCTCATTTTTGCTCCCGATAACTTCTCGCTGAAATATGCAATAGGACGTCCCTTCTGACTTAACACCCCTCCAATTCCAACCTTCGATGCATCCATATGCAATTCAAACAACAACTGAAAGTCTGGTAATACTAGAATTGGTGCTGTCGTTAAAAGTCCTTTGATCCACTCAAAAGCAACTCCTGCTTCTTCCGACCATGAAAATTGCTTCCCCTTCATACAATCAGTAACTGGTGCCATCACGCTATTGAAATGTGGAATAAACCTTCGGTAGAATGATGCCAAACCATGAAAACTTCTAACTTCTGTTATTGTCCTGGGTTGTGACCAATTTCTGATTGCTTCAACTTTATTCTGATCCACCTGTATACCTCCTCCCGATATAACATATCCCAAAAATAAAACACTCTACGTCATGAACACGCATTTCTTCGTTGCAGCATAAAATTGTTCATGTCGCAGTACCATCAACACTTCTTTCAGATGTTGCAAGTGTTCTTCTGGACTTCCACTGTATATCAGTATATCATCAAAATACACCACCACGAATTTCCCAATAAATGGTCTAAAAATCTGATTCATCACCCGCATGAATGTACTTGGTGCATTCGAAAGACCAAACGGCATCACCAGCCATTCGTACAACCCCTCTCGTGTCTTGAACGCTGTTTTCCATTCATCTCCTGGTCTGATTCGAATTTGATGATAATCACTCTTCAAATCAATTTTCGAAAAGATAGTAGCCCCGCTCAACTGATCTAACAAATCATCAAGTCTCGGCATCGGAAACCTGTATCTCACTGTAATCTTGTTCAATGCTCGACTATTGGTACACATCCTCCACGTCCCATCCTTCTTCGGTACTAACAATGCTGGCACAGCACATGGACTTAAACTTTCCTGCACACGCCCCTGTTCAAGTAATTCTTCCACTTGCCTTCTCAACTCTTCATGTTCCTTTGGACTCATTCTGTAATGTGGTCTATGAGGTAACACAGCTCCTGGAACAAGATCAATTTGATGTTGAATGTCTCTCAACGGTGGTAACTCCGTTGGTAGCTCCTTAGGAAATACATCGTCAAATTCTTCCAGTACTGGCTTTACTTCTTCCGGAATCTCAACCACTTCCCGACTCTCACGTCCAATCAACAAGAATACTTCCGGCTCCTCTTCTACCTCCTTAACAAACTCCTTCAAAGATAACAAAGTTTTCAACTCTTCAATTTCCTCCAACTTGCTTTCTTCGTGTTGTCGCTTCTTTGGAATTAAAGTAATCTTTGTACCCTCAAACATGAAACTGTAACTATTAGCACGTCCATCATGTTGCACAGCCCTATCATACTGCCATGGTCTCCCCAGCAACAGATGACATACGTCCATGTCCATAACATCACACCAAATTTCATCTTTGTATTTCTTCCCAATTGAAAAATTAACACAAGCCCTTCGTCCAACTTTCACCTCCCCACCTTTCCTCAACCAAGCTAACTTGTAAGGTCTCGGATGCTTCTCTGTCTTCAATGATAACTTCTTTACAGCCTCTGTAGAGATAATATTGTCGCAACTTCCCGCATCGATGACAAACTTGCAAACCCTTCCCAAGATAGTGCATGTTGATTGAAAGATGTTACTCCTCAACCAGCTATTTTCCTCCTCCTGTTTTGGTATTAAACACGACCTCTTCATCATCAATGAATACCCTTCATCTCCCGACACATTCTCTTCCTCCTCATCATGTGATGAATTAGAACATTCAGCTTCTACCTCATCTTCCTCTACCTCAGCAATCATCGTTCGCTTCTTTGGCTTCATACACTCATTGCTTTTGTGACCCATCTCCTGACAATTGAAACATTTGATACCACTATTGATTCTGGTCTTAGCAACTTCATTAACCACCGGTTTTGCAACATCCTTTGAAACATTCGCATTGCTACTAGCCCCTTTCATTGGATTGTTAGAATTTTTAAACACACCACCACCTCTCCTTCCTTGCTTCTCCCAAGCTAGAGCCTTTTAATGTGCTTCAGCGACAGATTTGGGATCAAACATATTCACCATATCTTGAATTTGCATTCTCAACCCCCCAACAAATCTAGCTGTTAACTGCTCCTCCAACAAATCTAGCTGATATCATTCCTCGCAATTAGCTGATAGAACTGATCCGCATAATCATTTACAGACTTGGTCCCCTGCCTTAAGTTCTGCAAACGTTGATACATAAGAGACTGATAGTTAAACGGTAAGAATGTAGCTTTCATCAATTTCTTCATCTTCTCCCATGATTCAATCTTTGACTTCCCCATCCTCTCCCGTGTAAGTTTAGTTTGCTGCCACCATGCCATAGCTCTCCCTTCCAAAACGAGTAGCAACTAACTTCACTCTTCGATGCTCAGGAACCTCCTTAAAGTCAAAAATTTCTTCCACATTAGACAACCAATCCAAAAATTCCTCCGCTACCATTCCACCCTTGAATTCTGGAATTTCAGTTTTCATCCCCGACTCCCATCGACGATCATCCTCAAAATCTGGATCTCGATTCCGTCCTTGGCCATGATCTCGATAATGAAAACTCCCTCTATCACCATCTTCATCAACAACAGATGTGCTTCGATAACGATCCCGTCCATCCACATCTCTGTGATCACGTCTATCCCTTCTATTTGCCTTTCATCCTCTCGATATGTTTCATTGTCAAATTCTCGATGACTTCTTCTTCCTTGATGAGATTGTGGCGATATTCTCCTTTCACCCGAAACCGATGGCGAAACCCTGTTTCTACCTTGGTTTGAAATGGCGATGTTCTTCTTCGGGGTTGATTCATATCCATCATGAGCTTCTCTAACCTCCCAATACCTTCATCCAATTTCTCATTGAATTTATCACTAATGCGTTGTTCCATTTGTTCAGCATCTTCGCCTATACAAATCTTCAACATTTTGATGACGGTTGGCTCTTCTCGGTGGCATGGTTGAATCTTCACAAACTCTTCAAATCTCGGCTTGAACTTTCAAAATAATGCACGGCCTTCAACTTCAAAATGATGCTCGGCCTCACGAACTCCTCAAACTCTTGAATCATAATTGGCTCCAAGACTCGGCTTAGCTATGATTGGCTAAGTCTAGCTCTGATACCAAATGATGCAGCAGCGGAATAACGAAAATGATGAAACGGTGAAAGTAACGATCGATGGAATAGAAGATACCGAATGGCCCAAATCCGTTGATCCGAAGATACCGGATTCTAGCTATCCCAAACACGTTGATCGCGCACGATACCGTGTTTAAAGATCTACGATTCTTCGACGTTGATCTAGCGCACTAGATTCCGTGAATCGGCTTCAGCGATCGTTGATTCAAGCACACTTGAATTCCAAAAGTGGAGATAGGAGATCACACTCAACTACCAATTTAATGAAAGAACAAAGCTAACAAACAAAAGTTTTATTCAAAATCAACTAACTTTACAAATGACACCATCCCGCTATTTATAGAGGTTACAACCCAACAATGAAATTTGTACAACACTTAGGTCGGCAACGACCTTACACTTACGACTTACGACCTAACTAAGGTCGTCTGCGACCTAAAGAAACAACACAGCAATAAGTACGAAACATAGCTCAACAACACATGATAGCACGTATTTACAACACATAGATCGGCCTCGACCTAAAATACAACTCACGCGACCTAACTTCAATACATCAGCCTCCATCAGCGACCTAGTATAGGTCGTTAACGACCTAACACTTCATGCGACTTAAGAAATAGCTTTCTGGAAATCTTCATGCGACCTACCCCATGAGCGACTTAACGAAATGTAGTAGTAAGCGACCTAACAACAGAAGGCAGTGACCTAAAAATAAACGGCATCCAAGTCAGCGACCTATCATAGGTCGTATCTCGCTTCCGCGACCTAACATAGGTCGTAACTCCTTCCCGCGACCTAGCATAGGTCGTAGCTCGTAAAAACTGGTACTCGAAAGTTTGGAACGACCTAAAGTGAGTGACCTATCTTCCCATATCTTCTCGCGACCTAACTTAGGTCGTAACTCGTTACGGTCGAGTAACTTGTTAGGTCGTTCGAGCGCCTTATTCTTTGACTCGTTATCTCGTAAGTCGCTAGGTCGTTCGCGACCTAAAACATGCTACTTATCACAGTGTGTTGCAGCCTCCTCCTCTTGCCTCTGGTTAGGTCGTAGCTCGAAAAAGTCTTTCCTCTGGTTAGGTCGTAGCTCGAAAGAGTCGGAGCGATCCAAAGTGTCACTAGGTCGTGAAGTTCCACTAGGTCGTGAGCGACCTAAAATCTCACTAGGTCGTGAGCGACCTAAAATTCTAGAATGATCAGATTGCGCTGCATCAAGCAGGCCCCTAGAGTATAGTTTGATAAGTTAAAGCCAACACTCATCAGTCTAGGATATTAACCAACAAAGTCAGACAAATCTCTTTTCACCAAATTCAGAGATAAGACATCCACATATATTTTGGTATATGTGGATGATTTTATAGTTACTGGAGATAGTAAAGAGGAAATAAGTCATGTTATTCAACTTCTAGATAAGCAGTTTTCAATCAAAGACTTAGGGACACCTAATTACTTTCTGGAAATAGAAGTCAGCTAGGTGTCAGAATCAGAAATACATTTAAGCCAAAGAAAATATATTAAAGAACTACTTATTAAAGAAAAGATGAATCAAGCAAGGTCACTGCCAACGCTCATGACAAGCAATTTACATTTATCAAGGCACAAAGATGAACCAATCACAAATGACAAGAAATACAGAAGTATAGTTAGAGCACTGCAGTATGCTACAATAACTAGACCGGAAATAACATATAGTGCAAACAAGATGTGTCAATTCATGCATCAACCATTAGATGACCATTGGAAGGCAGTAAAATGAATTTTAAGGTATCTAAATGGTAAATTAAATCATGGTCTAATATTAAAATCAAGCAAACATCTCAATATTACTAGATTTGCTGATGGTGATTGGGCATCAGACCCAAATGATCGAAAGTCAGCTATAGGGTACTGCATTTATTTAGGAGAAAACTCAATATCATGATGTTAGAAAAAGTAACCAACAATATCAAGATCAAGCACCGAATTAGAGTATAGAAGTCTAGCAAGAACAACATCAGAAGTAATGTGGGTAGAGTCACTACTTAGTGAACTTAAAATCGGTACAACCAGAAATTCAGTGATTTGGTGTGACAACTTAAGTGCAGTATCACTTTCAGCAAATCCTATCTTACATTTAAGAACAAAGCATATGGAACTCGATTTATATTTCGTACGTGAACAAGTGAACAGTGGAAGACTAAGCATAAATCATGTACCTACGCCTTAGCAGAGAGTAGACATACTTACAAAAACCATTATCATCGAAGAATTTCTGTCGATTAAGAGCGGATCTGAAGGTAGAAAGTCTCATAAGTCGAATCGAAGACAATAAAAGAGAATCTTAGCTCTACAAAGTTTACTTCAAGAAGAAATATCGTATATTAAGACCATATCTGAAATCAAAAAATTTCAGCAGCCATTTTTTAGGACGACTGGAGGAAACCCTAGGGGAGAGTTAAGTAAAATAATCCTTTAGTGCAAAAGATAATATACGAAGTGAAGGGTAAAAGTTGTAAGTATGCAAGTGACAGCTGTATTACATGACTAAGTAAGTAGGCTAACGTTATAAAGCCGAAAGAAACATTGTAAACGGTATCAAATTATCTCAATCCAACTTTTATCTTCTTCTCTTTATCAAATATAATCATTTCAGAAATAAATTCAAGAATCCAACTAAACAATTATTGCATAACTTTACCATTGTGGAATTTCATCTATGTACTCCAATTTCTTCTGTCAAATAATCAAGTATGGCATCTTCTTGAAGGATCACGAAACACATGTTGGTCTTGAGGTTGTACGTGAATGTAAAAAGCTTCTTGTTAGTGTGAATGCTGATTTTATGTGTGCATTTTCATTTTCTTGAGTTCTGCGTCTTTTAAAAATTGTTTGTAACATCAGTTTCTTTAGCAC
Source organism: Allium fistulosum (assembly GCA_030737815.1). Lineage (NCBI taxonomy): Eukaryota > Viridiplantae > Streptophyta > Magnoliopsida > Asparagales > Amaryllidaceae > Allium > Allium fistulosum. The sequence continues at coordinate 451,924,368 of CM060906.1, read as the reverse complement.
CAACTCCAAACTGCATATAGTGACTATTAATTGTTTTCCTTGCTAATACTGCCACATATGTCGAGCAAATATGGACATCTTCCAAATAACATGTCTTATGGAATAGTTATCCTTGTACATTGTATTTTACTTTGTAAAATAATTATGTGTGGTATGGGCAATAACTTCAGATTCAGTTGTTTCACGATGCGAACGGATAAGAAAGTCATTGGATTAAAGCTTAATTTTTGTTCAGAATATGATCCTACAAACCTTAATATTTCAGGTACAACGGCCTCTTCATTTTGCACTATGTTTTCTGCTAAGTTATACTAGTATATAGTTTGCAAACTATGTTATTGCCTAAAGAGTTATTGCTTCCTTTTCAATGCTACTGCCGATGGGAAGTTAAAATTGCAGTTTTTAATGGACAGTTATCAAATTAAGGTTTAAGACTATCAAATGTGAATTTACAACATTAACAGCCAACAAATTATGTACATCTTAGTCACAATGTTAGTTTCAAAATGAGATTAGGGTAGGATGTTACTATATTATTAACGTTAAAACAGAGTATGAGGTTGATTCTCTTTTCCAGTTGCATTTCATCTTCAAGTTATAACATAATTTTAAACCCTCAAAAATCATTTCTCGTTGGCATAGTTTTCATGACCGTGCCGTGCCTTGAACCGTGATGATTGAAGTGTTAGAAATCTGCTATTAGAAACTGCAATTGGCTCATTTACTTTTAACGTTATGCAGTTTCTAATCTTAATGTGACCCTATTAATTAGGTCATAAATAAAATGTTTCATTTACCTTTAACGTTATGCAGTTTCTAATCTTAATGTGACCCGATTATTTAAGTCATAAATAGACCGTTCTATAATTTAAACATTAGGTCTGAGATTAATCTTAAGCGTTAAATTGGTATATGATGGACGTACCAGATTTAAAGTTAAATGTTATATTAAAGGATTGGGTCCTCTCTCCCCCAGCCAACAGATGTATTCTTCTCCATCAAGAAACACAAAAAGAAATAGGGTTAGAGAGAGAAACCGAATTCTGAGAAGAAGAGTAATTATTAGAAGTCAGAAGAAGAAGACGGCAGCCATTACATCTTCCGTTGTTAATCAAAGTACGTCATCTTAAACAATAAATAATATTAAGTTTTGTTTGTGAAATATTCGGTATTGGTGATCCTTGGGCTATTACTTGAATTGTTCATCATTAATCATGAAAGATCGAACAGTAAAGAATTTCTAAAATTTGGTATAGAGCTGCCAATCAATAACTGAATATTTCCTATGATTGCAATTGATCTGTTCTATGCTTTACTCATGATGTTTAATCAAGTATGTGTTATAAGTCATTTATGCACATGAGATTTATGATTTTGTTAATCACCAAAGTGGGAAATATCAGAATAATCATTTAGTGCATAAGTGACATAATGATTATTGATAGAAATTGTCAGTTATAATAATACCAATTAAAAACTGGCGTCACTAATGATAGAACCCGAGAACTTATCCAAAGGAAAGTCTTGTTCTATAACTAGTTGACATGATGAGGTTTAATAGATATCTTGATTAAATATATATTGATCATCCAAAGATGTCAGTTCTATTTAATTGAATATATTTATTACTTACTTATGTTTGGGTATTTAATTATGTTAAGTATAAGATAGTATCTACCCAAAGGAGTGCTATATTATACTATTATGTACATATCTGAATCGCGTTAGCTATGAGCTTATAGTTATTTCAATTTTTTTTATTTAATTTGCAGTAGTTCCCATGAATACACATGCTTCATCTGTTACATTGTTCACTGGTGTTAATTTTTCCTAATGGAGAGAACAAGTCAATTTCCATTTAGGTGTTCAGGATCTTGACTTGGCACTCCTTGAGGATAAACATGTTGCTCTTACAACAACTAGTACCGAGACAGAAAAATCACACCATAAAGCATGGGAACGCAGTAACAGATTGAGCCTTATGTTTATTAAGATGACTGTTGCTAACAACATCTAGTCAACAATTCCGCAAACAGAAAGTGCTAAGGAATATATGCAGTTTGTGGAAGAGCGTTTTCGTTCAGCTGATTAGTCACTCGCTGGTACTCTTATGACAGAACTCATGACCATGAAGTTTGATGGGTCGCGAACTATGCAATAGCACATTATAGAGATTACTAATCTTGCAACAAGGTTAAACTCCCTTGGACTTACAGTAGAGGATTCTTTTCTTGTCCAGTTTATCCTGAACTCGCTACCTTCTGAATATGGACCTTTTTCAAATTAACTATAACACTATAAAGGATAAGTGGAATGTTAATGAATTGGCCAATAGACTTGTTCAGGAAGAAGGACGTTTGAAAAATCAAGTGAATCACTTAGTAAGTTTTGTGAGTAATAAAGCTGGTAAAGAAAAGAATGGAAAATCAAGTCATTTCAAGAAGAAAAAGGCACCTGCTAAGAATGGGCAGGATAAGGAAAAGAAGGAACTAAAGGATGTTCGATGTCATTTCTGTAAAAGGAAAGGACATTATCAAAATGACTGTCCGAAAAGGATAGCTTGGTTCGAAAAGAAAGGTAATCATCTATCTTTCGTATGTTTTGAATCAAATTTAGTTGAAGTTCCTATTAATACATGGTGGCTTGATACTGGTGCTACAACTCATGTCTCCAATAATATGCAGGGATTTCTTATGATCCGAACCATAAATCCAAATGAAGATCATTTTCTCTTTATGGGAAACGGAATGAAATCCACAATAGAAGGCATTGTGACTTATCGTCTAATTCTAGAAAGTGGATATGTATTAGACTTATATAGTACCCTTTATGTACCTTCATTATCTAGAAACCTTATTTCCGTAAGTAAGTTGGATATTTCTGGTTTTAGATGTACATTTGGATCTGGTTGTTTTGATTTATATAAGAATACTGATAATGTTGGTTCTGGTATTCTAATTGATGGTTTATATAAATTAAAACTGAATGACACTTATGCGAATTCCTTACTGAATGTAATAAATAATATTGGATGTAAACGTAGCATGTTGAATGAAAAATTCTGCTTTCTTATGGCATAAAAGACTAGGTCACATATCCAAAGAAAGAATGATGAGATTAGTAAGTAATGAAATTTTGTCAAATTTGAACTTTAGTGATCTAGAATTATGTGTGGATTGTATTAAAGGTAAACAAACCAAACATAATAAGAAAGGAGCCACTAGAAGCAGCCAGCTTCTTGAAATAATACACACTGATATTTGCGGACCTATGGACACTCCAGCCTTTAATGGAGAAAAGTATTTCATCACTTTTATTGACGATTTTTCCCGCTATGGTTATGTCTATTTGCTTCATGAAAAATCTCAATCTGTGAATGTCCTTGAGACGTTTGTAAAGGAAGTTGAGAGGCAATTAGATAAAAAGGTGAGAATCATAAGGTCTGATAGAGGTGGTGAATATTATGGCAAATATAATGAGCCAGGCCAGTGTCCAGGTCCATTTGCAAAATTCCTCGAAAGTCATGGCATATGTGCGCAATACACAATGCCAGATACACCACAGCAAAATGGTGTAGCAGAAAGGCGTAATAAGACGTTAATAGATATGATTATGAGTATGATGTCAGATTCTACACTACCTAAGAATTTGTGGTCGTATGCTCTCAAAACCGCTAATTATTTGTTGAATAGGGTTCCTAGTAAAGCTGTTCAAAAGACTCCTTTTGAATTATGAACTAACAGGAAACCTAGCTTAAGACACCTGCATGTTTGGGGTTGTCCAGCGGAAGCGAGAATTTATAATCCACATGAAAAGAAATTAGATTCTCGAACGATTAGTGGGTATTTTTTAGGTTACCCTGAAAAATCTAAAGGATATGTGTTCTACTGTCCTAATCATAGTCCAAGAATTGTAGAAACTGGTAATGCAAGATTCATTGAGATTGGTGAAGTCAGTGGGAGTACTAGAAGAGAAATAGTGGAAATAAAGGAAACAAGGGTAAATGTTATATTGCGTAGAATAGTTCCTCCATCTACTATTACTCCAAATATTGTTCCAGCTGTTGAAGAACAACATGATGATGAACAACATATAAATGAAGAAGTATTTCCTGAAGGAAATGACTTACATAATGCTGATATGCATGAACCACAACAAGTGGCATTAAGAAGATCTCAAAGAGATCATAGGTTAGCTATTTCTAATGATTATATGGTTTATATGCAAGGATCAAATTATGATATAGGAATCAATAAGGACCCAGTTTCGTTTTCACATGCTGTAGAAAGTAAAGAGTCAAAGGAATGGATTAATGCCATGAAAGAAGAACTAAAATTCATGCAACAGAATGAAGTTTGGGATCTCGTTGAGTTACCACATGGCTGTAAAAGAGTCGGATGCAAATGGGTTTTTAAAACCAAACACGACTCTAGTGGTAATATCGAACGGTATAAAGCTAGACTTGTTGCTAAGGGTTACACTTAGAAAGATGGTGTTGATTACAAGGAGACATTTTCTCCTGTTTCGAAAAAGGACCCACTAAGAATAATAATGACATTAGTAGCACATTATGATTTGGAATTGCATCAAATGGATGTGAAAACAGCCTTTCTATATGGAGATCTTGATGAGGATGTTTATATAGATCAACCTGAGGGTTTTTCTGTAAAAGGTAAAGAACAATTGGTGTGTAAACTTAAGAAGTCAATATATGGGCTTAAACAAGCATCCCGGCAATGATATATTAAGTTCAATACCATTATTGCATCTTTTGGTTTTAAGGAAAATACGGTTGATCGCTATTTATACCAAAAGATCATTGGGAGCAAGTTTATTTATCTAGTCCTTTATGTTGATGATATCTTGCTTGCTGCAAATAATTTAAGCATATTGCATGAGACTAAGGAATTTCTCTCAACGAACTTTGAAATGAAAGATATGGGAGAGGCATCCTATGTGATTGAAATAGAAATATTTCGTGATTGATCACAAGGAATATTGGGATTGTCTCAGAAAGGATATATCGAAAGGATTCTACAGAGATTTGGAATGAGTAAGTGTTCACCTGGGAAAGTTCCTGTACAGAAAGGTGATAAATTCAATCTCATGCAATGTCCTAAGAATGATGTTGAACGAAAGGAAATGGAATCAATTCCATATGCATATGTAGTTGGTAGCCTAATGTATGCTCAAACCTGTACTAGACCGGATATCAGTTTTGCGGTCGGTATGTTAGGGAGGTATCAAAGTAATCCAAGAAGGAAACATTGGCAAGCTGCAAAGAAAGTGTTGAGGTACTTACAAGGCACGAAAGATTACATGCTCATGTATAGTAGATCCAATGAATTGGAGGTGATTGGATATAGCAATTCAGATTTTGCTGGATGCATCGATACTAGAAAATCGACTTTTGGTTACCTGTTTATGTTTGCTCAAGGAGCCATATCATGGAAAAGTGCGAAACAAACTATCGTTGCTTCATCTACTATGGAAGCAAAATTTGTGGCATGTTATGAAGCCACAATTCATGCATTATGGTTGCGGAACTTTATTTCAGGACTTGCGGTTGTCGACACCATTAGCAAGCCGTTGAAAATTTATTGTGATAACTCTGCAGCAGTGTTTTTCTCAAAGAACGACAAGTACTCTAAAGGTGCCAAACATATGGAACTGAAGTATCTTGTTGTGAAAGATGAGGTTCATAAACAAAGAATGTCAATCATGCACATCAGGACAAAACTTATGATTGCAGACCCTTTGACGAAAGGGTTACAGCCAAGACAATTTAAGGAACATGTTCAAAGAATCGATCTTGGTTGTATTAATAATAATTGATGTGCGACATTTTGAGCTCCTTTGTGTGTTTCTGATATACAATTATGTGTCTCTTATTTTAATGTGGTAGTACGTACTTTATGTAATTTTAAACAAAAAAGAGTCTTATAAAGATATTATGTTTAATCATTATGATATAAGACATTATGTGGACCATTATGCGGTTTTATATAAATTATGAGTATAAAATGATGGATTGCTGGTATTGTAGTATATAGAAGGGAATGCATTGAATTAATAATGCACAACCGCCATAAATTTCAGCAATTTATCATAGTATGATATTCAACACTTGATATTATGAATAATCGGGTCAAGTGGGAGAATGTTAGAAATCTGCTATTAGAAACTGCAATTGGCTCATTTACTTTTAACGTTATGCAGTTTCTAATCTTAATGTGACCATATTAATTAGGTCATAAATAGAACGTTTTATTTACCTTTAACGTTATGTAGTTTCTAATCTTAATGTGACCCGATTAATTAAGTCATAAATAGACCGTTCTATAATTAGAACATTAGGTATGTGATTAATCTTAAGCGTTGAATTGGTATATGATGGACGTACCAGATTTAGAGTTAAATGTTATATAAACGATTGAGTCCTCTCTCTCCCAGCCAACAGATGTATTCTTCTCCATCAAGAAACACATAAAGAAATAGGGTAAGAGAGAGATACCGAATTTTGAGAAGAAGAGTAATTATTAGAAGTCATAAGAAGAAGACGACAGCCATTACGTCTTCCGCTGTTAATCAAGGTACGTCATCTTAAACAATAAATCATATTAAGTTTTGTTTGTGAAATATTCGGTATTGGTGATCCTTGGGCTATTACGTGAATTGTTCATCATTAATCATGAAAGATCGAACAGTAAAGAATTTCTAACATGAAGGTTTAAGGATTTGATGGTTCAACCGGTCGAACCGTCGAAACCATGATTTATTTTTTTGAAATTTTTTCACATTTAACTATAAACTATACACAAAAATATTGAAATAATAATGCTATGTACACAAGCTGTAGACGATATTCAAGGTATGCAGCCGAAGTTGTGTGTTGTTGTAGCGCACAACTACAGCTTTGTATATAGTAGAGTAGTGCACAACGATGGAAGTTTAATGACGACAAACTTAACGAGTCTTACAGAGTTTGCAGCAGTGAAGAATAAAATGATGAAGTTAGTGGTTTAAATTTTGGAACGATTATAATTTTTGAAATATATATATTTACTTATTTTTTTCAAAGCAATGCAAAGATGAAAATGAGAGAGAGTTACACGATGAGAAAGTAAGAAAAAACAAAAGAATCGTGGTTCAACCAGGTAAAATTGACGGTTGAACCGTTGGTTTAAAGATCCGACCAAGGTTCATGGATAAATGAGGTCCGATTGAGTTCCAGACCGTGGTGGTTCAAGGTTCAGAGTTATTCGAGGTCGGACCGAGACAGGATAGGGTCACGAAAACACTGCTAGTTGGTTTCACATTTATGATCTTTGAGGGTTTAAAATTATGTTATAACTTGAAGTTGAAATGCGACTGGAAAAGAGAATCAACCACATATTATACTGATGCAGGAATTGCAATTTTGAATAGAAGACATCATCTTTAATCCCTACATATTATAGGAAGGCTAGCAAGGGAATTTTTGCATTGTAACATATATATTTTTCAAATTATTGTACTGGAAAGCTGCTCATATACATGGGGAGAGAGGCAACATGCTTAAACTTACCTGGATGAGTAGAGGTAAACTCTAGTATTTTTTGCACTACATACTTGGAAACTAGATGGAAATCGTATCAAAGCTTTAATGTTACTAGAATATGTGAATTAAGTATGTTTAACTTTTATTATAATATGCACCTCTTGGTTGAACTCGTTGAAGTTAAAATAGTTGCCCGGTCTATTTAATCATATAATAATACTGTGCATATTTGGCATAGTTCCAACATCAAGCATGACATTGTTTTCGTGTCAAGTAGTTATTCACATGTGGGTGCACTAAAATCATAGCAGGCATGGCATAAAGCTCCTGATCATCTTCACTACAAGGGGAAACACGTTTTCCGACGGCCAAAAGCCGTCGGCGGCCGTCGGAACCCGTCGGCCGCCGTCGGAAATTGCCGTCGGAAATGGCGTTGTCGGGAAGCAGTATTTCCGACGGCTTCCGACGGAGGCTGCCGTATACATTCCCGACGGATCCAGACGGTTTCCGACGGATTCCGACGTGTGTCGGAATCCGTCGGAATCCGTCGGAAATCGTCTGAAACAGGCCGTCGTTATCCGTCGATAACCGTCGGGAATTTTGACCAATAAGCTGTCGGTAGCCGTCGGAAGCCGTCGGAAATCTGCTGTTTTTTTTTGTTTGCTTCAGATTTAGCCTTCCAACCACATTTCTCTTCCAAATATTAGAATATCAATACTGCACAATCCAATATACAATAGTCCAACCAAATATTCAAACCCAAACCACAAAGTATTTAATAAACACACAAATAAATAAAATTACATCAAAATATAAATAACCATTCCAACATTAACATAATCCTAACAATAACTGTTCTACCATGTTGTTAATACACAAATTCATCAATATTCTCATACACGTTCTCATACTACCATAGAACCAAATGTGTCAAACATAATTATACATAAATCAACAATTACCTACGCCGTTTATCAAATCATTCTAAGTTAAAACAAAACATACCTGAACGAACAAGAAAGCAAGTAATGAATTAATCTCCTGCAGATCCAGAGCCAGCCGAGGAAGGAAAGTGACCACCACCCTGCTGCTGCTGCTGCATATACTCTAACAACTGTGCGGTGTGCATGGCCTGTTGGCGGTTCTGCTCCTCCAACTGGGCAACTCTAGTACGCAATTCTTCTATATCTGCAAGATCGCTCTGATGTCTACCCCGCCGTCCCCTACCCTGACTACTGGACTGCAATAATTGAAAAATAAATAAAATCCAAGTTTATTGTTTTGAAAAAGTGAAAATATCATATTTTAAGAAAAAGTAAATTATTTACCGCTAAATTGCCAAATCCGTATCGTCGACCATGCTCTGCTGGATCCATAACGGACTCAAATATAACGTCTTCCTCATTGGTCGTCAGCTAATCTCGACCCGTGTCAGCAAGGAGTTTCTGCCGCTGCTCCATAAACTTCTTCTGCATTAACAAATTAATAATATCATATCTTATGTCATCATAGTTTAACAATTAAAACAATTACTAATACTGAATAAAATAAAATATGCTTACATGGCTTTTGCTGGATTTATCGTCCTGCCATGTGTACGAAATAGTCCCGTCTGGATTAACATGCTCGACAGCATGCGTACGGGTGAACATGTCCATATAGCTGACAGGACCATGTGACTCGGCTTCCTGAAGTTGATTATTACATACAATTATTATACATTTAAAATCATATAATATAAACTATTTACATTTATTATTCAGTAAATTTACCAACTCCAGCCGATACTGCTGAAACGACTTCGATCCTCCGCGATGAGTGACGGGATTCTTATTTCTATTTGCAGAGTTTCTATCCGACTCTGCCTGTACATTCAAAATTTTATATGTTAATTTTCGATCACGTCAAATTAATAATTCAAAAAAAATTAGTATACTTGCCTTCGCCTCGTCCGTCTCCCAGTATCTCAACCAAGCTTGCCACACGCTCTCTCCCATCCACCGTGGTTTCTTACCAGATTTCTTAATCTCAGATATCGTATCCCTGTAGTTCTTGTGCATCTTCTTCATCCAGTATGCTCGTGCCAGCATCATATCATCTGTCTGGATGTCTATCTCAGCCTGTGTTAAAAAAAAGATTACACTTTAAACGATATAAACAGTAAAAAAACGACAAAAACGAATTAAAAATGGAAAATAGAAAAATATGCATACTAGGACATCCTGCCATATGCACTCTATGATGTGAGGAGGGATGTTATCCCACTTCGGCCAGCAGGCACTCATCCTACTACGATAAGAAGCTCTAGAGACGTCCAACACAACCTTAGAAGGAAGTAGATCGAACCCCCTGTTTTTAAGTACGATATAGATAAGTACGTACTTATATCATAGAAAAATAAGATGCTGAATAAAATTTAATTCTTACCCATCTACTCTAGGGACTAACGATACAACTGCACGCTGTGGCTCTTGCGATGGGCCAATGCCATCGCCTCCTGACGATCGGGAAGAGCTCCTACCTCTACATGACATATTGATAAACCTGTGACATATACACATCATTATATAAGAGAATAAAAACATGATAATTAATATATTTCATATGAAAATGACATCAACGGTATAAATTGCTTAATTAATAACTGAAATGGAAATAGAAATGGAAGTGTGTTATACCTGATTCATAATGGGTGTACTATTCCAACGATAAGCAGAGTTCATTGCATTTTCAATAAAAATTGCTAAATAAATGACAAATGGAAATAACATAAAACATGCAAAAAATAGTAAACGGATTTAAAATCATATAGTTACATCAATTTCATAATACATCAAGAATTCAACATAGTTACATCAATTGCAAAAAACATAATCAGATTTATATCAGTCATCATCGTCTTCTGATTCAGATTCGGTCTCGTTTTCGACGATATTTTCTTCCGCACTGTCAAACGCTTCTACCAAAACATTTGTTTCATCGATCAAAGGACCAAAATCTGTATGATCGTCTGTAATTATTATTTCGTTATTTTGCTCAAGATCTGCCTGATAAGCTTGTTCATCCGGAATATTCTTCCCATCAAATGTGAATCTGGCCTTTGTTTTAAAAACTGCAGACCAATCTGCTTTATCTCTTTTTAGAGACGGATAAGGAGCGTAATAAACTTGCAATGCTTGTTTGTCTAGTACAAAAGGATCATACTTGTGATAGTGCGATGTATGCTTTATTTCGATAAGATTATAATCCTTGTGCACATTAATTCCAGAACCTGGAACATTGCTAAACCAATTGCATTTAAATAGAAACACCTCCTCCGCGGGTCGTGAGAAATATGTCAGTTGCAAAATTTGTGTCAGAACGCCATAAAAATCATTTAAATGATTTTCTGGATCGTTACTACCTTTAACAAATACACCAGTATTATTTGTTAATTTTTCTGCACCGTATTCTTTGGTGTTAAATTTATATCCATTGACGAAATATATTGGATATGTCTTGACCACTCTTTTTGGTCCCATCGCTAGATGTTTCAACCCTTCGTCAACAACATAATTTCTCGGCTCATAAACGTAATTTGAAAACCAACCGGAAAATTCTTTACTAAGATCTCCGTTAGGATGTTCACGTTCATAAACACTGTTTATATAAACAAATTATTACATTAGGTTATACACGCGCATGCATTATAGAAAAGAATAAAACACAAATTATTATTTCAGATTACCTAACAAACGGTGCAACCTCGGCACAATTTAGAAGAATATAAGTGTGTGCTACATGAAGATCTCTATCGTCTAACCATATTTCTACACATTTTCCAGAAGGCCGACCATATTGTCTAAAAATAGATAACATTGTTTGAGAGGACTCTTGTTCGTCGCCTTCGTCATTACGAGGAACACTTTGAAATGAAATATTCACATGGTCACTGAAATAGTGAGAGAAAAAGAACGAAGCTTCTTCTTCGATATAAGATTTACATATCGAACCTTCAACTCGTGCTTTTTGCCTCACTTTTTTCTTCAGATGATTCAAATATCTATGCAAAATTAATTTATATTAACTTCATCTTTCAAATACAATTAAATTACGTTATAACATATTACATACCTCTTAAATGGATACATCCATCCATATTGGACAGGACCTCGAAGTCGTGCTTCAGCTGGGAGATGAACAGGTAAATGTTCCATCACATTAAAAAAACCTGGCGGAAATATTTTCTCTAATTTGCAAAGCAATATAGGAATGTCCACTTCAAGTTTACGTAAACGTTGCACTTTTAAAGTAGTCGAACAAAGCTCTTTGTAAAACATACTAAGCTCCGTTACTACCTTCCAAACTTTTAATGGCAGTAGTTCTTTGAACATTACGGGAAATAAATTTTCCATCATTATGTGACAGTCGTGACTTTTCATTCCGCTCAATCTACCATTTTTAAAGTCAACACATCTACGAAGATTTGATGATATCCCATCAGGAAATCTTAACCCTTCCACCCATTTTAACACAGTTTTAACTTGATTGTTATCTAATTCGTAACATGCTTTGGGTTTTTTACTGTCATTTGGTTTCATATGAAGCTCAGGACGTTTGCATAATTCTTCTATATCACGTCTTGATTTCAAATCATCCTTCGTCTTCCCTTTCACATTCAAAATTGTGTTAAAAACATTATCAAATACATTTTTCTCATTGTGCATCACATCTATGTTTTGGCGAAGCAGAAGATGTTTCCAATACGGCAACTCCCAAAAAATAGTTTGTTTGCACCAGTTATGAACAACTGATTTGCCTTGAATTTCTGTTTGCTCGCCCGTTTCATATATCTTTGGATAGTCCTTAACAAGTTCATATATGACTTCGCTTGACCATATCGTCGGTGGTTGTCTGGTTTCTACTCTATTAGCTAAAAAGTTTTTCTTGTCTCCTCTGAAGGGATGATTTACATGGAGAAAATATCGATGACAGTCAAACCATGAAATTTTCTTACCATGAGGTAAAGAAAACGCTCGTGTTTCATCCATGCAATATGGACATGATAGACGACCGGCAGTACTCCATCCTGAAAGCATTGCATAGGCAGGAAAATCACTTATAGTCCACAACAAAGAAGCAAACATACGAAAATTTTTCTTCTTGGACACATCGTATGTTTCTACTCCTTCGTTCCACAGTATTTTTAACTCCTCAATCAACGGTTGTAAATATACATCTATTCCTTGTGTCGGATCGTCGGGGCCAGGAACGACAACAGTAAGAAACATATATTGCGTTTTCATACACATCCATGGAGGTAAATTATACGGTGTGACGATAATGGGCCAGGATGAATATTTAGAACCAAATTGAGAAAATGGAGAAAAACCGTCCGTACATAATCCTAATCTAACATTTCGACTCTCCGCTGTAAAATTTGGATACGTTTTATCGAAATGCTTCCATGCTTCTCCATCGGCCGGATGTGTCAACGTACCCTCTTCCTCTGTTCTCACACTATGCCACCTCATATTAGACGCAGTTACAGAAGATGCATATAATCTTTGAAGTCTTGGAGTTATGGGTAAGTAGTGCATACGCTTGTATGGAACTTCCTTCCCCTTCTTTTTTCTTGGTTTGTATCTCTCCTGGTTACAAACTTTACAATTTCTAAGGTTTACGTCTTCTTTCCAAAACAACATGCATCCTTTTAAACATGTATCTATTTTCTGATACGGTAAACCAAAAGCCGACATAAGTTTTTTAACTTCGTAGTGATTTTCACACATGTGATTATCGGGCAGCATATGCCTTTTTGCAGCTTGTACAACAGCCGTAAACCCAGCTTCAGTGATGTTGTATTTTGACTTCATCGCAATGTATTCTGCGATTACTGACAGCTGAGTGCCGCTTTTACAACCATCCCAAATAGGTTTCTTAGCTGCATCTAGTAAATCATAAATTTTTTTAGCTTCAATATTTGGTTCTTCAACATTTCCATCATCGTCGTCAACTTCAACCATAGGAAACATTGATCGTGCTGCATCTTCGACCATATTTTCTATACGGGTCGTTGAAACTATTTCGTTAACGACACTTTCAGACTCTACAGAAGTATTTGCTACAACTTCTCCATGCCGATCCCAAACATAATATTCGGGTGCGAAACCGTGTTTGCACAAATGAACTTTCACAACATTTGGTAACAAATACTTCAAATGTCTACACCTACTACACGGACAACGAATTTCTGGATCGTTTCCGTTATTACTTAAAGCGAATTCAACAAATACGTTTATACCATTATAAAAATCTTCTTTTATTGAGCCCCTCAGTCCTTTTCTTTGGTACATCCATCTCCTCCGATCAACAAAATAATCAATCATTTTTCCTATTTGACAAAATGAGAAGTTCAAAATTTAATATTTATTTTCAAGAATACAAATTCGAAAAAGATTATTTTCATGGTCGTATAATATTTTGAATTTAAAGAACAGCTTCACAAATTTAAAAATATTTTCAAATAGGGCACATTTTATTTTTTAACGTAACGATTTAAAAATATATATAATTTTTTTTTTCATTGGTCAGGCATCCTACTTCCCATTACAAACACAGTAAGCATTTACATTTCGTATATTACTTCGTCTCAAACGATTCAACAAAATTTCGGCAGCATTTCCCTTTTGTTCCCTGCATTGTACACAAATGCGTGTACGCAGGAAACAAAAAAGAAAAGTTAGGCCAAAATTTTATGAACCGTTTGAGACGAAGTAGTATATAAAATGTAAATGCTTACTGTGTTCATAACTTGTCCAATACAGGGACAAATCCGACAAACATTGTACCAGATGAATATAAATGGTCGTTTTTCGAAAAGAACGACTATTTATACAACGATCATGTACAACACTCGTCAGACGGGGCCAAAAACTCTCTAAGGGACATTTGTCAGTTACATGCGCGCATTTTACGAAAAAATACAGTTTTACTCAATGTTCACATTTACAATAATATATATTAATTTAACACATTTATTCAACGTATTACGCATCAACTAAAGGCTCGTTCGACGTATTTTTTTGTTGCATAAACTAACACAATATAATGATAACAGTGCTACACACATATATAATCAATATAAATTATACATGTTTTTCGCAATTTCACGATATCAGATGAAATAGGAATACCATGAAATGCTAGAAACTATTATAACACTATTGTAAACAATTTCAATCAACAATTACCCTTAATTTATCAAATTATGCAAATCTTGAATTAGGATAAAAACTGAAATTTTGGCTAAAATAAGAGATTATACCTGTTCTAGAGAGCAGTAGAAGTTAATTGCACAGCTGGGAAGAACCTGAAATCTCGAAATTGCTGATTGGAGGGCTGGGGAAGAGAATTGGGGGAAGTTGACCTAATTTTTTCGTATGAAAGTGGAGAAGAAGCAGGCTCGGCTGGAGCCAGATATTTGCGTATTTCCGACGGCTTCCGACGGCCGCCGACGGCCCGTCGGAAGCCGTCGGAAATAAGCCGTCGGGAGCCGTCGCCCTACCCTGCCGGTTTTTGAGCTTTTTCTAGTTGTGCTTCATTATCTAACTCAACATTGAAAAGAGGTGCAAGGTACCAATGAAACCAGTAAAGATTTTAATTTAAGTGAACTGTTAATTGCGTTCTTTATATTTGAATTAGGAAATGGATCCATTATTAATTTATTTACACCGTTGCTTATCTTGTTTTGTTAGGCAGAAGAAAGTGAGGATTGCCAACAAATGTAGCTTGTAAACTGTGATATTCTTAACGCATCAACATATACTATGACGCAGCCTACAGGATCACACAACTCACGAATTGATGAATTCGCGGAAAATGAATCGATGAAACAAAATGAATCGATGAATTGAAGATACCCAAGTGTCCAAATCCGTTGATCTCTCGAGATACCGCATTCTAGCTATCTTCAACACGTTGATCGCGCACGATACCGCGTTAGAAGATCTACGATTCTTCGACGTTGATCTCGCGCACGAGATTCCGTGAATCGGCTTCAAGTTCGTTGATTCGAGCGCACTCGAATATCCGAAGATGGAGAAAGGAGATAACACTCAACTTCCAATTTCAATGGTGGCACAAAGCACAAACCAAATTTTATTCAAAAATCAACTCCTTTTACAAATGACAATACACCCCTATTTATAGAAAATTACAACACATTTGACTTAACAACATACGACATAAGAACAAACGACATAACAACAAAACGACTTAACAAATACAACACAATCGACACATGACTTAACAAATGCGACATAAAAGAAAGAAACGACATAAGAATCTTGGCAGAGCGACATTAGAATCTTCAACGAAAGTAATCAGCGACCTAAAAAGCTTCGGCAGCGACATAAGGTTTCTCGATTTAAAGAACCGAGCGACCCACGACTTAAAGAATTCGTGACATAAGAATTCCAGCGACCTAAGCTTCAGCGATCTAAGCTTTGCGACCTAACTGGAATGTCGTTTGCGACATAAGAAATCTCGTTCGCGACCTTCTCTCGTTCGCAACCTTCGCTGGAGCGACCTAACTGGAGGAATTCGCGACAAAAGAATCTGGAGCGACCTATGGTTCCACACGACTTAAGGCAGAGGAGGAGCGACCTAGGGTTACGCGACATAAGTATGTCGTTCGCGACCTTCTTTATCTTCCTCGTTCGCGACCTAGGCTGGAGGCGACTTAGGGTGAGCGATCTAGGGCTTCGCAACATAAGTATGTCGTTCGCGACCTTCTTCATTCTGTTCTGCTCGCGAGTGTCATGTCTGCGCTTTAACATCCCTATAAATTGTTGATCATTTTCAATGGATCGTGTTTCTTTTAGATCCTGTTTGAAATAGAAAAACTATAGTCATTGTTATTGCATGTTTCTTATATTGCAATGGAATGGAAGTCTGATGAGCCGACTAGTTCAACATTTAAGTGACGGGAAGAACGCTGAAAGGTATCATTTCAACTAAAATTACATATCAATTGATTAGCTAGTTTAATTATATCATAGTTCAACCAAGAAAATTGACGATTCATCCATAAAAATGATGATTTCTTTTGGTGCATTAAAAGCATTGTTTTCTAAACTACTATTTGATTGATTTTGACTGCTTAGCTGTCTCTCTCTTTTTTGGCAGCAATTTCATTTCTTTATCTTTGATTGTCCTTGGCATGTGTGGATGCATATCCTAATGACCCATATTTCAGATCGGTGAAAATCATGTTTACAACTTTTTTTTATTTTTTTATTTCTATATAAAATTGGAAAAATCTTCATATTCCATTTAAACATTAAAATTGATCTTTTGAATGGAAAGTTGAATTCTGGAATCAAATGGACTATCTGAAGTAGCATTGGTTTTTAATTCTCATGATAAGAAATAATATTACATTTTGCTCTTTGTTTTTAATTTCTACAGAACATGTACCTGTAAAATATTCTTTATAAGGCAACATACTTGAAAATTTTAAATTTGTTTTATCAAAGTTTATTGTATGTTTCCTGGATATTTGTCCAGGCAACTAGTACTCGGCATCTAGAAGAACTCGGCGTAGTACTCGGCAACCAGTACTCGGCATCAGAGAGTGTCCGGCATTCAGGAGTGTTCGGCGAAGCACTTGACATCCAGGAGTACTCGGCGTGGTACTCTGCATCCAGTGGAACTCGGCGTCGGAGAGTACTCGGCATCCAGCAGTGTTCGGCGTCAACCAATGCTCGGCATCAAGACTGCTCGGCATACAAAAGTGCTCGGCATCAAGACTGCTCGGCATCAAGGCTGCTCGGCATATGAGAGCACTCGACATCAAGGAGAACTCGGCAGCATCTGTGGTTCGGCATACATGAGTACTTGGCGTAGTACCCGGTAGCATCAGAAGTACTCGGCACAAAAGTACTCGGCGTCTAGAGGAACGTTCGGCTTCGACTGACTAACATCCTGCACTTCCCAAACATCAAACCACACCGTTCGGCACAGAAAGGACTGCTCGGCATCAGAGCATTCGGCAAACCTTGCTCGGCATGCAGCGACCACTGTACTCGGGCTGGAGCGTTCGGCCATCAGCCCACTTGGGAAGTCCAGCCCATCTTTGTCTATAAATAGAGGGGCAGGGTCACAGTGATAGGGATCCTTTTTGGGAGAGAGAACACGGGGAGACTCTGCCATTTTCAAGACTCATCCTCTCTACTTAAACAACTTCATTCAAGCATTTGATTCACGAATTGTATTTGTAATCAACTATAAGGAAGATCAATAAAGTTTAACCTCAAAGTGGACGTAGGCAATTACGCTGAACCACTATAAATTTGGTGTTCTTACTTTCTGCATTTAAATTAGCATCGTCTTCTCTGTTTAATTTACTTTCATCACTTATATCTCTACACAATCTTTTTGAACGAGGTTAGTGACCAATTTTGGTGCTAACACTTTGGTGCTTTCACCGAGAATCGAATTCTCAGACCTCAAGGATCTGCTTTGAAGCTACTGGATTGAACAAATCCCCCAAAGAAGATCCGACTCACTGATAGGACATCCGTTGATTCTACTCAGAGTTCATACCAATAACTCTACAATGGCAAGACCACGTACCAGGTCAGCTTCTCATAATGCGGATGCCCGCGAGACTACTAGCGTGCAACAAGCAGGACCTAGCAATCAACCAGCGATCCCGAGTGCAGGGATTGCCGCTCAAGAACAGACTCCAGTTGTCACCAGAGTAGAGTTCAATGACTTGATGAGAGAACTTAGGGAAAGCAGGAGACAACTAGGAGAACAGATGCAAGCTAATGCCAACCTGATGACACAACTCACTCAACAGCAGCAACAGAATGCTGGGGGCAATCCCGCTGCTTACTCCTCATCTGACAGCTCAACTTCCTCTGATGAACCTCCCAGGCGCAGACGCCGTAAGACTGATGCTGCGTGAGCAGATGCTGCTGTTCGAACAGCTGGAGACCGCGACCAAGCAAGAGCTGGAAGCTTCAGGACCGGGATACAGATGGAAGATAGAGGCCCAGATCATCAAAATGCTAACGATGTCGAACCTCAAGATGCACGATTGGCAGATCGTCAAGAGAGGAGGCATCAGCATGGACAGGCGCGTAGAACAGACTCCAACCTTACGCCTTCCATACAGACACCCGATCTGACAGCCATGATCAGGCAATTGATGAAAGAGAATCAGGGCTTATCAAATGATGACTGGGGAGTGTCAAGAAGTCATACTCCGTTCACGGATGTTGTGTTGCAAGCGGCGTACCCCAGGAAGTTTAGTATGCCTACTATTCCTGCATATGAAGGAAAGACTGACCCTAGACAACATGTCATGAGGTACGAATGGATGATGGATTCAGCCAGAGCGAATGATGCCACCAAGTGTAGGTGCTTTCCGATTACTCTATCTGGGATCGCTACTATGTGGTTCACCCGACTTCCTCCGCGATCCGTATCAAATTTCAAGGAGTTGGCAAAGAAGTTTATTGAGCAGTTCAGGATACACACTACGCGCCCAAAGGACGTGATGTCTCTGTCAAGTGTAATCCAAAATCCTGGGGAATCGTTGAAGGAATATTTGCAAAGATTCCACGTGGCAGCAACTGAAGTCGGTAATCCCAATGACCATGCAATTCTGATCGCTGTAATGAGAGGTGTGGATCCAGACTCTGAGTTTGGAGACTGGCTGGCAGGAAAACCTCCTGCTACGCTAGAGCGTTTCTACTCTAAGGCACACCATTTCATAAGAAGAGAGGAAGCTAGGTGGGTACGACGAGATAAGGCGCCAGGGCCTGTCCAAGAGTCAATAAAGAGCAACATCGCTGTGAAGCAATCGGGAGACAACTCGGGAAAGGTCCAAGTCAACGTCCAGAACAAACCTGGGCAACCCAAGGAGTCCGGAGGAAGGAGTCAAGGGAAAAGAAAAGAAGCAGGAAAGTGGAAGTCGAGAATTCCAAGCTACAGCGAGTACACTCCGCTAAACGCCCCACTTGAAAACATTTATCTATCCACCTGCAATACTTTTCAGTACAAAAAACCACGTCCAAAAGAATCAACTGAAGAACAGAAGCGGATCGGGAAATATTGTCGCTTCCATGAGACTTATGGACACAATACGGAAGAATGTAGACACTTGCACGACGCTATCGAGAAGTTGCTCAGGCAGAAGAAATTGCAAGAATTTGTGAAGGATCCACAAGAAGGAGGACAGGGAACGTCTAACCCAGGTCGTGCACCAGCTCCACGTCATCCCGAGGAGCCTGCCCGGACCGTTGGTAGACTGGTCATAAATACAATTATCGGCGGGCCTCACCCCGCGGATAAGAATTGGCAGGAGATGGAGCGATATGCAAGTTCCTTGAAGCATGCAGATTTTGAGTGTTGTTCGAACATGGAGGACGGAGCCCCTGCTAAGCAGCAGCGCGTAATGACAGACGATATTGTGTTCAGAAGCAGAGACGCTGGTCAGGTAGAGGCTCCGACCATCGACCCCATGGTCATATCTGCAACGATCGGACCAGCATACGTAAAAAGAATTCTGATTGATTCTGGAAGTTCAGTCAACATCATCTTCAAGAAGGCCTACGATCAAATGAAGCTAGAAACAAAAGACTTGAAACCATCCAAAGCTCGTATCCACGGCTTTAACGGCGCTGCAACTGATGTAGTGGGATATGTCGAGTTACCAGTTGAACTGGGACAAGGCGAACGTCGGAGAGTGCGAATTCTACCCTTTGTAGTTTTGGATGTGGACTCTCCGTATAACGTTTTCTTGGGCCGACCGGCCCTGGCGGAGTTTAGGACAGCGTTAGCCCCATGGTGTTTAACTTTGAAGTTCCCGACTGACAAAGGAGTAGGCATTGTTCACGGCGACCAAGCAGCTGGTCGCTCCTGTTATGTCGCCGAGCTCCGAGAGGCCCACCGGAGGGAGAAGGGAAAGGTTGCGGACAATCCCGTCCGCATCCTTAATGCGGATAATTGACAAGTAGTGCCCGAGCCCTGGCTCGGGCATAGTTCTCGGATCTATGGAGATATAGATCCGAGAGACGACGATAAGAAACCCAGGGAAGAGAAGGCGGCACCGGCTGAATTAACAATTGACATTTCAGTTAGCCGTGACGACCCTTCGCGAATACTGAAGATCGGATCACAGCTAGGCCCCGCAATGACTGAAGACCTTAGCGACTTCCTCCGGGCGAACCATGATGTTTTCGCCTAGACGCATTCTGATATGTGTGGGATTTCTCCTGCCATCACGAGTCATATGTTGAACATAGACCCGAAATACGTCCCAGTCAAGCAAAAAAGGAGAGGAATGGATCCGGAGAGATCCGCCGCTCTTGGAGAGGAGGTGGACAAACTCAAAGCAAATGGGTTCGTCCGCGACGCCCTCTACCCGGAATGGGTCTCCAACCCCGTACTAGTAAAGAAGGCGAATGGGAAATGGAGGACTTGCGTAGATTATTCCGACTTGAACAAAGCATGCCCTAAGGACAGTTTCCCGTTGCCTAGGATCGATCAGTTGGTCGATTCCACCGCAGGACACGAGTTACTGTCATTCATGGATGCGTACTCAGGATACAACCAAATCCCAATGCATATTCCGGACCAAGAAAACACCAGCTTCGTTACAAATGTCGGGCTGTATTGCTATGTAGTGATGCCCTTTGGATTGAAGAATGCTGGAGCAACTTACCAACGTCTGGTGAATCGAATGTTCAAGGACCAGCTGGGTAAAACCATGGAAGTCTATGTGGATGACATGCTCGTGAAGTCACGACGGTCAAACGACCACATTCAAGACTTGGCTGAAATGTTCGACATACTCAGGTTTTATGGCATGAAGATCAACCCGTTGAAGTGTTCTTTCGGCGTTGCATCAGGGAAGTTTTTGGGATTCATCGTCAACACTAGGGGAATCGAAGCCAACCCAGAAAAGATCCAAGCTATTCGAGATGTACAAGCGCCCAGGACTATAAAGCAGGTACAGAGCTTGAATGGAAAAGTAGCTGCGCTGAGTCGATTTATATCCAAGGCAACTGACAAGTGCATCCCGTTCTTTGACATAATAAAGAAAGGAAAGAGAAATTTTGAATGGACGTCTAGCTGTGAGGAAGCATTTCGAAATCTGGTGAGGCATCTGGAGAGCCCACCAATGCTATCAAAACCAGTGGACCATGAGATGTTGTACGTATACTTGGCTGTATCCCCACATGCGATAAGTGCGGCTTTGGTACGAGAGGAGGATCGAGTCCAAAAGCCGGTGTATTATGTTAGCAAACGTTTAACAGGGGCCGAGAGGAATTACCCTAAAATAGAGAAATTGGCTTATTGCTTGGTGATTGCATCACGAAAGCTTCGCCCGTACTTTCAAGCACATTCAATCGGTGTTTATTCCGATCAACCCCTGAGGCAGGTACTCCAACGGCCGGAAACTTCTGGAAGATTGCTAAGATGGAACATCGAGTTGAGCCAATTCGATATCGCGTACTTACCATGGAGAGCCATCCGAGGGAAAGCATTAGCAGACTTCATCGCTGAGTTTACCATACCCATCAAACCGGACGATCACGACATCATTCCCCCCGTTCGATGGAAATTATACACTGACGGTGCATCAAACGACCGTTGCTCCGGCGCGGGCGTAGTTCTTGTAACTCCGGAAAACCGATCGATCTGTTATGCCCTGAAGCTCGATTTCCCGGCTACAAATAACGAAGCTGAATATGAAGCACTGATCGCTGGCTTGAAGCTCATCAGGGAACTCGGGATCGAATCAGCTGAAATCTTTTGTGACTCGCAGTTGGTGGTTTACCAAGTACGGGGAGACTACCAAGCAAAGGGACGAAAGCTTGCTCCGTACCTCATTCAGGTCCAAGAACTACTATCAAATCTTGAGCGTTATGACATCTCACATATCCCGCGCGAACAGAACAAAGAAGCCGACTTATTGGCTAAGTTCGCGAGTACCGACGATGCGCAACAAATGGGATTGTATCCCGTCGAAGTCTTGCATGCCCCGAGCATAGACGAAATGAAAGTCGATCGCGTGTTGGGAATAGAAATCGAGAAGGAATCGTGGATAACCCCATTCAAACTGTACCTGACGACCGGGGCTTTACCAGGAAAAAGAAGCGAAAGACGGCAGGTCCTTCGAAAGGCCGCGCGATACATAATGCAGGATGGATCAATGTATCGAAAAGGATTCTCAGTCCCGTTATTACGATGCATCGCTCATGATGAAGCGAAGCGAGTCTTGAGAGAGGTTCACGAAGGGGAATGCGGCGACCATACTGGGGGGCAAACGCTAGCAAAAAAGATCCTCCGCTATGGATATTACTGGCCCACCGTAAACCGGGATGCCGTGGACTACGCAAGAAAATGCGACAAGTGTCAAAGATATGCGAAAATCCCGGGGGCTCCATCAACGGAACTCACACAAATGATCAGTCCCTGGCCATTTGCGATCTGGGGAATCGACATAATCGGCTCTTTGCCTCTATCCAAAGGTGGTGCAAAATACGCAATAGTTGCAGTCGACTATTTCACGAAATGGGCTGAGGCAGAACCTTTGGCCACTATCACCTCTAAGAAGGTCATTAACTTCGTTGTACGAAACATTATATGCCGCTTTGGCCTTCCACGCACCATCATTACAGACAACGGAACGCAATTTGAAAGTAGAGAGTTCAAAGAGTTCTGTTTAAAGTACGGCATCGAGAAAAAGTTCGCCGCCGTTGCACACCCAAAAGCTAACGGACAAGTTGAGGCCGTTAACAAAATAATCAAGTCCATACTGAAGAAACGTCTGGAGAAGGTTGGAGGCAAGTGGGTAGATGAACTCCCGACAGCATTATGGGCGTATAGAACTACCCATAAGTCCGCGACCGGCCACACTCCGTTCGCCTTGGCCTACGGCTCTGAAACCGTTATACCCGTGGAACTTGAAGTTCCATCGCACCGAGTGACATACTATGATCCCAAGACGAACCAAAACCTCTTGCTGGAATCACTGGACTGCATCGACGAAAAGCGTGAAGAAGCTGAATTAAGGGCGGCGGCGCACAGACATCGAGTCAAGCGTTACTACGACGGCAGAGTCCGCCCAAGAATCTTTGATGTGGGTGATCTCGTTCTGAAACGAGTCTTCCCGGTACCATCATGCATGAATCCCAGCTGGGAAGGTCCATACGCCATTGAACGGAAGCTTGGAGAAGGAACATTCAAGCTAGCGACCGTTGATGGCGCGACACTCCCCCGAGCATGGAACAGTGAACATTTGCGGCACTATTACATTTAGCATGTTTTCCACTGTTATTTCCTGCATGTCTCCATTCAATAATGACTTAGTTTCCTTTTAAAGTTGTAATCGAGCAATTTAGTTGATTTTCATTAATAAAGGCTTGAAGCCATATTTTCTATGAAGTTTCTATATCTCTTAATTGGATGATAAATTACATTATCCTGCACGACATACAGACTCGTATAAACGATTCCAAATCTCCGAATCCCCAGAGCACGGATCGGAGTACTCTAAGTCCCCAGAGCGCGGACTAGAGTATAAACGATTCCAAATCTCCGAATCCCCAGAGCGCGGATCAGAGTACTCTAAGTCCCTAGAGCGTGGACTAGAGTATAAACGATTCCAAATCTCCGAATCCCCAGAGCGCGGATCGGAGTACTCTAAGTCCCCAGAGCGCGGACTAGAGTATAAACGATTCCAAATCTCCGAATCCCCGGAGCGCGGATCGGAGTACTCTAAGTCCCCAGAGCGCGGACTAGAGTATAAACGATTCCAAATCTCCGAATCCCCAGAGCGCGGATCGGAGTACTCTAAGTCCCCAGAGCGCGGACTAGAGTATAAACGATTCCAAATCTCTGAATCCCCAGAGCGCGGATCGGAGTACTCTAAGTCCCCAGAGCGCGGACTAGAGTATAAACGATTCCAAATCTTCGAATCCCCAAAGCGCGGATCGGAGTACTCTAGGTCCCCAGAGCGCGGACTAGAGTATAAACGATTCCAAATCTCCGAATCCCCAGAGCGCGGATCGGAGTACTCTAAGTCCCCAGAGCGCGGACTAGAGTATAAACGATTCCAAATTTCCGAATCCCCAGAGCGCGGATCGGAGTACTCTAAGTCCCCGGAATGCGGACTAGAGTATAAACTATTTCAAGCCTCCAAGTCCTCGGGGCACAGAGTCAGCAAGAAGTCCAAGTACTCAAAAGATGTGGGATGAGAGGTACGCCATGTCCAAAAATGTTTGAACAGCACAAGAATGGACCGGGAGATAATGCAACTCATAAGAACTTGAGTTATGGCTACAATTAGTCAGCAAACCAAATAAAGACAAGAGAATCATTCAAACAAAAAGAAACTAAAACTTTATTCAATAAGTCCAAAATGGGGATACATGATCACTCCTAAAAAATCAGACCTCTCTATACAAACTACAAGTTGTGGAAGATAAAAACAATTACAAAACTTAAGCAGGAGACTTGTTGAACAAGTGCATCGAGTATTTCTTCGACTTCTTCTTCTTGTCTTCCTTTGGTGTTTCCGACGACTCCTCTCCCTCACGCTTTTTCTTGGACTTTTTGCTTGCCAGAGAAACGGAGTCAGGAGTAGGAGACGGAACATCTAGTGGTTTGGACCTGCCCGGGAGAATGATTTTCAAAGGTCTGTTACGCGGGTCAGTGAGTTCCAGTATTTCAGATTCAACTTTGACTTTGACCTTTTTCTTCTCCTTGTCGGCGAGACGGTCCTTCATGCTCATCTCTGAAGTACGCTCAGAGGCGCCAGTGATTTCAATTTCATCGCTTCATTCGGCAGGAGACGAAGTATCAAGTTTGTCATCATCTAGCGCCCCGATCACTTGAGCGTCTGGACCGGGAGTTACTCCCGCGTGAGCGGCATCGCTTGTTTTCTCTGTTTCCTCCTTGGTGTCATCGCTCCTCGGAGTTGGCTCGACGTCAGAGCAACCTGCACGAAAACATAAGGAATGAGCATTGGAGCGAATAACTACTGCTGAAAAATGACGGGAACTCTTCAACTTCTAGAGAAAGAAGAATTTCCTACCAGGGTCCGGCTGGCTATCGGTGGCACGAGGGGTTTCACCCTCCAGGATAGGTGACAGCACGTGAACACCAAGCCCGGGATCTTCGGGATCATAACTAGCATGCTGCTCGAATGGATCAAGTGCTGGCCGACCGGCCGATTGAGCAGCATAAGGAGCGGCAATGTGAGGAGTAGTAGCATCGGCCCCAGACGGGCCAGCTTCGTCATTCTTCTCTTTCGGAGGGGAAGAGCCTTTGCTATAAAGTGCCAATGCTGCGGATAAGTCCGATGGCTCATTCCCCCTTAGGAACTCCTTCACCAAGGCATCCTCATCGACCTCGTTGGAGCCCGACTCGACCTTCTTGATCCTTATCAGAGTTTCCCACGCCTCAGCCAGGGATTCGAGGTAGCCGTCGCCCAGAAATGTTAAGTCACGGTGCATAAGGACGCGGGCTCCATACTCGGCGATCAACGGGTCAAACATACTTTTGACCTCTTCCCTGCCGGCTTCTGCGGCCGCCTCGAGGCGAGAATCAAGCTCTTCCACAGCCATTCTTTTGCCCTCCTCACGGGCCTCGTCCTTCATTTTCTCGACCCCGGCGAGTTCGTCATCGAGCTTTGTCTTCAGGAGCCGGGTAGCAACAATCTCATCACAGTATCGCTGCGATTCTTCTTGAGCAGCTACTTTGTCTTCCTTCTCCTTGGAAAGTAATTCCTTCATCTCCTTGACTTGAGTAGCAAGTGTGTCCCTTTCCTTTTGGACAGAATCTTTTTCTAGGGTGAGGGCACCGCTGCGCTGGACTGCTTCGTCAAGCTCTTTTTTGTGAGCCGCCTCTAAACGAGTAACTACCTCGGCAGTATCTTTTGCGCTTTGTTCAGCGGCTTCTAGCTTTGACTTATACGAAGCGAGC
The DNA here is from genome assembly GCA_030737815.1 of Allium fistulosum. NCBI lineage: Eukaryota > Viridiplantae > Streptophyta > Magnoliopsida > Asparagales > Amaryllidaceae > Allium > Allium fistulosum. Next base: position 451,897,841 of record CM060906.1, on the reverse strand, counting down.
TCTTCATCTTGGAGTTTGATGATTTTCTTATCGCTGTCAGCCTCCAGATTCAGACGGTCAATCTCGTGTTGACGCTCGACGGACACTTCCGAGATCTTTTCCACCAAGTGCACGAACGCGTCATGTTGAACATAGACGTCGTTGTTGCAGGCAATGGAACTTTGCTTCACGTGCCCAGGAATGTGATGGATGGCTGGGAGGAATTTCAAGCCGTCAAAGCAGATTTTCAGAAACTTGGCCTTAAGGTCGACCATCTTTTCCGCAACAGTCGGGTCCACTGCAGGAGTAGGAGGAGGAGGCTTTTAGAATTCCGTTCTTTTACGTTGCTCTCGAACTTGCCTCGTACTCGATGAACTGGAGTGTTGTTCTCGAGCAGCATCAGACTGATAACCCTTCTGCGAAGACTTCTCCTTATCCGGCTCAGTTGGAGGAGGAAGATCGCGGGACTGAGAAGATTGAGAATGTGCTTTCTTACGGTGAGACGACTCGCGAGGACGATTGTCCCTATCTTCATAATCACCTCGGTCCCTGCGTCTGCCTGAACCGGAATCCCATCCTGAGTGATGGAATATAGAAGACCCCTGAAGGCGATCAAGTCCGTGAGAGCGGCCCATATCACCTGCGAAGAATGGAAATAACAACGAGTTAAGGAGAATACACGAATTAAAAAGACTTGAAGTATATTATGGAATGCGCATGTGCGTGTGTGTCCTAGTGTTCCTCCCGACGGACCCGTTCGTTTATCTTTGCTAATAGGAGTGTTGTCTCCTTGAGCCGGGAGTTGAACTCCTACATTGCCTCTAGCGGGCGAAGAGAATTTGAGAGCTTCAGGATCATCGAACCCGTAATTAAGTAAATCATCGGGGATGGACAGGTTGGACAGACCCCACAGAGAACTTTCCAGGTGCTGCGAAGAAGCCTCTTTCTCAGGAGGGATAGGCGTAACTTTTGAGGTGCCACCAACTTTCTCCTTTTGAACCGTATATTTCAACTTCTTCTTTCCCTTCGAAGGGAGGATGATGTCTCAATATCCTGAACTTTGATTGCCGGATTCCAAGCGGGACCCACGTTCTCGCCCTGAGTTTCAGGGGCATCATCCTCTTTGCGCTCGCCTTCTTCGTGCGTGTCGGGAGCGCGACGCGACGACGGTCCGGCAAGTTTTTTTCCTTTACCGGACGGAGGTTTGGGAATGGTAACACCTTCTGGAAGGCTGATCCGACGACCAGGGGCTAGCAAGCCAAACCCCGACAGCGATTCATTTGAAATGATGGTCCGGATGTCTCGATCCTCGGCAGGAAGAGCTCTAATGGCTTCAACAGCCTCAGAATATCCTCGACCTTCCGGACGCGGGTTGATACCTGAAAAGATGAAATGAAGAGTTAGGAAAAGCATGACTCCGATTAAATACGAATAGTGACTCAGCAAAGAGACTTACTGCCTTCAACCCATCTCCTAGCGAAACAAGAAGGGCAGCGCACATAGAACCATTCCTGTTTGTACAGGGCGAATTTGCTACATGCCCCTGTCAAGATCTGACACTTGTGGTATGGCTCGAGGAACATAAAGGAAGGACTGTCTTTCCGTCTCTTGAACATATAAATGTATCTGATATCACCGGGGGTTGGAGGTCTGGAGAAGACGGCCATGAAAAGTAAGTAAGTCCCATATAGAAACGCATGACCGTTCGGGTGCAGTTGCGATGGAGCCATGTCTATGTACTGCAGAACATCCCGGAGAAATAAGTTGAATGGAGGCACGCTGCCCATCCAACACATGAACTTGTTGCAGGTAGTGTACCCAACTGGGGGCAGATGAGGGCGATCGTGTCTCGAAGGGACTAACACGTCGGCGAAAGGAATACCGTGAATAGAGCATATCCGCCTCAGAGCAGCTTCGTTGATCTTCGAAGCTTGAGAGTCGATCGAATTGTCTAGTAAGATGGTTGCCTCCAGAGCATCAGGTGCCAAGTTATGAGCGGGAGAAGTTGACGGGTTAGAAGTATCAGCGGCCCCTTGCCTTGCTGACGGCCCAGGCCTGTCAGATATGGTGGCAGAGCTAGACTTTCTTGACATCCCAAATAAATAACTAAGTGCTTGAGAGAACTATACTTAAAAAACGTTGAACGTTAGAATTAGCAACACGAGTTTTCCCCCCACGTGGTGTGTGAACTAGTGCAAGAAATTGTGTACAAGCGATAAGAATCTAAAGGTTTTTAAAGATATAATAATTAGCTTCGAATCATCGCCTTCGAAGACCATCATCGCTGACCGTCTCAAAAAGCTTGCCTTGAGGCAATTACAGTTCCAGATTCAGGAAGCATATGATTTATAAAGTGACCGGCCTAAGTTCTGTTCGGCATATATGTGTTTTCTACATGTCTAAGTCCTGTTTGGCATACATGTGTGTTCGGCATGTCTAAGTTCTGTTCGGCATATATGTGCGTTCGGCATATATGTATGTTCGGCATGACTAAGTCCTGTTCGGCATATATGTGTGTTCGGCATGTCTAAGTCCTGTTCGGCATGTATGTGTGTTCGGCATGTCTAAGTTTTGTTCGGCACGTATGTGTTCGTTCGGCATGTCTAAGTACTGTTCGGCACGATAGTTGTTCGGCGATTATGTCGTTCGGTCTAAATGATATTCGGCGTATGTGCCCGTTCGGCATTAGGGTAGTGTTCGGCCTAAGTTCGTTCGGCTAGAGTAGCGCTCCGCCTTCGAACATAACTCCACCCAGCTCCCTCTCCATTTACGCCGAACGACAGAGACAGATCGCCCGGCGCAGGTTACGCCGTTCGACTCCCCATCTTCCTTTTTTCTTCCAATCTTGATCAGCACAAAGGAGCCAGGCTTAACTACCATACACCGTTCGGCGACTCCAAGCGAGCAAACCACTTCCACTAGCCACGCATTTACAGCTAAGGAAATACCCCGTTTCCGTGTGATGAACCTAAAGTGGAAGTAGTGCAATTGTGGGAGGAATGATACCTAATTCGACGATCGAAGTTGAAGATGGATTAATTAGACTTTATATCTGATAGGATGGCAAGAGTTGCAAATCTCTAGGAATGATAGAAAAGAAGGCGTAAAAGAAAAATGGTGGAAGGGCGCCTGGTTATATAGAGGGAGGTAGAAGTCGAAGAGGCTATACCCGGTAGAACCGGTCAATACCGGAGTGTTCGGCATCGAAGCGGAGAGACGCTCGGCATGCGAGGTACGTTCGGCTTCGAACGTATCGTTCGGCATCCTAACCTCGTTCGTCTTGCACCTCCTTCACTAACATTCTCGAGAAGATACCTCCGAGGTAAATTGTACCAGATTCAAAGCGCATCACGTTCGGCCACGCGATACACTTTGGGGGGCAAGTGTTTCCTAGATATTTGGCCAGGCAACTAGTACTCGGCATCTAGGAGAACTCGGCGTAGTACTCAGCAACCAGTACTCGGCATCAGAGAGTGTCCGGCATTCAGGAGTGTTCGGCGAAGCACTTGAAATCCAGGAGTACTCGACGTGGTACTCGGCATCCAGTGGAACTCGGCGTCAGAGAGTACTCGGCATCCAGCAGTGTTCGGCGTCAACTGGCACTCGGCGTCAACCAATGCTCGGCATCAAGACTGCTCGGCATACAAGAGTGCTCGGCATCAAGACTGCTCGGCATCAAGGCTGCTCGGCATATGAGAGCACTCGACATCAAGGAGAACTCGGCAGCATCTGTGGTTCGGCATACATGAGTACTTGGCGTAGTACCCGGTAGCATCAGAAGTACTCGGCACAAAAGTACTCGGCGTCTAGAGGAGCGTTCGGCTTCGACTGACTAACATCCTGCACTTCCCAAACATCAAACCACACCGTTCGGCACAGAAAGGACTGCTCGGCATCAGAGCATTCGGCAAACCTTGCTCGGCATGCATCGACCACTGTACTCGGGCTGGAGCGTTCGGCCATCAGCCCACTTGGGAAGTCCAGCCCATCTTTGTCTATAAATAGAGGGGCAGGGTCACAGTGATAGGGATCCTTTTTGGGAGAGAGAACACGGGGAGACTCTGCCATTTTCAAGACTCATCCTCTCTACTTAAACAACTTCATTCAAGCATTTGATTCACGAATTGTATTTGTAATCAACTATAAGGAAGATCAATAAAGTTTAACCTCAAAGTGGACGTAGGCAATTACGCTGAACCACTATAAATTTGGTGTTCTTACTTTCTGCATTTAAATTAGCATTGTCTTCTCTGTTTAATTTACTTTCATCACTTATATCTCTACACAATCTTTCTGAACGAGGTTAGTGACCAATTTTGGTGCTAACATTGTATTAGGTTATTAAATGAAATGATGTATATAGTAAATTATCAGATTCTGGTCGTTCAATTCATTTCCTAAGATGCCTAACATTGTAGCCCTATGACTACATGACATTTCATAGAGATTAAAGTGTCTAAAATCAGAGTTTAGACCCCTAGTGTTCCATGCTACGATTGTCAACTAAAAACAATTTTGTTTTTCTTCTTCAATTATTGGAAGAAGCTTCCATATATTAGTCACCTTTCTTGTTTCTTTTAGATTTGAAAGTGAACTGCTTACCATAGTCTTCGTTTGGTTCAGTGAATAGGCCTTTGGAAATATCGAAAATTTCCTCTTCAAAATCTCAAGATATGTTCATTCCATCTCTCGTAACTAATCAGTGCTTTCTGGTAGTACTTCAGGTATAGAGAAATTCGATCACCTCTGGTGGTGTGGCTTCTTGCTGAGTAATTTCTATGTCAGGAGGGTCCTTCTCAGTTGAGCTGTAGTTTATCATTTTTATTATTCAGGGAAATTGGATTTTATTCAGCTTCAGCAGTATTAGTTGATACAGGCATAAAGCCGTTACTTACAGGTGGATCCAAAAGAATATTGTCTGGCTGCTTCCAATGTCCCTGTGTGTGTTCATGCTCCAGCAGTATCTATGTATGATACGGGTAGACTTCGCATTTTACATATATTATAAGCATATACTATATGTCTGTTTGTATGTGTTCAAGTGTATTAATTCTTCATATCCAACATAATTACAGTATCACGTTTGGCCCTGTTACCTATGGCTATAACAACAAAAAGGTTCATGCATGACCTTGAATCCTAGAAACATGAAGAATATTGAGTTTGTTCTGGACCCTGAGGATAAGAAACATGAGGTAAATGTTAGTTTTGTCTACTTCGCTTTTCTCAAAAATCTACTATAAAATGCCTCACCTATCTTTTAACAATTTGATTATTTTTATGTTTAAAATGGTTATGATGATATTCCCAAGGAGATTCCTAATACTAAAGCCAAAAGTGTTGTTCTCAAATTCCATACTTGAGTTCTTATAACTGGAATTGAAAGATGCATGGAGAACAAAGACCCCGTTTTTCTTGTGTATAATTTTGCAGCCAGAAGACTAGGTACGTTCCCACAATTTCAAACTCTGAATATAAGGGACCATGGAACACTACAACAAATTGTCTATTAATAGCAACCAGGGATGACATTGAAACTTGCCTTGCTATAGTTAATATATATCAGTGGTCATTAACGTCTAAGACAGCTTGTGTGCACGCAATCTTTAAGAAAAATAAATTTTTGACGGTCATATTATACGTGTTTCCCTCTTCTTATTATTCGGCCACCATACTTTGCTTTTCCCTTCACTTCCAGTTTCCCTAAATCCTCTCCACTTCACTGACAAATCTCCTCTCCACTCTCAAATTCTCTTCAATCGCTAATCCCTCTTCGCTCTGAAAGCTCGATTCTGACGCTCGCTATATTCCCTCACCGCGCGATTCTTCAATGACGCCGATTCCTCCACGAAGCCGAAGCACGATTCTGCAACGAAGCACGATTCAAGGCATTTTAGGCATGATTCTGCAACGAAGCTCTATTCCTCGACCACGCTCGATCCCTCAACGAAGCTGAAACACGATTTCAATTTTTGACCAAGCTCTATTCCTCGACCAAGCACGAAGTTGACTGTAGGTATATCTTCCTATTTTTGTTTTTTAATTGTGCATTTAATGGTTGGATTAAATTACTCTGAATGGTCTTAACTGTGCTGTTTAATATTTATAACTTCCAATTTTGGCTTGGTTTTTTATTATTTTCCATGTTTGCAAATTAAATAATGCTGTTTAGTTGATTACAAGTTAGTCCAACATGTAGATTCATTCGTATTATGCAAGTTAGTTGAGATTGAAATAATTCATTAGCTAATTCATGATTGGTTGCTCGTTTTTTTTGCTGTTGGTTGTTGCTTTGAGAGGAACTGTCTTGCATATTGCCATTGTTCATGTTTAGCTGCTGCTTTTCTTGCTGTTGGTTATTGCTTTAAAAGGAACTGTCTTGCATATTGCCATTGTTTTGGTATTTTATTATGTAGAACGTTAAAAAATATGCTGTAGGAAGACTGTCCTCCCATTTTTGCTTACCCATATAATAGTATTTACCGAAAACAATTATTTATGGTAATAAAGCCTTTGACACTGGATTCAAAGATGATGGATTTGAGTTTGAGAACAAAAAAACAACCGTCTTCTTTTATTTATAAAAAATAATAATATTTACTGAAGAGGAAATGAAGCTTAATTTACCATTAAATACGTTCGGATATGTATGATGAAGAAGAAAAGATAACAATGGCTTGTAGATATAAAAAATAGCATAGTAATTACTTTGTAACTTGAAGTATCTTTTGACAACCTAATATGAAACTGAATATGAATATGAAACTGAATATGCAACTGAACAACCTAATAAGTATCTTTTGACAACCTAATAACTATTTCAAATTTTGTAAATCTTACTATCCTCTTTAAAATTTTGAACTGAATATGAAACTGTTTTCTTTTATGTATTTTGCATTTCATGATATCTGTAATTGGAACAGAACTATAAATCATGTGCATGTCCCTATTCAGCCTTTTTCTATGCCTAAAGTAGATCAAAAAATAAATTTCATGTAGATAATTTGTGGTATGAACCTGATATGATCTGTTACAATATTATACTTCTGACATTAGCTTTATTTAATCTTGCATGAATGATCTGTTTTCTTCTGTTCTTTTTTTCTTGCTTATGTAACTACATAACGTGTTGGCAAGGCAGATTATGCTTGCTAGGCCCGATGATCGTGCCTCTGTTTGAATGAAAGCGAGCTAATTTAATATCGTCTGATTCAAGGGTACATGTATATTAAAAGACCGTTCAGAAGAAAGTGGCAGAGTTAATTAAAGGACATATCATTGTAGGACATGCTTTACATCATGATCCGAAGGTTGATTTTCTTTCCTTTTCCTTTTTTTGTTGGCACACAACTAATATTGTTGTGTTGTTGTTTTGATATCTTATGCTTTCTGTTGCCTTCTTTTCAGGTGCTACTACAAAGTCATCCAAAGAAGGATATAAGGGATACTTCAACTTATCCGCCATTTCTTAGGTATATACTTGTCTTGCATTTTAATATTTTTTCTCAAAAACACTTTTTTAAAATGATAATACTGGCTTTAGGAAGGATGGAAGAAAAATTCTCTAAAGCATCTTACGGCTGAAATACTTGGTGCAAAAATTCAACAACAACAATATTGCTCTGTAAGTAATCTAATTGTTGTTGTTGTAGTAGTAGTTGTTATTTATTGTTATTGTTAAATTTGATAGTTTGAAATAATAAAAATATAGAAGTGCTATAATGCACAACTCTCATGACCTATGCAAATATTCTATATTAACCTCAAATCAATAGTCGTAAGAGACCCTTTTTGAAATTTGAATTTGCTAGTGCAAATATTCTTCCTTCCAACCCTACATGAATAACTGCAAATATTCTTCCTTCCAACCCTACATGCACGGGCCATATGTCGAGTTTGCTCATCAATAGTTGAGTGGACAAGTGTGAGTGTTAGCAAGAACTGATGTGTTCTGAATCAGTGTTGCTTCTTGTGTGCCTTATTACATATTACATATGGATGCTACTTTGCTAATTTTAAGCTTAGTTAGAGCAAATGTCATAGTTAGTCGCATCAGTTTCTCCTCCTGGTAAGCTACTGAAGCCAAGTCATTGTACAACTTTGATCTTTAAAGACTACTAGAGCCAATCCTATAAGTCACTGTGGAACATTAATCTCAATCATGTCATTTTTTTGATCGTTTCCAATGCCAGTAATCTTTGGAGTCATAAGGAGAGGTTGTATATCACCTCTTCCTCTTTGTTTGAATTAAGTATACTGTTGGAATGGAAGAATCGTTTCCTTAGACACACACTGTAACGTTCCGATCTTTCGACGCTCGAAAGTCGACATCAATACATCCACTGTATAACCTGCCGCACAATCGAATGCCGAAAAACCGAAACATTAGGGTTTAAAAAGAAGAGGTAGAAGAAGACAGAAGAAAAAGAAACGAGAACACAGAAACGGAAACAATATCAGAATCTCAGATTCGCAGTGGAACAATATATAATAGATAATCACTAGTCTTTTAAACAAAGAATTATATCAGTTTATACATACATCAATCAGAGTCAATATACAACTCAATACAACAATGGACAGTTACATAAACTTGTCCTCATACAGAATACACAGCGGAATAAATAAATAAGTACGGGAGTACGTCTCGCCATCCAGCTCATCTCCAAAGCTCTAGAATATCCAGAATATCCTAATAACATAACTCTAGACTGCCCGTGTAGAAAATTATGGGCACCCAGAGTTTAGAAAGGGAACAATAAACTCCGGGCCAGTCATGGTGACTGGTGTGAGATCGTAAAACAGTTATTTTCACAAAGAAAATAAAACAAATGCGCAATGATTTTGGCAAAATGAAACTACCATAAGGCCCCCCGCCACACACACAATGCAAATGCAGAATTGGAGGAGATTTCTCCTTATAATAGTCAACCATGATTACTACGCAAAATCATTGGATATTATTATTAATGTCTAGTGTGGAAAACATTTCGAAAGTATAATATTAATCTTAGCCAGCATAGACATTTCGCACTTATGCCTACTATAGTCACTATGTTCAATAGCAGGTTACCGCCACATTTCATATCAGGTTATACAACTAAAACCGTACAGGGCGCGTATTGTTTCTTTGGATTTCCAACAAATGGTCAGGCAAAGGAACTTCCTTACACCGAAATGGAAACGCCTCTGGAAAGACGCCCCGAGAACCTAACCGGATCTCTGCAAAAACAAGGCCGACGCTACCTCACACTGTACAGCTGTAACTATGTAACCAACACACTGACACTACCTCACGCTGTACAGCTGTAACTAGGTAACTAACACACAAGTATGCCATCCCCTGGTCGTTACCAACCTTTATCCGAGGATCCTCAACCACAAAGCAACAACCACAAAGTATAATAAATTTGCAGCATCAACATATGTAAAATATTTGGGCTCCATACAATGATATCACCTCTTATCCAGAAGGAAATGGACATACCCTAGGGGCGCGACCCCTAAAAACCTTGCCGCAACATTCATGTTTCGACCATTACCGGGTTGTGAGGCTCGATGAAGTCTCTTCCACAAAGCTACGCTTTTTCACAAATCCATGCTTTGATCAACAAATGATCAACAGCACTTCGTATGTGATGCATGCCACTATGGGATAAGACACAACAGGGTACAAACAACACATCAAGTTTCAAGTCACCAGCGATCTAGTGGGTTACGACCTAGAGAAATACGAGAGATGGATGATAAAGAGTTCCATGATGAGTCACCCAAGCGACCTAACCATCTTATGCCGCTCCTTATTAAAACGTTCCAGTGGTTATGTCGCAAGTTCATGAAGTATAAGTCGTTAAGTTTTAGGTCGCTCAAGCGACTTAACAAATTAAAGACCATTTCCTTAGGTCCCTCACGACCTAACGAGTCACGAGATAAAGAGTTACGACCTAAAGAACTACGACCTAAAGAGTTACGACCTAACAAGATAGGTCGCTCCAATATGCAGATAAGCCGCTCCAATATGTAGATAGGTCGCTCCAATATGCCGCTTGACTTAGGTCGCGAACGACCTTCCATCTTTAGGTCGCGAGAAGCTTTAAGTCGCTCAGGACGTACGAGCGAGCTACGACCTATGCTAGGTCGCTCACATATACCATTTCCTGTTAGGTCGCTCAATCCGTTCATGTTGCTGTGCATTATCCTTAGGTCGCTGAAGATATTCCTTAGGTCGCAAGAAGTTATGTCGCTCTTTCTTATGTTGCTATCTTCCTTAGGTCGCTGCCGTGTTGCTTATGTCGCTCCTGACTTGAGTCGCTCGACCATAGGCCGCATCAATCTTAGGTCGCTCAAGCCAAGGTCGCTCAACTTCTTAAGTCGGTCGTCCTTTAGGTCGCATAAGTCATTCCGGAAGCTGATTCTCCTCATGTCGTTGAAGCTCATGCCGTGTGGTGTTGTGATCTTAGGTCGTGTGTGTTGTATCCTTAGGTCGCATGTTGTAAATTGTATTTGTTATATGTGTTGTTGAGTCGTTGCTTTAAGTCGTCTTGTATTTGTAGGTCATTAACGACCTATGTTAGGTCGGTCATGTATGTTAGGTCGTGATGGCCTTGTAATGTGTTGTGATGTAATGTGTTGTATTGTATTTGTTTGTTTTTAGGTCGCAGGTGTTAGGTCGTTCACGACCTATGTGTTGTCAAGTGTTGAGTCGTGTAAGTGTGTTGTTGTAACCCTATAAATATGGATGGTTGTGTCATTTGTAATGGTAAGTTGATTTTGAATAAAAACTTTGTTTGTGTGCTTTGTGCCACTTCTCAAATTGGTAGTTGAGTGTAATCTCCTATCTCCACCTTCGGCATTCGAGTGCGCTCGAATCAACGATTGTTGAAGCCAATTCACGGTATCAAGTGCGCTTGATCAACGTCTGAAGAATTGTAGATCTTCCTTCACGACATCGTGCACGATCAACGTGACGAAGATAGCTAGAATCCGGTATCTTTGAGATCAACGGATTTGGGCGTTTGGTATTTTCAATTCCCCGATTGCTACTATCACTGTTTCATCCATTTCAGTTATCCGCTGCTGCATCAGTATGCCACATTACCAAATTGGGAATGTATCACTAGTAACCATCAACTACATAACCTCTGAGCTCGTACGTCTCAGAGAAGTGTGTTAAGCTAAGAGAATAAATTCTCCGCCACCAACAGAAATGTATTTGATAGACACCAGCTTTACATCTCAAAGTGTAACGTCAGACACACATCCATACAAGTCCGTTCCGGGATCGAACGGAACCGAAGGCACTTCCAAAGAAGCCCTTGCAATTCGGGTATTCACTAATCACGTTCGGGTATTCACTAATCACGTCCGGACTTCCCATCACAAGAAGAGTGAAACGACCCTCTCTTTTTATACCTTAATTTGTAAGGATTTTTTTTTCATAGAGATATATATATATATTTATATATATATAAGAGATACACATATACATATTTCTGAAGCCTAGAGTCATTTTTTTTCTATCAAACAACATATCCAGGATCAAAATATTTAACCAATATAAATATATCAGTACATTCACAAAGACATGCACATACATGTGAGGATGTATATGCCTCTCTTGTTTGAATCAGAATTCTGGAAAACAAGAGGATATTGGATTGATTGAATTTAATCAATCCACACATAGTTCAGTGTTATATGCAATAAGAATTCCATTCATGCATGAATGCTTATATATATATGTTTAAACTCCTTATTCTTTGCTAAATTCTCTAGGAAGTATAAATCCTAGAAATCAGATAATTGTAATATGGTTGTCTATAAATTATTGGTTTGGTGCTTGTGTTCTGAAAAATGATAGAAGTGTTTATCATTATCCATGTTTGATTTTTTTTTTCTTATAAAATCTGTCTAGAATACAGGCTCTTTTCTGGAATAGTTTAAAGTGATCTAACACATTCAAAATCTTGATTCTTTGATGTCAGTATGCTTTAAATTAAATGAAGTGCAAACTTGAGTGAGTTTCCTGTAACCATGGGTGTCAATCACATGGTTCAACCAGACTCTTTGTTCTAGTGTAACCCATCTGGTCTTAAAAATGCATTTGATTAAAACCTGAGTGAAATGGAATTCAGATTCCTATTAAAAATACAAAGGAAAAGGTGTGTTAATATCTGTACAAAACATGTTTATGTGTGTATATAGCTGCAACTATTTTGGATCTGGCTTTCAACTCCCATACTACAGATTCTTTCTTTATTTAAAAATAAGGCATGAAACATTTGTATAAAACAATTTGAATTGTGGAAACATTACAGTCATATAAAAACATTCTCCCTATGCTTATTATCTTTTGTATACATATGCCATGGTAGAAAAATAAAACCATTTAATTTTTCTGAGAATCAACTATCCAGATTTCCCAAAACTTAAATCCTTTCTAAAGACTCAAGATTGACTAATACATTTATAAAATGTAATCATTCAAGTTTTAACATAGTGTTCTTGCTAATCCACTTACAAGATTTTTGATTAATTTCTTTAACCTACCAGATATTTAACTAGATTTACAAATTCCAGATACAAGTCAATCTCTTAACAAAATACTTAACCAAATATCCATCCAATATTCAGCACTTAATACAAGTAGCAATTTAAATTATCAATACGTGCAGATTTCAACATTTAGGCTCTTATCTAACTAAGTTTAGCATGCTATAATCTTCTTCTCAAAGCCTTGCTCCTACTCCTACTTAGTTGCTGCAATCCCTGAAAATGCTCTCTGATACCAACTGTAACGACCCGCTATTTTGGACCATTCAAAATATCAGATTGTTAATTTAAATTTGGCAAAACTCAGCATATGCAGTAAATAAATCAATCACAGAATCACAGTCACAGAGTAATACAATAATACGCAGCGGAATAGATAAAATAGTAGTTCATGAAGCTACTATATAGACATCAAAGTTAAAATAAAATACAACAGAATATCTCAAATACAGTGAAGTCTTCAGTACGAATAGATCACCTCTCTGAACAAATCAACTGGAAAAGCTGAAAGCTGAATCGATAGTTGGATCTCCAAACGAAGCTCCAAACTCCAAAGGTGAATCTCAGATGCTGTATCACTCGGTCTGACCCGAGCGTAAAGCAAACACAAAACACTCGAGTCAGGATTAACATTCTTATACTAATAAATCCAACTCAAGTGAAATATCAATTGAAATACAAGTAACTTAAAGGATGTTTGGGATAACCATCCTCTAAGGATCTTCAGAACTATCTACAAGGTGGAAATATACATTATAACACCGTGGTCATTTAAATTTAATTTATACTTCAAAACCCAAATACTATTTCATTTCAAATATAACTATTAATTAATTTATAAAGTAAAGCATTTAAAATTTCCTCAAGTCTCACAAATCGATTCAAATTAACTCAAATTTCAAATTCAAATTTATTTAAAGCTCGTTTCCTCAATTCAATTCAGTTCTAAATATACCATTTAAATTTTTTTAATACATTTCAAAGCTTTAATATTCAACATTTCAAAGTTAAATTTAACAGTTTCATATAGCTCTTGATTTAACTTTATTATTATTTAATCAGGGAATATTCACTTAATGAATTCAATATCATTTAACTAGCCTTAAATTTCATTTTTACTAAATATTTCCTTAAATTTATTTAAATAAGAAATATTCATTAAATTATTTAAATCAAACTCAAGTTATAAATCATATCTTAAATCCCAATTTCAATAAGTTTTAAATCGGTTTAATTAAATAAATTATCTTTCCAACCTTAACTTATTCAAATTATTACCAAAATCTATTTTGAAATATAAATCTTATACTTAACATATTTTATGTATTAAATCCATCTTAATTAAATTTAATATTATAATTAAATCTATATATATATCATTACCATTTATATAGAAATTTAAGAATCAACATTTATTTAACCCGTATAAATTTTTCCCAAATCCATAGAATTTATTTTCAAAATATTTATATATATGGACCAACGGTGTCTGTATATATATTTATCATATGGTTAAGTGATACAGATATTTATCATTTCAATCCGAAATTTAAATATATACGGGTAGATATCATTTCGACCCGTAATCCCAATTTCAATTCAAATGAAAATCGCTTGGGTTTATCATTTCAACCCATAACGATTTTCTCCTATTCTAAAGTCCATTCGGGTATGTATCATTTCAACCCATAGTGAATTCTAAACTACAGGGAACTTGCAAAGTGATAACAGATACTAAAAAAAATTGTAACAACAGGCATATATCATCAGTATAAATAACAGATACGAGTGTCAGATGTCACAGGTGAACAGATACAAATAATATTAATAACAGGCATATAATACTAGATACTGGTGTCAGATGTCACAGGTGAACAGTTATAGATAATAGCATATATAACAATGTAGATAACTACAGCAGCATATTTCAATTGCTATTTCAAATGAAATCAAATTTAAATAATAAAAGAACGTTAATCGTGAGTGATTGCTCACCTTTCGAGGCTAGAGAAGATTTGACAAGGAAAAATGGTGCTTCGAATCCAGGCACGGATCTCAAACGAACAAGGTTGGCACGAATTGGACGGATAGGACTGATAAATAGAGATCGATGAAAATAGATCAGAAGCTGCTTGATGTAGACCAAAACAAAAATATATAATCCAAATCATTATTCTTAAAATAGAAGTATTTTAAAATCAAATATACATACTTTATATTTAAGAATCACAATTTAAACAAATCAAAAATAACGCTTGTTCGGACATACTATCCTTCACATATTATAAATAATCTAATAAAATAATCTATTATTATTATGCATTGTTATATAATAAATATGATAGTATATCGGCAATATACATAAGAACCAAATTGCATACTATAACAATATATATATATATATATATATATATATATATATACGAACCTTTGGAAAAAGATGCAAAATATGCAGATGCAGTATATATACAATATGCAAACTTACATATATATTTATATTTTTTTTAAACCAGTATCTCTATAATGAATACAGCTTTTACAAACTGATCAATAACTAATGAGATAATATGTAACTTACAGAAAAACGAAATAACAAAAAAATAATCAAAAGCTAATAAATGAATATAATCTGCAACAAAATGTATATGTGCAGATCCCAAAGCCAAACAAACATAGATGGATAGGTTAAACAAAAGCTCACAGACCCACTGAACATATATTTCAAAGTACTGTTATGCTACCGCTGGAAACTGCCCCATATACACTTTACGGCTATACATACATAATAACAAATATACTTTATAAACTATTGAAATAAAACAAACCAAAAATAAACATAGACTACTATAAATAACTACACTGAGAGGGAAATAAGCTATGTTAAAATCATATGTAAATGGCATTGAAAACAGATGAAGACCAATGTATATGCAAAGATCAAAGTGTATAACATATCCATTTAAAGTAAAACAAAATTTCAAAAATAAATATATGTATATAAGCAATAGACTCCAATTATTATATTTACGAGCACAGAGATTCTTCAGCAACATACGAAACAAATATGATTTTAGCAACTTCTTTTTTTTTATATACTAATGTGTACGTGCACTTATAAATTAATATATCGTTATATAACTAACAAAAGAAATCTACAACAAAACAAAACTTTATGTATGAAATCAAGATACCATAGTTATATGTAATGCTGTAAAATCACGTACTTAGAAATTAAAGAAGAAATCAATTAAACAATACGTATTATATCCTAACCTGTAGGCCGTATAAAATCATCTAAATATATAGATATAATACTAAAAAAACAGTATACTTTGTGAACAATAATATTATATATATAACCATGCTTTAATCAGAGTATGCATTTTATCTCAACTTACAAAACTGACACATAAACTGACCTATGTTGAAATATGAACTCATATACTAATTATATCCTCATGCAACAAATATTGTAAGATATATTCAAACCCAGGTTGTGCGAAAAATAACATAGTATATGTATATATATATATTTCTAATATTTGTAACAAATATACAAACAGCTGATTATAAATGTGCATACCATTCCAACCTTGATCACATATGACTACATGGCTGCAAAGGAAAGGATGTTACAAGGCTGAGATGCTCGGCCAGGAACAAGTGGCTGGGGCGTGGGTTTTTGAGGCAATGATGAGGAGGTTGATAGTAATGAAGGAGGATGAGGGAGAGACAAAAGATAGAGGATCGACGACCGAGGCAGATGGAGTTTGGGAGGACGAACGGAAAGGCGGAAGAATAAGTGAGGGTCAGTACGTTGATTTAAGGAAAAGGAGAAGAGGCGGGTTTGATTTGTAGGGAAAGGCTTTGGGAAGAACGATGGGAAGAGGCTTGGATCTGAGTAGAAAAAGAATATGTATATTTTGAAAGAGAAGGAAAAAAATCAACAGAGTAAGCTTATAATTAGGGATTAAAATAAATAACGTAACTAATATCAAAAGTCACGCGAATGACAGAAGGGAATGGAAAGAAAAAGTCACGCGTGATTCCAGGAATTTCTAAAAGCAAGTGGCCTTTTGATCCAACGATACAAGGAGACCAATGGTTAAAAACGTGTACCAGTACGGATAACGGTTCCACTGATTTCATCACGTACCGGATTTCCAAAATACACAAATGAATACAACGTTGAGATCAGCACGACGAGACGATCAAAGTGGTATATAGATATTTGGTGGTACGATCATCCGATCAAAAGTCGATAATCGGTACCGGAAATGCTGCTATTTCGCCAGAATTAAGATAAACGGCGCAGTAGAAGTCCAAATTTCGCGAAACGGATTTCGCAGTCTGATTTAGAATTCTCTGAATAAATTCTCTCCTGTTGACATATTTTGGTTTCGGAAAACTTTTAAATTCACTGTTATTAACCGGTTTGATTTGAATAAAATTTCACAGGGAAAAAAAAAAACTTCAATATTATCAGATGAAAATTTACCAGTTGCTATATTAAAATAGACGTATTCCAAATAATAAATTTTTATTTTCAAATTTTATTGTTTAAAATTTCACAAATTTCCAGTTAAATATACCTTTAAAACCATTAAATTTTGCGGGTCGTTACACTCTCCCCCACTCAAAACTTTTCGTCCCCGAAAAGGAAGGAGGTAGAAGAATAGAAACAACCAGACAGAAAAGATAGATTGAAAGTCAAGATTAAACAATTTATTTGAACAATATAAGTTTTACTTAAAATTTGAAAATTTCATTTGCAATTCAATTATCTTATATCCTTTAAAACCATTCAAAAATCCATTTGTAAAATTTCTTGCTTCCCTTTATAAATACTATTTATATGTTTAAATGACACCTTTATAAATATATGAAAACCATTTGAAAACAATTATTTACATTATTGCTTATATTTACAAAGAAGTTATTTGAAAACATTAAATCCATAATTCATAAATTTATTAATTCTATCTAAAATACTTTTCAAATATAATTAATAAATCAATAATCATTTACTTTAAATATGTCTTATTAAATTCATAACTTCTAAAATGTTTATAACACTAAAATTTTCTATTGAATCATGTAGTCTATAATTAAACAATGTTCTAAAAGCATATAGCCAACAGGGAAAAGGAGGAGGATTTGGAAACAAATAAGTGAATAAATAAGCTGAGTAGATAAGATAGATTCAAAACAATAGTATCGGGCACGAATAGTAAATTAGAACCATAAGAATTTAAATTTCAAATATTAATACAAAATTTCTTTGTTGGAAATACTTTTATAATAAAATACCTTTATAGTCGAAACAAATTTTCTTTCGAAAATACTTTTATAACTCGATGTTTCAACAAGTTTATCCTTGTTCCTGTAGACTCTGGTAGTGCGTTGATCAGGCGCAAAACTAGAATTCTCCAGGTACTTAGTAGACTTGTTTCAACACCCAGTGAAAATACTGGGAAAACTTTTAAAAACAGATATGGAAAGTACAATCCAAACAACAAAACGAATAAAACCTTTGTCTAACCATGGTTCGCAGATACACAATGGTTACGCCTGGGTCCCCCAGGAAACAATCCGTATCCGTAAGCTTTCTCAGCCCTGCGAGTTACGCCATGATGACTAGTAGAATGCAGGATACACAATGGTTACGCCTGGATCCCCCAGGAAACAATCCGTACCCCCAGGCAAGACTCAGCCAAGCATTTGCGCTACTATTCGCGACCTACACAGATTGCAGGATACACAATGGTTACGCCTGGATCCCCCAGGAAACAATCCGTACCCCTAGGCAAGACTCAGCCAGGCAGTTGCGCTATGCAGTCACGAGAGAAACATAAGACCATGGGTAACGCCATGGAATTCGAAGGACACTCGAGTATCATATCCGGAAAACCAACAATCAGAGAGAATAATATCGATAGAATGAATCCAAGATGTGGCCACAAATCGGATATCAAGCAAAAGGCACTTTCCATATCTTTACTTCGAAAATATGTATCATATAGTACCTTTTCAAATCACTTTCAAATATCGTACTTATATAAAATCCATTATATATAAGATTTAATTTTCAAATCAAATACCTTCCAAAATCAATAGTATATCAAATCATACTTATATAGACTTCAATTATATAAGATTTCACTTTCAAATTGAGTACCTTTTCAAATCTATAGTTTTCGAATCAATTTCATACTCATACAAATCAATTTTATATAAGTTCGACAACTCCCAAATCAAGTGTTTAGTAACATAAGGTTCTCAAATTTTAATTTGTTTCAATGTCAGTTCAATTTCAAAATCATATACCGTTTCACCAAATTATTCCTTCTCAAATTAATTATCTTTTAGTTTCAAAGTTTCCAAAGTAATAGATTTAGAAAATAAATCCAAATTTCCAAATTAATAATTTAAGTCAACCAATCCATTTCCAAAATCAAATATTTTCAAAATCATCTTATACTTATGTAAGGTCTATCTTATATAAGGATCAAATTTTTCAAAATAAAT
This sequence comes from Allium fistulosum, assembly GCA_030737815.1. Taxonomy (NCBI): domain Eukaryota; kingdom Viridiplantae; phylum Streptophyta; class Magnoliopsida; order Asparagales; family Amaryllidaceae; genus Allium; species Allium fistulosum. The sequence continues at coordinate 451,878,782 of CM060906.1, read as the reverse complement.
TTCGCTGTATGAAGAGCCATATGGGATTGAATATCTTTGCTTTTACGGGTTATATATCTTTGTAATTTAAATTGGAATTTTCTTTTAGTAAGCAAAGATATTCTAACTCGACAGCTTTCAATTTCAGCGTCAAAATATATCAATGATATTGGGATATAAGATGTACATACGTCATCATTTCGCAAAATCACATTTGATCGCTCGCTCGATCACACAAGTTCGCTTTCGAACTACTATTGTCCATTCGACTTCCCTAATGCGGATTTCGATATGGTTTCTCGACTAGAAGCCATCAGTCTCCTTGCATAGCCATATACTATGATAGAGAATTCTAGAATCAAGCCCAAAATCCATATCAAATATTCGCCATCAAGAGTCAAATGAAAAATCCTAACACGAAATGGTGTAATCCACCTCGAACTTGTGTACTCAAACTGGGATCAAATTAATTATGCGAATAAAACAGCATACGTACAACTTATATATTTATTCCAACTTGTTAAATATATAGTTTCATAAAGATGTTACTAAGTTAAAACATTTAAACTAATTTTTTTTTCAAAATATTTTGAAGACCAATTTCTTTTCAAATCTAAACTTCAAAAATTTCAAAATAGCCTTATTCATTTACTTAACAAAACAGTTTCAGCTTATTTAAATCATATTACTACATACTTAAACATTCAAAACAAACTTATATACTTTATCAAAATACTTTTCAAAATTTCTTAGCTTTGAAAAGTTAACCTTGATTTGAAAGTGCTCGAACCTTCAAAATAGTTGAAGAAATCATTTTTAAATTCAAGAGTTGGAAATTAGCTCAAATTAGTAAATTAATTTTAATAGATAGCGTTATATCAAATCCAAAACTCGAGGAACGAACACCGGCTTACTTCAAATCATTTCAAATATACATATATCTTTCGAATATCAAATCTTACTTCGGAATTTGAAATAAAATGGTTTCACAAAATCACTCGCATAGCAATGCTATTAAAGTGGCCTTTCCCTCACTCTGAAACTCGAAAATCAATGTCGATGATGCGTGCACTCATCACCGAAATTATTTTCCAGCGACATAAGTGAGTTATAGACTTCTATTTTCTCAAACTTCTTTTGGAATTTCTTCGAAATCATTCGAAACTCATTAAAATCATTGGAAACATTTCTTATTCGGAAATACCTTTAAATCATACTATTATTATATATTTCAAAATCTTAAAACCAATTTCAAAATACCGGAGTTCAATTCTCGAATTTCAAATTTCAAATCCTTTAGTTATAAATCATTTTTATATAAATCAATTTCTTATATAATTTCAAATCCTTTCAAAAATCCAAATTCTTATTTTTAAAAGGTATATATAATCCTTATCGAAAACATTTTCACTTTTATATATAGAATATAATCATACTTATCAAAATAATAATTTCGATATATAAAACAATTCCTAAAATACAAACAAGCCCGATTTTTCGAAGGATGGTTCAGGAATGGATTTCAAAACAAAGATAGAGATTCAACTTAGAGGAACTCTTAATCAAATAGAATTATGATTCGAAGATAAGCTCGAACGAAGATGAGATAATTAAATTTTAATAATAGAAGATAGATATACTTATAGAAGTCGCGGGCGACCTTAACCGGGTCAACCGTGACTTCAAGAATATAATCGATGCGGAAATCTAAGGCAAATCGACATTCGATCGCAAGAGATAGAATTCGGCATATCAAGAGATAGCGGCAGCTAAACCGAGTGATATACAAAACATTCAAAGATCGGCGGGATCGCCTATTCTTATAGAGATCATTCGAAGTGGAGTTATGGGATACTCCAGAATCAAAAGAATACCAATAGAGAGGGACAAGAATGAATTTTGGAACCGCAGGGAACGTTCCAAAGTTAAAAGAAAATTCGAGTCAAAAGGAAGAGATTCAACTCGAACGAAAGTGATTCTGTAAATAAATTTACTATATATGCTAAGTTTTGCCTAGAGCCAAAGCTCTGATACCAACTGTAACGACCCGCTATTTTGGACCATTCAAAATATCAGATTGTTAATTTAAATTTGGCAAAACTCAGCATATGCAGTAAATAAATCAATCACAGAATCACAGTCACAGAGTAATACAATAATACGCAGCGGAATAGATAAAATAGTAGTTCATGAAGCTACTATATAGACATCAAAGTTAAAATAAAATACAATAGAATATCTCAAATACAGTGAAGTCTTCAGTACGAATAGATCACCTCTCTGAACAAATCAACTGGAAAAGCTGAAAGCTGAATCGATAGTTGGATCTCCAAACGAAGCTCCAAACTCCAAAGGTGAATCTCAGATGCTGTATCACTCGGTCTGACCCGAGCGTAAAGCAAACACAAAACACTCGAGTCAGGATTAACATTCTTATACTAATAAATCCAACTCAAGTGAAATATCAATTGAAATACAAGTAACTTAAAGGATGTTTGGGATAACCATCCTCTAAGGATCTTCAGAACTATCTACAAGGTGGAAATATACATTATAACACCGTGGTCATTTAAATTTAATTTATACTTCAAAACCCAAATACTATTTCATTTCAAATATAACTATTAATTAATTTATAAAGTAAAGCATTTAAAATTTCCTCAAGTCTCACAAATCGATTCAAATTAACTCAAATTTCAAATTCAAATTTATTTAAAGCTCGTTTCCTCAATTCAATTCAGTTCTAAATATACCATTTAAATTTTTTTAATACATTTCAAAGCTTTAATATTCAACATTTCAAAGTTAAATTTAACAGTTTCATATAGCTCTTGATTTAACTTTATTATTATTTAATCATGGAATATTCACTTAATGAATTCAATATCATTTAACTAGCCTTAAATTTCATTTTTACTAAATATTTCCTTAAATTTATTTAAATAAGAAATATTCATTAAATTATTTAAATCAAACTCAAGTTATAAATCATATCTTAAATCCCAATTTCAATAAGTTTTAAATCGGTTTAATTAAATAAATTATCTTTCCAACCTTAACTTATTCAAATTATTACCAAAATCTATTTTGAAATATAAATCTTATACTTAACATATTTTATGTATTAAATCCATCTTAATTAAATTTAATATTATAATTAAATCTATATATATATCATTACCATTTATATAGAAATTTAAGAATCAACATTTATTTAACCCGTATAAATTTTTCCCAAATCCATAGAATTTATTTTCAAAATATTTATATATATATGGACCAACGGTGTCTGTATATATATTTATCATATGGTTAAGTGATACGGATATTTATCATTTCAATCCGAAATTTAAATATATACGGGTAGATATCATTTCGACCCGTAATCCCAATTTCAATTCAAATGAAAATCGCTTGGGTTTATCATTTCAACCCATAACGATTTTCTCCTATTCTAAAGTCCATTCGGGTATGTATCATTTCAACCCATAGTGAATTCTAAACTACAGGGAACTTGCAAAGTGATAACAGATACTAAAAAAAATTGTAACAACAGGCATATATCATCAGTATAAATAACAGATACGAGTGTCAGATGTCACAGGTGAACAGATACAAATAATAGTAATAACAGGCATATAATACTAGATACTGGTGTCAGATGTCACAGGTGAACAGTTATAGATAATAGCATATATAACAATGTAGATAACTACAGCAGCATATTTCAATTGCTATTTCAAATGAAATCAAATTTAAATAATAAAAGAACGTTAATCGTGAGTGATTGCTCACCTTTCGAGGCTAGAGAAGTTTTGACAAGGAAAAATGGTGCTTCGAATCCAGGCACGGATCTCAAACGAACAAGGTTGGCACGAATTGGACGGATAGGACTGATAAATAGAGATCGATGAAAATAGATCAGAAGCTGCTTGATGTAGACCAAAACAAAAATATATAATCCAAATCATTATTCTTAAAATAGAAGTATTTTAAAATCAAATATACATACTTTATATTTAAGAATCACAATTTAAACAAATCAAAAATAACGCTTGTTCGGACATACTATCCTTCACATATTATAAATAATCTAATAAAACAATCTATTATTATTATGCATTGTTATATAATCAATATGATAGTATATCGGCAATATACATAAGAACCAAATTGCATACTATAACAATATATATATATATATATATATATGAACCTTTGGAAAAAGATGCAAAATATGCAGATGCAGTATATATACAATATGCAAACTTACATATATATATTTATATTTTTTTTAAACCAGTATCTCTATAATGAATACAGCTTTTACAAACTGATCAATAACTAATGAGATAATATGTAACTTACAGAAAAACGAAATAACAAAAAAATAATCAAAAGCTAATAAATGAATATAATCTGCAACAAAATGTATATGTGCAGATCCCAAAGCCAAACAAACATAGATTGTAACATCCCGAAAATTTTCGACTTTCGAAAATTCAACATCGATACTCACTTTATCGACTGCTGAGCCATCGAATGTCGGAAACCCGAAAAGTTATGGTTTTAAGAAAGAAGAAAAAGGTAGAAGAAGAAGATAGAAGAAAAAGAAAGAAGAACAACAACAGAACGAGAGCAGAAACAGAAACAGAAAACAATATCAGAATCTTACACATCGCAGCGGAACAATATATAATAGATAAATGAATATCATTTAAAAACAAAAGAATTATATCTGTTATTACATTACATCACATCATATCATCAGAGTCAATAAACAACAATGGACAGTTATATAAACTTGTCCTCATACAGAATACACAGCGGAATAAATACTATCAGATACAAATACTACGTCTCGTCATCCAGCTTGCTTCCAAAGCTCCAGAATATCCAGAATATCCTGATAATATAACTCTAGGCTGCCCGTGTGGAAATTGGTGGGCACCCAGAGTTTAGAAGGGAACAATAAACTCCGAGTCAGTCATGGTGACTGGTGTGAGATCGTAAAACAGTTATTCTTTAAAATAAACAACAGAAGAATTTTAAAGTCAATTCGCAATGCTTTTGGAAAATGAAACTACCATAAGACCTCCCACCACACACACAATGCAAACGCAGACTTGGAGGAGATTTCTTATTATGTTAGTCAAAGATGCTTACTACGCAAAAATCAAAACCTTTTTGATATTATTATTAGTGCATAGTGTAGAAAACATTTCGAAAGTAGAATATAAATCTTAGCCAGCATAGGTACCATTATATTATGCCTGCTATAGCTGCCTCCTGAGGAGACAGGTTATACAATTGAAATCGTAAAGGCTCGTATTGTTTCTTTGGATTTCCAACAAATGGTCAGGCTAAGGAACTTCCTATCCACGATGGGTACGTCCCTGGAATAGACGACCCGAGAACCTAACCGGATCTCTGCCAACACAAGGCCGGGTTACCTCTGCAAAAATAGGTAACTACTGACACGCGTATGCCATCCCCCGATCGTCACCGATCTTCCCGAGGATCCCCGATTCGCAACAAACCACATAGATAATAATAATGCAGTAACCACAGAGGTTAAGTATCTGGGCTCCATACCATGATACCACCTTTATCCAGAAGGAATGACATACACTAAGGGGCGCTACTCCCTAGAACCTTGCCGCATTCTTCCTGTTTCGACCATTTCCGGGGTGTGAGGCTCGATGAAGTCTCGTCCACAAAGCTACGCTTTCTCAAAAAGCCCTGCTTTGGGTCAAACAAAATGATCAACCTATGATCACAAAGATATAAGATCAAACAAATGATCATATCACAAATGATCAAACACTGATCATTTCACAGCAACACTCAGTATGCCACGTTACCAAATTGGGATATATCGCTGATAAATTTCAACTACATAACCTCTGAGCTCGTACGTCTCAGAGAAGGGTGTTAAGCTAAGAGAATAAATTCTCCGCCACCAACAGAAAAGTATTTGAAAGAAATCAGCTTTATATCTCAAATTGTAACGTCAGACACACAATCCATACAAGTCTGTTCCGGGATCGAACAGAACCGAAGGCACTTCTCACGAAGCCCTTGCATTTCCGGATAATTTTCAATCACGTCAGGACTTCCCGTCACTAAGGGTGATAAAACCTCTAAACCGAAGATCAGTCGGTGTAGAGTAACTCGACGGTAATCCTTCCGTTTTCAAAAATATCCGGTCTTCAACACCGGTCTTCAAATGCGATTCATAACGACGTATTACATATTCGGAATGGGTTATACGACCCCATGGTCCTTTCCCGGCTAACCCGAATAGTGAGCGATTATTCAAAAATAAGTGTGGCATTCAAATTCATCCATTTCACAACAAATACCATCTAAAGTTAATTATTGATAGTCGGTTATTTAACTATCAATAAAGATGCGCAACCTCATCAGATTCCAAATAATTTTCCTAAATTATTTATTCTTCAAAAATATCTTTACTAGATATAGAATTTCCACACTTAACCGTTTGAAAACAATTTCAAATCAATTCCCACATTTCTTTTTATCTTTGAAGATAAAATCTCAAAACAGTTCATTTCATATTGGAAAAGTATTTCCATACTTATCTAAAAATAAGTAATTCACAAATCATTTATTTTCAACATTGAAAATATTCAATATACTTAAATCAAATTTAAGTATAAATTCATTCTTTAAGGAAAACATTACTATAACAACCTTTCTCTGAGTCAAAACGAATGTTACGTAAAACATCGTTACGACGACTCAAAATCATTAGTATAGGGATTCGAATTTTTAAGATAGATATGTAAATCCCAATACTATATAAAAACATTTCCTTTCAAAAATCATTTACTATAACAACAGCGTTATAGTCCATCATTTCCTTCTTCCTCGAAAACGTCTATTTCAACAATAAATGTTGAAATCTATGTTTTCGATATTTAACACATTTTTTTTTAAACATCGTTAAAAACAATTTAACTTCATTTTTAAAATATCACTTCTTCAAAAATGAATCCATTTTATTCAATAATATATTCACTGTCCAAAATCGTGAATATATCTTCTTTAATAATCTTCCATATTTAATTTATCAAATTCAGTCTATTTCGAATTTATAAACACGTTTATAAATTCTATTTCCATTTATAAAAACTACAATTTATAAATCTTCTTTATTAACTAGTTCAATTCATAACTCAATTTTTATACTAACGGTCCATCTTATAAGTTAATACTTATAATTCATTTATTTTCAAAAATCGTTCTTTTAAAACTTTACAATTGTAAAGTTCATCCCTTTATAAATCATTTTAACATCATTTCCATTTTAAATTCACATCCCCTTATTTCAATTGGATTCATTTTTCCAAATATTCACTTTTGAATCTAAAATCGGATTTCAAATTAATTTCTAATTCTACTTTAACTCCAAATCAATTACAAATTGATTTCTAAATTTATTTTCACTACTAAAATAAATTCTTATTTTTTTTTTCAAATTATTCAATATCCTGTTTTTAAAGGGATTCTTCAAATTGAGATCATTTTACATTGATTTCCCAAATTATTTCAATTTACCAATTTAATTCCTAATTGGATTTCCAACTTATCTCTTTTTAAATAAATTCCTTTTAAAGAAAACAAATTTCAATTGTTCCTTTCAATCTATTTTAAAATCCAAATTTTAAATTAAATTCTTCAAATTATAGTCACTATTTTACGAAATCCATTTATTTAGCATTTTCACTTTATTCTGGAATTTATTCAATACGATTATACTTTAAAAATTCCTTTCTTCAAAATTTCTTCAATTTCAAAAATTGATTCACTTAGAAATTTTCTACTTGAATTTCAAAAATTCAATTTCGTTTATCTTTGGAATCCAATGATGTCAAAACATCCATTCAGCTAAATTTTAGCTTTCAACAATTTCCAGATATCAATATGATTAATAAAATCATTCACAGATTCATACCACAGTATAAATAAATTCAATCAATGTGAGGGGTCCAGTTGGATCCCTCCAACCTGTTTCCCTACATCCAAAGATGTTAGCACAATACCAATTCCGCTCCAGTACGGAATTATCGCGGTATATAGGTTTTTATAAATCCGCTTACTAACGGCGCAATAGGGTCTCATCCGCTATACGAGGCGGGAAATCATCAATCCAATATATACATATGCCAATATGTATATATTGCTATATATAGATATATCCTATCATATCTAATAGCACATTCAACAAATCAATCAATAACTGCAATTCAATTATAAATCTGAGTGAGAAGATCTCACCTTAGCTTTTTATTTTGCCATCCAATCCAATCCTTCTTTTGTTTTCTCGATTTATAGACCTTGAATAAATAATTTATATGATTTTATTAATATTCGAATATAAATCGAACTATAAATTTTTATTTTAACAAATTTCCTTTTTAAAGAAAAAAAAAATATATATATATATATATATATTCTTAGTTACCAAAAATAATTTCATTTCATAAATTTACTTAACTAACTCTTATATAACCTTTTATATATTTTCTTCCAAATTCTTATAAAAAAATTTCTTGTACATATATTTATTAAAATATTTTGTTTTCCCTTTCTGCAAATAACAGAAACTTCTTCCTGTATCCATGTATATACCTATTTCTGCTTAAACGGTTTATATTAAACGTATATAGTTTTTTTTTCTTCTTTGAATAGGCAAAATAAAATTTCCAGTATTTATCATTTAAAATTTCAAAACAAAGGAAAAAACAAAAATCAATTACCTTACTGTTATCCTGAACTTCAAATTCGCGACCCAGTCTTGCTCGACCCCGAACTCCAAATCCTAACTCGATCGGCACGAGAAACCCCAAATCGAATGCGACCCCGACGAACTCGTCGCTGCCGGCCCCCTCGCGAACGCCTTGCTTCGAAGCCCTAAATCGACTCCACCTTCTTGTCGCGAAACGAAACCCAGCATCGAGTTACCACCAGACTTCGCCCCACCTCCGGCCCCAAGCCCTCGACATCACAACACGTCAACGCTGCCGAGCCCTAGACCTCCATCGCGTGCTGCCATATCAATCGCGAGCTTCCAGAACGCGATCGAAATCTCTCCCAGTATCGCGAAACCCTAGTCGAGTCGCTCGCCTCTCGTACGCGTGCGCGCGCCACTCGCCGCCGCGACGTACCCTTTCGCAGCTCGATTTGAATTCTCAATTCCAAATGATGAGCGGCCATTTTTGTTTACGAGAGGGAAGTTTTGAAAAGGAGGAGACTTCGGCCATTTATGTTTACTTCTTTTGTTTTGAACTGAGGGAGTTGCTAACGAAATAAAAGGAACGAAGGGTATGCCTTGCACGATCTCGTTCGTGATTCCTTGCGTGATACCAGGCGTGATTAAAGGAGACAACGTGTGGTGATGTTGACAAAATATAAATTTAAATTTAAATTTGAATCCGATTGAATTTCAACGCGTTAAATTTCCGTGTGCTCACATATCAACTCAGAAAATTATGAAAATTGAAATCCGGCAATAATACAACATTCCGGACCCAATGGAACTGGTTTCGTCGAATTCCGAGACTGTTTGAAAATTGACTATTTTATAAATATCGGTTCGAGTGATTATTTTCAAAACTGAACAAAACAGTTCGAAATTAAATTCTGAAGCTTCAATCATCTTCAGTATTATCAATACGAATTTTAAAAGCTTTCGAAATATTATTCTTTAGCTTAAAATTGTAGATTCAAATTTTTATTCAGCATTCAGTCGATTAAATTTTAAAGTTTAATCGCAAATTTCAAAGTTATATCAGGGATTCAAATTAAATTATCGTTCAAATATTTAAAATTAATTAAATATTTCCAATTTAATTCGTTCGAAATTCTGGGTCGTTACATAGATGGATAGGTTAAACAAAAGCTCACAGACCCACTGAACATATATTTCAAAGTACTGTTATGCTACCGCTGGAAACTGCCCCATATACACTTTACGGCTATACATACATAATAACAAATATACTTTATAAACTATTGAAATAAAACAAACCAAAAATAAACATAGACTACTATAAATAACTACACCGAGAGGGAAATAAGCTATGTTAAAATCATATGTAAATGGCATTGAAAACAGATGAAGACCAATGTATATGCAAAGATCAAAGTGTATAACATATCCATTTAAAGTAAAACAAAATTTCAAAAATAAATATATGTATATAAGCAATAGACTCCAATTATTATATTTACGAGCACAGAGATTCTTCAGCAACATACGAAACAAATATGATTTTAGCAACTTCTTTTTTTATATATACTAATGTGTACGTGCACTTATAAATTAATATATCGTTATATAACTAACAAAAGAAATCTACAACAAAACAAAACTTTATGTATGAAATCAAGATACCATAGTTATATGTAATGTTGTAAAATCACGTACTTAGAAATTAAAGAAGAAATCAATTAAACAATACGTATTATATCCTAACCTGTAGGCCGTATAAAATCATCTAAATATATAGATATAATACTAAAAAAACAGTATACTTTGTGAACAATAATATTATATATATAACCATGCTTTAATCAGAGTATGCATTTTATCTCAACTTACAAAACTGACACATAAACTGACCTATGTTGACATATGAACTCATATACTAATTATATCCTCATGCAACAAATATTGTAAGATATATTCAAACCCAGGTTGTGCGAAAAATAACATAGTATATGTATATATATATATATTTCTAATATTTGTAACAAATATACAAACATCTGATTATAAATGTGCATACCATTCCAACCTTGATCACATATGACTACATGGCTGCAAAGGAAAGGATGTTACAAGGCTGAGATGCTCGGCCAGGAACAAGTGGCTGGGGCGTGGGTTTTTGAGGCAATGATGAGGAGGTTGATAGTAATGAAGGAGGATGAGGGAGAGACAAAAGATAGAGGATCGACGACCGAGGCAGATGGAGTTTGGGAGGACGAACGGAAAGGCGGAAGAATAAGTGAGGGTCAGTACGTTGATTTAAGGAAAAGGAGAAGAGGCGGGTTTGATTTGTAGGGAAAGGCTTTGGGAAGAACGATGGGAAGAGGCTTGGATCTGAGTAGAAAAAGAATATGTATATTTTGAAAGAGAAGGAAAAAAATCAACAGAGTAAGCTTATAATTAGGGATTAAAATAAATAACGTAACTAATATCAAAAGTCACGCGAATGACAGAAGGGAATGGAAAGAAAAAGTCACGCGTGATTCCAGGAATTTCTAAAAGCAAGTGGCCTTTTGATCCAACGATACAAGGAGACCAAAGGTTAAAAACGTGTACCGGTACGGATAACGGTTCCACTGATTTCATCACGTACCGGATTTCCGAAATACACAAATGAATACAACGTTGAGATCAGCACGACGAGACGATCAAAGTGGTATATAGATATTTGGTGGTACGATCATCCGATCAAAAGTCGATAATCGGTACCGGAAATGCTGCTATTTCGCCAGAATTAAGATAAACGGCGCAGTAGAAGTCCAAATTTCGCGAAACGAATTTCGTAGTCTGATTTAGAATTCTCTGAATAAATTCTCTCCTGTTGACATATTTTGGTTTCGGAAAACTTTTAAATTCACTGTTATTAACCGGTTTGATTTGAATAAAATTTCACAGGAAAAAAAAAACTTCAATATTATCAGATGAAAATTTACCAGTTGCTATATTAAAATAGACGTATTCCAAATAATAAATTGTTATTTTCAAATTTTATTGTTTAAAATTTCACAAATTTCCAGTTAAATATACCTTTAAAACCATTAAATTTTGCGGGTCGTTACAGCACACTAGGGTCAGACACATGTCTGGTATGAGAAAATCCACTAAAACAATTTGTAAATCAAGTTAAAGTTAATACATGAATATATGTATACAACTCTGTCTTTAGAAAAAAAACAAGTAATTCATGTGTGCATGTTCTGTGTCAGTGTGCAGGTGCACACTTAAATCTTCCTTTCCAGAAACCTCAAGAAGACATGGTACATTCATACATTCATATATTTCAATCATGAATCAAATAAACATCCATACAACAAGGAAATCACCCAAAATGAATTAAATCATTTATTCACTTTCCAGATTTCATTCCAGGAAGACTCTAGTTCCTCTTTATATCAAATTCTCTTACCTTGATATATTTATCTATCTTGGTCTCATCTGCAATTAATTGAATCAATGGACACACTGTAATGAACTAATTCACTCCATTACACAAAGATCTCAGGACTTAAACAAGCCATGTGTCAACTTGTATTACTCAAGAAAACAAGTCATTCCTGCAGTGTTCTTGACCCCAATTTCCTAATCAGGTTTAAGTTAATAATAACTCTTTTAATTTTTCATGACTAAACCATTCAGTGATCCATTTCACTAACTAAAACATCCATGTCATGGCATCTCATATTATTCATAACCAAACAGAGACAAACAGGCAAACAACCATTGGTGACTAAAAAATAGGATCCTGTATGTATATATATATTCTGGTATTTTAAAAGGGGTATAGGCAACTAACATTGGCTTATGGCTTTTGAGAGAGTTTTTCCTTTTGCAAACATTTGTGCTTGAGTTAAACTCAGACTGACCAAGTTTCACTGAATCACAAAATTTGTTTGCTATGTATATGAACATTTTTATATTTTCATTGAATCAGGAGCATCAGCACATAGGCAACCCTATTGCACCCCTAATTTCTTTCTTTATCTCAAGCCTCAGCACTTATACATGAGTATATTGCAGCTCAACATTGTTTACATCTTTCTGGGTTGAGCCAAAACCAATACTATTTGCCTATTTTCAACATTTTATTTTCTGGGCATTTGTTTATGTTCCTAAACATTAACTGTTGGCCAAGTTTTCAAACACTTAATCAACCCACTCCCTGTCTACCACCGGACCAGATCCACCGAGTCTCACCACCGAACCAAATACAACCGGACCAAATCCCCTCCACCGATCCAAACCAACCACCGGACCAACCTTCATCCGGCCTCACCAAACCAACCACCGGACCAACCTTCATCCGGCCTCACCAAACCAACCACCGGACCAACCTTCATCCGGCCTCACCAAACCAACCACCGGACCAACCTTCATCCGGCCTCACCAAACCAACCACCGGACCAAGCATTACCGGTCCAAACCAACCACTCCAAGCACGGCCGAACCAAGCTCCGCCGAACCAGATGTGCCAGGCCAGATTGCTTCAGCCCAGGCCCACCAGCAGCTATACACATCCAAGACCCCTGCCCCCAACCTCACTCTATAAATAGAGGGACAGGGGTACAACAATGGGGACAAGTTTGAGAGCTCAAGCACGGATAGAACTTTCAAACAACTTTCTTTTACTTGTATCAAAGCTTTGTACTTGTAATCAACAGAAGAGAAGAGAAATAACATATAAAGTGGATGTAGGCACATTCTGGCTGAACCACTATAAATCTGCGTGTCTTTTTACAATTAAGCCCCTGCTTTTCATATATTTGCATAAATCTCCAAAATCACTAAAAACAACATAAGATCTACTAAATTATACGACTTTGAGGTGTTTGTCCATTTTTTGTGCAAACATTTTTGGTGCTTTCATTGAGAGCTAGAAGCTCGAAGCTTCAGCTTCATCTACTTAACGAGTTTTCCTAATAGCATCGTCCGCCACTTGGAAAACATGCCTCCCAAACAGAGAAAAGATGTTAACAAAGGAAAAAACATCGCATCCAGTAGTCTTCCTGATCCAGCTGTCGCGAATCAAGTAAATCGTCCTCCTCCAGCAACGGTAACAAATGAAGGACAGGCTAACCCAACCACTCCTGCCACAGAACAGCCTGCAGCAATTACTAGGGCAGATTTGGACAGAGTTGTTGTTGAAGTAACTAACCGCTTCACGTCCCAGCAGGAAGCCTTGGTGGACCATCTCATGTCACGCTTAAGGGACGCTGAAGAGTCCAACCGCAACACTGAATCATGGGGCGAGTCCCAGTCTGGAGGATCTCAGAGACAGCAAAGATCTTCCTTCTTCGAAGGAGCTAACGGCAGGAGTAGCCGTGGTAGGAGCCGAGACCGAGCCCAGCCCGAAGTTAGGCCTGAGGAAACGTTTGGTGCCGGACCCAACGGGGAAGGTACCGGGCGAAGGTCAACTGCAGCTGAGCCTGTCATGCTGCCTAACCACAGAAACACCAGTGAACGGGGCCGAGCTAGAGTTCAGCCCGAAGTTGGACCCGAGGAAGTGCTTAGATCAGAACCCAACAGGGGGAGATCAAGGCAAGGGCCAACTGTAGCTGACCCAAGCATGCTCCCAGAAGATCAAAGGCAGCCACTGGAAAATATGAGGAATGATAGACGATACCATCCCTACAGGTTATCTGGACGGAATCAATCCCACAGAACAGAACCAAACTCATTTCTATCTGCTCCAAGTTCTGATGAAAGGATGGCACGCTTATTCAGAGAGTGTGTCCAACGGGAGCAAAGAGATCGAGGGATAGGTGCTAGGGTAACCAGCCCTTTCGCCCGCAATATCGAAATCGCTATCACCCCCCGAGAATGGAAGATGCCGACAATGGAACCTTACAAAGGAACCTCCGATCCCGTTGTACACTTACAGAGGTACACACAGCATATGCTCATGAGTGGAGCAACAGAGGGAGTACTGTGCAAATGCTTTCCGCTCTTCTTAGCAGATCTTGCTACCTCCTGGTTCTGTCATCTACCCCAAGGATCCATCAGCTCATGGGAAATGTTGAAAGAAAAATTCATCAGTCAGTTCCGCATTCATGTGGAGCAACCTAAGGACGCTTATTCCTTATCCAGCGTCAAAAAGAAACCTGGAGAAAAGCTGCAGCAATACCTAACCAGATTCAACGCCGCAGCAGCCGCAGTTCAAGATGCCGATGAGAAGCTTATCCTAATGGCCCTCTGCAGTGGGGTGCATCCGGACACTAAATTTGCTAGAAGATTGACAAAAGAAAAACCAGCTACTTTACCCGATTTCTTCCATGAAGCCGGGAAATACATGAGGCTTGAGGATGCTGCCATTGAGGGGCAGTCAGGACAGCAAAGTAAGACGACCCATGACAACGCCCCTGCTGTGGCGAGGGACGTTCGAAGAAATGACTCCAGAGACAATGCTGGGGGCAAGAAGGTAGAAAAACGCCTATATCGGCCAGGACCAAGATTCGACTCTTACACCCCTTTGAACGAGACCGTCGAAAATATCTTCCTTGCCACCCAAGGCGAAGTTAGATACAAACGCCCTCCATACAAGAAGGAATCAGATAACGCACAGAAGTCTGGAAAATTCTGCCGCTTCCACGAATCTCACGGACATGATACCAACGAATGCCATCATCTCCGAGATCTGATTGAGGAACACATCAGAAGGAAGAAACTGGAACGCTATGTAAAAAGTCAAGACAGGACTCTAGCTCCTGCCAATGAAAACCCAAGGCTACCCTCACCAGGGACCGGCAGAGGCGACCGCAACGCTATCAGCTCTAGTCAAGAGAAGATAGTGGTCCATACCATCTCAGGAGGTCCACACATCGCAGACAGAAGTTGGAGAGAGATGGAAAGATATGGGAAGTCGCTTAGAGACAATAGAGACTGTGTCAATACGGTTATAGAAGAGCGCCACCCAAAGCGGAAAGAAAGTGATGACATCACATTCAGTAAACGCGACCTAGAAGGAAGACAGTACCCTCACATGGATCCCATGGTTATCTCTGCCCGACTCGGTCCCGCCGAAGTTTACCGAATCCTGGTAGACACTGGAAGCTCTGTAAATATCCTGTTCAAACACGCATTCGACAAAATGAAGCTATCAATAAAGGATGTATCTCCCTGCGATAAACCACTACACGGTTTCACTGGAGATGCGAAGATGCCCCTCGGGCAGCTGGACCTCTTTGTTGAGATTGGAAGTCATCCCCGCTCCGTGGTAAGGAAACAGACGTTTGTGCTGGTAGCGAACCATTCGGCCTACAACGCCTTCTTAGGAAGACCATCCTTGTCTGACTTCCAGATTGTCCTAGCCCCATGGTGCCTGAAAATGAAATTTCCAACAGACAATGGGGTAGGGGAAGTGGAAGGAGACCAAGATATTGCACGAGACTGCTATGTAACCGAACTTCGCAACAACCACAGGAGAGATAAAGGGAAAGGTGTAGAGATTGCCCTCTGCACAAAAAGCCTTGAAGCATAGCAACTAAAGAAAGCCCCTCCTCTTCGATACACCAGCGACCCTTTCAATGAATTAGACCCTAGGGACAAAGAGGAGGAGGCCACCGCCGAGCCTGCAGAGGCTATGGGATTTATATCTGTAGACAAGCACGACTCAAGTAGGCTACTTAAAATTGGGTCCCAGCTGAAAGCTGAATTGAAGGAACAACTCATTGATTTTCTCCGCCACAACTTGGATGTATTCGCTTGGTCACACGCTGACATGACCGGAATCTCCCCCGACATAGCGTGCCACGTATTAAAAATTGATCCTACCAAGGCGCCTGTAAAACAAAAAAAGAGAAGTATGGGGGCAGAGCGATCAGCAGCCTTCGATGAAGAAGTAAAGAATCTACTCGCCAATGACTTCATACGAGAAGCTATTTACCCAGAATGGATCGCCAACCCGGTACTAGTAAAGAAGGCTAATGGGAAGTGGCGGACCTGCATTGACTTCTCCAACCTAAACGACGCCTGCCCAAAGGATTGCTTCCCGCTTCCCAGAATCGATCAACTTGTAGACAGCACAGCCGGGCACGAACTCCTGTCTTTTATGGATGCATACTCAGGATATAACCAAATTCCTATGCATGCTCCCGACCAAGACCACACTAGTTTCATCACCGACCGGGGTTTATACTGCTACAAAGTGATGCCCTTCGGACTTAAAAATGCAGGAGCCACCTACCAGCGCCTCGTCAACAAGATGTTTGCAGGGCTAATAGGACGAACAATGGAAGTATATGTAGACGACATGCTGGTAAAATCACGGAAAGCCAAAGATCACGTAAGCCACCTAGGCGAAATGTTCCAGGTACTTCGACAGTATGGAATGAAGTTGAATCCACTAAAGTGCTCCTTCGGAGTGTCATCGGGAAAATTCTTAGGATTCATCGTCCATGCCCGAGGGATAGAAGCAAACCCTGAACAAGTCCGAGCATTAAGGGACATCAAGATACCTTCCACCCGAAAGGAAATGCAAAGCCTAAATGGAAAAGTGGCTGCCCTAAGCCGATTCATCTCCAAAGCAACGGACAAGTGCGTCCCCTTTTTCGAAGCTCTAAAGAAAGATAAAGGA
Source organism: Allium fistulosum (assembly GCA_030737815.1). Taxonomy (NCBI): domain Eukaryota; kingdom Viridiplantae; phylum Streptophyta; class Magnoliopsida; order Asparagales; family Amaryllidaceae; genus Allium; species Allium fistulosum. The sequence continues at coordinate 451,861,437 of CM060906.1, read as the reverse complement.
AAGTTCGAATGGACGGACGAATGCTTAACCGCTTTCCTTAACCTAATCGAACACCTCCAGAAACCACCGGTACTCTCGACCCCAAGCGAAGGCGAAGAATTATACCTATACCTTGCTGTGTCATCTCACGCTCTAAGCGCTGCCTTGGTAAGGGAAGACAACCGCACGCAACGACCAGTTTACTTCGTCAGTAAAAGGTTTACTGGGGCAGAAGTCAGATATCCTAAGCTTGAAAAGTTAGCATATTGTTTACTAATCACTTCACGAAAGCTACGTCACTACTTCCAATCCCATTCCATCAAAGTTCTGACCGATCAACCACAGAGGCAGGTACTCCATCGTCCCGACACTTCCGGGCGACTACTTAAATGGTGTATTGAGCTGAGTCAATATGATATCACCTATCACCCTCGCACCGCCATCAAGGGACAAGCCATGGCTGATTTCATTGCAGAATTCACTACCAACGGGGATAAGGAGCAACTGGAAATAACAGAAGATATCAAGTGGAATCTCTTTGTGGACGGTGCATCTAACGAACAAGGCTCGGGGGCAGGTGTGGTAATAATCACTCCCAGGGGAAATAAACTGCACTATGCTGTAAGGTTGGAGTTCGCTGCCACCAACAACGATGCAGAATATGAAGCCGTAATAGCCGGATTAGAAATTGCTATCGAGATCGGAGCCAATTCTTTGTGTCTTCACAGCGATTCTCAGCTTATTGTTAATCAAATACTAGGGGAATTCCAAGCTCGAGAAGAACGACTCATAGCATATCTAAAGAAGACCAAGTCACTTCTCAGCCGATTGGACCACTACTTAGTCAAACACATCCCTCGGGAAGAAAACCAAGAGGCCGACGAATTGGCAAAGCAAGCAAGTATGAGAGACGTCGCCATCTTCGGGGCAGTAACTGTCTCAAAGCAAACGATCCCAAGTTTTGAGCAAGTGAATCTGATAGCTGCAACCGAAGAAGCAACTTGGATGACTCCCATCCGAGACTACCTACAAAATGGCACACTACCCGACGGGCGTAACGAAGTCAAGAAAATCTTGAGGAAAGCGTCCCGCTACACAATACAAGGAGACATCCTCTATCGGCGCGGGTTCTCTAACCCATTGTTAAGGTGTGTCGCCGGAAGGGAAGCCAAGGAAATCTTATCCAACATTCATCAAGGAAGCTGCGGAGATCACACCGGAGGGCAAACGTTAGCAAAAAAGATACTCCGATACGGATTGTAACGACCCGTATTTTTCACGGATCGAAAAGTTCGTCAAATCTGGAATTTTTGCATTTTTAAGTCATTTCAGATTTTTGGGGAAATTTGTCTAAGTCCTAGGTCGTGGACGACCTAAGAGCTAAGTCGTGACCGAGTTAAGGACTTCGGCGAGTTAGTGTTAGGTCGTGGGTTAGTTGGAGCGACCTATAGAATTGTGCAACCTAGGATTTAGTTAAGTAATTAGGTCGGCAGGGCGAGTTAACGACCTAAAGACTGACCGACTTAAGAGGTCTAGGCGACCTAAGGAATGTGGTGAGCGACCTAAGTGAAGTATTGGATAGTTAAGTCGTCTAGACGACTTAGTAGATAGGTCGTATCCCAGTTTGTTCGCGACTTATGTTAGGTCGCGTAGATGTTTAAGGGTTTAGGTCGTAGACGACCTAAGAGATAGGAGACTTAAGAGTTTCTGGCGAGTTAAGGTTTCGAGCGACCTATAGGATGTACTTAGTATAGTTAGGTCGGCAACGACCTAGAGGAGTTGGGATAGCAGGTTAGCGACTTAGTAGTTAAGTCGTTGGACGACCTAAGGGGTTAGTATCTTGTTGTATTGGCTAAGTCTTAGGTCGCGTATTGGCTTAAGTGTTAGGTCGCGAGATTGTTAAGTCGCGCATAGGCTAAGTCGTTAGGTCGAAGACTGTTAGGTCGCGTGGGTTGCTGAGTTGTTAGGTCGCAAGGTTTTATAAGTCGTAGGTCGTAGAGAGGCAGTCTGTGTTAGGTCGCTGGGTTTCGTCTAAGTGTTAAGTCGTGCATAGTTAAGTCGCGCAGTGTTAAGTCGAATGGTGCTAAGTTGTTAAGTCGTCCAGGCGACTTAGGAGTGAAGCGCGCATAAGTTAGGTCGGAGGCTCTGTTAAGTCGTAGGGGTTTTTAGGTCGTAGGTCGGCATATGTTAGGTCGGCAACGACTTAAGGAGATAGCCGAGTTACGACTCAGGCAGATTTCTGCTATAAATAGGAGGGGTTGTTCTCACTTTTTGGGATCCGGATTTTGAAGCGACGAAGTGCTGCCATTTTGAGAGCTCGACTTCTACACTTCTTCACTTCTTTTCTCCACTCTAATCTAGTGCTTCCATCCATCCAAATCGAAGATCAAGATTGAAGATTCAAGAGCTTAGGTTGAAGATCTTCATCTTTTCAAGAGAGATTTCTTCATTTGAAGCGGATTTGTGGTAGATCTAGCTTCATCCTTCGCTGTCCAGATCTGGAGTGTGTTGATTTGAGGTTGTTTAGGTGATTTGGTGAGTGGTGATTATCTCTCACACGGATCCAAAGGAGTATATCGGATTGTTGGCTCGATTTGGTGTTAAAATAGTGATTTCCATGCATTTTCTTCATCCTATGTGTAGATCCATATAGATCCATTGTTCATGATGATGTTGTATCCATTTTATCATATGTTAACCTATGCAAGTTCATTCATCAAGTTTGTAGAGATATAATACATGTTTTCATGCTTATTGGACTTTCAACTCTTTAATTACGAAAATGCCATTATTGTTATAATTGTCTACTTAGATCATATTTGAATGCTTGATTGCTTGGATTGATGTTTGATTTGATTGATTGTTATGTACTAGATGATTGATGATTAGATTTAGACCAAAGGTGATTCAAAAGCTAAAGGAAAGGCTCTTGGATTGGGAAAGCTGCTCGGGGCATATGTAGCGGGATGATGAAGCTCTTATGCATAGATTTGATGATGTGATGTTGAGATGAGGCTTCGCGAGGATGTTATGAAGCGAGGCAATCATATGATGAAGACTTGGTCTAATCCAGGCGGGATCATTCCAAGCATGTTGATAACTCGGTGATATGATTCGAGTTGAGGATAATGGATGCTCGAGAGGCGCTTGAGCTAGTATGGCAATAGTCGTCGAGGAGGATGACTAGGAGGTTGAGATCTCATCGTTGTTGAAGGTTCTAGCATGCTCTAAGCAAGAGTACATGGGGACGCCCAAAAGACTAAGTTGATGGTCGAGTACTCTGGGTAGATTCGATAATCCTAGGCACGGGTCACGATGACGTGCGGGAGTTATGTCTAGAACCGGGGTTACCATTAGCCCTTGACGGACGGCTGAAAGAATGTGCCGGTCATTCAATTAACGGTGATATCGCAACAATGATAACAGTGATAGCTGAGTCATGGATGTTTGGTTGTATCGTCATTCGGTCTCAAGAGCGGTATTTCCTGGGTGCTTATCTGACCTTGGTTTTAGACCTTGGGATTTGTACTTGGAAAACATCGCTCTTGACTCGAGTGACAATTGCTTTACTTTAAATTGTATGCTCTGCTATGTTTGCTTCTGCTTAGTGTGTGTCTGGGGGCTATCACTGTAGAATGAGGTTGGAGTGGGAGGGTTGTATTCCTATTCCTTTTCCTTTATGCTCTTTTGGTATGTTGTTAGTTAATTTACTGCTCACTAAGACTGTTGTCTGACTCAAGGCTTTATGTTTTAATTCTTATTGCCTTGGGCTGTTCGTCCATTTTGGGACGGGCAGACTAGGTAGCAGGTGACAGGTGCTGTTCTCTTCTCACGATACTGATATCGAAGACGAGCTGGAGGGTTGCATATTATCTTCTTATTATATGTACTGGATGTTCCGCTGTTTTGTTTTCTCTGAGAGATATGTAGTGAGGCTGGATGTATTGACTATATGAATGCTTGTATTCAACTATTATGGAGTTTTATAAGATGTCATTTTGTTCTGTAAAGCTTCACTATACATATGTTCTATTGTATTTTGTCCATGCGCTGTGAGTAATACGATAGATTCTGTTGTTTTAATCTTACCTTGACAATCGTCCATGGTCGCCTGGCACACTTTACAGCGCACTATCTCTAGATTCGGTGCAGGGGTCATGGGCGGTCGTCACATTTGGTATCAGAGCATTGGTTAATCGATTTTACCCAACGCTCGCTGTCGTAACTACGTATGAGAGACGTAATTGTATTTTGGTGGATGATTACTATATATAATATAGTAGCTTAGTAGAGTTTGAGTCCTTTATGCAGTTGTTTCTCTAGATGTTCTAATCATTCCTTTTTATAGATATTGAGAATGAGTCGAAGAGGGAGACCAGCTGCTAGGGGAGGTCGTGCTACTGAAGAGACTGCTGATTATGCAGCCATGTTCGAAGCTATGATGACTTCGATCATGAGAAGGATACCAGTTCCGGGGGCGGCAGTTGATGTTGGAGTTCAAGTCCAAACTCCGAAACCAGTGGATTTTGCTAAGTTGTGCAAGGATTATACTGCTCTTGGAGGGAAGGTTTTCTTGGGAACAGAATCTACCATTGAAGTCCAGAGGTGGATAGATGCTTGTAGAAGGATCTTTGGTGATTTGGGAATTGATGATGCAACTAAGAGGAAGTTGGCATCGAGGCAGCTTCAAGGGAGAGCTTCTGATTGGTGGAACTCTATTACCATCACTACTGCGGAGGAAGAGATTACTTGGGAGCAATTCCAAGCTAGATTTGAAGCTAAGTTCATTTCTACAGCTCAGAAGTCTGTTCTGTTCAAGAAGTTTGTAGAGCTCAAGCAGGGTGGAAGATCTGTTCTTGAGTATGTTTCTGAGTTTGAAGCTTTGTCCAAGTATGCCCGGTCATATATTGAATCTGCTTATCAGAAGAATGAGAAGTTTGTGACCGGCTTGGATAGTTATCTTGGGAGGCAGTTGGTGGATCATTTGGACGATTCATTTGAGAAGCTTGTAGAGAAAGCTCTTAGGCATGAGAGTTTGTTTCCTAAGGAAGGACCTGTTGTTGCTGTTACCAAGGGAGAATCTAAACCACAGCAGGGTGGAAACCAGAAGAGGAAGCAGCAGCAGCAGAAGGGTAAGGACGGCCAGAAGAAGCCGAAAGGCGAGGTGACTTGCTACAATTGTCAGCAGAAGGGCCATTTCTCTAAGGATTGTAAGAATCCAAAGGCACCGATGAAGTGTCACAACTGTGACAAGCCGGGGCATTTCAGGAAGAATTGTCCAGAACCAAGGAAGGACAGGCAGATTGTGCAAGCCTATGCTTTGGGAGCTGTTCCGTCGTCTTCGAAAGCTCCTACTGCTGAAGAAAAGGGAAAGAGTGTGGTTGTTCAAGGTACTCTTTTCCTATGTGGTGTTCCAGTTAGAGTTTTGTTTGATACTGGAGCGTCGCATTCATTTGTTTGTAATGAACTAGTAGGCCGGTTAGGTTTGAAGCCGGATATTGTTGATAGGCCATTGGTAGTGACTAATCCAGTTGGGGGTTCGTCTTGTTTGTGTATGTTATGCCGTGGTCTAGTTGTATCGAGTCATGGTTGCTCTTTTGTTTGTGATTGCTTTGTTCTGAACTTTGCGGGGTTCGGAATTATCTTGGGTATGGACTGGCTTAGGAAGTATGCGGCTAAAGTTGATTGCGAAAGGTTGGAAGTGACAGTCGGGAATGTGGAGGGGCGAAAGATTGTGATACGATGTAAGCATGAAGAAGGCGTCTTCATGAGCTTCATGTATTCGCTAGTTGTTCCACGGGATGGACTGTCTTTAGTACCAATCGCAAATGGATTCGAGGATGTCTTTGACGAAGTCAAAGGGTTGCCGCCGCATAGAGAGATCGAGTTTCGTATAGATCTAGTTGAAGGAGCCAGACCTGTTGTGATGCCTCTTAGGCGGATGGCGCCTAAGGAACAGCAGGAGTTGAGGGAGCAAGTTGATGACCTTTTACAGAAAGGATTCATTCGGCGTAGTGTGTCCGAGTGGGGTGCACCAGTTGTGTTTGCAACCAAGGCAGATGGGTCGTTGAGATTGTGTGTGGATTATCGTGAGCTGAATAAAGTGACTAAGAAGAACAAGTATCCATTGCCGAGGATAGACGACTTGTTTGATCAGCTTCACGAAGCTAAGGTGTTTTCTCAGATGGATTTGGCAACGGGATTTCACCAGTTGAGAGTGGCTAAGGATAGTGTGCCGAAGACTGCTTTTAGGACACCATCCGGTTTCTTTGAGTGGCTGGTAATGCCGTTTGGATTGACTAACGCGCCAGCATATTTTGTGGATCTTATGAATAGAGTGTTCAGAGATCAGTTGAACAAGTTCGTACTTGTGTTCGTGGATGATATTCTGATTTATTCCAGAACGGAAGAAGAGCACAAGATGCACTTGCGTATTGTTTTGGAAATCTTACGGAAACATCAGCTGAAGGCTAAGTTTTCAAAGTGTCACTTCTGGAAGAGTGAAGTGAGGTTCTTAGGCCATGTGATTTCTGGAAATGGAATAGCGGTTGATCCCGCTAAGGTGGCAGCAATCCAAGATTGGGTTAGACCTAAGAATGCGTCTGATGTGAGAAGTTTTCTTGGATTAGCAGGATATTATCGACGGTTTATCAAAGACTTCTCCAAGATAGCTGCACCGTTAACAGGATTGACGAAGAAGAACCAAGTGTTCAGTTGGGATGCTAAGTGTGAGCAAGCTTTCGGAATCCTGAAAGAGAGACTGACGAGTGCTCCTGTTTTGACTATTCCAAGTGGGAATGATGAGATGGTGGTTTACACCGATGCATGTGGTACTGGACTTGGAGCAGTGCTGATGCAGAAGGATAAAGTTGTTGCGTATGCCAGTCGACAACTGAAGCCGCATGAAAGGAATTACCCAACTCATGATTTGGAATTGGCGGCGATTGTATTTGCTCTGAAGATGTGGAGACATTATCTGTTGGGAGTTCGATTCGAGTTGTTTACAGATCATAAGTCGTTGAAGTATCTTTTCTCCCAGAAGGATTTGAATCTTCGGCAGCAACGTTGGCTAGAGTTTTTGGCATCGTATGATTTTGGAATAGCTTATACTCCGGGAAAAGGTAACGCAGTGGCAGATGCGTTAAGTCGAAGACATGCAGGATTGGGAGCCATGTTTTCTGAATGGAAGAGTCTCGAGTATTTAGCTGGATTTGACTTCAGGCCTAGATGTGAATTGGAACCTGAGATGTTGGCAAACTTATCGATAAGACCCACTCTTGTGGAAAGGATTGGCGAGGGCCAAAAGCGAGATGATAAGCTTGTCAAGATTATCCGTGGATTGGAATCTGGATTGGATCCAGAAAAGGATGTTGGAAACTGGAGAAAAGCTGATACTTGGGCCAGAGATGATTCGTCAGACTTCAGATTGCATAGAGATCATTCGGCAACGAATGAAGGCAGCCCAAGACCGTCAGAAGAGTTATGCCGATAAGCGTCGAAAGGATTTGGAATTCGACGTAGGGGATATGGTTTTTGTGAAGATTTCTCCACTGAAGAATGTTATTAGATTCGGGAAGAAAGGAAAATTGACTCCGAGATTTGTTGGACCATTCCCGATCATCGAGCGAATTGGAAAGCTCGCTTATAGATTGGAGTTACCGGAGAGGATGTCGGGTGTGCACAATGTTTTTCACGTATCGTATCTACGGAAGTATGTGCATGACTCGAATGCAGTGGTTTCTGCTGATAGCTATGAAGACTTTGAAGTTGATCCAGTTGATAGAAGACCTCGTAAGCCACTTCGTGTTGTGGAAACCGACACGAAACAGCTTAGGAGGAAGGTAGTTAAGTTGCTCAAGATACAATGGAGTGATGATGATAACGACTGTACGTGGGAGGTGGAAGAGAGGATGAAAGCAGCTCATCCTGAACTCTTCAAGGTATGGCCCTAAGGTGTCGTGTCATCTCACGATATTGTAACTTGTTCTAATTTTAGAATTCTGTACGCTAAGTTAGAATTGGATGCATGGTTTGTTGATTGCTATGGATGGTAGGCGTACAGAATAGTCTTTGATTGCTTTGTTTGCTTGGAATTTCGGGGGCGAAATTCCTAAGGGGGAGAGAATGTAACGACCCGTATTTTTCACGGATCGAAAAGTTCGTCAAATCTGGAATTTTTGCATTTTTAAGTCATTTCAGATTTTTGGGGAAATTTGTCTAAGTCCTAGGTCGTGGACGACCTAAGAGCTAAGTCGTGACCGAGTTAAGGACTTCGGCGAGTTAGTGTTAGGTCGTGGGTTAGTTGGAGCGACCTATAGAATTGTGCAACCTAGGATTTAGTTAAGTAATTAGGTCGGCAGGGCGAGTTAACGACCTAAAGACTGACCGACTTAAGAGGTCTAGGCGACCTAAGGAATGTGGTGAGCGACCTAAGTGAAGTATTGGATAGTTAAGTCGTCTAGACGACTTAGTAGATAGGTCGTATCCCAGTTTGTTCGCGACTTATGTTAGGTCGCGTAGATGTTTAAGGGTTTAGGTCGTAGACGACCTAAGAGATAGGAGACTTAAGAGTTTCTGGCGAGTTAAGGTTTCGAGCGACCTATAGGATGTACTTAGTATAGTTAGGTCGGCAACGACCTAGAGGAGTTGGGATAGCAGGTTAGCGACTTAGTAGTTAAGTCGTTGGACGACCTAAGGGGTTAGTATCTTGTTGTATTGGCTAAGTCTTAGGTCGCGTATTGGCTTAAGTGTTAGGTCGCGAGATTGTTAAGTCGCGCATAGGCTAAGTCGTTAGGTCGAAGACTGTTAGGTCGCGTGGGTTGCTGAGTTGTTAGGTCGCAAGGTTTTATAAGTCGTAGGTCGTAGAGAGGCAGTCTGTGTTAGGTCGCTGGGTTTCGTCTAAGTGTTAAGTCGTGCATAGTTAAGTCGCGCAGTGTTAAGTCGAATGGTGCTAAGTTGTTAAGTCGTCCAGGCGACTTAGGAGTGAAGCGCGCATAAGTTAGGTCGGAGGCTCTGTTAAGTCGTAGGGGTTTTTAGGTCGTAGGTCGGCATATGTTAGGTCGGCAACGACTTAAGGAGATAGCCGAGTTACGACTCAGGCAGATTTCTGCTATAAATAGGAGGGGTTGTTCTCACTTTTTGGGATCCGGATTTTGAAGCGACGAAGTGCTGCCATTTTGAGAGCTCGACTTCTACACTTCTTCACTTCTTTTCTCCACTCTAATCTAGTGCTTCCATCCATCCAAATCGAAGATCAAGATTGAAGATTCAAGAGCTTAGGTTGAAGATCTTCATCTTTTCAAGAGAGATTTCTTCATTTGAAGCGGATTTGTGGTAGATCTAGCTTCATCCTTCGCTGTCCAGATCTGGAGTGTGTTGATTTGAGGTTGTTTAGGTGATTTGGTGAGTGGTGATTATCTCTCACACGGATCCAAAGGAGTATATCGGATTGTTGGCTCGATTTGGTGTTAAAATAGTGATTTCCATGCATTTTCTTCATCCTATGTGTAGATCCATATAGATCCATTGTTCATGATGATGTTGTATCCATTTTATCATATGTTAACCTATGCAAGTTCATTCATCAAGTTTGTAGAGATATAATACATGTTTTCATGCTTATTGGACTTTCAACTCTTTAATTACGAAAATGCCATTATTGTTATAATTGTCTACTTAGATCATATTTGAATGCTTGATTGCTTGGATTGATGTTTGATTTGATTGATTGTTATGTACTAGATGATTGATGATTAGATTTAGACCAAAGGTGATTCAAAAGCTAAAGGAAAGGCTCTTGGATTGGGAAAGCTGCTCGGGGCATATGTAGCGGGATGATGAAGCTCTTATGCATAGATTTGATGATGTGATGTTGAGATGAGGCTTCGCGAGGATGTTATGAAGCGAGGCAATCATATGATGAAGACTTGGTCTAATCCAGGCGGGATCATTCCAAGCATGTTGATAACTCGGTGATATGATTCGAGTTGAGGATAATGGATGCTCGAGAGGCGCTTGAGCTAGTATGGCAATAGTCGTCGAGGAGGATGACTAGGAGGTTGAGATCTCATCGTTGTTGAAGGTTCTAGCATGCTCTAAGCAAGAGTACATGGGGACGCCCAAAAGACTAAGTTGATGGTCGAGTACTCTGGGTAGATTCGATAATCCTAGGCACGGGTCACGATGACGTGCGGGAGTTATGTCTAGAACCGGGGTTACCATTAGCCCTTGACGGACGGCTGAAAGAATGTGCCGGTCATTCAATTAACGGTGATATCGCAACAATGATAACAGTGATAGCTGAGTCATGGATGTTTGGTTGTATCGTCATTCGGTCTCAAGAGCGGTATTTCCTGGGTGCTTATCTGACCTTGGTTTTAGACCTTGGGATTTGTACTTGGAAAACATCGCTCTTGACTCGAGTGACAATTGCTTTACTTTAAATTGTATGCTCTGCTATGTTTGCTTCTGCTTAGTGTGTGTCTGGGGGCTATCACTGTAGAATGAGGTTGGAGTGGGAGGGTTGTATTCCTATTCCTTTTCCTTTATGCTCTTTTGGTATGTTGTTAGTTAATTTACTGCTCACTAAGACTGTTGTCTGACTCAAGGCTTTATGTTTTAATTCTTATTGCCTTGGGCTGTTCGTCCATTTTGGGACGGGCAGACTAGGTAGCAGGTGACAGGTGCTGTTCTCTTCTCACGATACTGATATCGAAGACGAGCTGGAGGGTTGCATATTATCTTCTTATTATATGTACTGGATGTTCCGCTGTTTTGTTTTCTCTGAGAGATATGTAGTGAGGCTGGATGTATTGACTATATGAATGCTTGTATTCAACTATTATGGAGTTTTATAAGATGTCATTTTGTTCTGTAAAGCTTCACTATACATATGTTCTATTGTATTTTGTCCATGCGCTGTGAGTAATACGATAGATTCTGTTGTTTTAATCTTACCTTGACAATCGTCCATGGTCGCCTGGCACACTTTACAGCGCACTATCTCTAGATTCGGTGCAGGGGTCATGGGCGGTCGTCACACGGATATTTCTGGCCCACCTTAAGCAAGGACGCCTTAGATTTCGTCAAGAAGTGTGACAGATGCCAAAAATTTGCTAAGATCCCTCGGCTACCAACAACCGAGATTACTCAGATGACCAGCCCTTGGCCCTTTGCAGTATGGGGAATTGACTTAATCGGTGAACTGCCAATGGGTCGAGGCGGCGCCAAATATGCTATAGTAGCAGTCGACTATTTCACCAAATGGGTGGAAGCAGAACCTCTAAATAAAGTATCTTCAGCGAAAGTTATCAACTTCTTAATCAAAAATGTTCTGTGCAGGTACGGAGTCCCACTAAAAATCATATCAGACAATGGACTTCAGTTTGACAGCGAGGAATTCGCCAACTGGTGCCAAGAACACGGAATTCACAAAAGCTTCTCATCCGTAGCATATCCCCAAGCAAACGGACAAGTCGAAGCAGTCAACAAAATTCTGAAAACTCTGATCAAAAAGAAGCTCGAAAAGTCAAAGGGCGCTTGGGTGGATGAACTCCCTACGGCACTATGGGCCTACCGCACATCTTTCAGAACATCAACAGGACACACTCCTTTCTCTTTGGCATACGGATCGGAGGCTATGCTCCCAGTTGAAACCATTGTGCCTTCCCACCGTAGGATCCACTATAACCCAGAAGAGAACGAAGAGCTCCTCAACATGTCTTTGGATCTAGTCGAGGAGAGAAGGAATGATGCAGTCCTAAAAACAGCAGCCCACAAGCAAAAGGTGGCAGCACAATACAACTCCAAAGTCAAGCATCGTACCTTACGAGAAGGGGATCTTGTCCTCAAGCAAATCTTCCCTCGCCCCGGAGCACTAGACCCAATCTGGGATGGACCATATGTAATTCATAAAGATCTCCACAACGGAGCCTATATTTTGTCAACAGTGGACGGAGAGGTGTTCCAGAGGGCATGGAACATCCAACACCTCCGTCGATACTTTTCTTAACTTGTATTGCCCATATGAAGTGAATTAACAAAGAGAATCAGTGGACGTAGGCATTTTTTCGTGCCGAACCACTTTAAAAAAGCCTTGTCTCTTTTTTAACTTGTTCCTTTGTATCCTGGCTTCTTTTTAACTTTATCCTTTTCTGTTGAACAAAATCCTGAGCATATAGCATTTCTATTCAAAGCACTCCACGATGCAACTTCACGTGGACAAGACCCAACAGGTACTATGCAAATCTATGCCCTCGCCAATGAGACACTTTTGCTCCAGCATCCCTCTGCTGCGGGTTAACTCATTGCTCGCGACGGCCCTTAAAGCCAACTGTAATGAGCCGATTATAAGCCACCGAGAAGGCCGATTATAGCCGAGGCAGCTCATTACGGCGTTAGGCTCGCCGGCAACTGTGAACCGATTATAAGCCCCAACATAAGGTGTGGCCAGCCAGGGGCAGTTCACAGTTGACGATCGGCACCCACGCTAGCCGGCCACAGTAAGTCGAATAACACCCATGAGTACGGGCCATAATGGCCCGGGTAGTTACTGTGCGCGATCTCGGCTCCGGTGTGTCTTAAGTGCGGCTGTGGTAAAAAAGGATTAACTCCCCGCGGAGGCGTAAGATGGGTGACAAATGTCTCCAAGACCCACAGCTAGGGAAAGTGACTACAAAACCCGTTTGCCACGAACTTAAGCACATCGAAGGCCTTCCGTGACTGGAAGTTTTACTATTTCACATATTTCAATTTTACTTAAAAAACTTTCCTCCTATCCTCTATAACAAACCATAAAGTACAGGATGCAGGGTAAGAGATACCCGCCAATGGATGCAGAGATTCACAATCAGATGGCAGGGCATTCAACTGCTTTCCATGCTTGGTCATACAAGATATTCGAAACTGCCATTTACAAACAGAACATGAAAGGCGGTATTTTCTTCCTTTATGTGCAGATGCATGACTGTAATTTAATTTTTTCACACCACACGCTAACATTGCAAGTCATGAGATTATGATTTAAAACCAGAATCTGACATCAAACACAATTTAATTACAAGAATATACATAGCTACATTTCTCATACGATATGTCGAAATAGCAACAAATATTCAAGAAACGACAAAATCAGCTTAAGCTAAAAAATTACACGTCAAGAATAATGTTATTACAAGTAGCAAGAATTACAACTTGGAAGTTACTCTACTGTCTTAAGACTAACAGATACAACAATGCCAAGCCTACAAAAAGAATTTTCCAGGTCCAATCAGGGAGCCGGTTGCGTCGAAGTCTTGTCCTTGCTCTTTTGCCCGCCTGTCCGGTCATAAAAAGGATTCATTAGTGATGAGTAACCAAGTTAACGGAAAGACTAGAAAGGATGACTTACCAGCACCTGCTTCTTGACCGTCCTGGTCGTCATCCTCTACCTGCACACCTGCCTCTTCAGCAGCAAGCAGCCGCATACCCTCCTTTACCGCCACTTTCTCCTCCTTGGTGAACTGGGCAGTGACCACATCCATACTGAAGACCGTCCCACCCTCTTTATCTGCGTCAGCCTGAGCCTCCTCCAAAGCCCGAAGATAGATCTTGGCCATGACCTTGGGATAATCATCCATCCAAGAGAGATTGCCCTGCTTCCAAGTCCGGAAATACATGTCCTGGAGCATGTCATCCATCATTCCCTCATTCTCCTCAAACTCCCTCATCCGGGCATCGGAAGCCGACAACCTTTCGACGGCAGCATCTCTCTCCAGTCTGTATCTCGAGCAATCAGCCTGAAGGGACCTCCGCATCACCTCCATCTCTTCCCTTAACTTAGCTTGAGCAAGCTCTGCAGCCTCAAGTTTCTCGGACAATTCCTCCACCTGCTCGAGATCCGCTCTCCGAACCTCATCCACCGTGGCAATAGCCATGTCAATCCGCTCTTTGCAGGAAGCTTCCATTTTCCGCAATTCGGCCCGACTGGCCTCTTCCATGGTTTTCCTTAGTCGCCCAGTAGCAGCCTCATGCTGAGAAATCTGAATAGCCTGATCCGCAAGCTGTTTGGCCTGATCCGAAACCACCAATCGAAGTCGGATATTGGCGCTCCCAATCTCCTCTCCGGCCTTAACCAGCCGAGCATGATGCCCCATCAGCTTCTTGGTCTCCTCTGCCACCCGATCAATATTAGCCTTGGCCTTGTCTCCCATAGTGACTATACGAGTAGTGAGTAGATCGAGATCTAAGGCCTTGGCTTCATCAAGTACTCGTACCATGGGGTTACGGGGGAGGAGATGTTCACCAGTGACTTCGTCAAAAGTAATATCATGAGAACTGGGATCCAGATCAGGATGACCCGCAAATGGATTACGGGCCAAGTCGGGACGGTCGATGTGAATAACAGAAGGGTTTCCGGACGGGTGCGGAGAAGGTGCAAACTCGCTACCCTCCTCAGTAATGTCATGAATAGGCTGAGCCGGAGGCTGAGAACCGGGCGAAGTTTCGGATAAAGGATGACTCCTCTTCCTCTGCTGAATACCCTCTTCGATGACCCCAAGAAGAGGACGGTAGCCGACTACATCCCCGGAGCGTTGGGTTGAGGGCTTCGGCTTAGCAGAAATTTTGGAAAGTTTATATTGCTCAAGCCTGTGTCGGAGGTCTGAAGCTTTGGACGTCTTGCCTGCTCCTGATATAAAGTACAAGTGTTACAATCTTACATTACTATACGATTCGAGAAACGCGGTAAATTACAAGTAAAAAAAAGAGGGAAAAGAAACACAGCTGTGATTGTACAAACCCTGGGGAGGAGTGGGATACTGCAATAAGTCCTGGATTTCATTCCAGGACGGGAGCGGGTCATAAAATATTCCTAAGTCCCTATCATTAGTGAAGCATGCAGGGGTCAAGAGTTCACCTTGAGTCGTCAGAGCCACCTTGGCCGGAATGGTCGGAGAAGACTCACTTGCACCAGTCCCGGCTTTGTCCGCCTTCCCGGTCTTCTCTACCAAAGCCGGATCATCATCCAACCCCTCAAAAGCTTGGCGGAAAGCATCATCCGTCCACTCTTGCATTTCGCCTACTTGCCCAGAAGACAGAGCCCTGGAACCATCACCACCCTGTCCATCGCCACCATCATCACCAAGACGCTCAACGTCACTTCCGCCCTCCACCTCACCTCTTTCTTCCTCCGCATCTATCTCCCCCTGAGTAAGTGGACAATTGCTGGGAGAAGGACCGTCCGACCTCTTAAGTTTCTTACCTCCGACGGCTGGAGGTTTCGTGAATGGTTTTCTCTTTCCACCCTCTGCCGCAACGCCTCCCTTAGCCTGAGCAGCCGCCCTCTCTTCCGCCGTTTCCCTCAACTTAACTACAGACTGCTGCGGAAGGATCAAGTTATATTCCAGAAGAATCGCATTTCTAATCAAGAAGGCAGATGATCTGTATTTCCCAAGAATGGCTTCTATCTCAGCCGCCGTCTGAACCAGGCGGTCAGTCTCCACAACCGGAAAGCCACCTGTCGCTAGCAAAAATGAGAAAGTATGAGAAGAAGCATCGCAATCGGAATAGAAATTATAAGTAAAAGCATCAACTTACATCCAGAGGTAAAGCGCCGGATGGAGACGGAGTCGTCCCTAACAAAGAACCACTCTTTCTTGAACATGCTGAATTTAGAGTACAGGTCCAGGACCGGCTTGAAGGTCACAGCGGACTCCAAGCTAATATATGGGGACCCTTTCTTATAGCCCCTTAAATTATACAAGTACCGGATCTCCCGGTTGGAGGGAGCGCGACCATACTTCCTCCGAAAAATAACGAAAAGGCTCACCAGTATGGCATAAGAGTTGGGCTGAAGCTGGAATGGGGCCACCTTCAGATACGTAAGGAAGCTGACTACCCAAGCATTAAGAGGCGGGATAGCACCACACATGCAATGGTACCTACTATAAGCAAAGTATCCTTCGGGAGGACTGTATGGCATGACTCCTGGGCCCGGCAGCAGCATGAGGGCTCTATCGATCCCAAAGGAACGAGATATAACATCGAGTTGCTCCTCTTTGAGAGAGCTAGGAAAGCAGTCAGGCGGGGAATCCAGCAGCTCCTGGGGACCATATCCATCCACTAATGACCTCGGGGCGGGCCCATGACGCTCCGATCCTGATTGAGCTGGGGGCACGGCCGAGGACTCTCCTTCGCCATGGGATTTCTTCTTATCCGAACGAGTTTCCACTTTGCGAGACATTTATCTGCAAACACGGGAAAGTATATCGTTAGAATATACGAACAATGTAATTTGGAATTTCACTTAAAAGTCCGAAGTATGAAACACATGTTCACTCAGTACAACAATTCATTCGGCAAACAGATGCAGCACTTCGATAATCTCATTCGGTATTAAACGTTCATGTGTCATTCGGTATCAGAGTATTACGTTCATTCGGCATGCAAACGTACACACGCAAGTTCATTCGGCAAAAAGGATTAGACTTGGTCCGGCTAGAGATCTCACCTGATTCGGTTAAGGGTTTGGTTCGGCTAACGCTGACTGATTCGGTTATGGGTTTGGTTCGGCTAACGCTGAGGTTTGTGGGAATGGTTCGGCAGGTGGGAGGATAAAAGCCCTAGTCCCCTATTTTATAGGCGAAGGCAGTGTACCGGACCACTTGGATCGGCAACATGAAACACACGCAGACGTCAAGAATGGATGGACAAAAAACAAAGCACGATATATGGTAAACATATACCCTACTTTGGGGGGCAAATGTTGGCCAAGTTTTCAAACACTTAATCAACCCACTCCCTGTCTACCACCGGACCAGATCCACCGAGTCTCACCACCGAACCAAATACAACCGGACCAAATCCCCTCCACCGATCCAAACCAACCACCGGACCAACCTTCATCCGGCCTCACCAAACCAACCACCGGACCAACCTTCATCCGGCCTCACCAAACCAACCACCGGACCAACCTTCATCCGGCCTCACCAAACCAACCACCGGACCAACCTTCATCCGGCCTCACCAAACCAACCACCGGACCAAGCATTACCGGTCCAAACCAACCACTCCAAGCACGGCCGAACCAAGCTCCGCCGAACCAGATGTGCCAGGCCAGATTGCTTCAGCCCAGGCCCACCAGCAGCTATACACATCCAAGACCCCTGCCCCCAACCTCACTCTATAAATAGAGGGACAGGGGTACAACAATGGGGACAAGTTTGAGAGCTCAAGCACGGATAGAACTTTCAAACAACTTTCTTTTACTTGTATCAAAGCTTTGTACTTGTAATCAACAGAAGAGAAGAGAAATAACATATAAAGTGGACGTAGGCTGTAACGACCCTGAATTTTGAACAATTTGAATTGAGAATATTTAATTAATTTTAAATATTTGAACGATGATTTGACTTGAATTTCAAATTATCAGAATGAATTGGTGATTTAATTTTTGAATTTAATCTATTGAAAGTTGAATAAATTTGAATCTTCAATTTTAAGCCGGTTAAAAATTATTTTGAAGGCTTGGAAAATTCATATTGATAATACTGAAGGTAATAGAAGCTTCAGAATTGAATTTGAAAGCGATTTGTTCAGTTTTGAAATTGTATCGTTTGAAATCGAATTTAAAAATAGTCTTCCGAGGCACAGTCTCGGAATTTGACGAAACGAGTTTCATTGGGTCCGTAATATTGAATTATTACTGGATTTCAATTTTCGTATTTATCAGAATTGTTTTGTGAACATACGGCGTAAAAACGCGTATAAAATTAAATCGAATTCAAATTGAATTTCTGTAACAACCTGGATTTTTACCCAAATTTTAATCATCAATAAACGATTTGTGTTGGCAGCTAAATTGATGATGTTGTTGGGATTTTTATAACAATAAAATTTTCGTCAATTGGCAATATAAATTTGGTTGTTAAATTTTAGTTGGGATTTGTAAATCGATTAAAATTCTTTTGTTGAATTTTATTAATACAAAATAAATGAATAAATACACATAGTTTAAAATTTTAGCAACAAGATTTAAACAAAACAAATTAAAGAAAATATCTTTACAAAATAAATCAGTTTTTAAATGAAAACAAAAATAAAAGATAAAAAGAAAATAAAATAAAAACCATACCCTATACCATACCCAACCCATATCAGCCCATACCCTTGTCTCGGTTAAATCACGAACCCCCCTATTTTTCTCATTCATTCGTAACCCTAAGAAAAAAAATCGAAGACGAAAAAATGGTGGCGACTCAAAATCTAGGGCTTCGGCGTTGATTCAATTCGCTGGCGAATCTGTTCGTTCGACTTCCGTTTCTCGCTCGCGGCTCCTTCAATCTGAGCGCTTCCTACAAAGGTGAGTGATTTTATATCACTCGCATCTAATTTAAACTTTGATGATTTTTGGGTTGTTCGACTTGGCCCTTCGACTTTGCTTCGGTATCGATTTTTCTGTGACTTTGATTGGTATTCGAACTTGCCGTGGTTTTATCACTTGGGCATTCTAGGCCTTGTACTCTTTAATATTTTGTTGAATTCGCCATTGATTTTTTTTCTCTGGCAGTTGATATTCGTTTGGATGTGAGATGGATCTCTGACTTTATCATCTCAGTCGTATGATTTGTTTTAAAAACTTGAAATGATTTCTGGCTTAGGATTGAAACCTATAAACCTAAGTTTGAAAGTATTTTATATGAGAATTTAACTTGATAGTGTTTATGGGATGACTTTTAAGACATATCTATCTTTGTTCGAAATTAAGTCCCATGTTTTATATACTTGCGAATTTAGTGCTACTGTTACAGTTGATATTTTCTCTGCTGCACACATGCTTTACATATAAGCATTGAATTTTGAAAATTTGGGGACAACTATGAATTTCTGGCTTGACTCATTTGATACATGTACCTTGAGTTTACTTTGATTTTGTTGATGCGGTATATTTGAACTTGGTTTGGATTTTTGCTTTGACACTGTCTGTTGTAGTTGCACTTTACATTCATGTGTTTGCACTGTCCACTAATTGTTTTGTAAGAAGCAATGTATTTTGCCTGTTTGCTTCGACACAACACCTTGTTCTCAATTGTGATGTTCGCTCAGTAGTTACGGCTTCATGTTCATATGCAATTTCTATTGAGTTTACAGTATTCAGATTCATTTAGTAGTTACTGGTGCCTTGCATCGGTGGCCTTCATATTCATGCACATTAGACACTACTTCAGGTTCATATACATTGGTGTCATGCTGTGCATATGTACATTTTGATTTTTCGAGATTTGTTAGCATATTGGTGCACTGTTGGGTCATGTGTAGTTGTAGCCTTAGTACACCGCTCACGACATTAGCTCGCATTAGCCAGTGACCATTCATGTTACCGCATTGGGCAGTACTTCACTGTGTTCAAGTAGCCTGTTTTACTTATATACCATCAGTGGCCACTGCCTGTTTCTATATCAATATAGTTTTTCCACTGTTGCATCATGTTGTCACTGCATCATGTTGCCTGTTTCGGTATCAATTTTTGTTATTTGTGAAGCTGGCGCTGATTAGTTGCACTATTGCATACTTGTCATTCATGTATTTTTGGTGCTGTGGTGCCATAACTCTGGTGCCCTCACCCTCCTTCTGTTTTGTAGTTGTACCACTTGCTGTGGCCTTCTTGAAATTGCAGTCGTCTTGTACATGATTGTATTTTGCAATCTGGGTAGCTTGTCACTATGTTGCACTTGTTTGACCCAGTTTGGCAGTTGCATACTTGCTATGCATCCTTCATATCTGCACTTGATCTTTGGAGTGTTTGTAGTAGTATTGACTCCATTTTGAATGATTTGTATTGCAGTTTGATTGTTATCCTTGTACTAGCCATTGACTTCAAGTGGTGGCTGCATTTTCATTGCAGTTTTACCCTTGATTCCTTGTGGTGACTTTATATTCGGTGTTGGCGAGGCAGTGCACGCGTGCGTGCACTGCAGCCACCAAGAAATCGACAGTTTGAATTGATGTTTCTTTGCGTCGGATGCATTGATTTTTAGGCCGTATTGGCGAGGCCGTACACGCGTGCGTGTGCGGCAGCCAATCGAGTCTTGATGGTTTTTGAAGTGACAGTTTCAATTGTTTTAAATTGATTTAGTCGATCGATAAATTGTTTATTTATCTCTGTTGATGATTTAAATCTGCTGATTTATTGTTAACACTGTTTAGTGTTATATTTTCGTTATCCGATTTCTTTGTTAAAAGGATCGGATAGACGAGAATTATTGTGACTGTCGTCTATTTAAATTATTATTGCCTCTATGCACTAATAAACTGGTTTGAATTAGACTGACCTGTGTATTATTTTCTTTTGAATATAATACTCGGGTCAGACCGAGTATTTCTACAGCTTGAAGATTTTCGAGCAGCGAAGTTAGAGAGAGAGAGTAAAGAACCATTTTTAGTTTCAGAAGAAAATTGTATTTTAAGATATTCCGCTGTATCAGTATTAAATTGTATAAACTCTGATGTATATAAAAAGATTTATAGTAATGAAATAAAGATTCATTTGTTTTAATTGATTGTTATTATCTGTGTTTCTGTGGCTGATTCTGTTTAAACCTTATAAACTAAATAACAATTCGTCTTTTTGAACGTTTCAAGTTGGTTTAATTACCGACTGGAGGCGGTCAAAAGGGGGAATGTTACAGAGTGGTATCAGAGCTTTGGTTTACACAAAGCTTAGTTTATGATGTTTAATATGAATAGTTACTAGAAACACTTTAAAAGAGAAAGTTTTTCAAATCCAAAGAAGTATAAAATTGTTTTGAAAATAAAAGATTTTTAACTTAAGAAAAGTTAAATTAAATGGAATTAGCAGTAATAAATATATGATTTGAAATTTAACTAAAGGAAAGTTAAATAAATTGAACTTGATTTGATAAATTGTTGAGATGGAAAGTTAAACTTAAAAGATAAGTGATTATATGATATGAATTGGGAAGTTTAAATTAATAAGTTGTATAACTTATAAAATGAGAAGTTTAAGTAAAACCAGTTGTTAAATGTTTGAACAGTTTTGTTAAGTGAAACAAAATCTGAATTTTGAATGTGATATGAATTTGACTTTAGTACAAGTTAAATAAAATGATTTTTGAAATGAAATCTAAGTTAAGTTAAATAAAATAGAATTTCAAATAAATTTGAGGCGAACTTAAGTTTTATGGTGAAAATAAATGCAAGTGAAGATAAATGAAACATGGCTTAAGTAATAGTGAATCAAATTTAATTTGATATAAAAATGAATGGATAAAGTGATGTAATGAATATGAATTTGAGTTATATAAAGGAAATTCAACTTTAATTGTAAAAGTGAATTT
Organism: Allium fistulosum; assembly: GCA_030737815.1. NCBI lineage: Eukaryota > Viridiplantae > Streptophyta > Magnoliopsida > Asparagales > Amaryllidaceae > Allium > Allium fistulosum. The sequence goes on along the minus strand of CM060906.1, from coordinate 451,840,126 downwards.
GTGAATATGGTGAGTATAAAAAATTTAATCTGAATTGGAATATAAACCAATTAAAATTAAGTGTGTTGAACCAAATTGAATGTAAGCAAAGTAAATAAATTTGGTTAAATTGAATGTGCATTGGTTGTTAGTTGATTGTTTAAGAAATTCATTAAGTATTAATGAAATTGAATTAATGGAAATTGGAAGCTATGTAATTTAATTCAAATTGAAAGATAAGTAAATCAAAATAGAATTGATTTGAATTGAAAGCGAACTAACTTGAATATAAATTAGTGACAGTAAACTAATTGAATATGAATGAATGTTAGTAAAATCCAATGTGAATGAATCAAATGTGATTAGATTGAAAACCAAGTCGATGAATGATTTACTAAAGAACTAGTAGATTATTTTGGAAATGGAAAACTGATAAATTTATATAATAGTTAAAATGGAATTTTGAATTATTATAAATGGCTTAAATTGAAGATTTAAAAGTGTTGATAAAATATTGGAATTGTATAAGTGTTAAAGGTGAAATATTTAATGGATTTCATAAGTGAATGGAAATTACAGAATTAAAATTGTGAAGTTATAAAATGAACCGAAGTTGCGAAATAAAAGAATTTATAAGTAATTCACTTATAAATTAAAATTCTGATATAAAATTGAGTTATAAAGGAATTGGTTAATAAAGCAATTTTTTATAAAGGGAAGTCTTTATAAATAGGAATGAGATTTATAAACATTGTTTATAAATCTGAAACTGACTTATTTTGATAAGTAAATTTTTATAGCTTGTTAAAAGTAGTATATTCACGATTTTGGACAGTGAATATATTATTGAATAAAATGGACATGTTTGGGAAAGTGATATTTTAAAACGAAGTAATTGTTTTAAAAAGATGTTTTCAAAGGCATTGAATATCGAAACCATAGATTTCAACATTCATTGTTGAAATAGACGTTTTCGAATATAAGGAAATGGTGGACTATAACATTGTTGTTATAGTAAATGATTTCCGAAAGGAAATGTTTTGTGTAGTATTGGGATTTATACATCTATCTAAATTTCGAATCCCTATACTAGTGATTTTGAGTTGTCGTAACGATGTTTTACGTAACATTCGTTTTAACTCAAATAAATATGTGAAAGAGAATGATTTCCTTAAAGATGAAATATATACTTAATTTTGATTAAAGTATATCGAATATTTTCAAATGTTGAAAATAAATGGATTTGTGAATTACTTATTTTTAAATAAGTATGGAAATGTTTTTCCAAATATGAAATGTTGTGAATATATTCCGTAAGGAATAAATGATTTGAAATTCATTTTTGAAGTCGAAGTTGAAAAGTTAAATGAGAATTTGAACAATTTGTTCAATTTGAAATTTTTCAAAAAGATTGAATCGTTAAGTTAAAATTGAGTTTAACTTCGACATCAAAGACAATATAAGTTGAGCTTTGAATTTCAGATGATGATTTGGATTGCATGTCTAACATTGTGAATTGATGACATAGCAATTGATCTCTATTAAATATATATCTGTTGGTGGCGGAGAATTTATTCTCTTAGCTTAACACCCTTCTCTGAGACGTACGAGCTCAGAGGTTATATATCGATAGACATCAATTCTGTGTTGAGAATTGACGATGTAAGCGTGAAATCCAAATCGAATGTGAAAGTCGATAATAAATGGAATTATGAATATGAATTAGGTTTGAGATAACCTTAAATTTCCAAATCGACTTAGAGGAAAATTTTGAAATCCTCTATTTTGTTATGAATATGAGATATGTAAGTTTTTAGAACTTATATATATGAATACGGTAAATTTGAAACCGTTAGTTTAGAAAGACATTGTTATGGAAATCTTATGTATGTTTACATAGATGTTATATGTACGAAATGTGAAATGGAAGTACTACATATATGATATTATGTTTTCTAAACTGAGGATGTGGAAAAGTACCTTCCATTTATTATTAAAGAAGGTATTGGAACTCTCGATGAGTGTCCATTTGAAATTCGTAGCTACGTAGAATTTTAGTCAGAGTGACTATTTGAATCGGAAATCCTTCGCAATAGTTCATCACGATGAGATTAGATTTGATTGATGATTAGCGTAATTTGAGGGGCGAGATGCCCACAGTTACAAGCGATTCCACTGGTATAGTGGCGTAACCGCCGGGTAAACTGCAATCTAATGCCAGGCGAAATTTGAGGGGCGTGATGCCTACAGACACGAGCGATTCTGCTGGGATAGTAGCGTAACCGCCGTGTGTACTGCAATCTATGGCGACAACCATGGCGAAATTTAAGAGATGAGAAATCTACAGCCACAAGCGACTCCACTGGGATAGTAGCGTAACCGCCGGGTGGAACTGTAATCCATGGGGGAACGTGCTTTCCATATCCATTTTTAAAAGAATTTTTTAAAAGTATTTTCACTGGGAATTGAAGCAAGTATGTTTAGTACTTGGAGATTTTTAGACCTGCGCCTGGCCAGCGTATGTCTAATGTCTGTGAGAACGAAGATGGACTTGTTAAATTTCGAGTTAGCAAGTATTTTCAAACAGTAAATAGTGAATCAATGAACTGAAGTAGAATTACAAAAATTCCAACTTAATGAACTAAGGAAGAGGATCTTTGTAATGTTTTGAAAGTCCACAGCTTTGGAAGAGATATATTATATAAATCTCTAACGTGAAGAATTTTAAGTTTGAATCTGAGTTATAAATTGAGAAATTTGGTAAAGGACTTTTGTGTTTTGATTTTAGAAAATCAATGAACAAACGAGAAGATAAGCAAAGCTAGTGAGATTAAACAAATGGAATGAATCCTATATTCATTTATTTGTAATAAGTTTTAGGCTTAGAAATTTTTTTTACTAGAGTATAAATATCGATGAAAATTTAACAACTTTTCCTTTTCGTGGACGAAAAGTTTTTAAGGAGGGGAGTTTGTAACGACCCTGAATTTTGAACAATTTGAATTGAGAATATTTAATTAATTTTAAATATTTGAACGATGATTTGACTTGAATTTCAAATTATCAGAATGAATTGGCGATTTAATTTTTGAATTTAATCTATTGAAAGTTGAATAAATTTGAATCTTCAATTTTAAGCCGGTTAAAAATTATTTTGAAGGCTTGGAAAATTCATATTGATAATACTGAAGGTAATGGAAGCTTCAGAATTGAATTTGAAAGCGATTTGTTCAGTTTTGAAATTGTATCGTTTGAAATCGAATTTAAAAATAGTCTTCCGAGGCACAGTCTCGGAATTTGACGAAACGAGTTTCATTGGGTCCGTAATATTGAATTATTACTGGATTTCAATTTTCGTATTTATCAGAATTGTTTTGTGAACATACGGCGTAAAAACGCGTATAAAATTAAATCGAATTCAAATTGAATTTCTGTAACAACCTGGATTTTTACCCAAATTTTAATCATCAATAAACGATTTGTGTTGGCAGCTAAATTGATGATGTTGTTGGGATTTTTATAACAATAAAATTTTCGTCAATTGGCAATATAAATTTGGTTGTTAAATTTTAGTTGGGATTTGTAAATCGATTAAAATTATTTTGTTGAATTTTATTAATACAAAATAAATGAATAAATACACATAGTTTAAAATTTTAGCAACAAGATTTAAACAAAACAAATTAAAGAAAATATCTTTACAAAATAAATCAGTTTTTAAATGAAAACAAAAATAAAAGATAAAAAGAAAATAAAATAAAAACCATACCCTATACCATACCCAACCCATATCAGCCCATACCCTTGTCTCGGTTAAATCACGAACCCCCCTATTTTTCTCATTCATTCGTAACCCTAAGAAAAAAAATCGAAGACGAAAAAATGGTGGCGACTCAAAATCTAGGGCTTCGGCGTTGATTCAATTCGCTGGCGAATCTGTTCGTTCGACTTCCGTTTCTCGCTCGCGGCTCCTTCAATCTGAGCGCTTCCTACAAAGGTGAGTGATTTTATATCACTCGCATCTAATTTAAACTTTGATGATTTTTGGGTTGTTCGACTTGGCCCTTCGACTTTGCTTCGGTATCGATTTTTCTGTGACTTTGATTGGTATTCGAACTTGCCGTGGTTTTATCACTTGGGCATTCTAGGCCTTGTACTCTTTAATATTTTGTTGAATTCGCCATTGATTTTTTTTCTCTGGCAGTTGATATTCGTTTGGATGTGAGATGGATCTCTGACTTTATCATCTCAGTCGTATGATTTGTTTTAAAAACTTGAAATGATTTCTGGCTTAGGATTGAAACCTATAAACCTAAGTTTGAAAGTATTTTATATGAGAATTTAACTTGATAGTGTTTATGGGATGACTTTTAATACATATCTATCTTTGTTCGAAATTAAGTCCCATGTTTTATATACTTGCGAATTTAGTGCTACTGTTACAGTTGATATTTTCTCTGCTGCACACATGCTTTACATATAAGCATTGAATTTTGAAAATTTGGGGACAACTATGAATTTCTGGCTTGACTCATTTGATACATGTACCTTGAGTTTACTTTGATTTTGTTGATGCGGTATATTTGAACTTGGTTTGGATTTTTGCTTTGACACTGTCTGTTGTAGTTGCACTTTACATTCATGTGTTTGCACTGTCCACTAATTGTTTTGTAAGAAGCAATGTATTTTGCCTGTTTGCTTCGACACAACACCTTGTTCTCAATTGTGATGTTCGCTCAGTAGTTACGGCTTCATGTTCATATGCAATTTCTATTGAGTTTACAGTATTCAGATTCATTTAGTAGTTACTGGTGCCTTGCATCGGTGGCCTTCATATTCATGCACATTAGACACTGCTTCAGGTTCATATACATTGGTGTCATGCTGTGCATATGTACATTTTGATTTTTCGAGATTTGTTAGCATATTGGTGCACTGTTGGGTCATGTGTAGTTGTAGCCTTAGTACACCGCTCACGACATTAGCTCGCATTAGCCAGTGACCATTCATGTTACCGCATTGGGCAGTACTTCACTGTGTTCAAGTAGCCTGTTTTACTTATATACCATCAGTGGCCACTGCCTGTTTCTATATCAATATAGTTTTTCCACTGTTGCATCATGTTGTCACTGCATCATGTTGCCTGTTTCGGTATCAATTTTTGTTATTTGTGAAGCTGGCGCTGATTAGTTGCACTATTGCATACTTGTCATTCATGTATTTTTGGTGCTGTGGTGCCATAACTCTGGTGCCCTCACCCTCCTTCTGTTTTGTAGTTGTACCACTTGCTGTGGCCTTCTTGAAATTGCAGTCGTCTTGTACATGATTGTATTTTGCAATCTGGGTAGCTTGTCACTATGTTGCACTTGTTTGACCCAGTTTGGCAGTTGCATACTTGCTGTGCATCCTTCATATCTGCACTTGATCTTTGGAGTGTTTGTAGTAGTATTGACTCCATTTTGAATGATTTGTATTGCAGTTTGATTGTTATCCTTGTACTAGCCATTGACTTCAAGTGGTGGCTGCATTTTCATTGCAGTTTTACCCTTGATTCCTTGTGGTGACTTTATATTCGGTGTTGGCGAGGCAGTGCACGCGTGCGTGCACTGCAGCCACCAAGAAATCGACAGTTTGAATTGATGTTTCTTTGCGTCGGATGCATTGATTTTTAGGTCGTATTGGCGAGGCCGTACACGCGTGCGTGTGCGGCAGCCAATCGAGTCTTGATGGTTTTTGAAGTGACAGTTTCAATTGTTTTAAATTGATTTAGTCGATCGATAAATTGTTTATTTATCTCTGTTGATGATTTAAATCTGCTGATTTATTGTTAACACTGTTTAGTGTTATATTTTCGTTATCCGATTTCTTTGTTAAAAGGATCGGATAGACGAGAATTATTGTGACTGTCGTCTATTTAAATTATTATTGCCTCTATGCACTAATAAACTGATTTGAATTAGACTGACCTGTGTATTATTTTCTTTTGAATATAATACTCGGGTCAGACCGAGTATTTCTACAGCTTGAAGATTTTCGAGCAGCGAAGTTAGAGAGAGAGAGTAAAGAACCATTTTTAGTTTCAGAAGAAAATTGTATTTTATGATATTCCGCTGTATCAGTATTAAATTGTATAAACTCTGATGTATATAAAAAGATTTATAGTAATGAAATAAAGATTCATTTGTTTTAATTGATTGTTATTATCTGTGTTTCTGTGGCTGATTCTGTTTAAACCTTATAAACTAAATAACAATTCGTCTTTTTGAACGTTTCAAGTTGGTTTAATTACCGACTGGAGGCGGTCAAAAGGGGGAATGTTACATAGGCACATTCTGGCTGAACCACTATAAATCTGCGTGTCTTTTTACAATTAAGCCCCTGCTTTTCATATATTTGCATAAATCTCCAAAATCACTAAAAACAACATAAGATCTACTAAATTATACGACTTTGAGGTGTTTGTCCATTTTTTGTGCAAACATTAATATATCAGAGATCTGGGTTTATAAAACATATATGTATACTAACAATACTTAAATCTTTCATATAATAAAACAAGTAGAACACCCAAAGAGAATCAAAACATTTTCAGTTCTAAGATCACAAATAAGCATTCACATATGAAAATACATTTTCAAGAAAATTACTTATAACTGGCTGCCTACATTAGGACTTATTGCCTTAGATTTTGAGTGAGTTTTCTCACCTAGCTTTCTTTCACTTCCTAGTTGACTGGTAAGCCTCTGCCTTCAAATCTTTTCTTCACTTGTATTATATTTATATAATATCTATATATTTTTCTCAAGAGCTATCCGGGAAGAAGAAGGTTTCTCCTCTCACTGCCTATTTATGCAGGGTTTCTCTTAGGGTTTAAGGCACTAGCTAAAGACATTTTTGCCCATCAGAAATTATGCCATTTGCATTTAGTTTTTTAAACCCAAAATCTTACCCTCCCCGGCTTGGGTTTGTGGAGAGAAAATGGTTATATCTTTTTGGTTAATTTCAGAAATTTTCTTTTCCAGAAAATACTTTTCCCTTTTGTCTACTATCATGCTATAAGTGTGACTTGCTTTGTTATTTATCAAATACTCTTCCTAATTCTGCCTATACCAAGCATTTCCCTGTTTTATCTTATTTTTCCTATTTTTAGCTTTCATGTAAATGGTATGTACTTCCTTCATTTATTTATAAGAGGACTACTCCTTTTTATGTCCTCATTCTTTTTCTCTCTGCCTATAATTAAAATATGTTTGTATATTTTATTTTACTGATTTGAACTCTAGTATCTTATTAACATACCTATATATATATATATATGTATATAAGTCTTACTGAAATAATTAGTACACACATTCGTATATATATATTTATACATCATTCTGTACTGACACACACACATGCACATGTACACTCAAAAATATTCAGTAGCATCCATATATGTATATTTACCTATGCATATAGCTTTTAAGGATTTAATCTATATATATATATATTTCCATACACATCAATATGTATTTATTTTTAGAGTTCAGGAATTTAGCTTTAGTTCATGTGCATTTCCTGTGCACACATGTACACACATATAGATACACTATCAAGCTATATCAATTCCCCTTTAAAATTTATTTAAAAATTATTTTAAACTTATTTATATTTTCCAGAATAAATTCCTAAAATCTTGGATCATTACATACACCCCTCCTTTTATAAATTGTGTCCCACAATTTTCCTAAGCTTAAAATAAATTTTAAACTTAATTCAGAGAACAAGTACATTCTTAACCAAATAGATTTTTAGTTCTATAATAACTAAAAATATATGCATCTAAAAAAGGAAAACAATCAAAAATCAGAATTACCTTTAATCTGAAAATATCTTAGGATAATTCATCCTAACTTTGTCTTCTAATTCCCATGTGCAATCACTAGGATCAAGACTCCACTGTACCTTCACAAGTTTCAGAGATTTATTCCTCAACTTCTTCACATCTTTTGCCAAAATTCCCACTGGATCCTTTTCATAAATCAAATTAGGATTTATCTGCACTTGGGTTGGGGTCTCAAGAATTTCTGCCTTGTCATGAACCCACCTTCTCAATTGTGATACATGGAAAACATCATGCATCCCTTGCATGTTTTCTGGTAATTCCAGCTTGTATGCTAAGGAACCAATTCTTTCTAGAATTTTGTATGGCCCAATATATCTTGGGGTTAACTTGCTTTGTTTCCCAAACCTCAATACATTTTTCATAGGGGATATTTTGATGAAAACAAAATTTCCTACTTCATATTCCACCTGCTTCCTTTTCATGTCTGCAAATTTCTTTTGCCTATCTTGAGCTGCTGCCATTCTTCTCCTTACCAACTCAATTTTCTCTTTAGTTTCTTGTATGTACTCAGGCCCTAAAATAGCTCTTTCCCCTGCTTCTACCCAACATACAGGTGACAAGCATGGCTTGCCATATAAGGCTTCAAATGGAGCCATTCCTATGGTGCTTTGATAGCTGTTATTGTATGTAAATTCAGCTAAATGGAGATAGTCTTCCCGGTTACCTCCAAAATCCAGTGCACATGCCCTTAACAAGTCCTCTAAAACCTTGTTCACTACTTCAGTCTGCCCATCTGATCGTGGATGGTAGGCAGTGCTTCAGCATAATTCACTTCCCATGGCTTCTTGAAAACTTCTCCAAAATCTTGAGGTGAAGATGGTATCCCTATCACTCACAATAGTTTTGGGAATGCCATGCAATCTTACCACTTCTTTCACAAATACTTGTGCTAACTTTGGTGCATTCCCTTTTGATTTGACTGGGATGAAATGTGCCACTTTAGTTAGCCTATCAACTATCACCCATATGCTTGTGTTTCCTCTTTTAGACCTAGGAAGTCCATCTATGAAATCCATAGATATATCTTTCCATTTCCATTGGGGTATGGTAAGTGGTTGCAATAACCCTGATGGCTTTTGAGTTTCAGCCTTGACTTGTTGGCAAGTCATACATTTTGCAATGTATTTGGCTACATCTGATTTCATTCCCCTACACCAGAAATCTCTTTATAAGTTTTGATACATCTTTGTACTGCCTGGGTGTATGGAGTATTTACTTCTATGATATTCATTCAATATTTCCTTCTTCAACTCCATGTTTTCTGGCACACATATCCTATTCTGGTTTCTTAAATAACCATTTCTATCAATATGGTGATTTATCACTTCCTTCCCTTTTGATATGAGAACTTTCTTCTCCAATAAGTTTGTGTCTTGTTCTTGCATTTTTCCTACCTTCAAAATTAAATATGATTGAAGTGTCATCAAGCTTAACTTCCCTCTATTTTCTTGTGCACCATGCACATGTACATCCATGTGCATACAGTCTTTCTCCCCAATTTCTAATTCAGCAAGCAAAGACAAGTCGTTAAATTCTTCTATCATTATCATGGCTAACTTAGCATGTTGTCTACTTAGAGCATCAACAACTTTGTTTGCTTTACCTAGTGTATAGAGTATGTCCAAGTCATAAGCAGCTAAGAACTCCACCCATCTATGTTGCCTCATGTTTAAATCTTTTTGTGAAAATAAATACTTTAAAGACTTGTGGTCAGTGTAAAGTTCAAACTTAGTGCCTAACAAATAATGTCTCCAAAGTTTTAAAGCATAGATCACAGCTGCTAACTCAAGATCATGTGTGGCATACCTTACTTCATGGGGTTTAAGTTGTTTGGATGCATATGCAATGACTTGGCCTTGTTGCATCAACACTGCACCCAAGCCAAATCCACTAGCATCAGTATATACAACTAATTCTTCATTTCCCTGGGGTACTTTCAGGATTGGAGCATTCACCAATGCCTCCTTCAACTGTTCAAAAGATTTCTCACACTTCTCTGACCAAACAAAAGCTTGGTTCTTCCTGGTTAAGTTAGTAAGTGGTGTAGAAATTTTTGAAAAGTCTTTTATAAATCTCCTATAATATCCTGCCATCCCCATAAATGATCTCACTTCACTCACTGTGCTAGGCCTCTTCCATGCTTGAATAGCCACTACTTTATTGGGGTTTACAGAAATCCCTTTGGCAGAAATGACATGGCCAAGGAAATGTACTTCCTCTTTCCAAAATACACATTTTGAAAATTTTGCCTTTAAATCTTTTTCCCTTAATCTAGACAAAACCAGGTGCAAATGATTTTTATGTTCTTACACTGTTTTGGAATAAATTAAAATGTCATCTATAAAAATCAGCACAAACTTGTCTAAATATTCTCTAAAAGTTCTATTCATTAAATCCACAAAGTATGATGGTGCATTAGTCAAACCAAATGGCATAACCAGAAATTCATACAACCCATACCTAGTGTTAAAGGTAGTGTATTTAACACTTAACTCCTCCACCTTCATTGGATGAAAACCAGATGCTAAATCTAGTCTAGAGAATACTCTTGCCCCTGCTAATTGATCAAAAAGATCATCTATTCTTGGCAATGGGTATTTATTTTTAATAGTTACTTTGTTTAATTCTCTATAATCTATACAGAGTCTTAAGGAACCATCTTGTTTCTTAACAAATACCACTGGTGCTCCCCAGGAAGAATTACTTGGTCTTATAAAACCATTTTCTTCCAATTCTTCTAACTGTTTCTTTAATTCTTTTAGTTCATTTGGCCCCATTCTAGTTGGCTTTTTAATCACTGGGCTTGCTCCTGGAACTAGATTGATCTGAAACTCTACTGGTCTATGGTGTGGAACACCCTTAACCTCCCCAAACACATCTAAATATTCATTGACTATGGGAATTTCTTCAATGGTTAGTTCACTGAAATCTTTTTCTGGGTCAACTAAATGATATAGTTTTCCTTCCTTAGCTACTTCACATAAAACTGTGATTCTATGACATCTAGAATTTTGCAATGATATGGTGGATTAGTCTAAATTAATTATGGCTTTAAATTGCCTTAACCAGTCTACCCCCAATATAACACCTATATTTGGGTAATTCAAAACATATAAATTGGAAATAAAAATATTTCCTCCTATGTTTAATTCCACATCCACAAAAATCATATTTAAAACACTAGAACTCCCCAGTGGACTTTGTTTATGCAATGGGGTTTCAACCAATATGCAATTCAGTTTTAGCATTTTAACTAGTTCATAAGAAATCAAAGAGTGAGTTGCCCCAGTATCATATACTACTGCTATGGGTATGGTACAAATAAGTAATGTACCTTCCACTTGGCTATGGTTTTCAGTATTACTCTCCATTGTGGCTTTGCCTTTGCCTTCCAAATTTGCCAATTTTCCTTGCTGTTTATACTCAGGACAATTCCTCTTCATATTCCCCTCTTTCCCACATAGATAGCACTTGAAAGCTCCTCCTTTCAATTCTGGACACCTAAGCTTGATATGCCCTTCCTTTCCACACTGATGGCACACAATTTTCTTCTTGGTTTCTTTAGCTTTCACATCTCCAGTGCCTTTGTTACTGGCCTCTTCCTTCTTCTTATCATAAGGGTGATATCTCCCCTTTCCCTTCTTGATGTTATTGTTCTTAAAATTTCTGAACTTCTCCCTCTCTTTGTCATGCTGCTCTAACCTCAAAGCCAAGTCTATTACTTGATCAAATGTCCTGTAAGCATAAGGTAACATGGCTCTGCTAAGCCTTGGGTTCAAACCCTTTATGTATCTATCATTCTTGGATGCTTCATCTGCCACAAGCATTGCTCCATATGTGGAAAGCCCCTCAAACTTTTGAGTGTATTCAGTGACACTCAAAGTTCCTTGCCTAAGTCTAATAAATTCTTCTAGTAAGGTGGTCTTAGCTGATGCTGGTACGAATCTTGCTTCCAACATTTCCTTAAATTGATTCCAAGTGATTTCATTCTCACCTCTCCCTGCAATGATTACTTCCCACCAGCTTAAAGCTGCCCCTTTCAGCTGTCTTGAAGCCACTTGCCTCTTCCTTTGATCATCAAGCTGCATGTCATTGAAAATCCTATCCAATGTTCTCAACCATGCTTGAATTTCCATGATACTTTCTGTCCCTTCAAAGCTTTTGCCTCCTAAATGAGTATAAGTCTTGAGTAATTTGGAGAGCTCTTCATGGGGATTTTCTTGCCTTTGTCCTGCCCCATCCCTAAATGCTCTCACCAAATCTTGCAGATTGACCAATGGTGGTGCATTGGAGGATCTAGCTCCCTGATTTGGTGGTCTTCCTACCATAGTTTACTAATAATAATTTACATAGCTAGTTAGTTTTTTTTAACCCAAACTAGATCATCCAGTGATCAATCCCTACAAAATATTTTACTCATACTTTGTTTCTTAAGTTTTTAATTTCATAGAAAGATTTGATTTTAATTTTTCAACTATGTTTTAGTAACATAGCTCTGATACCAAATGAAATGACCCTCTCTTTTTATACCTTAATTTGTAAGGATTTTTTTTCATATATATATAAGAGATATACATATACATATTTCTGAAGCCTAGAGTCATTTTTTTTCTATCAAACAACATATCTAGGATCAAAATAATTAACCAATATAAATATATCAGTACATTCACAAAGACATGCACATACATGTGAGGATGTATATGCCTCTCTTGTTTGAATCAGAGTTCTGGAAAACAAGAGGATATTGGATTGATTGAATTTAATCAATCCACACATAGTTCAGTGTTATATGCAATAAGAATTCCATTCATGCATGAATGCTTATATATATATGTTTAAACTCCTGATTCTTTGCTAAATTCTCTAGGAAGTATAAATCCTAGAAATCAGATAATTGTGATATGATTGTCTATAAATTATTGGTTTGGTGCTTGTGTTCTAAAAAATGATAGAAGTGTTTATCATTATCCATGTTTGATTTTTTTTTTCTTATAAAATCTGTCTAGAATACAGGCTCTTTTCTAGAATAGTTTAAAGTGATCTAACACATTCAAAATCTTGATTCTTTGATGTCAGTATGCTTTAAATTAAATGAAGTGCAAACTTGAGTGAGTTTCCTGTAACCATGGGTGTCAATCACATGGTTCAACCAGACTCTTTGTTCTAGTGTAACCCATCTGGTCTTAAAAATGCATTTGATTAAAACCTGAGTGAAATGGAATTCAGATTCCTATTAAAAATACAAAGGAAAAAGTGTGTTAATATCTGTACAAAACATGTTTATGTGTGTACATAACTGCAACTATTTTGAATCTGGCTTTCAACTCCCACACTACAGATTCTTTCTTTATTTAAAAATAAGGCATGAAACATTTGTATAAAACAATTTGAATTGTGGAAACATTATAGTCATATAAAAACATTCTCCCTATGCTTATTATCTTTTGTATACATATGCCATGGTAGAAAAATAAAACCATTTAATTTTTCTGAGAATCAACTATCCAGATTTCCCAAAACTTAAATCCTTTCTAAAGACTCAAGATTGACTAATACATTTATAAAATGTAATCATTCAAGTTTTAACATAGTGTTCTTGCTAATCCACTTACAAGATTTTTGATTAATTTCTTTAACCTACTAGATATTTAACTAGATTTACAGATTCCAGATACAAGTCAATCTCTTAACAAAATACTTAACCAAATATCCATCCAATATTCAACACTTAATACAAGTAGCAATTTAAATTATCAATACATGCAGATTTCAACATTTAGGCTCTTATTTAACTAAGTTTAGCATGCTATAATCTTCTTCTCAAAGCCTTGCTCCTACTCCTACTTAGTTGCTGCAATCCCTGAAAATGCATTTGAAGCTGCCCCATATTAAATAGGACACCCCATATGCCAATAGCACACTAGGGTCAGACACATGTCTGGTATGAGAAAATCCACTAAAACAATTTGTAAATCAAGTTAAAGTTAATACATGAATATATGTATACAACTCTGTCTTTAGAAAAAAACAAGTAATTCATGTGTGCATGTTCTGTGTCAGTGTGCAGAGGTGCACACTTAAATCTGCCTTTCCAGAAACCTCAAGAAGACATGGTACATTCATACATTCATATATTTCAATCATGAATCAACTAAACATCCATACAACAAGGAAATCACCCAAAATGAATTAAATATTTATTCACTTTCCAGATTTCATTCCAGGAAGACTCTAGTTCCTCTTTATATCAAATTCTATTACCTTGATATATTTATCTATCTTGGTCTCATCTGCAATTAATTGAATCAATGGACACACTGTAATGAACTAATTCACTCCATTACACAAAGATCTCAGGACTTAAACAAGCCATGTGTCAACTTGTATTACTCAAGAAAACAAGTCATTCCTGCAGTGTTCTTGACCCCAATTTCCTAATCAGGTTTAAGTTAATAATAACTCTTTTATATTTTCATGACTAAACCATTCAGTGATCCATTTCACTAACTAAAACATCCATGTCATGGCATCTCATATTATTCATAACCAAACAGAGACAAACAAGCAAACAACCATTGGTGACTAAAAAATAGGATCCTGTATGTATATATATATTCTGGTATTTTAAAAGGGGTATAGGCAACTAACATTGGCTTATGTCTTTTGAGAGAGTTTTTCCTTTTGCAAACATTTGTGCTTGAGTTAAACTCAGACTGACCAAGTTTCATTGAATCACAAAATTTGTTTGCTATGTATATGAACATTTTTATATTTTCATTGAATCAGGAGCATCAGCACATAGGCAACCCTATTGCACCCCTAATTTCTTTCTTTATCTCAAGCCTCAACACTTATACATGAGTATATTGCAGCTCAACATTGTTTACATCTTTCTGGGTTGAGCCAAAACCAGTACTATTTGCCTATTTTCAACATTTTATTTTCTGGGCATTTGTTTATGTTCCTAAACATTAACATATCAGAGATCTGGGTTTATAAAACATATATGTATACTAACAATACTTAAATCTTTCATATAATAAAACAAGTAGAACACCCAAAGAGAATCAAAACATTTTCAGTTCTAAGATCACAAATAAGCATTCACATATGAAAATACATTTTCAAGAAAATTACTTATAACTGGCTGCCTACATTAGGACTTATTGCCTTAGATTTTGAGTGAGTTTTCTCACCTAGCTTTCTTTCACTTCCTAGTTGACTGGTAAGCCTCTGCCTTCAAATCTTTTCTTCACTTGTATTATATTTATATAATATCTATATATTTTTCTCAAGAGCTATCCGGGAAGAAGAAGGTTTCTCCTCTCACTGCCTATTTATGCAGGGTTTATCTTAGGGTTTAAGGCACTAGCTAAAGACATTTTTGCCCTTCAGAAATTATGCCATTTGCATTTAGTTTTTTAAACCCAAAATCTTACCCTCCCCAGCTTGGGTTTGTGGAGGGAAAATGGTTATATCTTTTTGGTTAATTTCATAAATTTGCTTTTCCAGAAAATAGTTTTCCCTTTTGTCTACTATCATGCTATAAGTGTGACTTGCTTTGTTATTTATCAAATACTCTTCCTAATTCTGCCTATACCAAGCATTTCCCTATTTTATCTTATTTTTCCTATTTTTAGCTTTCATGTAAATGGTATGTACTTCCTTCATTTATTTATAGGAGGACTACTCCTTTTTATGTCCTCATTCTTTTTCTTTCTGCCTATAATTAAAATATGTTTGTATATTTTATTTTACTGATTTGAACTCTAGTATCTTATTAACATACCTATATATATATATGTATAAAATTCTTACTGAAATAATTAGTACACACATTCATATATATATTTATACATCATTCTGTACTGACACACACACATGCACATGTACACTCAAAAATATTCAGTAGCATCCATATATGTATATTTACCTATGCATATAGCTTTTAAGGATTTAATCTATATATATATATATTTTCATACACATCAATATGTATTTATTTTTAGAGTTCAGGAATTTAGCTTTAGTTCATGTGCATTTCCTGTGCACACATGTACACACATACAGATACACTATCAAGCTATATCAATTCCCTTTTAAAATTTATTTAAAAATTATTTTAAACTTATTTATATTTTCCAGAATAAATTCCTAAAATCTTGGGTCATTACAAAGAGTGCTATAAATCTCTATACCGGAGCAACTCGGTGCAGAGACATTCGACAGGTTGTCCTTTCATTTTCGAAAATACCCGTTCTTCACACTGGTCTTCAAATGTTATCCATTCACGACGTATCACTATTCGGAATGGGTTATATGACACAAAGTCCTCTCCCGGCTTAACCGAATAATGAGCGTTTGATTTAAAACCAAATTCAAGTGCCATTTCAAAGGCAAATATTGATAGTCGGTTATTTAACTATCAAACAACATTCACAACAATCATCAGATTTAAATAATTTTCCCAAATTATTCAATTTCAAAATATCTTCACAAGATATATATTTTCCACACTTCATCACTTTGAAAACAAATTTCAAATCAAATTTTCACTTACGGAATAAAATTCCCAATATCATTTATTTCCATTGTGAAATTAAATTTCCAAATATCCACTTATATACGATTTTCAAATCGTTTTCCAAATATTCACTTTCAAACACCAAATCAATTACAAATTGATTTCTAAATTTATTTCAACCCCAAATCAATTACAAATTGATTTCTAAGTTTATTTCAACACAAATCAATTTTTCATTCAACATCAAATAAATTTTCATATCGATTTCTCAAAGATTTATCTTCAAATACTAAATCAATTATCAATTGGATTTCAAACAAATTTATCACCTTTTAAAATAAATTCCTTTATCTCTTTCGAACCATCTAAAATTCCATTTTAAATAAATTCTTCAACTTTTAAACAATATTACTCAAAATCCTTTTATAAAAATCCTTTCCCATATTTTTGGAAATAATTCGATAAGATTACAAAAATCAATTTTTTCCTTTCTTTTAAATTCCTTCTTTCAAATTAATTCAATTCTTAAAAATAAATTCCCCAAAATCTAATTTTATTTATTTCTAGTATCCAACGATACCAAAAATACATTCGGCCAAATTATAGCTTTTAACAAATTCAATCACAAATATAATCATTCACGGATTATAAATAAATAATCACACAGCATATGAAACAAATACATACAACATATGAAAGAAATTTATATAATTTGAGAAATCCATCTGGATCCCTCCAACCTGTTTCCCTGCATCCACAGACGTTTAGCACAATACCAATTCCACTTCGAGGTGGAATATCGCGGTATATGGGATTTATAAAATATCATTCCGCTATTATGCGGCGCATAGGGTCTCATCCGCTATATAATGTGGGAAATCAACAACTCCAATATATACATATTCCAATATATATATATATATATATATATATATTGCTATATACTACTATATATACTATCACAATCAGGCAATCAATCAATAACTGCAATTCCAATTTTAATTTGAGTGAGAAGATCTCACCTTTGATTTTAATTTTTGCAATCCCATTTCCATTCCGACTATTTCTTCATTGTATTAGACCTTGTATAAACAATTTATACAATTTATCAATATTTGAAATGATTGACCAACAATTTCATTTTATAATTTATTTAACTAATAATTCATTCCAAACTAATTATTTCCCTTTAATAAATTTTCTTTAAGTGACAAAATATTTAAATAAGTTTATTAGCCACATAAATCACCTTAATAAATTATTTTTTAATATAACTTAGTAAATTAAAATATCTGTATGCATATTTATGTAGATACATACATATTTATTTTCTGATTTTCTATATACAGTTAAATTAAATTAAGTTAAGAACAACTTAAAAATTCAAAACTGCTTATCATTTAAGATTTCCTTTACTGTAAATGATTTTTTGTATATAAATATACACATAAATTCAAGAAAATAATGATAATACCTCACTGCAATTCTGAGAATGGCAAGCTCACACAAAAATTCAGACTTCGCTCGTCGCCTTCACTAGAGTAGCTCGCGACCTCAACACAGCCCACTCGAAACCACCACCATCGCCAGAAATACCTAGCTCGATCGACCCCACCTCTTACGCGCGCGAGTCTCTGGTTTTATGACGAAGTCGCCACTGACCAATCGTCGATCCCCCCACAGTTGATGACGGTGCGAACATGCCCTTGAATCGCTGTTGAAGTAGCGGCATCCCCCTGCCTTCGTGAACGGTCGCGGTCCTGAATTACCCGCGAGGGCCTCACTGGTCGCTTCGTAACCCAGTCACCGCCGCCTCTAACCCTAACTCGATCGGCCGAGCTACCCACCTAGATTTCGCCTTTAATCTCACGCCCTTCGTCCCTGCGCAAGCGCGCGCATACGCGCCTGCTTCCCCTAATCGCGAAGTTCACCGCGACTTTGATCTCGTTCCTCTTTTTATTTTATTAATTTTGATCGATTTTTTTTCTTTGAATGGAAAGGGCTTCGGCCATTTTTATTTTCTTCTTGAACGATTTAATTTTCAAAAAGGGGTTCGATTTTGAACGAGAGGAAGTAAGAAAAGAAGTGGCGTGATTAATTATGAGGTGAAGAGTTGCGTATTGGAGACACTGAAAAGGAGTATTACAGTTGATGGGAAAAGATTTTGACAGATGAAATGATGTAAGATATTTAAATTAAAACGATTAATTATCTCTTGGTGTTTTTATACCATACGCTCACATAATGACTCCAAATGCTACGAAAATTGATATCCGATAATAATACAATATTACGGATCTAATGGAACTTGTTTCGTCGAATTTCGAGACTGTGCCTCGGAAGGCTATTTTTAAATTCAGTTTAAACAATAAAATTTCAAAACTGAACAAATCATTTCCAAATTCAATTCTGAAGCTTCTATTATCTTCAGTATAATCAATATGAATTTCCTAAGCCTTCAGATTATTTTTAATCAGTTTAAAACTGAAGATTCAAATTTTTACCCAGATTTAACGATTAAATTCAATAATTAAATCGCCAAATTCATTCTGATATCTCGAATTTCAAATCAAACTAACTTCCAGATATTTAAAATTAATTAAATATTCTGATTTCAAATGTCAAAAATTCAGGGTCGTTACAATCTTCCCCTCTTAAAAGAATTTCGTCCCGAAATTACAAGTTAAGGAGAATGCTCTAATCTTCGTTTATCATTTCCCCAAACCAAACAGTTTTATCAAATTTTCAAATTTAAATTCAAATTTTAAATTATCCAAAATTTCTCAATAATTTTCTAACTCTCTAAATTTTCGAAAAATTTCGCCAGCATCTCCTTTGCACGGCTAACTCGGTACAACTACAAATTGTCCCTACGGACTCCCAAATTCCAATAGAAAACAAAATGCCAAGCGGTAAAATCAGAATCTCATCAAATTTCATACTGAAATTTAAATACATACCTTATTGTCGAGCAATTCAAATTTATCTTTGAAATCAAAATCCAATTTCGTTTTCCTATAGCCTTTATAATCCCTGTATACTTTACTTAACAACAATGTCCAAATTTACTTATTGGATTCCCAATACCCATTTACTTAAGAATTTCATTATCCATTTCTTAAGTTCAATATAAGTATTTACATACTTCTTATATTTATTTTCGCTTCACTAACAAAGTTATATATTCATTTCCATTCAACTTTGCATTTTCAATTCCATTTGAACTCAATTTACAATTTTAATTCTATTTGAATTCATTTTATCTTCAAAAACCAAAAATTCATTTTAGTGAAAACTCGATGTTCACTTTTTCCAAGCCTTTTAACTTCGACCAAAACAATGGTTTTCATTTTCTAGTTCAATTCCTACGTTTCCATTACAATTTGAAAATCAATTTCCCGTTAACAAAATTTTCCAAATTTTCAAAATATTTCTGACTCCCAAAATTTTCCGAAAATTTTGGCGGAGTCTCCTTTTTATGGAGGAGCATTTGCAATTTGACAAAAGATATAAATATATATACATCGACCCACACGGTCGGAAAAGCAAAAACAGTTCATATTTCCTATTTTGTATTGCGTAGGCGTACCTTTATTTGCATTTTTAAGCAAAGCGGCTTATTTATTAGCATTTGCGTGACCAAAATGCAGCCAAACGACTTCCAAAAACCTGTACTTGCTCAGTTTAAACACGTAAGTGACAAATATAAGAAATTCATTTACATTTCACTTATTTTCAACAGTAAACACATAGTTTTCATAAGAAATGCATTCAAAATTATTCCCATAAGCAATTTATATGGTTTCGATACAAATTTAATTGCTTTCATCTAATTCACATACCATTTCTATTTAATTCCAGTGATTTACAACTCACTTTCTTACATTCTATTCATTTTTAAGCGAAGCGAATTCATATCCGTTTCAATTGATTCAAAAATCAATTTTTATTTTCTTTTAATAACTCATATAATTTTATACAACCTCATTTATTAACTTGGTATTTTTTCGATATCAACTTCACTTAAGAATTCCACATTTATTTCTTAAGTTCAACGCAAGTATTTATATACACTCCTTGTATTTAATTTCACTTCATTACTGAAGTCGAGTTGTTGTCCAATATTTACTTAAGTTATTTCAACTCAAAATTCAAATTATAGTTTCCTTGTAAACAATTTCTAATTTAAACCTTTGATTTGATTTTTCATTTAATCAAATCCATTCCATCTACTAATTTAATTCAATTAGTATATTCACTTATCCATTTTAAATTTCACATTTCCATATTCAATTCATCCTGAATTTACTTTATCAAGAACAAGGAAATTTCAATTTATTTCTACTACTTACTTGAATTTATATGCCAATTCAAACCATTTTTTATTCAGCTCACAATTCAATTTTTATTTAACTAATTCAACTTCCAATTCATTATTTCATGAATTAATAAATTATCAAGTTTGTTCACTTGAATTCAATCCATTTTATCTTTTCCAAGTTTAGATTTTAATTCAACTTGACTCCAATCAAATCTCATTTCATTATTCAATTCCAAATTCATTTATTTACAAATGTAACCTCATTTGTTCATTCACAAATTCAATTCTTTTCAATTTGAATCTTATTCCAATTAAATTTCAAATATTTTTATAAGTCATCAACTTATTTACATTCCATAACATTTTAAAGAAATTCCAGAGTCTTTTGAACAATTACTCTAGCTCTTTATTTTAATTTAGAGAACTCATTTATAAATTCACATTACCAATTTCATTCCATTAATGAATTTTATTTCAAATATTTCTCTGGAATTCTATTTCCAATTATAAATCACGTTTACAATTTACGTTTATAAATTTCATTCATATATGAATTCATTTCCTTATCCTTTCAATTCATATTATAAATTTCATTTGTTAAATGAATTTATCTCCAAATCTTTGGTTATACCATTATTTCTTATTCAATTTCCATATAATAATGATAATAATTCAATATTATCTTTGTCTAACAACCAAGCATCCATATACAATAATAATTTACATAAAATCATTTCTTTTCTATACAAAAATAGTTTTGGGCAAAATTATTTCATTTACCCCATTTTAAAACAATATCGTGTCAGTTTATCTTGTTTAAGAGTTTAGAAACCTCTATCGATTACAGTTGGCCAGACTGCACCGACCAGAATCTATAAACAATCAACCGATAAGTCAACACAATACAAAACAAATTTTTGTATTCACTAACAAATACGCACTCATATCTATTATTACACTCACACTCATTCTAGAGTACTACTGACTCTATCTCTAATGAGTAACACCCAACAGAGCCAGGGTTGTCGCTTAACCAACAGCTCTGATACCACATGTAACGTTCCGATCTTTCGACGCTCGAAAGTCGACATCAATACATCCACTGTATCAACTGCCGCACAATCGAATGCCGGAAAACCGAAACATTAAGGTTTAAAAAGAAGAGGTAGAAGAAGACAGAAGAAAAAGAAACAGGAACACAGAAACGGAAACAATATCAGAATCTCACATTCGCAGCGGAACAATATATAATAGATAATCACTAGTCTTTTAAACAAAGAACTATATCAGTTTATACATACAGCAATCAGAGTCAATATACAACTCAATACAACAATGGACAGTTACATAAACTTGTCCTCATACAGAATACACAGCGGAATAAATAAATAAGTACGAGAGTACGTCTCGCCATCCTGGTTTATACACAGCGGAATAAACTTGTCCAAAGCTCCAGAATATCCAGAATATCCTGATAACATAACTCTAGGCAGCCCGTGTGGAAAATTATGGGCACCCAAAGTTTAGAAAGGGAACAATAAACTCCGGGTCAGTCATGGTGACTGGTGTGAGATTGTAAAACAGTTATTTTCACAAAGAAAATAAAACAAATGCGCAATGCTTTTGGAAAATGAAACTACCATAAGGCCCCCCGCCACACACACAATGCAAACGCAGAATTGGAGGAGATTTCTCCTTGTGATAGTCAAACATGATTACTACGCAAAATCATTGGATATTATTATTAATGTCTAGTGTGGAAAACATTTCGAAAGTATAATATTAATCTTAGCCAGCATAGACATTTCACACTTATGCCTACTATAGCCACTATGTTCAATAGCAGGTTACCGCCACATTCCATAGCAGGTTATACAACTAAAACCGTACAAGGCGCGTATTGTTTCTTTGTGTAACAACCCGGTTTTTCGCGTCAGTTTTTAAATGACGATTAAATCATCGTTAATTGCTAATGTAGATTTTAATCGAGTCGGAATCCTTTTTGTAAAAGTTTGTTATCGTCACTAGATGATTGAAATTGATAACAAATTTCTATCAGCAGTTTTAATCATATTGAATTACTTTTTAGGCTGTAAAATTCTTTAAGATGTTGAGTTAAATGTTGTTGGGCTTTAAAGAAAAGCTAGCCCTTTGTTCTTTTGATTGCCGTGATAACCTTGTAAACCGTCCCTCTTTATTTTATTCTCATTCCA